>OY728132.1:1783928658-1785367451 GCA_963277665.1 Viscum album | reverse complement strand
CCCCCTACCCACAACACAGCCTCCCCTACAGCCAAACCCCCCCCCCCCCCATAGCCCCCTGCAATCCCCCTCTCCCACCTCCCCCTCCAACCCCAACCCCACATTGCAAATCCCCCTCACCCCTTTCAAACCTCACCTCGCACAACCACCCACCTACACCCCCCCCCCCCACTGTATAGACCTATCTACTCCCAACCCCCTCCTACTGCACAACCCCCTCCCAATGCACACCCCTCCCTACAACACCCTTAAACTGTACATCCCCCCTACATCCCCTCCCACTGCACAACCCCCCTATAGGCCCCTCCCACAGCACATCCCCCACCCCCCCACTGCACAACCCCCTTTTCTCCCAGCCAACCCCCCCTCCCACCCTACAACCCCCTCCCACCCAACAGCCCCTACCCCACCTCCCCCTACCACCCCCACCCCCACACTGCACAACCCCCCTCACCCCTTGCAGACCCCACCATGCACAGCGACCCCCTAAAACCCCACTACATCCCCCCTGCATCCCCCCCAATTCACGTCCCCCCATATCCAACCCCCCTCCCACCACTACACATCTCCCCCTCCCCCAATTCCCACTACCACCACCCCACACCCCCCTCCCACTACATAACCCCCCCCCCCCCACCCCCCCACAGCCAACCCTGCTCCCATTGCACAACCCCCCCCCCCCATATCTAACCCCATCCCAATGCACAGCCCCCACCCTCCCACTATACAAACCCCCTCCCATATCCTCAAAAAATAAATAATGAAATGGAGACCCATAGTAGGTCTCCCTACCATTTAAGAACTCACTACCATGTTGGATCAATATAACATGACTTCACTAAAATATTACTATAAGACATGAACCAAGATTCTAATCAAAAGGGTATCAATAGTACAACTAAAAGGAACTCTATGAAGTGAATGATGCTCAAATGAACACTATGCATGGGAATAAAATTCCGTAGATACAAATTTCTGAACTGGAGGAATCATCATTTGAATAGATTTTCTACTAGAGGAATCATGTGTTATGTTAGGGAAAATACCCTACACCGTGTTATCATCTATTTTAGGCAGAATAAAAAACAATTAATTGAATCAAGGATGGATCTCAAGTTGGGAAGAAGGGTTCACAAAGAATAGGAGAGCTATCATTTAGGGATAATAAAAAAAACCTTATCTTTAAAGAAATCTGATTGAAAAATGAAATAAATGGAGGTAAAACAAAAAACTCAGTTATAACTTATAGATTTTATGTGTAAGAACAAACAATCAGTTATTGGGAATATGGGTTTGCATGCTGGAACAATGTGAGCTCTCGTTTAGGGCGCAATGTGGGTAGATCAAGATCAGAATTAGGAGCTGAATTTGTGGCATTTTATCCCAATGGATTTTTAAAACTGTTGGGAAATATTATTAAACCTATACCAGTTGTTACAATAAACCATTGGAATAAGGGGGTGCACATTACACTATCCTAACAGTTTCAAAAAACCATTGGGAAAACTATCACCTATCCCAATGATTATTTATAACTGTTGGTAAATGTGTCTCTACCCGGGCCTACCCCAACGGTTTGAAAACCCGTTGGGAAAATCCACTCTAAAAATTTCTATAACAACGGTTTTCAAAAAAAATTTGGTATAGGAAACCTATACCAACAATTTTTATAAACTGTTGGGATAGAGGCCCTGGTATAAGAAGAATTTTGAGTAGTGGAATCAATATACTAACCTATAGAAGACTTGGTCAACTAGGGTTTGTAGAGGCTTTGTTTTGAGACAATGGTTCTCAGATCCTTGACCATCTTCTTTTTCCACGAACTGATGGGTTCGCAGTATGGTATGCAGACTGACTTCAGGCACACAACTCCTTTGGAAACATGGTTCGTGGTCGGCCTTGTTCGCTGGCCATCACCCCGCGGGCCTGCAACTCATGGATCGCTCTACATACCTAATGGTTTGAAATCTATCTGGTCCAAATACCTTTCCCAGTGATAGTACACGGGCCACTAAAAATGCCTTGAAAACATGGATTCCTTTAATCTTCCTCTAAAATTTACAACTCAATTTGAGTCCCTTCACCTTGATAGACTTGTAGAAGTACTTGATTCCTTCTGAAAAGTGTCTATGGGCGTATTTTCATCCCTTGTAAAAAAAATTAGGACCCTAATGTTGGTATATCGGGTTCTTATGGTTTTAAAAGATTTTAATGGTTTTAGGGTATTTATGGTTTTTTGGGGGTTTTAGGGTTTTTAGGGTGTTTATGGTTTTTAGAGTTTTTTAGTTTTTTGGGGTTTTAATTTTTTTTTGTTATTAAGAGTTCCATAGGGGTATTTAGGGTTTTTAAGAGTTTTCATGTTTTTCAGAATTTTTAGGGGTTTCATTATTTTTATGGGGTTTTACGGTTTTTAGGGGTTTTTAGGGTTTTTATTATTTTTTATGGTTTTAAGGTTTCTTTTTTGGTTTTTTAGGATTTTTAAGGGTTTTCAGAATTTTATAATAGTTATAGGTGTTTAATGGGTTTTTATAGTTTTTAGAGGTTTTTAGGGATTTTATGGGTTTTTAGCATTTGTTAAGGTTTTATGTGATTTTATCAGTTTTAGGAGTGTTTAGGGTCTTTTACCATTTTTATATTTTTTAGGCGTTTTTGAGGTTTTAAGTGCTTTATGGTTTTTATGGTTTTTATGAGTTTTTTAGGGTTTTTAGGTATTTTAGGATTTTTTTGATATTTTTATTTGTTTTATGGTTTCTTGGGTTATTTAGGGTTTTTTAGTTTTGTAGGGTTTTAAATATTTTTAGGTTTTTAATGTTTTATGAGTATATTTTTGTGGTTTTATATTTTTTATGTTATTAAGTATTTTAAAGTCTATTTTATGATTTTATTGGTTTTATATTTTTTATGAATTTTGAGGGGTTTTACGATTTTTATGGTTTTAGGGGTTTCAAAGTTTGTCTTGGAGTTTTATAGTATTTTTTTGAGTTTTTATGTTTTTAAGGTTTCTTATAGATTTATATCATTTTATGGGGTTAAAAGGGTTTTGGATTGTTTAGTGAATTTATGAGTTTTATGGGTTTTAGGTGGTTTTGAGTTTCTTGTGTTTTTTGGTTTTTATCATTTTTTAAGGTTATAGGTGTTTTAAAGTTTTTATGTTTTATTTTTTTTCTTAGTGTTTTTTAGGGTTTTAGGGTTTTTAATGTATTATGTATTTTAATGATTTTTTAGTAATTTTTTGTTTTTTATGGATTTTATGGATTTTGAGGGTATTAGAGTTTTTAGGGGTTTTAAGGTTTTTTTGGGTTTTGGGGGTTTTTACGTTTTTACATTTTTGTAGGTTTTTAAAGGTTTTCTAGAGTTTTTTAAGGTTTTTAGGTGTTTAAAGGGTTTTTAGAGTTAATTTTTTATTTTGGGTTTTAGGGTTTTAATCATTTTGTGGTTTATAGGGTTTTTACATGTTTTATGGGTTTTTAAGTATTTTTTAGGGTTTTTAGGGATTTTTTGGTTTTATGGTTTTTTCGATTTTTTGTTCATATTTTTATGGTTTTTGGGGATTTTTAGGGGTTTTGAGGGTTTTGGTGATTTTATGGGTTTTTATAAGGTTTTAAGGTTTTTGTGATTTAGGGTTTTTTATGATTTGATAGTTTTTTTAAATTTTTAAGGGTTTAAAATGGTTTTTAGAGTTTTTAATTGGGTTTAGGTTTTTTATGGGCGTTTATGGGTTTTTAATGGGTTTTACGAATTTTTGGGGGATTTATTAATTTTTTGTTTTCAGGGTTTTTAGGGTTTTTAGCTTTTTTTCGGATTTTTTTTGGTTTTATCTGTTTTTTAGAATTTAAGATTTTTTAGTGGTTTTTCAGAGTTTTAGGGGGTTTACATTTTTAAGGATATTTAGGGGGTTTTAGAAATTTTATTCTTTTTTTTTTTGATTTTTAGAAATTTAAGGGTTTTTAGGGTTTTAAGAGTCATTAGGGTTTTTAGGGAATTTTAGGTATTTAGGGGTTTTACAGTTTTTTAGGTTTTTAAGGGTTTTTTGGATTTTATGTTTTTAGAGGTTTTCCAACATTTGTAGGGTTTAAATGGTTTTTAGAATTTTCAGTTTTTAAGGCTTTCTATGTGTTTTAAAGTTTTTATACTTTTAAGGGTTTTATGGTTTCTATTGTTATTATATGTTTTTAAGAATTTTAGTGTTTTATATTTTTAGGTTTTAATTGTTTTTAGGTTTTTATGGTTTTATTAGGGATTTTTAGGTTTTTTTGGTTTCTTTATATTTTTATGGCTTTATGGATTTTTTTTATTTTAATGGGTTTTTCAGATTTTGAGTGTTTTTTGGAATCTCTTAGGGTTTCTATGGTTTTATGGATTATTTCATATATTTATGGGTGTAAAGGGTTTTTAGTATTTTTATTATCTTTTTAGGGTTTTTATGGGTTTTAGGGATTTTATAGTTTTATGGGTTTCTAAGGTTTCTTGGGGTTTTAATGTTTTTGTAGTGGTTTTTAGGTTTTTCTCATTTTTTTAGGTTTTTAGGGGTTTTAGTATTTTTTTTAGTTTTTTAGGTTTTCTCGGGGTATTTTGCGGTTTTTTGAGTGTTTTTTACATTTTTAGGCATTTTTACGTTCTTTTTAGGATTTTTATGGTTTTTATATTTTTTAGGGGATTTAGTGTTTTTTAGGGTTTTTAGGGTTTTTATGTTTTTCTAGGTGGTTTTGATTATTTTAGGGTTTTTAAGGTTTTTATTGTTTTTTTATGTTTTAAGGGATTTAATATCATTCTAGTGTTTTCAGTGGGTTTTATTATTTTAGGGTTTTTAATATCTTTTGGGGTTTTTATTGTTTTTAGGGTTTTAGAGGGTTTTAGAAATTTATAATCTTTTTAGGGGGTTTTGGTGTCTTTAGATTTTTATGATTTTCTTAGGTTTTATAGGGTTTTTCATGTTCTAAGGTTTTTTCATATTTTTATGGGGTATTAGGGTTTTTATGGATTTTGAGGGTTTTTTGGGTTTTTTGTGTTTTTATGGATTTTAGGATTTTTTTGGTTTAAAATGATTTTATATTTTTAAATGGGTATTTATGGATTTTAGTTACTTTTAATGTGTTTTGGGTTTTTATGGTTCTTAGTGGTTTTAGTCTATTTTGGAGGATTTTTTTATGGATTATAGAATTTTTAGGTTTCTAGGGGTTTATTTTTTTAAGGTTTTATTAGGGGTTTTCAGGGTTTTGAAGGTTTTTACGTTTTAGGGAATTTTTTGTGTTTTTGTTGGGATTTATATGGTTTTTAAGGGTTTTAGGGATTAGAGGGTTTTTAGGGGGTTTTATTGTTTTTTAGGGTATTAGGGTTTTTTGATTTTTTAGGGTTTTAAGGTTTTTTAGAGTTTTCAAACATTTTTAGGGATTGAAATTATTTTTATAGTTTTTATTGGAGTTTTAGATTTTTTGGGTGTTTATGGGTTTAAGGGGTTTTATGATTTTTAGTGTTTTTAATGTCTTATGGTTTTTTGGGTTTTTAGCGTTTATTATTTTTTGGGGTTTAATGTGTTTAATTTTTTAGGTTTTCGGGTTTATCAAGGTTTTTATGGTTTTTATATTTTTAAGGATCTAAGAGATTTTTTAGGTTTTTTATTGTTTTAAGGGTATTTAGCGATTTTAATATTTTTTAGGGTTTTAGGCTTTTATCATTTTCTTTGGTTTTTAATATTTGTTTTTAACTTTTTTTTGGGTTTTTAATGTTTTATATTTTTAAATTTTTAGCGGTTTAAAGGGTTTTTTTGGTTTTTAGGGATTTTTAGGGTTTCTTTTGGGTTTTTATGGGTTTTAAGGTTTTTATGGTTTTTAGTGATTTTTTAGGGTTTTTAGGGTTCTTAATTATTTTTATTTTTTTACAGGTTTTAATTGTTTTTTGGTGTTTAAGATTTTATTTTTTTTTCAGATATTTTTGGGTGTTTTACATTTTTTTTGGATTTTTAGGGCTTTTATGAATTTTATGATTTTATGGTTTTTAGGGATTTTCAGTGTTTTTATGAGTTTTAGGGGGGTTAATGGTGTTTTTTGGGTTTTTATGATTTTTTGAGTTTTAGGGTTTTTCAATATTTTAGATTTTTAACATTTTAGGGGGTTAAATGGTTTTTATATTTTTTAGTGGTTCTTAATGATTTTATTGGTTTTTTAGGATTTTTAAACGTTTTTGGTGTTTTTATGGTCTTTAGGGGTTTTAGGGTTTCAGGGTGTTTAGGGTTTTTAGAAATTTTTATGTTTTTTAAGGATTTTAAATGTTTTTATATTTTTAAGGCTTTATTAGGGGTTTTTAGGGTTTTGGATTAAATATTATTATCAGGATTTTTGTTGACTTTTTTGGATTTTGATGGGTTTTATGGTTGTATGGTTTTTAAGGATTTTATGGGTTTTTATGGAATTTGTATTTTTTTGAGTTTTTTAGGGTTTTAGATGTTTTGTAGAGTTAATTAACATTTTTAGAGAACATAATGGTTTTTTATATTTTTATTGGATTTTAAGGTCTTTATGGGGTTTAGGGTATTTTATATTTATTAAGGGTTTTCATTGATTTTTTTGGTTTTTAGGATTTTTTATCATTTTTTGTGTTTTTAGGGTATTTTGGGTTTTTAGTGCTTTTATTTTTCTATAGTTTTCTCTGGGGTTTTAGAATTTTAATACATTTTTTTGGGATTTTTAGTGCTTTTTTAGGATTTTTAAGGTTTTAGGGTTTTTAGGGATATTGGTAGGTTTTAGGGCAAGGAAGAAGTGAGGCCAGGCTATTACTGGGCCCCCAAAATTTATTAGAAAAAAGAAACAGTAGACAAGGGAGGGGAGGAGTCAATCAACCCACACCCAAAAAACCTAGACACCCCCCAAAAACCCAAAAGTCACAAAAAACCCAAAATAAACCCAAACCCATAAAAATCATAAAATCAGAAACAACTCCAACAATATCTCCCATATAAATTGCAAACATCAGCCCACGACACAATTTTCATCATCCATCGCATCCTCTCCAAGAATATCCTCTGATAGAATCACATAATCACCAACATCAATGTCATAAGACTCACCTTCACCGCCTTGTAGCGAAGCATCACCCACCACCAAGCACCAACATCTTTCACCACATCCTAGCAAAGTGGTAGCCATCACCCAACAACTAAAATTCCAGCAACCATCGCCTCCTATCCAGTAAACTTTTAGAATTTCAGACCTAGTAGCACATTTAGAAGTAGAACCCATCCATAACACCCAAAGGCAAGAAAACTTCTAGCACCACTCAACATTACCAAAATACAACACCCTCAACGATTCACAACCAAACCATCCATAACACAGAAGGCTACAGTCCAATATAGAAGCAATAATACAACACAACTTAATGAGACCTTCATCAATAGCATGAAACAAATCCGAAACACCAGAAATACAAACCTACAAATTCAACACAAACCAATGCTCAACCAATATCATATGCGCCTCCTGTAGCCTTTGAGTAGATCAAAAATCCACCATCATAGCAACGAACACCATACGCCAAAATTTGTCACAGAGCCGGAGAAGCCACCAAGAAATGCCCATCCCAAGATCGCTGCCGCAAGACCTCACCTCACCATGACTAATCGCAAGACACCTGAATCTGAGAAGTGCAAGAAGCTGTGACACCGCCTGTTCCCCAGATCTAACCTCGCCATCGAGAAAAGGGCACCCCACCGATGAGGAGACCCACGACCTGGTGATTCGAACGAAGATGCTTCCCTGACAAAGAAGATTCCACCACCAGTGAGATGAAGCTTGTAGAAGAGCATGATCCAGATCTGTTGAAGGTGAGCTATGACACCACAAGATCCAGGCCATGTAATCACTACCCTTTATTGAACAGATCCAACAGATCCCTTTGCCTCTAATAAGCTACATCGTCTCCCACAAGCGCGACACTACAGAAGAAGACTACAAGACCACATCCGCAACACAAAGCTCGAGCCGGAAGAAATCCACAAAGACACCATAGAGGGTTTCAAGAGTTGGAGATTGTGGCATCGAGAGGAAGATCCCAAAAGAGAGTGACGACATTTCTTGAGAGGTTTTAGGGGTTTTAAGGTTTTTATTTTTTTTGGTTTTCAGGGTTTTTATGTGTTTTCTAGTGTTTTATATTTTTTATTTTTTTAAGGTCCTCAGGGGTTTAAGGGTGTTTTCGAGTATTTAGTGGTTTCTAGGGTTTTATTGGGTTTTAGGGTTTATAACATTTTTAGTAGTGTTTAGGGGTTTTAGGATTTTTATGATTTTTAAGGTTTGCTTATGGTTTTGGGGGTTTTCATGATTTTTTTTCATTTTTAGGTATTTTTAGGATTTTTTTTAGTTTTTTATGATTTTAGATATTTTTAAGGTTAATGTGGTTTTAAGGGATTTTATGTTTTTTGGGAGGTTTTAGGTTTATTTTTGTGTTTTTAGGGGTTTTAATGTTTTTTGAGTTTTTAATGTATTTACGGTTTAAATGGTTTTTACATTTTTTTGGTGTTTATGGATTTTCTGGGTTTTAGAGTCTGTTATTGTTTTGAGGGGTGTTTATTATTTTGAGGGGGTTATGGGATTTTGGGTTCTTTTGGGATTTTAAGGGTTTTAGGTTTTTTTAGGTTCTTAGGGGATTTAAGTGCTTTAAGGTATTTAATATTTTCTCAGATTTTTTCATAGTTTTATGAGTTTTCTACATTTTTAGGAATTATAATATTTTTATGATTTTATGGGTTTTTAGGGTTTTGAATATTTTTAGGGTTTTATGTTTTTTTATGGTTTTTAGGTGTTTTATGTTTTTCTCAGGTTTTTGGGGATTTTTGAGTTTTTAGGTTTTTTAAGGTTTCAATTGTTTTTAATTTTATTCAGGGTTTTAATTTATTTTAGGGTTTTAGTGGTTTTTATGGATTTTATGGGTTCTTATGGTTTTAAGTGTTTTAGGGGTTTTTATGGATTTTTGGGTTTATTAGTGGTTTTAGAGTATTTTTGGTATTTAGGGGGTTTAAGTTTTTTTTGGCTTATATGGTTATCTAAGAAATTTTCAGGGTTTTTGGGTTTTTAAATTTTTAGGGATTCTTATGTATTTTTTGGGAATTTTATGTGTTTTAGGTGTTTTAGGTATTTTGAGGGATTTTAGGAATTTTCAGTTTTTTAGGGTTTTTAGGGTTTTTTTGTTTTTAGGGATTTTTAGTGTTTTTTGAGGTTTTATTTTGGAAATTCTTCTTTTTTTAGTGTTATTTTTGTTTTTAGGGATTTTAAGGGAATTTTTAGGAATTTTATTAGTTTTTAAGGATTTTAGGGATTTTGAGGGTTTTAAGGGGTTTTATGGTTTTTATAATTTTTCTGAGTTTTTTAGGGTTTTGAAGTTTTTTTTAGTTTTTTAATGTTTTTAGTTGTTTACAGGGTTTTTAGAGTTTTTAGGGGTTCTTCAGGTTTTATGTGGTTTTAGGGTATTTATGGTTTTTGGGGGTTTTATGGTTTTTAGTATTTTTATGGTTTTTAGGGAATTTAGCATTTTTTTGGATTTTATGGGTTTTAAGTGTTTTCTAGGTTTTTAAGGTCTTATTAGGGTCTCTAAGAATTTTTATACGTTTTTAAATTTTTTAGGATATATAGTGTTTTTTAGTATTTTTATGTGTTTTTGGGTTTTTTGGTATTTTGAGGGTTTTTATGTTTTTTTATTGGTTTTTGGGTTTTTAGGTTTTTTTCATGTTTTTGGGGGTTTTAAGGATTCTTATATTTTTTTAATGTTTTTAGGGGTTTAAAGTTTTTTTATAATTTTGGTGGTTTTAGATTTTTTATGGGTTTTAACGGTTTTTAGGGGTGTTTATGGTTTTTTGTTGTTTTTACTGTTTTGACGATCTTTTAAGGTTTTTTCTTGTTTTTTGGCTTTTATGGGTTTCTTTTGTTTTTATGGTTTTATGGTTTCTTAGGGTTTATATGCATTTTTTATTATTTTAGATATTTTTAGGAATTTTTTAATATTTTATAGTTTTTTGGGAATTCCTATATTTTGAGGGGTTTTATGGTTTTTTATGGTATCAACCATTTCTCAGGTTTTTAAGGTTTTTATATTCTTTTAGGTTTATATGTTTTCTAGCATTTTTTCATGGGATTCATAGTTTTTTATGTTTTTATGGACATTAGGGCTAATTTTGTATTTTTTGGTTTTAGGGATTTGGAGTTTTTTAGGGTTCTCAAGGTTTTTTTGGAATTTTATAGTTTTTTGGGGTTTTAAGGTTTTTTTTTTGTTTTTAGGGGTTTTTGGGTTTTTAGAGTTTTTTTTCAAAATTATTGGTTTAAAGGGTTTTTATAAATTTTAGTTGGTTTAAAGATTTTTATAGGGGTTTTAAGGTTTTTATTGGGTTTTAGGTGTTTTTAGGGGTTTTATGGAATTTATGGTGTTTTAGGGTTTTTTAGGTTTTTAGTTTTTTAGTTTTTAGGGGTTTTAATTTTTTTACGTATTTAATGTTTTTTATGGGTTTTAGGGTTTTTATGGATTTTGAGGGTTTTTATGGTTTTTTCTAGCTTTTATTGGTTATTTGGAATTTGAAACTTTTTTTTAGTTTTTTTGGTTTCAAATATTTTTTAGGGTTTTTATCATTTCTTGGTCAATGAAGATGCAAGGCCAGATTATTTTTGGGACCCCAAATTGTATAAATAAAAAGCAGACACCACAACACAAAAGAAGGGGCGGGGCCAAAAATCCCACACCTGAAACCCCAAAAAAACCCAAAACCCAAACCCCAAAAATGTCCAGAAACACAAAAGAGAACAAGTCCGTCAATGTCGTTGCCAATGTCATCTAGATCCGCACCAAAAGATCCAATACTTGCACTAAGACCAGAATCCATGTCAGCAAATCAAAAATCTTAGTCCACTCCTACATCCATAGATTCTCATCCTGACTCATATTCCTTATGCATTTTGAGCATAACCAAGAGTTTCTCTCTTGCCTTATCCTACTCTACATTATGCGATGGTCGCTCCTGCTTGATTAATTTATGTTTTAGCTTGGCCACTTTGGAGGAATCATGGGTCGCCATGGGCCATAAAAGAGCGGAGTAATCCTTCCACCGCATCCTTTGGGGGGGGGGGCAGAGATGGAACCATCCTCATGAGCTACCTTCGCATGTAAAACTCCATCAGTGGTAGCACTTGAGGCCTCGTTGTTATCATCCTTCCTACCTGTCCTAGGAGACGATCCATCCCCTATTTGATACTTTTTTCTTTCCTCCATGAACCAGGCCATAACATCATTTATCCTATGATCATACTCAACAAACCTCTCCCCATATCTTTTAGCTTCATCCTCAAGGGGAAACCGTATCCATTCAACGATCATCATTTCATGGAGAAGCACACAGTGGTCTTCAGCAGATGGGACACCATAAACAACCATGGCCTTCTGCAAGTCTGGGGCCAACCCACCTTCATCAGTTTTGGGATCCGGTAGAGGGAGCTCATCCAGGTCCTCCCCATAAGTAGTGCCAGAATTTGACTCTAGTGGAGGAAGTCCAGCCAAACCCTCCACATGAATCGTGCCAGCCTCATCATCAAGAGAACATGTCATAGCCCCCATTTGGACCCTCTCCGTGTCTCCCAGTGGACATCACTAGGGGGTCTATGATCTAACTAGGGAGTCCCTCTTCATGATCAAGGGTCTTCTCCTCTACCAATATAATCTCCTACCCAACCATAACCATCTCCCACCCATCCCCAACACTCAACTCCAGCCAAGCCACCTCCCCCTGCTCAATTTTTCCCCCCTTCCCAACATTATCAACAAGCATCTCAACTGAGGGTAAGTCGAGAAACCTAGTTGACAGAGCATCATCATTTGCATCTAGCGACATGCTACTACTGGCTCCCCCAACTTCCATTCCTCCAGTCGCCCAAGGATTGCATCAGGGGGCCTCCTAATGGTCATGCCTAGTCCAGTCTACCAGCTCAGCCACCTTCTATTGCTCTTTCACGCTCCCAGAGATCTCACCACTTCCAAAATTTTCAGCTATACAAATCAAGTTCCTCCCTTCAACCGTGATCACTACATCAGTGTCAGCAGCTCCCTATCAACAAAAATTCACAAGAAAATTCAAATTGAAGCCACCTGAATCAACCATTTCCATCTCCAGATCACTTCCAATCATTAAATTATTCTTAAGCTGATCAAAGACCATATCAACTAATGGCTGATTGGATGAATGCTCGGTCACTCCCCGGACCTCCTGCGCTTCCACCAAATTTCATTTTATCTCACCAGACCCAAACTGATCCAGGATTATGTCAGTCCTACCAGAGGCCGAACAGCCGCTAGACTAAACATTATGCCCAAAATTCCAACATGAATAACAAGAGGCAGGCCACAATTCAAAAATAACTATTTTCTTCTAACAGAGTTCCTCCCCCATTGAAATCCAAATAGAATCCACCATATCCTTTGAATCATAAACCACAATGAAGGACCTTGGGTCAATAGTATGGCAGAGGGCCCACATCCTACTATCCACAAAGAGGAACCTCCCCACCAGATTCCCTAGCATTGAAATTATAGAGAAATTCTGAAATGAGAGGGGATGTTTAGAAAATCTAACCCAAGTTACAACCATCGGGGTGTTACGATTCAAATAAAAGTCAAAGCTACACCAGAAGTGGGAGAAACACTCTCCATTAGAGGTTCAAGGTGTCATGAACCATGTGATAATCAGATCCTCCTCAGACGTGATGTGAATCAAGATATGAGAGGGTTCTTAGGGATTTTAGTTTTTTTAGGTTTTTTATGGGATTTACGTGTTTTTAGATTTTTAATGTTTTCTTAGTGTTTTTCATGGTTTTTAGGGGTTTTTATGTTTTAGGAGGTTTAGGTATTTTTTATGATTTTTATGGGTTTTATGGGTTTTTAGTTATTTTGTGGGGTTTTAGGGTTTTTTAGTTTTTTTGGGTTTCTAGGGTTTCTTGTGAGTTTTAAAGAGGTTTTTGGTATTTTTAACATTTTAGGGGTTTAAAGGGTTTTTAGAGTTTCTATTGGGTTTTAATATTTTTTTTGGGTTTTTTGGATTTCAAAGGATATTAGTGGTTTTTACAGTTTTATGGGGTTTTTAGGGTTTTTTTTGGAATTTTTATGATTTTTCATGATTTTCAGCCATTTATAGGATTTTAAAAGTTTTAAGTGTTTTTATGTTTTTAATGTTTTATAGAATATTTTAGGGTTTTCCTGTATTTTTGGGTTTTTTAGATATATTTTAGTATGTTTCTGGTTTCTAGTGTTTCAAGAGATTTCAAGGGTTTTTAGTATTTTTTATGGTTTTTCAGGTTTTATCATTTTAGTTTTTTAGGAATTTTATGTGTTTTTTTGGTTTTTAAGTTTTTATTTGGATGTTTCAGGGTTTTAGGGAATTTTATGTTTTTATGGATTTTAAGTATTTTTTAGGATTTTTATAGTTGTTAGTGTTTTAGGGTTATTGATGCTTTTTTGGTTTAATAAGGTTTTTATAGTTTTCTGGGTTTTTTGGATTTTTGTTTGAAATTTTATGTGTTGTAAGGGTTTTTATAGTTTTTAACATTTTTATGAGTTTAAAGGGTTTTTAGATTTTTTAGTTTTGTTTTTGGGTTTTTTAGTTTTTTTGGGGTTTTATAGATTGAAAGGATTTTATGGTCTTATTAGGGTTTTTACCATTTTTAGGGATTTTTTGGTTTTAAGTGTTTTTATGTTTATAATGTTTCATTATGGTTTTTAAATTTTTAGGTTATTTTACATTTTTATAGAATTCTAGGGAATTTTTAGGATTTTTATTGTTTTTAGGAATTTTTAGGGTTTTAGGATTTTTCAAGTTTTTTCCAGTTTCTAGTGATTTTTAGGGTTTTTATCTTTATTATTATTTTTAGTAGTTTTAGTGTTTTTAATATTTAAGGTTTTCTAAGGATTTTTCAAGGTTTTTGGTGTTTTTACATTTTATTAATTTTTAGGGAATTTTTAGGATTCTCTTGGTATTTATGGTTTTTAGGGATTTTGAGAATTTTGTGGGTTTTTATGGATTTTAGGGTCTGTATGTGTTTTTAGGGTTTTTTTTATTTTTTTGGGTTCTAAAGAGTTTTCAGATTTTTTTAACATTTTTAGGGGTTCAATGGGGTTTTAGAATATTTTGTGTTATTTTGGGTTTTAGATTTTTTAAGGTTCTTAGAGGTTATTATGGATTTTATAGTTTTTTGGGGTTTTATGGTTTACAGTTTTTCTTAAATTCTTATGGGTTTTAATTTATTTAGGATTTTATGTTTTTCTTAGATATTTTAATGTTATTATCTTTTACTGTAGTTTTAGTTATTTTTCTAGATATTTGGTGATTTTTATGGTTTTTATGGATTTTGGGAGTTTTTTTGTAGTTTAAGGGGTTTTTCGTGTTTCTATAATTTTTTTGAATTTAGAGGTTTTTCTACTTTTTTTTGAGATAATGGGGTTTTAGAGGTTTTATTTTGTTAGGTGGTTTTATGGGTTTTTAGGTATTTTTATGGTTTTTATGGTTTCTATGGTTTTTTGGGGTTTTATGGTTTTTAGTATTTTTGACGATTTTTAGGGTATTATATTTTTTAGGGTTTTAAGAGTTTATTAGCATTTTTAGGGTTTTATCATTTTTTATAATTCATATATTTTAAGGGAATTATTATGAATTTTATGGGTTTTTAGTGTTTTTATTTATTTTTATGGAATTTTGGGTTTTTCTAGTTTTTAGGTTGTTAGGGATTTTATAGTTTTTAGGTTTTTAGGTGTTTTAAGTGTTTTTAGGTTTTCATTGTTTTCATATGGTTTTTAACGGTTTTATGTTTTTTATTGTTTTGTGATATTTTTGGGGATTTTTTAGGTTCTTATGGTTTTTCGGGTTTTAGGGATTTTGAGGGGTTTTTTGGAGTTTTTACAGAGTTTTGGTTTTTTTTGGGGTTTAAGGGTTTTTTTAGTTTTTAATTGTATTTATATTTCTTAAACATTTTTGGAGGTATAAAGGGATTTTATAGTTTTTATTAGGGTTTTTGAGTTTTTATGGGGTTTAAAGGTTTTTATTTTTTTTAGTGTTTCATGGTTTTTAATGGGTTTTTGTGTTTTTTGGGTCTTTAGTGTTTTTATTATTTTTAGGTTTTCGTGGGTTTTAAGTGTTTTTAGGGTTTTATGGGTCTCTTAGGGGTTTTTAGGGTTTTAAGGTTTTATGTTTTGATGGATTTTATGGGATTGTTTAGAAATTTTATGGTTTTTAGGGACTTTATGGTTTTAGTGTTTTTTAGGTTTTTTGTGGTTTTATGTGTTTTTTGGTTGTTAAGGTTTTCTTATTGGTTTTCAAGTTGTTTAGGGGTTTTTATGTTTTTAGTATTTTAAGGTATTTTTAGATATTTTTATTATTTTTAATTCATTTAGGGATTTTGTTGGTTTTTATTGTTTTTTAGGGTTTTAGCATTTTTTGGGTTTTACGTGTTTTACGTGTTTTTAGGTTTTTAAGGTTTTCAAGGTGTTTCTTGTTTTTCTAGTGTTTTTTTATTTTTAGGTATTTTAAATTATTTTTATGGATTTTATGGGGTTTTGTGGTTTTAGGATTTTAAGGGGTTTTAGGGGTTGTATGGGTTTTTTTTTTGGATTTTTGGGTTTTTTCAGTATGTTAGTGATTTTAATGTTTTTAGAGTTTTTTTGTTTTTTATGGGTTTAAAGGGGTTCTGGTGTTTTTAGTGGTTTAGGGTTTTTATTGTTGTTTTTTATGGATTTTAGTGTGTTTTATGGATTGTAGGGGGTTTTATGGTATATATAGGGGTTTTAGGGTTTTAGCGTTTTTAGGTTTTTAGGGGTTTTATGTTTTTTTTAGTTTTTATGGTTTTCTTTAGGGTTTTTAGAGTTTTTGGATTTTTTTTATATTTTAGGGACTTTTCAGGATTTTTATGGGTTATAAATATTTTTAGAGATTTTGCTTGTTTTTAGGGTTCTTAAGTATTTTTAAGGGTTTTTAGGATTTTTATATTTTTTAGTAGTTTTAATGATTTTTTGGTATTCAAGGTTATCTTAAGGGTGTTCAGGATTTTTTTTATTTTTACATTTTAGGGAATTTTAAGAATTTTTAAATATTTTTATGGTTTTTAGGGGTTTTAGGGATTTTCAGAGTTTTTAGTGTTTTTAGCCTTATTTAGGTTTATAGGGGTTTTTGATTTTTTAAAGTTTTAATGGTTTTATAATATATTTAATATTTTTAGGAATTTAAAGTGTTTTAGGGTTTTTAGTGGTTTTTAGGGGTTTTATGTGGTTTTGGTGGTTTTTAATGGTATTTATGGTTTTTATTGTTTTTAGGGTCTTTTAGGTTTTTAGGGTCTTTTTGGATTTTAAGATTTTTCATGTTTTTAGGGGGTTTTTTTTTTATATTTATAAGGTTTTATTAAGGGGTTTTAGGGGTTTTAGGGGTTTTTATGCTTTATGTATTTTAGGTATTTTTAATGATTTTTATGGGTTTTTTGGGTTCTAGGTATGTTGAGTGTTTTGAGGGTTTCGTGGTTCTTATGGTTTTTAACAATTTTTATGTTTTTCGGGATTTTATGTGTTTTTATGTTTTAACTGTTTTCTTCAGGATTTTAAGGGGTTTTAGGGTTTAACATTTTTAGGGACTTTTTTGGTTCTTAGAGTTTTTGTATTTTCAGTGTTTTTAGGTTTTTAAGGAATTTTAGGGGTTTTCTATGTTTTCGTGTTTTTAATTTTATATGCATTTTTAGGTATTTTTTAGGATTTTTGGTTTTTTTGGTTTTTTGTGATTTTGAGTGTTTTTTTGAGTTTTTAGATTTTTCAATGTTTTTTGGGTTTTTTGGGTTTTTTGGGTTTTTAGTGTTTTTTGAGTTTTTAGATTTTTAATGGTTTTTTATATATTTTTTAAACATTTTAGGGGTTTAAAAGGTTTTCTGAGTTTTTATGGGTTTTATGTTTTCTAAATTCATTGTGGGTTTTTTATGTTTTTAGTGGATTTAGTGTTTTATTTTATTTTTTGGGTTTTTAGTGTTATTATCATTTTTAGGTTTTTAGGGGTTTTATGTGTTTTCAGGTTCTCATATTTTTCTGTTGGTTTTTCAGGGTTTTTAGGGATTTTAATGTTTTTTGGGTTCTTAGGGTATTTGTAAAAAAAATTATTGGTTTTTAGGGTTTTTAGGGATTTTGTAGGCTTTTTAGGTTTTTAGTATTTTTTAGGGTTTTTAGCATTTTTAATATTTTTAGAGGTTTTAAGTGGTTGTATAATATTATGATTTTAAGTATTTCTTAGTGGTTTTAGGGTTTTTAGTTTTTTTGTGGATTTTTAGGGATTTTTAAATATTTTATGAGTTTTTATTGGTTTAGGGATTGTGGGGATTTTTAGGGTTGTTTAGTGTTTTTGGGATTTTTAGGGGGGGTTTAAGATTTTTTTTTATTTTTTACGGTTTTAATGATTTTACAAAGTTTTATAATGTTTTATGTGGTTTAAATGGGTTTTAGAGTATTAGTGATTTTTGTTTGTTTTTAACATGCTTATGGATTTTATTATCTTTATTGGTTTAGGGTCTTTTACAGTTTTTTTTCATTTTTAGGTTATTTAGGTGTTTTAAGTGTTTTTGGGTTTTTAATTTTTTCTTTGGGTTTTCAATGTTCTTAGAGTTTTTTTACATTTTTAGGGAATTTTAATAATTTTTAAGCATTTTTTATGTATTTTTAGTGTTTTCAAGGATTTTAAGGGTTTCAGGGTTTTTATGTTTTTAGTGGGTTTAATTGTTTCTAGTATTTTAAGGTTTTCTTAGGGGTTTTCATGGTTTTTAGTTTTTTTAATTTTTTCAGGGATATTTAGGTCTTTTTAGGATTTTTTGGGGTTTTAGGATTTTTAGCTATTTTTATTTGTTTTTGGGATTCTTATGGTTTTTAGGATTTTTATGGTCCTTTTTTGGCTTTTTAGGGGTTTTTTGGGTTTTAAGGGTTTTCAGAGTTTTTTTTTAAAAAAATTGTTATTTGATGTTTTTTTAGAGAATTTAGTGGTTTATATAGGATTGTGGGGTTTTATGGTTTTCACAGTTTTTAACGGTTTTATGAATTTTATTGGTTTTTAGGGGTTTTAGTGACTTTTAGGGTTATTTTGCGGTTTTAGAATTTTTAGGTTTTTAGGAAATTTATGTGTTTTATGTTTTTAGGTATTTTTGGTTTTCAGGGTTATTTAGGTCTTTTCAAACATTTTAGGGTTTCTAGCGTTTTCAGGTTATTAGAGGTTTTGAGTGCTTTTTAAGCATTTTAAGGGTTTTTAGGGTTTCAGTTTTTTTACATTTTAATGGATTTTTAGGATTTCCAACGGTTTTTAGCGTTTTTAGGGATTTTTAGGGATATAGGGTTTTTTTTTTGATTTTCCTAATTTTTTGTGGTTTTATGGTATTTTACAGTTTTTAGGGGTTTGAATTTTTTTATAGTCCTAGTGGGTTTTAGGGTTTTTTATGATTTTTATCAGTTTTTGTGGTTTTTTGTATTTTTATTTTATGTTAGGGGTTTTAGGGTTTTTAGTGTTTCTCAAGTTTTCGGTGTTTAAAGTGATTCTATGTTTTTAATGTTTTCTTAGTGCTTTTCATGGTTTTTATGTTTAAATTTATTTTTTTTGTGGAATTTAGGGCCTTTTAAATATTTTAATTTTTTTTAGGTTTTTTAGGTATTTTTAGGGTGTTTGGGATATTTAGGGATTTAGGGGTTTTAGTGTTTTTATGTTTTTAGGTGTTTTAAGCATTTTTTTAGTTTTAAATGATTTATTAGGTTTTTTCATGTTATTTAGGATTTTTTACATTTTTCTAGATTTTTAGGGATTTTTAAATATTTTTTTCTAGATTTTTATGGATTTTGAGGATTTTTGGGGTTTTTAGGGTTTTTAGGGGTTTTTATGTGTTTTAGCATTTTTTTTTGTTTTTAGGGGTTGTAAGTGATCTTAGGTTTTTACGAGTTTCTTAGTGTTTTTAGGTTTTTAGGTTTTTTAGGGTTTTAGATATTTTGGGGATTTTTTAGGAGTTTTAATATTTTTTAGTGTTTCTTTAGGTTCTTATGGTTTTTCAATATTTTAGGGTATTTTTACAGATTTTAGTTTTTAATATTTTTCGGGGTTTAAATGTTTTTTAGAGTTTGTATTTATTTTTAGCGGTTTTATGGGTTTTTACGGTTTTTAAGGGTTTTAGGGGGTTTTATGGGTTTTTGTTTTTTAATGGCTTTTTGGTTTTTATGGATTTTATGGTTTTTAGGTTTTTTGGGGTTTTGAGTGTTTTTAGAGTTTTATTATTTTCGTAGAGTTTTTAGTGTTTTTAGGTTTTTATGTTTTTATGTTTTTCTGTGATTTTGAGGGTTTATAGGGTTCTTATGAGTTTTAGGGTTTTAGAGTTGTCAGTATTTTTTAGGTTTCTATTAGTTTTAATTGTTTTTAGGTTTTTATAAATTTCTTTAGTATTTTTAGGGCTTGAAGGGGTTATTATGGTTTTGTAATTTTTAGTTTTTTAGTATTTTTAACTATTTTAATGATTTTTTTTGGATTTTTAGGGTTTTAAGTGTTTTTTAATGTTTTAGGGGTTTTTTGGTTTTTTTGGGTTTTTTTTTATTTTTTATGGGTGTTATGGTTTTTATAGTTTTTAATGTACTTAAGAGTTTAATTGTTTTTTAGAGTTTTAGTGGGTTTTGGAGTTTTTATGGATTTTTATTTTTTTTATAGGTTTTATTTGTTTTAAGGGTTTTTGGGGAATTTTTGGGTCTTTAAGGGTTTTAGCATTTTTTTGGGTTTTAAAGGTTTATGTATTTTTAGGTTTCAAAATTTTTCTTAGGGGTTTTAAGGGATATTAGTGTTTTTACATTTTGAGGTATATATAGGGGTTTTTTTAGCATTTTTATGTTCTTTCTTATTTTTAGGGGTTTTAGGGGTTTTTAGTGGTTTTATGTGATTTTAGGTTTTTATGGGCTTCTTAGGGTTTTTTTGGGAATTTTAAGATTCTATTATGTTTTGGTGTTTTTATTTCTTTTCTAGAAATATTATGTGGTTTTAGACTTTTTAGGGAATTTGAGAGGTTTTAGGGTATTTTAGGGTTTTTAGCATTGTTTTATATTTTTGGGTTTTTAGGAGTTTTTTTTACATGTTCCATAGGGTGTTTTTGGTTTTTATAGTTATTAATGGTTTTATATATTTTATGTTTTTTTTATAGTTTTTATGGTTTTTAGTGTTTTGTGGGATTTTATGTTTTTAAGGGTTTTTTGGTTTTTCGGGGTTTTGGGGGTTTTGGGGGTTTTTTAGTGTTTTAAAGGGTTTTTATATATTTTTTAAAATTATTAGTGATTTAAAGGCTTTTTAGAGTTTTTAATGGTTTGTTTTGGTTTTTATGGGTTCTTAGGGTTTTTAATATTTTTAAGGTTTTTTATGGTTTTTTATGGTTTTAGGGGTTTCTAGGGGTTTTAGTGTTTTTTAGGATTTATTAGGGATTTTAGCATTTTTTAGGTTTTTGGGGTTTTACTTGTTTTTTGGTTTTCGGGACTTCTTAAGGTTTTTAGGGTATTTAGTGTTTTTACATTTTTTGGGATTTTTAGTCTCTTTATTATATTTATGGTTTTTATGGGTTTTATAAATTTTGAGGGGTAGTGGGGGTTTTCATGGTTTTTACGGTTTTTATCTTTTTTATGTATTTTTTGGGATTTTTTTTGGATTTTCTGGTTTTTAGTAGTTTTATGGATTATGGATGGTTTATCCTTTTTAAGGTTTTTTGGGTTTTTTGGATTTTGTTTTGAGATTTAGAGTTTTTAATTGTTTTATAGTTTTTATATAATTTAGGGGTTTAGAGTGGTTTTTAGTGTTTTTATTTGGTTTTTAGAGATTTTATGGGGTTTTATAGATTTTAGGGGGTTTGTGGTTATTAGGGGTTTTAGGGTTTTTAGGGAATTGTTTGGGTTTATTATGGGTTTTATTAGTTTCTCGGCTAACGGTGTTTTATGTGTTTTTAGATTTTTAATATTTTTTAGGGGTTTTCAAGGTTTTAGTGTATTTTACGTTTTTATGGATTTTTTGAAATTTTTTTAATTTATTATGGTTTTTAGTGTTTTTAGTGATTTTAAGGTATTTAGGGTTTTTATAGTTCCTAGGAATTTTTTCTTTTTTTATCATTTGTATTGTTTTTAGGGGTTTTAATTGATTCTAGTTTTTTATGGTTTTCTTAGGGTATTTCAAGGTTTTTAATGTTTTTAAATTTTTTAGGAATTTTTCTAATTCTATGGGTGGTTAGGGGTCTTAGGGATTATGATAATTTTAGGTATTTTATGAATTTTATGGTTTTTACGTGATTTTAAGGTTTTTGATATTTTTGGGATTTAATGTTTTTTAATGTTTTCTAATATTTTTATGGGTTTAAATGGTTTTAGTGTCTTTTGGTGTTTTTAGGGTTTTTAGATTTTTTATAGTTCTTAGAAGTTATTATGGTTTTTATTGGGTTTTCAAGGGTTTTAGGGTTTTTAGCGTTTCATAGGTTTTTATGGATTTTAAGTGCTTTTAGGTTTTTAGGGTTTTTAGGATTTATTACATTTTTTGGATTTTTATGCATATTTGTTTTATTTTAATGGTTTTTAGTGGTTTTAGGAATTTTGTGGGTTTTAGGGTTTTGAGGTTTTTATATATTTCTTAGGGTTTGTTGGGTTTTTTGAGTTTTTATTGTTTTAATGGTTTTTTGAATTTTTTAATGTTTTAGGGGTTTAATGTGGTTTTAAGATATATTAGTTTGTTTTAGGTTGTTTATGGGGTTTTATTGGTTTTTAAGGTTTTTAAGGATTTTAGGGATTTTATGGATTTCAGGGGTTTTATGCATATTTAGTGAATTTTAGGGGTATTAATTTTTTAAGTTTTTTATGGTATTATTTGTTTTATTCATGGTTTTTTGTCTTTTTCACATTTTTAGGGTTTGTATGGATTTTTAGAATTTTAATATTTTTTAATTTTTTTGGGATTTTGAGGGAATTTAGAATTTTTAAGGTTTTTTTGGGTTTTTAGGGTTTCTAGTGCATTTAGGTATGTAGGGTTTTAATGTATTTTTAGGTTTTAAATGTTCTCATAATGGTTTTAAGGGTTTGTTATGTGTTGAGAAATTTTATGGATTTTTTTGGGTTTTTATGGTTTTTAGGGTTTTAGGGTTTTAGGGATTTTATTGGTTTTTTTGGTTTTATGGTTTTTGGGTTTTTTTAGGGATTTTGGGTTTTTTTTAGTTTTTAGGGTTTTTAGGAACTTTTAGAGTTTTTTAAATGTATTTGGGGGTTTAAGTGGTTTTTATAGTTTTATTTGTTTTTTAACTTGTTATGGGATTTTACTTTTTTAAGGTTTCTACTCTTTTTATGGTCATTATTTATTTTTAGGGACTTTTCGGTTATTTTGGGTTTTTAGCATTTTATAGGTTTTTGTGGATTTTATGTTTTTAAGGTTTAATTATGGTTTTTATGGTTTTTATGTTTTTAGGGATTTTCGGGGCATTTTATAATTTTTATGGTTTTTAGTATTTTTAATGATTTTTGTGGCTTTAAGGTTTTTTGGGTTTTTTAGGTAAGGAAGATGCGATGGTTAGGCTATTCATGTCCCCCCACCCAAATTTATAAGGAAAAAAAGACACATCAGACAAGGGAGGGGAGGGGTCAAATTATCCACACCCAAAAACCCTTACACACCCCCAACCCAGAAAAAAAACCCAAAAAAAGTAAAGAGGCCAAAAAAACCAAGTAAAAACACACAAGAACCAAGTGACAACCATCGCCATTATCCAACATTAACCAGCATCCAGAAGCTCACACACAAGCATCAACCATCATCCAAACTCACAAATTCCAGCATCCATCACCTACACAAGCATCTCTATCAGTACCTCCCAACCAATCAGCGAAAAGCATCTCGCAACAAATATTCTATAATCCATCACCTTCAGCATCAGCATTTCCTTCAACACTTTCTAGGGCCAAGGCGTTCCTCTTAGCCAAGCAGTAACAAGTATCCAAAATCTCAAATTCCAGCATCCGGTACCTCCTAAACAAACATCTCCTAGCATACCGTATCTCAGAATCCAGTAACAATAATCTCCTAACCAAACATACATCACCTCACATCCAATCATCTTTTGGTAGTTGGCACCCAACATGACCATTCCACAGCACCACACACCACTTAGAGCACCAAACAGCCCCTTCATCAGACAGCTCCCAACAACTCTCAGCAAACAGGACACTCAGTAACTCACGAGAAGACCGATCACAACCAATAAACATCACCACCATTGAATCAAAACCAATCCAGCCACACCCCCAACCAGCACGACAACCAGCACCCCATTATCCAGCATCCATCAGCTTCAATCCATTCAAGATCCAAGATACCACAATTTTCATCGAGCATCTCCCAACCAACTGCATAGAAAAACATAGTAGGAAATATTTTATAGTGGCTCCCCCTTCTTCCAAACTCAAGATCTAGATTCATCATTCTGATATCAAAAGCCACCATAATTATTTCACTCCAGCACCAACTCATACCAAATGATCAGAACCAGACATCAAAGAAAAACATCAAGTTGTACCTCATGATACCTCCCGGGAGCAACAACTAAACAGATCCATCCACCACAAAACTAGACCCGAATCTGTAGGAAAGTACCTAAATGATATCTAAATGGTGACACCCGAAGAGCCCAAGCCGCGACACGAGAAGATGCAGCAAAGACCACCCAAAGAAATAACCAAATCCAATGAAGCCATAGGTTTGAATCACCATCTGAGAAGAAAGACCTAGGTAGGGAACTGATCGTCGACCGTGCCTCCGTTTTAACCTTACTTATGGATGAGGCCCTTGACCCCATTGACTTGATTGTGGACACAACAGATCTATGATCCCAACCATGTTCCATGGCATATATTCCGCATCAGAACTTTCCCAATCAAACAGATTTGAAGCCACAACAGATCGTGCAACCTCTAAAGCCGATGAAACTGAATCACAGCAAAAACAGATAGCATCCCCACAAGGATTTGCAACCGAAGGCCCGAACAAAGACACCTTTTGGGGAAGTCAATGCCACTAAACCTTGGATACCAACATCACCTTGAGATGTGAATCTAGCGAAGACCTTCACCGAGAACAAGCAAGAAGGAAAGATCCAAAACTGAAGCCGCGAGAAGAATCCAGGGGAAACCCTAGAAGAGGTGCCAAACTAGATAGAGATCATGGGGAGTGCACTGCCATCTCCTTAGAGTTTTTAGGTTTTTTTATAGTTTTTATATTTTTATATGTTTTAAATGTTTTTGAGGTTTTATGTTTTTCCTAGGGGATTTTAGGTTTATTTTATATTTTTAGGCATTTTTATTTATTTTTTCATATTTTCATGGGGATTTTGGGATTTAAGTGTTTTTAGGGTTTTTGTATTTTCTTGGTTTTTAGGGGTTTGATGTGAATTTATGTTTTTATGATTTTATTATGGGTTTTCAGGGTTTTTATGGTAATTTAATTTTTTCGGGATATGGAGGGCTTTTTAGGATTTTTATGGATTATTATGTTTTTATGGATTTTGAGGGTTTTTGGTTTTTGTTTGGGCTTTCAGGGTTTTAGGGTTATTTTAAGATTTTACGTTTTCTATGGTTTTTTATAATTTTTTAACATTTTAAGGGGTTTAAATAATTTTTAGAGTTTTTAGTGTGTTTTGTGGTTTTTAAATTCTTTTATGGTTTTTCGGGGTTTTTGGATTTTTAGTTTTTTTCGGTTTTAGGTATTTTAATGTTTTTAAAAGTTTTTTTGCATTTTTTAGGTGTCTTATGGGTTTCAAGTGTTTGTATATTTTTTTGGTTTTCTCAGGGCTTTTTAGAGATTTTATAATTTTTAATGTTTTTATGGATTTTTAAGTATATTTTAGGTTTTTTATATTTTTTATGTTTTTAGGGATTTTGATTGTTTTTATGGTTATATAGTTTTAATAGGTTTTATTTATTTTAATGTATTTTAATAAATTTATGGTTTTAAAGTTTTCTTTTGGTTTTTTTTGGTTTGGATTGATTTTTATGTTTTTTTAAATTTTTTGGAATTTTTAGGATTTTAAGGTCTTTATGGTTTTGAGGGGTTTTAGGGATTTTGAAGGATTTGGGGGTTTTTAGGTATTTATGGAATTTCAGTGTTTTTATGTGTTTTTTGGGTTTTTAGGGTTATTTCTGAGTTATATAGTGTTTTTAATGTTTTTATAGTTTTTAGTGGTTTTAGCAGTTTAAAGGGTTTTAATGATTTTAGAGGGTTTTTAGGGTTACTGTATATTTTTAAGGGATTTTAATGTTTTTATGGGTTTTAAGGGTTTTAGGGTCTTTTGGACGTTTTTTTTATGGTTTTCAACATTTCTTTGTATTTTTGGGGTTTTATGTATTTTAAGGTTATTAAGGTTTTCTTAATGTATATTTTGGGGTTTTAGGAGTTTTTATGTTTTTTGGAACTTTTAGGGATATTTAGGTTTTTTATAATGTTTTTAGGGATTTTATGTGTTTTTAGGGTTTTGGGGTTTTTAAGGAGTTTACAATTTCTTTGGTTTTTAGTTGTATTGAGTCTTTTTAGGTTTCAAAGGTATTCATAAGCATATTTAGGGTTTTAGGGTTTTTTCATCTATTTGGTATTTTTAATAATTTTATTGGATATTTATTTTTATTTAAGGGTTTTAAGGTTTTTTGGGTTTTAATGATTTTTTATGGTTTTTATGGATTTTTTGGGTTTTTAGGATTTTGGATGAGTTTGTTAAGGTACTTAATGTTCTTAGAGTTTTTAATGTTTATATGGTTTTAAAGAGTTTTAAGTGTTTTTAGGGGTTTATGGTTTTTTATGGTTTTTATGTGTTTTTATAGTACATAGTGGTTTTATGATACTTATATGGGTTTTTAGGGTTTTAACGTTTTTTTTTGTTTTTAGGGGTTTTAAATGTTTTTTAGTTCTTTATGGTTTTATTCGGGGTTTCAGTTTTTTTAGGGTTTTCAAATTTATAGTATTTTATGGATTTTTGGGTTTTATGGGTTTTAAATGTTTATATTTATTTTTGGTGATTTTAGAGGTTTTAGGTTTTTAGCATTTTTAGGGGTTTTTGTGGTTTTAAGCATTTTAATGTTTTTATGTTTTCCTTAAGGGTTTTTTGGGTTTTTATGGGTTTTAATATTTTTATCTATTTTTAGATATTTATATAATTATAATGGATTTTAAGGTTTTTTCTGGATTTTTAGAGTTTTTAGCATTTCTTAAGTTTTTAGGGGATTTTTTAATTTTTTTTATGGTTTTAAAGGATTTAAGTAATTTTAAACATTTTTAGGTATTTAAAGTGGTTTTATTGTTTTCCTGTATTTTTTCGGATTTTATGGGGGTTTTAGTGGGTTTTAAAGGGTTTTAGGGGGGGGGGGGGTTATGGGTATTAGTGGCTTTTAGGGTTTTTTGGGAACTTTATGTTTTTAGAGATTTTAGGGCTTTGGAGTTTTAATTTTTTTAATGTATTTAAGGTTTTATTATTGGGGTTTCATAATTTTAATAGTGGTTTACATTTTTAGGGATATTATGGATTTTTTTTATTTTAATGGGTTTAAGGATTTTTTATGGTTTTTACGGGTTGTGAGGATTTTAAGGGTGTTTATGCTTTTCAGTGTTTTTAGAATTTTTAGGTATTTTATGGAGTTTAAAGTATTTTTATGTTTTTAAGGTTTTCATTAGGATTATATATTCTTGTAGTTTTTTTTATGTTTTTAAGGTTTTTTGGGATTTTAAGATTCTATGGGTTTTTAGGGAAATATGGATTTTGAGTGTTTTTTGGATTTGTATTGTTTTTATTTTTTTTTGGGTTCTTGTCATTTTTAATTGTTTTTAGGATTTTAGAGGATTTTATGGTTTTATGGGTTTTAGGGGTTTAAACGTTTTTAGGTATTTATAGGGATTTTTTAGGATTTTACTTTTTTATTGTTTTTTTTATTTTTACGGTTTTTAGGTTTTTATGGTTTTTTTGGGTTTTAGGTTTTTTTAGCATTTAGATTTTTAAAGTGTTTTTACTATTTTTACTGTTTTTAATGGTTTATAAGGGTTTTAGTTTTTTATGGGTTTTTTTGAGTTTTTTAAAATATTAAAGAGTTTTTACAGTTTTTACATGTTTTATGTGTTTTTAAGGTATTTTAGGTTTTTATAGATTTTAGTGTTTTTAGGTTTATAGGTGATTTAATAATTTTTAAATTTTTATGTTTTTATTCTTGGTTTTAAGGAATTTTATTGTTTTTACAATTTTATGGTTCTTAGGAATTTTTAAAAAAATCTCACTTGTATTTTGGTTATTTCAGGATTTTGAAGGGTTTAGGTTTTTTTAGAGTTTTTTGTAATTCTTAGGGATATTATATTTTTTTAGGTATTTTTAGTGGTTTAATGATTTTATGTTATGATGATTTTCATAGGGTTTGTCCTAATTTGTATGGTTTTTTAGTTCTTCAGGGATTTTTAGTATTTTATTAAGATTTTATGGGATTTTGTTTCTTTTAGTGATTTTGATGGTTTATTGGGGTTTTATGGTTTTTATGGTTTTTTCGTCCTTTAGGGTTTTTAAATTTTTAGGGTTTTAAATTTTTTTATAGTTTTATAATGTTTTTTATGAATTTAAAGGGTTTTTAGTGTTTTTAGTAGTTTTAGGGTTTTTATGGATTTTCATTATTTTTATGGTTTTTAGGTATTTCATGGTTTTTATAGTTTTTAGGGTCATTTTAGGGGTTTCAGCCTTTTTTGGTTATTTATGGATTTTAATTATCTTTATGTTTTTAATTATTTCTTAGTAGTATTCAGTGATTTTGCGGGTTTTCAAATTTTTAGTGATTTTAATGTATATTTATTTATTTTTATGGTATTTAGGTGTTTAGGTTTTTAGTGTTTTAATTGTTTTTAGGATTTTAAGGTTTTCTAAGGGGTTTTCAGGGCAATTATTGTTTTTTATGTTCATAGGGATCTTTAAGGATTTTTTAGTGTTTTATGGATCACATAGTATTTAAGAATTTTGAGGAGTTTTGGGGATTTTAATGTTTTTAGGGTATTCATGGTTTTTTACGGTATTTATGGTTTTTTTGTTTTTAATATTTTTAATTTTTTTAGTGTTTTTAATCATTTTTAGGGGTTTAAAGGGGTTTTACAAATCATAGGGATTTTAAGGGGTTTTTATGTGTTTAAGGTTTTTTAAGGTTCTTACTGTGTTTTATGGTTTTTTTGGTTTTTTTGGGTTTTTGGGTTTTACTGTCTTTGTTGGGTTATTTATGGTTTTTAGCATTTTTAATGATTTTAGGTATTTTATGTGTTTTATGTTTTTAATGTTTTCAAAAGGGTTTTCAGGATTTGGGGTTTTTTACGGCTTTAAGAAATTTTAGGGGTTTTTGTGGTTTTTGTGGTTTTTATAGTTCTTAGGGATATTGAGGGATTTTAGGGTTTTTTTTTGTTTTTTAGGTTTCTTAGGGCTTTTATCATTTTTTCTTTTTTGAGGGTTTTAAATTATTTTTAAGGTTTTTAGATGTTTTTAGTGGTTTTATGGTTTTTATTGTTTTTATGGGTTTTTCTATTTTTTTAGTTTTTTTGGTTTACATGGTTTGTTGGGGTTTTTAGGGTTTTTTTTTTGTTTTTTCAGTTTTAAGCGGATTGATGTGTTTTTGGTTTTCAAATATTTCTTATTGATTTTAAATATTTTTTGGAGGGTTTTACATTT
Source organism: Viscum album (assembly GCA_963277665.1). Classification (NCBI taxonomy): domain Eukaryota; kingdom Viridiplantae; phylum Streptophyta; class Magnoliopsida; order Santalales; family Viscaceae; genus Viscum; species Viscum album. The sequence goes on along the minus strand of OY728132.1, from coordinate 1,785,338,718 downwards.
TTATAGGATTTCAGGAATTTTTTAATATTTTTATGGTTTTTAAGGGTTTTAATAGAACTTAGTGGGTTTTTAGACTTGGGGGGGTTGGGGTGTTTGGGATTTTTTTTTATTTTTTAGGGTGTTAAGTCATTTTAGAGTTATTATAGGTTTAAGAGTTTTATATTGTTTCAGTGAATTTTTTGGGTTTTAATAGTTGTTTGGATTCTTATGGATTTCAGTGGTTTTTGTGGTTCTAGGGTTTTTAGGGATTTTTATGGAGTTTTACGGATTTTTATGGGTTTTTAGTTTTTTATTTTTTTTCTTTGGTTTTTTTAGAATTTTATGGATTTTTATATTTTTAGGGAATTTTAGAGATTTTTTTGTATTTTATTGGGTTTTTGGGTGTTTAGGGATTTTGAGGGGTTTTGGGTTTGGGGGGGGTTATGGATTTTTTTGGGGTTTTGAGGAATTTTTTAATGTTTCTTTATGTTTTTAAGGTCTTTAAAGTTTTTAACTATTTTATCGATGTAAAAGTTTTTAGATTTTCTATCCGTTTTAGTTGATTAATGGGTTTTTAAGATTTTTAATGTATTTAGTGGATTTATGATATTTATGGGTTCTAGGTTTTTAGTGTTTTTTGTTTTTTTAATGGCATTATGTGTTTTTATGATTTTTAGGATTTCTTTGTGGTTTTCAATGTTTTTATATTTTTTTATCTTTTTAGGGATTTTTATGGATTTTTTGGATTTTAATGATTTAAGGATTATAGGTATTCTAAGGGTTTTAGGGATTTATGGTCTTTTTGGTTTTAATGGATTTTTTAGGGTTTTAATGGTTTTAAGGGTTTTTAGAGTTTTTTAATGTTTTTGGGGATTAAATGGTTTTTAGAGTTTTTAGTAGGTTTTAGGGGTTTTACGAGTATTAAGGTTTTATAAGGTTTCAAAGGGTTTATATGATTTTTAGGGGTTTTAGGATATTGTAGGGTTTTTATGGTTTTCAACATTTTATTTGTTTAGTTATTTTATGTGTTTTTAGGTTTTTATGTTTTTATTATAGTTTTTGGTGTTTTAGGGTTATTATCTTTTTAGGGTTCTCAGTAATTTTATGGAATTTTTACTATTTAGGGGGTTTATGGATTTTTAGGGTTTTTAGGGTTTTATGCTTTTTTGGGTTTTAGGGTGTTTTTTTGAGTTTTTATGTGTTCTTATTGTTTTTACGATTTTTAGGGGTTTTATCATTTTTAGGTTTTTAGGTGGTTTATGTGTTTTTGGGTTTTTAAGTATTTGTTTGGGGATTTAGGGATTTTAGGTTTTATTACAATTTTAGGTATTTTTGGGATTTTGGGGTTTATTGGTTTTTAGGGATTTGGGGGGTTTATAGGGTTTTTATAGTTTTGGTTTTAGGATTATTTTGATCTTTTATGGTTTTAAGGTTTTTAGTGTTTTTAATGTTTTTAGTGATTTAATGGGTTTTAGTTTATTTAGTTTATTTAGAATTTTGGGGGTTTTTGAGGTTTTTATCGGTTTTTATGGTTTATAAGATTTTTATGGTTTTAGCATTTTTTATGATTTGTTTAGTTTTATCTTTTTTTAGGTTTTACTGGTTTTTAAGGTTTTCTCTATATTTTTAGGGGTTTTTTATTTTTTTAGGGATTTTAAGGATTTTTAAGGATTTGTATTATTTTTTGGATTTTTATGAATTTGAGGTTTTTAGGGTTTTTAATGTTTTTAAGTTTCTTATATATATTTTTTTGTGTTTAGGTTTTTTTGAGTTTTTTAGGAATTTTAATGTTTTTATTGTTTTTTAATTTTTTTAGGTGTTTAAAGGGTTTGTAGATTTTTTACTGTCGTTTTTAATGTTTTTTGTGTTTTTATGGTTTTTAATGTTGTTTTGGGGTTTTATGGTTTTTAGATTCTTAGGGGTTTTATGGTTTTTAGCATTTTTAGGGGTGTAACATTTTTTAGGTATTGAAAGTGATGTTACATTTTTTCATAGTTTTTAGGTTTGTTTACATTTTTATGGAATTTAAGGAATTTTTAATAATTTTATGGATTTTATGGTTTTTAGGGGTTTAGAGGGTTTTTACGAATTTTTTGGGTTTTAGGGGTTTTTTTGATATTTGGGGGGGGGGTTTATGGTTTTAGAGTATTTTAATGTTTTAGGGATTTAAAAGGGTTTTAATGTTTTTAGTGATTTTTAGGGTTTTTAATGTTTTTTAAGGTTTTCAAGGTTTTAAAAGGATTTTTTCTTTTTAGGATTTTTTAGGATTTTTATTTTTAATTAATTTTTAGGGTTTTATGCATTTTATTTTTATTATTTTTTATTGTCTTCTTAGGGTTTTATAGGATTTATTGGGTATTTTGCAATTTTAGAATTTTTTTCATATTATTATAGTTTTTATGGTTTTAGGGATTTTGAGGGTTTTTATGGTTTTTTGAGGATTTTAGGGTTTTTTCTTATTTTTTTAATTTTTTTGGGGTGTTAAGGGATTTTATGTTTTTTTATATTTTTCTTTTGTGTTTTTAGATATTTTATTATCTTTTTACTTTTTTAAGGATTTTAGGGGTTTTTTAGAAATTTTATTGTTTTTAGGTTTTTAAGGATTTTGAGAGTTTTTAGGGTTTTAATGGTTTAGGGTTTTTATGATTTTCTTAGAATTTATGGTGTTTTTTTGTTTTTAGGGTTTAATGGCTTTTATAGTTTTTAATTTTCTTAGGTGTTCAAAGTTTTTTTGGAGTTTCTATGATTTTTAGGGTTTTAGGGGTTTTAGGGTTTTAAAGGATTTTAGGGGGTTTAACGGATTCTATGTGTTCAGCGGTTTTTTGTTCTTTTGGGGTTTTTTAGTGGTTTTATAATTATTTATGATTTTTGGGGTTTTAATTGTATTTGGGTTTTTAAGGTTTTCTTAGGGTTTTCAGGGTTTTTATAGTTTTTTCTATTGTTAATTAATTTTTTGGATTTTATGTATTTTTATTGGGTTTTAGGGTCTTTAGGGATTTTGAAGGGTTTTAGGGTTTTTAGGGTTTTAAGGTATTTTAGGGGTTTTAGTATCTTTAGGTTTTTAGGGATTCTAAGTGTTTTTTGGTCTTTAATTTATTCTTAGGGTTTTGGGGGTTTTTATGTGTTTTCATGTTTTTAGGTATTTTTAGGGGTTTTTAGATCATTATGGGGTTTTAAGGTTTTAATGTGTTTTGAGGGGTTTTAGGGGATTTTATGGATTTTATGGTTTTTTGGGTCTTAGCAATTTTTTGAGTTTTTAGGGTTTTCATTGTTTTTATAATTTTTAAACATTTTATAGTTTTACAGTGTTTTAAGAGTTCTTATTGGTTTTTAGTGATTTATGGGTTTTGGGATTTAAATGTTTTTTGGGGTTTTTATAGTTTTTTATAGTTTTTAGGGTTTTTTTGTGTTTTTAGGTTTTTTTAAATTTATTAGTGGTTTTAAGTGTTTTTATGTATTTTATTTTTTCTTAGGTGTTTTCTAGGTTTTTAGGGTTTTAGTTTTTAGGTGTTTTAGAGAATTTTTAGGATTTTTATGGGTTTTAGAATTTTTACAGATTTTATGGGTTTTATGGGTATTAGGGTTTTTTAGTGTTTTTATCATTTTTTATGAATTATTGGATTCAATTTTTTACAGTTTAAATGTTTTCATAGGGTTTTCATGGTTTTTAGGGTTTTTATTGTTTTTAGGAATTTTTAGGTTTTTATTGTTTTATGATTTTTTATTGTTTTTAAGGATTTTGAGGATTTTTCAATTTTTTAGGTTTTTAGGGGTTATTGTTTTTTTAATGATTTTAGAGTTTATACATATTTTTAGGTCTCTGAGGTTTCTGAGGTTTTCATATTGAATTTCAGCGTTTTTATTGGTTTTTTACATTTTTATGGATTTTAGGGATTTCATAGGATTTCTATGGTTTTTAGGATTTTTAGGTATTTTTATTGGTTTTAGGGGTTTTTTGGGTTTTTGGGTTTTTTGGGGTTTAGGATTTTTTGATGAGTTTTTTGGGTTTTTTTTGTTTTTTAAGATTTTAAAGGTTTTGTACTATTTTGTATCAATTTTAGGGGTTTAAATAATTTTTAAATTTTTTAGTGGATTTTTAGGGGTTTATGGGTTTTTAGGGTTTGTTTTGTTTTTATCATCTTTACGACCTTTAGGGTGTTTATTGTTTTTTACATGTTTTAGGGGTTGTCATTTTTTTGTTTTTTGGATGATCTTAGGGTTTTTTTAGGGATTTTTGTGTTTTGTACATTTTTAGGTATTTTTATGGATTTTTAAGATATTATTGTTTTTAGGGTTTTTAGGGGGTTTTAGCGGTTTTCTGTTTTTTAGGGGTTTTAAGATTTTTAGTTTATTTTAGGCTTTTTAGGGGTTGTAAATGTTATTAGTTTTTTTAACTTTTTGTAAGGGGTTTTTAGGGTTTTTAGGTCTGTTTAGGTTTTTAGTTATTTTTAGACCTTTTTTTGGGTTTTATGGTTTTTATGATTTTAATGATGTTGAGGGTATTAGGGTTTTCAGTTTTTTATGGTTTTTGGTAGTTTTACGGTTTTCATCTGTTTTCAGGGTTTTTATGGTTTTTAAATCTATTAATCTTTTATAGGGTTTTAAAGTGTTTTAGAGGTTTTAGTTTTTTCTTAGATTTTTTTGGGATTCAATAGTTTTTAAAGGGTTTTTTTTGTGGGGGGGGGGGGTTTATGGTTTTTAGGGTTTCTTAGCGTTTCAGGGTTGTTATGGTTTTTAGCATTTTTGTGGTTTTATGGGGTTTTTGGTGGTTTTTAGGTTTTTAAGGTTTTTTGGGTTTTGGGGATTTTGTGGGGTTCATGGGTTTTTTGGGTTTTTATAGGTTTTAGGGGTTTTGGAGTTTTTATGTTTTTTATAATTTTTAGTTTTTTTAGGGGTTTTAAGAGTTTTTAGGTTTTTAAATTTTTCTTAGGTTTTTCTGCATTTTTTAAGATTTTTACATTTTTAGTTCTTTTTTATTATTTTTTCTGTTTTAGTGATTTTATGGATTTTTAGGGTTTTAGGGGTTCAAGGGATTTTAGGTTGTTATGGATTTTAGGGATTTTTTTTATTTTTTAGGGTTTTATTGTATTTATAGCCTTTTAATGTTTTGAGGGGTTTAAAGGTATTTTGGAGTTTTTAGTGATTTCGGGTTTTGATTGTTCTTTATGGTTTTTAAGGTTTTTAGAAGTTTTATGGTTTCAATGTTTTATTAGGGTTTTATGGTCTTTTATGGGTTTTATAATTTTTTAGATTTTTTAGATTTTTATAGGTTTTAAATTATTTAGGCTTTTTAAGGTTTTCTTAGGTGTTTTAGGGTTTTTTGTGATTTTTTAATATTTAAGGATTTTTCGGTGTTTTTTAAGAATTTTATGGTTTTTTTGGTTTTTAGGGATTTGGAGGGGTTTAGGGTTTTTTTGTGATTATAGGGCTTATATGGTTTTTAACATTTTTGGGTTTTTAGGTGTTTTAATTATTTTTTGGCTTTCATGTTTTCTTATGGGTTTTCAGGGGTTTTATTATTTTCAAGGATTTTTAGGTATTTTTTTAATTTTAATGGTTCTTACCTATTTTTAAATATTTTAAGGGTTTTATGTTTTTTTAGAGGTTTTAGGCAAAGAAGGCTCGGGTCCAGGCTATTCCTGGCCCCCCCAAAATTTATAAAACAAAAAGTCACAGACACTGCAGACATGGGAGGGGAGGGGTCGATCGACCCACACCCAAAAGCCCCTTACAACCCACGCCAGAAAAGAAAAACTAAGAGAGAAAAGACTCAAAAACAGACACAATAGTTGCAACATCACTTCACATCCAGCAAGTACCAGCATCCAGCAACACAACATCCAGTCATCACAGCTACAGAGCAGCAGCAACACAACCAAACCAACCAGCCCCAGCAACCAGTAGTACCAAAACCGACAACACAACCATTCACATCTAGCAGCATCAAGCACCAGCACAACCGCAGCCAATTCCAACCACTATCACTTCCCAACAACCAGTAAGCACCTAATAACTCCCCACAAAGGAGACTCACCGCCAATAACAGCACATCACCAGTGCCACAAACAACAGCCTCCACAGTAGCCAGTACCTCCACGCCATCCAGATCCCTAAACAGCAGCATAGAACCAAAGAGAGAAAACAAATAACACCATCATTTTCTAGCACACCCTTTTTTAGAGCCACTGCCAACCAAAGCAAGAACCCTAACTTCATCATGTCTCAACTGTATAGAATCCAACAATCCATTAATTTGCACCCAACAGCAAACCCAGTGGAAAATAACCCGCAGCCAAGCGAAGGACCAAACCATAGCATAACCCATCAACCGCAAGCAATACCACCTTAAGAAGCAGAACTCAAGTCTTGCAGCAAGCACATGAATCAACATCAACAATAAATCACAACCAGACCAAGCACCATCACCACAGCGGCTACCAGGATCATGCAAAGCACTTCCAAAATCCAACATAGAAACCAACACGCAGCAAAAATCTAGGAGATCGATAGAAGCAAGAAAAAAATGAACCTTGCCTCCCCGATCGAGCGTCACTGTCAGATCCTCAGCTCCTGAAACCCTAAAAGCAGACTCCATGTCTGCCTTGCCCGCACCCCACCGCTGAATCTTCATCGCAGCCATGTTCCAAGAAAATAAGACCACTTTCTTCAAACATAATAACATCTCCAGTTCCAAGAAAATAAGACCACTTTAGGGGTTTAAATGGTTTTTAAATTTTTTGGTGGAGTTTTATGTTTTTATGGGGTTTTAGGGATTTTGAAGGTTTTTAGAGGTTTTAGGTTTTTTAGTGTTTTTGGGTTTTGGGGGTGTTTTAAGTGATTTTACATTTTTAATGTTTTTTAGCATGTTTCATTGTTTTCTGAAATTTTTTACATTTTTTCAGATTTTTATTGTTTTTTACGACTTTAATGGTCTTATGATTTTTAGGGTCTTTGAGTATGTTTAGGGTTTTTTAGGGTTTTGAGCATTATTTAGGTCTTTATGGTTTTATGTGTTTTTTGGTGTTTGTGGTTCTCTTAGGGGTTTTAAGTAGTTTTGGGGCTTTTATGTTGTTTGGTACTTTTTTATTTTTTAGGATTTGTATGGTTTTTAGTGTTTTTAGGGATTTTGAGTGATTTTAGGGTTTTTTGGGTTTTTTTTTTGATTTTTGGGGGTATTAGAATTTTTTAGTTTTTACTTGTTTTAAGGGTTTCTAATGTTCTTAAATTATTCGCAGTTTGAATTGTTTTTAGATAATTTAGTGTTTGTAAGATTTGTATATGTTTTTCGTTTTTTTAAAGGGTTTTAGGGGTTTTTATGGTTTTTAGGGGTTTTAGGGTTTCTAGTTTCAATTAAGGTTTTTTGTGTTTTATGGTTTTTAAGCATTTTAATATTTTTTATGTTTTTTTGGTTTTCTTAGGGTTTTTATGGTTTTTCTGATTTTTTTTCAATTTTTTATTTTTAGGGATTATTTATGATTTTTATGGGTTTTTAGGGGTTTTAGGCATTTTGAGAGTTTTTAGGGTTTTTATGTTTTTTTATAATTTTTTTGGTTTTAAGGGTTTTATGAGTTTCTAGGATATTAAGGATTTCTCAAGGGTTTCTAGGGTTTTTAGGGCTTTTTACGTTTTTAGTGATATTTTTGGATTTATTTATTTTTATGGTTTTTAGTGTGTTTATGGATTTTTATGTGTTTAAATATTTTTAGTTTTTCATAGTGGTTTTTAGTATTTTTATGGTTTTTTTACAAAAATTAGCAGTATTCTAGGGTTTTTTTGGTTTTTACCGTTTTAGGGTGTTTTAGGGTTTTTATCATTTTGCAAAAAAAAAATTCATGATTTTATGTTCTTTTAGGTTTTTGAGGGTTTCATAGGGGTTTTCAAGGTATTTAGGGGTTTCTTACTTTTCTTGGACTTTTAGGGATTATTAGGAATTTTATGGTGTTTTAGGTGTTTTAGTAATTTTAAGGGTTTTTAGGAATTTTTGGGTTTTAAGGATGTTGTGGTTTTCTATGGATATTTATGGTTTTTGTTGATTTTTCATGTTTTTAGAGGTTTTTAGATTTTTTAACATTTTTAGGGGTTTGAACTTTTTTTATAGTTTATAGTTTTTTAGGGTTTTTATTAGGTATTAATTTGTAGGGTTTTAATAGATTTTGTCGGGTTTTAGGGTTTTATGGTATTTTGGGTTTTTATCATTTTTTGGGTTTTTTTTGGATTTAAGATTTTTTATAGTTTTTAAGGTTCATTGGGGTTTAAAGGGGGCTTTATATTTTTAGTGGTCTTAGGGTTTTTTTGGGTTTTACAATTTTTAAGGGTTTTATAGGCATTATGGTTTTTCTGACTTTTTAGGATTTATAGTGTTTTTAGAAATTTCTTATTTTTAGGCGTTTAAACCTTTTTAAGGTATTCTTAGTGTTTTTAGGTTTTTATAGGGTTTTAGGTTTTTAGATTTTGTTTCATATTTTTGGGATTTTTATGGGTTTTTAGGACATTTAGGGTTTTTTGGGTTTTAAATATATTTATTAGTTTTGGTTTATTTGCATTTTTTGTTTTGTTTTTTGATATTTTTAGTGTTTTTAAGGATTTTAGAGTTTTTTAATGACTTTAGGGATTTAAAGGGTTTATAGTTTTTTATTTCTTTATTAGGGTATTTATGTATTTTTAGGGGTTTTACCTTTTTCTGGATTTTAATGTTTTTATTGATTTTTAAGGTTTTTTGTTTTTTTGTTTTTATAGTTTTTATAGGGGTTTTTGGGATTTTTGTGTTATTTATGTTTTTATAGATATTCAGATTTTTTAGTTTTTTTATGGTTTTTAGCATTTTTAGGGATCTTTAGGGATTTAGGGTTTTTTATGTTTTTAGCCTTTTTAGGGTATTTATGATTTTTAGGTGTTTTAGTTGTTTTAGATTTCTCGATAATTTTTATGGGTTTTATGGGTTTTATTGTTTTAATGGATTTTTAGGTATTTTTAGTATTTTTATAGTTTTTAGGGTTTTTAGCAATTTTTTGGGTTTTTAGGGATTTAGTGGTCTTTTAGGGTTTTTAGGTGTTTTAAGATTATTAGGGCTTATATGGTTTTTAGGGTTTTCTAGGGTTTATAGGGGTTTTAGCAGTTTCTATGTTTTTAGGGATTTAAAGTGTTTTTTAGATTTTATGCTTTCCTTTGGGTTTTACCACGTTATTAATGTTTTATAAATATATTGAGATTTTAGGGATATTTTATGGATTTTTATGGATTTTTATATTTTTAGGGATTTTTTAGAAGTTTTTAGAGTATTTAGGAGTTTTTTGGGATTTAGCATTTTTAGGATTTTTTAGTGTTTTTTGTGTTTTTTGGTTTTTTTGGTTTTTAATGGGTGTTAAGGGTTTTGCAGTTTTTATGTTTTAGGGATATTTAGGGGTTTTTAAATAATTTTATTGTTTTTTAGGGGTTTTATGGATTTTGATGGTTTTTATAGTGTTTTGGGGTTTTATGTTTTTTGAGTGTTTTTCTTGGTTTTGATGGTTATTTAGAGTTTTTAAAATTTTTAGGTGTTTTAATGGGTTTTATAGTTTTTAGTGGGGTTCTAGGGGTTTTATGGGTTTTTTAATGTTTTTAGGGGTTTTTATGGTTTTGAGGTTTTTTATGTTTTGTAAAGTCATTTTAAGATATATGGGGTTTTAGCATTTTTAGATTATTTATGGTTTTAGTGTTTTGGGGTTTCAAGGTTTTTATATGGGGTTTTAGTGTTTTTAAGGTATTTTATGTTTTTAGGGATTTCAATAACTCTTTATAATTTTTACGGTTTTTTGGGTTTTTAGGAATTTTGATGTTTTTATTATTATTAGGAGCTTTTAGGGTTATTTTTTATTTGTTTTTGGGGTTTTATGTATTTTTTTGGTTTTTAATGTTTTATTAGGGTATTTAGTGCTTTATGTTGTTTTTATATTTGATTTGGATTTTTAGGGATTTTAATGTATTTTATGGTTTTAGTTATTTATATGGTTTATAATTTTTTTATCTTTTGTTTGGTTTTTATATGTTTTTTGGGGTTTTTCGTTTTTTGTCATTTTTTAATGTTTTTAAGGTTTGTTAATGTTTTTAGCGGTCTGAAGGGTGTTTAGAGTTTTTAGTGGTTTTTTTGCATTTTTATTGGTTTTTTGGGTTTTAAATATTTTTAGGGGTTTTATGGTTTCGATGACTTTTAAGTTTTTTAATGTTTTTAGGGGTTTATGGTATTTAAGTTTTTTAAGGCTTTTAAGTATTTCATATGGTTTCTAGGTTATTAACATTTTTAAGGACATTAGGGATTTTTAGAACTTTATGGGTTTTTAGAGTTTTTAGGGATTTTAAGGGCTTTATGGGTTTTTATGGTTTTTATGGAATTTATGATTTTTGTCTATTTTTAGGGTTTTTAGGTTTTTCTTTGAGTTTTTTGGGGTCTTAAGGATATTTTGTGTTTTTTGACATTTTTATAGGTTTAATGGGTTTTTAGAGTTTTTAGTGGTTTTTAGGGTTTTTGTCGAATTGTATGGAATTTTATGGTTTTAGGAGTTTTTATTATTGTTAGGGTCTTTGGGGGTTTCTTGGGACTTTCTAGGGGTTTTGTGGTTTCTATCATTTTTAGGTTTTTAGGGGTTTTATGTTTTTTTATGTTTTTATGGTTTTCTTAGGGTTTCCCACGGTTTTTAGGTGTTTTTACATTTTTAGTGACTTTTTATGGATTTTTTAGGAATTTAATGGTTTTATAGAGTTTTTAGGGATTATAATTATTTTTTGGGGTTTTTGATTTTTTTAGGGTTTTTTGGGTTTAAAAGTTTCTTTGGGTTTGTATGGATTTTATGGGTTTTCGGGTTTATAGTGTTTTTACTATTTTTGAGATTTTAAGTGTTTTTTGGTTTTTAATATTTTCTAGGAGTTTTTTAGCATTTTTAGGGTTATTAATTTTTTTGGGTTTTCTAGGAATTTTTGGAATTTTTGTGGGTATGCAAGGATTTTTGGTATTTTTGGGGGTTTTAGGGGTTTTTTGTGGTTTTTTTCTACTTCAGTGTTTTTAGAGGTTTTAAGTGTTTTTAGGTTTTTATGGTTTTCTTTGTATTTTTTAGGATTTTAGGGTTTTTTATGTTTTTAGGGATTTCTAGTTCTTTTATGGAATTTAGGGATTTTAGGTATTTTTTAGGGTTTTAGGGTTTTATTTGGCCTTTTAGGGTGCTTATAGTTTTATTGGTTTTATATTGTTTTTTGAGTTTTTCTATGTTTTATGGTTTTTATATATTTCAAATGATTTTAGGGGTTTTAGGGGTTTTTAATTATTTTAGTGAGTTTTATGGTTTTATGGGTTTTTGTGTGTTTATGGTTTTAGGTGGTTTTATGGGTTTTAAGGGTTTTCAGGATTTTTATTGTCTCTTTAATGTTTTTTCAGGTGTTCCGCATTTGTACAGTTTTTAGGGGTTTTATGTTTTTCTAGGTTTTTAAGGTGTTCTTAGGGGTTTTCATGATTTTTAGGCTCACTTAAAATTTTAGGGATTTTTAGGGAATCTTAAATATTTTTATGGTGTTTAGGTTTTATATGGATTTTAAAGGTTTTTAAGGTTTTATTGGATTTTTCAGTTTTTTAGTTTTTTAGTTTTTAGTGTTTTTAATGTTGGAAGGGGATTAAAAGGTATTCAATGTTTTTAATTATTTTTTAGGTTTGTTATTTTTTTTAGTTTTTTATGTTTTTTATGTTTTTTATGTTTTTTTACAGATTTTACGATTTTTAGCGCTTTTAGGTTTTTAGGGTTTTAGGAATTTTTGTTGTTTTTAGTGTTTTTTAGGTTTTTAGGGTTTTAATTTATTTTAATGTTTTATGGTTTTCATATTATTTTTTAGGGTCTTTAAGGTTTTCTATGTTTTTTAGGATTTTTAGCTATTTTTACTGATTTTTATGGATTTTGAGGGGTTTTAGGGATTTTGAAGGGTTTTTTGGTGTTTTATTGGTTATTTGGGTTTTTATGTTGCCTTAGGGGTTTAGGGTTTTTTTTTGAGTTTTTTTAGGTTTTTTAGTTTTTTAATATTTTTAGGGGATTAATGGGTTCTAAGAGTTTTTAGTGGATTTTTAGACTTTGTATAGGGTTTAATTGTTGTTTATGTTTTTAGTGGTTTTATGGTTTTTAGACGGTTTTGGGTTTTAGGGTATTTTAGGTTCGTTTATGGTTTTAGATTTTTTTTAAGTTTTTAAATCTTATTAATGTTTTTGAGGTTTTCTTAGGGTTATTCAGTATTTTTTGGGTTTTTCTAGGTTTTTAGGGATTTTCGAAATATTTTAATATTTTTATGGTTTTTATGGTTTTTTATGATTTTGAGGATTTTTAGGGATTTTAGTATTTTTAGGGTTTTGATATTTTATTAGGTTTTTAGGGTTTTAAGTGTTTTTTAGTTTTTAAGGTTTTCTAATTGACTATCAAGGTTTTTAGTGTTTTTACATTTTTAGGGATTTTTCGGGATTATTTCGGATTTATATGGTTTTTTATGTTTTTAGTAGATTTTGAAGTTTTTTAGGGTTATTCTTTCTTTTTGTGGTTTTAGGTTTTCTTAATGTTTTTGGTTTTTATATTTTTTAACATTTTTAGTTTTTAAAGGGTTTTCAGAGTTTTTAGCGTTTTAAGGTGATTTTTGGGTTTTTAGGGTTTTTAAAAAAAATTAAGGGTTTATGAATTTTATGGGATTATGGTCTTTTATGTTTTTTTATGGTCTTGGATGTTTTTTAGGTGTTTTGGGGTTTTAAGTGTTTAATTTTTTTTAATGTTTTCTTAGGGTTTTCAGGGTTTTTAGGGTTTCATACACATTTAGATATTTTTATGTATTTTTAAGATTTATAAGGCTTCTAGGGTTTATTTGGATTTTGAGGGGCTTTAGTTTTTTTTGTTTTTATGGGTTTAGGGTTTTTTGGGGGTTTTAAGGTTATTTTATGTTTTTTAGTTATTTTATGATTTTATATTTTTTTTAATGTTTTTAGGAGTTTAAATGGTTTTTAGAGTTTTATTAGTTTTTAAGGGTTTTATGGGTTATTAGTGTTTTTAAAGGTTTATTGTATTTTTTATGGTATTAGAGGTTTTTAGGGATTTTGGGATCTTTATGTTTTTTAGGGTTTTTAGAATTTTTAGTTTTTCTATGGATGTTATGTTCTTTTGGGTTTTTAAGGTTTTATTAGGGTTGATTGGTTTTTTTGGAGTATTTTTTTATTTTAAGGTATTTTAGGGCCCTTTTTGTATTTTTATTGGTTTTAAGGGATTTTTAGGCTTTTTGGGTTTTTTTAGGTTCTTATTTTTTTGTATGGTTTTCTTAGGTATTTTCATGGGTCTTAGGGTTTTTTGTTTTTTATGTATTTTTATGGATTTTTTGTGTTTTTACGTATTTTTAGTGGTTTTAATGACTTTGAGGGATTTTAGGGGTTTTAAATTTTTTTTTGTATTTTCTGGGTTTTTTATTTTGGGGGGTTTTTATGGGCTTTTTTAGTTTTTTAATCTATTTAGGGAAAGGAGGATATGGAGGCCATGCTATTCTTGACCCCCCCCCCCAAATATATTACAAATAATATGCAAACAATGGAGGGGAGGGGTTAAACGACCCACACCCAAAAACCCTTTACAACCCCAAACCCTAAGACCCCAAAAAAAAGAAGACCAAAAAAAGACACACAGAACAGGTCCAAAAGGAAAGACGCACGAAAAAGTGCGTCAGTAAATAACATCGCCAAAGTCATCCATCTCCACACCACAGCAGACAATGCTCACACCAAGGCCAGCACCCACACCAGTCAAGTAGCAGTCTGATTCAGCACCCGTATCCATAGATTCCCAGCCTGATTCATAGTCGTCATGCATTCTGAGCATCGAAAAAAAGCTTCTCTTTGGCCCTCTCTTTCATAGCATTTTTTAAAGACCTCCCCGCTTATTGACTTTGAGATTCAAAGTGGCCGCCCTAGATGTGTCATGAGTCTCCATAGGTCGTGGGGGGGGGCAGAGTAATCTTTCTACAAACTACGCTTCGGGGGAGCGGAGGCAGAACCATCACCATGTACTGCTTTCTCACAAATGGCTCCATCACTGGCCGCACTTGATGCCTTTTTGTTCCCTTTCCTTCTTCCTGACCTAGAATTTTCAACACCCCTTTTTTACATCTTATTCTTCTCTTCCATTGACCTGGCCATAGCAGCATTTATCCTGCGGCCATCCTCCGCAAACCTCTCCCCAAGTCTCTTAGATTCACCCTCAAGGGGAAATGTTTCCCATTCGACCATCATCATATAATGTAGCAGCACACAATGATGTTTAGCAGATGTAACACCATAAACAACAATGGAACTCTATCGGTTTGGGTCCATATCGCCTGATTCAACGGTGGGTCACGGCGGATGAAACCCAATCAGGTCCACAACAGGAGCACTAGGCAGGTCCACCACACTCTGGCACCTTCCGCAATAGGAGATGATCCAGCTTCCACGAAAGGACTACCCACATCATCACACCCAACAAGCACTAGGGGGGAATCTCGCCAATCAGTGCATCACAACCTAGGACTCCAGGACTGCTCTTCTATCACAGTCCTCTCCTTCCCAGCTGAAGACATTAGCCACCCATCCCAAGCCCTAAAACCTTGCACATCCACATCCCCCTGCGTGAGCTCTCCCACCAGCACGTCATCATCCGCCTGTTTAGCAGTGGCTAAGTCTGTAATCCTGTCATGTAGAGTCACAGCGTTCTCATCTGGTAATATGCTACTACCAGCTCCCCCACTAATCTTCTTGAAAACCTTAACATCTTCTCCCAGTGTCAGCACCAGGTGATCCTCCAACTGGTCATTCCCGTGCCACTCTTCCATCACAACAGCCTTCCCCTTCTCTAACTGCCAAGCTGAAAGTTCACCACATCTGCAAACATCTTCAGCACAAGACTAATTTTCCCCTTTATCCATTAGCACTACCTCAGCAACTGCAACTCCTTAATCTCAAATATCTCTATCCAATATTATGATGAAACCACCCGAGTCCAAAAAGTAACTTCCAGATCAGTCCAAGGCATTTGGTCAGTCATACGGGGAAATTCAGCAACCATAGGCTGGGAGGACAAGGGTCAGACACCCCCTTGGCCCTCATCACCTCCACCAGAGCATGGATGTTCTCACCAGGACTCAACTGTACTAGATTAGAACCATTCCTACCTAGGGCAACACATCCACCCGACTGAACATTATGCCCAAATCTCTATCAGCTAGAACTGAAAACCTCCCATGGCTCAAAAATAACTGGTTTCCTCCACCAGAGTTCCTCCCCCAGAGCAATCTAGACAACATCCACCGAATCTTTTGAAGCATCAACCTCAACAAAGGCCCTTGAGGAAACCGGGTGGAAAAGGGCCTTAGTCCTAATATAAAAATATAGTAACTTCCCTGCCATATTCCCAATCATCGAAATAATATAGAAGTTTTGGAAGGGAAGGGGGAGTTCAAGAAATCTAACCCAGGTCACAACCATCAGTGATTTCCACTTAAGGTGAAAGTTGAAACTCCACCAAGAGAGGGATATGTGACCTCCAACACCGGTTTGGGGAGCCACTGACCAGGATAGGATCATATCATCCTTAGAAACAAAACAAATGATGATGTGGGAGCTATCAACCAGACCCACCGTCACACGATCCCGAAGATTCTGGTTTTCAGAGACAAACCTGTCGAAAGTGTCCACCGGGGGGCACCACAACAGGAACATAGCAACCAGAGTCAAGCAGTGCAGATCCGAAGCTTTGTTGAACTCCCTAATTGAGAGGGGATGCTGAGTTCGGCCTTCAAATATCTCTGGAACCTTTGGAAAAACACTGTTTACTGATGGTGGGGTTTTAGGGTTTTTAGCGTTTTAGGGGGTTTAGGGTTAAAAGTGTTTTAGGTTTTTATTGTTTTCTTAGTGTTTTTATTATTTTTATGTTTTCTTGATTTCATTTAGATAAATTTATTACATTATAGTATTTTTATGGTTTTTAAATTTTTAGGGATTTTTAAGGTTTTGGGGGTTTTTTTGGGGGTTTTAGTGTTTTTAGGGTTTTTATGGATTTTTCTGGGATTTTTAGGGTTTAAAGTTATTTTAGAGTTTCTAAACAATTTTAGGGGTTTAATGGGGTTTCAATGTTCTTTATTGGGGTTTTAGGGTTTTTAATGTTATAGGGTTTTTTGGGTTTTAGGGTTCTTAAAGTTTTTAGTGTTTTCGGTTTTTGGGGGTTTATTTGTTTTTTGGTTTAAACGTTTTTATAAGGGGTTTTATGGTTTTTATGGATATTTTTGCATTTTTATATTTTTATGGATTTTTATTGTTTTTATGGATTTTTAGAGGTTTTATAGTTTTTTTTTCATTTTACATGTTTTTTTGGGGGAATAATTGATTTTCTCATTTTATGTTTTTCAAATGGTGTTTCTGGGTTTTGAATTTTTTTTACATTTTTAGGTTTTTTCTAGGTTTTTTAGTTTTTTATATTTTTAGGGGATTTAATAATTTTTTTGGGTTTTAGAAGTTTTCTTTAGGGTTTTAGGGTTTTTATGGTTTTTTGGGGTTTTATGTATTTTTTAGTTTTTTGGGTTTTAAATAATTTTATAGATTTTAATATTTTTAAGAGATTTTATATATTTTAGAGGTTTTTTTGGGTTTTATGGTTTTTAAATGTTTTTAGGTGGTTTATGGTTTTTTGGATTTAATGGTCCTTTACGGTTTTTAGGGGATTTAGATTTTTCATATCTTTAAGGGCTATTAGGTCTGTTTGGGTTTTTTATAGTTTTCTAATGGGTTTTAAGGGTTTTTATGATTTTTTATTTTTGAAGTATTTTTTGGGATTTTTTCGGATTTTTATAGTTATTTAGGATTTTAGGTATTTTAGTGTCCTTGGGGTTTTTAGATTTTTTTATCAATTTTTAGGTTTTTAGGGGTTTATTTGTTTTTTGGGTTTTAAGGTTTTCTTATGTTATTATTAGTTTTAATGATTTTTATGTTTTTAGAGATTTTTAGGGATTCTTAGGATTTTATGGTTTTTAGGTATTTTAAGGGTCTTTAGGGGTTTTCAAAGTATTTTGGGTTTTTTATGTTTTTGTAGGTTTTAGGATATTTTTATGTTTTTAGGGTTTTAAGGATTTTTAGTGTTTTTTAAATTTTTTTAAGGGTTTTAGGGGTTTTGATAGTTTCTATTAGTTTTAGGGGTTTTTTATTTTTAGGGTTTGTATTGTTTTGGGGTATTTTATGGGTTGTGGGGGGCGGTGGGGGGAATTAGGTTTTTTGCTTCCTTTTTAGGATTTTTTTAATTTTTTTGGATTTTAGGGGTTTTAATTGTTTTAGGGTTTTGAGGTTTTCTTGGTGGTTTTTTGGGTTTTTTTTGTTTTTAGGGATGTTGAGGGGGTTTGTGTTTTTTGAATATTTTTAGGGGCTTTATGGTTTTTAGAATTTTTATACATTTTATAATTTTTAAGTGTTTTTTTTGGTTTTTTAGGTTTTTAGGTATTTTATGGGTTTTTAGTATTTTTATGTTCTTGGGGATATTTAAGGATTTTTTTTCGTTTTTAGGGATTTTGAGTTTTTGGGTCTTTTAGGGTTTCTATGATTTTTTTGGTTTTTAGGGTTTTTTATGTTTTTTAGGGATTATATGGTTTTTAATAGTTTTTCAAATTATTTGTGGTTAAAAAGGTTATTATATATTTTAATGGGTTTTTGGGGTTTTATGTAATTTTTGGGATTTTAAGGTTTTAGGTGTTTTATGGGTTTTAGGGTGTTTTGGGTTTTTATGTACATTTTATTGTTTTTTAGAGTTTTTAACATTTTTATATTTTTTGCAGGTTTTTAGTGTTTTTAGGGGTTTATTTTTTTCATAGGGGGTTTTGAAGGTTTTAGGGTTTTTACAGTTTTTGGGATTTTTAGGTAATTCTTAGGATTTTTATGGGTTGTAGGGTTTTTAAGGATTTTTAAGGTTTTAGGGTTTTTAGGTTTCTAGGGTGTTTATGTTTTTAAGCGGGCTAAGTGTATATAGATTTTTAAACTTTTCATTGTGGGTTTTTTATATTTTTATGAAATTTCAGGGGATATAAAGAGTTTTATGATTTTTTAGGGTTTTACGGATTTTGAGGGTTTTGAGGGGTTTTTTGGATTTTTTTTGTTTTTTTGTGACTTTTATAGTTTTTTGGTTTTTTTGAGTTTTTTAAAATTTGGAGAGGATTAAAGGGAATTTGGTGTTTTTATTTGTTTTCAGGGTAGTCTTGGTTTTTAGGCTTTTCTATGGTTTTTATGGGGTTTTAGGATTTTTTGGAATTTTCTGCATTCAGATAGTATGACTTCTACAGTTTTTCACCCAATAGAATTGCGTTTATTAATTGATGTAAAAGTTTGGAAACCACTGGTGAAGAGGTTATTGATTATGGTTGTGGAAGATTTCCATTGAAAATACGTGGTGGTATTCGAAACATGGATAGATTTCTGCTCATATTGAGAATGATTGGGACATTCAATTTCATCATGTTGGCACTGTCACAGTGACGAGGAAGGTGAAGTTGTTGCTTCATTGGTGATTATTCCTCCAAATAATCTACCGATTGGCCATTGGGATAGTTACAAAATCTCCTCTACTAATCTTCTTATGAATAAATTGGGACTAATGGATACTGATATGAAGGTACCAAATATATTTTCTAATTTAAGACATGATTTGGTTGTTTTCAATTAATTTTTTCAAGTTTCAGTGGCTGCAGGAAGGATCCCTCCAATGTCATGCCCATCTTTTACTGATATAGTGAAGGTTGGAAGAGTTTTCAAGCGGCCTGATTTTGAACCGAAAACTAATACCAGGGGTAATAACATCCCAAAAAATTCATCTTCATGTCCAATATCATTTACTCATGTCTCCCCTGGTCTAAAGGGAACTACTACTCTGAGGAGGAGATCATTAGGCCACTATGAATTGTCTAATTAATTTCATAGGAAAACGATTTTTCATCTTTAAATGGGATTGAGAGGGGAAATTTGGATCCAGAAAGCTAGAAAATATATATTCCAAGATGGAAAATAAAACAGTCTGGATCAAAACCCCACAATGATTTTTTTATTGAGCGATGAAGAAATAGACTCACAACCTATGACATAATTTGAGCAGGAATCTCAAATGATCATGAATGTCGGATCAGTATTTATAGAGAAGGCTTCACTCTCTATCAAGGTAGAAAGTCCAAATCACAAATTTCTTTTTCATTGGAGGGAGGATAGAGTGTTGGTTTTGTGGCAGAATCTGAAAGGGAACAAGGAAAAGCCCATCTTGATCTGAGTAGGGATTCTACTTCGCACCTAACTGTTTCTGGACATTGATCTCTATTATGTGATCTTAAACCAAATGCCTCTACCTCTGTTACCCATTTCACGTGGTCCAAGACAAGGAATCAGGAATCCAAGGATGCTGGAAAAGTTCTCTGAGTTTGGTTTTTAATTGCTCATCAAAGGATGATTGAGACATGAAGGTAACATCAATTTAATGAAGCTTGTTTTCAGGTTTCACTTTGGATCTCGCGGCTCATGGTGATTTTGTGGTGCTGGGATCAATACATGATTTCAGAATTAGAGGTTTTTGGGTAGGTTTCTGTTATGTTTTTTGAATTTGAATTATGAAATATCGTTGTTGTTCTATTTGAGTTTTGAAATGTGTGGTTACCACTAACCTTAAAGTGGATTTTAGAAAATTAAAAAAAATGGATTTGGTATAATTAAAACTATAGTAACTAGATCAGTATGTAATGTAGGGAAATATGGGGCAGAGTTATGGTCATTTGTAATAACTTTAATAGAAGATGTGCTGCAGATCATAGGTAATCCTGGTGATCATGTTACAAATACCAGTGACGAGGCTAAAGATGACCAAGGTGGCAAGAAAAAGGACCCAACATTTTTTCTATAAGGGGAGGAAACTAGTGGTCTTCAAGGGAATGTTGGAAGTGATAAATATTACATAGAGGAATAATACGTGTTTCATCTACACATCGAAGAAAAATTATTAGAGGATTCCTTCATTGTAAATGTACTGAAAATGAGGTTGATAGAATGTATTTGAGGAAACTACGAGTTGATACGAATTATGGGAATGGATTTTGGATTAGAAAGCAAGACCATATTTTGGAATTTTGAATTAATGAGGGGAATATAAACTTAGAAGAGTACATATAGAAATGGGAAAACATGTCCAACCATTTTAAAGACTATATCAATGGTGATCCATATATTGTGGTAATATCTATTTATTAGAGTTCTTATAGGGTAAAAAATTCAACCTATTAAATTTGTCTAGAATGGATCTGTAGTTTATTTTACAGTTTGAGCTGGGAATTTCAATTTTTTCTAGGTTCTCACTTATCCCTTAAAAGTTATTTTGGAAATAAAAATATTAGTTTTAGCATTAAAGTATTTTTTTTTATTTTTTTGGGTTTAAAAGGTTATTAGAGTTTTTAACTATTGTTGGGGTTTAAAGAGTTTTTAGGGTTTTTATGAGTTTTTAGGGTTTTTATGGGTCATTTGGTTATTATGTTTTTAGTGTGGTTTATGGGTTTTAGTGGTTTTTATGAGTTTTAGTTTCCTATTAGGGTTTTTGGGATTTTAACATTTTTAGGTTTTTATTGGATTTAAGAATTTTTATGTTTTTAAGGTCTTCTTAGGGGATTCCAAGGGTTTTAGGGTTTTTACACTTTTAGAGATTTTTAGAGATTTTTTACCATATTTATGGTTTTAGGGTGTCTAGGGATTTTTAGGGGTTTTAAGGGTTTAAGATTTTTAAGGCTTTAGGGTTTTTTGAGATTTTATAATTTTTAAGGTTATTTGAAATTTTTTATGATTTTAGGGGTTTAAAGGGTTTTTTTGAGTTTATAGTTATTTTTAATGTCTTATTAGTTGTTAGGGGATCTTAGGTTTTTAGAGGTTTTTAAGGTTTTTATGGGTTTATGATTATTTTAGGGTACTTTATGGCTCTTGGGGTTTAAATCATTTTTAGGTTTCTTGGGGTTTTTTGTTTTTTTAGCATTTTAAGTTTTTCGTTGTAGTTTTTAATATTTTTTGGGTGTTTTATGCTTTTAGGTATTTTAGGTATATTTTAGGGTTTTTATGGTTTTATAAAGTCATGTAGGTATTTTGAGGGTTTTAATATTTATTAGGTTTTTAAGGTTTTTATGTTTTTAGTGTTTCTATGGTTTTTCTAAGAGTGTTATTTGTTTTTAGGTTTTTATGGTTTTTATGGTTTTTATGGTTTTTATAGGGTTTTTAGGGGCTTTTAATTTTTTAGGAATTTTTATGGTTTTTTAGGATTTTTATGATTTTTTGTGATTTTTAGGTATTTTGAGAGTGTTTAGTGTTCTTAGGGTCTTCGGGTTTGGGAGTTTTTTTATTTTATTAGATTTTTAAAGTATTTATAGTTTTTAAAATTTTTAGGGGCTTAAATATTTTTTTGTGTTTTTTGGTGATTTTAGGGTTTTTATGGGTTTTATGTTTTTAGGGGTTTTAAGTGTTTCTTGGTTTTTATGGTTTCCTTGTGGTTTTCAAGGTTTTTAGGGATTATTACATCTTTAGGTATATTTTTGGGATTTTTGATAACTTTTATGGGGTTTAGGGTTTTTTTGAACTTTTAATGGTTTATGGTTTCTTTTTGTTTTTATGGGTTTTTTTAGTATTTTTGGGTGTTTAAGTATTTTAGTGTTTTTAATGTTTTTAGGGGTTTAAAGGGATGTTCTAGTTTTCAGTGGGTTTTAGACTTTTTATTGGTATTTATGGTTTTTTAATGTTTTAGTGGTTTTTATTATTTTTCTGGGGTTTAGGGTTTTTATGGTCTTTTAGGGTTTAATGGTTTTTAGTTTTTTTTTAATTTTTTGGGTTTTATGTTTTGTTCAGTTTTTATGGGTTTCTTAGGTTTATATGGGGTTTTACGATTTTTTAATTTTTGTCAGTCTTTTAAGTATTTTTTTGGATTTTATGGCTTTTTAGTGGTTTAGGTGGTTTTAGTGTTTATATGGATTTTTTTATTTTTTTATTGTTTTTTGGTTTTTAGGATTTTTAGTGGTTTTTTGTGTTTTTAGTTTTTTTATGATTTCTTAAGAGTTTTCAATATTTTTAAGTGTTTTTAAATTTTTAGAGATTTTAATGTCTCTTTATGATTTTTATGGGTTTTGGGTTCTTTATGGAGTGTGAGGGTATTTATGGTTTTTACGGTTTTTATGGTTTTTTGGGGGTTTTAGGGTTTTTATGTGTTTTTTAGCATTTTTAACATTTTTTATAGTTTTTAATGTTTTTATGGGTTTAAATAATTTTCATAGGTTTAGTGGTGTTTAGGGTATTTATTTGTTTTTAGGGTTTTCATGGTTTTAGGGGATTTTATTGTTTGTAGTGGTTTTGGAATTTTAGGGTCTTTTATAGTTTTTAGGTACATTAGCATTTTTAGTTTTCTATGGTTTTACGTATTTTATTATTTTAAATTTTTCTTAGGTGTTTTCTTGGTTTTTATGTATCTTTATTATTTTTAATGGGTTTTAGGGAATGTTTATGATTTCTAGATTTTTTTTGGGTTTTTATGGATTTTATGGTGCTGTAGGGATTCTACGGGTTTCAGGTGTTTTATGGTTTTTTATGGGGTTTAAAGTTTTTTCTGTTTTTAGGGTATTTAAGGTTTTAAGAGTGTTTTAATGTTTTTAGGGTTTTAAATGAATTTTAGAGTTTTTAGGGTTTTATGGGGTTTTAATTTTTTATGGGGTTTTATGGTTATTGGGGGTTTTATGGTTATTATGGTATACTTATGGTTTTTCAGTTTTATGCATTTTTTGGTTTTATAGAGATGTCAGTTATTTTTAGGATTGTAAGGTTATTTTTTTTATGATTCTAGGGTTTTTTACATTTTTACAATATTTTTAGCGGTTTTATGGGATTGTTATGGTTTTTTGGGCATTAAAGATATTTATGTTTTTAGGGATTTTATGGTTTTTTTGGTTTTTTATAATTCTTATGGTTTTATAGGTTTCAGGTTTATTTTTTATGGTTCTATTTGGGTTTTTAGGGTTTTTACATTTTTATTGATTTTTATGGATTTTTTAGGATATTTATGGTTTTTATCTTTTTTAAGGATTTTTGGTTTTTTGGAGGTTTTTATGGGTTTTAGGTTTTTATGGTTTTTTATAATTTGTTGTGGTTTTTAGGAATTTAAAATGTTTTTAGAGTTTTTAATTGATTCTTAATGGTTTTTATGGGTTTTTGTCATTTTTTATGATTTTATGAGTTTGGGGGATTTGTGGTTTTTAGGGTCTTTTTAGCAATTTAGGGTTTTTTTGGTGGTTTTATGGGTTTAAAGTGTTTTTTGGTTTTTATGGTTATATTATAAGGATTTTATGATTTTATGATTTTTAAAAAGTTTAGGGATTTTAAAGGGTTTTAAGGATTTTTATGGATTTTTTGAGTTTTTATAGGGTTTTATGTGTTTTAGGGATCTTTAGGTTTTTGGATTTTTTAGGTTTTTAGGGGGTGTAAGTGTTTTTAGGGTTTTATGGTTTTCTTAGGGGTTTTTATTGTTTTTAGTGTTTTCAATTTTTTATGGATTTTTAAGGATTTATTGGAAATTTCAGATTTTTAGGGTTTTTAGGTATTCTGAGGGGGTTTTACGGATTTTCAGGTATTTATGGTTTTTTGAGGTTTAGGGTTTTTATTTTTTTAGGGTTTTTATGTTTTATAGAATTTCATAACATTTTTAGTATTTTAAATAGTCTTTTGAGTATTTAGTGGTTTTTATGGGTTTTATGGGGTTTAAAGGTTTTTAATGTTTTTAGGGGTTTTTGGGGGTTTTTAGGGGTTCTATGTTCTTTTTCTGGGGTTTTATTTTTTTATCATATTTATTTTTTAAGGGTTTTTTTTGGATTTTATCATTTTGTTTAGGGTTTTATGGGTTTTTTAAAGTTTAATTGATATTTTGTTCTTGTTTATGTTTTTTGGGATTGAGGTATTTCTAGCTTTTTTGGGTTTTTAAGATTTTTAGAATTTTGTAGGTTTTTAGGGGTTTTTATTGATATTATTTTTTTAAGATTTACTATGGGTTTCTTATTGTTTTTTGGGTTTTATAAAATTTTATAATTTTAATATTATTTTTATGATTGTTATGTTTTTTATAGTTTTTATGGAATTTGATAGTTCTTTTTTGTTTTTTGGGGTTTTAAGCGTTTTTGTGTTTTCTAAGTTTTTTCGTTTATTGAGTTTTTAAGGGTTTTGAGGTTTTTATAGAATTTTTACTTTTTAAGGGTTTTAAAGGTTTTTTGAGTTTTAGTGGATTTAGGGAATATAATGGTTTTAAGGGTTTTTAAGGGATTAGGGTGGTTTTATGGTTTTAGGGGTTTTAGGGCTTTTCGGACCATTTTATGGATTTAGGAGGTTTTATTTTTTTTACCTTTTGGGTTTTAAGTTTTTTTTTGGTTTTTAAGTGTTTTTTTTTGTTTTTGAGTGTTTCTTAGGGGTTTTCATGGTTTTTATGTGTTTTAAAATTTTTATATATTTTTATGAATATTTTGAGGGTTTATAGTGTTTTTAGGGATTTTGATGGGTTTTAGGGTTTTTTGTCATTTTTCGATTTTTAGCAGTATTATCATTTTTTAGTTTTTATGGGTTTAAAATATTTTTATTTTTTTAGGTATTATTATGGGATTTAATGGTTTTTATGTTTTTTTAGATTTTAGGGGTTTTTAAGGATTTATAGGAATTTTATATTTTTCAAGATTTTTTCTGATTTTGAGTGTTTTAGGGGTTTTTAGGATTTTTAGGGTTTTTTTGGTTTTTTGGATTTTGAGTTATTATAGTATTTTTATGGTTCGAATATTTTTAAATTTTTTAATATCATTAGAGGTTTATTGGTTTATTAGAGTTTTTAGAGTTTTTAGGCGTTTTTGGGTTTTCTAAGGTTTTTATTGTTTTTAAGGGTTTTAGCCTATTTTATTGTTTCTAGGGTAATTTTATATTTTCTATTGTTAATGTTTTTTTGTTTTCTATGAGTTTTATGTGTTTTTAGGTTTTCATGTTTTTTGAGGATATTTTATGGTTTTAGGGTTATTTAAATTTTTAGGTATTTTGGGGTTTTTGTTTTTTTGGATTTTTAGTGTATTTAGGGATTGTTAAGGTTTTTAGGTCTTTTGGGGTTTGGGGGTTTTTATGGAGTTTTAGGGTTTTTTGCCTTCTTAAGGCATTAAAGGATTTTTGTTTTTTAAAATCATTAGGGTTTTAAAGGGTTTTTAGAGTTTTTAGTTGGGTTTTATAGTTTTAGAGGATTTTTAGGGGTTCTTAGAGGTTCTTAGGATATTTAGGGTTTTCTGGTTTTTTTGGGTTTTATTGTTTTTAGGGTTTTTATCATTTTATGTTTTTTGGGGTTTTTAAGGGTCCTAGGATTTTAAATTAATCTAAGTGGAATGAATTTTTTTTTGGATTTTTTATGTTTTTATGTATTTAAAAGGATTTTTTTGGTTTTTTTTAAGGTTTTTATAATTTTTATGGTTTTAGGGATTTTCAGGTTTTTTTATGATTTTTTTTGAGTTTTTAGGATTATTCAGGTTTTTTGGTTTTTTGGTTTTTTCATGTTTTTAGGGTTTTTAATGTCTTTAGATTTCATTAACATTTTTAGGGGTTAAAATGGTTTTTATATTTTTTAGGGTTTTAATTAATTTTTGGGTTTTTATGGTTTTTAAGGGTTTTTATGGTTTTTAAGTGTTTTGAGGGTTTATTTGGATCTTTTAGGGTCTTTTGTGTTTTAGGGTTTTTAGGGGGTTTAAATGTTTTATGCTTTTCTTTGGGTTTTAAGGGTTTTTTATTGATTTTTATGTTTTTTTTATTTTTAGGGATTTTTTTATGATTTTACAGTTTCTTTGGGTTTCTTTGGATTTTGAGGCGTTTTAAGGTTTTGTGGTTTTAGGGGTTTTTGGGGTGTTTAGTGTTTTTTATATTTTTTGAAGGATTTTATATATAGATAGGTTGTAATGTTTTCTTTTGTTTTTTCAGAGTTTTTAGGATATTTATGGTTTTTTTTTGGATTTTTAATGTTTTTGGGGGGTTTTAGGATTTTTAGGGATTTTATGGTTTTTTGGTTTTTTGGTTTTTTGAGTTTTTTTGAGTCATTATGTTTTTTAATGTTTGTTAACATTTTATGGCCTTAAAGGTTTTTTAGAGTTTTACTGGTTTTTAGGGGCTCTATGTGTTTTACATTTTTAAGGGTTTTATGAATTTTTATCGGTTTACGGATATTTTGGGTTTTTTTTACATTTTTAACAGTTTTATGTGTTTCTATGTTTTTAATTTTTTTATAAGGGGTTTTTGGATTTTTTTTTTCCTTTTTTGGTATTTTTAGTAATTTTTTAAAATTATAGGATTTTTAGTTTTTTTGGTTTTTATAGTTTTTTAGTACTTTATGGTTTTTAATGATTTAATAGGAATTTTCTAGATTTTTTTTATTTTTTATGTTTTTATGTATTTCTTGTATTTTATTTCATTTTCATATTTTATTTAGTTTTAAGGGATTTGGGGGATTTATGGTTTCTAAATTTTTTTATTTTTTGTTTTTTAAGGTTGTAAGGATTTTTTTGAGCTTTTATGTTTTTCATTTTTTTATTGTCTTTTAATGTTTTTGTGGGTTTTAAAGATGATTTATGGATTTTAAGAGCTTTTTAGTATTTTTATTATTATTTAGTTATTTTATGAATTTTTAGGGTTTTATGACTTTTTTGGGTTTTAGTGGTTTTTATGGTTTTTAGTGTTTTTTTTGTTTTTAGTTTTTCAGGGCTTTTAATTGTTTTTAGGTTTTAAGATTTCCTTTGGGGTTTTCATGGTTTTTAGGGGTTTTTAAATTTTAGGGATTTTAGGTCTTTTTTAGGAACTTTATTGTTTTTTTTGGGATTTTAGTGTATTTTAATTTTTAAGGTTTTCATGGTATTTAAGATTTTTTAACCTCTTTGGGGAATAAAAGGTTTTTAGAGTTTATAAAGGGGTTTTAGGGTTTTTATGGGTTTATATGTTTGTGAGGATTTTTTAGGTTTTTTACGTTTTCCGGGGTTTTAAGGTCTATGTAGGAAAAATAGGCTTTCCACCAAGTATGCTTGGCCCCCCAAAATTTATTAAAAAAATTATAGGAAAAAAATTAAAAAAAGTGGAAGGGTCAAAAAACCCATATCCAAATCCAAGTTAAACTAATAGTCAAAGGGGTCACCATCAGCACTATATAGATAATCAAACGCTGCAAAATTATTTGCCGACTCACCTTCAGATGTAAATTTTAATGCTGCTTAAAGAGTGCATAGTACATATTCCTAAGCCTTTTCTATTCCAAGGTAAACTGAGTTTTGGAGGAATTGGGATCAGAAACATTTTTATAAAATCCTTATAATAGGACCTGGTAGACACGATCCTTGGTAAATTGGAATAGTCCTTCCTTCATCACCTCTTCAGGGGCAGGGGCATATAAATGAACCCTGTAAACTCTTTCTCCCTCTCATGTAAGATAACATCACTGGCCGAGGATTTATCAAAACTCAAGGCCTCATATTTACTACTATAATCAATGTTTTCATCATTAGTGGCATCCCCACATTTACAAATATTTTCAAATCACAATATAGATTCTGAATTTCCTCCTAAAAATTAATCATTTTCATTTTATTACCATGATCCTCATCACATGGATCTTACACTTCCAATTAAATCCTCATAACTTCTCAAATTCGTATCCCATAAAATGAATCTTCACTTTTGTGTCCTCTAGAGCCATGTCCTCTAGAACCAAACAGTGAGAATTTTTAGTAGATACCCCTTCATGCACCACTGAAACCAACCACATGACCTGAACCTACCGCTCCTCTTTATCAGCACTAGAAACATGGTTTAATTTCCACTAGGCCAACAGCCTATGCTTCTGCCTAACACTTGAATGACTTTCCTCATTCCAAGAGCAAGCATTCTAATCCAATTTCCCTTCTTCATACCCAACATCAATTTCCCTTCCTCATAATTTTTAATGTTTTTTACATATTTAGGAATTTTTAGGGCTTCATTATTATTTATACGGTTTTTATAGATTTTGAGGGTTTTAGGGTGTTATTTTATATTTTTTTATTTTTAGTTTTTCTAGGTGTCTTATGTGTTTTCAGGTTTTTAACCTTTTCTTAGGGGTTTTAAGGGGTTTAGGGGATTTTATGTTTTTAGGTATTTTTAAGGATTTTTAGGGGTTTTTAGGATTTTAGGGGTTTTAGGTTTTTTTCATGTTTTTATTGTTTTCTTTTAGTGTTTATGGTTTTTAAGTTTTTCATAATTTTTAATGTTTTTTTGGTTTTAAAGTGTTTTTTTGATTTTCTAGTGGGTTTTAGGGTTTTTGTGGTGTTTTAGGGGCTTTATGGTTTTTAGGGGTTATAGGGTCTTTTAAGGGTTTTTAGTGTTATTGGGTTTTATGGGATTTAATTTTTATTAGGATTTTAAGGTTGTATTAGGGTTTTCAAGGGTTTTAGGGTTTTTTATGTTTTTAGTTATTTTAAGAGTTTTCTAGAATTTATAGGGTTTTCTATTTTTTAGGGATTTGATGGTTTTATGGTTTTTAGGGGTTGTAGTGATTTTTTAGGTGTTTAGTA
The DNA here is from genome assembly GCA_963277665.1 of Viscum album. NCBI lineage: Eukaryota > Viridiplantae > Streptophyta > Magnoliopsida > Santalales > Viscaceae > Viscum > Viscum album. The sequence goes on along the minus strand of OY728132.1, from coordinate 1,785,310,101 downwards.
TTTTTAAGTATTTTTATGTTTTTGAGGGTGTATTAGTGTTTTTTGGGTTTTTTGGGTATTTAATATTTTTAGGATTTTTAGGTATTTAGGGATTTTGAGGTTTTTAAGGGGTTTTAGGGGTTTTATGGTTTTCATAGGTTTTTATTCTTTTATAATTGTAAAGTTTTTTAGATTCTTATCTTTTTAAGGGATTTAAAGGGAGTCTATATTTTTTTGTTTCTTGGGTTTTTAGGAATTTAGGGTTTTTAAATGATGTTTGGTTTTTATGGTTTTTTATAGTTTTTACCGTTTTGGGGTTTTTAAGGAATTTTTACTTTAATAGGTTTATTAGGGTTTTGGGTGTTTTAAGTTTTTATATTTTTCATATGGTATTTCAGGGCTTTAGGGCTTTTATATTATTAGGGATTTTTTGGGACACTACATGATTTCTACAATTTATTTCGGTTTCTAGGGATGTTGAGGGGATTTAGGTTGTTTATGGATTTTAAGGAATTTTTTTTGTTTTCATAATTTTTTAGGTTTTTAAGGGTTTTAGTGTTTTTATATTTTTATGGATTTATTATGGCTTTTTAGGGTTTATTTTTTAAAAAAAAATTTAAGGAATTTTACGGTTTTTTTGGACTTGTATTATTTTTATAATTTTTAGGGATTTTCAGAATTTATAGGGAATTTTGGGTTTTAATGGGGTTTTTGGGGTTACCGTGGTTTTTTTAGGGTTTTTATGGTTTTTATAGTTTTTAACGCATTTAGGTGTTTTTATGGTTTTGATAGTTTTCAATGATTTATTAGGTTTTTTGGGTTTTTAGTTTTATTAAGGTAATAATTTTTTTTTGTTTTTAGGGATTTTTAATGTTTTTATGGTCTTTCTACGGTTTTTAGGGGTTTCACATTTTTTTAAGTTTATTAGGGTTTCTAGGTGTTTTTAGTTTTTTATGGTTTTCATAGAGATTTTACAGGGTTTTAGGGTTTTTTAAATTTTTAGGGATTTTTAGGATTTATTAAGATTTCTATATGTTTTTTGGGTTTTTTTTGAGATATTTAGGGGTTTTAGGGTTTTTATGGGTTTTGGGGTTTTTGGGGTTTTTGGCGCTTTATGGTTTATCGTGGTTTTAAGAGATTTTAGTTTTTTTTGATTTTCTTGGGATTCATCATTTTTTTAGGGTTTTTACTTATTTATGTATTTTAAGGTATTGTTTAGGATTTTTATAGTTTTTAGTTATTTACCTTTTTTGAAGTTTTTAATGTTTTTTATGGTTCTTATGGTTTTTTTGGGTTTTGGGTTTTTTTATGTATCTTATGATTTTTAGGTCATTTTAGTGTTTTTAATGTTGTTATTAGTTAAATTCATTTTAGTGTTTTTTGTGGTGTTTAGGATTTTTAGGGGATTTTAATGTTTTTAAAGGCTTTAGTGTTTTTATGGTATTTAGGGGTTTTGGTTTTTTGGGTATTTTAGTGTTTTTTTTCATTTTTTAGGTTTTTTGTGGTTTAAGAGTTTTTTTTTGTATTTATGGTTTTAAGGGGGTTTTCAATAATTTTAAGGGTTTTTTATATTTTTAGGTATTTTTAGTTCCTTTTAGGATTTTTATGGGGGTTATGGTTTTTCTTTTTATTTTGATTTTTTTTTGGTTTTTAGGGTTTTATGTTATTTAAGGTTTTTCAACAAATTTTTTTTTCAGGGGTTTTAAGTGTTTTTATGTTTTTAATGTTTTTTGGGTTTTTCAACGTTTTTTACATTTTATGGAATTTTATTGTTTTTAATTTATTTTCATGTTCAATATGGTTTTTAGGTATTTTGAGGTTTTTTAGGGGTTTTAGGGTTTTAGGGTTTTTTTTGATTTTAGGTTTTTTAGCTATTTATATGTTTTAAGGGTTTCTATAGTTTTTCAATTTTTGTTGGGGTTTAAAGGTATTTTATCATTATTAGTGGGTTATTAGTTTTTTATGGGATTCTAGTACTTTTAGGGCTTTTGGGAAATTTTATGGATTTAACGGTTTTTAGGGTTTTAGGATCTTTTTAGGGTTTTAGGGTTTTTCGTGTTTTCTAGGATTTTTGGGTTTCAAGTGTTTTTTATTTTTTAGGTTTTCTAATGGGTTTTCATGGATTTTTATGTTTTACATTTTTAAGGGTTTTGAGGGATTATTAGTTTTTATCGATTTTTTGGGTTTTTAGGGACTTGAGGATTTTAGGGTTTTTAGGTTTTTAGTGTTTTTATGGGTTTTAGGGGGTTTTAGTGTTCCTCTATTTTTAAATTTTTCTTAGTATTTTTCTATGTTCTTTGGATAATTGTGTTTTTTTTTATTTTTCAGACTTTTATGAGTTTTTAGGGTTTTTCATGTTTTTTGGGGTTTTAGGGATTTTGAAGGTTTTAGGGTTTTATGGTTTTTTTGGGTTTTAGTGTTTTTTGAGTTTTTAGGGGTTTTAAGGTTTTATAATTTTTTTTTATTTTTTATGGGTTTAAAGGGTTTTTATATTTTTGTTAGCTTTTATAGAGTTTGATGGGTTTTAGGGGTTTTATGGTTTTTAGGGGATTCTATGGTTTTTATGGGTTTTATAGATTTTAGGGGCTTTTTACGTTTTTTGGTTTTTAGCAATTTTTTGGGTTTTTAGGGGTCTGAAGTGTTTTTATTTTTTTACTATTTTCTTATGGTTTTTAGGGATTTTAGGTTTTTTACGCTTTTTTGTGATTTTTTGGTTTTTTTATGATTTTTATTTTTTTAGATGTTTTTTGGGATTTTTATGGGTTTTAGGGTTTTTAATGTTTTTACGCTAATTAGGAATTTTAGCATTTTTATTTTATTTAGGGTTTAAAGTTTTTTTCAGTTTCTGAGGTTTTTTAAGTGGTTTTCAAGGTTTTTAGGGGTTTTAAAATTTTCGTTATTTTAACTGAAATTTCAGTATTTTTATGTTTTTTAGGTTTTTTATAGATTTTGTGGGTTTTCTGGTATTTTAGGGTTTATGGTTTTTATGGGTATTTTGGTATTTTAGTTTTTTTTGAGATTTTAGGGTCCTTATATTTTTTATATAATTTTAGTATTTTTAAGGATATAATGGGTTTTTAGAGTTTTTAGTGATTTTATTGTGGGTTTAGGGCATTATGGTTTTAGGGGGTTTAGGGTTTTTGATTTTTTAGTGTTTTCGCATTTATAGGTTTTGTAGAGGTCTTAAGTGTTTTTAGTTTTTTAATGTCTCATTAGGGGTTTTCAAGGGATAATGGTTTTTTATGTTATTAGGGGTTTTTAGGGATTTTTATGACTTTTATTGTTTTATAAGATTTATAGGGATTCTAAGGGGTTTTAGGGATTTCTTGGGGTTTTTCAGGTTTTTTATGATTTTAGATTTTTTTGGGTTTTAAGGGATTTTATTTTTTTTAGGTTTATAGGGTCTCATTAGGGTTTCTATGGTTTTTAGGGTGTTTAACAAATTTAGAGACATTAAGGATTTTTATATTTTTCATGGTTTTAGGGTTATTATGAATTTTTAACAGTTTTAGGGTATTTTAGGGTTTTGGGTATTGATTTTTTTTGGGTTTTTAAATCTTTTTTTCTTTTTCTGGAATTTTTACGGTTTTAGGGTTTATTAATATTTGTAGGGGTTTAAAGTGTTTTTCTAGTTTCTAGTGGTTATTTATGGATTGGGTTTTAGGTTATTTAAGGTTTTTTTAAGATTATATTGTTTTTAAGTTCTTAAATGGTTTTAGGATATTTTATGGTTTTTATGTTTCTTGGCTTTTTTTATGTTCTTAGGGGTTTTAATTGTTTATAGTGATTGACAGTTTTATTTGGGGTTTTATAGTTTTTACGGGTCTTTAAATTTTGAGATATTTTTATGAATTTTTAAGGATTTTATGGGGTTTTATAGTTTGTAGAGATTTTGAGGTTTTTTGGGTTTATATTATTTTTTAGCGTTTCAATCATTTTTTAGGTTTTAAGGGGTTCTAATAATTTTTTACTTTTTTATTTTTTTCTTATGAGGTTTTCATGGTTTTTAAGGTTTTGTATGTTTTTTGTGTTTTAGGTATTTCTTTTGAGTTTTTATGTATTTTTAGGGGTTTTAGGGATTTTAATGGTTTTTAGGTGTCTTAGGGTGTTAAAGATTTTCATGGGGGATTTTTTTGGGTTTTAGGTTTTTTTAGTCTCTTAGTGGTTTTAATGTTTTTAGAAATTTTCCAACATTTTTTAGGGTTTAAATGTTTTTCAGAGTTCTTAGTGATATTTAGATGTTTTATGGGTTATTTTGGTTTTTAGGTTCTTTGGGGATTATATGGGTTTTAGGGATTTTAGGGCTATTTTTAGGGTTTTAGGGTTCTTTTAAATTTTCATGGTTTTTTGGGGTTTAATGTTTGTTTAGGTTTTTCTGTTTTTCTTAAGGGTTTTTAGGTATTCTAGGGTTTTTATGGTTTTATGGATTTATACATATTTTTAGTATTTTTATCGTTTTTAGGGATTTTATTGATTTTTATGTTTTTTGGGGTTTTGGGTTTTTTTGGTTTTTTTGGGGTTTTATGGTTTTTAGAGGTTTTAATTTTTTAGGTATTTATTGTTTTATTATTTTTTTCACATTTATTAGGATTTTCTATATTTTTATGGATTTTTACAGATCTTTTATGATTTTTATGGTTTTTAGTGTTTTTAGGGATCATTTGGGGTTTTAGGGTTCTTTAGGTTTTTAGGTGTTTTATTTTTATTTTTTGATATTTTGAGTTTTTCAGGGTTTAAAGGGTTTTTTGAGTTATATATAGTTGTTAGGGGTTTAAGATTTTTTAATGTTTTTCTTGTTTTTTAGAGTTTTTATATTTTTATAGTTTTTTTAATATTTTAAATGGTTTTTATGGTTTTTAGGTGTTTTAGGGGTTATAGTGTCTTTAGGAGATTTTTTTAGATTTTATGGATTTTAATTATTTTTATATATTTAAGGTTTTCTTATGGGTTTTTAGGGTTTTGAGGGTTTTATGTTTTTTAGGATTTTTAGGGCTTTTTTATTATTTTTATAGTATTTAGGGTTTTTAGAGATTTTGAATGTTATTTGGGTTTTTAGGGTTTTTGGAATTTCCATATTTTCTCTTGGTTTTATGTGTTTTTAGGTTTTTATGTTTTTATAAGGGGTTTTCAGTGTTTTTATTGTTTTTTTGTTTTTATGGATTTTTTTGGGATTTTTATTATTTTTTTGGTTTTTAGGGTTTTTAGGGTTTTTAAGGATTTTAATGGTTTTTAGTGTTTTATCGGGTTTTTATGGGTTTTTCTGGGTTTGTAGGGTTTTTTGAGATTTTTAGGGTTTAATGGTTGTTTATATTTTCTAAATTTTTTAGATGATTACAGGTTATTTATATTTTTTAGTGGTTTTTATGGGTTTTATGGATTTATATAGTTTTATGTTTTTTAGGGATTTTTATGGCTTTTCTGGGTTATTTGGGTTTTTCTTGCTCTTTTAGAGTTTTTACAGTCTTTGGAGATTTTATGTTTTTTTGGATTTTTATGTATTTTTTGGTTTTTAAGATTTTATCAGGGTTTTTTAGGGTTTTTAGAATTTGGGGTTCTTATATTTTTTTGGATTTTTAGGGATTTCTTCTCATGATTATGATTTTCTGGTGTTTTAAATTATTTTTTGGGTCTATGATTTTTTCAGGGGGAGGGGGGTAAGGTTTAAATATTTTTTTGGGGTTCTATGTTTTATTAGGTTCTTCATTTTGTTTTTTGTGTGTTTTATAGTTCTTTGGGTTCTTTATATTTTTTGGGATCTAAATTTATTTTTTATTATTTTTATTATTTTTAGGGTTTTTAGGTATTTTGAGGGTCTTTTGGTTTTTTGGGGTTTTATCATTTTTTGGGTTTTTTAGTGTTTTAATTTTTTTTATATTTTAAATGTTTTAGTTGATTAATGTAATTTTAGAGTTTTTATTAGGTTTTTATGTGTTTTATGTTTTTTTGGGATTTATGGGTTTTTATAGTTTTTTGTGTCTTTTAGGGTTTTTATGATATTTAATATTTTTAGTTTTTTAGGGGTTTTTATTGTTTTTTTGGTTCTTTTGGTTTTCTTAAGGGTTTTGAAGGTCTTTAGGGTACATTACATTTTTAGGTATTTTTAGGGATTTTATTATTTTTATGTATTTTTTTGGTTTTTAGGGTGTTTTAGTCATTTAATTATTATTTTAGCATTTTTGGATTTTTGAGTTTTTTGAGTTTTTAGTGGTCTTAAGGTGTTTTATATTTTTAAAAGTTTTTATGTTTTTAAATGGTTTTTATAGTTTTTAGTAATTTTTAGCAATTTTATGAATTTTTAGGCGTGTTTTAGGATTGATGGGTATTTATGGATTTTAGGGGGTGTTTGGGTCTTTTAGGGATTTATGATTTTTAGCATTTTTTGAAAGGGTTTAAGGTTTTTTAGGTTTTTAAGTTTTTTTATTGTTTCCATGGTTTTTAGGGTTCTTTATATTTATGGGTATTTTTAGGGATTATTAATTAATTTTATTGTTTTTTATGTTTTTTGGTATTTTGAGGGTTTTTGGGATTTTAGGGGTTTTTTATATTTTTTATGGAGTTAATGGTTTTTAATGTTTTTAGGGATTTAAAGGGTTTTATATTTTTTAGTGGGCGTATACAGTTTTCATGTGGTTTTTATGGTTTTATGGGTTTTTATGCTTTTTAGGGATTTTAGAGTTTTTTGGGTTTTTAGGGGTTTTTTGCATTTTTTATTTTTTTAGGGTGTTTAATTGGTTATTTATTTTTCATGCTTTTAGGGTTTTTTAGGGATTTTAGAGTTTTTTAATGTCTTTAATGATTTTAATGGATCTTTTAGTATTTTTATTGTTTTAAGGGCTTTTAGTGTTTTTGATGGTTTTGTGGTTTTTAACACTTCTTAGTGTTCCTACGATTTTTTGATTTAAAGGAATTTTAATTGTTTTCAGTTTTTTATTTTTTTTCTTTGGGGTTTCATAGTATTTAGGGTTTTCCCCATTTTAGGGATTTTTTGGGTTTTGTTAAATTTTTATACCTCTTAAGGATTTTAGTGATTTGGTGGGTTTTGAGGTTATTGAGGTTTCTTTAGTTTTTTTGGGTTTTATTGAGTTTTTTATGGGTTTTATGGTTTTTATAGTTTTTTAACATTTTTAGGGGTTTAAAGTGTTTTTAGGGGTTTTATTTTTTTTGGGTTCTTCCGGTTTTTTGGTGTTTTATAGTTTATAGATCTTTTTGGTTTTTTAATGTTTTTTTTCATTTTTTAGGTTTTTAGGGGTTTTAGTTTTTTTAGGTTTTTATGGTTTTCTTAATGGTTTTCTGATTTTTATGAATTTTTAATTTTTTAAGGATTTTTTGAGGTTTTATGGTTTTTAGATATTTTTTATGGCTTTTAGTGTTTTAGGGTAATTTTGGGTATTAGCATTTTTAGATTTCTTAGGGATTTTAAGTGATTTTGGGTTGTTAATGTATTATTAGGGGTTTTTAGTGTTTATTGGGGTTTTATGATTTTTTTTAATTTTTAAGGATTTTTAAGATTTTTATGGTTTTTTAGGTTTTTAGTGAATTTGATGGTTTTTAGGATTTTAAGGGTTTTTTGGGGGTGCTGAGTATTTTTTTACCATTTAATGAATCTGTTTCCAAGGCCTCAGATCCTAGCAATATTACAGATATTGCTGGCACATTAACTCATATCATCTTTATCACTGATTCGAACTTGCAGACAAAAGAACTTTTTGGGAAGCAAATTAATGGATCTAAATCTATAGGGAACAGGAAATCTGCTAATATAGTTGGACCTCTTTTAGACAGAGTCGATCAAATTGGAATTGTTAATGAGTGGAGTGATGTTATTACCAATTCTACCCAGGAAAACATGAAAGATATGAGTAAATCAAAAATGAATGCAAAAGGAAAAGTTGTGATGAACAACACAGTTCATGTAACAGATCTATTAGAAGGTTCCAAAGTTACCAAAAAGAAGGCTAGTCGACCACCTAAGAAATAAAGGAACATGAGGGGTCCTATCCTCAAAGTTCGTTTCAAAGGAAGATACTGTTTTAGAATTGTCAAGGCCTTGATGACATGGAAACCACCCGGTCCATTAAGTTGTTCATTCAGAAGCACAAACCTATTCCGATAGGTTTGTACAAGCCTAAAAAGATATTTCTTCCTTATATTGACAATTTTAGGAAGTTGGGATTCTCTTTAATTGACACCAATAGGTGTTCAACTGATGTCCAAATGCTATGGGTCTTGGCTCATTCTTCTATGACCAGTACATCCATGGCCGTTTCAAGTGAGCAGCATGTCACCTACTCCTTCAATTATCTTGGATATGATTTATTTTATACCTTTATATATGCCAACAATAGTAATCTAGATCTTCGGAATTTATGGGTGGAAATGGGGTCCTTGAAATCTAGAATCTCTAGTCCCAGGATAATTCTAGGAGATTTTAATTCAATCATTAATCTGGTTGAAAAAATGGGAGCTCCCAGAAATTCCATCTCTTCGACCGTTCATTGATCAAAATGGCTTGGTTGAGGTTAATTTGGTAGGTGCCGAATATACTTGGAAGAGGAGTCATCTCAATAGTTATGTGTCCAGAAAAATTGATAGGTCTATCATCAATGGTGATTCAATGGATAAATGGGGTTCAATCTCTTGTTCAACTTTGGCTAGACATAATTCAGATCATCATCCAATTCTGTTGGACCTTGTGACAAGGAACCTAAGATCCTTCTCCCTTTTAGGTTCAATAATGGTTGGGCCACTCATCAGGATTGTAGGACTATCATTCAACACACATGGGATTCTATAAATTGCAGGAATGATGATTTTCCTTGCATCATCAAGCTCAAAATCCTCAAAAGGAATCAGAAATTCTAGAGCAAGGATCAATTCATCTCTCTTGATTCAGATATTTCTTCTCTTGAGGCATCTCTTCAGAACATCCAAGAGATCAATTCATGTAATGATTTTTCCTATGGGTGCTCAGATGAATCGAGATAATCCTAAAGCTCAACAATCTCGTCAAACTTAAGGATGCCTTGAAAAAGGATTCCTTCGAGACTAAATAGTTAGAGGATGGTGATAGAGACTCCAAATTTTTTAATGATCTTCAGAAAATTCGAAGGATCTCTAAGCCTCTTTCTTTAATCCAAAATGGGGAAAGTCTTATTGATAAAAGAAAGGATCTAGTGGAGGACATAATACCTTACTTCAAGGAGCTTTTCAATGGGTCACATTCCACGATTAATCCTTCAAAGAGGGTAATTCCAAGGCTTGTAACCCAAGAGGATAATTCTAATCTCATTGATATTTCTCTTGAGCCAGAAATCAAGGAGGATATGTTCAGCCTCAACTCTGAAAGTTCTCCTGGCCCGGATGTCTTTGGTAATTTCTTTTTTCAATCTTTTTGGGATATAATTCATGAAGTTGTTTACAGGTTGGTTATACACTCACTACAAAATAAACAGTGTTTAGCGGCAGTTTTGTGGCGGCGGTTCACAAAACCGCCGCTAAACGTTTTCCGAAATACGTTTCACGGAGGTTTTTAATAAACCGCCGCTAAACCTTTGTTTTTTTTTAAAAACCCCGACCCTTCCCCACCCCGACCCCCATTTCCCCCAACCCCGCGTGCTGCAACCCTCGCCCGCAGCCCCCCGTGACCCCCGGTGATCCCGCGACCACCTCCGGCGACCCCGCGACCTCCTCCGGCGACCCCGCGACCTCCTCTGGCAGTGCCTACGACCGGAAACCCGCGACCCCCTTCTCCCGACGACCTTTCTCACTTCGACCTCAGCCCCAAAGTGAGTTTTCTCTATTATCACATCTATCTTGATGATTTGTTTCTAATTGAATCTGAGATTCATTATATGGGTCTCTTGGTTAATGGATTTATTTTAGTTTTTGATCCTATTGGTATTTATTTCATTCATTTTTAAAAAAATTATGTGTTTTAGGTAGTAGGCTTTAAAGATATCTTTTATTTTATAATCCATACTTGCTATATCATTTTTTTGGATTATATAAGTTGATTAATAGATTGATTTATGATTCTTATAATGGTTTGTTTTTTGAATTATTTGATTAAATGATTTATTAATTTGGAATTGATTTTGAAAATGGATTTTGAATCATGTTTTATTTGAAATTAACTAGTTTGGTTATTGATGTGTGATATTCCCTCCAAATAGTTTGAATTTTTAATTTAAATCCTACATGTATGGGTCATTTGTGAAATTGAAATCCTTTATGTGTGGGAAAATTAATAAATGAAATCCTTCCAATATGGGCTACGATAGATGGGATCATGTGGTACTTAGTAAGGGATATAATAAGAAAATAATTCTAGGATGAATTGTGGCTACCTATCAATGATTTACAATAAAAATATAACTAAATATTGTTTCCATAGTGGATTCACTTATCAAGGTGATTACCTCATTTAAGGGAACATATTTTAGGGATATGTATGTAAATAGTCATTTGACCATAGATTTAAAAGGATCTTAGATAACTTATACCTAATATACCATAGGAGTATTTTCTATTGTTTTCCTTTTCAAAGAGGTTATTTATAAATACATTATGAAATGGTTTAATCACATTTATTTTAAATGGAATATGATGTATCAATTTGATTATTCTTTTTAATATATTCTAAAAGGGTGAATTACCATTTTTTTAATATATATATATATATATATATATATATTATTTTATTTTCCCTTAATAAGAATAATTGTTTTATTTTTATAATGTCTCTTTATGAAAAACATGGTGTAATATTTCTAATATTCATTTTCTCACACCATACACTGACCATTGGGTGTTTTCAGGTCCTTTTTTATATAATGTATGTAACGGAAAGGTTCCTCATAGAAGTCATGGGTATCCATGTTATTAGGGTGTGTGATATTTATGGTTACATGGTGTAATTTTTTTCATCATATCACATGGATAAGGGTTGGGATCTTAAAACCTCCCCACCTTTTAACATATCATCACATATCCAAACTTCCCAAGCATCACAGAACCCCTAAGGCCAATTTTAGTTCCACGGACCCACATATAAACTTCCATCTTCTAATATACTCCTTGAACTCAACCATGTTATAACAACACTCGGACTAAGAAAAAGGTCCTACCTGAAAACATTTTCCCCAACCATGAACCACAATTAAAACCCAATTATCTTTGAGGACGCATCCACCTCAACTATTTATTATCAACATCAAATGAAAATTAAAGGTTTAGGTAATGTTACTATACCACCGCATAAGAGGATATCGATAAGGCACTACACTACCCTGTGGAGAGCCAATCGGAACACCTTTGTTCCAATCCTCTCCACAACTCATGGCCCAAAATTCTTAGCACCACCTCACCTAGTTACCAAAATTATAATGGTGACACAAACTCATTGTCGCTTAAGGGATACATAGATTCCAACCACATTCTCTGACCTACATCAATCCAAAACTCAAGGCCCAACAGCCTCACTCCATTTCAAACATCCAAAGCACAACCCAAGCATAACCTTCATCTCAAGGTATTCAACCATCCAAAACCTGATCCAACACCCATCACCAAAACTAATACACTAATATGGTTCCTACCTAAGACCATCCAACTTGAAACTCTAGCCACACCATTAATCGATTACTTTCCTTCCATGGTTCTCAACACCATATTACTTACTTCGTCACCACAATTTTCTAGTTTTGAGAACTTCACTCATCATAAAAGAGGTCAACAGAACCTCAACTCAACCTTCAAAACTTCCCTAACATGTTTTCCAACTCACAAAATCCATGAAAACTCCACCCAATTCTATCATTCATTATTTTTGCCAAAACTACCCAGATTTGTCACACTTTCACCATCCATATCTCAACCAAGGACTACTTGGTTCTTCTTCAAAACTCATTCACATTACTAGGATAAACTTATCATTTCAACATTAACTTGAGGTGCCTCGCAGCCCACCACATCCATTCCCTTTCTATCCAACTATGTCTTTCCATTCCTGCTAACTCACTCTGTTGGTTCCCAACATCCCCTATTGGCATGTCGCCCCTCTACCCAAACACGAAGCCTTCTCACTTAAGGTATACCTCCATCACCTACACACACCATATCCAAGTTCCACCTGGCCTTCCCTAAGAACCCCCAAACATGTCCCTTATAGGTTTCTATTTGGAACCTTGATTCCTCCACATCCACTCTACAGTTTTCTCCACATTTCCATGACTAACATAATTCTCTCCACCTTAGGAGGGTCATTATCACTAATTTATTCAAGAAATTCAAAGACCATGTCTCATGCTTCCATCACAAGATGAACCCCAAAACTTAAATGTGGCCATTTAGATTTCCCTAGAACAATAAAACAAACATTACCCATTGTTAAAATGGTTTCAGTGAATGTAGTTAACTTGATTTACAATGCATTATGATCAGTTTCGATCACACATCAATGGGGTGTTGTTTGAGGCAACATAAATGTGTGATCGATGGTGTTATGATAAGTGTGTATCCCGATATTCTTATTACTCCTCAATGAGGTGTCGACGTTGTCTCCTATGGACCAGACTTGTTCAGTTGGTCTGAAATGGTAAATGTGGTCAATGAATCATCTTTATTATATTATGCATACTTTATGGTCAATGGTTCATCTTTATTATATTATGTTTCTGTAATCTTACACTATCGTATATTTTGTGTAGGCACATTGTGATATACATGGATAAAAGCTGGATCACATTACTGAGGAACACACCTCAATATGTTAAGGTTTTGAATGGGTTTTTAGATTTTGCAATTTCTAATCGATCCGTTGAAGGGAGAATAAGATGTCCATGTCCTAAATGTAAATTTAGAACATGGTTGAAGTGAGATGAAGTTTATGAACATTTAATACTGAAGAAATTCCCTGAGAAATATTTGTGTTGGATTTGTCATGGAGAATCAAACAATACAGAAAGATCGAGGACTGATGTTAATCCACAGAATGAGGTCCCAAGTTCTTCGACAATGGAAAATGAAATGCAAAACCTCATAAATGATGCATTCGGCACTGCAAGACACCACTATGAGAATCAAAAAATATCAGAACAACCAGAAGAGGGTGCTACAAATTGCAACGTGACAAGTGATGTTTCTGAGACTGTAACACAAGCAGATCAAGATTGTAACATATCATTGGATCCTATTGATTCTGTGGAGCCAAATGTAAGGGAAAACTTCAGTGAGGAAAATGCATTTCATGATTTAGTTGACGATGGAAATCAAGAGTTGTATAGTGGGTGTTTTAAATAATCAAAGCTTTCATTTCTACTTAAGTTGTACCATATCAAATGTCTATGTGGAATTACAAATAAGGAAATGTCCATGTTATTGTAATTGATTCGTGATGCATTTCCTGAAGCAAAAATCCCAGAATCGTTTTATGATATGAAAAAAGTTGTTAACAAGTTTGGTCTGAATTATAAAAAAATACATGCGTGTCCCAATGATTGTATTCTTTACTGGGGAGAGGATTCAAGTAGACAGAATTGTAAGAAATGTTCTTCTTCTAGATGGCAGTCAAAGGGTGATGTTGGAAGTATGACTGAACATAATTTCACGGAGAAGAAGAAAAGGAACACACCTGCAAAAGTTTTGCGTTACTTTCCTTTGAAGCCTCGATTGCAAAGATTATTCATGTCATCAAAATAAATATGGGATTCCAATCCTGGGCAATCCTACTCAGTCTCCTAGGATGACCCGATTGGTCAAGTCCTTGGGAAGGAGCATCCTGGTAGAGTGCGCGGGATGGGTTTGGGACCCGTACCATCTGAGGTCTTTCGCATGCCATCAGGGATTTCAGCCTCATCTACTCCTGGTTATAGTCATTTCATACCTGAAGATGCTCAGAGAGAGATTTCTGCTCTACAAAACACAGTTCACCGGCAGGGGGATCAGATATCTGCTTTGCAGAAAGAGTTGCGTGAAATACGTCAGCATATGAGCAGATATGCCCCCGGTGGTAGTGCATCGGGTAGTGGTGAGCAGGTAAATCACAAAAAATCAAAATCATTTAGTTTGCAAACTTTTATTGTTTTTAATTTTTATTATAAATATGCAACAATATTTAATTTTCAATATAATGTTCTTACAGGTGGCAGCAGGTGGTGGAGATGAAGGTGGAGAGGGTGACGATGCAGCATCAGATGATGAGTAGTAGTATTGTTGATGTGTTGAACAAGTATGATAACGGTTGGTTTGTATATGTAACATTTATGGCACATAGTTGCCACCAAACATTTCCATGTCCTAACATTTTCTTGATTTCTCATGTTTCCTTCTATACATTTTATTTATTGTGTTCTGGATTCCTCATGTGTTGACAAAAAGATTCTTAATGCAACATGCATGTGATGATACCACATCCAATGAGAATACCATATATGTAACCCATATTCATACCCCTATTGGATCCATATCCAATATGTATCACACTAAAAGACCAATCCCATGACCATAAATGGCTAAGGCATGAAAGGTTAATGATAAAAGGCTCTGTCATGGCCTTAAAATTTTTACACCACTCCAATGGGTCTAGGAATACCAATTTGTTTTTAGTTTAGGCATGGTGGATGTCATTGGATTCAGTGGATGTTGGTTGGAAATTGGTGGTAATACCTTCCTTCTTCTTGGTTAGTTTCCTCTTATTATTCTCTTGGGTATTCAATATAATGATTCCTTTTTGGTCTAGGGTTTGAGTTGGTTTACATTTTGATGATATTTTGGCACAGTGTAGGTTTATTTGTGGGTTTTTCATGCATTTGTGGTTTATGGTCATTTCTTCTTCACCCTATGGTGTGCTGCGAGTCGAAAAATATTCTTTAAGGTAGGGAATCAGTTATTTCTCTTTATTGTGTATCATGCATGGGGGGTTACTCTTGTTCATCTATGGGTTCTAGTTGTGCTGGCTTAATCAAAGATAAATAATTGGATAATTGAAACTGAAGGGGGAAAATAGGAATGATTCACATGTTTTTACAGCATTGATATTATTATGATATGATGGATTGTATGGTATTGATACCTTGGTTAAAATTATGGTCATTGGGGGATTTTCTTTCACTGGATGATATGTGTTGTGACTGTTGTGTCTATTGTTATTGTTGTGATATCACCCTAAAAGGGAAATTAACCAACCACTTATATTTTTCTAATGAAATGGATACTCTATGATTATGGATTGTGTTACAACACTCCTAAAATAAGGTATCATGTGATAAAATACCCGTTTATAAATCTATAAAATGATCCTTGATGTGTTGTGATGCATGTACATGAGTATGGGATGATGATGTGTGGATGTGATATTATGTGGGGCTGATGGGTGAGATGTGGCTGTGGTTTTGGAAAATTTGGGGCAGTGGTGGAGCAGATCCAACATATTTTTTTTTTCAGTTCAACATTTAGCGGCGGTTTTAACCGCCGCTAATGCCATACCTGTGAGCATATAGCGGCGGTTAAAACCGCCGCTAAATGATGAACAGGGAAGCATTTAGCGGCGGTTAAAACGGCCCCTAAATGATGAACTGGGCAGCATTTAGCGGCGGTTTTAACCACTGCTAAATATATTATGTTGATATTTAACGGCGGTTTTCACCACCGCAGAATAGGCGCATCAAACGCCTGAATTTAGCGGCGGTTAAAACCTCCGCGAATAAAAAATTTCAGATACCCATATAACCGCTGCTAAATAAAGAGAAACCGCCTCAAAATGAAAGATCTACGACACATTTCTAAAACCGCCGCGGAATTGAAAAAACCGCCACTAATAGATTGCCGACGCCAAACTTAGCGGCGGTTTTTGTAAACCGCCACCACACAATATAGCGGCGGTTTAAACCACCGCTAGGACCGGATTTTGTTGTAGTGACTTTTTCAAAGGTGGGATCCTTTCCAGTGGTTTGAATTCCCAGTTCCTTGTCCTTATTCTGAAAGTGGAAAATGAAAATGAAATTAATTTATTCAGGCCAGTTTCCTTGGTCAACATGGTTCACAAAATCATTTTCAAAATTCTTGCTAGTAGGCTATCACACATTTCTTGAAAGATTGTTTCTTCCAATTAGTTTGGCTTTATCAAGGGAAGATCGATCCAAGATTGTCTTATAACTACCTCGTAATGTGTGAATCTCCTCAAAAATCCCATCAGAGGTGGTAAAACTGCCCTCAAACTAGACATCAAGAAGGCTTTTGATACATTGGAATGGGGCTTCATATGCAAGATTCTTGTCATGTATGGCTTTGATGATGTTTTTATTAATTAGGTCAACTCTATTTTGAGCTCAGCTCATATTTCATTTCTTATCAATGGATCCTATGAAGGCTATTTTGAGTGTTCAAGAGGTGTTAGGCAAGGTGACCCTTTATCAATACTCATTTTCTCTATTGCTGAGGATTATCTCAGCAGGTTCCTATCTATCATGGCTAGCAATGGAATGTTGAAAACCAATCATGCTGGAATATGCTTGGTTGCTCCATCACATCTTCTTTACGCTGATGCCATCATCCTCTTCACTAGAGGCGAGAAAGGAAATATCAAGAACATAAAGAAATCTCTTTTTCATTATGAGATAGTTTCGGGATAGATGGTTAGTTGGTAAAAATCCTTTATTTACTTTGGAAGGAACATTTCATCCAATAGAAAGAATGACATCATCAGAGAGCTAGGTATTAAAGAAAGATCTCTTCTCTTTAATTACTTGGGAGTGGCTTTATTTCGGGGGAGACTAAAGGCTTGCTATTTTTCTAGCATTGTTGGACGGATTTGAAGAAAACTCTCTTCCTGGAAGGGTAAATCATTATCCATGGATGGTAGAGTATTCCTTGTGAAGTCTATCATTATCTATAAATTCTCTTATTCATTCATGGTTTATAAATGTCGGATTTCCTTAATCAAGAGCATAAATGTCTCTGTCAAGAACTTCATTTGGAGTGGAAGTGTCACTAAAAGGAGGCTTGCAACGGTCCCTTAGAATTCTGTGTGCAAACCTTATGATGATGGTGGGTTGGGAATCAAAAATATGGGTTGTTTTAATTATTCTCTATAGGTAGGCTTTATATGGATACTTTTCATCATGAAATCCAAAGCCATCTATTTTCGTAGAGAATGATTTTTCACAGACTCAAATATGGATGTCTTGATTATCTTAACTCCTCTATTTGGCCTTCTTTTAGGAACATCTTTCTCAGAATTGATGCGGATTCTTGTTGGTTAGTTTCAAAGGAATCCTCCCTTCCTTTTTGGAAATTTAATTGGATAGGTATATTATTAGAAGACCTGGTTCTTGATGATAATCCTAATATGCATTTTGATCTGTCAATTAAATATCAACTCAGTTCCATGGAAGGTCTTCCGAATCAGGTTATTTCTATTGTTAGGAAGTATTTCGTCTCTTTCAGGGTAGATTTCTGGGAATTGGAGCCAGCTTTCAATGGTATCCTTTCCTCTTAAATTTTCTATAAACATTCAGTTGTAAATTATTCTGGTTCTCAGTGGATGGTTTTTTTGAACAGGGGCTTTATAAAACCATCTTGGTCCACCTTTTCTTGGAGAGTAGCGCACTGGAGGCTTCCACGAGAGGATCATCTTCAAACATGTGGGATCTACCTTTATTCTATGTGTGTCCCATGTCATCAACATAGGGAAGACATAGATCACCTTTTCCTTAGTTGTGCTGGTGATTTAGCTATGTGGGCGGTGATATCCAGTATTTTTTAAATGCATCTGCCATGGATGAATTTGATGGCAACGTTTATAAAGAGTTGGCCTGCAATTAATCTCCCAGCGCAGATTTTCTATATTTTTCTCATTTATAGGGAGTAATTGATCTATCTTATTTAGCACTCTAGGAAAAAATTCATCCATGAGTAGTAGGATTTTTCTTCAGGTGCGGTTATCTCTGGAATTCTCACTGCAATTCATGAGGCTGCCATTCCAAAAGGAAAATACTGTAGGAATTCCTTCGTTGATTTTTCTGTTTTAAATAGGTTGAATGTCAAGGGAAATTTTCCTTTACCTCTAGGAACAATTTAAGTGTTTTGGCAGGAACCTTTTCATGGCTGGATCAATGTTAATTCTAATGGCGCTTCGCATGGTAATCTGGGTGATTTAGGTTTTGGTTCAGTATTTAGAGATCATCAAGGATGTGTTATTGGCTGTCTTTATGGATCATGTGGTTTTTCATCTACTCTCGAAGCAGAGATGTGTGGTGGTATTGCGGCAGTTGACCAGGATGATTGAAGAGGGTGGAATAAATTATGGATAGAATGTGATTCCATGCACTTGGTGTTAGCTCTTAGGACAAGTTCTCTTCATCTCTCTTGGAAGTTGACTAACAGATGGATTAAATGTTTGGATCTGATTTATTCAAAAGAACACATTTTTAGTCTTGTTTATAGAAAATAAAATCCACTGGTAGATGGTCTTTCCAGCAAACGTGTTCGTAGATCTTACTTTCATTGGGGTGATCAAGTACCTAGTGATCTTTTTCCCATTATGAAGAGGGATCAATGTAATGTTTCTACTTTCATACTGGTGTAAGTTTATTATTTCTTTTTTCTATTAAAGGAATCTTTGTTTTATGGGATAAGTCTCAATATACCATAAATAAAATGTTTTTAGTGGCTTAAAGTGTTATTTGATATTGGGTGGTTTTATGGTTTTTAGGGTTTTTAGGCTCTTTTGAGGTCTTTAGGGGTTTTTATGGGTTTTAAGAGGTTTTATAGATTTTATGGTATTTTTTGGGGCTTTTGGGATTTAACGGTTTTATGGATTTTATGTGTTTTAGGTTTTTATGGGTTTCTAAGGTTTTTTAGGATTTTTGGGTTTTTTTTAAATTTTAGGGATCTTTACTGAATTTTTAGATTTTTTGGGTTTTTAGGTTTTTTTGAGTTTTAGGGTTTAATGTTTTTATTGTTTTTAAAATTTTTAGGGGTTTAAAGGATTTTTAGAGTTTTTAGTGGTTTAGGGTTTTATTATTTTGAGTTTTTCTTAAATTTTTGGGGGATTTATGGATTTTTTGGGTCTTTAAGGGTTTTTAGGACTTTTAGTGTTTTTAGGATTTTAAAGGGTTTTTAGTGTTTTTTGGTTTTTAAGGATTTCTTAGGGTGTTTTCGGGTTTTTGAATTTTTTTTATTTATAGGGATTTTTAATAATTTATAGGATTTAATGGTTCTTTATGGTTTTAATATATTTTTATTGTTTTTTAGGTTTTTTAGGGGTTTTATGTGTTTTAGTTTTTTAATCTTTTTTAGGGGTTTTCAATGTTTTTATATTTTTACCCTTTTTGTGATTCTAAATGATTTTAAGGATTGTTATTATTTTTAAGGGTTTTAGGGGTTTTTTTGGTTTTTTTTTGGTTTTTAATGTCTTTTTTGAGTTTTTTATGGTTTCTAATTTTTTAGAGTTTTTAAACGTTTTAGGGGTTAAAAGGGATTTGGATTTTTTATTGGGTATTATGGTTAAAGGTGTTTTAGGGGTTTTAAGGTTTCTAGGGGATTTTGTTTTTAAGGGATTTTTTTTGTCTTTTTATGGTTTTAGGGGTTTAATGTATTTTTAGGTTTTTTAGTTTTTCTATAGATTTTTTAGGTTTTTAGGAGTTTTTACATTTTTAGAGATTTTTGTGGATTTTCATGAATTTTTATTGTATTTTAGTGTTATATGGATTTTGGTGGTTTTTAGGGGTTTTATGGTTTTTATGGGTTTTCTGGGTTTGAGGTTTTTTAGGGTTTTTGAGGGTTTTTAGGTTTTTAAAGTATTTTTATATTTTTTCATAGGTTTTATTGTTTTTTTCAATATTAGGAATTTTTAGGGATTTATTAGGATTTTAATTTTTAATTATATTTTTAGTAATTTTTATTGTTTGGGGGGTTGGAAATTTTAGGGTTTTATGGATTTTTTGGATTATTATGGTATTTTCAGTTTTTTAGTGTTTTTAAGTTTTTAATATTTTTTTTCATTTTTATAAGATTAATGTATTTTTATACTTTTTAGTTTTTTTAATTTTTATTGATTTTCAGTGTTTTAATTTTTTTAGGGGTTTTATCATTTTAAATGTTTTTAGGGATTTTTAGGGTTTTTATGTTTTTTAGGTTTTCATATGGGTTTGAATGAATTTTGGGGGGATTTTAGATTATTTACATATTTTTATGTATTTTTAGGGGTTTATGGGTTATTATGTTTTTTAGCATTTTTTAGGGTTTTTAGCATTTTTAGGATTTTTAAGTGTTTTGAATGATTTTTTGTTTTGAAGGTTTTCTTAGGGGTTTTAACGATCTATAGGTTTTTCTACATTTTTATGGAATTATAGATTTTTTTTAGATTTTTTTTGGGTTTTTAGAATGTACGGATTTTGATGGGTTTTGGGGGTATTGTGGATTCTAGTGTTTTTTATGGTTTTCTAGAGTATTTTAAGAAAATTAGTGGTTTAAGGGTTATTTATAGAATTTTTAGGTTAATATGCTTTTTATGGGTTTTTGGGTTTTTATGGTTTTTAAGGGGGTTTTATGGTTTTTTGTGTATTTTAATGGTTTTTAGGGTTTTAAGGTTTTTTATCTTTCTTAGGGGTTATATGGGTTTTTAGTGTTTTTACATTTTCTTAGGAATTTCTTGGTTTTTAGGGATTTTAATATTTTTGGGTATTTTTAATGAATTTATAGTGTTTTTATTATTTCCAGGGTTTGGAGGGTTTTGAGGGTTTTTACATTTTTTTAGGGGTTCTATGCTTTTTCTGTTAGTTTTTCTTAACTATTTAGGGTTTTATGTTTTTGTTTGAATTTTTTAATGCATTTAGTGGGTTAAACGGTGTTTAGAGTTTTTAGTGTTTTTTTGGGTTTGAGGGTTTTTTACTTTTTTAGAGGGTTTCATGGTTTTTAATTGTTTTAGGTATTTTAAGATCTTCATAGTGTTTTGGGGGTTTTATTTTTTTAGTTTTTTTTGGGTTTAATGTGTTTTAAAGATATTATATATTTCATAGGATTTTTTGGGGATTTTATGGTTTTTTTTATTTTAATCAATTTTTATGTATTTTTTAGAATCTTTATTGTTTTTAGGGTTTTTTTGGGATTTTGATTGTTTTTTGGGTTATTTAGTTTTTTTAGAAATTTTAGATTTTTTAGGGTTAGAGTTTTTTTATATTTTTATATATTTATAAGGTATTTACTGTTTTTAGAGGATTTTATGATTTTAGTGATTTTAATGAATTTTTATGTTTATTATGGTTTTTATGGATTTTGAGGGTTTTGAGGATTTGAGGGATTTTACAATTTTTTGGGTTTTTAGAGGTTTTTTTAGTGTTTTATCGATATGTAGATTCTTTTTTAAAAAAATTAGTGGTTTAATGGGTTTTATGATTTTTTACTGATTTTTAAGGTATTTATGGGATTTTAGGTTAAGGAATTTGTGGGGCCAAGCTATTACTGAACCATCAAAAATAATAATAATAAGCAAAGAAGACAAGGGCAAGTGGTGTCAAATGACCAACACAAAAAATCCCAGAACCCCTCCCCCCCTAAACTTTATGGGATTTTAGGGTTTTTATTATTTTTATGGGTTTTAGGGGTCTTTAGGGTATTTTAGGGTTTTTATAATTTTTCATTTTTAGGTGTTTTAGGTTTTTAAGGTTTTCTTAGTGGTTTTTTTGTTTTTAGTGTTTTCAATGTTTTTAGGGAATTTGGGTATTTTTAATAATTTTTAATATTTTTATGAATTTTGGGGGGATTGAGAGTTTTTAGTTTCTTTAGTAGTTTTATTGTTTTTTTGGGTTTTTATAATTTTTAGGGTTTTAGGGGTTTTAAGTGTTTTTAGGTTTTTAAGGTTTTCTTAAGAAAATTCCGTATTTTTGTAGTTTTTTATATTTTCAGGAGTTTTAGGGAATTTTTATATTTTCTATGGTTTTTAGGGTTTTAGGGATTTTGAGGGCTTTTTAGTGTTGTTAGGGTATTTATGGTTCTTTGGTGTTTTGGGTTTTTTGAGAATTTTTTATTTTTTAAGGTCTTATGGTTTATTATAGTTTTTAACATTTTTCGGTGCTTAATGGTTTTTTAGATTATTTAGTGGTTTTTTAATGTTTTTATAGGTTTTTAATGGTTTTTAGTGTTTTTATGGTCTTTGTGGTTTTTATGATTTTCGAGGAGTTTTAGGGGTTTTAGTGTTTTTATATTTTCCGAGCAAGGAAGGCTCGAGGCCAGGCTATTCCTGACCTCCCCCAAAATTTATTATAAAAAGACATGAAGACACTGCAGACAAGGGAGGGGAGAGGTCAAACAACCCACACCCAAAAACCCTTAACAAACACACACACACGGACTGTAAAAAAGAAAAGCAAAAAAAGACTCAAAACAGACCCAACAACGACATCATCACGTCACATCCAGCCAATACCAGCATTCAGCAGCACCACATCCAATCATCACAGCTACACAGCAGCAGAAACACATCCAAACCAACCAGCCCTCATAACCAACAACACCAAATCCGACATCGCAACGAATCATAACCAACAACATCAAACCAAAGCACAAACACCACAACCAAACACGGACATCATCACCTCCCAACAAACAAAAACTAGTAATAGTCCCAACCAAGCAATAATCAACATCCAGCAGCAGAAATACCATGAACCACAACTTCCTTACCTCCCAGCTAAGTAGTACCCACATCCAGCATCAACAATTCCAGCATACAATTCCTTCACTCCAAGAAAAATCACCACAAGGAACATAGAACCACCAACACTAGAATCATAGACATCAACCTCACCATTTTCCAGGCAGGCATAGAGCCACCAGCTAAACAGCAATACCAAGAACCATAACATCAGCGCCTCCCAGCTAAGCAGTAACCCACATTCAACATCACAAATTCTAACAGCCATCACCATCTATCCAAGAATGTTTATCACCAGAAACACAGAGCCATTAGCACAAGAATCATAAGCACCACATTCATCACATATTAGGCAAACAATATCCATTATCCATCCCCATAACATCTGAAAACCAACACCTCTTTCAAAAGATTTCAATTAAGCAGTTAACGGTACCCAGAAGCTCCAAAACCAGCGGCCAGCACCTCCTGGCCATTCAGCACACAACAAACCACACCCAGCAACAAGGATGACGACATAGGGAAACCATCACCAATGCCTCGCCCAAAACCACAGATAACCCAAAAGGAACTCCCGGACGAGCAGGAAAACCATATCACAACATAGTACAAAACAACCTGAAATCATAGCGTGAAACAAGGTCAAAGATGAAAGACTAGAACCACAAACTTGCAGCTCTTGTGAAAACCAATCGCAAGCAGATCTTATCATGGAAATCCGAGAGGACCATCCCATCATGCCACCGAGACATCGGGGTGTCTGTTACACCTGCCTAAGACCTTCACTAAGCCAAGGAAACCACATCAATTCTGTGTCCAGCGTTGACTTCGACATCGACCAAGAAAACCACCATGCCCTCATGCCATAACAAAGGAGGCAGATCTTCTGAAGCCGAGCTGAAAACCCGCTAGATCCAAAGCATATCGTTACCACCCATGCCTGAACAGAGCCACCAGATTCCGTCACCATTGAGTGCAATCCATGACTCCCACAAACACTTCAGAGGAGGAGACCTCTGGTACGGAGCTCCATCCACGTCCGAGGGATGGTGTAAGAGATCAAAAAAGTCACCGGAACGAAATCCATGATAAGACCCTGAAGATCGTCGTGTCGGGGAGAGCCTAAGAGAGAGCGGCGTCATTTTTTCTTTTTTTTTCTGGGGTTTTAAGTGTTATTAAAATTTTACAATTTTCATAGGGGTTTTAGTGTATTTATATTTTTATGGGTTTTAAGTGTTATTTGGATTTTACAATTTTATTAGGGGTTTTATGTATTTTTAGTGTTTGTATAGTTTTTATGTATTTTTAGGGTTTTTTAGAATTTTTATATATATTTTTGGGTTTTCAGATATTTTGAGGGGTTTTATGGGTTTTTTTGGGTTTTTAGCATATTTTAGTATTTTAATGGGATTTATTTTTTTATGGTTTTGAAGTATTTTTATGTTTTCAGGGTTTTTTACATTTTATTGATTTTTTTTGGTTTTTTAGGAATTTTATGGTTTCTTAGTGTTTTTAAGGATTTTAAATTTTTAGGGTTCTTATGTTTTGTTCGGTTTTCGGGTTTTTTTGTTTTTTTCTTTTTCTATGTTTTTTATGATTTTCTATCATTTTTATGGGTTTGAAGATGTTTTATATTTTTTTGGGTTTTTCGGGGTTTTATGTTTTTTTTCGGTTTTATAGGATTTAGGGGTTTTAGGGGTTTTAGAGTCTTCTAGGGTTTTCTATATTTTTTTTGGTTTTTAGGGGTTTTTTGTGTTTTAGTTTTTATTATTTTTCATAAGGGTTTTCATGATTTTTATGGTTTTTAAATTTTTATGGATTTTTAGGTATTAATTTATAATTTTATGGTTTTTATGGTTTATATGGTTTTTAAGGATTTTTCGGATTTTTAGGGGTTTTATGGGTTTTATGGTTTTTATCATTTTTTATATTTTAGGGTTTTATTTGTTCTAGGTTTTTATATTTTTCTTAGTGTTTCTCATGGTTTTAATGTTTTTTACGATTTTAGTGCTTTTTAATAAATTTAATGGTTTTTAGGGAATTTGATAATTTGAGTGTATTTAGGGTTTTTATTATTTTTTAGGTTTTTAGGGTTTTTTAGGTTTTCATGTTTTAATGGTTTTTAGGGATTTTAAAATGTTTAGAGTTTAAAGGAATTTTAAGAGTTCTTAGTGGGGTTTAAGTGGATATTTGGGTTTTTAGGGATTTTAATGTTTATTGGGTTTTTATGGGTTTTAGGGTTTTTTGGGGTCTTGGAAGGGGGGTTAGGGTTTTTAGCATTTTTTAGACTTTTATGGATCTTATTTTTTATAGGTTTATAAGGTTTTCTTATAGTTTTTTAGTAATTTTATGTGTTTTTGTGTTTTTATGGATTTTTTGGGCTTTTATGATTTTAAGGGTTTTTAAATACATTGATAGTTTTAAGGACTTTTCTTTTTTTATGATTTTATTATTTTATTGGTTTATAAAGTTTTCTTAGGGGGTTTCAAGTATTTTTATGTTTTATGGATTCTTTTGAATTTTTATGGGTTTTTAGGGGTTTTCAAAATTTTGAGTGTTCTAGGGTTTTTATGGGTTTTTTGTGTTTTTGGGTTTTTTAAAGATTTTAGGGTTTTATGTTTTTTTAGTTTTATAACATTTTTATGTCTTTGAAAGATTTTTAGTATTTTACTGGGTTTTAGGGCTTTATGGGTTATTAGGTTTTTATGGTTTTCTGAGGTTTTAGGGTTTTAGTGTCATTTTATGGTTGTAAGGGTTTTTTTCAATTCTTGTGTATTTTAGGGTTTTAATTATATTAATGATTTTTATGTTTTTCTTAGGGTTTGATTATTTTTTTTATATATATTTTACTACTTTTTATGGTTTTTAGGGATTGTGAGGGTTTTACGGTTATTAAATTTCTTTTATGGTTTTTAACCTTTTCAGTGTTTAGGGATTTTAATTGTTTTTAGGTATTTATGATTTTCTAATAGGTTTTTAGAGTTAATAAGGTTTTTAATTTTTTAGGTATCACTAGTTATTTTTAGTGTTTTTATTGTTTTTAGATTTTTTAAGGATTTTGGGGGATTTTAGGGTGTGTTAGGGTTTATATGGTTTATATGGTTTTATGTTGGGATTTATGGTTTTTTTGAGTTTTTAGGGGTTTTATGTGTTTTTAAAGTTTGTAACTTTTTTAGGGGTTAAAAATAGTTTTTAATGTTTTTAGTTTGTTTCTATGGGGTTTTTATTGTTTTTAGGGGATTTTTGGGATTTTTGGGGTTTTAGGAGTTTTAGGGTATTTTTATTGATTTTAGTGTTTTAGTGTTTTTTTAGTTTTTTATGGACATTAAGTGGTTTTAGGTTTTTTGGTATTTCTTAGGGGGTTTTAGGGGTTTTAGGGAATTTTTAGGGATATTTTTTTAGGGATTTTTAGTATTTTTATTGTTTTTTATGGTTTTTTGGGATTTTGATGGTTTTTAGAAGTTTTTATGGGGTTTTTTGTTCTTATGTTTTTTAGGTTTGTAAGGTTTTATTATGGTTATTTGTGGTATTTACTATTTTACAAGTTTTAGGGTATTTTTTGGATTTTTTAGTATTTTTATATTTTTTAGGTGTTTTAGGGGTTTTAAGGATTTTTATGGTTTTTTAGAATTTTTTGGGTTTTTATGTTTTCATTGGGGTCTTCGGTTTTTTAATTTTTTTTGGTTTAAAGGGTTTTTATAGTTTTTAACATTTTTAGGGGTTTAATGTGTTTTTTTTATATTTTTATTGGTTCTTTTGGGTTTTTATGGTTTTTAGGTTTTCATTAGGATTTTATGGGTTTTTATGATTTATAAGGGTTTTTAGGTTATTAGGTTATTTTTAGGGTTTTTGGGGTTTTTAGTTCATTTTAGGTTTCATAAGGGGTTTAATTGGCTTTAGTATTTTAATCTTTTCTTATGTTTTTTCCCATTATTTAGGGTTTTTTTGATTTTAGGTATTTTTGAGGTTTTTATGATTTTTGTAGTTTTTAGGTGTTTTGGGATTTTGAGGGATTTTTGGGTTTTTATAGTTTTAAGGTTTTCATAGGATTTTAGTGTTATTTAAATTTTTAGGGGTTTTAAATGGTTTTAGATTTTGATGGTTTTCTTTGGGGTTTTTAGGTTTCTTAAGGTTCTTTACATTTTTAAGAAAATTTAGGTATTTTTTAAAGATTTTTATGCATTCTTAGGGGTTTTGGGGATTTTGAGGACTTTTAGGGTTTAATTAGTTTTTTTGGGTGTTTAATCCTTTTTTCACATTTATGGTTTTAAGGTTTTAGATTTTTTAGAGTGTATAGGATTTTAAATGGTTTGTCGAGATTTTAGTGGTTTTTGGATTTTATTGGTATTTCAGGTTTTTAAGGGTTTTATGGTTTTTACGGGGTTTTAGGGGTTTCTATAATTTTTAGCATTTTTAAATTTTTAAGGGTTTGAAGATTTTGCAGGTTTTTATGTTTTTATTATATTTGTTCAATGTTTTAGATTTTTGTAAGTTTTTAGGGATTTTTAAGGATTTTTTTATGATCTATATGGATTTAGAAGGTTTTATGGATTTTTATGGTTTTTAGGGTTTTAGGGGTTTTAGTGATTATTAGGTTTTTAGAATTTTTTATGTTTCTAGGTGTTTTAACAATTTTTAGGTTTTTACGGTTTTCTTATGATATTTTTGGGTTTAAAGTTTTTCTAAAATTTTAGGGATTTTTAATTTTTTTACGATTTTCATGGTTTCTAAGGAATTTATGGGTTTTTTATATTATCTATGGTTTTTAAGGGTTTTGGGGTTTTAAGTCTCTTAGGGGTTTTAAGGTTTCATTAGGTGTTTTTTGGTTGTTTATTGGTTTTTATGATTTATGTATTTTAGGTATATTTTAGGATTTTTATGGTTTCTAGGGGTTTTAGTGATTTGAGGGTTTTTAGGGGTTTTAGAGTTGTTTTTTTATTTTTAGGGGTTTTTTGGTTTTTTGGGTTTTCAATGGTTTTTTGGATTATTAAATGTTTTTTACATATATTGTTTAGAGGGTTTTTATGGTTTTAGGGGGTTTTAGTGTTTTATGAGTTTTTTATGAATTTTAATGTTTTAGGGGGTTTAATTGGTTTTAGTTGTTTTATAGGTTTTTTGGTCTCTTTTGGGTTTTTAGGGGATTCTAAACTTCTTAGTGGTTTTATGTGTTTATAGGTTTTTATTGTTTTATTAGGGTTTTCATGATTTTTGTGGTTTTTTATGTTGTTATGGATAACTAGGTTTTTTTAGGTTTTTTATGGTTTTTATGGTTTTTAGGGATTTTATGGATTTTGAAGATTTTATTGGTTTTTAGAGTTTCTAGTGGTTCTATGGATATTTTATGTTTTTAGGGTTTTTTGATTTTTTGTGGGTTTTATCGGTTTCCAGAGTTTTGTATGTTTTTTAGTGGTTCAAAGGGTTTTTATAGTATTAGTTTTTTTAAGGGGTTTTGATTTTTTAGGCATTTTATGGTTTTTTGGATTTTTTGGGTTTTAGTGGGTTTTAGGGGTTCTTAGAACTTTTTAGGTTTTAAGGATTTTTAAAAAATTTATGTTTTTAGGGTTTTTAAGTGTTTTGGGGGTTTTAAGGTTTTCTTAAGGTTTTTACTGGTTTTTAGCGTTTTTTACATTTTGGGGAATTTTCAAGGAACTTTTTAGGATTTTTATGGTTTTTAGGGTTTTTACATTTTTAAGGTTTTTAGGGCTATTTTAGGAATTTTATGGGTTTTTAGTTCTTTTGGTGATTTTTGGGGGGGGGTTTTAGGTTTTCTTTTGAGTTTTCTGGGTGTTAATTAATTTTATATTTTTTGAACACTTTTAGATGTTCAAGGATTTTTAGAGTTCTTGGTGGGTTTTTATGATTTTAGGCGTTTTAGGGTTCCTTTTGGTTTTTATGCATTTTATAGAATTTAGGGGTTTTAGTATTTTTAAAAACCTTTTAGGTTTTTCAATATATCTTAGGGTTTTTAGGGTTTTATGTTATTTATATCATTAATATTTTTTTGGGTTTTCTGTTTTTTCTGGATTATTATGTATTTATGGAATTTGGGAATTTTTTAGGATTTTTATGGTTTATTATTATATTTATCAGTTCTATGGGGTTTTTAGGGTTTTTAGGGTTTTTAGGTTTTTATAGTTTTTTTGACAGTTTTTATCATTTTTTGGTTTTTATGAGTTTCAGTGTTTTTATGTTTTTACGGTTTTATTTAGGTTTTTTAAGGTTTTTAGGGTTTTTAATTTTTTTGGGAATTTTAGGCCTTTTATTATTTTTATGGGTTTTTAGTGGTTTGATTTATTTTGAGGAACTTTGGTGGTTTCTTATGGTTTTTAGGGTTTTATGGTTTTTTGTTTTTAGGGTTTTTTGAGTTCTTATGAATTTTAAGGGTTTTTAGATTTTTTTATCATTTTTAAGGGTCAAATGGGTTTTAGATTTTGTAGTGGGTTTTTAAAATATATATAGATTTTTATGTTTTTTAATGTTTATTGGATTTTTATTATTTTTAGGGGGTTTAACCGTTTTAGGGTATTTTTAGGGTTTTTAGGTTTTTGATCATTTTTTAGGTTTTTAGGGGGTTTATGTTTTTTTAGGTTTCTTAAAGGTTTGTTAGTTTTTAGGGTTTTTTACGTTGTAAGAGATTTTTTAGGATTTTTATGGTTTTTGTAGTTTTAGGGATTTTGAAGGTTTTTATAGATTTTAGTAATTTTAGGGTTTTTAATGGTTTTTTGGGTATTTAGGAGTTTTAATTGTTTTTATTGTTGTTAAGTTTCCTTTGGTTTCTTAGGGTTTCTGGGGTTTTTTTAATTTTCAAGGATGTATGAGGGTTTTTTTTGATTTTTTATGGATTTTAAGTATTTTTATGGTTTTATGTGTTTTAAGTGTTTTATAGTTTTAATGTTTTTTTGGGTTTTTAGTGTCTTTTTGAGATTTTTAGGGTTTCCATAATTTTTTATAGTCTTTAATTTTTTTAGGGGTTTATGGGTTTTTAGAGTATTTATTGGTTTTTCATGGTTTTTATGGGTTTTTAGGAATTTAATTTATTTAATATTTTTATGTTTTTACGTTTTTCTTATGGGTTTTTAGGGTTTTTAAATTTTTGAGATTTTTTGGACTTCTCGTGGATTTTTATTGTCTTTTGGGTTTTTAGTAATTTTTTGTTTTTTTAATTTTTATATAGGGTTTTATGGTTTTTATCATTTTTAGGTTTTTAAAGGTTTTATGTGTTTTAATTTTTTATGGCTTTCTTAGGGGTTTTCATAGATTTTAGGTATTTTTACATTTTAAGTTTTTTTACGGATTTTTTGGATTTTTATTATTTTTAGGGTGTTTAAATAATTTGAGGGATTTTATTATTTTTAGTCTTTTATGGTTTTTATGGTTTTTAATTTTTTTTTAGTTTTATGGTATTTAAGGTTTTTATAGTTTTTAAAGGTTTTATGGGTTCAAAGGGTTCTAAGTGTTTTTAGGGGTTTTTATGGGTTTTTATGGGTTTGTAGGTTTTTAGGAGTTTTACGATTTTTATTGGTTTTTAGGTTTTTTAGTGTTTCTAGGTTTTTTATTGTTTTTATGTTGTTTAGATTTTTTATGGTTTTTACATGTTTTTAAGATTTTATGGTTTCTAAGTGGATTTCATGGTTTTTAAGGTTGTTTTCCTTTTTAGTGATTTTAGGTATTTTTTAGGATTTTTATGTTTTTAGGTTTTTTAGGGTTTCTAATGTTTTTAGCATTTTTGAGGTTTTTTTGGAGCTTTAAGTGTTTTTATATTTTTATAGTTTTCATGGGGTATTTCATTTTTTTACCTTTTTTATGTTTGTAGTGGTTTTTGAGATTTTTTGTGATTTTTATGGTTTTTAACTGTTTTTAGTGATTTTTAGGGGTTTAGGGTTTTCAGGGTCTTTTTGGGTATTGGGTTTATTGATTTTTTTTATGGGTTTTAGAGATTTTCAAATTTTTAGTATTTTTAAGAATATTTACAGTTTTTTGTGGGTTTTATATTTTTTTAGTGATTTTAATGTTTTTAGGGGTTTTTATGTTTTTGAGGGGTTTTGAGTTGTTTCTATATTTTTATGGTGTTTTATGGTTTTTAGTGTACTTAGGTGTTTAGGGTTTTAAGTGTTTTTTTGTTTTTACAGTTTCATTAGGATTTTTAGGGATTTTATGGTTTTTTTGTTTTATTGATTTTATTGATTTTTTACTATTTTTATTGTTTTTAGGGATTTTAGGGATATTGAATGGTTTTGGAATTTTTTTGGGTTTTAGGGGTTTTGGGGTTATTTTGCCTTTTAGTTAATTTTATGTTTTTATGGGTTTTAAGTGTTATTAAGTTTTAGGGTCTTCATATAAGTTTTCTAAGTTTTTAGGGTTTTTTTATTTTTAGGGATATTTATTCCATTTAGGGATTTTATGGTTTTTTTTTGATTTTAGGGTTTTATGTGTTTTTATGGTTTTAGAGGTTTTAGTGGGTTTATATATTTTTTATTATTTTAAGATTGGGGGGGTTATAGTTTTTAGGGTTTTTAGGGTATTTTATGGTCTTTATAATTATTATATTTTTTATATGTTTTAAGTGTGTTTAGGCATTTAAGGTTTTAAAAGGGGTTTTCTGGGTTTTTAGGGTCTTTTATATTTTAAGGTAATATTATGTATTTTTATGCTTTTTATGCTTTTTAGGGTTTTTGTATTCTTTTTCCTTTAGGGGATTTAGGTTTTTTAAAATTTTTAATGTTTCAAATGGGTTTTTGGGGTTTTTAGGGTCCTTTGTGATTTTGTGGATTTTTATGGATTTTTAGGAATTTTTGTCGGGTTTTTTGGGATCTTGAGGGTTTGTAGAGTGTTATGGTTTTTTGGGGGTTTATATTTTTTTTGAATTTTTATAGGGTTAATTTTTTTTTTGAACTTTTTTCGATTTCAATAGTTTATAGGGTTTTTAGAATTTTTGGTGGTTTTTTAGCATTTCTTTGTGTTTTAAGGAATTTTTATGGTTTTTAGGGAATTTATGGTGTTGTTTTTGTTTTTAGGGTCTTCTATAGATCTTTAGGCATTTGATAATTTTTATATTTTTAATGGTTTTATGTTTTTTTATGTTTTTAAGGTTCTCATTTAGATTCTATAGGGTTTTAGTGTTTTTAAATATTTTTGGGATTGTTAGGGTATCTTTTGGATTTTTATAGTTTTTTAGGATTTTTAGGGGTTTTATAGTTTAAAGTGGTTTTAGGTTTTTATTGGTTTTTATTTTTTTTAATTTTTTAAGGTTTTCTTAGGGGTTTTCATGGTTTTTATGGGTTTTAAATTTTTAGGTATTTTTAGGTCTTTTTAAATATTTTCACAGGGTTTTAGGGTTTATAATGATTTGAGGGTTTTTTGGTATTTTAGGGGATTAATAGTTTTTTTGGTATTTAGGGTTTTATTTAGTTTTAGGGTTTAATTTTTTTTTGTTTTTAAAATTATTAAGGGCTTAAAGGGTTTTTATCATTTTAGTGGGGTTTTAATGTTTTTAAGGGTTTTATGGGATTTACTTTTAAGGGGTTCTGGGTCATTTTAGTTGTTTTGAGGGTTTTAGAATTTTTTAGCTTTTCTATGGGTTTAAAGTGTTTTTATATTATAAGGTTTTATTAGGGTTCTTCAAAGTTTTTTATCTTTTTAGGTATTTTTGGCGGTTTTAGGATTTTGGGGGGTTGTATGGATTTTATGGTTTTTAGGGTTTTTAGGTTTTTATTTTTTTAGGGTTTTTTTGGTGTTTTAAAGTTTTTTATATCATTCAAGGGTTTTAAATGTCCATTTGTTTTTAATGTTTTATAGGGTTTTTTGAGGTTTTAAGGATTTTAATTTTTTTAGGGAATTTTATTGATTGTTTAAGATCTTTATGAATTTTAAGGGTCTTAAGAATTTTAATGTTTTTTAGGGTTTATAGTGTTTTTTAGGTTTTCAAGAGTTTTATGTGGTTTTAGGGTTTAGAGTTTTCTAAGATTTTTTTAGGGTTTTTTGGGATATTTTAATTTTTTTGGATTTTTTAGGATTATTTAAGATTTGTATAGTTTTTAGGGTGTTTAGGGATTTTTAGGGTTTTTAGCATTTTAGGGTTTTTATTGTTTATATGAATTTTTGAGGTCTTTAGGGTTATTTTTTTAGTTTTTGTTTATGCAGTCTTTTTAGATTTTATGGTTTTTAGGGGTTGTCATCTATTTTTCTATTTTTTAGTGTTTTTTTGGAATTTTTATGTTTTTTAATTGATTTATGTGTTTTAAGTTTTTATGGTTTTCTTATGTGTATTCTAGGTTTTATGTTTTTTACATTTTTTGGAATATTAGGTATATATTTTTTGATTTTTTTTTGTTTTTATAGGTTTTTAGTGGTTTTAGGGTTCTGGAGTTTTGAGGGTTTTTGGGGGTTTTAATGGTTTTTATATTTTTTAGTTTTTAGGGGATTTATGTGGGTTTTGGTTTTTAAGGTTTTCTTTCAGGCCTTCAGTTATTTTAGGTTTTTAGGGGTTTATAAGGTTTTTAGTCTTTTTTCAGATTTTATCAGTTTTAGGGTTTTTATTATTTTTAGGGGGTTTCATGGTTTTTAATGGTATTTATGTTATTTTTAGGGGGTTTTAGGGTATTTGTCATTTTTTTTGGATTTTATATATTTTATGTGTTTTTAGATTTTTAGATTTTTCTTTTGGTGTTTTTGGGTTTTTAGGGTTTTTTAGGTTTTTAGTGATTTTTGGTCTTTTTAAGGATATTTATGGTTTTTAGGGTTTTTAGTGTTTTTATGGAATTTTAGGGGTTTTGGGATTTTTATAGTTTTTATCTTTTTGAGGGTTTTTACTATTTTTATATTTTATATGGTTTTCAAGTGTTTTTCTATTTTTAAAATATTCTTAGGGTTTTTTAGAGTTTTTTGGTTTTTATAATTTAAATGGATTTGTAGGGATTATTTTTGAATTTTTATGGTTTTTTTATTTTTAGGGATTTTGTGTGATTTTATGGTTTTTAAGGGTTTTTATAGTTTTTATGGTATTTTTGCTTTTTAGGGGTTTTTTATATTTTTTAGGTATTTTACGGGGTTTTAAAGTTTTATAACATTTTTAGTGGTTTAAATGGTTTTTTGATTTTTTATTAGTTTTTTAGGGGTTTTGTGTTTTTTTGGGTTTATAGGATTTTTTGGGGTCTTATGGAATTTAGTATTTTTAGTATTTTAGGGTTTTTATGGTTTTAACCATTTTTAGATTTTATGGGTTTTAACTGTTTTTAGGTTTTTTAGGTTTTGTTACAGGTTTTTAGGGATTTTATGTATTTTTATGTTTTAATTTATTTTTTATTCATTTTTATGTTTTTTATATTCATTAGATATTTTTAGTGTTTTATGTTTTTTGTGGGGGTTGGGGGGTTTTTGATTTTAGGTTTTTAAGGGTATTAATTGTTTTTTGTTTTTATGTTTTTCATTGGGGTCTTTAAGGTTTCTATGGTTTTTTAGGTTTTTTGGAATTTTTATGGAATATTAAAGATTGTAATTATTTTTAAGGGTTTTAAGGATTTTAATGGTTTTAAAGTGTTTTAGGGTTTTACGGTTTGTGTTAGTCTTTAGGGTTTATTTAATTTTTTTCAGTTTTAAAGGTTTTATAGTGTATTTCGAAATTTTTAGTTGATTAGAGGGGATTTATAGTTTTTAATATTATCTAGGGTTTTTTATGGTTTTTAAGGTTTCGTACGGTTTTTAGTGTTTTTAGTGGTTTTAATTATTTTTTTAATTTTTTATAGAGGTTTATAGGTTTTTAAGGTTTTATACTTTTTAATTATATTTAGTGTTTCAGGGATTTTATGGTCCACTATGGGTTTTTGGTATTTTGATGGTTTTCAGCATTTTTTTGCGTTTTAGGGGTTTTAGCATTTTTTTGTTTTTTATGTGTTTGAGTATTATTAGGTTTTTTTGGTTTTCATTGGTTTTTAGGGTTTTTATATTTTTTATGTTTTTAGGTTTTTTGGTGACTTTTTGAGATTTTTATGGTTTTTAGGGTTTTGGAGGATTTTGATGGATTTTAAGGGTTTTAGAGTTTTTTAGGGTTTTTAGAAATTTTTATTTTTGAAGGGCTTTATTTGTTTTTGTGTTTTGAAGGGTTTAATAGGGATTTTCTTGGTTTTTATGGATTTTTAACTTTTTAGGAATTCAAAAATGAATTTTTAGGATTTTATGTTTTTGG
This sequence comes from Viscum album, assembly GCA_963277665.1. Taxonomy (NCBI): domain Eukaryota; kingdom Viridiplantae; phylum Streptophyta; class Magnoliopsida; order Santalales; family Viscaceae; genus Viscum; species Viscum album. The sequence goes on along the minus strand of OY728132.1, from coordinate 1,785,275,290 downwards.
CATTTATAGTGTTTTTTATGGTTTTTAGGCATTTAGGCAGTTTAGGGTTTTTTAGTTTTTGGGTTTTGGTATTTTTTTAGTTTTTCATGGTTTTACTATTTTTTAGAGTTTTTATGATTTTAGGGGCATAAACAGTTCTTAGTGTTTTTATGGTATTTTTGAGGTCTTGGGGGTTTTGGGGTTTTTTATGTTTTTAGGGGTTTTTATATATTTATATTGGATTTTTGGGTCTCTTAAGGGGTTTAAAGGTTTTTATATTTTTAAGGTATTACTTAGTTTATATTTATTTATATTTTTTGGTTTTCCTAGTTTTTTAATGGGGTGTTGGTTTTTTACATTTATTTTGGATTTTTAGGTCTTTTTAAAGATTTTTGGGATTTTTAGGGTTTTTACTAATTTTGAGGTTTTGGGGATATTTTAGGGTTTTTAGGATTTTTAGGATTTTTATATTTTTTATATTTATTTTATGTTTTTTATGATTTTATTGTTATCATAGTGTCTTTTAGGGTTTTTATGGTTTTTTCTCTCTAGGGATTTTTAGGTCTTTTTTAGGATTCTTGTGGTTTTTATGATTTTTAGGGATTTTTAGGGATTTTTAAGGGATTTATGGGTTTTAAAGTTTTTTGGGTTTTTTAGGGGATTTATTTGTTTTTAATTCTTTTATGTTTTTAAGGGTTTTTTAACACTTTAGGTTTTTATATGGTTTTTAGATTTTTTTAGTTGTTTTAGGTTTTTTATCTGTTTTTAATGTTTTAAAAGGTTTTGGGGTGTTTTTATGAGTTTTTGGGGGTTTTAGGGCTATTTAGGGTTTTTATGGTATTAAGAGTTTTTAGGGGTTTTATGTTTTTTTATGTTTTTTAAGGCTGTCTTAGGGATTTTAAGGGTTTTTATCATTTTTTTGAATTTTATGTTTTTTTAGGGATTTATTATGATTTTTATAGTTTTTGTGATTTTGATCATTTTTATATTTTTTAGGTTTTTTTATGGTTTTTAGAATTTATTAGGGTTTTATTGGTTTTATGTAATTTCCATTTTTTAAGGTTTTCTTTAGTGTTTTAGGGTTTAAGGGGTTTTTTACATTTCTAGGGATTTTAGGTATTTTATAAGATTTTAATTGTTATTTAGGGATTTTGATAGTTTTAAGGTTTTTAGGGGGTTTATATCTTTTATATTTTTTTGGGGGTTTTAGGTTTTCTTGAGTTTTTAGTGTTAAGGTATTTTCAGTTTTTTTAATCATTTTTGAGGTTTAATGGATTTTTAGTGTTTTTAGAGATTTTTTATTGCTTTTACGTGTTTTAGAGTTTTAAAGGTTTTTCTGGGTGTTTTTTGTTTTTAGGGGTTTTATGGTCTTATTTGGGTTTTAGGGGTTTTCCCATTTTTTAGGTTTTTTAATTATTTTTAGGTATTTAAATTTTTCCTAGGGGTTTTCCGGTCTTTAGGACCTTTTATGTTTTTATTTATTTTTATGACAATGTTAGGGGCCTTTAGTGTATTTTGGGTTTTTAGTGGTTTTAGCATTTTTATGTTTTTAGGGGTTTTAAGGGATTTTAAGTTTTAAGGTTAATTAGTGTTTTTCAGGGTGTTAGGGTTCTTTATACTTTTATGTATTTTTAAGGATTTTTATTTTTTATTTTTTTAATGTTTTCAGTAATTTTTCGGTTTTTAGGGTTTTTAGGGGGTTTTGGGTTTTTATGGTTTTTAGAGGGTATTAGGTTTCTATTGAGTTTTTAGGGTTTTTAACATTTTTTAGAGTTTTTTTAAAAATGTTTAGGGGTTTAAATTGTTTTTAATTTTCTAGTGTTTTTAGGGTTTTTAGTGGTTTTGATGGTTTTTAATGGTTTTTAGGGGGTTTTATGGTTTTTAGATGTTTTTGGGTTTTAAGGTGTTTTAAGGGTTTTAGGGTTTTTAGTGTTTTTTAGTTTTTAAGTGGTTTAGTGTTTTTAGTGTTTCAAGGTTTTCATTAATTTTTTCGGGGTTTTTAGGGTTTTTTACATTTTATGGATTTTTAGTTATTTTTAGTATTTTTATAGATTTTGGGGGTATTAAGGATTTTGAGGATTTTTACGGTTTTCATAAATTTTAAGAATTTTAGGGGTTTTATGGTTTTTGGGGTTTTTTTTGTTTTTCATTGATTTTAATTTTTTTTAGATTTTTATAATTTTTTAGGGGTTGAAAGGTTTTTTAGAGTTTTTAGTGGTTTTTTAAGGTTTATGGGTTTATAGAGTTTTAGGGGTTTTAGGGTTTTTATATATTTTAGTGTCTTTTGGGGGTTTTAGGGTTTTCAGTGTTTTTTTGGTTTTTAAGGGTTTTCAATTGTTTTAGGTTTTTATTGTTTTCATAGCATTCTTTCTGTTTTTATGTAATTAAGTATTTTTAGGGATTTTTAGGTTTTTTAGGGTTTTATTGTTTTTTAGGTATTCCAAGCCTTTTAGGTTTTATGGTTTTTAGTTTTTATTATGTTTTATGGGTGTTTCATTTTGGTATTCAACCACGAAATGCCCAAAGGCTCCGTATCCAATGATTGATGGACCTGCTTTCCAAAGGCAGGCGTTCGCCAGATGGTCTGACCAGCGGCTCTTAAGAACTCACATTGGTTGAGAGGATGGAAAGTCGGGCTCATCACACCCTTTTTTTGCGGGGAGTTATTGCCTGTTCCGGGACTCTCTTGTACATTTAAGACGTATTCATATGTTTGCAAATATTTGGTTTATACCCAAACATAGTATCCACGAATTCAACCTTGGTGGGCAATGGTCAGCTGGACGCAGGGGTTCAGAATCATTTATGCTCGAGGTTTACCATCCCTCGTTGGATTAATGACCCCAAAGTGTTGGAACTCGCTTGAGGCGACACTAGGAGCAGTGCGGTGAACCGATGTGGAGATGATCGGATCGACCGGTTGTTGGGATTGAACCTCAGGGAGGCTTCCTACCTACCCTACATAAGAAGCATGGATCAAAGTCCACGTAGTTCGGATACACAGTTTAACATCATGCTGGATGATGGTGGAACTCGACGTGAAGAAACGACTGTGTGGTGGGCTTGAACCTCGTGGAGGCTTCCTACGTACCATGCTTTGGCATTGATCAAAGTCCCCGTAGTTCACTTTGGCTTGGGGATTACACTTTGAGGAGGCCCATGGTGATGGATTGGGGCTTACACTCTAAGGAGGCCCAGAAGGTCGGGGCATACTCTAAGATGGACGCCCGGGGCAATAAAGCCCATCGGGAGAGGGAAATGGGGTGCTCATGTGCCCATCTCCTCTCTTGCAGTGCACGAGGGCTTCCCTCAGATGGCTATTTTACCATCATTAAGGAACCCTCGACAAGTGGAGGGGTAGAAAGGGGATTCCTGAGCTCAGACTCCACATTATCGTGGGAATGTGAACCCAGAAATGCTTTGGGAATCTACTCAAGGGTCAAGGAAACCCCTTTTCCCCTATTTTCCGTGGGTATGTGAACTCAAAATGGCGTGCTGATGCGCCTGAAAGATACACGACGTTGATCCGGTGGCTCTGGAGGAGGCCTCACCTCAGGGCTGATGAATAGGCCAATGAGGGAGTCACGGAGGACTTGGCTGGATCATAAGGATTTTACCTGGCTCAGGAAATGAGAACACCAAAGTATTTGGCGAGCCACCGAGAGGTATGGGTGGTGGCTCCCTTCGCGTGGGGAAGTGCCACGTGGCTGGAGAAGTCGTCCGTGAACCAGGGTGGTCCGCGGACTGATTGGCGTCCCACGAACTAGGGTTGTTCACGGCTTCGGGTTCAATCTGCGAACTAGGGTGGATCACAGAGGGTTCCAAGCGGGCAGCAGTGGCCAAGGGCGGCGCCAATTGGAGGCTCATCGGCCGGGGCTTTGCCTGCGTAGGAGAGTGCTACGTGGGGCGACAGATGGGAAAATAGGCATAAACTCCCTGGTCCGTTGGGAATTCATCCGCGAAGGGGGTATGGTTCTCGGTTCTCCTTATTTTTGTTATTTTAGGTTTGCAGTTCACCAAATTATTATGAGTTTTCCAATTCCCTGTTAATTCATATACCTCTTGAGGTTCACGGATGGGAGTTTCACCATTTACGAAATCTGAAGCCTTCCTTCAACCGATCTCCTTTCGAATCTCTAATCTCTCCGAATCTGATTCCAGTTCTCTTATCCCCTTATCTTTCCCCCTTGGTCTCCTTTTATAGAGTGGGGAAAGGGATGTATTTGTGGCAACATGACACCTTTGGCAGAGGCCCATAACCAAATACCCGGTTCACAGCTGACTTGGTCAATCCGCGATTTGTGGTGGGTATTGAACGCTTCCCCCCCCCCCCCCCCGCGAGGAAAACTCTGGAAGTGCTTCGCGGCTGCGGAGGGTTCTGCCTCTATTCCGCGAACGACATTGGGTGCGGCTTGAACCGGTCGATGCGGTCCACGGTTGGGGTGGTTCGTGACGGTGAACCAGACTGGCGCCCATCCTACCTCGTGACTGCAGATGCTCTCCACCTCCATTTCACGAACAATAATGGTACATAGAGGGGGTGCCTCGCGGTGCCTGGCCACATTGCAATTCCATGGGACCAGTTCACGGACCGGTCCTGTTTGTGTCCCTTCTTTTATTTTTCTCCATTCGTTTCCCCAATTCTTTTGGGGAATTTGGGTAGAATCTCCTTCGCGGATTTTTTTCAGGACCCTACAAATGCCCCCCATCGGAATGGGGTCCGATCGGAATGAAGAGGAGTCCATTCCGATGCAAAGTGGTCCTGAAACTGAGATGCTTTGTGGTAGAAAGGTGGACCCGGTAGGGGACCATGCCTATAAATATGTGGAGCCCTTCACTTTTCCTTTACCGAATTCTTCGCGAAACTAGAGCTCCTTCGACTCTGCGTGTTTTCTCCTTCGCGAAGTGCCTCGTTCGCGAGCCAGCATCAACCTTCATGAACCATTCCTTCTTCACAGTCGCCTTTACCCACGAAAAAACTTCCCGATCGCGAACCATTACTCTTAATTAATTAAAAATTAAGTGATGACGGGTTGCGGAGAAACTTGCTTTGCGGCCTCGATGCTCCGCAGACTAAAAATCTCTTGAACATTAAAAAATATCTGAGTCTTCAGAATAAACTCCGGATTGAAATTCTGTGGAGAGACTTGGTTCGTGATTTCCAGGCCAACGCTCCGTGGGCCAGGGCTTCACGGATTGATTTTGCAAAGGGATGGTTCACGGGATGATGTCATCACGAACCATCCTCCAAGGTCTCCTTGATGAATTTGATTATAAAGGTTCCTTAACCATACATTTGGTTATTTTTGTCCAGATTTGTATTCCGGACTAACCAATTGTTGGCTCTCATTGTGCAGGGAGAAAATATGGTTCCTCCTCATTCTGCGCCAAGGCCTGCTGCAGATCCCATCTCAATCGGCTCAGAGAGACGTTCAACTATGATTCACAGAGTAGAGGGCATCAAAGAAGACTCTAGTCGGTCCTTCTTTCCTGATGACGGTGTATTGAAGAACCTGCTCTCTCTAGAGCTTCTAAGTTATCCGTTATCCAATCAGCTCCCTCTCTACAGCTTCGGTCTTCAGGATGACGTCCCTATCCCCCCTACTTTCTCAGGTCTCCCTTCTCCTTTCCTGGAAGCGCCTTCAAAATGCATTTAGGAAAACCTTACCCAATCCAAGGAGATAATCTCTAATTTTGGTCCGAAAACACATTTATTATGATTGGATCTGTATGGACCCAAAGTGATTAGTCCACTCAGGACTTTTCTCAGAAATATGCCCTTAAGGACTACCCTTCTATTATCAACCTTGCTCGAAGGGATCCTGACGCGGGGTGGGTTCCCAGGTGGGATCTTCGGTCTGGCGGGCTCTTCTCAAATGATTGGGCTTGGGATTTCTGGGTCCATTATCATTGCCGGGAGTCTCCCAATTCATTGGGAGTGTTCAATCTACACTCTGTAGTGTGGTCTTCCCAATTTTTTGTTTACCCACCATCTCTGATCCTGCCCGACCTGTTCAACCGTTGGTGCTCAAGTACTAATACTTTCCACCTTGCCCACGATGAAGTCGGCATTAGTCTGTGGGACATCTACCAGATAGGAGGACTTCAGATTACTGGCGAGATTTATGCCGAATTTTTTCCCACTCCCGACACATGGGATGACATTGAGCAGGTGCCTTTATTGGAAAAGGAGATGCTGGCCATGGCGGTGCAGTCACTGGGTTTGGCCATGCCTGCCCGCTCGCTTATTCCTTATAGCACTTGGATAGGGTTATTTATGAACACCACTGGTCCTACGCTGAAGATTAATCATCCCAATACTCATCCTTCCCAAAAGTCATGAACCATTCAAGGTCCTTACTGGGCGGTTCTGGAAGTAGGTGACTACCTTTCATGGGGTTACGAGGTGCGCCCTGGTGTGTCGCCTATGCTCCGGTTGGCCGGCCTGTTTGCTATGTTTTTGAGTGGATGGATATTTCCTTCCTGGGATGTTAACCAAGGTGTCTGGGCCTGCACTATAAAGATGGTGGCTGAGTTAGAAGAGGTTCACTTTGTGAATTTAGTTGTGCCCACTTTGGCTTGTATCTACTAGCTACTGAGCCACATGCAGGTGGGCGGGTCACCCTACCGTCTAAGCGGGCCATTTCAATTTTTGTACGGCTAGGTGGCGGATCATTGTCGCTGTTATGAATATCGTCACAACATGGCCATCCTGCTCCCTACCTTTCTGCCTACCCTACTAGATATAGCCGATGTTCGCTTGAAGTCTCTCAACTCTAGTGAAGTCCTCAAGCTCCTAAGTGACTTTTCCCAGTTCATCTTCACTCCCTACCCCACCCCTTCTGGCATCCTAGTTGACAACCACTGGGGGATCCTGGAGGAGCGCTCTTATATGATCTCCCTGTGGGATGGGTTTATGTCTGCATGGATCGACGGGGTTTCTATGTGTGATCTGTATGTCCCGTATAGCTTTTCTCGCCAGTTCGGGTGCATGCAAGTCCAAGTTTCCCTTCCCACATATCGGGCTCAAGGACTACATCCGGCCATACTTCGTCAGTGGTGGCTGATGCTGATACGGGAGGGATCTGACACAAGCATTCCCCAGCCTGATACGGGGGCGGCTGTTGGCCTTTCCATGGAGTATGCAAAAACATGGGTAAAATACTATCCAGATGGGATCCTAGGGAAGGTTGTCCGGCAGGTTTCCAAGTCAGGAGGTATGGTGGCTGCTACATCCACTACACCTTCCTCATCAGTTTTAAGGGAGGACCGACTAATGGCTCATTGATCAAAGCGACTTAGAGAACTTTCCTCTCCCAACCCTGTTGTGGCCGCAGTTCAGACAAATGCATCCTTCTTGTGTGTGGATGAGGATGACCCTGTGGTTTCAGGTCCCAGCGAGACCATCCCGGAGTTTCTTTCAGTCGATTTCGGGCTTAGAAACTTGGTCCCCTACCCTGAACTGGGGTGGAGGATCCAGACTTTCCATCTTTAGAGTCAACATCTATTGAGCACACATCCGCGCGGGCTGCCATGACAGACTTTGTTCTCGTGTCATCCAGCGAGGATACCAAAGATCCTCGTACCATGGCGGACCATCAGGCAGTGCACAAGTGTTCCTAGCCCCGAATCTGTGAAATCATCACTGAAACCCCCTTAGCATAAATTGAAACCACAACCAAAGCTCTTCTTTTGCTCTTCCTGGGTTTGGGGTCAGGTGGATTTGACTATCGGAAGCTCCATTCTCTTGCTTTCCAAGTTGTCATGGCCCACGAGGAAGCTTTCACTAATGAATGAAAGCTTTATCACTTTGATACCACTCATTGTGGGGACAGAACCTTGGAGGAAACCACAACAAAGCTCTATCATCTGATAGCACAGGAGGTGATCTCTCGAGATCAAGCGGCCATCCTATCCTCCGAGTTTCATGAATGCGAAGAACGGGCCACGATGCTGAGGGACCAGTTATCGGCTATGACTAGTCATCCTGATGCTACCAGAAAAGGGATCAAAGACCTCCAAACCGCAGTGGAGCGTATCCATCTAGTGGCTGAGGTTGAAACTAGGGAGAAGGTAGTGTTAGAACAGTCCTGCAATGACCTTCGTCGCGCAATCGCTGACTTGGTGGGGAGAGCGAGTCAGGATCCTTTATAACTATCAGAGCCACTTTTGTATCCTTTGTTTTACTTACCCCTCTCCCCCCCCCTTTTTTGTGAGGGAGAGACCCCATCTTGTGGACGTCCTCCCCCTTCTTTTTTTTCAAACGAAACACAGTCTCTTTCAATTACTTGTTGCCGTGAAATTTGATTGTTACTGAGAACAATTATCATGTAAATAACAATTAACTGAACCAGAATTAATCATAACCTAGAAAAACAAACTCTAACTTTTTCCTAGACCATGGGGTCCAGTGAGCATAGTTTGACTATTTCTAGGGTTTTGTAAAAAATCCCTACAAACTTTTTTCTTATTCTTTTAATGCCCTAATTTTTCCTGGGCCCATTTGGTATTGACCCAGCGGGTATAACCCGGATTTTTTTAGGTCGCCCTTTTCGGGTTTTCGGCCTAACAGGCTTTGTGCCTCTTACTTTTGTGAGCGGTTTAAAGTCCTGCCATCAAGACTATCATTACTAATATTTTAGGTCGAACAACTTTGACCGAATATGGTGGGGCGAAGGCCCCAATGGGGTTCAACTGATTAAGAGACGTCTCAATAATCTTCCGACACACGTGTGGGGAAACATGTTTAAATTTGAGCGGCATGCAGGGCATGTCTCAAGATATGGGAGCCGTATCGGCATACAGAGGTAGGAAGAGCATTGCCTAAGGAAAACTTTCCTTTGGTAGACGGGCCATGGGTGATCAATATGCAAAGCCGCTAAGGGAATGGTATGCATAGTCATACAAAGGTGTCCCTAAGTCAAAGACTTATCCATTTCTGATGTCCAGGGGACTTCATGGAAGCCCAGGTCATGGAAACCACTATGGGTGGTTTGGAAAAATGAAAACCACCGGGGGTGGCTCGGAAAGGGTATGTGATGTATGGAAGGATTTGAGAACATATGTATTAATCATAAGTATGGAAGAAAGGTTCCCATCCTACGCATTTATATAGCGTAAAGGACGGTTGGGTCTTAACACAGTTTAAAGTCATGCAGCTGGGACATCATCTGAAATGGAACGACATTTCCTGGTTCTCCATAATCTTTTCAAAGACGTTCTACCGCATTTAGGTTAGATTGTGGAAGATGTTGGTAAACTGCAGCTCAGAGGGTTTCCGAATCCCGGGATAGAAATGGGGGCTCAGAGGCCAAGAGGCGTACGGAGAGAAGCGTCGCCTGAGGAAATATTTCCTTTGGTAGATGGGCCAGGGGCGATCAATATGCAGAGCCACTGAGGGCATGGTATTCATAGTCATACAAAGGTTTCATGAGGTCAAAGACTATCCACTTCCAATAGCCTAGAAACTTCAGGGAAGCTGGGATTTGGGACCACCAGGGGTGGCTTATGAGAGTTCATATTTTTCTAAGTACAGGGTATGGTTTATGATGAGAGGGTGCCTGGATATAGGCAAAACATCTAGACCAAACTTCCCAAGAATTGGTGAAGTATTCCCTTCTCATGCGAGTGTGAGACGATGGCTTGTTCCGGTCTGACTTGTGCACTGAAGGATAGAGAAAAGCCTTTTTTCCTCACTGAACCCATGACGAGTATGACCGTGTAATTTATCGTCATGTGGTTGGGACATATTATGTGCAGTTTAGCATCATGCGTCAAGGACGAGAGGAATTTTTGAAGGTTGTTGTGTAGTTTAACATCATGCAGCGAGGATGGGGAACTTTTTGCAATGGCTACTCTTCATCAGAATGTAATTGGGCTTGAATACCTCAACATTCCATAGACGTGGAAGGGGGGTTGACTGGTGTAAATCATGGTTCCGGGGCTTCTTGGATCAGGAGAGATGATATAGGGGCTTTGAGGCTGATAAGAGAATGGGGCTAGGAAGAGTATCACCTATGGAAATCTTGCCTTTGGTAGATGGGCCAGGGGCTATCAATATGCAGATCTGCTGAGGGAATGGTATGAATAGTCATGAAAAGGTGTCCACGGGTCGAAAAATTTCCACTTCCGATGGTCAGGAATGGTTATGAGGAACCGCAATTTTCCAGGCCATGAAGTCTGTCATTTGGCAGGGAAATGTCTGGACATGTCAGGGATATTCGTCCCTGGTTGCTTGTTGAGTTTCAAAGTGCCCCCTGCACTGATCTTTTCTCTTTATTTTCTTGTGCATGGGGGATTGCCTTCATTCCATGTAGTTTCACGTCATGTGTAAGGATGAGGTACTCATAGTTTATCGGTCATAGAGCTCAGACCATTGGGTGACTATTTCTACAGTCACTTGAAGGATAACTGAGTCAACATGTTCTGATATAATTAGAACAAGGCGGGGGATGAAGGTCGTAAACAACAACTTTGAGCTTTCTTGGATCAGGAGGTATAGTGTGGGGGCTCTGAGGCCGGTAAGCGTACAGGTCTAGAAAGAGTACCGCCCAAGGAAATCTTGCCTTTGATGGATGAGCCAGGGGATATCATTATGCAGAGCCGCTGATGGAATGGTATGCATAGTCGTACAAAGGTGTCCCCAGGTTGATAACTTTCCACTTCCGATGGTCGTGAATTATTATGAAAATCTGCGAATGATCACAGTGTAGAGTTCGGCATGTGGGGATAATGGTGTCCAGGTATACAAGAAACATCTTCCCTGCAATTTTCCATTGATTGAAAGTATCCTAGTCCTCGCTTGAAGTTTTTTGATGCAGGTCGCTATGTGAACCACTGACAGACACATAGGCTAGCCAGATAGGGATACCCTGGAAACACCTAGATGTGAAAAGGGGAATGAACTTTTAAACCACTTCGCCATAAACTTCTAGGTTAGGAGGTATGGTATGGGGTCTCTGAGGCCGGTAAGCGTACGGAGCTAGGAAGAGTGTTGCATGTGGAAATCTCGCCTTTGGTAGATGGGCCAAGGGCTATCATTATGCAGATCTGCTGAGGGCATGGTATGTATAGTCATGCAAAGGTGTCCATGGGTCGATGACTTTCCACTTTTGATGGCCATGAGTGGTTATGAAGATCCATAATTATCCAGGTCATGGAGTCTAATGTATGGAGAGGATGCATCCAAATTTGCAAGGAGTATCTTCATCTTGTATCTCCATGTGTCTTGGGTGGGTCGTGACAAAGTTCGTGTAGTTTAGCGTCATGCGGTGAGGATGAATTCCGTGTAGTTTATCATTATACGGTGAGGACGAAGTCTGTGCAGTTTATTGTCATGTGGTAAGGAAGAAGATATACACCCCGTGCAGGTCAAGTCCGTACATGGGAGAAGGGGGCATTTTTAACATCATTATACGTGCAGTTTAACATCATGCGTTAAGGACGAAGACATACACCCTGTGCCGGTCTGGTTCGCACACTGGGGAAAGGGTATTTTTTTCATTATTCAGGGGGCTGGGCCAGGACTATGGATCATGGCTTCACTACGTATCTTGCGAGGGTAGGAATCAAGCCGTACGTAGTTATCTTGAAGAAGTACACCCCATGCAGGTCTGGTCTATACACGGGGGAAAGAAGGCATTTTTTTATCTTTTATTCAGGGGGCTGGGCCAGGAATGGGGATCATGTCGTCGCTACGTATCCTATGAGGGTGGGAATCAAGTCCTATGTAGTTCTATGGAATCCGGGTAGTTTAACGTCATGCGGTGAGGACAGAGTCAATACAGTTTAACGTCATGTGGTTAGGACGAGGGGTATTATTAGATTCTCTGCAGTTTAATGTCATGCGGTGAGGACGAAATACTCTTAGTTTAAGGTCATTGAGTTTTAACCATTGGGTGCTTGGTAGTTTAACGTTATGCCGCTCAGACGATGAGTACACCCCATGTAGGTCTAGTCCATATATGGGGGAAGAGGCATTCTTAACTCTTGTTATCCGGGCAGTTTAGCGTCGTGCGGTAAGGATGGACTCCATGCAGTTTAACGTCATGCGGTGATGACGTAAATATACACCCCGTGCACGTCTGGTCCGTACATGGGGGAATGGGAATTTTTTTCTTTATTGAGGTGGCTGGGACAGGGTGTATAATTCTGACGTCACTACGTATCATGCGAGGTCAGGAATCAAGCCTCACGTAGTTCTCTGAAAGAAGATACACCCTGTGCAGGTCTGGTCCGTACATAGGGGAAGAGGGCGTTTTTAAATCACCTTTTCCATACAGTTTAACATCATTCGGTGAGGACGGACTCCATGCAGTTTAACATCATGCAGTGAGGACGTGAATATACACCTCTTGGTCTCTATGCGAAATACTTCTTTAGGAATCTCACATTGGTAAGAGTCATGGTGAATTGTCTGTCAATGGAGATCAGGGCATATGCTCCGTTGGAGTAGACCTTGTGTACAAAATATGGTCCTTCCCACTTGGGCTCCAGCTTTGGAGGCTTCTTGCCAGGTATCACTAGGGTTCGGAGGACCATCACTAATTCTCCTTCTAGGAAAGATCGGAGGCGAACTTTTTTGTTGAAGGCTCGTGCGATCCGATTCTACTACACTTCCTGGTGGTGCAGAGTGTGCAGCCACTTCTCGTCTAGCTGTTCCAATTCACCTAGCCACTTTTGTGACTACTCATCATCAGATAATTGATCACAGATGGAAACACAGAGTGAGTGAAGTTGGACTTCAATGGGTAGGACCGCCTCTTTGTCGTACACCAATGAGTACGAGGTAGACTGAGTAGCGGTGCAGATTGTGGTTCGATAAGCCCACAACGCATGGAGGATTTTATCCATCCATGAATTCTTTTCATTTCCCACCATTTTCTGGAGGATGTTGGACAAGGTCTTGTTTAAAGCTTCTATCTGTCTGTTGGCCGCTGCATGGTAGTGGGATGAGTGGTTAGCCTTGATACAGTACTCATGGTATAGCTTATCCAACTCAGTAGAGCAGAAATTGGTGTCGTTGTCCGTCAGTATGGTATGAGGGACACAAAATCTGGTGATGATATTGGTCTTTATGAAGCTGAAAATATTTCTTGCCCTGACTTCCATGAGTGGTATGGCTTCTGCCCATTTGGAAAAGAAGTCAGCCACCGTGAGAATATACATCAGCTTTTTGCCCGTGGCGGGAGGATATGGTCCCACGACGTCCATCCCCCAGACGGCGAATGACCAGGATTACTTAGCTTAATGAAGTAACTCTGGGGACTAATGTATGAAGTTGGCATGAATCTGTATTGAGTGTCATTTTGCGGTAAAATGCCCGCAGTCTCGGGCCACTATGGGCCAGTAGTACCCATGCCTTCGAACCTGGTGGGAGAGCTTGGTCCATGGTTGATGTGCTCCACATGCTCCTACATGTACTTTAGTCATGACGACAGTGGTTTCTTCTCTTTCAATGCATCAGAAGAGCACTCCATCGAGGACTCATTTGTAGAGGACCTCTTGCTGACCCACACTTCCATATAGGACAAAATTGATTACCCTTCTCCTTATTTGGTCTCCTTCAGCCCTGTTTGATGGAAGCTCTCCCCGTTGATGGTAGTTCGCAATGGGGGTCATCCAGCCAGTGGAAGGAGCATATGGCTTGGGGAAAGGACTGACTTCATGGATTTCTTCCTTCTTAGCATGAACAAATGGTAATACCACTCGACGGTGAGCAATGCTGATGATCGTTTCATCCAGGTCTGGGTCGGCTAGGGTTGTGGCCGCGTTGGCTAATGCATCTGCCTGAGAGTTCTGGGACCGGGGAATATAAGTCACTGTTGATTCTATGGAGAACTCAGCTGTTATACCTCGTACATGGTCAAAAAGGGGGATTAGATCCTTCTTTTTAATATCATAGTCACCATTGACTTGCTTGATGACCAGCTCTGATTAACCTTTTACCTTAAGGTGTTGTACTTGTGCCTGGAGTGCGAGCTCCAGTCCTGCAATGAGGGCTTGATATTCCTCTTCATTGTTTGTACATCCCTCTGAGAGGGGGAAGGAATACGGAAAAACTACCTTTTCTGGGGACACGGGTATTATCCCCAAACCCACATTGTTGAATCTGGGATCCACATCCTCTTCCACGGTGGGGCTTCGGGACGCGCCGTCAAAGTAAATTTCTCATGTTGGGACCTCCACATGAACCGAGAAGATATCTTCATCAGGTAGTTCAGCGTCTGGTGCAGTGGTCCCTGTTGAAGGGTGATCTTCCAGAAATTCTACTAATGCCTGGACCTTGATGGCTTTTTGAGGAACAAACCGGATGTCGAATTGTTGCAGGATGACCACCCATCAGGATAGGCGTCCTGTTAGCATTGGGTGACTAAGGATGTACTTGAGCGGGTTACTCCACGAGATCAAATGGACCTCATGATGCTGCAGATAATGTCGCAACTTTTGAACCATGAAGACCAAGGCCAGATATCTCTTCTCGATATTTGAGTATTGAGTCTCAGCATCAATCATGGTTCGACTGAGGTAATAGAGACTATTTTCACTGCCAGCATCGTTCTTCTGTGCGAGGAAGGATCCCAATGACCATTCTAGGGCTGTCACATATAGAATGAGAGGCCTTCCTCCGACCGGGGGCATGAGCACCGGTGGTCTTAAGAGGTACTTCTTAAATTTGTCGAACGCCTCTTGGCTGTCATCCGTCCATTGGTACGTGACCCCCTTCTTCATCAACCTGGTGAAGGGAAAACATTTTCCGGCCAGGTTGGCTATGAACCGCCTAATATAGTCTAGGTGTCCTTGGAATCCCCTCAACTCGGTGATATTTCAAGGAGGTGGCAGGCTCATGATAGCCTTTGTCTTCTCAAGGTCAACTTCGATGCCACGATGGCGTACAAAGAAGCCAAGGAATTTCCATGAGGTAACCCCAAAGGCACATTTCAAGGGGTTCATCCTCAAGCTATGTTGTCGGAGATTGTTGAATACGGTCTCAAGGTCTAAAAGGTGATCTGAGCACTGTCTGGACTTGACCACTAGGTCATCCACGTAACATTCAATGAATTTCCCCAGGAACGGCTTAAAGATATGATGCATGGTACGCTGATACGTGGTGCCAGCATTATTGAGACCAAAGGGCATGACCCTGTAACAGAATACCCCTTTAGGGGCCCTAAAGGAAGTGTCTTATTCATCTTCTCGGGCCATCCTGATTTTATTATATATGGAATAGCCTTCCATGAAGGATAGAGCCTCATACCCTGTTGCTGCATAAATTAACAATTCGGTGATTGGAACTAGGAAGTCATCTTTCAGACAATGCCGATTAAGCTCTCTGAAGTCAATGCAGATGTGGATTATCCCGTTCTTTTTCTTGACCGGGATGATGTTGGCCAACCAAATGGGATACTAGACCTCCATGATGAAGTTATCTTTAATGAGGTTATCGACTTCAGCCTCTATCTTGGCAGCATGTGAGGGGTGTGTCCTTATAGCGGCCTGTTTGTATCCCCGATGGTCTTCTGGAAGACCCAGGTGATGCGTCACTACCTCGGGATCATGTTCTGGAATTTCCGTGTAATTCCAGGAGAATACATCCCAGTGTTTCCTTAGGAAGAAGTTATATACCTCGTGTTCCTCGGGAGACATGGGCATGCTAATGAGAGTGGGCCTCAGGTCTTCTTCGGTACCTAGTTTTATTTCCCTGAGCTCGTCCACAGTGGTGGAGATACCCTCCTCAAATGCGGGAGGTGCATCTCTGAGATCTTCCCCTTCTTCTTCTCCCAAATCCTCATCTTCTTGATCTGACGAGGAGAGAGTTTCCGGTCTAATCCTTTGAGGGTTTGAGGGAGAGGCCTCTTGGGCATCCCAAATTGAGTATTCATCCCCAAATCGAGGGTTGGTAGACATTCCTGCATTTTCGTGCTCGGCCATCGTGGCTGAATTCATGAGGACATCCGAATGCGTGTCCAGACTTGAACTCCTACTCTCAACATGGTTGATGGGCAGGACATAATCTCTACCAAGATTCCTGAGGGGGTCATCGGGGACCATTTCCAAGCCATTTGGAGTGGGGATCGAGTCGACACCGTCGACCAAAGGCTTCTTCTTCTTTTGCTCATAGAACCTGACATCGATGTAATGTGACTCGGAGAGCTCTAAAGGGGCCTTGTCGGCATGCAACGTCCCACTTTGTCCATTGATGCAGTACTTGATACACTGGTTGTAGGATGAAGGAATGGCCATGTGCTTATGGAGCCAGGGCCTTCCCAGCAGGGCATTGAATGTTGTGCTCTGCCGGACCACCAGGAATTCCGTGTAGGCTACCAAGTCACCAAAATGGGTCTTTAGATTGATTTGTCCCATTGGTTTCTTCTCACTCTTATCGTAACCCAACAAAGTTGTGGCCGAGGGAATTAGGTCGTCCTCACTATAACCCAACCTACGGAGTGTCCGTAGGGGGAGGAGGTTAACTCCAGAGCCATTGTCTATAAAGACTTTTTGGATCTCAATACCATTCAGTGTGTCAGACACATATAGTGGTATGATGTGTCCTTGCATGATGGTATCTTCATCCTGACCGGTGAAAGAAATCACCTTATTGCATTCATTCGGGCCAGTCTCCATCCTGTAAATCTCGGTGGCAGCTACCTCGGCTTGAAATTAATGGGGGCTGATCAAAGCTTCAATAAGTGCCTCCCTACGGTCGGCTAAAAAACTCAGGGCATCCTGGATTGACAACTTGGCTGGTACTGACACCATCTGCTTAAGGATGTCGTATTTTTGCTCCAGCGGTCGACGCTTCTCCTTTGATGGGAGAGTCTTAGCAGGTACTTTGGGAGCTGGAGCATTTGACGAGGAGGGGTCGGCCATGGGGACCGATGTTGATGGTGTTCCCGTGTTTTGAGGACTTGGCCTGGCCGGTCTATTTGTGCGCACTAGGCAGCCAGACACTTGTTCCCCCTCTGGTGGGTATCGTAGAACAATAGGGCCAGAGTGGCTGCTTGTGGAGGTGGTGGGAATTCCCTCTCCTGCTGAGTCCGCTGAAGGGATCTCTCACAAGATTCCATGGTATTAACGATTTGGGACGGGGTCCAACCATATGGTTGGTTTCGGCCACGGCTGTGCCTCCTCTGGTATCCTCTGCCTCTATGATTCCTCCTCCCAGTTCCTCGTGCAGGGAATTAGGGTTCGTAATCATACCCTTAATCAGGGAATGATTCCCTGAGATTGATGATGTTTATTGAACCAAATATTGGCCCTTCATCCTCTGACAGGTCAACCTGGTCAGTTGTCTCTGATGGTGCCGTTTGGTGGGTCGCTTCCTGTGGTGCCAAATTCAAGGGCATAAAGTCTACCAAGGTCGGTACTAACTTTGGCCCTGTCACGTACTGCTCCTCTTGTGATTGTTTCCTCCTTCGGCTCTGTCCAGATGACCGGCATGTGGAGGGTTGTCAGGCCGATGTTATCGGCTCTGTGGCTCCAGGGGCTATTGTTGGAAACGCCGGCTACTGTAGTTGATCTCGGAGTATTCCCTGGGCTCGGTAGATAGTCTTCCGAGTCATCCAGTTGTCAAATTTCTACCCCTGCTTACTGGTGACTTTCTACCACCCCTCCTCTTTGTTGGAGTCGGCGGTAGAGAACATGCCACATGTGTTGGGGGTGGTCCAAGATCGACTTGTCCATAATATACCATCCTCTGTAGGAGGTCTTTGAAGATAAATCACTCTCATATACTGTTCCCCAACATCTGATGGTAGGGGTATTAATCTGGACTGTCATCGCGGCCAACTTCTTCAGGTTTCCATGGCTCCAGGAGGCGGAGAAAGTTACAGTTCATGGTGGCAATGAAGTAGCCACAAACTTGATCATCTCAGAACAAGTATACTTTTTTTCTTTGTTCCTCAAAATGGTCTCGCTTGAGTCCTCTCTGATCATCCCATTTAGGTGGGGGCGACCGCTGATATGCAGGGGGCCTTGACAATTTGGTGGAGGCCTGAGCGATGGAGCAGGCACATGGGCCATCTTAGGTGTGACATTGGATGCTTCAGCTCTAGGGGCTCTTTTCGTAGGAGCCTATGAGGCTATTAGGGACTTTGAATTAGTCCGCTATAGGGAGTCCTCAATTATTTGGGAAATGGCTGAGAGAAGGCAGAAGCAAGCGGTGAACTCCACTGGTATGAGCGGTGTTCACAGCTCATCACTAAGATTATCGATGCATATGGATAGCATCTCATCTTGAGGCATTGGCATGTTCAGAGAATAGGTCTGACCTTTCCATCTGGCGATGAAATCTGAGACCCTCTCATTCTCCCTCTGCTTGCAATTCATGAGATCCCTGACCGTTGTTTTAGGCAGCATTGAGCTGAAGTGGAACAGGAACTGCTGTCGGAGGTCCTCCCAACTCTTTATTGACTGGGCCGACATACTCGTATACCAGACGATGGCGAATCCTTGCAAGGTCCATACGAAGAATGTGAGTTTCACAGCTTCTTTCTACTATGAAGTTCCCATCATAGGGTCGCAATAGGATGCGTAGTACATCAAATGTTGCTCCTGATCGCCTGATCCATTGAAGATGGGGAATACAGGGCTCCCAAAATTTGGGCGAGGTGGTGTGTTGGTCACCCAATTTGGGTAGGGTTTTCGCTCCGGATGTATCGGAGTGCATCGAAATTCAATCGCTTCTAATCGAGCTGTTAGTGCCTCAATGGTGTTGGTGAGTCCCTGGTTTACATCCTCCTAGGCTCTGTCCTGGGCAGGCATGGCCCAAGGCATGGCCTGAGGATCCGGATTGGCCAGCACCAAGGGTGCATATTCCGTTCAGGGTACCCTCATAGGGTTCAGGCATACATGATCCGGTTGCCTCCTAAGTGGAGGGAAATCCTTGTATTCATCATCCACGTTTAGGTAGTTGGACGAACCAGGTGCCTCATTGGGCAGGAGCCCTGATCGTGCTTCGTTTTCTGTGGAAAGCCTTATCCTTTGAGGTGAACTTGATGGGAGTGCCTGACGTGGCTCTTCTTGGGACGCACTTTTAATAAGGCGATTTCTCTAGAGCATCTCGGCATTAAGCTACCTCAATTCTTTCATCTCTTCTTCCTGTTGAACGAACCTCTCTTCGAGCGTGAGTGACTCGTTTTTATCGAGAGAGGGGGACAGTTTATGGGTAATCGTTCCTTTATTCTTATCCTTGTTGGAAGCTCGTAGTGTAGGCGGAGGGAGGTTAGTTGAAGGGGCAGCCGTATTTAAATCATCCCTCTGGTTCTGGGTGTGCACAACTGGGGGTTTGTTGTGAGTCATAGCCTGACCGGAACCGTTGTATCCCGATCCGTCAAGATTTGCATTTTATCCAGTGTCACCCGTGGGGTTAGCCTCTATGTCATTGACGACCGCATATTGCGTGGTGGAGGGGATGTCACCTTCCAAATAGGAGGAGGATCTCCTGCATCTTCGACTGGCCTTCCCCTTCATGACCTGGGATTACCCCCGGACTTCTTGACAAATGGTGATGTGGAGAGTTCTTTGATGAAACCTTAAGGTGCACCTTCCTCTTATAGGGGATGATGATTCGAATGATGGGATAGGATGAGAACCTCCTCTTCTGACTATTCTCCCTAGACGAGAGAATACCGACTCTCATGGGGGAGGTTGTTGTTGAGGGGGTAATAATGCCCCCAGACCTGAGGGTTGGGGTTGGCACCGTTCCTTGGACGTTGAGTCTCTTTATGGTTTTATTGGTCTTATGGGTGAATTTGTTGTTAAAAATTCCCCTAGCCCTGCAGGCTGGGGTTGACCCTGAATGGCAGCAGTGGTTACGGCTATCGCGACCTGCCTGATCTCGCGCGCCCCCATCCAGAGGTTAACTGGGTTTGATTTCGGGTCCTTCTGTGGATCAATCCCATCTGGGGAGGCAGGCAAAGATCGATGATTGACCTCTCATTGGAAAGAGGTTTGCTGTATTCTCTTGGTGGCCTGATTTAGGAGTTTTTGAATGGCTTGTTCCCGTCGGGCCTGAGGCTTCTAGGACTCACTCAAGGCCTGACTGTGTTGGGTGTATCGCTGTTGACGCTCCTTTCGTCTCAGAATCTAAAAATCGGAAAAGGGGAATATCTGAGCTCAAAGTGATTCAACCTTTGAAGAAAATATCAAAAATCGACAAAGGCATGAACAAAGGATCAAAAGAAATGTCACCGCGCAAGTGATATCACTGTTGCGCAAGTCCACTTGCGCGACGCCCTTGGTCGTGCAAGTGACTTGCATGACTTAAGTGATAACCGCCTGGTAACCGCCCGGGGTCTTCTCCTGCCTATAAATAGACCCTGTGGGCCCCCCATTCGAGAGGATCTTTTTCCAGAAACTCGGATTGAAGCTCCCAACACCCAAGTCTCTTCTCAAAGCTTCCGGAACACTTCTAAGGTGATTTCATACCTAGAACGGAAGATCTAAAGAAAGGAGGAAGGCCTAAGTGTTGAAACTCATCAACACTTGCGCGCTGCCTTATTTCCTTCAATAGAACTTGCACATCCCTTTTCTGGAAGAACCTCAAGAGGATTCTAAAGTGATTAATAAAGAGTCGCTCAAGTATTCTAATGCTGGTTGAAAATCACGCAAGTACCCCACACGTCGCGCAGGTATACCTGCGCGACCAATACTTGCGCGCCCACGTAAGACTTGCGCACCTTTCAAGACTTGCGCGCCCCTACCTTTTTGGGTGCCCATCTTTCCCATTTTACCCCTCTTAATCCATTTCACCTTTCCTATTCAAGATTCAGTCTTCAAGATACTCTTAAAAGCCATTTATGGCATGATTTCTTGATTTGACTTCCTTATTTGAATGGAATTCTATGGAATATCTCTCAAAACATAGTGATTTATAAATTTTTTATGTCACCAAAGATTGAGTGTTCATTCATTCAACCTCATCCTTTAATATTAGAGAATCCTTAACCTGGGTCTCCGTTTCAGGAATAAGTCCCAGTCATAATTTTGGGCATCCTTCTTAGGAGTAAGCCCCAAGTCCTCTAATTTTGGGCATCCTTCTTAGGAGTAAGCCCCAAGTCCCTTATTTTGGGCATCCTTCTTAGGAGTAAGCCCCAATCTCAAATATGGGCATCCTCCTCAGGAGTAATCCCCAAACCTTAATCCCTAATCTGGGTCTTCTTTTCAGGAATAAGACCCAGTCATAATCTTGGGCTTCCTTCTCAGGAGTAACCCCCAAGTTCCCTAACTTGGGCCTCCTTTTCAGGAATATGTCCTAGTCATAAATTTTGGGCTTCCTTTTCAGGAGTAAGCCCCAAGACCCTTAGTTTCTCTTAACCAGTCCTAATTTTTGTTTGATCTGGGATTCCTTCTCAGGAATAAAACCTAGTTATCAATCCTATCCTAATTTGGGCTTCCTTTTTAGGAATAAGTCCCAAGTTAGAGTATTCAAATCTCCATGAAGCACATATACCTTTATGGACCCTGTTCCTGGATTTTCCCCCTAAAAGCGAATCCAAAACTTTCATCTATCTGGGCAGTCATACATACATAAGCCCCAAACCATTTCTTATGATTGCATATTTCATGGCACAATTGTCTAATTTTTACCAATACCTCTTGTTTCTCACACCGATCATGACTCACGTGAGCTTAGAGTGTAAAAGTAATTATGACATCCTTCTTTGAGACATAAATCATAAACGTCATACTCCCTTACTCGAACTACGTGGGTTTTGATTCCTTTTCCAAAACAAAGGATACGTAGGTAGCCCATCTATGGGTTTGATCCCAACTCTGAAATAATTCATTGTCCTTCTGAATGAAAATAAACTTCAAGTGCCCCACTGAGTGGCTTTAAAACTATCCTGGTCATCATAATGACCAAGAGACTTTTATATAAATGTTTTGAAGGTTACCATTGATCATGAATCTCTAAATAGATATAGATGATTCTCTGTTGATGAAGAACCTCGAATACATATAAAAGATTCTCTAAATTTCTTACATATTTAATCATTGATTGTTAAAACTAAAGGAAAGCTCATTTTATACTTGGTAATGTAATAAGGATTCACGAACATAACTTAAATCTATAAAGAGAGTCCCGGAGTAGACAATAATTCCCCTCAAAAAGGTGTGATGAGTCTGACCTCCCATCCTCTCGACCAATGAAAATTCTCAAGCCTCATTAGTCCACAAGCTAATGAGCGCCTACCTTTGAAAAGTAGGTCCAAATAGATGTGGAATCATTGGATGTTTCCAGTTCTACGAACAAACCCGCTAGAAACTGATCGGAACGTGTGAATCTCCCATCCAGGAGGTTATCCCCGAATTCCGAGGGAAACAAAAAATGGTGAACCCGACGTGAATCCTTAACCAAGTTAAAATGATGTTTTACCTATTTGTTAAGCCCCTATTTAAAACTCAATAAGAGGGCTAACAAAACAATCATTGACATATGTGCTCATCCAAATGATGAAGTAGCTGAGTTTATCTTGATTACATATGTTATATCAAACAGGCATTCTTTTCCAAGATTTTCTGTATTTTCATAATGGCTGCTCTCAAATTCGCATCTGTGAATACTTCTGCTGCAAATACCACTGTTGTTATTCCTACTGGATCGTCATCCGCTCTGAGGATGACATCACCTACTCAGCGTCTTCAACGCTAGGTATCAAATGCGCTGGTTAAGGAGTACCGTCAACACGGTACCATCACAACTCTGGAGGTTGCCCGAAAGGCCCTCCATGTAAATAACTCACACAGGTCATCCGGACAACGACGACCAGTGATTAAGAAGCAGGTGGTGCTGACTACCGTCTCCAACCGTTTCGGGTCGTTATCCCCGGAACGCAATTTTCATTTACTCCCTTACTCTGAGGAAGTGAATTAGCAGGTCCCACAGGGCCTTAATTCAAAAAGACAGGAGTCCTTCCCGAGGGCTCCCATCAACAATCTCCGCCAGACTCGTGCGGTAGTGCGCCCTCAACATGATGAGGATATCGACTCCAAGCATTCAGCTCAGGTTCCTCAAACCCGAGCAGGCAAGACGAACCGCCAGAGACGGAATCCGGTTGACAATGGGCAGGTTTTCATCCCTGCCATATCCGGAGAAGTCCACCAACCTAACTTGGTGGCAAATAACGAGCAGGCACACACACCTGTCTGTTTTAATTCCGATGTCCTGCAGACTCATCTGGCAGCATCATGCCAATCCTGCCAGGTAATTCCGGCGGAGTACTATAGGCAGGAACATACACCTGCTTATACATCACCAGTTAGTCAGCAGGCTTGTCTGACTACATATGATGGATCTCGTCAACCACCTTTGGCGAAGTGTAATCAGCAGGCACATACACCTGCTAGTACTAATCAAGCCTACCAACAGTCTCGCTTGGTAGTGCACGGAGAAGTCAGTCGGAAATATCTGACGACAAACAGGAGGCAGACTCAACTCTCTTCCCCCACACTTGAGTACTGTCAGGATTCACTGACAGTAAAAGGAGGACAGGAGAAGGCACATACACCTACTCCAAACCTGGAATGGACGTATATTCCCGTTCTGGAGGCTGAAGTCACCAAGCATATTTTGTCAATGGTGAAAGAGAAGAAGCAAATTCCTGCTCATATTCTAGATGCTTGCCAGGATATCATAACAGCTTCAGCATCATCTCAAGGACAGACACATAAATCTATCCCTAGCAGTGGAGTGACACATCAAAAATTCACTCTGGAACAGACACACACATCTGTTCCAGTCCAAGAGGGTCATGGGGCATACTCCCCCATATCATACGAACAACCATGTCAGGCACATACACCTGATTTGAGTGGAGATCGTCAGCCTAACCTGACCATCTTTCCTGATCAGGCACATACACCTGCTCAGAGTAACCACTTTCGTCAACAAGTGGTTTCTAAAGCGAGTAAGAAGGCATCTAAGAAAAAGATCCACCCAGCACAGTCAGGAGATCAAAGGCCAATCTGCAACAAGGCTTTGCTCGATGCTGGAGTTCTTGAAGCCCTCAGACATTTATCTATTGGAATTCAAGATTCTACTCCCTTAGTTCCCAATAACGGGAACATTAATTCCAAAAGTCTTCAACAGACACTTTCTCATGAAGGCTTGCTTCGTGACAATTCGGTCAATCTTGAAGTTTCATCTTCAGATGAGAGCCACAAGAACCCTCTGTGTGGTCAGAAGACCAAGTATTAAGAGATCTCATCTTTTGATGTAACCCATTATGGTGGTCCTCCCCATGATGATGAACTTTTCTGCGAAATTCCTCTCCGCAGTAGTGATTCACATTGCCTGGAAAATACTCCAGTGGACAATGTAGTGTCGAGAAAGCCCTCTTTTCTTGAGGCACTTGAAAATGCGAAACCAGTCATGTCTGATGCTTTATCGCTAGCAAGTGAAATACTTTCTCAATCAGAGGATAGCCCAGGGTGTAGGTCATTCTCCAAACCACCCCTAAGTCAGGCATCTTCTAGTTTGATCAATGATGTCTCTACCAATCTTGTTGAATCCGATGAAGCAACAAGGAAACAACAACTCTGGTCAAAACAGGTAGAAGAATATTCATTTAATGATAAAGCGGAAATGCTGAACATGAGGAAGAAACTGGAAAAAGTTGAGGTACCAGTCATGTTTTGGCCTTTGGATGACTCCCAGTACGACATTCCAAAGATGTTGACGGATGATGGAATCCATGATATTCGTCTCAACATATGGAAAACTCTTTGTCAATTAAATAAGAAGGTATTATCTTATGATGAATATGAACATCATCTTAAGATAATATAAGGGCTACAACGTCAGATTGATTTGGAATCTCTATCAGTCTCTCTGTATCCGAAGGCTGAAAAGCAACAGAGAACCCTTCAACGTTCATGCCTTGGCGCACTAATAAAATTGCGTCAGTTAAATGCCAATGCTCCATCTAATGTTCATATCAGAGGATGGGGTGTCCACGGAGCACTACATTTCACAGTGCTTTCCAATCAGCAAAGCCTGCCGAAAATGGTCTCATGCAATGTTATTGCCCATGGCCGGCCACAGTCAATGGGCTTTGTTCATAATCAAAAGCTTGTTCAAGAACATGCTTCAACTAGTTCCTTTCAAAATCAAGCATATAGAGAAAAAGTTGTTGAATTTCTCCTACATCAAGCAGGCGAGAATATTGCACAAGCCTCTCGTATGGAGCAAACAAATCATCAAATGACAGATGTCTCGGAAATCATCCAACGGTCTGTTGAACCAGGTGATAAAAGTGGATACAGGCTAATGCATCCAGCTAATTTCCGAACTAAGATTCGCAAGATCAAGAGATCTTTTAAGAAGATCTCAGACATAGCATTTCAAGAGCCACCCCATCTTGTCAGAATGGGGACTCCTATAACCCGACCCTCATAGTCAGCAAATGGGATTCGAGGAGTTGAGCGGAATCAGCAGAAACATCCCCAGTTCACGAGACTGGGGACTCTTTCAAATCATCAATCCCCTTCTCAGAGAATATCGGTCATTTCTCGATTGGGGAAGAAGCCCCAAGAGGAACGAAGAGCCAAATTATCAGGAGATTCCCTCCAAATTATAGCTCGTCAAGAAGTTCCTAAAGGATTGAATCAACAAAAGGCAATGTCTCATCAAAGATATGAAAGAAGACAATATCACAGAAATGTTGATAGAAGGGATGCGATGCATTATGCATCAATCAATGTCATCAATGCCGTTGTTGCTAATCCACCAGAGGAGACTCACTCAGGGGACTCATATGAAGAGCGTCCTGCTCAAGAAAATGTACGCACCAATACAAATGAAGAAGGTGTGCGTACATGAAGTCAAAAGATTACTCAGAACCTAGGTAATCAAATTCCCTCTCTCCCAAAAGTATCCAACAAAGGGAGGGGAAAGAATCAGGTTACATATCCTTCCTCTGGAGAAGGTCAATCGCTCTCATTAGAGCAAAGGTTTTCACAACAGGAGGAAGAAATGAAAGAATTAAGAAGAATGAATGCAGAACTACTTCAGAGTAGTCTTCTTATTAAGAATGCTGAAGTCCGATAGCCAAAGGAATTTGTTGCAGTTACTGAGATGGATCAAGAATATCCTCCTTTATCAGTACACCCTCAGAGGTCTAATCCCGTGGGTCAAGTGCAACAACGGTTGGCAGTGCTACCATCAGTTGCAGCACCAACCACCACGTCTGTCCAAGCTCCATTCATTGCACCTACTCAAGACCAGATTCAACCGGATGTTTCTTAAAAGTTAATAACTACTATTGAGTCATTAAAAGCTCGGTTAGAAACTATGGAAGGTAAACGGGCTCAAGTTCAACCAGAAAAGAAATTTTACCCTGAATGGGTAGATTCAATTTCTCCTCCATCTAGTTTTGGAAACCCTGTTTTCCCAACTTTAAATGGATCAGGTGACCCTGAACAACATTTGATGCATTACGTGTCTTATTGTGATCCTATGATGGGAACTCCAGAGCAGAAAGAAGCAGTGAAACTCAGATGCTTCGTGCGAACCTTGCAAGGACCAGCTTTTTTCTGGTATACAAGCTTGCAATCCCGGTCAATCATTGGATGGGAGGATCTTCGTCAAAAATTCCTTATTCAGTTCAGCTCAACTTTTCCAAAAACGACAGTTTTCAATCTTACAAACTGCAAGCAAAGGGAGAATGAAAGTGTCTCTGATTTCATTGCTCGCTGGAAGGGATTAACGTATTCCCTGAATTTAGAACTCCCTTAGGAAGAGGTGTTTTCAATCTGTGTGGAAAATTTTCATGAAGAATTACGCATGCCATTGATCCCTGTGAAATACACAGGAGGGTTTCGAGACCTTACTTCAATCGCTCAACAGATTGAAGATTCCCTTATACAGGCTAAGGTTAAATCTCGTGTAATTCCATCAGCTCCGGGAAGGAGAATGGGTAAAGTAGAAACTACTATAGTTATGCTTAAACAAGCACCTGTACCTATTTCTACTTCAAAACCTTCATCTTCTCGAAGGGCTCCACCTCCTGAATGCCAACAATAAAGGTCGTTTCGTCCAAATGATCAAAGAGATCAACGATGAAAACAATTTGAGGATTTGAAGAGTAAAACATACTCTTTCCGAAGTGAGAAAGTTCCTGGTTACATCATTTCAGCTCTGGAAAATAATTTGGTTCAATTACCAGTGCCCAAGAGGCCAAACAAGGAAGGAGATGAAGACCATCCCAATTATTGTCCCTTTCATCAAATGTTGGGGCATCCCATCCAGGAGTGTTTTGTCTTTAAAAACCTGCTGCAAAAGATGGTCGACTTGGGACATGTCAAATTGAAGGGTTCTTCAGCTCATGTAGCGTGTGTTACTGCTACTGATCCAGAGGAAGGAGGCGAGTGGCAGGAAGTCAAAAGCAAAACTGCACAAAAATATGATGATTGGATTGTCAGAAATACAATCAATCGGACCCGTGGAATTTTGCGAACACAATTGAAGAATCCAATTGTGTCTCCTACAAAAGCTGCAATAAAGCCTCCATCAAAAGACAAATCCTCAAAAGGGCAGCGCAATTCAAAGAAGAAAGAGAAATCAGAAAAAGATGAGTATGTATCGAGGCCTAAGTTGTCATTGACTCTGGCAGATTTCATGCCATCTACTTCAAAGCCATGGGCACTGCCCCATAAAATGGCACAGCCTAAATAGGCTAGTCAGGCAGGGTCTTTATAAGACGAAGAGTTAATCTTCGATTCTGTTAATATGATTCAATTAACAGATCCATATTCCAGTCTTGATGAGCCTAAATTCCCTGTATCAAATAAGGGAATCCAAGGAAGTTCTAGAGGTTCAGGATACATGGGAAGACGTGGATCTTTCCGAAGACACTACTCCAATTCTACCCCTGCTAGCACTGTGTATGCAGCCGAAACTCGTGGTAGATCCCTTCAGCGAGCTCAAAATGAACAAGCAAGTTCTTCTGCCAATGGCCAACTCAGTTTTGGCACAGTTATTTTGGAAGACCGATTAAAGGTTCCATCTTCTTTATCTCAGAAAGTAAATGGATCTAATCAGTCTAATCATCCAAAACCAAGGATGTTGCCAACTTCTATCCCAATACAAGATGCATCAGCTTCCAAAGCATCTGCTTCCAAGGTACCTGCTAAACCACATATTCCTGTTGGGAAACGCGGACCTCTAGATCAAAAGTATGATATATTGAAACACTTGGCCCAAGTACCATCCAAGTTATCAATTTTGGATGCTTTGAATCTGTCAAAAGATCTTCGAGAATCACTCATCAAAGCTTTTTCAAGTCCTCAGGAGTTTGAAGCTGAAATTGCTGCAGCTGAAATCTATCACATAGAGAATAATCCTGCAGAATGCCATGTAGTGATATCTTTTACTGATAAAGATGAAGATGATGTTGTGCATGGGCACATAAAACCTTTGTACTTATCTGGCAAAGTCAACGTTTTAGATATCCGAAGAGCTTTCATTGACAATGGTTCAGGAGTTAACCTCATGCCCATTCGTACACTTCGTCGATTGGGCCACACGGAATCTGATTTATCTCCTTCTACCATGATGTTACAAGGATATGATAAAAATGAACAAGAACCACTGGGCGAAGTTACACTCAGAACCCAGTTTGGAGATCTTGTATCCAATTCGGATTTCATGATTGTTGATCAAGACTCAGCTTTCAACATCTTACTTGGAAGACCCTGGCTACATCAGCATGCAGTTATTCCTTCATTATACCATCAATGTCTCAAATACTGTTTCAATGGTCAAGTTGGAACATTGTATGGTGATAAGGCCCCGTTCAAGACATGTGAGTCTCAATACATTGAGGAAGAATTTTATCAATGAAGGGAAGAGAAAAATATACAATGAAGGAAATTGCCAAAATTAATGCTCCATATGGTTTGGAGAAAATTATAATAAATCCATTTACACATGTGAGTACATATTATGTGTTACCTGTCAGTCAAATTGACAAAATAGGCCCAAATCAAAATACTCTTATGGAAAGATCCATAATGTCAATTACGGCAATTGAGCCAGACAAAGAAATTGGTAACCTACCAAACAGTGATGAAAGCATAAGTGGTGACGTTTTCATTTCATCTGCTGAAGTCCAACAAGTCTATACTTCGCCAATCAGGCCATAAGAAGTTATAGCAACACCAGAGGTGAATAATGATGTCGATTCACAATCCATCATCTCCTCTTTATTTCCCAAAGAAGGCCCTTTATCATCAATAGGGTCGGAAATGGAAGCTTCTTCTTCAAAATGTGAAAATTTTGACATCTCTTATGATCAGGAGAATTTCGTTTTGTTATCTACTATGCAAGTAGAAACGGAAGAAATAGCACATAATGAAGATGAAGAGGAAGGTCTTAGAGATTATCCTCCAGCATTTGAAGAGGGTATCTCTACCGCTATGGATGAACTCAGAGAAATAAATCTGGGTATAGAGAAAGATCCACGCCCCACTTCAAATAATTCGGCAATGACCCTTGAAGAGAAAGAGATTTATATTTCTTTTCTAAAGAAAAATAATGATATTTTTGCTTGGAACTATACAGAAATGCCTGGGCTTGATTCTGATGTTGCTACACATCATTTGGGTTTACCAAAAGAACATCGAGGATTTAAGCAAGTCGCGAGAAGAACACACCCAACTTATGCTTCCAAAATTGAAGCTGAAGTGGATAAACTGATCAAAGATAACATCGTCAGAGAAGTTCAGTATCCCAAGTGGTTGGCTAATATTGTCCCTATAAAGAAAAAGAATAGACAAATTAGGGTTTTCATCGATTTCAGAGATCTTAATCGGTATTGTCCTAAAGATGATTCCCCAGTTCCGATTATAGAACTCTTAATTGATGCGACCGCTGGCTATGAAGTACTTTCCTTCATGGATGGATATTCCGGATATAATCAGATCTAAATGGCCCCAGAAGATGACGAATCTACAGCTTTCAGAGCTCCTCAAGGTGTGTTTTGTTACCGGGTGATGCCCTTTGGTTTAAATAATGCAGGTGCAACACATCAACGCGCCATGGATCGTATCTTCAAACCTTTCTTAGGGAAGTTTGTTGAATGCTATGTGGATGATTTGGTGGTTAAATCCAAACAACGTTCTAATCACTTGACTGATTTGGATGTCATATCCCACAAACTTCGACAACATAATTTGAAGATGAACCCCTTAAAATGTGCTTTTGGGGTAACCTCAGGAAAATTCCCCGGCTTTGTTGTACGCCATTGTGGTATTGAAGTCGATCCTGAGAAGACCAAATCAATCCTTGGTATGTCACCTCCTCATAATTTGAAAGAATTAAGAGTACTTCAAGTACACTTAGCCTATATTCAGCGTTTCATCGCCAATTTGGCAGGAAAATGTTTACCCTTTACCAAATTATTGAAAAAACGAGTCACTTATCAGTGGACTGAAGAATGTCAAGAAGCATTTGATGTTCTCAAGATATACCTCTTGAGTCCACCAGTACTCATGCCACCTGTTGAAGGTAGACCACTTATCCTCTATGTGACAGCTCTAGAGCGATCATTGGGTGCCTTTCTCGCTCAAAAGAATGATGCTGGGAATGAAAATAGCCTCTATTATCTCAGTAGAACTATGCTTGAAGCAGAAACCCGGTATTCAAGTATTGAGAAGTGCTGTCTGGCATTAGTATTTGCAGTTCAGAAACTGAGACACTACCTGCAACATCACGAGGTCCAATTGGTATCTCGCAATAATCCACTCAAATTCATCCTTAGTCGTCCAATGCTTACAAGACGTCTAGCAAGGTGGGCAGTTATCTTACAGCAGTTTGACATTCATTATGTGTCTCAAAAGGCAATAAAGGGACAAGCTCTGGCTGATTTCCTGGCTGAACATCCTTCCATGGAAGACACGTCTTCAGATATTGAACTCCCTGATGAGGAAGTTTTCTCTATTCAAGAGAATCCTCAAACATGGGAAATGTATTTTGATGGTGCTTCCAGAAGTCCAACAGGGAAGAAAATGGAAAATCCTAAATTCAACAAAGTTGGTTTAGGAATTGTGTTCATTTCTCCAGATAGGGAAGTGTTACCTTATTCCTTTTTATTATGGGAAGGTGGTACTAATAATGAAGCCGAATACCAATCTCTTATTACAGGCTTGGAGTTAGCGCTTCAAGCACAAGTGAATCACTTAAAAGTGAAAGGTGATTCAGACTTGGTAATCAAACAAGTCAATGGGGATTATGCCATCAGAAAAGAAGAATTAATCCCTTTGTATGATTACGTCATAGAGTTAATGGCGGAATTCCCTTCAGAACCAACATTTTCTTAGGTCCCAAGATCACAAAATGATCAAGCTGATGCACTGGCTAATATAGCCACAGTTCTAGCAGATCCAAATCGGGACGAGACAACCATCAGTATTGCCCACCGTCGTGCAATTTCACCTTTTGTTCAAGACAAAACAGAGGAAATTAATGAAATTAGTCCCATTCCTGAACCATATGGTAATACTACAGGATGGATGTCACCTATCAGATAATACCTTCAAAATGGAACACTTCCACCTGATAGAGCCGAGAAAGAACAAATCCGGTGACGTGTGGTCAATTTTACTCTTTATGATGGCCCAAACCACCTAGAGAAAATTCTTTACAAACGTGGTTTTGATGGAGTTCTCTTCAGATGCATTGATGGTGAAGAGACAATGGCTGTCATGAAAGAAGTGCATTCAGGAGTCTGTGGTGCCCACCAGTTTGGACATAGATTGTCTGATCAAATTCGAAGTCTTGGATACTTTTGGCCTTCAATGATACAAGATTGTGTTGATTTCACAAAGAAGTGTCATTCATGTCAAGTACATGCCAACTTCATTCATCAACCTCCAGAGTTGCTTCATACAACTAAATACTCATGGCCATTTGCCACATGGGGAATGGATGTGGTGGGACCTTACCCTTCATCTACGGCTAAGCAGTTTAAGAACATTCTTACTGCTACTGATTTCTTTTCCAAATGGGCAGAGGTATTAGCTCTCAAAGAAGTCAGTTCTAAATGCATTGTTAGCTTCATCAAGTCTAACATCATTACTAGATTTGGTGTCCCTCATACCATATTGACGGACAACGGCACCAACTTCTATTCTTCTAAGGTGAAGAAATTTTATCAAGAATACAACATTAAATCCAACCATTCATCTCGGTATCATGCGGCAGCCAATGGCCAAATAGAATCCTTTAACAAGACTCTTTCAAATATATTGAAAAAGATGGTGGATAAAGATAAGAGGTCATGGCCTGATAAACTCTTTCATGCTTTATGGGCTTATCGGACTACCACCCGCAATGCAATGTGGTCAACTCCATATTCGTTGGTATATGGAACAGAAGCAGTCTTGCCAATTGAAGTTCAATTTCCCTCACTCAGAGTATCCATTTGTGATCAGTTATCTACAAATGAGAAATCCCAAAAGAGATTTAATGAATTGGAACAGTTAGATGAGAAAAGATTGTGCACTTTGCACCACTTGGAAATCTATCATAATCGAA
This sequence comes from Viscum album, assembly GCA_963277665.1. NCBI lineage: Eukaryota > Viridiplantae > Streptophyta > Magnoliopsida > Santalales > Viscaceae > Viscum > Viscum album. The sequence goes on along the minus strand of OY728132.1, from coordinate 1,785,242,775 downwards.
TAGCACGAGATTTTAACAAAAAAGTTCGTCTTCGTTCATTCATTCAGGGAGAATTGGTATTAGTTCTCAGAACACCAATGATACCAGGAAAGAAGCCTCCCAAGCTTGAACCAAAATGGGAAGGACCTTATTCAATACATAAGGTCTACTCCAATGGTGCTTATTCATTAATCTCAATAGATGGAGAACTCATCACGACTCCAACCAATGCCAGATTTCTGAAGAAATATTTTGTATAAACACAAAATATGGTCCCCAGAACCAAGACTCTTACAATTGGTTTATACAGTAATGGTACAGTATGACCATAAACTGCAACTTCGTCCAACATGATGTTAAACTGTAGAAAAACGAACTTGTCCCCGCAACATGACACTAAACTGTGCAGCACCATTTCGTCCTTGCTATATGACGTTAAACTATAGAGCAATGGTCTAGTATGACCTTAAACTGCAACTTCGTCCAACATGACGTTAAACTGTAGAAAAAAGAACTTTTCCCCGCAACATGACACTAAATTGTGCAGCACCATTTCGTCCTTGCTATATGACGTTAAACTATACAGCAATGGTCCAGTATGACCTTAAACTGCAACTTCGTCCAACATGACGTTAAACTGTAGAAAAAAGAACTTGTCCCCGCAACATGACACTAAACTGTGCAGCACCATTTTGTCCTTGCTATATGACGTTAAACTATACAGCAATGGTGTAGTATGACCTTAAACTGCAACTTCGTCCAACATGACGTTAAACTGTAGAAAAAAGAACTTGTCCCCGCAACATGACACTAAACTGTGCGGCACCAGTTCGTCCTTGCTATATGACGTTAAACTATACAGCAACGGTCCAGTATGACCTTAAACTTCAACTTTGTCCCACACGACGTTAAACTGTGAAAACGTTCCCAAAACCGTCCAGCATGACCTTAAACTGCATCCTCCCTGGTCCATGCATATGACCATAAACTATTTGCAAGTCCCTTACGTCCAGCAAGACGTTAAACTGTGACGTCCTAACTACATGATGGTAAACTGTATAAAAGTCCCTTACGTCCAGCAAGACGTTAAACTACATAATCATCAAAGGTCTTGTATGACCTTAAACTACACCACCGTCCAGCATGACATTAAACTGCACCATCCACGGTCCATGCATATGAACTTAAACTATTTTCACTTTCATCCAACATGACGTTAAACTGGGAAAAAAATCCCCAATGCGTCCAACATGACGTAAATGGTGTGTTATTTTGTCCTTACTGCATGACATTAAACTGCACAGTCCCCCTTTCGTCCAACATGACGTTAAACTCTATTGTCCTCAACGTCCTAACTACATGACGCTAAACTGTACAGAAAATTCATGATATGTCCTACATGACATTAAACTGTATTTTGTCCCTACTACATGACACTAAACTGCACAGCACCAATAGTCCTAACTGCAAGACTTTAAACTGCATAGTCCCTTTATATGTCCTACATGACATTAAACTATGCATCGTTAAAGTTGTTGTTACCTCTTGTTTCTCACACCGAGTATGACTCACGTGAGCTTAGAGAAAACCTCAACCATAACACTCTCTTTGGGCCGCTAACCATGTATAAGTCCCAACAACATTTTTTTTTAGATTGTTGTCCCCAAGAACAACTTGATCATTAATTCATTCTTTAATTGAACTACACGGACTTTGATCCTTTCCCTCCAGGATGGGTATGTAGGCAATCTCCCAGGGTTCAAGCCCAAAAAAAATCTCTTCACATCGGTTCACCACCATCTCATATGATGTTGATTGGTGAAACCGCCCCTAGAATCAATATCTTTACATTGATTCACTTTCGTCCTTGTTATATGACATTAAACTATGCAACACTTTTGTCCGGTACGACAATAAACTACAATACTCTTTGATTTCCTCATTTGAGAGAGAACTATTATTGACATTGATTCTTCAATCATGTTTCATTTCAAAAGACTACGTGCATACATGGTAATACCTAAACTTTTTGTCTCAGGTTAAATCATCATTGCACTAAAGTCCCCTTTCACCCTTCACATGTACGAACCAAATTTGTACAAAGGGTAGTTCTAGAACTACGTGGGCTTGATTCCCATCCTTATGGGATACGTAGGAACATTCGAGTGTCCCTCGAATCCAATCCCAAGTCTTTTGGGCCTAACCCCAAATTTCACTTTCAGTCCCTTGGCTGAAAAGTCCTCATGAAAACACACACTGTGTATTCATTATTATGGTCCGAATTCTATGACCCTAAACTAAGATCTCTAATACTTTTGTCATGCACGACGTTAAACTTCATTTCAAGAACTACGTATGGCTTGATTCTCATTCTTATGAGATACGTAGTGAATTCCAAAATTTCAATTCAGGACCCATCCACAACATGATTATGGTTATCATTGACCTATGTATCTCTATATATATTGGAGAATACCCATCTTTATGTGTTATAATCCTAACCTTAAATATTTTCAGATCTTCATAACCCTTTTCATGACTTCTAGTCACAAAAATGTCAAACTTCTGAGAATTCTTTTGCTTGACTATGCAGCACGTGCCCATAGGTGGCCTTGCATAAACAGTCCACATAACAGACTTGTCAGCCAAAAGATTCTATTTATTTGACCATGCAGCCAATTCCCTTATGTGGCCCTGCATATTTCAACCCCCTAACGGGTTTGTTAAATAATGGTAACTTCATTCTTGGGAAGAATGCCTCTTTTGTCCTTATTAGTCTTAAACGACAGTATGTAGGTATCCGCAAAAAATAGTCATCCTTAACATATTTGTCCCATATCCTTTTTCATGATCTGAAAGTATTCAAGTCTATGGTTTATTCTTCTTCCCTACGTTTCGGTCAGACCTTCGTAGGAGTGATATTCATCCAGTTCTTCGATAATCTTGTCTGAAAATATCTTCTCCATATTCAAGTACCTCTTTCCATACAACAAACTCTATACTTTAGAAAATTTGAATCTCCATAAACTTTCACTGGCTTTTAGCACTAGGAATGTAAATTTTTTAGAGTTCTTTCGCCTGACTATGCAGCACGTTCCCATAGGTGGCCTTGCATAAACAGTCCACATAACAGACTTGTCATCCGAAAGATACTATTTATTTGACCAGGCATCCAATGCCCTTAGGTGGCCCTGCATATCTCAACCCCCTAACAGGTTTTGTTAAATAATAGTAACTTCATTCTTGGAAACTACTTCTTCTAATGCTTTTTAGCTCCTTTTCATATCATTACTCATATTCAAATATTCTTAAGACATAGTTTACATATTTTCTCTCATACTTGAGTATGGTAATATGTTTTCAGATAAATTGTCAAGGAATTGAATCAATTTTAATCCATTTTGGTCAAAGCTATTTCGACCTTAAACATTATCCCCTTTATGTCCGGCATGCATGACTTTAAACTGCCCACAAAAGACAAGGGAACTCTGAATAAAAGTCAAGTTCCAGCTCACTAAATATACATTTTTGTATGATTTAGGTAAAATTGAGCAATTAAAAGATTCAAAGTTTGTAGGGTTATTTGTAATAATCCGAGTAAAAATCAAACTATGCTTACTAAGCCCATTGGCTTCAGTAAATTTGAAGCAGGTAGTGAAAGAATGCAGGTACAAATGATTGAAGATGAAAGTGTTTTTCATTGATACACAAGAGTTAGAAGGACATCCACAGACTGGAGTCTCTTCTCTTTTTCAAGAATTACAAGAGGCTTTCAACATAACACTTCATTTGATTTACAGCATCTCGAGCTTCATCAACAACCACCTGGAATTCATTCATTCAACTGGATACAATAAGAGATGCAGTGATACCAGTTATTCTTGGAACAATTGTAAAAGGATGTTCTTGAGTGCGGTTTGAGAAAATTTTCTGTTGATCATACAGTGACTCTGTTTCTGTCCAAGAGACTTGTAAGATGGATACATGGATTTGAGAATGGAGCATTGGAAGTAAAGAGCCATTTGGAGAGAGTACTCTTTTTAGATATTGCTCTAATACCATTTTTGTCTTCTCTCCACCAATCGGTAGTGGAAAACATTTCAGCCCATGGGTTTTCCATTTTCATATCTGCAAGGAAATGACATGGAAGAAGAATTTTAAAGTTCACACCATTGTTGTTGCTCTTAATGCACAGCATAACCGAAATGAAGGAGTAGCAGCGCAACTGCATTTAAGGTGTATAGTTCTTTGCATCTAGATCATTGACTCCTTGCTGGTGACCATGACCATATAGAGGTAGGTAGATGCTCTGTGGGAAATTAAGATGATATTTCTTCAAGTACTTAGCAAAATATGGGAGAGTGTTGTTGCAGATATCATAATAATCATGGCCAATAATGTTCATCATGTCATCAATCCGCTTGCTAGCCAGTTCATCAACCATTCCAATTCCCTTGGGAACCACTGAATCTACACAAAAGAAGAATAAACTAACTCTTAAATGGAAAAAATGTCTAAGGCATTAAGGCGTGCAAGTCTAAAACATGGAGCGCAAGTATTCGTGTGCCGCGCTAGTTTTTGACGTGCAAGTGTAAAACCACGCAAGTACAAACACCTTTAAAATAGCGCGACATCAAGGAAAACATTGGAAAACATATCACCTTGCGCAGCTAAGATAACTTGCGCGACGAGAGCTCGAAAAGTTTGAAGTCCAGGAACCCAGATACTTTGTACGGAGGTGAGGCCATGTATTTATAGGGCAGGAGGCCTATCTGCGCGCCGTACCCAGTGTGATTAAGGCCTGTGCGACGCAAACTAGCGCGCCGACCTCTGTATCTTGAATACTTGCGCGCCCCGTTTTCCTTTGGATGGATTCGATTTCCTCAGAGTCAAATCCTCATTTCTCTCCGGATCCAACTCTGAGGGGGGACTTTTGTTGACGCTCCTTTCGTCTCAGAATATAAAAATCGGAAAAGGGGAATATATGAGCTCAAAGTGATTCAACCTTTGAAGAAAATATCAAAAATCGACAAAGGCATGAACAAAGGATCAAAAGCAACGTCACCGCGCAAGTGATATCACTGTTTCGCAAGTCCACTTGCACGACGCCCTTGGTCGCACAAGTGACTTGCGCGACTTAAGTGATAACCGCCCGGTAACCACCCAGGGTCTTCTCCTGCCTATAAATAGACCCTGTGGGCCCCCCATTCGAGAGGATCTTTTTCTAGAAACTCGGATTGAAGCTCCTGACGCCCAAGTCTCTTCTCAAAGCTTCCGGAACAATTCTAAGGTAATTTCTTACCTAGAACGGAATATCTAAAGAGAAGGAGGAAGGCCTAAGTGTTGAAACTCATCAACACTTGCACGCCACCTTATTTCCTTCAATAGAACTTGCGCGTCCCTTTTCTGGAAGAACCTCAAGAGGATTCTAAAGGGATTAATAAAGATTTGCTCAAGTATTCTAATGCTGGTTGAAAATCGCGCAAGTACCCCACATGTCGTGCAGGTATACCGGCGCGACCAATACTTGCGCGCCCATGTAAGACTTGCGCGCCTTTCAAGACTTGCGCGTCCTACCTTTTTGGGTTCCCATCTTGCCCATTTTACCCCTCTTAATCCATTTCACCTTTCCTATTCAAGATTCAGTCTTCAAGATACTCTTCAAATCCATTTATGGCATGATTTCTTGATTTGACTTCCTTATTTGAAAGGAATTATGTGGAATATCTCTCAAAATATAGTGATTTATACATTTTTTATGTCACCAAAGATTGAGAGTTCATTCATTCATCCTCATCGTTTAATATGAGAGAATCCTTAACCTGGGTCTCCTTTTCAGGAATATGTCCCAGTCATAATTTTGGGCATCCTTATTAGGAGTAATCCCCAAGTCCTCTAATTTTGGGCATCCTTCTTAGGAGTAAGCCCCAAGTCCCTTATTTTGGGCATCCTTCTTAGGTGTAAGCCCCAATCTCAAATATGGGCATCCTCCTCAGGAGTAAGCCCCAAACCTTAATCCCTAATCTGGGTCTCCTTTTCAGGAATAAGACCCAGTCATAATCTTGGGATTCCTTCTCAGGAGTAAGCCCCAAGTTCCCTAATCTGGGCTTCCTTTTCAGGAATAAGTCCCAGTCATAAATTTTGGGCTTCCTTTTTAGGAGTAAGCCCCAAGTCCCTTAATTTCTCTTAACCGGTCCTAATTTTCGTTTGATCTGGGATTCCTTCTCAGGAATAAAACCTAGCTATCAATCCTCTCCTAATTTGGGCTTCCTTTTCAGGAATAAGTCCCAAGTTAGAGTATTCAAATCTCTATGAAGCACATATACCTTTATGGACCCTGTTCCTAGATTTTCTCCCTAAAAGCGAATCCTAAACATTCATCTGTCTGGGCAGTCATACATACATAATCCCCAAACCATTTCTTATGATTGCATCATTCATGGCACAATTGTCTAATTTTTACCAATACTTCTTGTTTCTCACACTGAGCATGACTCACGTGAGCTTAGAGTGTAAAAGTAATTATGACATCCTTCTTTGAGCCATCAATCATAAACGTCATACTCCCTTACTCGAACTACGTGGGTTCTGATTCCTTTTCCAAAACAAAGGATACATAGGTAGCCCATCTATGTGTTCGATCCCAACTCTGAAATAATTCATTGTCCTTCTGAATGAAAATAAACTTCAAGTGCCCCACTGAGTGGCTTTAAAACCAGCCTGGTCATCATAATGACCAAGATACTTTTATTTAAATGTTTTGAAGGTTACCATTGATCAGGAATCTCTAAATAGATATAGATGATTCTCTATTGATGAAGAACCTCGAATACATATAAAAGATTCTCTAAATTTCTTACATATATAATCATTGATTGTTAAAACTAAAGGAAAGCTCATTTTATACTTGGTAATGTAATAAGGATTCACGAACATAACTTAAATCTATAAAGAGAGTCCCGGAGTAGACAATAATTCCCCTCAAAAAGGTGTGATGAGTCCGACCTCCCATGCTCTCGACCAATGCAAATTCCTAAGCATCATTAGTCCACAAGCTAATGAGCGCCTACCTTTGGAAAGTAGGTCCAAACGGATGTGGAATCATTTGATGTTTCCAGTTCTACGAACAAACCCGCTAGAAACCGATCGGAATGTGTGAATCTCCCATCCAGGAGGTCATCCCTGAATTCCGAGGGAAACAATCGCCTTTCCTGAATAGGGGGACCACTCGATTGTCGTCTTGATGTGATGACGTTGAAAGCCACCATGTCGAATGGGTTCTTCTGGGTGGGGATCAGAGTGAAATGTAGAGCTCCATGTTATCCACATCCCCTGATATGGACTCCCGTCGGAGCTTCACTGATGAGGCGGCGCAGCTCGTGCAGTGCACGGAGGCAAGATGCCTCCATATTCCCTTTGCACATCTTGGGGTGTTGTTGTCGTGTCGAGGAAAGGGCCTCCAGGTCAATATGACACAGGAGGTACCCTATCGTCTTGACACGGTCTACATACCCATCATAGGACAGGAAGCTTGATTTCAGCCAGTGGAGGGTCATCCATATATTATGGTGGATGCCGTGCATGAATTTTTCTGACAACTCTCTGGGTACGTCGTACTAAGAGGTGGATGTGGGAAAAACATAACTTGTATATCATTCCTAGATAGTTGTTTCCTCATGTGCAACATATCGGCATACTCCTCCGCCAGTGATTCCTCTACCTGGTCAGCACAACTATGTCGCTCACTATAGTCATGGTCAGGGGAAGTGGGACCGGAGGGTGCTGAGTTATTATGTGGGCGATTCCAAGGTGGTTCAGAAGATGAACGCGGCCTTGTAATGGCTCCTGATCGAAGAAGGGCATCTCTAGCAACAAGCTGGATGTCTGACATGATCGATCCCATCCTTCTGAGAGCCTCAGCATACGAGGGCTTTTCGACGCTTGATTCGGATAGAGGAGGACCTTCCTGTCGGTATAATATGTCATTGTGGGGAGGACCTCCGTAATGGCGGCCTTAATAGCGAGGAAAACCATTATTGCTTGATTCTTCACTATATAGAGGACTTTTGCTGTGCACACCCTGGGGAGGACCTCCTAGGAGTGTTGCAGCAAGGGGAGGACCTTCTGGCTGCGTAGTGTCGTTACGGGGAGGACCTTCGCAACAACTGCCATCATGGTGAGGATGACCATCATGGATTGACGTTCGACGCGCATCCTGGGTAGAACCTTCAGGACACACCGCGACAAGGGGAGGACCTTCTTGTTGCTTGGGGCCAATGCGGGGAGGACCTTCGCAATGGCGGCCGTGGTGGTGAGGACTACCGTCACAGCTGCGGCAATGGTGAGGACTACCATTACTGCTGCCGTACGGAGAATATATGTGGGATACATCATGGGGAGGGGCCCCAGAATGTACCGCAATGAGGGGAGGGACTTCTCATTGCTTGATGTCTCTATGGGGAGGACCTCCATTATCCGGGCGGCAAGGACTACCACCATGATTTGATGCCCGACTATGTGGAGTTCAGTTGCAGCGTAATCGCTGGGGATGACCTTTAGGGAAGGCTACGACAAGGGGAGGACCTTCTTGTCGCTATGAGACGCCACTACAGGGAGGGAATCCATAGTTGAGACCATGATAGCGAGGAATACCATCAAAATATGTGGTCCCACTACATGGAGAGTGATTGCAGTGTATGCCCCGAGGAGGACCTTCAAGGTGGACCTCAGCAAGTGGAGGACCTTCTTGCTGCTCGATCTTCTAATCACATGGAGTGTTTTCGTGACTCGCATCAAGAGAGAATCTCTCGTGACAGATCATTATATTCCCGTGGGGGAATCCCCCATGGGTGCTCTGGGGAGGACCTTCAGAGCTATTGGTAGCGACATTGCAGGGAGGACCTTCGCAACTGCTACGGACACTCCCATAATATGGTACTGGGTGGGCAGGGTTCTGAGCCTTTGATATGTGCTTAGTGGCATCGAGAACCCCAGATTCTAGCAGAGTGGAGTCATGAACCCTCTCTTTATTTTCTGGCTGCCTTCGGCGCGTTTGGGGCGCCCTTTTGCGGATAGCGGGGACCATCTGCTGCCGACAACAGCCTTCACCTCCCTTGGGTACCTATCTAATTGGGTCCCATGATTTTGTCGGGATACACCGACGGACATCTTTAATTTTAGTAGGGATATATGCCTGCTATGGAGCATCCACCGTGATGGACGGATGTCCCCCATTTGGAAAGAGTAAAGCTCCTCGATCCGGTTTCCCTTGCGTCATGGAATATTGTCGGCAACCCTCCTGGGCAGAAGCAGGGATGCATATCTACTCTGATGTGGCTATCTCATCTCTTAGATGAGTCACCTCAATTGGGGAGATGGGCTCATGGTCCTGATTCCTTGCTGTTTCCACTGATGCAATTACATGCTGGAAAGTCTGCAAGATATGATCTAGGATCGATACCTGCTCCTCCATCATTTCCGGGATATGTAGCGAGACATCATTGACTGGAATGTGTATGAAGGCCCATTCCGATATCGGAGTAGGAATATCCTGCTCCGGTCCTCTAGTGGTCTGTGGGTACTGAAAATACTCCTGTGTCGGGGTAGGTGAAGGAATCTGCCCATGTACCGGGATATGCCAGTTTCTCTCTCTGTTTGCTGCCACATCGGGGTGGCGGACTTTACTTGCATCCGCAACGATCTGGCCAAACATATATTGATTTCCCACCGTATCGAGTTAGTGACCTTTGTTGGGGGGGAGACGTGCCCGCCTATGATTTTCCGCTACATCTGGGTGGCGGGCTTTGTTGATCGCCACCATATCAGGATGGCGGGTGTCTGAAGAAACCGTCAGGAGCTGGTCCTGCAGGTGCCGAGTCGCCACCATGTCAAGCCGGTGGGCTTCACGACCCTAGGAAGGGAGAGGTTCCTGCCTGGTAAGTGTCGTCCTACGTGAGCGACGGGCTTGATGGAGCTCGGTGGGGATACGTACTGGCTCGTATGATGCCGCCATGTCTGGATGGCGGGCATGGGAGGATCGAACAGGTGTAGGTGCCTGTTCGTGGTACATCTCTGTGGCTAGGTAGTGGAGCTCCTCCTCCGGGACCAAGGTGATGACCGGTCTCTGATTGTATGTCTGCTGCCCTCGTCGGGTGGTCAGAGGGGCCAGAGCTCATGGAGCGTGGGCTTTAATCCTCAGGGAGACATCCTTCTCGGTGCAAGGATGTTGGGTTGTGGTGTGACCGCGATGACGTTTTCCGACGGGGGCATTGGAGGGGAACCCCTGTTCGACAGGGATGAATTCCTCAATGTTGACCTCATCCACCTACCTAATATAAGGGGGGTAGCATTGTCCCATTCCAGGGATAGGCTCCCGAAACAATTGGAGACAGCGACAGGGGCTATCTGAATCCTCCTTTGCGGTTACTGCTGGGCAGGCGAGCAGCGAATCTTGACAGATTGGAGGTCATGCATGGCCGCCTCCACCATTGGGAGAGTACCATTCACATGGTACTCTCAGATCAGAATGTCTGAAACCCAGTGTTGAAGATGCTGGGTGGGTGACTGGGTCTTCCGTTGTGGAGTAAGTCTTGTCCTTGCATCATTGGAAGCGCGCACTTGTGAGTTCCTTTGCGATGCCATTGGATCGATGGGAGTTCTGAAAGTAGTGCCTGGTGAACATTTTAGCAAATAAAAGAAGCAAACCTGTCAAAGTAGCATCTCATAATCCCATGCGTAATTAATTACCTTGCTTGGCCTTCCTTTAGAGCATAAGGGGGCACTGGGTGAGATTAGGTTAAATCCGTCAAGTTTGGTTAAATATTCACGCCGGGTTCCCCATTTTTTGTTTCGTTCTGGTGTTCGGCCACGAAACGCCCAACGACTCCGTATCCAATGATTGATGGACCTTCTTTCCAAAGGCAGGCGTTCACTGGATGGTCTGACCAGAAACTCTTAAGAACTCACCTTTGTCGAGAGAATGGGAAGTCGGGCTCATCACACCCTTTTTTGGGGGGAGTTATTTCTAGTTCCGGGACTCTCTTATATATTTAAGACGTATTCATAAGTTCGTGAATCTTTTTTTTATACACAAACATAGTATCCACGGATTCAACCCTGGTGGGTAATGGTCAGTAGGACGTAGGGGTTCAGAATCATTTATTCCTGAGGTTTACCATCCCTCGTTGGATTAATGACCCCGAAGGGTTGGAACTCGCTTGAGGCGACACTAAGAGCGGCATGGTGAACCGATGTGGAGATGATCGGACTGAACGGTTGTTGGGATTGAACCTCAGGGAGGCTTCCTATGTACCCTACTTAGGAAGCAGGGATAAAATTCCATGTAGTTTAGATACACAGTTTAACGTCATGTTGGATGATGGTAGAACTTGATATGAAGAAACGACCGAGTGGTGGGCTTGAACCTCGTGGAGGCTTCCTACGTACCATGCTTTGGCATGGATCAAAGTATATGTAGTTTTCTTTGGATTGGGGCTTACACTCTGAGGAGGCCCATGGTGATGGATTGGGGCTTACACTCTGAGGAGGCCCAGAAGGTTGTGTCTTACTCCGAGATGGACGCCTGGGGCGATAAAGCCCAGCGGGAGAGGGAAAGGGGGTACTCCTGTGCCCATCTCCTCTCTTGCAGTGCACGAGGGATTCCTTCTGATGGATATTTTACCATCTTCGAGGAACCCTTGTCAAGTGGAGGGGCAGAAAGGGGATTCCCGAGCTCAAACTCCACATTGCCATGGGAATGTGAACATAGAAATGCTTCGGGAATCTGCTCAAGGGTCGGGGCAACCCCTTTGCCCCTGTTTAATGTGGGTCTGTGAACTCAAAATGGCGCGCTGATTCTCCTGAAAGTTACACCATGCCGATCAGGTGGATCTGAAGGAGGACTCGGCTCGGGACTGATGAATAGGTCAATGAGGGAGTCACGGAGGACATGGCTGGATCGGAAGGATTTTACCTAGATCAGGAAATGAGAACACCAAAGTATTTGGTGAGCCACCGAGAGGTATGGGTGGTGGAGCACTTTATGTGGGGAAGTTCCATGCGGCTCGAGAAGCCATCCACGAACCAGGGTGGTCCGCGGACTGATTGGTGTCCCACGAACCAGGGTGGTTTGCGGCTTCAGGATCAATCTGTGAACCAGGGTGGCTCGTGGAGGGTTCCAAGCGGGCAGCTGAGGCCAAGGGCAGCAATGGTCGGAGCCTCATCCGTCGGGGCTTCACCCGCGTAGGAGAGTGCTACGTGAGGCGACAGATGGGAAAAGAGGCATAAAATCCCTGGTCTGCGGGGAAGTCATCTGCATAGTGGGTATGGTTCACGGTTCTCCGTATTTTTTTTATTTTAGGTTCACGGTTCACCAAATTATTATGAATTTTCCAATTCCTTGTTAAATCATATACCTACTGAGGTTCGCGGATGGGAGTTTCTCCATTTGCGAAATCTAAAGCCTTCCTTCTACTGATCTCCTTCCAAATCTCTAATCCCTCCGAATCCGATTTCAGTTCTTTGATCCCCTTCTCTTTCCCCCTTGGCTCAATTTTATAGAGTGGGGAAAGGGATGTATCTGTGGCCACGCGGCACCTTTGGCGGAGGCCCATAACCAAATACCTGGCTCACAGCTGACTTGGTCAATCCGTGATTCGTGGTGGGTATTGAACGCTCCCCCCCCCACCATGAGGCGATCTCAGGGAGTTCTATGCGTTTGTGGAGAGTTCCCCCTCTATTCCGCGAATGACAGCGGGTGAGGCTTAAACCGGTCGACACGGTCTGCGGTTGGGGCGGTTCGTGATGGTGAACCGAACTGGCACCCATCCTGCCTCACGACCGCAGAGGCTCTCCACCTCCATTTCGCAAACGACAATGGTTCGTAGAGGGGGTGCCTCGCAGTTCCTAGCCACATTTTACTTCCATGGGGCCGGTTCGCGAACCGGTCCTATTTGCGTCCCTTCTTTGATTTTTCTCTATTCTTTTCCCCAATTCTTTTGGGGAATTTGGGTAGAATCTTATTTGCGTATTTTTTTCAGGACCCTACAAGGGGTTTTATGTTTTTTTTAAGTTTTTTAGGTTTTCTTAGGTTTTTCAATGTTTTTTTAGGGTTATTTTACATTTTAGTGAATTTTTGGGATTTTTTGGGAATTTCTAGTTTTTTTGGGTTTTTGGGTTTTTTGGGATTTTGAGAGTTTTTTGGGTTTTTCAGGGTTTTATGGTTTTTATGGTTTTTCATGGGTTTTGTTTTTTTATATTTTAAGGGTTTAATGGTTTTTATATTTTTTAATTTTTTTGGGGTCTATAGAGTTTTTAGACATTTTAGTGGTGCTTTATTATTTTTATGGGGTTTTAGGGTTTTTATTGTTTTTATGGGTTTTAGGTATTTTTATGATTTTTAGGGTCTTTGTAGGGATTTTGGGTTTTTATAATTTTTATTTTTTTAGGGGTTTTAAGTGTTTTTAGGTTTCTATGGTTTTCTTTGTGGGGTTTTGATTTAGCTATTTTTTTTTATGGTTTTTAGGGATTTTAAGGATTTTATGGTTTTTTAGGTTTTAGGGATTTTGATGGTTATACACTATTTTTGGGGTTTTTTATTGGTTTTAGGGTTTTTAGCGTATTTACATTTTTTATGGGATTAAAATGTATTTTGGATTTCAAGGTTTTACTAGTTTTTTTAGGTTTTTAAGGTTTTTTTATTTTTAGTGGGTTTTAGGGATTTTTTAGGACTATATTGTTTTTAGGGTTTTAGGGACTTTGAGGATTTTAGGGATTTTAGGTATTTTTTTAATTTTATGGTTTTTCTATGTTATTAGGGTATTTTATGGTTTTGGTCATGGTTTTCTAGGTTTTTAGGGTTTTTTATGTTTTTATGGATTTTTATTTATTTTTAGTATTTTTATTGTTTTTTAGGGTTTTAGGGATATCTAGCGCTTTAGGGGTTTATTGTGTTTTTTGTGGTTTTTTTTGAATTTTTTGTTTTTTATGTTTTTTTATGGTTTATTTAGGGTTTTATAATTTTTAGGTGTTCGAATATGTTTTATAATTTGAAGTGGATTAGGGTTTTTATGAGTTTCTAGGGTTTTATGGTTTTAGGGGTTTTTTGGTTTTTAAGGGTTTTATGGTGTTTAGAGAATTTTTGGATTTGTCGGGTTTTTTCATTTTTAGGATTTTAGGGGTTTTAATTTTTTTTGGGTTTTCTTTTTTTCTTTGGGGTTTTCAAGGATTTCAGGTTTTTTATGTTTTTAGGGATTTTTTAGGTTTTATTGGGTTTTTTAGGGTTTTTAGGGCAAGGAAGTTACAGGGTCAGGATATTCCCAGCCCTCAAAAATATATTACAAAAAAGACGCAGCAAACAAGGGAGGGTAGGGGTCAAAAGCTCCACACACAAAAACCCTTAACAACCCCAAACCCACAAAACCCAAAAGGCCAAAAATCAAACAAAATCCAAACACAACAGAAATTCAGAATTTTCCCCATCATCACCTCCCATCGAATCGGCAACCAACATCCAGCCACACCGTAACTATAAGAAGCAACTTCATAAACCCATCTTCAGCAACACAAAGCCACAAACACCAACCTTCAGCAGCCCCAAGTCAATCACCGTCATAACATTCACCGTCAAGCTGCATCATCGCCTTCTAGCAATCAGGGACCAGAAACCAGCAACACCAAACACCAAAATCACCCACCGTAGTAAATCACCAACATCAATTGTTCAATAACACAATAAAAAAGTTGGAACAGAACATAGGGCCTCCCCCCTCCAGGACACTAGAACTGACAATGATCAGACAGAAGCACACCAGAACCACCGTTGAGCTAATAAGAAGCTCGACTGGGATCTAGGAGCTGAAATCACGATGGGGCCGACACCAAGAACACCACAGCCGTGACTGGATCCTGAAGTCCATGAGGATTTTTCTATAGTAGGAAACAATCATCCTAGAGCTGACGATGATCGCACGTAATCCACAATGAGATCTTGAGTCACCAAGCTCTCAAATCCACAGAAAGATCCTAGATCTGGAAAGGAAGGCACCGAGCTGGAAACCCAAATTCGGACCACACTGAGCTGATTCAAACTGAATCTAGACAAGGATACTGAATCCAGGAGATTCGGAGCCACCTCTGTGTGAACCATAGCTAGTAATGAATGATCTGAATCCAAAGACAGATCTTAAAGCCTCAAGGCATGACGACGCCACCACCAGGACAAAATTGAAGCTAGGGTACATGGGAACAACCTCCATCGACACCAATCAAAGACGAAGCTACGATCACTGAGGTTGTACCATACTAGAGGGGGAAAGAAGAATACTTGATGGAGAACCCTAGCGACGTGAGGGGAGGAGAAGAGTTGCCGCTCCATGGCCACTTTTCAATTTTTTTCATCTTAGGTTTTTAGGGTTTTTGTGGGTTTCATAGGGTTTCTTGGTTTTTTTAGGGTTTTGGGAATTTTAAGTGTTTTTAGGTTTTTATGGTTTTAGGGGTTTTAGTGATTTTAGGGTTTTTATCATTTTTATGTTTTTAATTGTTTTTATAATTTTATGTGTTTTTATGGATTTTGAGGGTTTTTATGTTCTATTTAGGTTTTTCGGATTTTATGGTTTTTTGGGTTTTAGAGTTCGTTTGGTTTTTAACGGTTTTATGGTTTTTTGTGTTTTTAAAATTTTTAATGATTTAAATGTTTTTTAGAGTTTTTAGTAGGTTCTTAGGGGTTTTATGATTTTTCAATTTTTTAGGTTTTTAGGGGATTTATGGTTTTTAGGGAAGAAGTGGTGTGAGGCCAAGATATTCCCGACCCCCCAAAAATTTATTACGAAGAAAAAAGACGCAAAAGATAGAGGAGTGGCAGGGTCAATCGACCCATACCCCAAAAAAAAGCCTCAAAAGTAAAAAAATAGCAAGAACATGTCCAAAGGAGAGAAAAAAGCAGAAAAGAACAAGGAAAAACACCAGCACAAGGTCTACCCGCCTTCCCCACCATCATCATCATAGTCCGCACCAGGGGGGTCTCCCTCGACACCATAACCGACTGCCGCATCAGTGTCTACTGACACCCATTTAGAAGAGTCTTATTGCTCCAAGAATTTGGTGTAATACTTCCTTAACTTCACCTGCACCACATTCAGCTGCTTCTTAGACGGCCGCCCACCTTTCTAGAGGAGTTCTTCGAATATTTTCTAGAAGCCCTCGTAGATACCATTCTTGGATATGAAGAGTAGTCCTTCCTTTACCTCCTCACTTTCAGGAATGTAGTTTCAACATCACCATGTTTTTCCTGGACATGGATGACAGTGTCCCCCTAATTGAGTAAACAAGATGTGGGAGGTGGAAACCTCTCCATGGACAGGCCCCCTAAAAATTTTTCTTTCTCAAAAGTGGAAAAATCTCCAAGTAGAGCCATGTCCTTCAAAATCTGGGCCATATTGGATTTCATCCTAGATTCATCATCAGAGCCACTCCCCCAAAACACCAAACACTGGGGTTTCATTCCCTCCTGCAATAGAGAAATCTACATAGTTACAGTCATAAAATTAGGGTCCTACAAATCCATGTATTTCATAACCAAACATTTGGAATTCCCATCCTCATTGTCCCTAATCATCTAATCTTCAACAAATTTAGCATCATGTGACCCAAAGGGGGTGAGCGCCTCTGATGAATCCATTGTGATAAAAACTGATTCATGGGATTCAGGAGCGTTCAACAAATACTTGGTGAAGACACCCTTATTACCCGCAGCTTGGGCAACATGCACGCCAGTCTCGGTCCCCAGATCCGCCCTTAGCCTAGCGAACACCATGCCATCCTTTGGTTCAGGTGGCTGATGTTGGGTAGTCAGAAGAAGGATGTCCCCTCCCTTGGAGTTTCCCTTCTAGGGGCTAACGGGCCAGTCCACCGGCACCAGATCAAGCAAGCCCAAACAGCCATGCCTGTCAGTCGGGGTATCCTCATGAACCTCTATATTTTTCTCCAACCCCTCCCCCTGTGTAGCAGTATCCCCTTACCCATTCTCATCCCTCGTCGCTGCGCCCTCCCCCTACCTACACCCCTTCCCAGCCTCCTCCAACTTATTCACTAGCACCTGCACCTCCACCTCCCCCTGGTCAGTCACATGGAATAAATAATCCCTAGTAGCTCCCTCAACCACCGCCTCAAGCGTATTCAAATCCAGTCCAGTAGACCAGCAAACAGCCACAACATCAGACCCATCCTCCCCAACCACCCCCCGTGCTGCTACTTCCCCTTCTATCTCAACACGTCCAGAATGCTAAAAGTTGTCACTAGCAACATAACTGAGAAAGGGGACCTGCACATCAGTTCATACAGACGCCTTCTCATTACCAGCAGCTTGTTCATCAAAGTTTCCAGCCAACTTTGCATGCACAACTTGATGCTCCTGAGTCAGCTCCTCCGAAACCAATCCATCAAACTGATTGTACAAGGGGACACCATAATCTCCCCCATGCACTGTCAATGGTTTATCAGAAACTCTGGCCACCTCCAGACTTCCAGGAATGGGAAAATTCCCAAGAAGCTCTATCATCAGCGACTCCACCATCCTCAGACTCTTGGCTCCTTCCACAAGTTTCACCACACCCATACTGTCCATAATTCTTAGATCACATTTCATCCTATCAAATAAATCACATACCCTCAGGTTAGAAAGGGGCTGCTAATCAACCTGCACTAGAACATCCCCGACCACAATAATCTCATTATCCTCTGCCAGAGGTGAATTATCCATTCTAGTAGGAAGACCCTCATTCTTCACTCCATGTTCCCCCTTGGGAGGTGAAACTATTAGCATACCATCAGGTGGAGAAATTTTCCACTGAGGAGTAGTCTTGACATAGAAAACACACCTACAAGAAGAGGCATAGTGACTGAGCCTATGGCAGGACAAGCAAAAAGGAACCTAGGATTCAAACCATACATCCTCATGCATTGTCAATGGGTTTTATGGTTTTTACATTTTTTGGTGTTTTTTGGTTTTTAGGGTCTCTTAGGGTTTTAAGGGGTTTTATATTATTTAGTGTTTTTAACTATTTTTTAGTTTTAAGGATTTCTTAGGGGTTTTCAGGGTTGTTAAGGGTTTTTACATTTTAGGGATTTTTAATGCTTTTTAAGGATTTTTATTGTTTATAGGGTTTTTATGGATTTGAGGGTTTTTAGGATTTTTATGGTTTTATAGTTTTAAGGTGGTTTAGGGATTTTAACATTTTTTAGGTTTTTAGGAGTTTTGTGTTTTTTTTAGGTTTTTATGTTTTTCTTAGGGTTTTTCTTGGTTAGGGTTTTTAAGTTTTTAGGAATTTTAGGTGTTTTTAGTATTCTTATAGTTTTGAATGTTTTTATTGATTTGGAGTGGTTTAGGGATTTTTGTGGTTTTTAGGGTTTTACTGTCTTTTAGTTTTTTAGAGTTTTTGAATGTCCTTAGTTTTTTATGAATTTTTAAGGAGTTTTTTGGTTTGTTGGGTTTTTAATTTTTTAAGGTATTTTTAGATTTTTTAGATTTTTTTTGGGTTTATGGGTTTTTTCAGGATATTTGCGGGGTTTTTGGGTATTCTAGGGTTTCTGTTAATTTTTCTTATTTTTAAGGGTTTTAAGTGTCTTAGGATTTTTAAGGATTTTTAGTATTTTCTAGGTTTTTAGGGTTTAACATTTTTAGGGTATTTTAAGGAATTTTAGATATTTTTAGGGTTTTTAATGTTTTTAATGATGTTTTTTGGGATTTTGAGGGTTTTATGGGTTTTGTGATTTTCATATATTTTTTTGATTTTTTGGTTCATAGAGTTTTTTTAAATTATTAGGGTATTTAGGTTTTTTTTCATTTTTTTAACATTTTAAGTGTTTTAAAGCATTTTTAGAGTTTTTAGTGGGTTTTAGTGTTTTATATGTTTTTAGGTGTTTTTAATGTTTTCATAGGTTTTATGGTTTTTAAGGATTTTATTATTTTAACAATTTTGGGGTTTTAGCATTTTTTAGGTTTTTAAGGGTTTTAATTTTTTTGGGTTTTTTGTTTTTCTTAAGGGTTTTCAGAGTTTTTTACATTTTTAGGGACTTTTATTTCATTTTTAAATAAATACCGTTTTAGGGTTTTTAGGGACATTGAGGGTCTTTAGATATTTGACTATTTTTAGGTATTTTTTGGGTTTTAGAATTTTATGGGTTTTTTCTTTTTCTAGGGTTTTTTGAGGTTTTTTTTTGTTTTTTAGGGTTTTTAATTATTTTAATGTTTTTAGTTGTTTAAAGTGTATTTAGAGTTTTTATTTATTTTTAAGTTTTTTATGTTTTTTTATCTTTTTTAGTGTTTTTATGATTTTTATGGGATTTACGTTTTTAGTGTATTTTGGGATTTTTATCATTTTTTGGGTTTTTAGGGGTTTCTATTGCATTTAGGTTTTTGTGGTTTTCGTAATGTTTTTCATAGTTTTTAGGGTTTTTATGTTTTTAAGTATTTTTAAAAAAAATTAGGATTTTTTTGGGTTTTTAAGGGTTATAGGGATTTTCAGGGTTTGTTATGGGCTTTAGGGTTTTGAGGGTAATTTTTATTTTTTAGGTTTTAGGGATTTTAAGTGTTGTTTTAATTTTTATTAGGGTTTCAGGGTTTTAATATTTTTTTTACATTTTTATTGATTTTTAGGGATTTTTTAGGAATTTTATTGGTTTTTAGTGTTTTAGATTTTTTAGGTTTTTAGGGTTTTTAAGGTTTAATGGTTTTTTTGGGGGTTTTAGGGTTTTTAAATGATTTAGAGTTTTTATGTTTTTTGGATTTTTTTTAATGTTTTTAAGGGTTTAATCTATTTTTAATGTTTTTAGTGGGTTTTGGGTTTTATGGATCTTTCAGGGTTTTAAGGTTTTTAGTGGTTCTTGTGGTTTTTATATTTTTTTAGGATTTTTAGGGTTTTTTTCCATTTTTTATGTTCTTAGGGGTTTTATGTGTTTTTATATTTTTATGGTTTACATAGGGGATTTAATAGTTATTAGGTATTTTTACATTTTTATGGATTTTTAGTGATTTTTTAATATTTTTATGGTTTTTAGTGTTTTAGGGATTCAAAGGTTATTTAGGTTTTTTGGGTTTTTAGGGGTTTTAGGGTTTTTTTTTATTTTTTTGGGTTTTAGGGGATTTAAATGTTAATAGGTTTTTAAGGTTTTATTAGGGTTTTTAATGGATTTAAGGGTAATTTATGATTTTTTGGATTTTTAGTTATTTTTATGGTTTATTAGGATTTTTATGATTTTTTATGGTTTTTAGGATTTTTTATGGTTTTAGGGTTTTCATGGCTTAATTTGTTTTTAGGTTTTTTGAGTTTTTTATGGTTTTATAGTTTTTTTTGTGTTTTTTAATGTTTTTACGGGTTTGAAGGGTCTTATATTTCATAGTAGTTTCTAGGTTTTTTATGGGGTTTTAGTTATTTTTATGGATTTTTGGGGTATTTTGGTTTTTAGGGGTTTTTAGGGTTTTAAACATTTTTTTGTTTTTTAGAGGATTTAATTTTTTACGGGTTTTAAGGTTTTTGTAGAATATTTTATGGATTTAAGGGTTTTTTATGTTTTGGGGATTTTTAGGGGGTTTTACTATTTTATGGTTTTTAGATTTTATGGGTTTTTAGGGTTTTCGGATTTTTTTGTTTTTTGTTTTTAATTTTTTTTGTTTCTTACAGGTTTTATAGTTTCTAACATTTTTAGGTTTTTAAATGGTTTTTAGTGTTTTTAGGCGTTGAATTGGTTTTTCTGGGTTTTTATGTTTTTAGGGGTTTCATGGATTTTAAGGTATATTATGGTTTTAGGATTTTTTAGGGGTCTTAGGGTTTTTGATGTTTTTAGGGATTTTTTGTGTTTTAGTCTATTAATGTTTTAGGGGTTTTTATGGTTTTTTCCATTTTAGGGATTTTTAGGTATTTTCCTGATTTTTATTTTTTAAGGGGTTTTATTGGTTTTCAATGTTTTCATGGGTTTTTAGGGTTTTTATTATTTTAAATGTTTTTAACGTTTGTAGGGGTATAAAGGGTTTTTTAGAGTTTTAATGGGTTTTAGTGGTTTTATGGGATTTGAAGGGATTTTCTTATTTTTTAAGGATATAGGGGGTTTTATGATTTTTATGGTTTTAGGGTTTTTAGGGGTTTAATGTTTTCAACTTTTTAGGTTTTTAGGGGGATTATGTGGCTTTAGGTTTTTATGGGTTTTGAAGGGTTTTTAGAGTTTTTAGGGTTTTTTATATTTTTAGGGATTTATAGGTATTTTTATGATTTTGATGATTTTTTAGGATTTTTAAGAATTTTGTGGGTTTTTATGGTTTTTAGTGTTTTTAGGGATTTTTAGGGGTTTTATCCTTTTTTATCTTTTAAGGGGTTTGCAATGTTTTAAATGGTTTTTATTCTTTTAGGGATTTTGATTTCCTTTTTAGGATTTTTATATTTTTTATGGATTTTAATGGTTTTCAGGGATTTTAGGGTTTTTAGGGTTTAAAGGTTTTTATGGTTTTTACTGTTTTTTTTAGTTTTTAGGGTTTTTAGAGTTATTTAATGATTTTAGGGGGTTACTGTTTTTTTATATTTTTTTGGGTTTTTAGGATTTTTATTATATTTTAGTATTTTTTTATGTTTTTAGGGGTTTTATGGTTTTTATGGGTTTTAGTTTTTTAGGGTTTTTAGTGTTTTTAGGTTTTATTTGGTTTTAAGTGACTTTAGGGTTTTAAGGTTTTCTTACTATTTTTAGGGTTTTTAGGTGTTTTTAAATTTTTTATAGATTTTTAGGCATTTTTATTATTTTTATGGGTTCTTAGTGTGGTTTTTGAATAATTGGGTTTTTAGTGTTTTTAGGGTTCTGAGGGGTTTTTTTATTTTTAGGGTTTGTTGAGTTTTTTGGGGTTTTAATGTTTTTTTTTGAGTTTTTTAATTTTTTTAAGGGTCTAATGTTTTTTAGAATTTTTTAGTGATGTTTAGGTTTTTTATGGGATTTTAGGGATTTTATTTTATTTTTTGTTTTTATGGTTTTTAGGGGTTTTTAGGGGTGTTTTGAGTTTTAATTTAATTTATGGTTTTATCATTTTTATGTTTTTAAGCACTTTCAGGGTTTTTTTATTTTTAATGTTTTCTTTATAATTTTCCATGTTCTTAGTGATTTTTATGGTTTTCCTTTTTTTGGGTTTTTAGAGTTTTCTAGGTTTTTGAGTGGTTTTAGGGGTTTTTAGGGGTTATACAATTTTTTAGTTCTTTTGGGTTTTTTACATATTTATGGTTTGAAATGGATTTTAGGGTTTTATACTTCTTTGGGGATGAAAGTTTTTTTAGTGGGTATTTGTGGGTTTTCTATGTTTTTTTAATATTTTTATGGGTTTTATGGGTTTTAGTAGTTATTATTATTTTTAGGGCTTTTACATTTTTTATGTTTTTAGAGGTTTTAAGTGATTGTCTATTTTTATGGTTTTCTTAGGGTTTTTAGGTATGTTTACATTTTGAGGTATTTTTAGGGAATTTTATGTGTTTTAGGGTTAATAGGGTTTTTATTAATTTTGAGAGGTTTTAATAATTTTTAGGTTTTAAAAGGGTTTTGCTAGTCTTTCTTGGTTTTTAGGTGTTTTTTATTAATTTAATATCTTTAAGGGTATTTAGAGTTTTTTTACTTTTTTACTGGGTTTAAATGGTTTTTATAAATTTTAGTGTTCTTTTGAGTTTTTAGTTAGATTTTAGGATTTTTATGTGTTTTTAGTTTTTTTTAGGGTTTTAAGATTTTATGGTTTTTAGGGCAAGGAGGATGTGGAGGCCAGGCTATTCCCGACCCCCCCCCCCAAAATATATTAGAAAGAAGATGTAGACAAGGGAGGGGAGGGGTCAAACGACCCACACCCAAAAACCCTTTATAACCCCAAACCCAAAGACCCCAAAAAAAGAAAGACCCAAAAACGACACACAGAATAGGTCCAAAAGAAAAGACGCACAAAAAAGTGTGTCAATCAATATCACCGCCAAAGTCATCTAGCTCCACACCGCGGTAGCCGAAGTTCGTACCAAGGCCAGCGCCCACACCAGTCATGTAGCAATCTGATTCTGCACCCATATCCATAGAGTCCCAGCCCGATTCATAGTCCTCCTGCATTCTGAGCATCGACAAAAGCTTCTCTCTGGCCCTCTCTTGCTCAGAATTTTGTGAAGGCTGCTCCCGCTTATTGACTCTGAGATTCAACCTGGCCACCCTAGAGGCTTCCCGGGTCTCCATAGGTTGTGGGAGGGTAGATTAATCTTTCCAAAGCCTTCGCTTCAAGGGCGCGGAGGTGGAACCATCTTCATGTACTGCTTTCTCACAAATGGCTCCATCACTGGCCGCACTTGAAGTCATCAACTCGAGGTAAACCAAAAGAATTGCATACACTATGCATGGTGGGGGAGTCTCAGCTGATTTAGAAACTAAATTAAATTCCAATCATAGGTATCAATAAGAAACATCTGCATCAAAAGAAACTCCAAATAAAAAAGGACTAAAAACATCAAACACATCAAGAACTCTCTACTATGCATGGTTTATCGACATGATTAGCACTAATTATATGCCTTAATCCTGAACCACCTCTACAGCTCCAGGTTTTCACCAATAAACATATAATATCCCCCATGATCACTATATGACTTAACCCCAATAGGTTAATATCTCAAGATATCTTTAAAACAACTCATTAATAGGTTCAGAATGTAAATATAATCTTGAACCCACTATGGAATCTTTTTCACAACACATTCTCACACACCAGTTATCTCATGTGTTACTAAATACCAAACATAGTCACATAACAAGTGTACTATAACAAAATACATTACACAAGCCTTATTAAAAAAATTACCATTTTAATAAAACACTTTCCTCATGATTAAATCATTTCGGAAATATCTTTAGAAATCCATTTTAAATAATAAAATCCCTTTGAACAATTTTAACAAATATTTGGAGTATTCTCAAGGCACCCCCATTTGGAAAAGTCACATTAAATGCCCAATTTCCACGCCAAACCATTGAAAACAATTAACATGGGACAATCATCGACCACAAATAACTTAACTGGAAATTAAAAAAACAGACACCAAATGTGATATAGAATTTAATGTTATGTTAGGGGAAATGAGATTAAATAGAGACAAAAACATCATAAATGGTTCCAACATCATAACTTTTGATTATAAACACCCATAATACGAATGGGAATGCCTCACACACCTAATACCTAATAAAACAAACCCAATCACCAATTAAAACATTGAATTTAGGGTTTCCACCTTCAATAAAAATGGATAATTATGTTAGATAAGTGGAAAATGATTAATAAGACATAAAGATTTGGAATTATCCCATCAAACCTCGTGGGGGAGTCTCACCGGATTTTATGAAGTTCATCGGGGCCGCACGCGTGAGGGTTCTGCAAATTGGGGGAGAGGGGTTCTGGAAATTGGGGGAGAAATGCGATTGGAGGAGGTCTACCCAATTTGTGTATTTCTGGACATCTTTTCCCAACGGTTTTTAAAAATCGTTGGGAAAGGATTCTTTCCCAATGGTTTGAACAAAACCATTGGGAAAGCATTGGGAAAGTGAATATTTCCCAACAGTTTTAAGAAAACCATTGGGAAATCATCAACCTTTCCCAACGGTTTCATCAAACCATTGGGAAAAGGAGCATAAGTGGAAGATTTCCCAACAGTTTGATAAAACTGTTCAGAAATCATGCCAAAACTGTCCTATACCAACGGTTCATTGGAACCGTTGGTATATGACGATTGGGAAAAACAAGATTCCCAGTAGTGACTTTAAACCCCTAAAAATCTTTAAAAAATACTAAAAACCTTAAAACTCTATAAAAATAAAAAACCCAAAAAACATAAAAACGTAAAATCCCTAAAACCCTTCAAGATACATAAAATCCTTTAAAACCATAAAAATTCTAAGAAATCTATAAAAACACCTAAAACTTAAAAAACCATATAAACCCTAAAAACCCTTAAGGAAACCATAAACACATTAAGACACTTAAAATATCTAATAAACATAAAAATTATAAAGACCATAAAACCCCTCAAATATCTAAAACTACTACAAACCCACAAAATCCCTAAAAACCCAAAAAACAAAAAAACCCTTAAAATTCCTTAAAATTCTTAAAAATGTAGAAAACACAAAAAACCATAAAAACCCCATAGAAAACCTTAATAACTTAAAAACAATTAAATCTCTAAAAACATTACAAAATGGTAAAACCCTAAAAAACCAAAAAAGACCGTAAACCCTCTAAAATCCATAAAACCCCTAAAAACCTTAAAATCCCTATAAACCCCTACGACCCAAAAAAACACTAAAATATCAATAAAAACCCCTTAATCCCCTAAAACAACAAAAAACTCTTAAAACCCTTTAAAATCCTAAAAAATTTAAAAAAAACCCCTAAAACCACAAAAAAACAATAAAATACTAAAAAACATAAAAGCCAAAAAATCCCATCAAAATCCCAAAAAAACCAAAAAACCAAAAAACACCTAAAAGTCCCTAAAAGCGCAAAAACCTCTAAAAACCCTAAAACCCCAAAGAAAACCTTAAAACCCTAAAATCACTTAAATCTCCTGAAACCCTAAAAAATGCTAAAAACCCCCAAAACCTAAAAACTCTAAAAAAAGTCAAAATTCTTAAAAAACCTAAAAATCCTTAAATATACCAAAAAATTACCCTAAAAACCCTAAAACCCCCTATATAAACCATAAAAATCTTAAAACACATCAAACACATAAAAAATAAAAAAGTTAAAAAAATAAAAAACCTAAAGAATACCCTAAATACCATAAAAACACCTAAGAACTATAAAACCCCTTAAAAACATAAAAGCCACTAAAACCCCAAAAAACACCTAAAAACAAAAAATATATAAAAACCATTTAAACCAATAAAACATTAAAAAGATTGTGAATTTTTTTTAAAACCCTAAAAACGTTAAAAAACAACTAAAAACCCAAAAAACTATAAAACCCCAAAAATCCAGTAAAAACACAAATTTCTCAAAAATAATAAATATCATATTTTTCTTAAAAATTCCCAAAAAATCCATAAAATTGTAAAAAATCATGAAACCCCTAAGAAGAACTTAACACCAAAAAAATATTTAAACCCCCTAAAAATGATAAAAATTGAAAAACCCTTAAACACCTAAAAACACTAAAACCCCTCAAAATCTAAAAAACCCATAAGAACATACAAATTAATAAAAATCATTAAAAAACACTGAAAATGTAAAAAACCTAAAACATGTGAAATTATCCTAAGTAACTAATTAAAAACTAAAAACATTTAAAACCACTGAAAAACCCAAAAAAAACATAAAACCCTAAAAGGCCCCTCAAAACCCTAAAAACACCTAAAACCATAAAACCCCATAAACCACTAAAAATGATAAAACTCATAAATACTATTAAAATGCACTAACAACTCTAAAAACCCTATAAACCATTAAAACGTTAAAAAACTCCTAAAACTCTGGAAACCCCTAAAATCCTCAAAATCCCTAAAAACCATAAAATTCAAAAATCCCTAAAAATCCCTAAAAATATAAAAACCCCAAAACCCCTCAAAAAATATGAATACCTTAAAAACCTATGAACACTTAAAATCCCTAATAAACCCAAAAAAACACTAAAATCCCTAAAAACCCAAAAAACCCCAAAACCCCTCAAAATCCCAAAAACGATAAAAACCATAAAAATATTAAAAATACCTAAAAAACCATAAAAACCTGACCCCCCCCAATCTTTGAAAACCCCTAAGAAAACGCTAAAATCTAAAAAAAATAAAATCCCTACAAATCCTAAAAAATTCTTAAATCCCTAAAAAGACTCTAAAACCACTAAAACCACCCAAAACCCCCTAAAAACCTTAAAAATCCTAAAAACCATTAAAAACTAAAATTCCAATAAAGATCCTAAAAACAATTAAAAATTAAAAAACCCCTTTAAACACCTTAAATAAATAAAAAACTCTATAAACCCTTAAAACACTAAAACTATCAAAAAAACCTTAAACCCCTAAATAACCAAAAAACCCTTAAACCCATAAAATCCCTAAAATCTCTGAAAACCATAAAATCCTAAAAATCCTAAAAATTCCTAAAAATATCAAAAAATGTAAAAGACCCTAAAAACCTTGAAAACCTTTAAGAAAACCAAAAAGACCAAAAAAACATAAAACCCCTAAAACCTAAAAAAACAAAAAACCCCTAAAACCCCTAACACCCCGCAAAATACCTAAATATACTAAAAAGACCATAAAATCCTAAAATGTTTTAAAAAACATAAATACACTAAAAAACCTTTGAAAACCTTAAAACCCTAAAAACACTTAAATCCTTAAGGAAATTAAAACACTAAAATCCCTAAAAGTATAAAAGACCACAAAACCTCTAAAATCCATAAAAGAAACTAAAAACCTAAAAAGCCCTAAAAACCCATGAAAACCCTAAAACCCACTAAAAACTCTAAAAACCATTTAAAACCTAAAAATGTTAAAAATCTATAAACACGTAAAAACAACCAAAAAACCCTAAAACTACCAAAAAACCAAAAAACCATAGAAACCCTCAAAGAACCCTAAAAAAATCCTAGAATACCTCAAATGCATAAAATCCAAACCCCCCTAAAAATCCAAAAAAATGTAAAAAACCCTAATAAATATATAAAATACAAAAAACATATAACCCATTAAAATGATAAAAACCCTAAAAACCCTAAATATGATAAAAACCCTAAAAAACCCCTCAAAATCCCTAAAAACCCTAAAAACCCATAATTTTTTTTAAAATACCTAAAAACCCAAAAAACTTCAAAATCCCTAAAACACTAAAAACCATAAGAAAACCTTACAACTCTTAAAAGCACGTAAAACTATTAAAGACCTAAAAAATACTAACAACCCTTAAAACCCAAAAATGACCCTAAAACCACTAAAAATTACAAAACCTTATAAAAACCTTTATAACCCCTACAAACCCATAAAACCACTAACAAGCACAAAAAATATAAAATCTTGATTAACCGATAAAAATATTAAAATCTCTAAAAACCCTAAAAAACTCCAAAAACCCACCAAAAACATCAAAAAAAACCATAAAACCCAGGAAACCCTATAAACCCTAAAAAACCCTCTAGATCCCTACAAACTCTAAAAACATTAAAAATCCAAATAATCCCTAGAAATCCTAATAAATTTTTAATACCCTAAAAACCCAAAGAAAACCGTAAAAACCTAAAAACATAAAACCCATTAAAAACATAAAACCACTAATAACACTAAACACCCCTAAAACACTGTAAAAGACTCTAAAACCCCTAAAACCCCTAAAACCCCTAAAATAAAATAAAAATACTAAAAAACATCAAAACCCTAAAAACTATTAAAAACTCAACAAATCCATTATACCCAAAAATGTTAAAAACTCTAAGATAAAATTAAAACCCTAAAAAACTCAAAAAACCCTAAAAACTATAAATACCGTAAAACCCTAAAAAATACTAAAAACCCCCCAAATACCTTCGAACACTAAAGACCATAAAAATCATAAAAAATTAATAAAATCAAAAAAAACAAAAAAAACTAAAAACCCTAAGAAAACCTTAAAAACCTAAAACTAATTAAAACCCTAAAAACCAAAAAAACATTAAAACTCTAAAACCCCTAAAAACCCTAAAACCCCCCTAAAAGCCTCAATATCCATAAAGACCCCAAGAACCATAAAAATATTAAAAAATCACTAAGAACTCAAAAGTTGAAAAACCATAAAAACACTAAAAACTGCTAAGAAAACCTAAATCCTAAAAATTATTAGAACCCCTACAACTCTAAAAACCGATAAAAACCCTAAAACTGCTAAAAAGACCTTAAAACCCCTAAAACCCCTGAAACCTCTAAAAACCATAATAACCCCTAAAAACATTAAAAATATACAAAAACCTTAAAAAACATAAAAATCTCAAAAAAAATCCTAAAAACCCAAGAAACCATAAAAACACTATAAACCTAAAGAAACACTAAAAACCCTCAAAATCCCCAAAAACCCTAAAAACCTTAATTTTTTTAAAAAATTGCTAAAAATCCTTAAATCCATAAGAAACACTAAAAATGCTAAAAACCCCTATGAAAACCATAAAACACAAAAAATAATTAAAACCATTAAAAAACCTAAATAATACAAAAACCCTAAAACCCCTTAAATCTCCAAAAATCCCTCACAATCCCTAAAAACCCATAAAAATCCAAAAAATTCATTAAAATCCCTAAAAACATAAAAACCCTAAAACCCTAAAAACCCTAAGAAAATATTGAAAATCTAAAAACACCTAAAAACCCTAAAAAATAAAAAATAGTAAAAACCATAAAAAACTAAAAATGGTAAAAACCATTAATATCCCTAAACACCTTAAAAATACTAAAAATTTCAAAAACCCATAAAAATATAAAATCCAAAAAAAATGAAAACCCATATAAAAACCATAAAAACCAAAAAACAGTTAAAAACCATGAAGATCCTAAAAAATTATAAAAACCCTAAGAATACCCTAAAAACCTTTAAGTCCAATAAAAACCTAAATAACCATAACACCCCTACGAACCAATAAAAACTATAAAATCCTTTGAAAACCCTAAAAATATTAAAAAACACTAATATTTTATAATGACCATAAAAAAATTCTAAATCCCCCCAAGAAACCCCGAAAACCCCCAAAAAACACCAAAAAACCAAAAACTCTCTAAAAACCTTAAAAATCATAAAATGTCCTATAAATCCCAAAAAACTCGAAAAACACTACAAACATAGAAATACCCTATGAATTACTTAAAAGCATAAAATTACTTAAAACCCCTAAAATTACCAAAACCCCTAAAAGCCTTAAACACCCTCAAAATCCATAAAAACCCTAAAAATGCATTAAATTCCTAAAAATTCCTTATAATCTCTACCAAAGTAAAAAACCCTACAAATTCCTAAGAAAACCTTAAAAACCTAAAAACACATAAAACCCCTAAAAATCATAAAAAGTGATAAAAACCAAAAAACCTCATAAAAACCCTAAAGCTAATAAAAACGCCAAAAACACTTCAAAAAACTAAAAATGTGAAAAAAAATCTAATAACCCTTGAAACCCCTAAAACTCAAAAAAATTGTAAACCACCAAAATTTCATAAAAACCCTAAAACCCCCCAGAAACCCTAAAACCCCTAAAAACCCTCAAAAACCCTAAAACCCCTAAAAACCCTCAAAATCTCTAAAAACCCTATGAATCAAAAAAATCATAAAAAATCCCGAAAAATCCTGAAAAAAGAAAAATCCCATAAAATACATGAAAAACATAAGAAAACCAAAAAAACCTAAAAAAATTAAAACCTATAAAAAAAATAATTATAGAAACCCTAAAAATCACAAAAATCCCCACAAACCCCTCAAAATATTTAAAAACACTATGAACCATAAAAATATAAGTAATCCTAAAATATAAATAAAAACCATGAAAACCCTAAGATAACCTTAATAACAGAAAAAAACATAAAATCCCTAAAAATTGAGAAATAATAAAAATCCTAATAGACTCTAAGAACCCTAAAAACCATAAAACCCATAAAAACATTATAAACCCTAAAGCCCCATAAAAACCCAAAAAGTAACTAAAAACTATAAAAACCCTTTCAACCCATAAAAACATTCATAACACTAAAAACCTCAAATATCAAAACAAAAAAATACCCCTAAAACATACAAAAATGTAAAAAAACTAAGACCCCTGAAATTTATAAAAACACTTATAATCCATAAAAACCTTAAAATCCTATAAAAATCGTAAAAAATCCTAACAAATCCTAAAAATGTAAAAAATTATAATACCCCTAAGAACCCTTGAAACCCATAATAAATCCATAAAAACACTTAAAACCCTAAAAACACTCAAAATCCCAAAAAACCCTAAAAATAGTAAAAATTCAAAAAATACCTAAAAACACTATAACATAAAAAAACTTAAATCCATGAAAAACCATAAGAAAAAATTAATATCCAAAAAATAATTAAAATACATAAAAACCTAAAGACACTAAAATCCCTAAAAACCTTGAAAAGTCCCTAAAACCATAAAACCCCAAAAAAATGACAAAAACACATAAAAGATAAAAACCCCATAAACCCTTGAAAGACCACTAACATCTCAAAAAACCCTTTAACCCCCAAAAAAATATGATATAACTCTTCAAAAACATTAAAACCCTAAAAAACTAAAAAAAATTATAAATACCCAAAAAAATTCATTAAAACCCTGAAATCCCTAAAAACCAAATAACCATAAAAATCCTGAGGGGGGTTCGTACCAGAGGTAGATGAGCCTAGTACTGGTCCTAGTACTCAGGTCGGTGGTATGAGGGGGGTTCGTACCAGAGGTAGACGAGCAGCTCCGTGTACCCGACTAGACCCTGCCCCCCCCCCAACTGACATATCATCCTTCCCACATTCTGATCCCGATGTGTCATTAGAGACACACTGGATATTTAGGCCTCCCATGTTTTCAACACCTTTTGCATCTTCTGACCCATATTTTTCATATCTCATGATGATCCCCACTCCCCACACAGAATCTGGTCATACAGTTGTCCCATCTTCTTTTCCTTATACTTCTATCTCTCTAAGCTTCAATATTCCATCGTCTTTAACTCCTGTTCCACCACAGGGTGTTCCATCAGTTTCTATGGATC
Organism: Viscum album; assembly: GCA_963277665.1. Lineage (NCBI taxonomy): Eukaryota > Viridiplantae > Streptophyta > Magnoliopsida > Santalales > Viscaceae > Viscum > Viscum album. The sequence goes on along the minus strand of OY728132.1, from coordinate 1,785,211,032 downwards.
CAACAACACTCAAAAATCAGAATGGGGAAAGTATATTTATAGAACCCTAAAAAATTATTATACCAATATTTATTTTTATTATAACATGTTTTGATAAAATAATTGTTTTTATTTCATGACAGATACATCAACGGATAGGAGGCGGGGGCAGGGGCGTACACGCATGCGTGCGGTGTGGAACCGCCTCACATAGGTGATGGTGGATTACAATGAATACAACCAAATGGTTGTGAAAACAGGGCAATAATGTCGGAGATTTTTGGTGACGCTTTCCAAATACTCTGACATCATTCCCGTCAGCACGCTATCATGGAGACAGTTTCCACATGAGGTCAAGGATAGAGCTTGGGCAAAGATATGGGTAAAAAATCTATTGTATTTAATGACATGATTTTTTTGTATCTATATGAATTAATATTTAGGTGTCAGCTTCGATTTAATTTTCCCGATGGTGAGGGTGCACGACTGGCACGTCTAAAGGATTTAGGTGAGATTTGGAGATCCTACAAGCATGGGTTGTATATTGGCTGACATTCTAGAGTTGGCACTGAGTTAGAGGCGGTTCCAGTCATAGATGATGGTCCTATAGAGCAGTATCATCAGATGATTACTCATTGGACGACTACTCAGTTTAAGGTATTAATTACATTTGAGGTACTTAAATAATAACTTTCATGTTTTGCATTAATATTATCCTTTTCATTATCAAATTTTATTTAAGAATCATCTGGAAAAAATAAAAAAAAACATTGATGCAAAAAAATACCTCTACACACTGGGACGTACTACGATGCTAGATCATGAGAGGAAGCTGATATGACAATTGGTTATAAGTTTTATTTACGACTTACAGTTTCTTTTATTTCCTAAATTATTTAATTTTTTGCTAATGTTTTCATATAAATTTAGTTTTCAATGTCATTGTAGAGGAAAAATTTGAATATTGAAGGATGTGTGCCTTATGAAAAACTGTTTTGCTTGAGTAGATGAAAAAAGGATGGAAGTGACGTCAACAAACCGACTCAGTAGTAGATTGTAAGTTTTAATCTGTTGATTTTATATTTTAATATCTATTTTTTAACTTAATAACATATGTATATTTGTAACAGGCTACTTTAGAGGCCCTCGATGCCCAAGAACCAGACAATTTTGGGCCAACTGATCACTTACATCAGGTGTTGGGAGAGGAGCATTCTGGCAGAGTACACTGCCAACCTAGGATAGCCCCGAAAAAGTATTGGACCTCCTCAGGTACAAGTTGTAGTGCCACTGATCTGCAACACGTTAGGGCATATGAAGAATAGGTGGACAAAAGGGCCATAGAGATGGCAGAACAATCTGCTTGGGAAAATAATGCATTTATGAAATTTATTGATGTTCTACGTCCAACACTTCCACCAGAGGCCAGCCCATCTTTTGATGAATATATGTCGTCGATACATTCTATATATGGTGCACCAGGTGGTAGTTATAGTGGTGTTCAAGACTATTTCCAGCCTGACGATGATGATGGAGAGGTGTTTGATGCGGAAGATGAGGGAGAGGAGGAGGGCAAGGCGGAGGAGGAGGGAAAGGTGTAGGGCGAGGGTGAGGAGGAGGGCATTGAGGAGGGTGGGGATGATGATGAGAACAATGATGACCATGAGGATGCTGGTGATGATGATGGTGATGACAGTGAGGATGAGGGTGATGATGATGTTATTTAGGATTATTTTATTTTTGTATGTCTTGAATTATATGAATGTCTTGGTAAGCTTATTGTCTCATGCTCATCAAATTCATGTGATGATATGCTTTAAATTGAATAAAAATCCATGTTGTACATTCTCCATGTTATATGAATTATGCATTGTTTGATCTATTTTACTTGTCAATTATTAGGTTAAGACATGGGTTACATGTTAAGGACTCATGGACAAACTCATCATGATTAGGAAATTTAGACTTGAAATTCTAGGATGAATGCTTTGGTTTCTAGGTGAGGGATATCAGGATGGTTTCTATTACTCATGAGTGATATTGGTTTCATGAAGATAAACAGAGGACTTGTCTATTTTTCAAGATGGTAATACCATGCCTCAGGGGATACCCGGTCCCATATGTGAGATACTTGGAAAGAAAATCTGCCTAAATCCAAGGCGCGGTGTAGCCGACACCACTCAAAGTGACGTGTACGAGTCAACCCCGTCTAACTCTGAGGCACGGTGTGGCTGGGATTTTAAGTGAAAAGAACAAATGGAATACGGAAAACTGACCAAACACATTCAGATTCTATTGATACATTATCACAACGATCCATGGGTCATATGTGACATGTACGAGTCAACCCCAGCTAAATCCGAGTCACGGTGTCGTCGGGATCACTCTAAGTGTCTATCTTTTGTTTAAAATGGAAAACATTTTAATTATATAAGGAAAAACTACCAAACTCATACAGTTTCCATTGAAACTTTAGGAGAATGATCCATGGGTCATATGTGATGTGTATGAGTCAACCTTTCCTCAATCTGAGGCACGGTGTGGCCAACACCACTCAAAGTGTCTCTCTTCTGTTTAAAATGGACTTCATTTTAAGTGAAAACAACAACTAGCATACGAAAAACTGACCAAAAGGATTCTGATTGTGTTGATACATTATCACAATGATACATGGGTCATATGTGACGTGTACGAGTCAACCCCACCACAATCCGAGGTGTGGTGTGGCAGAGACCATTCATAGTGTCCCTCTTTTGTTTAAAATGGACAACATTTTAAATGAAAACAATAACTAACATACAAAAAACTGACCAAACACATTCGGAATGTGTTTATGATTTAGGAAAAAGATCCATGGGTCATATGTGACATGTATGAGTCAACCCAGCCTCAATCTGAGGCATGGTGTGGCTATGATCACTCCAAGTGTCTCTCTTTTGTTTAAAATGGACAACATTTTATGTACATATGGAAAATTGACCAATCGGATTCTGATTGTGTTGATACTTTAGCAAAACGATCCATGGGTTATATGTGACATGTAAAAATCAACCCCGCCTCAATATGAGGCGTGGTGTGGCCGACACCACTCAAAGTGTCTTTTTTTTTGTTTAAAAAAGACATCATTTTAAGTGAAAACATCAACTGGCATACAGAAACCTGACCAAACGCATTCGAATTGTGTTGATACTTTAGTACAATGATCCATGGGTCATTTTAGCCGTGTAGGAGTCAAACCCATCTAAATCTGAGGTGCGGTGTGGCCGGTACCACTCTAACTATGTCACTTTTGTTTAAAATGGACAGGATTATATGTGAAATGAACAAGTGGCATACGAAAAACTGACCAAATTCATTCAGAATTTGTTTAACCTTTAGGAAAAATATCCATGGGTCATATGTGATGTGGAAGAGTCAACCACGCCTCAATCCGATTCACGGTGTGGCCGACACCACCCAAAGTGTCTCTCTTATGTTTAAAATGGACAATATTTTAAGTACATATGGAAAATCGACCAAACAGATTCTGATTGTGTGGATACTTTAGAACAACGATCCATGGCTCATTTTTGATGTGTATGAGTCAACCCCACCACAATCTGAGATGCGTTGTGGCCAGCACCACTAAAAGTGTCTCTCTTTTATTTAAAAAGCACTTCATTTTAAGTGAAAACAACAACTGACATACAAAAAACTGACCAAACGAATTCTGATTGTGTTGATACTTTAGGAAAATGATCCACGGGTCATTTAAGACCTGTATGAGTCAACCCTATCTTAATCTGAGGCGCGGTGTGACCGGTACCACTCTAATTGTGTCTCTTTTGTTTAAAATGGACAGGATTATAAGTTAAAAGAAAAACTAGCATACGGAAAACTGATCGAATGCATTCAGAATCTATTGAAACTTTAGGAAAATGATAAATGGGTCATATGTGACGTGTACAAGTCAATTGTGCCTCAATCCGAGTCACGGTGTGGCTGACACCACCCAAAGTGTCTCTCTTATGTTTAAAATGGACAACATTTGAAGTACAGATGGAAGACTGACCAAACAGATTCTGATTGTGTTAATACTTTTCCACAATGATCAATGGATCATTTGTGATGTGTACAAGTCAACCCTGCCTCAATCTGAGGCGCGGTGTGGCCGGAACCACTCAAAGTGTCTCTCTTTTATTTAAAAAGCACTTCATTTTAAGTGAAAACAACAACTAACATACGGAAAACCAACCAAACATATTCTGATTGTGTTGATACTTTACAAAAATGATCCATGGGTCATTTGAGACGTGTAAGAGTCAACCCCATCTTAATCTAAGGCGTGATGTGGCCGGTACACCTCTAACTATGTCTCTTTTGTTTAAAATGGACAGGTTTATAAGTGAAAAGAACAACTGGCATACGAAAAACCGACCAAAAACATTCTGAATCTATTGAAACTTTAGTAAAATGATACATGGGTCATATGTGACGTGTAAGAGTCAATCACGCCTCAATCCAAGTCGTGGTGTGGATGGAACTATGCAAAGTGTCTCTCTTATGTTAAAAATTGACCACATTTTAAGTACATATGGAAAACCAACCAAACGGATTCTGATTTGTTTGATACTTTGTCACAACGATCCATGGCTCATTTGTGACGCGTATGAGTCAACTCTGCCTCAATATGAGGCACGGTGTGGCCGACACCACTCAAAGTGTCTCTCTTTTATTTAAAAAGCACTTCATTTTAAGTGAAAACAACAACTGACATACGGAAAACTGACCAAACAGATTCTGATTTTGTTGATACATTAGGACAATGATCCATGGGTCATATTTGACGTGTACGAGTCAACCGCGCATCAATACAAGGAACGGTGTGGCCGAAACCACTCAAAGTGTCTCTCTTTTATTTAAAAATAACTTCATTTTAAGTGAAATGAACAACTGGCATACGAAAAACCAACCAAACGCATTCGGATTCTGTTGATACTTTATCACAACTATACATGGGTCATATGTGACATGTATGAGCCAACCCGGGTTCAATCCGAGTCACAGTGTGGTCGGTATCACTCTAAGTGTCTCTCTTTTGTTTAAAATGGACAACATTTTATGTACATATGGAAAACTGACCAAACGCATTCAGTTTCAATTGAAACTTTTGGAGAACGATCCATGGGTCATATGTGACGTATACGAGTCAACCTCGCCTCAATCTGAGGCATGGTGTGGCTGACACCACTCAAAGTGTCTCTCTTTTGTTTAAAATGGACTTCAATTTTAAGTGAAAACAACAACTAGCATACGGAAAACTGACCAAATGGATTTTCATTGTGTTGATACTTTAGAACAATGATCCATGGGTCATATGTGACGTTTAAGAGTCAACCTCGCCTCAATCCTAGGCGTGGTGTGGCCGACACCATTCATAGTGTCTCTCTTTTGATTAAAATGGACATCATTTTAAGTGAAAACAACAACTGACATATGAAAAACTGACCAAACGCATTTAGAATGTGTTGATGCTTTAGGAAAAAGATCCATTGGTCATATGTGACATTTACAAGTCAACCTCGCCTCAATTCGAGGAACGGTGTGGCCGGGATCACTCTAATTGTCTCTCTTTTGTTTAAAATGGACAACATTTTAAGTACATACAGAAAACTAACCAACAGGATTCTGATTGTGTTGATACTTTATGAAAATGATGCATGGGTCATATGTGATGTGTATGAATAAACTCCACATCAATATGAGGTGCGTTGTGGCCGGAACCACCCAAAGTGTCTCTCTTTTTTTTAAAGGACATCATTTTAAGTGAAAACAACAACTGACATATGGAAAACCAACCAAACGCATTCAGATTCCATTGAAACTTTATGGAAACAATCCATGAGTCATATGTTATGTGTAAGAGTCAACCCTTCCTGAATCCGAGGTACGATATAGTTGGTACCACTCAAAGTGTCTCTCGTTAGTTTAAAATGGACTTCATTCTAAGTGAAAACAACAACTGATATACGGAAAACTGACCAAACGGATTCGGATTCTGTTGAACCTTTAGTATAATGATATATGGGTCATTTGTGACATGTACGAGTCAACCCCGCCTCAATCTGAGGCACGATGTGTCCGTAACCACTCAAAGTGTCTCTCTTTCATTTAAAATGGACGTCATTTTAAGTGAAAACAATAAATGACATACAGAAAACCGACCAAATGCATTAGGATTCTATTTAAGCTTTAGGAAAACTATCCATAGGTAATATTTGATGTGTAAAAGTCAACCCCATCTCAATCCATGGCATTGTGTGGCCAAAACCACTCAAAGTGTCTCACATTTATTTTAAATGGACAACATTTTAATTGAAAACAACTACTGGCATACGGAAAACCGACCAAATGCATTCGGAATGTGTTAAAAGTTTATAAAAATGATCAATGGGTCATATGTGACATGTACGAGTCAACCCTACCATAATTAGAGACATGGTGTGACCGTAACCATTCAAAGTGTCTCATTTTTTTTTGAAATGAACAACATTTTAAGTGAAAACAACAACTGACATACGGAAAACTAAACAAACGCATTATAAATGTGTTTATTCTTTTAGAAAATGATACATGTGTCATATGTGATGTGTACAAGTAAAACCCACCTCAATACAAGGTACGGTATGGATGGTACCACTCAGAGAGTCTCTCTTTTGTTTAAAATGGACATCATTTTAAGTGAAAACAACAAATGATATACCGAAAACCATCCAAACGCATTCATATTCCATTAAAACTTTAGTAAAACGATCCATGGGTCATATTACATGTTTAAGAGTCAATCCCACATAAATCAGAGGTTCAGTGTGGCCGTCACAACTCAAAGTGTCTCAGTTTTATTTGAAATGGACAACATTTTAAGTGAAAATTACAACTGGCATATGGAAAACTGACCAAACATATTCGTATTCTGTTGAAACTTTAGGAAAACGATCCATGGGTCATATGTGATGTGTAAAAGTCAACCTCTCTTAAATCCAAGGTGCATTGTTCCTGGAACTACTCAAAGTTTATTTCTTTTGTTTCAAAAGGACATCGTTTTAAGTGAAAACAACAACTGACATACGGAAAACTGACCAAACACATTCAGATTCCATTTAAACATTAGTAAAACGTTCCATGAGTCATTTGTGACATGTAAGAGTAAACTCCACCTCAATACGAGTCCCGGTGTGGCTGGCACCACTCAAAGTGTCTCACGTTTATTTGAAATGGACAACATTTTAATTGAAAACAACTACTGGCATACAGAAAACTGACCAAACACATTTTGAATTTGTTGAAACATTATCAAAACGATCATTGAGTCATATGTGACATGTACGAGTTAACCCCGCCTTAATAAAAGGCATGGTTTGGCTGACACCACTCAAAGTGTCTCATTCTTTTTTGAAATGAACAACATTTTAAGTGAAAACAATAACAGGCATACGAAAAACTTACCAAATGCTTTCAGTATATATTGATACTTTAGGACAATGATCCATGGGTCTATATAACGTGTACGAGTCAACCCCGCCTCAATTAGAGGAACATTTTGGAAAATATCACTCCAAGTGTATGTATTTTGTTTAAAATGGACGTCATTTTTAGTAAGAAAAACTGGTATATGAAAAACCGAACAAACGTATTTGGATTCTGTTGATAATTATTCAGTTTTTATGTATTTTATTGATAATTGATAATTAAATTATGTATTTATTAAATTATGAATTTAATTCCGGATTCCACATATAACTGTCATCTAAATTTTAAATTTAATTCTAAATCAATTATGTATGTTCATAATTACGTTATGAATTATGATTTAATTTTGGATGTGTATAGTTCAAGAATGAATTATATGTTAAATGTTTATGAATTTGTTCTCTATATGTATTTCTTAGTTTGTTATTGCAGGTATAGTAATTGGAAAGGAGCAGAATGGACATCATTAGAGGCTCCTGTGCAAATTGCAGGCTGCTGTGCAATTTGCACAGCATAGCCTATGCCAACAGTTTCAAACTGTTGGGAAAGGGTTTTTTTTTGTTTTTTGGAATATTTTATGTCTTATAGGGTTTTAAATTTTTTTAGAGTTTTTTAATGTTTTTAGTGGTTTAATGGCTTTTTAGAGTTTTTAGTGGTTTTTAGGTTTTTTTTGGAATTTATGTTTTTAGGGGTTTTTATGGTTTTTAGGGGTTCTTAGGGTTTTAATAATCTTTTATGGTTTATTAGCAGTTTTATAATTTATAGGTTTTCAGAGGGTTTAAGCATTTTTTATGTTTTTATGATTTTCTTAGTGGTTTTCAAGGTTCATATGGGTTTTATGGTTTTTGGGATTTTTTTTTCATTTTTAGGAATTTTATTGGTTTTTATTGTTTTTTAATTTTTGGGGTTTTTAGGGTTTCTATGCTGTTTAACATTTTTATGTTTTTAGGGGTTTTAAATATTTTTATGATTTTATGGTTTTCTTATAGTTTTTCATGGTTTGAAGGATTTTTTTCATTTTTAGTTATTTTTAGGTATTTTTTATGTTTTTTATTATTTTTAGTGTTTCTATGTATTTTGAGGATTTTTAGGGGTTTATAGTTTTTAATTTTTTAGTTATTTTATGTGTATTTTGGTTTTTAAAGTTTTATTTGGAGTTTTCTGGGGTTTTAGGGTTTTTACTTCTTCTGGGTTTTTAGGGGTTTTTAAGAATTTTATATTTTTTTTGGGTTTTTATATATTTTTATGGGTTTTTGATTTTAATGGTTTTTAGGGTTTTAGAGTTTTTTCAATTTTATTTTTTCTTTAGTTTTAAGTGTTTTTAAGTTTTTTAATTTTTTCTTAGGAGTTTTCTGGGTTTTTTTGTTTTTTAAGTTTTTATGTATTTTTAGGGTTTTTATGATTCTTATGTTTTTTGGGTTCTTATGGATTTTGAGGGGTTTTAGGGTTTTTATATTTTCCATGGTTTTTAGGGTTTTTTCAGAATTTTATTGTTTCTTCATTTATTTGGGTTTTTAGGTTTTTAGGGTTTTGGGGGTTGTTGGGGTTGTTGGGGTCTTATTAGGGTGTTTAGTGTTATTTATATTTTTTTTGAGGTTTTAGCGTTTTTAGGGTTATAATAGTTTCTTAGGGTTTTTCAGTTGTTTTAGATGTTTTTATGAATATATGGGGTTTTTTAGGATTTTTATGGTTTTTAGGGTTTTAGGGATTTTGATGGGTTTTATCACATTTAGGGTTTCTAGTAATTTTTTTTTGTTTAAGTTGTTTTTATGATATTAATGTTTTCTTTAGGGTTTTCATGATTTTTATATTTTTTTATGCTTTTATGGTTTTTATGGATTTTTTAGGATTGTTTTGGATTTTTAGGATTTTTATATATTTTATAGTGGTTTTAGGGTTTTTACAGTTTTTATGGTTTCTTAGGGTTTAGGGTTTTTTTTTGAGTTATTAATTTTTTAGGGGTTTAAAGTGTTTTAATAGTTTTCAGCAATTTTAGGGTTTTTATGGTGTTTTTTGGTTTTTAACATTTTTAGTTGTTCTTAGTGTTTTTATTACCTTTTTAATGTTTTCATCATTTTTAGGTTTTTAGGTTATTTACCCTTTTTAGGTTTTTCTAGTTTTGGTATTGGTTTTTATGGTTTTTTACATTTTAGTGATTTTTATGTTTTGTAAATATTTTTATGGTTTTTAGGGTTTTAGTGTTTTTTGATTATTTAGGAATTCTTAGTGATTTAGTATTTTTATCATTTCTAAATCTTTTATGGTTTCATATGTTCTATTATTTTTATTTATTTCTTAAAGGTTTTTAGGGTTTTTAGGTTTTTTGTTGTTTATGTGGATTTTTTTATCATTTTTATGACTTTAATGGTTTTTTGGTATTTGAAGGGTTTGTGATGATTTTTTGGTTTTTAGGGTTTTAGGGTTTCATTGGGGTTTCATGTTTTTTTCCATTTTTTGGTTTTAATGTTTTTTAGAGTTTTTAAATTTCTATTGTTTTAAATGTTATTTAGAGTTTTTAGTTGTTCTAGAGTTTTTTATGGAGTTTAGGGTTTTTTATTTTTGTAGGTTTTTCTATGGTTTTTGGGTTTTTAGGGTCTTTTAGGATTTTTAGGTGTTTTAGTGTTTTTCATGTTTTTAGTGGTTTTATGTGTTTTAAGGTTTTTATGGATTTCATAAGGTTTAGTTAGGGTTTTTTATTTTTGGGTTTTTTGTAAATTTTATGAATTTTATGTTTTTTAGGGTTTTTAATGATTTTTAGGGTTTTGGGGGTTTTGGGGTATTTAGGGATTTTATTGTTTTTAGTGTCTTTTATGTTTTTAGGGGATTAAAGTTCTTTATCTATTTATGGTTTTCTTAGGTTTTTTCATGGTTTTTAGGGTTTATTACATTCTTTGGGATTTTAGGGCTCATTTTAGAATTTATATGGTGTTTTAGGGTTTTTAGGTATTTTTACGGTTTTTACGATATTTTATGTCTTTAGATTTTTTATGGTTTTTTGGTTTTATTAAGGTTTTTTTGATTTAATAAGGGTTTTAAGGTTTTAAGGGTTTTTTATCATTTTAGGGGTCTAAAGGTATTTTATATTTTTTTAGTGGTTTTATTGGGTTTTAGGGGGTTTTATGGTTTTTTGAGGTTTTTAGGGGTTCAAGGGTCTTTTTAGGGGATATTAGCTATTTTAGAATTTTTTAGGTTTATATTAGTTATTAATGTTTTTAGTTTTTTAATGTTTTCTTAATTTTTTTATGGTTTTGTGGATTTTTATTTTTTTAGATATTTTTAGGGATTTTCATGTTATTATGGTTTTTTGGTATTTAAAATTTATGAGGGTTTTTAGTGTTTTTTGGTTCATAGTAGATATATGTTTTTTTATCATTTTTAGGTTTCCTTAGGGGTTTTATGAGTTTTTAGATATATATGATTTTTAATGGTTTTTTGGGGTTTTATAGTTTATAACACTTTTGGGTATTTTTAGGATTTTAATGGTTTTTATTGTTTTTCGGGGTTTTTTGGTTTTTAGAGTTTTTAGGGTTTTATAGTTTTTGGAGTTTATTCGGTTTTTAGGGGTTTTATATTTTTTATGGTTTTGTTGGGGGGTTTCATGTTTTTAGGGTTTTTTTATCCTTTTATGGATTTGTAGTGATTTTTTTTGTATTTTTAAGGGCTTTTCAATTTTTAGGGACTTTGTTTTTTGGGTTTTATCAAATTTTTTTTGTTTTTTGGTTTTTTGAGTTTTTCAGGTTTTCATAATTTTTTTAGTGTTATTTAATGCATTTAGGTGTTTAAAGTGGGGTTTATAGTTTTTAGTTGGTTTTAGGGGTTTTATTATGTTTTAGGGTTTTTAATGTTTTAGGGGTTTTTAGAGGTTTCATGGTGTTTCAAGGATATTTGGGACTTTATAGGGATTTTAGTTTTTTTATGGGTTTTAGGGTTTTCATGGGTTATAAGTGTTTAGGTTTTTTAAGGTTTTCTCTATGTTTTTTGGGGTGTAGTGTTTTTACATTTTTGGTTTTCTTGGGATTTTTAAGTTTTTTAGGATTTTTTATGTGTTTTAGTGCTTTTGGTGGTTTTAAGATTTTTTGGGTTTTTATGTTGTTTAGGGTTGTTAATTGTTTATTTTAATTTAAGGTTTTTTTTGGTTTTTTTGGGTATTTTGGGTTTCTATATTTTTCATGTTTTTAATGGTTTTTTTTTTGAATTTTTTGAGGTTTTGAAGAATTTCGATGTTTTTAGGGATTTTAGGTGTTTTATGTTTTTTTAGGGTTTTTTATTCTTTCATGGGTTTTAAAGTTATTAAAATTTTTTGATATTTAAAGTGTTTCTATATTTTTTAGTGGGTTTTAGGGTTTTTTGTGTTTTCAAGGTTTTTAGGGTTTTTATGGGTTTTAGGGTTTTTTATGGGTTTTGGGGTTTTTATGGTTTTAAAATTTTATGGGTTTTAGAGATTCTAAGTGATTTCCAGTTTATAACATTTTATTAGGGGTTTTTAGAATATTTAAGGGTTTTAGGTTTTAAGACATTTTTAGGGATTTTTTATGACTTCTATAGCTTTTATGGTTTTTACAGATTTTGTGGGTTTTAGGGTTTTAAGGGGTTTTATTATTTTTTAGATGTTTAATGGATTTATTTGTTTTAGATTTTTAACGTTTTCTTAGGTTTCTTCAAGATTTTAGTGTTTTTTACCTTCTTATCAATTTTAGTGCATTTTTTTAGGATTTATAAGGTTTTTAGTGTTTGTATGTATTTTGAGGATTTTGAAGGTTTCTTATGTTTTTAGATATTTTTTGGGGTTTTTGGTTTTAGGGGTTTTTTTGAGTTTTTTTGGATTTAATGGTTTTTACAGTTTTTTAATATTTTTAGGGGTTTAAAGAGTTTTCATGTTTTAATGGGTTTTTTGGTTTTTTTTTGGGTGGGGGGGTTAGGGTATTTATAGTTTTTAGGGATTTTATGGGTTTTAGTTTTATTAGGGTTTATGGTTTTTAGGTTTTTTTAGCAATTTTAGATTTTTAGGGGCTTTAATTGTTTTAGGGTTTAATTTTTTTCTTGGGAGTTTTCAGGGTATTTAGGTTTTTTACCTTTTCGGGGATTTTTAGTTATTTTTTAGGAACTTAATGGATTTTTATTGTTTTTAGCGATTTTAAGGGTTGTTTGGATTTTATAGTTTTTTTGGGGGTTTTGGTTTTTTAGGGTTTATAATGTTTTTAGAGTTTTTATTGTTTTTAATGGTTCAAATGGTTTTTAGAGTTTTAGAGGTTTTAAAGGTTTCATGTTTTTATTGTTTTTATGGTTTTAGGGGTTTTTATAGTTTTTTTACATTTTTTAGTTTTTCAGGTTTTTTATGTATTTTTAATTTTTTAAGTTTTTATTAGGTTTTTTATGGGGTTTTATGGTTTTCTTATTTTTAGTGATTTTTATGGATTTTTAGGATTTTTATGTTTTTTTTTGGTTTTTAGAGGTTTTGATTATTTTTAATGGTTTTAGTGTTTTAGGGGATTTTCGGGTTTTTATGGTTTTTAGCCTTTTAGGGGTGGTACGGGTTTAAAGTGTTTTTATTTATTTAAGGTTTTATTAGGGGTGCTTATTATTTTTGGTGTTTTTAAAATTTTTTGGGATTTACTGGATTTTTTTAGTTTTTAGTGTTTTTAGAATTTTGACTGTTTTTAGGGTGTTTATTTTTTTGGTTTTTAGGTGGTTTGTAGAGTTTTTTAGGATTTTTAATGTTTTTAGATTATTCCAATAGTTTTAGAGGTTAAATGTGTTTTAGTAGTTTTAGGGTTTTATGTGTTTTAAGGGGTTTTATGGATTTTAGGGTTCTTTTTTTGGTTTTTTGGGTTTTTATGATTTTTAGAATTTTTTATGTTTTTAGTGGTTCTAATTTTTTTAAATTTTCACGGTTTTCATAGGGTTTTTATTTGTTTTTAGGTATTTCTTCATTTATATATATTTTAGGGATTTTTATGATTTTTATGGATTTTTAGAGTTTTGTGAGGTTTTGAGGGTTTTTATTGTTTTTATTGTTTTTTGGTTTTTTGGGTTTTTATGGTTTTTGAGTTATTTGGGGTTTAAAATGGGTTTTAGAGTTTTTAAAATTTTAGGGGTTTAAAGGGATTTTAGAGATTTTATTGGTTTTTAGGATTTATGGGATTTTAGTGTTTTTATGGTTTTTAGGGGCTTTATTGTTTTTTGGGTCTTTAGTGTTTTAGCATGTTTTCGATTATTAGGGGTTTAATGTGCTTTTAGGTTATTAAGGCTTTCTTAAGGTTTTTTTAGTGTTTTTTACATTTTAAGTAATTTTTATGGATTTTTTAGGATTTTTATTAGTTTAGGGTTTTTCGGAATTTTTAATATTTTTAGGGATTTTAGGATTTTATGGGTTTTTATGGTTTTTATTGTTTATTGTATTTTTATTTTTATTTTTTAGTGTTTTTATGGTTTTTAGAGTTTTTAACATTTTTGGGTTTAAAGAGTATTTAATGTTTTTAGAATTTTTAACATTTTTAGAGTATTAAAGTGTTTTTAGAGTTTTTAGTGGTTTTTAGGTTTTTATGGGTGTAGGGGTTTTCCATGATTTCATGGTTTTTATGGTTTTTTGGGGTGGGGGTTAGGGTTTTTAGTTCCTTTTAGTGTTTTCATCATGGGGGGGGGGGTTGAGTTTTTTTTCTTAGGGGTTTTCATGGTTTTTAGTGATTTTTAAGAACTTTTTAGATTTTAATGTTTTTAGGGTTTTCATATATTATTAGGGTTTTTAGTGGTTTATGGTTTTATCATTTTTATATTTTTAAGGGTTTTATGGGATTTAGGTTGTTAAGGTTTTGATAGGGGTTTTCATGGTTATTATGGTTTCTTTTGATTTTAGGGATTTTTTGTTCTTTTTTTGGATTTTTATTGTTTTTATGGTTTTTAAGGATTTTGGGGTTTAATTAGGGTTTTTAGGGTTTTGGGTTTTTTGTTTTATTTGTTTTTTTTTTTGAGTTTTTTAAGATTTTTTGTTTTTTATAATTTTTTAGCATTTTTAGGGGATTAAAGTATATTTAGAGTTTTTAGTGGTTTTAGTGTTTTTTGTGGTTTTAGGTGTTTTATAAGGTTTTTAAGGGGTATTATGGTTTTTAGGGGTTTTTATTGGATTAATGTCTTTTGGGGTTTTTAGGGCTATTAGTTTTTAGGGATTTTAAATATTTTTTAGTTTTTCATAGTGTTTTTTAGAGTTTTTTTTATCAATTTTCAAGATTTTTAGGGAATTTTTAGTAATTTTATAGTATTTTTGGGGTTTTTAAAGATTTTTATGTTTTTAGGGTTTTTTTATGGTTTTTATGGTTTTCATGGATTTTATGTTTTTTTATCATTTTTAGGTTTTAGGGTTTTAAGTGTTTTTTGGGTTTTAAGTGTTTTTTAGGTATTATAAGGGTTTTATGGTTTTTTATTTTTTTGGAATTTTTATGGTTTTTTATGATTTTATGGTTTTATATTTATTTAGAAATTATGAGAATTTTAGATATTTTGAGGGTTTTAATATTTGTTTTTGGGTTTTTAGGGTTTTTTATACTTGAAATATTTTATGGTTTTTTAGAGATTTTTTAATGTATTTAATGGTTTAATGGGTTTTTAGATTTTTTAGTGTGGTTTTATGGTTTTGATAAGTTTAATTGTTTTTAATGGTTTTTATGGGTTTTATGTGTTCTATGGGTTTTTAGTGTATTTTTTTCATTTTTAGGGTATTTAGTGTTTTATTTTGTTTTTTAAGTGTTAAAAGTTTTTTTAGATTTTTAACGTTCTTAATTGGGGATTTCAGGGTTTTTTTGGGGTTTTTTTATGTTTTTAGGGATATTTAGGAATTTATTAGGTCCTTTTTGGTTTTATAGATGTTAGGGATTGGATGGATCTTAGAGTTATTTAGGGGTTTTAGCAATTTTTATGTTTTTAGTGGTTTTATGTGTTTATATGTTTTTCGGTTTTCTTTGGGGTTTTTGGTGTTTTTTGGGGTTTTTATGTTTTTATGGAGTATTTGGTATTTTTGTTTTTTTAGGTGTTTTAGTTTTTTAGGTATTTGAGGGTTTATAGGTTTTTTTTGGATTTTTAGTCATTTAAAGGGTTTTTGGGTTTTTAGGGTTTTTTGATATTTTTAGATTTTTCATGGTTTTTTATCTTTTTAAACATTGATAGCTGTTTAATCGTTTTTTTTGATTTTTTAGTGGATTTTTAGGTTTTTATGGGGTCTTAGGGGTTTTTCGGTTTTTAGAGGTTTTTAGGGGATTAAGGGTATTTTTAGAATTTTTATCAGTCTTTATTTTTATGGGTTTGAAGTGCTTTTAAGGGTTTAAAGTTTTTAGGGGATTTATGGGTTTTTTCAATGTTTTTAGGGATTTATTATGATTTTTAAGGTTTTTAGGTTTTTTTCAGATTTTGATGGGTTTTAGTGTTTTTTTGGTTTTTTTGGTTTTTTAGAGTTTTATCATTTTTTGATTTTTTTTGTGAGTTTTATGTGTTTTAGGATTTTTATTGTTTTATTAGTTGTTTTCTGTGGGTTTTATGTTTTGAGTTATTTTATTGATTTTTTATTTATATTTTTTTTGTGGTTTTATGAATTTTTTGGGTATTTAGTGGCTCTTAGGGTTTTATGGTTTTATTGTAATTTTTAGGGATTTTTTGAGTTATTTATGGTTTAAGAGGTTTTGGAGTTTTTAAAAAAAATAGGGTATCAAACGGTTTTTAGATTTTTTAGTGATTTTTAGTGTTTTTTGGGTATTTATTTTTTTATGGATTTAAGGGGGTTTTTATATTTTTCATGGGTTTTAGGGGCTTTAAGGTCTTTTTACTGTTTTGGTGTTTTTTATTTTTAAGGGTTTTATGTGTTTTTATGTTTTTAAGATTTTATTATGTTTTTAGGTTTTTAGCTTTTTAAGGATTTGTTGGGGATTTTAAGTTTTTTTTGGGTTTTATCGATTTTCAGGGATTTTAGGATTTTTATAGTTTTTATTGTTTTTAAGGGTTTTAGAGTTTTTAGGTTTTTATAGGCGTTAGGTTTTTTTAATTATTAAAAGTATTCTTAGAGTTTTTTAGGGTTTTTGAGTTTTTCATTTGTAGGTATTTTTAGGATATTTATGGTGTTTAAGGGACTTAAGTGGTTTTGAGGGTTTTTATCATTTTTTGTGTTTTCGGTCTTTTTTTAGTTTCTGATGTGGTTTAAGGTTTTTAAATTTTTTAATATTTTTAGGGGTTTAAACGGGGGTTTATAGTTTTTACTATTTTTATGGGTTTTACGGGTCTTTATGGTTTTTATGTTTTTAGGGGTATTTATGGGTTTTATGGGTTTTATAGGTTTTAGGTTCTTTTAGGGTTTTTAGAGTTTTTAGGTTTTCAGGGGTTTTATATGTTTTTTTGGATTTTATGGTTTTCTTAGAGGTTTTCATGGTTGTGAGGTTTTTTTAAAAATTTTGGGATTTTTAAAGATTCTTTAGGTTTTTTATCAATTTTAATGATATTTAGAGATTTTGAGGGCTTTGTAGGGTTTTGGGTTTTTTGGGGTTTTTAAATTTTAACGTTTCTAGGGTTTTTAACTATTTTTCTATTTTTAATGTTTTTATAGTTATTTTCAAAATTTTATTTGTTTTTATATTTTTATGCATGGTTAAGGTTTTATTTTTGTTTTTTATGGTTTTAGGATTTTCAGGTATTTTGAGGGTTTTTATGTTTTTATGTTTTTAATGGTTATTTGGTGTTTTAGAGTTTTTTTTGTGTTTCTAGTGTTCTTATAGTTTTTTTAATATTTTCAAAGGATTAAAGGGTTTTTCCAGTTTTAACTAGTTATTAGGGTTTTTAGGGGTTGTAATGGGGGTTTAAAGATTTTTATGTGGTTTTGTGGGTTTTAGGGTTTTTAGGTTTTTAGCGTTTTTACTGTTTTAAGTTTTTTAGGGGATTTTAGTCTTTTTTGGATTTTATGATTTTCTTAGTCTTTTATATGGTTTTTGGGATTTTTTACATTTTAAGGGTTTTTAGTGATTTCTGATATTCTTATGGTATTTTTGGGTTTTTAGGGATATCGAGGGTTTTTTGTATTTTTAGTATTTTTAGGGGGTTTAAGGGTTTTTATATTTTTCAGGTTTCTTAGGGGTTTGAAGTGTTTTGACGGTTTTAATTTTTTCTTTCGGGTTTTAATGGTTTTTTAGGTTTTTAAATTTTAAGTGCTTTTTTGGATTTTATGGATTTTTTATAGTTTGTTGTTGTTTTTATGGATTTTGACAGTTTTAGGGATTTTAAGTGGTTTTAATGTTTTTAGGTGTTTTTGATTTTCTCGGGCTATTAAGTTTTTTAGATTTTTTATCATTTCTATGGGTTTAAAGGGTTTCTATAATTTTTAGCCAGTTTTAGTGTTTTATAGGTTTTTAGGAGTTTTTAAGGTTTTCATGGGTGTTTAGTGTTTCTGGGAGTTTTAGGGTCTTTTAAGATTTTTTGGTTTTATGGTAGTTTTAAGTGTTTTTATGTTTTTATGGTATTCTAAAGGGTTTTCTGGGTTTAAGGGTTTTTTACTTTTTATGGTTTTTTACCTTTATAAGGATTTTATACGTTTTTATGACTATTATGGTTTTTTGGGTTTGTAGGGGTTTTGAGGTGTTTCATAGTTTTTAGTGGTTTTAGTGTTTGTTTAGGGGTTTTATCAATTTTTAGGTTTTTGGGGGTGTTAATTGTTTTTATATTATTAATTTTTTCTTAAGGGTATTCAACGTTTTTAGGGTTTTTATTTATTAAGGGATTTCTGGGTCTGTTTTGGAATTTTTTTTATGATTTTTTAGGGTTTTTAGGGATTTTGAGGGTTTTTTGTGTTTTTGGATTTTTAGGTTTGTTATGTTTTTTTATAGTTTTTTTTGAGTTCTTCAGGGTTTTAAGGTTTTTTAAAAAAATTTAACATTATTAGGGTTTCAAAGGGTTTTTATATTTTTAGGGTTTTTATGTGTTTTAGGGTCTTGAATTTTTTTATGTGGTTTTATGGTTTTAGGGGTTTTAGGGGTTTTGTGATGTTCTTAGGGTTTTTAGGGGTTTATGTTTGTTTTAATGTTTTCTAAGTGTTTTCATGGTTTTTAGGTTTTTTATGTTTTTAGGGATTCTTAAGGATTTTTAATTTTTTTGGGATTTTCAAGATTTTTTGGTTATTAGGGTTTTAGCATTTTTTTTCTTTTTTAGGGGTTTTAATTGGTTTGAGGTTTTTTATGGTTTTCTTATGTGTTTTCAAGGTTTTTAGTTTTTATGTTTTTAGGGATTTTAGTTCTTTTTAAGTATTTTATAGAATTTTAGGATTTTAGGGATGTAGGGGGATTTTTGGGTTTTAGGACTTTTAGTGTTTTTAAATTTTTGTAGGTTTTTAGGGGCTTTTTGAGTTTTTATAGTTTTAATGGTTTTTCATTTTTTATTATTTTTTGGTTTTAAAGGTTGTTTTATATTTTTTAGTGAGTTTTGTGGTTTATATGGTTATTTATATTTTTTGGTTTTAGGGATTTATTTCTTTTAGGAGTTTTTAGTTTCTTTTTAGTATTTTTAGGTTTTTTAGGGTTTTTATTTTTTTTTTCTTTTAGTTTTTTTAAGTGTTTTTAGGTTTTAATGTTTTCGTAGTGTTTTTCAAGGTTTTTAAATTTCTTTACATCATTATGGATTGTTTCGGGTTCCGGTCTCAAAACGCCCAATGGTTCCATATCCGATGACAGTGGACCTGCTTTCCAAAGGTAGGCGTTCGCCGGATGGTCTGACAAGCGACGCTTAAGAACTCACATTGGTTGAAATTATGGGAATTCGGGATCATCGCACCCTTTTGGGGGGAATTATTTCCTGTTCCAGGACTCTCTAATAGATTTAAGACGTATTCATATGTTCGCGAATCTTTGGTTTATTCCCAAGCATAGTATCCACGGATTTAACCTGGTTGGAAATGGTCAGTTGAACGCAGGGGTTTGGAATCATTTAGTCATGAGGTTTACCATCCCTCGTTGGATCAATGACCCCGCAGAGTCATAACTCATTGAGGCGCCACTAGGAGTGGCGCGGTGGACCAATGTCAAGATAATCAGATCGACCGGTTGTTGGGCTTGAACCTCATGGAGGCTTCCTATGTACCCTGCCTAGGGGACACAGATCAAATTCCACTTAGTTCAAATGGGCTCGGGAATTACGCTCTCAGGTGGCCCAGAGTGATGGATTGGGGCTTACACTCTGAGGAGGCTCATAAGAGGATGTCATGATCAATGGTTACTCTAAGCCCACGTGAGTCATGATCGGTGTGAGAAACAAGAGGCAGCAGGGACCAGAGGATCGCGTCACGAAAGGTGCGTCCGTGAGAACCGGAGTGGGGCTTACGCATGAGGGCGGCCCATGGTGATGGATTGGGTCTTACACTCTAAGGAGGCCCATGGGCGACAAAGTGCAATGGGAGAGGGAAAGGGGGTTCTCCTGTGCCCATCTCCTCTCTCGCGGTGCATGAGGGATTCCTTCTGATGTGTATTTTACTTCCCCGAGGAGCCCTTAACTAGTGGAGAGGAAGAAAGGGGACTCCTGAGCTCAGACTCCATATTACCGTGGGAATGTGAACCCAGGAATGCTTTAAGAATTTGCTCAAGGGTCGGGGAAACCCCTTCGCCTCTACTTACCATGGGTATGTGAACTCAAAATGGCGCACTGATGTGCCTGAGGGTTACACCACACGGATCTGGTGGCTCTGGAGGAGGCCTCGGCTCGGGGCCGATGAGTATGCCAATGAGGAGGATGCGGAGGATCGGGCCGGATCAGGATGATCTTATGTGGCTTCGGGAACGGGAACTCTGAAAGATTCAGCAGACCACACAGGGGTATGGTTGGTGGGGCCCTTCGCGTAGGGAAGTGCTACGCGGCTGGAGAAGTCGTCCGCGAACCAGGGTGGTCCGTGGACTGAGAGTCTGTCCGCGAACCAGGGTGGTCCGCGGATTAATTGGCATCCCTCGAACCAGGAGGGTTAGCGGCTTCGGGTTCAGCCCACATACAAGGTTGGTACGCGGAGGGTTCCACATGAGCAGTGGCGGCCAAGGGCGGTGCCTGTTGGGGGTTCGTCGGTCGAGGCTTCTCCTGCATAGGACGATGCTACACGGCGCGGCGGATCGAAAAAAAGGCATAAACACCCTGATCCACGGGGAGTGCATCCACGGAGGGGCTATGGTTCGCGGCCTTCTCTTTTTATTTTATTTTGAGTTCGTGGTTCACAAAATTATTATGTATTTTTGGTTCCTTATTAGTTTGTTCCCAGGTTTATACCTTCTCTGGTTCACGAACTGAAACTTTGCTGTTTGTGAAATCCTAAGCCTTCCTTCAAAATCTTTCCACCCGAGTCTGATCGATCTCCTCTGAATCCACTTCCTATGAATCCGAATATATCTCCCTATTCCTTTCCCCATCGGTCTCCTTTTATAGAGTGGGGAAAGAGATGTATCTGTGGTCAAGCGGCACCTTTTGCGGAGGCCCATGACCAAAAACCCGGTTTATGGCTGACTTGGTCAATCCGTGACTCGCGGTGAGCATCGAGCGCTTCTCCCCCTTGCGAACCGAATGAGGGGAGTGCTTCGCCGCCACGTAGGGTTCTGCCTCCATTTCGTGAACAACAGCAGAGGCGGTTCGGGCCAGCTGACACGGCTCGTGGGTAGGGAGGTTCATGTTGGTGAACCGGATTGGCGTCCGCCCTGCTTCGTGCCCGCGAAGGGTCTCTACCTCCATTCTGCGAAAGACAACGATCCGCGGAGGGGGGACGCTTCGCGAAAACAGCCATGCATCTTTAACATTAGACTGGTCCATGGACCGATTCGTCCTTCACCATCCTTGAGTATTGTCAATGTTTTCCCATACCTTTGAAGGTAAATTGGGTAGAATATCCCTTCAGTTAAAGGGGGTCATCATTCTCCTTTGCGGATTTTTCAGGACCCTACAAATGCCCCCCATCAGAATGGGGTCCGATCGGAATGAAGAGGAGGCTATTTCAATGTAGAGTGGTCTTGAAACTTGGGTAGTTTGCAGAAGAGAGGTGGACCTGGAAGGGGACCACGCCTATAAATACGGGGGGCCCTTAATTTGTCCTTTACCAGATTCCTCTCGAAACTAGAGCTTTTTGTGTGCGGCACTTGTTCCTTCGCGAAACACTTCTTCTGCGAACCGGCTGCTACATCCGTGAACCATTTCTCATTCGCGTCGTTCTTCATCCACGGATCAATGTCCTAGCCATGAACTAACACTTTTAATTAATTAAAATGTAAGTCATGATGGTCCACGTAGGAATTTGCTTCACAGTTTGGGTGCTCCGCGGTTTCGATGCTCTGCGGACTAAAATATTCTAAAATTTAAAAGTTTCTAAGTCTCCTGAACTTAACCACTTAAATTTGGGATTGAGATTCCGTGAAGCAACCTGGTATGCGGTCTCCTGACCAATGCTTCGCTGGCTAGGGTTTTGTTGACTACTTTCGCGAAGGGATGGTTCGCGGGATGTTGTCATCATGAACCATCCTTAGAGGCCTCCTCACGGACTTTTCTATGAAGGATCATCAAATAACCTTCAGCCAAATATTTGGTATTTTTGTCCATATTTTATTATTCTAAACTAACCATTTGTTGGCTCTCGTCGTGCAGGGAGAAAATATGGTTCCCCTCATTCTGCACAAAGTCCTGCTACAGAGCCTCTCCCAATTGGTTCAGGGAGACGTTTAGCTATGACTCGCAGAGTGGAGAACATCCAATAGGACCCCAGTCGGTCCATCATTCCTGACGATGGTGTCCTAAAAGACTTGCTCTCTCCTGAGCTCCGGGATTATCCACTATCAAATCAGCTTCCGCTTCGTGGATTCGGTCTTCAAGAGGATGTCCCTATTCCCCCAAGTTTCTCTGGTCTTCCTTCTCCTTTATTGGAAGAGTCGCCCAAGTGTATTCAGGAGAACCATACCCAATCAAGGGAGATAGTTTCCGACTCTGACCAGAAAGACGCCTTCATTCTGAGAGGCTCTGTTTAGACCTAAAGTGATCAGCATACCCGAAACCTTTCTCAGGAAGTTTTCTTCAAGAGTTACCCTTAAATTATTAATCTCGCTCGAGTAGATCCTGTTGCAGGGTGGATCCCTAGGTGGGATCTTCGGTCTAGCGGGATCTTCTAAAATGACTGGGCCTGGGATTTCTGGATCCATCATAACTGCCGAGAGTCGCCTGAATCACTGGAAGCAGTCAATTTACTCCGTAGTGTGGGCTTACAAGTTTTATATTTACCCTCCATCCTTGGTCCTTCCAGACCTACTCAGTCGCTGGTGTTTAAGCCCTAATACATTTTACCTTTCCCATGGCGAAGATGGAATTAGTCTGTGGGATATCCATCACTTGGTAGGTATCTTGATTATTGGGGAAATTTATGACGAATTTCTATTTGCTCCCGACGCATGGGATGACGTCGAACAAGTGCCTTTATTGGAGACAGATCTGTAGGTTACGACAGACCAATCACTGGGTCAGGACTTGTGTGCATGCTCTCTTATTCCCTATAATACCTGGATAAGGTTATTTTTTAACACCACTGGTCCCGTACCAAAGATCAATCACCCCAGGACTCATCCCTCTCAATAATTACAAACCTCCCCAGGTTCCTACTGGGCGGTTCTGGAGGCGGATGACTACCTTTAATGGGGTTATGAGGTGTGCCTCGGTGTGCCGACTATGCTCCATCTGGAAGGTTTTTTTTCTATGTTCCTAAGCGGGTGGCTATTCCCTTCTCGGGACATTAATCCTGGTGTCAGGGCTTACACCCTGATGATGGCAGCTGAGCTGGCAGAGGGCTGCCTGGTGAATTTGGTTGTGCCCACATTGGCTCGTATTAATGAACTGTTGGGTCACATGCAGAAGGGTGGGTCACCCATCCGTCTGAGTGGACCCTTTAAATTTTTGTATGGCTGGGTAGTGGATCATTGTCACTGTTACGAGTATCATCACAACATGGTCATCCAGCTTCCTACTTTTCGACTTACCCTGCTTGATATAGCAGGAGTTCGCTTGGAATCGATCAGCTCTAGTGAAGTCCTCGAGCATCTGAGTGACTTCTCCCAGTTTTCTTTCACTCCCTACCCCACCCCTTCTAGCGTATTAGTTTACAACCGTCGGGGGAGCCTGGAGGAGTGTTCATACATGATCTCTTTGAGGGATGGATTTCTGTCTGCGTGGATCGACGAGTTTTCTCTATGCGAATTGTATATCCCATATCGCTTTTCTCGCCAGTTTGTTTGCATGAAAGTCCAAGTTTCCCTTCCCCCTCCTCAGGCTCGCGGACTGCACCCAGCAATACTTCGTCAATGGTGGCTGATTCTGACGCGGGAGGGATCTGACGCGAGCATCCCCCTACCTGTCATGGGGGCGGCCGCCGACCTTTCCATGGAGTATGCAAAGGCATGGGAAAAATACTATCCTGATGGGATCCTAGGGAAGGTCATCTGACAGGTTCCCAAATCAGGAGGTACTGCAGCTGTTACATCCCCCGCACCTTCCTCATCAACTCTAAGGGAGGATCGACTGATGGCTCGTCGATCAAAGTGGCTCATGGGGTTTTACTCTCCCAGTCATGTGGTGGCCGAAGTTCAGACGGGTTCACCCTTCTTGGACGTGGATGAGGATGATCTTGTGGTTCCGAGTCCCCGTGAGGCAATCCTGGAAGTTTTTCCAGTCGATACCAGGCTTAGCAACTTGATCCCCAAGCCTGAACTGGGGTTATAGGCTCTAGACTTTCCAGTTTCAGAACCAACTTCTTGCGAGAACATGCTTACTCTAGTTGCAATGCAAGATTTCATTTCTGTGCTATCCGATGAGGATACCAAATATCCTCGTGTTATGGCGGACCACCGGGCGGTGCGCAGGTGGGCCTGGACTCGGATTTGTGAGATCATTGCTGAAACTCCTCTTACTGAGATGGAAACTAAGACTGAAGCTCTTCTACAGCTCTTCCTGGGTTTGGGGTCGGGTGGCTTTGACTATCATAAATTCCATTCTCTTGCTTTTCAAGTTGTCATGGCCTGTGAGGAAGCTACCACTAGTGAATCCAAACTTGCTCACTTTGCTACCGCTCATTGCGAGACCCGAGCCCTAGAGGAAGCCACGACACAACTCCATCAGCCTATAGCATAGGAGGCATCCTCTCAAGATCAGGCGGTCGTCCTATCCTCTGAGTTGCATGAATGTGAAGAACAGACAGTGATTCTGAGGAATTAGTTGTCAGATGTGACTGGTCATCTTGAAGCCACCAGAAAAGGAATCAAAAATCTCCAAACAATAGTGGAGCGTACTCGTCCGGTGGCTGAGTTTGAAGCCAGGGAGATGGCCGTGTTGGAACAGTCTTGCAATGACCACCGCCGCACGGTTGCTGATCTGGTGGAGAGAGCGAGTCAGGCTCCTTTATGACTATCAGGGACACTCTTGTACTCTCTGTTTTACTTACCCCTCTCCCCCTTTTTTTGTGATGGAAAGACCCCAGCTTGTGGACATCCTCCTTTTTTTCAAATGAAATAAAGCCTCCTTTAATCACTTGTCACTGTAAAATTTGATTGTTACTAGAATAATTGTTGCGTAACTTACAACTCACTGAATCAGAATTAATTATAACTCAGGAAAACAAACTCTAACTTTTTCCTAGTCTATGGGGTCCAGTGAGCATAGTTTGACTATTGCTAGGGATTTGTAGAAAATCCCTACAAACTTTTTGTATATTCTTTTAATACCCTGATTTTTCCTAGGCTCATTTAGTGTGAATCCAGCGGGTATGGCCTGACTTTTGTTGAGGTCGCCCTTTTCAGGTTTTCGGCCTAACAGGCTTTGTGACTCTTTTCATGGGTGGTCTAAAGTCCCACCATCAAGACTTTCATTATTGATGTTTTAGTTCGAACATCTTTGAACAAATATGGTGGGGAAAAGTCCCCAGTAGGGTTTGGCTGATTAAAAGATGTCTCAATACTCTTCAGACACCCATGGAGAGAGTGTGTTTAAATTTGAAGGACATGCAGGGCATGTATCAAGGCATGGGAGTCGCATCGGCGTACAGAGGTAGGAGGAGCATCGCCTAAAGAAATTTTTACTTTGTTAGATAGGCCAGGGGTGATCAATATGCAGAGCCGCTGAGGGCATGGTATGCATAGTTGTGCAAAGGTGTCCTTAAGCCAATGACTCTCCATTTCTGATGGCCATAGGACTTCATGAAAGTCCAGATTATGGAAACCACCATGGGTAGCTTGGAGAATTATGAAAACCATCGGGGGTGGCTTGGAAAGGTTATGTGACGTCTGAAAGGTTTTGAGAACATCTGTATCAATCAGGAGTGTGGAAGCAGGGTTCCTGTCCTACGCATTTATCTGTCATAAAGGATGGTTGGGGATTGGTGCAGTTTAAATTCATTCAGCCGGGACATCATTTGGAATGGAACGACTTCTCCTGGTCCTCGGTAAACTTGTCAGAGACATCCACCATATTCAGGAAGGGTTTTGAAAGAGGTTGGTAAAATATAACTCAGAATGTTTCCAAATCCTGGGATGGACATAGGGGCTCAAGGTCCAAGAGGCATAAGAAGAGAAGCATCGCCTAAGGAAATCTTGCCTTTGGTAGACGGTCCAGGGGAGATCAATATGCAGATCTGATGAGGGCATGGTATGCATAGTCATGCAAAGGTTTCCTTAGGTCAATGAATGTATTCCCCCGATAGCCAAGAAACTTCATGGAAGTTTGAGATTCGGGGCCACCAGGGGTGGCTTATGAGAGTTCGTCTTTTTTTGAGTGCAGAGTATGGTTTATGAGGAGAGGGTTCCTGGATATAGGAGGAGCATATAGGCTAAGTATACCGAGATTGGGTGAAGCCGTTCCTTCTCACACTGGTGTGAGACGGTGTCTTGTGCCGGTCTGACCCATGCACCAAAGGACTGAGAAAATCCTTTGTTCCTTTCTGAACCCGTGGCAGGTTTGACCATGCAGTTTAGCATCATACGGTAAAGACGAAGAGCATTATTAAAGGATGTTGTGCAGTTTAATGTCATGCAGCGAGGATGAGGGGAATTTTTCTTTCTTTTTCCAATGTTGTGCAGTTTAACGTCGTGTAGCATGGACGATTGACCGTGTAGTTTAACGTCTTATGGTAAGGACGTAGTTAAAAAGGCCACTCTTGATTAGAATGTAACTGGGCCCAAGTATCCTGGCATGTCTAAGATGTGGAGGTGGGGTTGATGGTGTAAATCATTATTCCAGGGCTTCTTAGATCAGGAGAGATGTCACAGAGGCTCTGAGGCCGGTAAGCGTACGGAGCTAGGAGGAGTATCTCCTGGGGAAATCTTGCCTTTGGTAGATGGGCCAGGGCCTATCAATATGCAGATCTACTGAGGGCATGGTATGCATAGTCATGAAATGGTGTCTCCAGGTCGATGGGTATCCACTTCCGATGTCCATGAATGGTTATGAAGATCCGAAATTTTCCGGGCCACGAAGTCTATCATCCGGGAAGGAAATATCTGAACATGTCGGGCATACTTGGACCTGGTTGCTATTAAATCTTAGAGAGATCTTTGTGCTGATTTATTTTTCACGCGGGGGTGTACATTTACTCCATGTAGTTTAACATCGTGTGTGAAGGATGAGGTACTCCTAGTTTAGTGGTCATAGAGCTTGGACCATTGGGTGACTATTACTGTAGTCACTTGAAGGATAACTGGCTCAACATGATCTGATATACTTGGAACAAGGTGGGGGATGAAGGTTGTAAATAGCAACTTTGAGTTTTCCTAGATCAAGAGGTGTGGTGTGGGGGCTATGAGGCCAGTAAGCGTACGGGGCTAGGAAGAGTACCACCCAAGGAAATCTTTCCTTTGATGGACGAGCCATGGGCTATCATTATGCAGATCCACTGAGGGCATGGTATGCATAGTCGTACAAAGGTGTCCCCAGGTCGATAACTTTCCACTTCCGATGGCCATGAATGGTTGCGAGAATCTGTGATTTCTCACAGTGCATAGTTCGACATGTGGGGATAATGGTGTCCGAGTATACTAGAAACATCTTCACTGCAATGGTCTGTTGAGTCAAAGTAGCCTAGTCCTGGCTTGATGTTCATTGAGGCGGGTCGCTATGTGAACCACCGGTGGACACATTGGCTAGCCAGGTAGGGGTACCCTAGCAACACTTGGATGTGAAAAGAGGAATGAACTTGTAAACCAATGTTCCATAAATTTTTGTATCGAGAGATTTGATATAGGGTCTCTGAGTCCGGTAGGCATACGGAGCTAGGAAGAGTGTCTCCCGAGGAAATATTTCATTTGGTAGACGGGCCGGGGGATATCAATATGCAGAGCCACTGAGGGCATGGTATGCATAGTCATGCAAAGGTGTCCATGGGTCGATGAATTTACACTTCCGATGGCCATGAGTGGTTATGAAGATCCAAAATTATCTGGGTCGTGGAGTCTGATGTATGAAGAGGATGCATCTAAATGTGCAAGGAGTATATCTATCTCGCATTTCCATGTGTCTTGGGTGGGTTGCGACGAAGTCCGTGCAGTTTAACGTCATGCGGTGAGGATGAACTCCATGCAGTTTAATGTCATACGGTAAGGACGAAGGTGACCCGATGTGAAAGGAAAGGGGGGGTCTGCACAGTATAACGTCATGCGGCGGGGATGACTTCGGTGCAGTTTAACGTCATGCGGTAAGGACGAGGTATACACCCCATGAAGGTTGGGTCCCTACACGGGGGAAGGGGGAATTTTTAAATCATTCTATCTGTAACACCCCAAGATTTTATGAAAAATATTCTTTTTAATTTCACTAATGTCTTGTGTTGTACACTACACCAAAAGGAGCTTGCACAACACGCATCCTTTATTTTCCTGTCATTACACGCAATCGCGACCTTCCTCGATAGCGTGTGTAGTACGCAATAACGAGTTTCACTAAACAACAATATGCTATTAAAATATTATTAAAACTACCCGTTATGAATAGTAATAACCACTTTTTGAAATTTTGTAATTTTATTTTTCAAAATGGAATTCATTTTTGGATTCGTAATATCGAAATTAGCTTAGGGTGAAACTTTGGTGATTTTCGAATAACTTTCATATTTTGATGAATAGTGGAAATTACTAAATTTTAATTAAAAACAACTTTTTCAATCGATATAATTAATAGTGATAAATTATTAATTTGAGTGGTTTTAAAGTATATTTAGAATATATTTTTATAATTTAATACAATGATGGTCGTTGGATGTAATTTCACAGTTAAACCAGACATAAACAAGTGTCAATCTTTTGATAGTTATTATCTCTTAAGAACACGCTATTTGTTTTGACGACGTGAATTAATTTTTAAATTAATTAATGAAACTGATATGTTTTGAATTTGGTAAAATAGAAATCATTTTTGAGTTCATAATATCAAATATAGCTTAGGCCTAATTTTTGGTATTTTTCTGAAAACTTTCAATTTTTGATGAATAGTGAAACCACTAAGTGGTAGTTAAAAAACTGAATTTTTCATAAAACTTAATTTTACCGCTTCTGTGAGTGGAATTTAGAAAATCCGAGAGACACGGTTAATATCAAGGACTAAAATGTGGTTCAATGAGATGAAAATAATTTTTTTGTGAATAGTAACTTTTTACTTTTTTTTACCACGGTTAAAAGTAAATAGGGTAATTATGGGTAGAAATGATATTATTATTACCCTAACACATGTCCTAATTCTATTGGACAAGTGTAATTCGACCAAAAACAAACTTATGAATAAAATATGACCATTTAGGCCCACGTGGATTAGATTAGGACATTTATTATTAGTTTATTTAAAGAAGGGTTAAAAGAGTTAAAATCAATGTTTATTTACTAAAACATTTTTAATATGGGGTTATACATAAGATAAATTCGACTATAAATATTCATTAGAAATCTAAAAGGATTTCCTACATAATTATATTTTATTTATAATTTTTAGACATTAAATAAATTAATTTATTTATGACACAACGATGATGCAGTAATTACCCTTTTAAGGAAATGTTAACATAATTGATGTTATAAATGCTCAAATAAATGTTATTTGAGACTTTTTATGAATTCCACTATTTTTCTAGGTTACTATGATATATTAGTGTTGATTTAATCAACTTGGTTAGAACATATAATTCTATTATGACTTTCAAAAAAATCATATATCAAATAGTGTCAAAATTGACACAAAATAGTTTTTAAATCAAATATTATATTATTAATTGTTATTTTATTCCTAAAAGTCTAAGGTTCGGCCAAATGACTTAGATAAGGATATATATATTAATAATAAACAATTTGGGGTTCGTTTGGCATGTTATAGTAAGTGTATTAACCATATAGTGAAAGAAAACAAAAAGACACGGTAAAAGTTAAATTATTTAACTTAGAGATAAATCTAATTGATAAGGTTAAAATAATATCCTAAACTTGTCTAAATCCTATTGGTTGATAGGATTTTGACCCATCCCCAATTTAGCTTCGAAATAAGACCCTTTGTAACAATTATAAACCTTTTTTTACTTTAATATAAAATAATATTTTGAGATATTCCTAAGGTGCCCCTCTCCTCCCTTATAAAAGGGCACCTCCTCCCCCTTCTCCTCACACCAATTTGAGCACTCAAGCTCGGCCAAACCCTACCAAAATCCCTTCTACACTTCCTTAGAATAATCCTAGAGGTCCTGGTCTTCTTCAAAGACCAATCTTAGTTCCCTAAGTGGAGGATTCAAAGAGGCGTTTTGAAGAAGAGGTAATATCCATTACCGATCTTTTCAATTTCTTTCTTCTTCAACTTCTTCTTCTTTAGTTGTTTAATGATAAAGTAATAACATCAGTATTAATTACATACTGATATGTTATTATAAATATGAAACAACTCTAAATAACCTTCTATCCATCCTACGGAAAAAGGAAATCACCGCGCGTGCGTACGTACGGAATACCGTCTCCACGCCGTGGTGTAATCTATTTTCTTCCACCACCTTAATTGGATGGGTATAATGGTGTAATGAGTAACTATATATGATTATTATAAATTGATATTGATACTGAAATAGTATACATACACATAAACACAAGTTCACGATCATGAGAACGATATCATCGCTCGTGCGTACGTACGGACTACCGTCTCCACGACGCGATGAGATTCATTCTCCATGTTAACCATTTAAGAATGATTATAAAGTATATATAAGCAATAATAATGAAATATATGACATTATAATTCTACTGGATTTATGTATATATTTATGTCATCTACTTACTTCCATTCAAGACAATAAGGAAAGGAAAACATCGTTCATGCGTACGTACGGACTACCGTCTCAATGAACGGTGTGTTTCATTTCATTTATATATCTATTATATATATATATACTGAATATATATGATATATAAATCATGTTTTATATTCTGGAAGTAAGTAAATCATGATATAAGTCATAATAATGTCAACAATAACAAGTCCAAACACCTACGATAAATGAAACGATTTTACCCAAAATGCTTCTTTAACATGGAATTTACAAAAGAACGGGTAATATAAAGTCATAAGTGAACCATATATGATATCATAACAATGAATATGATTCTGTAATAAGTTAATGACATTATATAAATCATTATACAGGAGGCTCGGACACTTACGAAGCAAATCAGACTTAAGGTAAGGGAAATATCACAATCTCATTTTTATATGAGATTGTTTATACTTTAGTATTTACTGGGGTGTATTTTATCATCCACATCCATGTTTCCTGAATATGTAATATTATTTCCATCCACCTACAATTTTTTTTAAATCCAATTTTACCCTTTGGTGAGTTTTTAGTAAAGAATATGTAAGGAATCTTTTGTCGTTTTTCGTACAAGGTACTTTTTGACTTTTCCGACAAAAGTACAAGGAGAATGTTATTTTTAACTTATACGGTGTGAACGGATTTTTACGGTTTCATAACGCCTCATTTTAAAGAAGCTTCCTATACAATATTGCATGATTATTTTTAATAAAACCTTTATCTTTTAAAATTCCATGGAATTTTGTGAGAAGAACATGATTTTAAAGAAGAAAGGATATTTTCCTCAAGAATTCATTTCAAGTGTTTTGTCAAAACTATTTTACATCTAAGATGAAATTATTTCATATGTGTATGTTTCAAGTAAAATTTCTCTATGATTTAAATGGATTCAATTTTCTTATGATGAAATGATATCAATTGTTTATGGATTATGTTATGATGGCATGATGTTTAAGAATCCCATTTTATTTCATGGGTTATGCTATGATGTATGATTTATGATTTTGTGGCACACATAAGAATGGTATCATTATGAGATGGGTGGGACCTATATCTCCCTCCAATTCATTGGGTAAAGATTTTATATCTCATGAGATAGACATGGCTGGAATGGTAGGTTACACCGGTTCAGTGATACAGGACTGAAACGAGGGTTACTCGATTCAGAAAAGGGACTTTGTCTACTAAGATAGTCTTGGCAATGAGTCTTGACTAACAAGAAATGATTATATATGATTATGTGTGAATGCCACAAAGTTTCATGTTTTAAGTTATGATTATTGTGATTACATTTCACTGCCATGATTTACCCCATGTTATGAAATTATGATCTCTTTTGCAGGTTAAGATTTCCAAAAGTTATGTGCTTATGTATATGATGTGATCGATATTTCTTTTTTTTACCCTTACTGGGCATTTGAGCTCACCCTTTTATGTTTTCTTTTCCCCAGGATATAAATAATGGTTTTAGGTAAAAAAAAAGGAAGATCTTTATGGGAGATTTTGAAGATCTTCCACCATGATTAGAAGATTATATTCCGAGATTCCAAAGACACTAAACTATTACAGTCCTTGTGTGTGTTTTTTTGTTATGTACTAAGTATTCCGCAAATGTAATGTAATGTCAATGTACGTCAGGCTTCGAGTCTCTACAGTTGGTATCAGAGGAAATGTTTAGTCAACCTTTGGAAACTAGGATGCGAAAACGTTAGTGAGATCCCTAGAGATATTTCTAAGGTATGTCTAGGGATGTTCCTAAGGTTAAGTATACGTATAGGTTATTGTACTAGAATTACGCTAACGATCATAGAATTAAACCTATGATGCAAGATATTGAAGGTACTCCCCCTTTATTATGTTGTTTTCCCTAGCATGATTTTTGCCTCCCACACTATTCTTTTTGGGTTTTAGACGATGGCTGGAACCCGAAGGAACTGTGTTGATCAATGCAATGGAAAATGCAATGATTGCCCTCCTGAACAAACAAATGTTATGGGAGATGGAGTGAAAAATCTTATTTCTATACTTACACAAGCTATGAATCATTCTGGACTTCCAAATGAGCAGAGAAGGGAACAATATTCTATTGAGTCCTTCATGAGGCAACGTCCACCTTCTTTCAGTGGGACTTCCGATCCACTTGTTGCTGAACAATGGATCAGTACTACTGAAAAGATATTTTCAGTTCTTCAATGTTCTGAACATGATAAAGTCATCTTAGTAGTGTATCGTTTGGAAGGTGAAGCTGATCAATGGTGGAATCTTATCAAGAATACGAGGCCAAGAGATGAAATTGAGTCCATGGAATGGGATGAGTTCAAGAACTCGTTTTTCAGTAAGTACTTCCCTCGTATTCTTCGAACAAAGATGGATAAGGAGTTTCTTGAACTAAAGAAAAAGGATGATGAATCTGTTGGTATATACGGAGCGAATTTTACAAGACTTGCAAGGTATGCATCTGGAATTATCATCCAACCTGAAAGTAAAGTTGATCGATTTTTCAGTGGCTTAAAACCATGTCTTCGAAGGACATTAGCTATAAGAGACTTCAGTAGCTATGAAGAAATTGTGCGTTGTGCTATCAAGGTAGAAATGGAAGTTGGTGTTACATATCCATCTCATGGTTTTGACAAGAAACGTAAGATGGAGTTCATGGAGAAATCTCAGAATAATGGTGAAAAGAAGATAAATGTTTCCTTATGCACAAAGTGTAGAAATAAAGGGACTATAAAATGATTTAAGTGTGGAAAAGAAGGTCATCGAGTAGCTGAGTGTCGAAGTAATGGAAAAAGGGTTTCTAATGATGTGAATAAAGCAAACAATGCAGAGAACGCACCACCAACACTTCAATGGTTCATGTGCAAGGAAATGGGGCATTATGCTAATAAATGCCTTAATCCAAGGGTTAGTGATGATCAACATGAGCAACCACTGAAGGCAAAGGACAAAGGGAAGTCACATGCGATCACTATTGGCGATGTTGAATATGACAATGATGTGGTCGAATGATTAAGTGTTTATGTAATGGGATTCCAAAATAATATTGTATCATGGAGTATTGGAATATTTATGTATTGGTCTAATGTGGTATTCAAAGTGATTGAGATATTTTTGGAAATAATATGATATGCGCATAATGAAGGGAAAACGAGAAAACGAAATGTTTAACAGTATTCATGAGCTCATGATTGATATAAGGACTAAGTGATATCATGGTTTGAGTATATAGAATTTTGAGGATTTTGGTAGGTGAAAAGTGTTAACTTTTAAATGCATTCAAGTTTTCACTATGGTTCAATGGGTATTCAATAGAATACATTATTAAGGACTTTGAATGTTTGGAATGTGACCAACAAAACATATCTTATGATATATGGGGATCAATGATGGTATTAAATCTCTGGTAATCATTTTCACTATGTTATGAGAGTGGACTGTAGTATTATGGATAAGAATAAAGATTGGAATGGATTATGTTGGACATAAGTTAGTATTGTTTAAGGATAGAAGTTTTTTCGATATTATTGATGGGATGTTATAGTAATATAGTTTTAGAAAAAGGACAACCTACAGGACGGGCGACATCCCATCGCGTCGGACAAGGCTGTGGGAATCGAACCCACAATCGAAGTGCGACTGGCCTTTATCGCCTACCACTGGCCTATAGGAAGTCCCTGGTTAGTGGAAAATAGTTTTATTTTATTAAGCGGTATGATATATGAAGTATAAGTTCATTTTTGGAACCATATACGATTAACCATAAGATGGACTTATAACTTTTGCTAACCTTTTGTTTGAAAGAGATGGAATGACCCGTCATTCTATCAAATGATCTGCTAACACTTCACAAATAACAAATTCAACTTCATTTATTTAAGAGATGAAGTGGAAATTGTTTAAGGCACGAACAACAGTGAGATTGTACCAAAATAAAGTAAGTATTTATTCTAATTCACACTCTTCAACTTTAGGGAAACGATCTTGAAAACCAATAATGTTGTCCTAGTGCTCTTATATCTGATTAATCATATGGTACCTTAGATCGTCACAAATTTATGGATTTTTGATTGTTGGCTTTTCCATAGCCATGTTCTCTACCACTCTCCATCAGAACATGATGGTTAGATTTTTCTTCCATATCCATATTTTCACCTATATGGAAACCCAGTGATTAGTTTATTTGGGTAACCGTTACGTTTCATACTTTTGTTTTTAAAGATTGGTTTTGGTATTCCTTTTTACGATGTGGGTTTCTATTAAAGAAACTTTCAAGTAGTAAACCATTTATAACCCCGACGAATTTCGAGGGAGAAATTCATTTTAAGGGGGGTAGAATGTAACACCCCGAGATTTTATGAAAAATATTCTTTTTAATTTCACTAATGTCTTGTGTTATACACTACACCAAAAGGATCTTGCACAACATGCATCCTTGATTTGCCTTTCATTACACGCAATCGCGACCTTCCTCGATAGCGTGTGTAGTACGCAATAACGAGTTTCACTAAACAACAATATGCTATTAAAATATTATTAAAACTAGCCGTTATGAATAGTAATAACCACTTTTTGAAATTTTGTAATTTTATTTTTCAAAATGGAATTCATTTTTGGATTCGTAATATCGAAATTAGCTTAGGGTGAAACTTTGGTGATTTTCGGATAACTTTCATATTTTGATGAATAGTGGAAATTACTAAATTTTAATTAAAAACAACTTTTTCAATTGAAATAATTAAGAGTGATAAATTATTAATTTGAGTGGTTTTAAAGTATATTTAGAATATATTTTTAGAATTTAATACAATGATGGTCGTTGGATGTAATTTCACAGTTAAACCAGACATAAACAAGTGTCAATCTTTTGATAGTTATTATCTCTTAAGAACACGCTATTTGTTTTGACGACGTGAATTAATTTTTAAATTAATTAATGCAACTGATATGTTTTGAATTTGGTAAAACAGAAATCATTTTTGAGGTCATAATATCAAATATAGATTAGGCCTAATTTTTGGTATTTTTCTGAAAACTTTCAATTTTTGATGAATAGTGAAACCACTAAGTGGTAGTTAAAAAACCGAATTTTTCATAAAACTTAATTTTACCGCTTCTGTGAGTGGAATTTCGAAAATCCGAGAGACACAGTTAATATCAATGACTAAAATGTTGTTCAATGAGATGAAAATAATTTTTTGGTGAATAGTAACTTTTTACTTTTTTTTACCAAGGTTAAAAGTAAATAGGGTAATTATGGGTAGAAATGATATTATTATTACCCTAACACATGTCATAATTCTATTGGACAAGTGTAATTCGACCAAAAACAAACATAGGAATACAATATGACCATTTAGGCCCACTTGGATTAGATTAGGACATTTATTATTAATTTATTTAAAGAAGGGTTAAAAGAGTTAAAATCAATGTTTATTTACTAAAACATTTTTAATATGGGGTTATACATAAGATAAATTCGACTATAAATATTCATTAGAAATGTAAAAGGATTTCCTACATAATGATATTTTATTTATAATTTTTAGACATTAAATAAATTAATTTATTTATGACACAACGATGATGCAGTAATTACCCTTTTAAGGAAATGTTAACATAATTGATGTTATAAATGCTCAAATAAATGTTATTTGAGACTTTTTATGAATTCCACTAATTTTCTAGGTTACTATGATATATTAGTGTTGATTTAATAAACTTGGTTCGAACATATAATTCTGTTATGACTTTCACAAAAATCATATATCAAATAGTGTCAAAATTGACAAAAAATAGTTTTTAAATCAAATATTATATTATTAATTGTTATATTATTCCTAAAAATCTAAGGTTCGGCCAAATGACTTAGATAAGGATATATATATTAATAATAAACAATTTAGGGTTCTTTTGGCATGTTATAGTAAGTGTATTAACCATATAGTGAAAGAAAACAAAAAAACACGGTAAAAGTTAAATTATTTAACTTAGAGTTAAATCTAATTGATAAGGTTAAAATAATACCCTAAACTTGTCTAAATCCTATTGGTTGATAGGATTTAGACCCATACCCACTTTATATTCGAAATAAGACCCTTTGGAACCATTATAAACCGATTTTGACTTTAATATAAAATAATATTTTGAGATATTCCTAAGGTGCCTCTCTCCTCCCTTATAAAAGGGCACCTCCTCCCCCTTCTCCTCACACCAATTTGAGCACTCAAGCTCGGCCAAACCCTGCCAAAATCCCTTCTCCACTTCCCTAGAATAATCCTAGAGGTCCTGGTCTTCTTCAAAGACCAATCTTAGTTCCCTAAGTGGAGGATTCAAAGAGGCGTTTCGAAGAAGAGGTAATATCCATTACCGATCTTTTCAATTTCTTTCTTCTTCAACTTCTTCTTCTTTAGTTGTTTCATGATAAAGTAATAAAATCAGTATTAATTACATACTGATATGTTATTATAAATATTAAACAACTCTAAATAACCTTCTATCCATCCTATGGAAAAAGGAAATCACCGCGCGTGCGTACGTACGGAATACCGTCTCCACGCCGTGGTGTAATCTATTTTCTGCCACCACCTTAATTGGATGAGTATAATGGTGTAATTAGTAACTATATATGATTATTATAAAGTGATATTGATACTGAAATAGTATACATACACTTCAACACATGTTCACGATCATGAGAACGATATCATCGCTCGTGCGTACGTACGGACTACCGTCTCCACGACGTGATGAGATTCATTCTCCATGTTAACCATTTAAGAATGATTATAAAGTATATATAAGCAATAATAATGAAATATATGACATTATAAAGCTACTGGATTTATGTATATATGTATTTAATCTACTTACTTCCATTCAAGACAATAAGGAAAGGAAAACAGCGTTCATGCGTACGTACGGACTACCATCTTCATGAACGGTGTGTTTCATTTCATTTATCTATCTATTATATATATATATACTGAATATATATGATATATAAATCATGTTTTATATTCTGGAATTAAGTAAATCATGATATAAGTCATAATAATGTCAAGAATAAAAAGTCCAAACACCTACGATAAATGAAAAGATTTTACCCAAAATGCTTCTTTAACATGGAATTTACAAAAGAACGAGTAATATAAAGTCATAAGTGAACCATATATGATATCATAACAATGAATATGATTCTGTAATAAGTTAATGACATTATTTAAATCATTATACAGAAGGTTCGGACACTTACGAAGCAAATCGGACTTAAGGTAAGGGAAATATCACAATCTCATTTTTATCAGAGATTGTTTATACTTTAGTATTTACTGGGGTGTATTTTATCATCCACATCCATGTTTCCTGAATATGTAATATTATTTCCATCCACCTACAATTTTTTTTAATCCAATTTTACCCTTTGGTGAGTTTTTAGTAAAGAATATGAAAGGAATCTTTTTTCGTTTTTCATACAAGGTACTTTTTGACTTTTCTAACAAAAGTACGAGGAGAATGTTATTTTTAACTTATACGGAATGAACGGATTTTTACGGTTTCATAACGCCTAATTTTCAAGAAGCTTCCTCTACAATATTGCATGATTATTTTTAATAAAACCTTTATCTTTTAAAATTTCATGGAATTTTGTGAAAAGAACATGATTTTAAAGAAGAAAGGATATTTTCCTCAAGAATTCATTTCAAGTGTTTTGTCAAAACTATTTTACATCTAAGATGACATTATTTCATATGTGTATGTTTCAAGTAAAATTTCTCTATGATTTAAATGGATTCAATTTTCTTATGATGAAATGATATCAATTGTTTATGGATTATGTTATGATGGCATGATGTTTAAGAATCCCATTTTATTTCATGGGTTATGCTATGATGTATGATTTATGATTTTGTGGCACACATAAGAATGGTATCATTATGAGATGGGTGGGACCTATATCTCCCTCCAGTTAATTGGGTAAAGATTATATATCTCATGAGATAGACATGTCTGGAATGGTAGGTTATACCGGTTCAGTGAAACAGGACTAAAACGAGGGTTACTCGATTCAGAAAAGGGACTTTGTCCACTAAGATAGTCTTGGCAATGAGTCTTGACTAACAAGAAATGATTCTCTATGATTATGTGTGAATGCCACAAAGTTTCATGTTTTATGTTATGATTATTGTGATTACATTTCACTGCCATGATTTACCCCATGTTATGAAAATATGATCTCTTTTGCAGGTTAAGATTTCCAAATGTTATGTGCTTATGTATATGATGTAATCGATATTTCTTTTGTTTACCCTTACTGAGCATTTGAGCTCACCCTTTTATGTTTTCTTTTCCCTAGGATATAAAGAATGGTTTTAGGTAAAAAGAAGGAAGATCTTTATGGGAGATTTTGAAGATCTTTCACCATGATTAGAAGATTATATTCCGAGTTTCCAAAGACACTAAACTATTACTGTCCTTGTGTGCTTGTTTTTGTTATGTACTAAGTATTCCGCAAATGTAATGTAATGTCAATGTACGTCAGGATTCGGGTCTCTACACTATCCATGTATTTTTACGTCATGCGGTAAGGACGAGATGTACACCTCGTGCCGGTCTGGTCCATACATGGGGGGAAGGGTATTTTTTATCTTTTATTTAGGGGGCTGGGCCAGGATAGGGAACCCTGGCGTCGCTATGTATCCTGCGAGGGCAGGAATCAAGCCACACGTAGTTCTATGAAAGAAGTACACCCCATGTAGGTCTGGTCCATACATGGGGGGGAGGGGCATTGTTAAAACTTCTTGTCCATGCATTTTAAGATCATGCAGTGAGGATGAAATTCTCTTAGTTTATGGTCCTAGAGTTTGGACCATTGGGTGCTTGGCAGTTTGACATCATGCAGCTCGGACAAATAATACACCCCGTACAGGTCTGGTCCATACACGAGGGGAAGGGGTCATTCTTAACTCTTATTATCCGTGTAGTTTAACATCATGCGGTAAGTAAAAAAGACATACAGTTTAATGTCATGTGGTTAGAACGAGTGGTATTATTAGATTCTGTGTAGTTTAACGTCATGCAGTAAGAATGAACTCTATGCAGTTTAACGTCGTGCAATGAGGACGGGGGATACACCCCGTGCAGGTCTGGTCCATACACAGGGGGAAGAAGGCATATTTAACTTTTATTTGAGAGTGGCTGAGCGAGGTTAGGGGATCCCAGCGTCACTACACATCATGTGAGGGCAGGAATCAAGCCATTCATAGTTCTCTAAAATCCGTTCAGTTTAATGTCGTGCGTTGAGGACAGGGAATAAACCCCGTGTAGGTCTGGTCCGTACATGGGGGTAGAAGGAATTTTTAACTTTTATTATCCATGCAGTTTAATGTCGTGTGGTGAGGACGTACTCCATGCAGTTTAACGTCATGCGGTGAGGACGAACTCCATGAAGTTTAACATTGTGCGGTGAGAACGTAGGGAATTATTATATTCTGTGCAGTTTAACGTCATGTGGTGAGGATGTGATACTCTTAGTTTAAGGTCATAGAGTTTGGGCCATTGGGTTATTGGATGTTTAATGTCATGCAGCTCGGACGAAGCATACACCTTTAGTTATCATGCAAAATACTTCTTCAGGAATCTAGCATTTGTAGGAGCCGTGGGGAATTGCCCGCCCATGGAGATTAGGGTATGTGATCCACTGGAGTAGACCTTGTGTACAACGTATGGTCCCTCCCACTTGGGCTCCAGCTTTGGAGGCATATTTCAGGGTATCATTGGGGTCCAGAGGACTAACACTAATTCTCCTTCCAAGAAAGACCGAAGACTAACCTTTTTGTTGAAGGCTCGTGCAATCCGGTTCGAGTATACATCCAGATGGTGCAAAGTGTGCAACTGCTTCTCATCAAGCTGTTCCAATTCTCCTATCTGATTTTCTGACTGCTTATCATCAGATAACTGATCACAGATGGCAACACGGAGTGAGGGAAGTTGGAGTTCCATGGGCAGGACCACCTCTGTGCCTTACACTAATGAGTACGGGGTAGCCCGAGTAGCGGTGCGGATTGTGGTTCGATAATCCCACAATGCATGGAGGAGTTTATCTAGACATGAATTCCTGTATTTATCCACCATTTTCTGGAGAATACCAGACAAGGTCTTGTTCAAAGCCTCTATCTATCCATTGGCCGCTGCATGGTAGCGGGATGAGTGGTTATCCTTGATACCATACTCGCTGTATAGTTTCTCCGATTCGGTAGAGCAGAAGTTGGTGTCGTTGTCTGTCAGTATGGTATGAGGGACACCAAATCTGGTGATGATATTGGTCTTCACAAAGCTGACAATATTTCTTTCCCTGACTTCCTTAAGGTGCATGGCTTCTGCCTATATGGAAAAGAAGTCGATTTCTGTGAGGATATACTTCAGATGTTTGGCCGTGGTGGGAGGATATGGTCCCAAGATGTCCATCCCCCAGACGGAAAACATCCAGGATTACTTATCTTGATGAAGTAACTCCGGGGGTTGGTGTATGAAGTTGGCATGAATTTGGAACGAGTGGCTTTTTGTGGTAAAACACTCGCAGTCTCGTGCCACTGTGGGCCAGTTGTACCCAAGCCTTCGAACCTGATGGGAAAGCATGGTCCCCTGTTGATGTGCTCAACATGCTCCGGCATGTACTTCATTCATTACGGTAGTGGTTTCTTCTCCATCAATGCATCTGAGGAGAAATCCATCGAGGCCTCATTTTTAGAGGAACTCTTGCTGACCTGCACCGCCATATAGGACAAAGTTGATTGCCCTTCTCCGTATTTTCTCTCGTTCAGCCCTGTTTGATGGATGTTCTCCCTGTTGAAGGTAGTTTGCGATGGGGGTCATCCAGCCAATGGTAGGAGCATATGGATCGAGGACAGGACTGACTTCGTGGATTTATTCTGTCTTGGTCTGAACAAATGGCAATACCATTCGACGGTGAGAAATATTGATAACCGTTTCATCCCGGCCTGGGTCAGCTAGGGATGTGGCCGCGTTGCCTAATGCATCATCCTGAGTGTTCTAAGACTGGGGAATATAGGTCAATGTTGGTTCTGTGGAGAACTCATCCATTAACCCTCGAACATGGTCAAACAGGGGGATCAGCTCCTCTTTTTTAATAGCATAGTTACCATTGACTTGCTTGATGTCCAGTTCTGAGTCACCTTTTACCTTAAAGTGCTGTAATTGTTCTTGGAGTGCGAGTTCCAGGCCTGCAATGAGATCTTGATATTCCACTTCATTGTTCGTACATCCTTCTGATAGGAGGAAGGAATATGGCAAGAATGCCTTTTCTGGGGACACGAGTATTATTCCCAAACCAACTTTGTGGACTATGGGATCCTCCATCCTCTTCCCAGTTGGGCTTCAGGATGCATTGTCGAAGTACATTTCCCATGCTGGGAACTCCTCTTGAATCGAGAAGATTTCTTCATCAGGTAGCTCAGCCTATGGTGCAGTTGTCCCTGTCAAAGGGTGCTATGCCATAAATTCTGCCAATGCCTGGCCCTTGATGGATTTCTGAGGCACAAAACAGATGTCAAACTGTTGCAGGATGACCGACCATCGGTATAGGCGTCCGGTTAGCATCGGGCGGCTGAGGATGTACTTGAGCGGGTTACTCCGTGAGATCAAATGGACTTCATGATGCTGCAGATAATGTCGTAACTTTTGAACTGTGAATACCAAGGCCAAACAGCTCTTCTCGATATCTGAGTATCGAGTCTCCGCATTAATCATGGTTTAGCTGAGGTAATAAAGACTATTTTCGCTGCTGGCGTCATTCTTTTGTGCGAGAAAGGCTCCCAGTGACTGTTCTAAGGCTTTCACATACAAGATGAGAGGTATTCCTTCAACTGGGGGCATGATCACTGGTGGGATTAAGAGGTACTTCTTCAATTTGTCGAACGCCTCTTGGAAGTCATCCGTCCATTGGTACGTGACCCCCTTCTTCATTAACCTGGTGAAGGGACAACATTTTCCTGCCAGGTTGGCTATGAACCACCTAATATAGGCTAGGTTTCCTTTTAATCCTCTCAACTCGGTGAGATTGCAGGGAGGTGGCAGGCCAAGGATCGCCTTTTTTCTTCTTAGGGTTGACTTCGATGCCACGATGGCGTACGACGAAGCCAAGGAATTTTTCTGAGGTAACCCCAAAGGCACATTTCAAGGGGTTCATCATCAAGCTTTGATGTTAGAGTTTGTTGAAGACGGTCTCAAGGTCTAACAGGTGATCCAAGCATTGTCTGGACGTGACCACCAGGTCATCCACGTAACATTCAACTAATTTCCTCAGGAACGGTTTAAAGATTTGATGCATGGCACGCTGATATGTGGCGCCAGTGTTCTTGAGACCAAAGGGAATAACCCTGTAATAGAATACCCCTTGAGGGGCCCTGAAGGAAGTGGATTATTTATCTTCTCAGGCCATCCTTATTTGGTTATAGCCAAAATATCCATCCCTGAAGGACATAGCCTTATACCCAGCCGTTGCATCGATTAACAACTCGGTGATTGGAACCGGGAAATAATGTTTCGGAAAATGCCAATTGATAGGGACGATGTTGGCCAACCAAATGGGGTACTGGACCTCCCGAATGAAGCCTGCTTTAATGAGATTATCGACTCCAACCTCTATTTTGGCGGTATGTGAGGGATGTGTCCTTCTGGTGGCCTGTTTATAGCCTCGGTGGTCTTTTGGAAGACCGTGGTGACGCATCACCACTTTGGGATTGAGTCCTGGAATTTCTGTATAATTACAAGAAAAAAAATCCTGATGTTTCCTTAGGAAAGAGTTATATACCTCGTGCTCCATGGGGGACATGGCTGCACTAATGAGAATAGGCCTCGGATCATCCTCGGTACACATGTTTACATCCATGAGCTCATCCACCGTAGTGGAGATACCCTCCTCAAAGGTAGGAGGTGAATCCCTAAGATCTTCCCCCTCTTATTCTCCTAAGTCCTCATATTCTTGATCCGACTAGGAGAGATCTCCCGACACGGGCTTTTGGGAGTCTGGAGGTGAGGTGTCGTGGGCGTCCTTACTCAAGTATTCATCCCCAGGTCGAGGGTTTTCGGACGTTCCCGCATTGTTGTGCTCAACCATCATGGCTGAAGTCATGAGGACATCTGAGTGTGTGTCTGTACTTGGACTCCTACTCTCAACATGGTTGATGGGTAGGACATAATCTCTGCCAAGCTGCCTGAGGGGGTCATCAGGAACCATTTACAGGACATTTGGAGCGGGGATCCAGTCAACACCATCAACCAAAGGATTCTTTTTCTTTTGATCATAGAACCTTACATCAATGTAATGTGACTCGGAGATCTCAAAAGGGGCCTTTGCGGCATGCAACATTCCACTTTTTCTATTGACGCAGTACTTGATACACTGGTGGTAGGATGAAGGAACAACCATGTGCTTATGGACCATGGCCTTCCTAGTAGGGCATTGAATGTTGTACTCTGTTGGACCACCAGGAATTCGGTGTAGGCTACCAGGTCACCAAAACGGGTCTTTAGCTTGATTTTTTCCATTTGTTTCTACTCACTCTTGTCGTAACCCAACAGATTCATGGTTGAGTGAATTAGGTCATCCTCACTGTAGACCAACTTACTGAGTGTCCGTAGGGGAAGGAGTTTAACTCCAGAGCCATTGTCTATAAATACTTTCTGGATCTCAATACAATTCAGTGTGCCGGAAACATATAGTGGTATGATGTGTCCTTGCATGATGGCATCTTCATCCTGATCGGTGAAAGAAATCACCGCATTGCATTTAGCCGGGCCAATCTATGTCCGGTAAATTTCAGCCGCATCTACTTCTGCTTGAAACTCCTAGGGGCTAATCAAAGCTTCTATAAGCACCTCTCTGAGGTCTGCCGACAGACTTAGGGCATCTAGGATTGAAAGCTTGGCTGATACCGAGGCCAGTTTCTTAAGGATACCATATTTTTTCTCCAGCGGCCGACGCTTCCCCGTTGGCGTGGGAGTCTTAGCAGGTGATTTAGGGGCTAGAGCATTTGATGAGGAGG
The DNA here is from genome assembly GCA_963277665.1 of Viscum album. Taxonomy (NCBI): domain Eukaryota; kingdom Viridiplantae; phylum Streptophyta; class Magnoliopsida; order Santalales; family Viscaceae; genus Viscum; species Viscum album. The sequence continues at coordinate 1,785,166,143 of OY728132.1, read as the reverse complement.
GACCGGCTTCGGGGTCGGATGTCGATGGGGTTCCCGCATTTTGAGGAATTGGCCCGTCTGGTCTGTTTTTGCACACTAGGTGGCCAGACACATGTTCCTCCTCTGGTGGGTATCGCATAACAATAGGGCCAAAGTGGCTTCTTGTGGAGGTGGAGGGGCATTCTTTCTCCTGCCGAGTCCGTTGAAGGGCTCTCCCACTGGTTTCCACAATACTAACGGTTTGGGCCAGGGTCCAACTGTAGGGGTTGGTTTCGGCTGCAGCTGTGCCTCCCCTGGTATCCCCTGCCTCTTTGATTCCTCCTCCCGGCTCCTCATGTAGGGAACTTGAGTTCGTAGCCATACCATTCATCAGGAAATTATTCCATAAGATGGATGACATTAATAGAACCAAAGATTGGCTCTTCCTCCTTTGACAGGTCAAGGTGTTCGGTTGTCCCTGATGGTGTAGTTTGGTGGGTCTGTGCCCGTGGCGCCAAATTCGAGGGCATATAATCTGCCTGGGTCAAGACTAACTTTGGTCCTGTCGCGGACTGCTCCTCTTGTGATTGTTTCCTCCTTCGATTATTCCCGGATGAACAGCTCGTAGAGGATATAGAGGTCAATACTTTTGGCTCTAGGGCTTCAGGGGCTGTTGGTGGAAACACCGGCTACTATAGTTGAGCTCGGAGTATGCCATTGGCCCGATTGATAGTCTTCTGAGTCATCCAGTTGTCAAATTTCTGCCCCTGCTTTTTGGTGAAATTTTTCCACCCCTCCTCTTTGTCGGAATCAGTGGTATAGACACATGCCACATGTGTTATGGGTGGTCTCAGCTCGACCTACCCAGAGTCTACCATCCTCTGCAGGAGGTCTTTGAAGATGAAGCATTCTTGGATATTGTGCCCCAACATCTGATGGTAGGGGCAGTAATTTTGGTTGTCATCGTGGATGACCTCTTTAGGTTTCCACGGCTCCAGGAGGCGGATCAAGTTTCATTTCATGGAGGCAATGAAGTAGCTACAGAATTGATCATCTTGGAACGAGTATAGTTTTTTTTTCATTCCTCAAACTGGTTCTGCTTCGGTCCTTGCTGATCGTCCCATTTAGGCGGAGGCGGCCGCTGATATGCAGGAGGCCCTTGACGATTTGGTGGATGCCTGAGTGGTGGAGCGGGTACAGGGGACGTCTTGAGTGTGACGAAAGACGCTTCAACTCTAGGGGATATTTTCGTAGGAGCCTGCGAGGCTATTTGGGGCTTCTAATTAGTCCACTGCAGGGAGTCCTCAATTCTTTGGGAAATGGCTGAGAGATGGCGGAAGCCAGTGGTTCACTCCACTCGTGTGAGCGGTGTCCACAGCTCATCTCGATGATTATGGATGCATATGGCTAGTATCTCATCTTGAGGCATTGACCTGTTCAGGGAATATTTCAGACCTTTCCATCTGGAGATGAAATCTGATACCCCCTTGTTCTCCCTCTGCTTGCAGTTCATGAGATCACTGACCGTTGTTTTAGGAAACATTGAGCTAAAGTGGAAGAGGAACTACTACCGAAGGTCCTCCCAGCTTTTTATTAACTAGGCTGAAAGACTCGTATACCAGATGAAGGAAAATCCTTGCAAGGTCTGTACGAAGCATCTAAGTTTTACTGCTTCTTGTTGCTCTGGAGTTCCCATCATAGGGTCGCAATAGAATGCGTAGTTCATAAAACTCTGTTCTGGATCGCCTAATCCATTGAATATAGGGAATATAGGGCTCCCAAAATTGGGTGGAGGCGGTGTGATGCTCACCCAATCCGGGTAGGGTTTTCTCTCTGGTTGTATCGGAGCGCGTCGACCTTCCATCGCTTTCAATCGAGATGTTAGTGCCTCAATGGTGTTTGTGAGACCCTGGTTTACATTCTGTTGGGCCAGGTCCTGGGCAGGCATAGCCCGAGGCGTTTCCTGAGGATCCGGATTGTCCAGCACCAAGGGTGTGTGTGTCATTTGTGGCACCTTCGGAGGGTTCAGGTGTACTTTCTTTGGTTGATTTTTGAGTTGAGGGAAGTCTTGGCATTCATCCGAATCTATGTTTAGGTAGTTGGACGGGTCGGTCGCCTCGTTGGATGGGAGCCCTGACCGTGTTTCATTTGTCAGGGCAAACCTTAGTCTTTGAGGTGCACTTGTTGGGAGTGCATGATGTGGATCCTCCTGGGATGCACTTTCGATAAGGGGTTCCTCTGGAGTATCTCGGTGTTAAGATGCCTCAATTCTTTCATCTCCACTTCATGTCGAGTGAATATCTCTTCGAGTGTGAGTGGCTCATCCTTGTCGAGAGAAGGAGGTGGGTTATGGGTAACCAGTCCCTTATTATTATCCTTATTGGAATCTCGCTAGGTAGGCGGAGGAGGGTTGGCTGGAAGGACAGACATATTTAAGGCGACCCTCTGATTCCGGGTGTGCACACCTGGTGGTTCGTTGTGAGTCACAGCCTGACCGGAACTATCGTCTCCTGATCCCTCCTGATTTGCAGTATCTCTGGTGTCACCCATGGTGTTAACCTCTATGACGTAGATAGATGCATATCGCGGGGTGGAGAAGATTTCATCTTCCAAATGGGAAGAGGATCTCCCACGTCTTCTGCTGGCCTTCCTTTTCGTGACCTGGGATTGCCCTCAGACTTCTTGACGAAGGGTGACGCAAAGAGTTCTTTGATGCGGCCTTATGGTGCACCTTCCTCTCGGAGGGGATGATGATTCAAATGACGGGATAGGACGGGAACCTCCTCTTCTGATTGTCCTCCCTATATGAGAGAATATTTACTCTCATGGGGGAGGTTGTTGTTGAGGGGGTAATAATGCCCCCAGCCCTGAGGGCTGGGGTTAGATTTTTTCCTTGGATATCGAGTCTCTTCCCGGTTTTATTGGTCTTATGGGGGAATTTTTTGTTAAAAATTCTCCTATCCCTGTAGGCTGGGGTTGACCAAGGATTGCAGTAGTGGCTATGGATATCGCTACCTGCCTGATCTTGCGTGTCCCCATTTGGGGGTGAACTGGGTTTGGTGCCGAGTTCTTCTGTGAATCAATCCCTTCTGGGGAGGCAGGAAAAGATCACTGATTGGCCTTTCTTAGCTGAGAGGCCTATTGTATGCTCTCAGTGGCCTGGTTTAGGAGTTCTTGAATGGCTTGTTTCTGTTGGGCCTGGCGCTTCTGGGACTTACTCAAGGCATGAATCTGCTGGGTGTGTTTCCTTTCCTGAACAGGGGGACCACTCAATTTCCATATTGACGTGATGACGTTGCAAGACACCATGACAAACGGGTTCTTCTAGGCGGGGAGCATAGTGAAATGCAGAGCTCCATGTTCTCCCCGTCCCCTGATATGGACTCCCGTCGGAGCGTCACCGATGAGGCGGCACAGCTGATGTAATGCACGAAGGTAGGTTATCTCCATGTTTCCTTTACGCCTCTTGGGTAGCTGTTGTCGTGCTGAAGGAAGATATTACAGGTCAATGTGACACAATAGGTCCCCCATTGTCTTGACGTGGTCTACATACCCGTCGTAGGTCAGCAAGCATGATTTCAGTCAGTGGAGGGTTTTCCATATGTTATGTCGGATGTCGTTCATGCATTCTTCTGACAACTCTCTGGGTATATCGAACTGAGAGGTGGTTGTAGGACAAAACATAACTATTATATCATCCCTGGATAGTTGTTTCCTCAGGTGCTGCATATCTGCATACTCCTTCGCTAGTGACTCTTCTACCTGGTCAGCCCAACAGAGGCGCTCACTGATAGTGTAGTCAGAGGTAGTGGGACCAGTAGGTGCTGAATCATTATGTGGGCGATTTCAAGGTGGTTCAGAGGATGAACGCGGCCCTGGACTGTCTCCTGATTGAAGAAGGGTTTCATTGGAGACTGACTGGGAATCTGAAATGCTTTACCTCGTCCTTCTGAATGCCTTGGCATATGAGGGATTTTCTGTGCCTGATTCGGCAGGGGGAGGACCTTCCTGTCGATATGATATGGCATCACTGGGAGGACCTCCTCAATGAAGGCTGTAATGATGAGGAAGACCATTACTGCTTGATGCTTCACTGCATAGAGGACATTTTTAGTGCACACCCTGGGGAGGACCTCCAAGGCATGTCACAGCAAGGGGAGGACCTTCTGGCTGCATAGCGTCGTTACGGGTAGGACCTTTGCAACAGGTACCATCATGGCGAGGATGACCATCATGACTTGACGTTCAATGTGCATCCTGGGGAGGACCTTCAGGACACACTGCGACAAGGGGAGGACCTTCTTGTTTCTTGGGGCCAATGTGGGGAGGACCTTCGCAATGGCGGTTGTGGTGGAAAGGACTACCATCACAACTATGGAAATGGCGAGGACTACCATTACGGCTAACGTAGGGAGAATATCTGCAGGATATATCCTAGGGAGGGCCTACAGAATATACTGCAATGAGGGGAGGGCCTTCTCATTGCTTGACGTCTCTACGGGGAGGACCTCCATTATCAGGGTGGCAAGGACTACCAACGTGATTTGATGCCCGACTGCGTGGAGTGTCGTTGCGGTGTAAACGATGGGGAGGATCTTCAGGGTAGGCCAAGATAAGGGGAGGGCCTTCTTGTCGTGATGAGACGTCACTGCGGGGAGGACCTACACAGTTGAGACTATGATAGAGAGGACTATTATCATAATTTGTGATCCCACGGCATGGAGAGTGATTACAGTGTATACCCCGGGGAGGACCTTCAGGGTGGACTACAACAAGTGGAGGAACTGTAACACCCCGAGATTTTATGAAAAATATTCTTTTTAATTTCACTAATGTCTTGTGTTGTACGCTACACCTAAAGGAGCTTGCACAACACGCATCCTTTATTTTCCTTTCATTACACGCAATCGCGACCTTCCTCGATAGCGTGTGTAGTACGCAATAACGAGTTTCACTAAAAAACAATATGCTATTAAAATATTATTAAAACTAGCCGTTATGAATAGTAATAACCACCTTTTGAAATTTTGTAATTTTATTTTTCAAAATGGAATTCATTTTTGGATTCGTAATATCGAAATTAGCTTAGGGTGAAATTTTGGTGATTTTCGGATAACTTTCATATTTTGATGAATAGTGAAAATTACTAAATTTTAATTAAAAACAACTTTTTCAATCGAAATAATTAATAGTGATAAATTATTAATTTGAGTGGTTTTAAAGAATATTTAGAATATATTTTTACAATTTAATACAATGTTGGTCATTGGATGTAATTTCACATTTAAACCAGACATAAACAAGTGTCAATCTTTTGATAGATATTGTTTCTTAAAAACACGCTATTTGTTTTAACAGCGGGATTTAATTATAAAATTAATTAATGAAACCTCTATGTTATGAATTTTTTAAAATAGACTTCATTTTTGAATTCAGAATATGAAATATAGCTTAGGATGAAATTTTGGCATTGTTCTGAAAAACATCAATTTTTGATGAATAGTGAAACTACTAAGTGGTAGTTAAAAAAACTGAATTTTTCATAGAACTTAATTTTACCGCTTCTGTGAATGGAATTTAAAAAATCCGAGAGACACGGTTGATGTCAGTAAGTAAAATGTGGTTCAATGAGATGAAAATAATTTTTGGTGAATAGTAACTTTTTACTTTTATTTTCCACGGTTAAAAGTAAATAGGGTAATTAAGGGTAAAAATGATATTAATATTACCCTAACACATGTCCTAATCCTATTGGACAAGTGTATCTCGACAAAAAACAACCTTAAGTGTAAAATATTATCATTTAGGCCCACTTGGATTAGATTAGAACATTTATTATTATTTAATTCAAAGAAGAGTTAAAAGAGTTAAAATCAGTGTTTATTTACTAAAACATTTTTAATATAGAGTTATACATAAGATAAATTCGATTTTAAATATTAATTAGAAATATAAAAAGATTTCCTACATGATGGTATTTTATTCGTAATTTTTAGACATCAAATAATTTAATTTATTTATGATACAAAGATGATGCAGTAATTATCTTATTAATGAAATATTGACATAATTGATATTATAAATTCCAAAATAAATGTAATTTAATACTTTTTATGAATTCCACTAATTTTCGAGGTTACTATGATATATTAGTGTTGATTTAATCAACTTGGTTTGAACATATAATTCTGTTATGACTTTCACAAAAATCATATATCAAATAGTGTCAAAATTGACACAAAATAGTTTTTAAATAAAATATTATATTATTAATTGTTATTTTATTCTTAAAAATCTAAGGTTCGTATAAATGACTTATATAAGGATATATATATTAATAATAAACAATTTGGGGTTCGTTTGGCATGTTATAGTAAGTTTATTAACCATATAGTGTAAGAAAACAAAAAGACACGGTAAAAGTTAAATTATTTAACTTAGAGTTAAATCTAATTGATAAGGTTAAAATAATAACCTAAACTTGTATAAATCCTATTGGTTGATAGGATTTCGACCCATCCCCACTTTAGATTCTAAATAAGACCCTTTGGAACCATTATAAACCGATTTTGACTTTAATATAAAATAATATTTTGAGATATTCCTAAGGTGCCCCTCTCCTCCCTTATAAAAGGAGACCTCCTCCCCCTCCTCCTCACACCAATTTGAGCACTCATGCTCGGCCAACCCCTGCCATTTTCTCCTCTCCACTTCCCTAGAATAATACTAGAGGTCCTGGTCTTCTTCAAAGACCAATCTTAGTTCCCTAAGAGGAGGATTCAAAGAGGCGTTCCAAAGAAGAGGTAATATCCATTACCGATCTTTTCAATTTCTTTCTTCTTCAACTTCTTCTTATTTAGTTGTTTCAATATAAAGTAATAACATAAGTATTAATTACATACTGATATGTTATTATAAATATGAAACAACTCTAATTAACCTTCTATCCATCCTACGGAGAAAGGAAATCATCGCGCGTGCATACGTACCGAATACCGTCTCCATGCCGTGGTGTAATCTATTTTCCGTCACCACCTTAATTGGATGGGTATAATGGTGTAATGAGTAACTATATATGATTATTATAAAGTGATATTGATACTGAAATAGTATACATACACTTCAACACAATTCCACAACCATGAGAATGATATCATCGCTCGTGCGTACGTACGGACTACCGTCTCCACGACGCGATGAGATTCATTCTCAATGATTAACCATTCATGAATGATTATAAAGTATATATAATAAGTACTAATGAAATATATGACATAATAATGATTCTGTATTTATGTATATTTATATGTATGTCATCTACTTAATTCCATTCAATTCAATAAGGAAACGAAAACAGCGTTCATGCGTACGTACGGACTACCCTCTCCATGAATGGTGTATTTCTTTCCATTTACTGATTTATTATATATGTGTATTTTGAATATATATATATAAATCATGTTTTATATTCTGGAATTAAGTAATCATGATCTAAGTAATCATATGAATAATTACAAGTTAGAAACATGAACGACAATTGAGACGATTTTACCCAAAACGCTACTTTAACATGAATTTACAAAAGAACGGGTAATATAAAGTCATAAGTGGACCATATATGATATAATAACAATGAATATGATTCTGGAATAAGTCAATAACATGATTTAAATCATATACAAGAGGTTCGGACACTCACAAATCAAGTCAGACCTAAGGTAAGGGAAATATCACAATCTCATTTTTATCCGAGATTATTTATACTTTGAAAGTTACTGGGGTGTATTTTATCATCCACATCCATGTTTCCTCAATATGTAATATTATTTCCATCCACGTACAATTTTTTAAATCCAATTTTACCCTTCGGTGAGTTTTTAGTAAAAGATATGAAAGGAATCTTTTGTTGTTTTTCATACGAGGTACTTTTTGACTTTTCTGACAAAAGTACAAAGAATATTTTTTTTAACTTATACGGCATTAATGGATTTTTAAAACATTATTTTCAAGAAGCTTCCTTTACAAGTTTTCAAGTTTATTTTTAATCAACTTCTTTTATTTTAAAGTCGTATGACATGTTATGAAAGGAAAAATGTTTTTAAAGTAGAAAGGATATTTTCCTCAAGAATGGAGTTCAAGTATTTTATCAAAATTATTTTCCATCTAAGATAATAAAAGGGTTCTGTTTTTATCCCTATTATTACATGGATTTTATTATGTTGTGATGGAAACATTTTTATGAATTCCTTTATCTTATATGAATTGTTTTATGATGTCATGTTGTTTAAGAATCCCATTTTTATTACATGGGTTACGCTATGATGTATGGTTTATGATTATGTGGCACACATAAGAAAGGATTCATTATAAGATGGGTGGGACCTATATCTCCCTCCAATGCATTGGGTAAATATTTTATATCTCTTGAGATAGACATGGCTGGAATGGTAGGTTATACCGGTTCAGTGAAACAGGACTGAAACGAGGGTGACTCGATTTAGAAAGGGACTTTGTCCACTAAGATAGTCTTGGAAATGAGTCATGACTAACAAGAAATGATTCTCTATGATTATGTGTGTATGCCACAAAGTTTCATGTTTTATTTTATGCTTATTGGGATTTCATTTCACTCCTATGATTTATCCCATGTTATGAAATTATGCTCTCTTTTGCAGGTTAAGATTTCCAAAAGTTATGTTCTTATGAATATGATGTGATTGATTTTCTTTTGTTTACCCTTACTGAGCATTTGAGCTCACCCTTTTATGTTTTCTTTTCCCCAGTATATAAATAATGGTTTTAGGTAAAAAAAAAGAAGGGAAGATCTTTATGGGAGATATTGAGGATCTTTCACCACGATTAGAAGATTACGTTCCGAGTTTCCAAAGACACTAAACTATTACGGTCCTTGTGTGTGTGTTTTTGTTATGTACTAAGTATTCCGAAAAAGTAATGTAATGTCCATGTACGATAAGCTTCGGGTCTCTACAGTTGGTATCAGAGGAAAGGTTTAGTCAACCTTTGGAAATTAGGTCGCGAAAACATTAGTGAGATCCCTAGAGATATTTCTAAGGTATGTCTAGGGATGTCTCTAAGGTTAAGTATACGTATAGGTTATAGTACTAGAATTACACTAACGATCATAGAATTTAACCCAAGATGTTAGATATTAAGGGTACTCCCCCTTTACTATGTTGTTTTCCTTAGCATTATTTTTCCTCTCACACTATTCTTTTTGGGTTTTAGAAAATGGCTGGAAACAAGATGATTCACGATAATGGAGGATATGATGGAAAATGGAATGATATTCTTTATGAGCAACCAAATGAAATGGGATTTGGAAGTCCAAACATCATTATTAGGCCGAATCAGCAATCTCATAATATGATCAATAAAGTAAAATTTGGTAAGTTTCTTTACTCGGCTAATAAGAGAAAGATGGAGTTTCATGATGATCATAGAGGAAAGAAAGTTCAATTTCCCCTATGTAAATCATGTGGGAAGAGGCATCAAGGAGAATGTTTCAAGGGAACTGGAAGATGCTTTGGGTGTGGAAAAGAAGGACACAAAGCAAGTAAGTGCAAAGGAAAAGGTTCAGTTAACACCATAGATGAGGATAATGGTATTGCTACGACATCAAAAATGGATAAGTGTTTTAAATGTGGAATGTATGGGCATTATGCAAACCAATGACCTAAGGGAAAGACTCATGAAGAGAATCAGTATGGTCGTATGGGTAGTATTTATGTGGATGATGATGAAGAGACTACAAATGATATGTGAGATGAAATAATTGTTGAAGATCGGTTAATGGTTTAAGAATGTAGTGAAATGATTACATGTTTATCATGTGTAATGTTGTATAAGAAATCTCATGGTACTATGTAATAAAGAGACATCTAAGGATTGTTACATTGTTGTCTTTACTTGAGTTTTAAAAGTGTTTTATTAATGTTACCAGTATCCATGAAAGGTTATTCAGATATTTTTGGAATGTAGATGATATGCGCATAATGAAGGGATAAGGAGAAAATTAAATGTTTAACAGTATTCATGAGCTCATGATTGATATAAGGACTAAGTGATATCATGGTTTGAGTATATAGAATTTTGAGGATTTTGGTATGTGGAAAGTGGTAACTTTTAACTGCATTCATGTTTTCACTAAGGTGTTCAAGAGAATACATGATTAAGGACTTTGAATGTTTGGAATGTGACCAACAAAACATATCTTATGATATATGGGGATCAACGATGGTGTTAAATCTCTGGTAATCGTTTTCACTATGTTATGAGAGTGGACTGTAGTATTATGGATAAGCCTAAAGATTGGAATGGATTATGTTGGACATAAGTTAGTATTTTTTAAGGATAGAAGTTTTTTTTCGATGGGATGTTATAGTAATATAGTTTTAGAAAAAGGACAACCTGCAGAACGGGCGACAGCCCATCGCGTCGGACAAGGCTGTGGGAATCGAACCCACAACTGAAGTGCGACTGGCCTTTATCGCCTACCACTGGCCTACAGGAAGTCCCTATTTAGTAGAAACTAGTTTTATTATATTAAGAAGTTTGATATATAAAGTATAAGTCCATTTTAGGAACCATATATGATTAATCTCACTATAGATCGACTAATGTATATAAATTTTGCTAACCTTTTGAGACATATGGAATGACCCGTCATTCTATCACATGATCTGCTAACACTTCATGAATAACAAATTCAAATTCATTTATTTAAGAGATGAAGTGGAAATTGTTCAAGGCACGAACAACAGTGAGATTGTACCAAAATAAAGTATTTATTCTAATTCAAATTCTTCAACTTTAGGGAAACGATCTTGAAAACCAAAAATGTTGTCCTAGTGCTCTTATATCTGATTAATCAGACAGTACCTTAGATCGTCACAAATTTATGGATTTGTGATTACTGGCTTTTCCATAGCCATGTTCTCTACCACTCTCCATCAGAACATGATGGTTAGATTTTTCTTCCATATCCATATTTTCACCTATGTGGAAACCCAGTGATTAGTTTATTTGGGTAACCGTTACGTTTCATACTTTTGTTTTAAAGATTGGTTTTGGTATTCCTTTTTATGATGTGGGTTTCTATTAAAGAAACTTTCGAGTAGTAAACCATTTATAACCCCGACGAATTTCGAGGGCGAAATTCATTTTAAGGGGGGTAGAATGTAACACCCCGAGATTTTATGAAAAATATTCTTTTTAATTTCACTAATGTCTTGTGTTGTACGCTACACCTAAAGGAGCTTGCACAACACGCATCCTTGATTTTCCTTGCATTACACGCAATCGCGACCTTCCTCGATAACGTGTGTAGTACGCAATAACGAGTTTCACTAAAAAACAATATGCTATTAAAATATTATTAAAACTAGCCGTTATGAATAGTAATAACCACCTTTTGAAATTTTGTAATTTTATCTTTCAAAATGGAATTCATTTTTGGATTCGTAATATCGAAATTAGCTTAGGGTGAAATTTTGGTGATTTTCGGATAACTTTCATATTTTGATGAATAGTGAAAATTACTAAATTTTAATTAAAAACAACTTTTTCAATAGAAATAATTAATAGTGATAAATTATTAATTTGAGTGGTTTTAAAGTATATTTAGAATATATTTTTACAATTTAATACAATGTTGGTCATTGGATGTAATTTCACATTTAAACCAGACATAAACAAGTGTCAATCTTTTGATAGATATTGTTTCTTAAAAACACGCTATTTGTTTTAACAGCGGGATTTAATTATAAAATTAATTAATGCAACTTCTATGTTATGAATTTTGTAAAATAGACTTCATTTTTGAATTCAGAATATGAAATATAGCTTAGGATGAAATTTTGGCATTGTTCTGAAAAACATCAATTTTTGATGAATAGTGAAACTACTAAGTGGTAGTTAAAAAAACTGAATTTTTCATAAAACTTAATTTTACCGCTTCTGTGAATGGAATTTAAAAAATCCGAGAGACACGGTTGATGTCAGTAAGTAAAATGTGGTTCAATGAGATGAAAATAATTTTTGGTGAATAGTAACTTTTTACTTTTATTTACCACGGTTAAAAGTAAATAGGGTAATTAAGGGTAAAAATGATATTAATATTACCCTAACACATGTCCTAATCCTATTGGACAAGTGTATCTCGACAAAAAAAAACCTTAAGTGTAAAATATTATCATTTAGGCCCACTTGGATTAGATTAGGACATTTAATATTATTTAATTCAAAGAAGAGTTAAAAGAGTTAAAATCAAAGTTTATTTACAAAAATATTTTTAATATAGAGTTATACATAAGATAAATTCGATTGTAAATATTCATTATAAATCTAAAAAGATTTACTACATGATGGAATTTTATTCGTAATTTTTAGACATCAAATAATTTAATTTATTTATGACACAAAGATGATGCAGTAATTATCTTATTAATGAAATATTGACATAATGGATATTATAAATTCCAAAATAAATGTAATTTAATACTTTTTATGAATTACACTAATTTTCTAGGTTACTATGATATATTATTGTTGATTTAATCAACTTGTTTCGAACATATAATTGTTTTATGACTTTCACAAAAATCATATATCAAATAGTGTCAAAATTGACACAAAATAGTTTTTAAATCAAATATTATATTATTAATTGTTATTTTATTCTGAAAAATCTAAGGTTCGGCCACATGACTTAGATAAGGATATATATATTAATAATAAACAATTTGGGGTTCGTTTGGCATGTTATAGTAAGTTTATTAACCATATAGTGTAAGAAAACAAAAAGACACGGTAAAAGTTAAATTATTTAACTTAGAGTTAAATCTAATTGATAAGGTTAAAATAATAACCTAAACTTGTATAAATCCTATTGGTTGATAGGATTGCGACCCATCCCCACTTTATATTCTAAATAAGACCCTTTGGAACCATTATAAACCGATTTTGACTTTAATATAAAATAATATTTTGAGATATTCCTAAGGTGCCCCTCTCCTCCCTTATAAAAGGAGACCTCCTCCCCCTCCTCCTCGCACCAATTTGAGCACTCAAGCTCGTCCAACCCCTGACATTTTCTCCTCTCCACTTCCCTAGAATAATACTAGAGGTCCTGGTCTTCTTCAAAGACCAATCTTAGTTCCCTAAGTGGAGGATTCAAAGAGGCGTTCCAAAGAAGAGGTAATATCCATTACCGATCTTTTCAATTTCTTTCTTCTTCAACTTATTCTTCTTTAGTTGTTTCATTATAAAGTAATAACATCAGTATTACTTACATACTGATATGTTATTATAAATATGAAACAACTCTAATTAACCTTCTATCCATCCTACGGAGAAAGGAAATCACCGCGCGTGCGTACGTACGGAATACCGTCTCCACGCCGTGGTGTAATCTATTTTCCGTCACCACCTTAATTGGATGTGTATAATGGTGTAATGAGTAACTATATATGATTATTATAAAGTGATATTGATACTGAAATAGTATACATACACTTCAACACAATTCCACAACCATGAGAACGATATCATCGCTCGTGCGTACGTACGGACTACTGCCTCCACGACGCGATGAGATTCATTCTCAATGATTAACCATTCATGAATGATTATAAAGTATATATAATAAGTACTAATGAAATATATGACATAATAATGATACTGTATTTATGTATATTTATATGTATGTCATCTACTTAATTCCATTCAATTCAATAAGGAAACGAAAACAGCGTTCATGCGTACGTACGGACTACCGTCTCCATGAATGGTGTATTTCTTTCCATTTACTAATTTATTATATACGTGTATTATGAATATATATATATAAATCATGTTTTATATTCTGGAATTAATTAATCATGATCTAAGTAATCATATGAATAATTACAAGTTAAAAACACGAACGACAAATGAGACGATTTTACCCAAAACGCTACTTTAACATGCATTTACAAAAGAACGGGTAATATAAAGTCATAAGTGGACCATATATGATATAATAACAATGAATATGATTCTGGAATAAGTCAATAACATGATTTAAATCATATACAGGAGTTTTGGACACTCACAAAGCAAGTCGGACCTAAGGTAAGGGAAATATCACAATCTCATTTTTATCCGAGATTGTTTATACTTTGAAAGTTACTGGGGTGTATTTTATCATCCACATCCATGTTTCCTCAATATGTAATATTATTTCCATCCACGTACAATTGTTTAATTCCAATTTTACCCCTCGGTGAGTTTTTAGTAAAAGATATGAAATGAATCTTTTTTTGTTTTTCATACGAGGTACTTTTTGACTTTTCCGACAAAAGTACAAAGAATTTTTTTTTAACTTATACGGCATGAATGGATTTTTAAAACATTATTTTCAAGAAGCTTCCTTTACAAGTTTTCAAGTTTATTTTTAATCAACTTATTTTATTTTAAAGTCGTATGACATGTTATGAAAGGAAAAATGTTTTTAAAGTAGAAAGGATATTTTCCTCAAGAATGGAGTTCAAGTATTTTATCAAAATTATTTTCCATCTAAGATAATAAAAGGGTTATGTTTTTATCCCTATTATTACATGGATTTGATTATGTTTTTATGGAAACATTTTTATGAATTCCTTTATCTTATATGAATTGTTTTATGATGTCATGTTGTTTAAGAATCCCATTTTTATTACATGGGTTACGCTATGATGTATGGTTTATGATTATGTGGCACACATAAGAAAGGATTCATTATAAGATGGGTGGGACCTATATCTCCCTCCAATGCATTGGGTAAAGATTTTATATCTCATGAGATAGACATGGCTGGAATGGTAGGTTATACCGGTTCAGTGAAACAGGACTGAAACGAGGGTGACTCGATTCAGAAAGGGACTTTGTCCACTAAGATAGTCTTGGAAATGAGTCATGACTAACAAGAAATGATTCTCTATGATTATGTGTGTATGCCACAAAGTTTCATGTTTTATGTTATGCTTATTGGGATTTCATTTCACTGCTATGATTTTTCCCATGTTATGAAATTATGCTCTCTTTTGCAGATTAAGATTTCCAAAAGTTATGTTCTTATGAATATGATGTGATCGATTTTCTTTTGTTTACCCTTACTGAGTATTTGAGCTCACCCTTTTATATTTTATTTTCCCCAGGATATAAAGAATGGTTTTAGGTAAAAAAAAAGAAGGAAAGATCTTTATGGGAGATATTGAGGATCTTTCACCACGATTAGAAGATTACGTTCCGAGTTTCCAAAGACACTAAACTATTACGGTCCTTGTGTGTGTTTTTTTGTTATTTACTAAGTATTCCGAAAAAGTAATGTAATGTCCATGTATGATAAGCTTCGGGTCTCTACAGTTGGTATCAGAGGAAAGATTTAGTCAACCTTTGGAAACTAGGACGCGAAAACATTAGTGAGATCCCTAGAGATATTTCTAAGGTATGTCTAGGGATGTCCCTAAGGTTAAGTATACGTATAGGTTATAGTACTAGAATTACACTAACGATCATAGAATTTAACCTAAGATTTTAGATATTAAGGGTACTCCCCCTTTACTATGTTGTTTTCCTTAGCATTATTTTGCCTCTCACACTATTCTTTTTGGGTTTTAGAAAATGGCTGGAAAGAAGATGATTCACGATAATGGAGGATATGATGGACAATAGAATGATATTCTTTATGAGAAACCAAATGAAATGGGATTTGGAAGTCCAAAAATCATTATTATGCCAAATCAGCAATCTCATAATATGATCAATAACGTAAAATTTGGTAAGTTTCCTGACTCGGCTAATAAGAGAATGATGGAGTTTCATGATGATCATAGAGGAAAGAAAGTTCAATTTCCCCTATGTAAATCATGTGGGAAGAGGCATCAAGGAGAATGTTTCAAGGGAACTGGAAGATGCTTTGGGTGTGGAAAAGAAGGACACAAAGCAAGTAAGTGCAAAGGAAAAGGTTCAGTTAACACCATGGATGAGGATAATGGTATTGCTACGACATCAAAAATGGTTAAGTGTTTTAAATGTGGAATGTATGGGCATTATGCAAACCAATGCCCCAAGGGAAAGACTCATGAAGAGAATCAGTATGGTCGTATGGGTAGTATTTATGTGGATGATGATGAAGGGACTACAAATGATATGTGAGATGAAAGAATTGTTGAAGCTCGGTTAATGGTTTAAGAATGTAGTGAAATGATTACATGTTTATCATGTGTAATGTTGTATAAGAAATCTCATGGTACTATGGAATAAAGAGAAATCTAAGGATTGTTACATTTTTGTCTTTCCTTGATTTTTAAAAGTGTTTTATTAATGTTACCAGTATCCATGAAAGGTTATTCAGATATTTCTGGAATATAGATGATATGCGCATAATGAAGGGATAAGGAGAAAATTAAATGTTTAACAGTATTCATGAGCTCATGATTGATATAAGGACTAAGTGATATCATGGTTTGAGTATATAGAATTTTGAGGATTTTGGTATGTGGAAAGTGTTAACTTTTAACTGCATTCATGTTTTCACTAAGGTGTTCAAGAGAATACATGATTAAGGACTTTGAATGTTTGGAATGTGACCAACAAAACATATCTTAAGATATATGGGGATCAACGATGGTGTTAAATCTCTGGTAATCGTTTTCACTATGTTATGAGAGTGGACTATAGTATTATGGATAAGCCTAAAGATTGGAATGGATTATGTTGGACATAATTTAGTATTGTTTAAGGATAGAAGTTTTTTTCGATGGGATGTTATAGTAATATAGTTTTAGAAAAAGGACAACCTGCAGAACGGGCGACAACCCATTGCGTCGGACAAGGCTGTGGGAATCGAACCCACAACCAAAGTGAGACTGGCCTTTATCGCCTACCACTGGCCTACAGGAAGTCCCTATTTAGTAGAAACTAGTTTTATTATATTAAGCAGTATGATATATAAAGTATAAGTCCATTTTAGGAACCATATATGATTAATCTCACTATAGATCGACTTATGTATATAAATTTTGCTATCCTTTTGAGACAGATGGAATGACCCGTCATTCTATCACATGATCTGCTAACACTTCACGAATAACAAATTCAACTTCATTTATTTAAGAGATGAAGTGGAAATTGTTCAAGGCACGAACAACAGTGAGATTGTACCAAAATAAAGTATTTATTCTAATTCAAATTCTTCAACTTTAGGGAAACGATCTTGAAAACCAAAAATGTTGTCCTAGTGCTCTTATATCTGATTAATCAGACAGTACCTTAGATCGTCACAAATTTATGGATTTGTGATTACTGGCTTTTCCATAGCCATGTTCTCTACCACTCTCCATCAGAACATGATGGTTAGATTTTTCTTCCATATCCATATTTTCACCTATGTGGAAACCCAGTGATTAGTTTATTTGGGTAACCGTTACGTTTCATACTTTTGTTTTAAAGATTGGTTTTGGTATTCCTTTTTACGATGTGGGTTTCTATTAAAGAAACTTTCGAGTAGTAAACCATTTATAACCCCGACGAATTTCGAGGGCGAAATTCATTTTAAGGGGGGTAGAATGTAACACCCCGAGATTTTATGAAAAATATTCTTTTTAATTTCACTAATGTCTTGTGTTGTACGCTACACCCAAAGGAGCTTGCACAACACGCATCCTTGATTTTCCTTGCATTACACGCAATCGCGACCTTCCTCGATAGCGTGTGTAGTACGCAATAACGAGTTTCACTAAAAAACAATATGCTATTAAAATATTATTAAAACTAGCCGTTATGAATAGTAATAACCACCTTTTGTAATTTTGTAATTTTATTTTTCAAAATGGAATTCATTTTTGGATTCGTAATATCGAAATTAGCTTAGGGTGAAATTTTGGTGATTTTCGGATAACTTTCATATTTTGATGAATAGTGAAAATTACTAAATTTTAATTAAAAACAACTTTTTCAATCGAAATAATTAATAGTGATAAATTATTAATTTGAGTGGTTTTAAAGTATATTTAGAATATATTTTTACAATTTAATACAATGTTGGTCATTGGATGTAATTTCACATTTAAACCAGACATAAACAAGTGTCAATCTTTTGATAGATATTGTTTCTTAAAAACACGCTATTTGTTTTAACAGCGGGATTTAATTATAAAATTAATTAATGCAACTTCTATGTTATGAATTTTGTAAAATAGACTTCATTTTTGAATTCAGAATATGAAATATAGCTTAGGATGAAATTTTGGCGTTGTTCTGAAAAACATCAATTTTTGATGAATAGTGAAACTACTAAGTGGTAGTTAAAAAAACTGAATTTTTCATAAAACTTAATTTTACCGCTTCTGTGAATGGAATTTAAAAAATCCGAGAGACACGGTTGATGTCAGTAAGTAAAATGTGGTTCAATGAGATGAAAATAATTTTTGGTGAATAGTAACTTTTTACTTTTATTTACCACGGTTAAAAGTAAATAGGGTAATTAAGGGTAAAAATGATATTAATATTACCCTAACACATGTCCTAATCCTATTGGACAAGTGTATCTCGACAAAAAACAACCTTAAGTGTAAAATATTATCATTTAGGCCCACTTGGATTAGATTAGGACATTTATTATTATTTAATTCAAAGAAGAGTTAAAAGAGTTAAAATAAAATTTTATTTACTAAATCATTTTTAATATAGAGTTATACATAAGATAAATTCGATTTTAAATATTCATTAGAAATCTAAAAAGATTTCCTACATGATGGTATTTTATTCGTAATTTTTAGACATCAAATAATTTAATTTATTTATGACACAAAGATGATGCAGTAATTATCTTATTAATGAAATATTGACATAATTGATATTATAAATTCCAAAATAAATGTAATTTAATACTTTTTATGAATTACACTAATTTTCTAGATTACTATGATATATTAGTGTTGATTTAATGAACTTGGTTCGAACATATAATTCTGTTATGACTTTCACAAAAATCATATATCAAATAGTGTCAAAATTGACACAAAATAGTTTTTAAATCAAATATTATATTATTAATTGTTATTTTATTCTTAAAAATCTAAGGATCGGCAAAATGACTTAGATAAGGATATATATATTAATAATAAACAATTTTGGGTTCGTTTGGCATGTTATAGTAAGTTTATTAACCATATAGTGTAAGAAAACAAAAAGACACGGTAAAAGTTAAATTATTTAACTTAGAGTTAAATCTAATTGATAAGGTTAAAATAAAAAACTAAACTTGTATAAATCCTATTGGTTGATAGGATTTCGACCCATCCCCACTTTAGATTCGAAATAATACCCTTTGGAACCATTATAAACCGATTTTGACTTTAATATAAAATAATATTTTGAGATATTCCTAAGGTGCCCCTCTCCTCCCTTATAAAAGGAGACTTCCTCCCCCTCCTCCTCACACCAATTTGAGCACTCAAGCTCGGCCAACCCCTGCCATTTTCTCCTCTCCACTTCCCTAGAATAATACTAGAGGTCATGGTCTTCTTAAAAGATCAATCTTAGTTCCCTAAGCGGAGGATTCAAAGAGGCGTTCCAAAGAAGAGGTAATATCCATTACCGATCTTTTCAATTTCTTTCTTCTTCAACTTCTTCTTCATTAGTTGTTTCATTATAAAGTAATAACATCAGTATTACTTACATACTGATATGTTATTATAAATATGAAACAACTCTAATTAACCTTCTATCCATCCTACGGAGAAAGGAAATCACCGCGCGTGCCTACGTACGGAATACCGTCTCCACGCCGTGGTGTAATCTATTTTCCGTCACCACCTTAATTGGATGGGTATAATGGTGTAATGAGTAACTATATATGATTATTATAAAGTGATATTGATACTGAAATAGTATACATACACTTCAACACAATTCCACAACCATGAGAACGATATCATCGCTCGTGCGTACGTACGGACTACCGTCTCCACGACGCGATGAGATTCATTCTCAATGATTAACCATTCATGAATGATTATAAAGTATATATAATAAGTACTAATGAAATATATGACATAATAATGATACTATATTTATGTATATTTATATGTATGTCATCTACTTAATTCCATTCAATTCAATAAGGAAACGAAAACAGCGTTCATGCGTACGTACGGACTACTGTCTCCATGAATGGTGTATTTCTTTCCATTTACTGATTTATTATATATGTGTATTATGAATATATATATATAAATCATGTTTTATATTCTGTAATTATGTAATCAAGATCTAAGTAATCATATGAATAATTACAAGTTAAAAACACGAACGACAAATGAGACGATTTTACCCAAAACGCTACTTTAACATGAATTTACAAAAGAACGGGTAATATAAAGTCATAAGTGGACCATATATGATATAATAACAATGAATATGATTCTGGAATAAGTCAATAACTTGATTTAAATAATATACAGGAGGTTCGGACACTCACAAAGCAAGTCGGACCTAAGGTAAGGGAAATATCACAATCTCATTTTTATCCGAGATTGTTTATACTTTGAAAGTTACTGGGGTGTATTTTATCATCCACATCCATGTTTCCTCAATATGTAATATTATTTCCATCCACGTACAATTGTTTAAATCCAATTTTACCCTTCGGTGAGTTTTTAGTAAAAGATATGAAAGGAATCTTTTCTCGTTTTTCATACGAGGTACTTTTTGACTTTTCCGAAAAAAGTACAAAGAATGTTTTTTTTAACTTATACGGCATGAATGGATTTTTAAAACATTATTTTCAAGAAGCTTCCTTTACAAGTTTTCAAGTTTATTTTTAATCAACTTCTTTTATTTTAAAGTCGTATGACATGTTATGAAAGGAAAAATGTTTTTAAAGTAGAAAGGATATTTTCCTCAAGAATGGAGTTCAAGTATTTTATCAAAATTATTTTCCATCTAAGATAATAAAAGGGTTCTGTTTTTATCCCTATTATTACATGGATTTGATTATGTTGTGATGGAAACATTTTTATGAATTCCTTTATCTTATATGAATTGTTTTATGATGTCATGTTGTTTACGAATCCCATTTTTATTACATGGGTTACGCTATGATGTATGGTTTATGATTATGTGGCACACATAAGAAAGGATTCATTATAAGATGGGTGGGACCTATATCTCCCTCCAATGCATTGGGTAAAGATTTTATATCCCATGAGATAGACATGGCTGGAATGTTAGGTTATACCGGTTCAGTGAAACAGGACTGAAACGGGGGTGACTCGATTCAGAAAGGGACTTTGTCCACTAATATAGTCTTGGCAATGAGTCATGACTAACAAGAAATGATTCTCTATGATTATGTGTGTGTGCCACAAAGTTTCATGTTTTAAGTTATGCTTATTGGGATTTCATTTCACTGCTATGATTTATCCCATGTTATGAAATTATGCTCTCTTTTGCAGGTTAAGATTTCCAAAAGTTATGTTCTTATGAATATGATGTGATTGATTTTCTTTTGTTTACCCTTACTGAGCATTTGAGCTCACCCTTTTATGTTTTCTTTTCCCCAGGATATAAAGAACGGTTTTAGGTAAAAAAAAGAAGGGAATATCTTTATAGAAGATATTGAGGATCTTTCACCATGATTAGAAGATTACGTTCCGAGTTTCGAAAGACACTAAACTATTACGGTCCTTGTGTGTGTGTTTTTGTTATGTACTAAGTATTCCGAAAAAGTAATGTAATGTCCATGTACGATAAGCTTCGGGTCTCTACAGGAACTTCTTGATGCTCAATCTTCTGGTCATGTGGAGGGTTTCTCTGACTCACATCAAAAGAGGAGCTCTCGTGATCGATCGTTATATGCCTGTGGGGGAGGCCCCCAGGGGTGCTCTAGGGAGGACCTTCAGAGCTGCTGGTAGAAACATTGTGGGGAGGACCTTCGCAACTGCTACTACCACTCCCATAATATGGTAATGGATGGGTAGGGATCTGAACCTTTTACGTATTCTTAGCGGCGTTGGGAACCCTAGCTTCTAGCAGAGTAGAGTCATGAACTCCCTATTTATTTTCTGACTGCCTTCGGCGCGTTCGGGGTGCTTTCTTGTGGGTAGTTGAGACCGTCTGCTGTTGATAACAGTCTTTAGCTTTGGTTCCATGTTTAATTGGGTCCCATGATGTTGTCGGGATATGCCGATGAACATATTGACTTTTAGTAGGGAAATATGCTTGCTCTGGAGAATCCACCATGATGGAAGGGTGTCCCCCAGTTAGAACGAGTGAAATTGCTCGATCCAGTTTCCCTTGTGTCTCGGAATATGGCCGGAGAGCCTCCTGGGCAGAAGAAGGGATGCTGATATGCTCCGAGGTGGCTATCTCATCTCTTAGATGAGTCGCCTCAACTGAGGAGACGGGCTCACGGGCCCGAGTCCTTGCTGTTGCGGGTGATGCAATTAAATTCTGGCAAGTCTGCAAGATATGATCTTGGATCAATACCTGCTCCCCCATCATTGCCAGGATATGTAGAGAGACATCTTTGGCTGGAACAGGTATGAAGGCCCATTCCGGTATCAGAGTTGGAATATCTTACCCTGGTCCTCCGGTGGTCAGTGGGTACTGACAATTCTCTTGTGTCGGGGCAGGTGAATGAATCTGCCCCTATACCGGGATATGCCGGTTTGTCTCTCTGTTTGCTGCCACATCGGGATGGCGAAATATACTTGAATCTGTAGGGAGCTAGTCCGACATATATTGGCTTCCCACCGTATCGAGTGGGTGGCCTTTATTGGTGGGGAGACATGCCTGCCTATGATTTTCCACCACATCTATGTGGTGGGCTTTGTGATCGCCTCCATATCAGGATGGAAGGCGTCAGAAACAAATTCTAGGAGATGGCCCTGTAGGTTCCGGGTCGCCACCACATCAGGATGGTGGGCTTCACGACCTTGTGCAGGGAGATGTGCATGCCTGGTAAGTGTCGTCCTATGTGAGCGACGAGCTTGATGGAGCTCAGCAGGGATGTGTGATGGCTTGTATGATGCCTCCATGTCTGGATGGCCGGCTTGGGAGGAGCGATCATGTGTAGGTGCCTGTTTGTGGTACATCTCTGTGGCTTGGCAGCGAAGCTCCTCCCCAAGGACCAGGGTGAGGACCGGTCCCTGATTGTACGCCTGCCACCCTCGTTGGGCGGTCCGAGGGGACAGAGCTCGGGGAGCGTGGGCCTGATTCATGGGGGAGACATCCTCCTCAGCGTGAGGATGTTGAGTCATATAATAACTGTGATGAAACCTTTTTGTGGGGACCTTGGAGTGGAACCCCTGTTTGGCACGGGTGAAGTCCTCAACGTCGACCTCATCTACCTCCCTAAGATAAGGGAGGTACGCATTGTCCTGTTCCGGGGATAG
Source organism: Viscum album (assembly GCA_963277665.1). Taxonomy (NCBI): domain Eukaryota; kingdom Viridiplantae; phylum Streptophyta; class Magnoliopsida; order Santalales; family Viscaceae; genus Viscum; species Viscum album. The sequence continues at coordinate 1,785,142,747 of OY728132.1, read as the reverse complement.
ACTCCTAAAATGGTTGGATATTGCAATAGGGGATGTCTGGATCTACCTTTGCGGCCGCTGCTGGGCCGGCGACCGGTGAGTTCTGGTGGATTGGAGGGCATGCATGGCCGCCTCCACCGTTGGGAGAGTACCGTTCACGTGCTACTCTCGGATCAGCACGTCTGAGAACCAGCGTTGAAGGAGCTGGGTGGGTGACGGGGTCCTCCGTAGGTGAGGGTGTCTGGTCCTTGCATTGTTAGAAGCACGCTCTTGTGAGTTCCTTTGCGATTCCATTTTATCGAAGGGAGTTTTGAAGGTAGCACCTACAAAACATTTTAGAAAATACAAGTAGCAAACCCTTCAAAGCGTCATCTCATGATCCCATGCGTAATTAATGACCTTTCTTGGCCCTCTTTGTTAGTAAAAGGGGGAACAAGGTGGTATTAAGTTAAATTTGTCATGCTTGGTTAACGATTCACGTCGGGTTCACCATTTTTGTTTCGAATTCGGGTCACAAAATGTCCAACGGTTCCATATTCGATGTCAGTGGACCTGCTTTCCAAAGGTAGGCGTTCATCGGATGGTCTGACCTGTGATGCTTAAGAACTCACATTGGTCAAGAGGAATGGAAGTCGGGCTCCTCAAAAACTTTTGGGCTAAATTATTGCCTGTTCCAGGACTCTCTCATATATTTAAGACGTATTCATAGGTTCACAAATCTTTGGTTTATTCCCAATCATACTATCCATGTATTTAACCTAGTTGGAAATGGTCAGATGAAGGCGGGGTTTGGAATCATTTAGTCCTGAGGTTTACCATCCCTCGTTGGATTAATGACCCCAGGGAGTTGGAACTCATTGGGGCAGCACTAGGAGTGGTGCGGTGAACCAATTTGAAGATAATCGGATTGACCGGCTGTTGCGCTTGAACCTCATGGAGGCTTCCTATGTACCCTGCCTAGGGGACAGGGATCAAAGTCCACATATTTCGAATGGGCTCGGGACTTACGCTCTGAGGAGGCCCAGAGTGATGGATTGGGGATTACACTCTGAGGAGGCCCATAAGATGATTTCATGGTCAATGCTTACTCTAAGCCCATGTGAGTCATTCTCGGTCTGAGAAACAAGAGGCAGCAGGGACCAGATGATCACGTCGCGAAAGGTGCATCCGCGAGAAGTGGAGTGGGGCTTACGCATGAGGGCAGCCATGGTGATGGATTGAGGCTTACACTCTAAGGAGGCCCATGGGTGACAAAGCGCAGTGGGAGAGGGAAAGGGGGTGCTCCTGTGCCCATATCCTCTCTTACGGTGCATGAGGGCTTCCTTCTTATGGATATTTTAATACCCCCGAGGAGCCCTTAACATGTGGAGAGGCAGAAAGGGGACTCCCAAGCTCAGACTCCATATTAATGTGGGAATGTGAACACAGGAATGCTTCAGAAATCTGCTCAAGGGTTGGGGAAACCCCTTCGCCTCTACTTACCATGGGTATATGAACTCAAAACAGCACGCTGATGCACCTGAGGGTTACACCACATGGATCAGGTGGCTCTGGTGGAGGCCTCGGCTCGGGGCCAATGTGTAGGCCAATGAGGAGGTGGCGGAGGATCAGGCCAGATCAGGAGGATCTTATGTGTCTCAGGGAACGAGAACTCTGAATTATTCGGCGGACCACGCAGGGGTATGGGTGTTGGCGCCCTTCGCGTAGGGAAGTGCTACATGTCTGGAGAGTCCGTCCACGAACTAGGGTGGTCTGTGGACTGAGAGGTCATCTGCGAACTAGGGTGGTCCGCAGACTGATTGGCATCCCACGAACCAGGAGGGTTCGCGGCTTCGGGTTCATCCCGCATACAAGGTTGGTACGCGGTGGTTTCCACGCGAGTAACGGCGGCCAAGGGCGGCGCCGGTTGGGGGTTCATCGGTCGAGGCTTTGCTTGCGTAGGAGGGTGCTACGTGGCGCAGCAAATCGAAAAAAAGGCATAAACACCCTGGTCCGTGGGGAGTGAATCCGCAGAGGGGCTATGGTTCGCGTTCTTCTCTTTTTATGTTATTTTGAGTTCTTGGTTCACCAAATTATTATGCATTTTTGGTCCCTTATTAGTTTGTTCCTAGGTTTATACTTGCTATGGTTCGCGAACTGGAACTTCAATATTGGAAAAATCCTAAGCCTTCCTTCAAAATCCTTCCCCCTCGGTCTCCTTTTATAGAGTAAGGAAAGAGATGTATCTACAGTCACGCGACACCTTTTGCGGAGGCCCATGACCGAAAAACCAGTTTACTGCTGACTTGGTCAATCCGTGGAGGGTCTCCGCCTCCATGCCGCAAATGACAACGGTCTTCGGAGGGGGGATGCTTCGCAGAACCGGCCGTGTGTCATTAACATTAGACCAGTCCACGGACCGGTTCCTCCTTCCCCCTCCTTGAGTATTGTCCACATTTTCCCATCCCTTTGAGGGGAAATTGGGTAGAATCTCCCTTGAGTTAAAGGGGATCATCATTCTACATTGCGGATTTTTCAGGACCCTACATGGATTTTTATTTATTTTTATGATTTTTATGGTTATTAGAGTTTTTGTGTATTTTGATGGTTTTTATGGGTTTTAGAGTTTTTAGCATTTTTTTAGGATTTTTGGAGTGTGGGGTTTTTTAGAATTTTAATGTTTTCTTTGGGTTTTTAGGGGTTTAGGATTTTTTTACATTTTTATGGATTTTTTTTGTTTTTTGGAAATTATCTTTTATATGATGGTTATTAAGTATTTTGAGTGCTTTAAGGATTTTTAGGGGTTTTATGTTTTTTTTTGGGTTTTTAAGGGTTTTTTTGTTTTTTTGGGGTTTTTATTGAACATACTGTTTTTGTTTTGAATTTCTAAGGGGTTTAAAGGATGATTATAGTTTTTAGTGTTTTTAGGGGTTTTATAGAGCTTTTGGTATTTTTAATGTTTTTATACATTTTTGTATTTTTAGGGGTTTTAGAGTATTTTTAGGGGTTTTCAGTGTTATTATAGTTTTTTTCATTTTTAGGATATTTAACTATTTTTAATGTTTTAAATGTTTTCTTAAAGTTTTTATGGTTTTTGGGTTTCTTACATTTTCATGGATTTGTTGGTATTTTTAAATGATTTTTACAGAGATTAGGGTTTTTATGGATTTTGAGGGATCTAAGGGTTTTTAGTGGTTTTATGATTTTTACAATTTTTAGCAATATTTATGTTTTTGGGGGTTTTGTGTGTTTTTAGGTTTTTAGAGGGTTTCTTAGAGTTTTTATGAGTTTTTATATTTTTATGTTTTTAGGGATTTTTATTGATTTTTTAGGATTTTTATAGGTTTTTAGGTTTTTATTGGATTTTGTGGGTTTTGAGGGGTTTAGGGGTTTAGGGTTTTTAGTGTTTCGTTTTTAGGGTTTTTGTGTTTTTATGGTTTTCAGTGGTTTTATAGGTTTTTAGGACTTTTATATTTTTATATTTTTAGGTATTTTTTATGTTTTTATGGGTTTTAGGGTTTTAATGGTTTTTAAAGGGTGGTATGGGTTTTTTAGGTTTTTTTGGGTTTAATGTTTTTTTGAGTTTTTTGGGTTTTAGTGTTTTTATAAATTTTTAATGTTTTTATGGGTTTAAATTGTTTTTAGTGTTTTTAATGACTGTTTATCATTATTATGGGTTTTTAGCTATTTTTACAGTTTTTAGGGTTTTTTTCTAGTTTTAGGGTCTTTTTTGGGGTTTCAAGGGTTTTACGCAATTATGTTTTTTGGGGTTTCATGTTTTTTTATGTTTTTACAATTTTTTAGGGGTATTCAAGGAGTTTTTGGTTTTTTGGGGGATTTTTATAGATATTTTATATATTTTATGGTTTTAGGATTTTTAGGGATTTTTTGGAGTTTTAGTATTCTTCGGGGTTTTAACATTTTTTAGGTTTTTAGGGGTTTTAACTCTTTTTATATTTCTAAGGTTTTCTAATATGATTTCACAGTTATTAGTTTTTTTCTTTTCAGTGATATTTAGTGATTTTTTTTTTTGGATTTTTTTGGTTCTTAGGGTTTTTATGGGTTTTTAGGGATTTTAGGGTTCTTTGTGGATTTTAGGGTTTTTTTTGTGGTTTTGGGGGTTTAATTTTCTTAAGAGTTTTTGAAGTTTTTATGGGAATAAATTGATATTAGAGTTTCATGAGGGTTTTTAGGTTTTTATGGGTTATATGGTTATTTATGGTTTTTAGTAGTTTGTATGGTTTTTAGTGTGATTTGTGGTCTTTTTAGAATTTTTAAGGAGTTTTTCATTTTTTATGTTTCTAGGGGTTTTAAGTGTTTTAAGTATTTTTATGGTTTTTTAGGATTTAGGGACTTTTTGTTTTGTTTTTTGGTTTTTAATTATTTGAGGATTTTCATGGGAATTTAAATATATTTACCGATTTTTATGGTTTTAAGGGATTTTGAGGTTTTTAAAGGTTTTTCTAGTTTTTTTTTGGAAATTAGTGTTTTGTTGGTTTTTAGGGGTTTTAATTATTTTTAGGTTTTTATGATTTTCTTAAGGGTTTTCTGTGTTTGTAGAGTTTTTTACCCTTTAGTTATTTTAGGAATTTTTTTAGTATTTTTATGGGTTTTAGGTTGTTTAGTGATATTGAGGGGTTTTAGGTCATTTTTATGGTTTTTAGGGTTTTTATGAGTTTTAGAGTTCTTAAGGGTTTTTTTTGAGATTTTATAGTTTTTATGGGTTTTTAGTCTTTTAAAATTTATAGGGGTCTAAATGGGTTTTAGAGTATTTATGGTTTTTTAGTATTCTTATGGGTTTTAGTGTTTTTATGTTTTTAGTAGTTTTTATGGTTTTTAGGGTTCTTATGGATTTTAGAGTTTTTGTTGTTTTTTAGGGGATTGAAGTGTTTTTAGGTTTTTAAGGTTCTCTTAGGGATTTTAGGGTCTTTAGGGTTTTTATATTTTATGGACATGTATATATTTTTTATTCTTTCTTTGGTTTTTAGGGGTTTTTGAAATTTTGACGGTTATTAGGGTTCTTTAGGGGTTTTAATGGGTTTTTAAAAAAAAATTAGGTTTTAGGGGTTTTAAGTGTTTTTTGTTTTTGAGTTATTTTTACAGTTTTTAGAGTATATTATGTTTTTTGGGTTCTAGTTGTTTTTAGGGTTTTATGTTTCTCTTAGGATTTTTTAGGTGTTTGGTGTTTTTTAAGTCTGGAGGTTTTTTTGTCCTTTTTATTGTTTTTATGGGTTTTTAGGGGTTTTTTTTTAGGGGTTTTAGGGGGTTTTAGGGTTTGTATGGGCTTTTAGGGGTTTTAGAGTTTTTTGGGGGTTTTTAAGTGATTTCAGAGGTTTTTATCATTTTTATGGGTTTAAAAGGTTTGAGAGCTTTTAGTGGTTTTTTTTGTTTTTATGGGTTTTCATGATTTTTTCTAGTTTTAGGGGTTTTATGTTTTTTAGAGGTTTTTAGTGTCTTTTAATGTTTTTAGGGGTTTTATCATTTTTTTGGTTTTTAGGGGTTTTATGTGTTTTATTTGAGGTTTCATTAGGCTTTTAAATGTTTTAAGTTTTTTTATGTTTTAGGTATTTTTATGTATTTTTTTATGTATTTTTTTTTGATTTTTATGTATTTTGATGGATTTTAGGGTTTTTAGAGTTTTTAGGTAATTTAAGGGCTTTAATTGTTTTTTTATGTTTTTCTTAGGGTTTTAGGGGTGTTTATTGTTTTTATGTTTTTGGGATATTTAGGGTTAAAAGTATTATTATGGTTTTTTGGTTTTTTGGCATTTAGAGGGGTTTCGTTGGTTTTTGGGGGGTTTTAGGGTATTTAGTGTTTTTAGGTTTTTATTGGTTTTAGTGTTTTTTGTATTTTATTGTTTTCTTTGTGTTTTTTATGGTTTTTATGGTTCCTTACATTTTAATGGATTTTGAGGCCATTTTTATGAGTTTTCTGGGTTTTTGGGTTTTTTGTTATTATGTGGGTTTTTATGGGGTTTTAGGGTTTTTATATTTTTTGGTTTTTAGGGTTGTTTATTTTTTTGGAATTTTAATGGTTTTTATAGTTTTTAACATTTTTGGGATTTTAACGAGTTTTAAGTGATTTTACTGGGGATTTACAGTTTTTTTTGGTTTTTAGGATTTTTATGATTTTATAAGGTTTTATGGTTTTAGGGTTTTTAGGGGTTTTTGGTGTTTTAGGGGTTTTAGGGGTTTTTAGCATTTTTTAGGTTTTGATGGGTTTCATTTGTTTTTTCGGTTTTATGGTTTTCTTAAGGGGTTTCAGAGTTATTAGGGTTTTTAGGTTTTTAATGACTATTGGTATTTTTAAGAGTTTTATAGTTTTATATATTTTGAGGGGTTATTATTTTTTTGGGTTTTTTATGGCTTTTTGGGTTTTTACGGGTTTGTATGTTTTATAGGGATTTTAAGGTTTTTATAGTTTTTAGAAATGTTAAGGGTTTAAAGGGTTTTTTGAGTTTTTAAAGGGGTTTTTTGGGGATTTTAATGTTTTTTGGGGCTTTTATGATTTTTTGGGTTTTAGGGTTATTTGGGTTAGGGTATTTTTAAAGGGTTTTGAGGTTTTTAGAATTTAGCGGTTCTATTTTTTAGTGTCTTTAGGTTTTTATGGTTTTCTTAAGGTGTTTAGAGGTTTTAGGGTTTTAATTTTTTTATGGATTTTTTGGTATTTCCTAGGAATTTTATGTGTTTATGGTTTTGGGGACTTTGTGGGGTTTTAGGGTTTTATTGTTTTTAGGGGTTTTAAATGTTTTTATGTTTTTATGGGTTTCTTAGTGGTTTTGAAATGTTTTAGGGTTTTTTTACGAATTAAAAATTTATTGGGATTTTTTAAAAAATTTATCATTTTTAGGGATTTTATGGAATTTGAAGGTTTTTGTTGTATTTTGGGTTTTTATTTTGTTTTTTGAGTTTTTAATGGTCTAAATGTTTTTATAGTTTCCTAACATTTTTAGGGGTTTAAAGGATTTTATAATTTTAATGTGTTTCAGGGTTTTTACGGTATTAGGGGTTTTTTATAGTTTTTAGGGTTTTTTCATTTTTATGTTTTTATGGGGTTTTAAGAGTTTTTTGTTTTTATGGTTTTATTAGTGTTTTCATGGGTTTTAGGGTTTTTATGGGTTTTTATTGATCTATATGTTTTTACTATTTTTAAAGGGGTTTGGTTTTCTAGGGTATTTATTCTTTATTTGTTTTTAGAGTTTTTTTTGATATTTTTAGGCTTTTATGGTGTTTTTTAGTTTTTCAATGTTTTTATGGGTGTAAATGGTTTTTGAGAATTTTTTTTGGTTTTAAATGTTTTATGTGGTTTTAGTCATTTTTGTTATTTTTAGGGGTTATTCGATCATTTTTTGTTTTTAGTGTTTTTTAATTTTTCTGGTTTCTAAGGGATTTAAGTGGTTTTTTATTTTTAAGGTTTTCTTAGGGTTTTCAGTTCTTTTTTGTTTTTAGGGATTTTCAACTATTTTTTATGATTTTATTGTTTTTATTTATTTTTAGGGATTTTGAGTGTTTTAGGATTTTCTATGTATTTTTATTGTAGGGGTTTTATCCTTTTTTGAATTTTAGGGGTTTTAATTTTTTTATGTTTTTAAGATTTTGTAATATTTTTTCGTGGTTTTTACTGTTTTTGCATTTATTTTTTATTTTTAGGGATTTTTTTGTATTTTTATGGTTTTTTGGGGTTTTAGGGGGGTTTTTGAGTTTTTTGGGTTTTTTGGGGTATTTTAGAGTTTTCAAACATTTTTAGGGGTTTAAAGGGTTTTTAGATATTTCAGTGGGTTATTATGGTTTTCATTTGGGTTTTTGGGAATTTTAAGGTTTATATGGGTCTTATGGTTTTTATGTGTTTGTAGGGTCCTAAAAAATCCACTAAGGAAATTTTACCCAAATCCCCCAAAGAATTGGGGCAAGAAATCAAAGAAGGGACACAAACAGGACCGGTCTGCGAACCGGTCCCATGGAAGTGCAACGTGGCCAGGCACCGCGAGGCACCCCTCCGCGAACCATTATCATTCGCGAAATGGAGGCGGAGAGCCTCCGCGGTCACGAGGCAGGATGGGAACCAGTTCGGTTCACCATCACGAACCGCCCCAACCACGGACCGCGTCGACCGGTTCAATCCGCACCCGCTGTCGTTCGCGGAATAGAGACGGAACCCTCCACAGCCGTGGAGCACTCCCTGAGTTCACCTCACGGAGAGGGGGGGCGTTCAATACCCACCGTGAATCGCGGATTGACCAAATCAGCTGTGAACCAGGTATTTCGTTATGGGCCTCTGCAAAAGGTGCAGCGTGGCCACAGATACATCCCTTTCCCCACTCTATAAAAGGAGACCAAGGGGGAAAGAAAAGGAGGATCAGAGAACTGGAATCGGATTCAGAGGGATTGGAGATTCGGAAGGAGGTCGATTGAAAGAAGGCTTCGGATTTTTCAAACAGCGAAATTCCCATCCGCGAACCACAACAGGTATATGAATTAAGAAGTAATTAGAAAACACATTATAATTTGGTGAACCGCGAACCTAAAATAACAAAAACAAGAGAATTGCGAACCATACCCCCTCCGTGGATGACTTCCCCACGGACCAGGGAGTTTATTCCTCTTTTCCCATCCATCGCACCGCGTAGCACTCTCCTATGCGGGTGAAGCCCCGACCGACGAGCCTCCGACTGGCGCTGCCCTTGGCCACCGCTTCCCTCCTGGAACCCTCCGCGAACCACCCTGGTTCGCGGGACGTCAATTAGTCCACAGACCACCCTGGTTCGCGGACAGCTTCTCCAGCCGCATGGCACTTCCCCATGCGAAGGGCACCACCACCCATACCTCTCAGTGGCTCGCCAAATACTTCGGTGTTCTCATTTCCCGAGCCAGGTAAAATCCTTCTGATCCAGCCAAGTCCTCCGCAACTCCCTCATTGGCCTATTCATCGGCCCCGAGCCGAGGCCTCCACCAGAGCCACCAGATCCATGTGGTGTAACTTTCAAGCGCATCAGCGTGCCATTTTGAGTTCACATACCCACGGTAAATAGAGGCAAAGGGGTTTCCCCGACCCTTGAGTAGATTCCCGAAGCATTCCTGGGTTCACATTACCAAGGTAATGTGGATTCTAAGCTCGGGAATCCCCTTTCTACCCCTCCACTTGTTCAGGGTTCCTCGGAGATGGTAAAATAGCCATCATAAGGAAGCCCTCATGCACTGCAAGAGAGGAGATGGGCACAGGGTCACCCCTTTTCCCTCTCCCACTAGGCTTTGTCACCCCGGACATCCATCTCAGAGTAATCCCTAACCTTATGGGCCTCCTCAGAGTGTAATCCCCAATTCATCACCCTGGGCCGCACTCATGCGTAATCTCCACTCCGCTTCTCATGGATGCACGTTTCACGAAGTGATCCTCTGGTCCCTTCTACCTCTTGTTTCTCACACCAAGCATGACTCATGTGGGATTAGAGTAATCATCGACCATGACATCCTCCTATGGGCCTCCTTAGAGTGTAATCCTCAATCCATCATTCTGGGCTGCCCCAGAATGTAAGCCCCAATCCAAAGAAAACTACGGGTACTTTGATCAATGCCAAAGGATGGTATGTAGGAAGCCTCCACGAGGTTCAAGACCACCACTCGGTCATTTCTTCACGTCGAGTTCCATCCTCGTCCAGCATGACGTTAAACTGTATATGAAAACTACGTGGACTTTGATCCCTGCCTCCTAGACAGGGTATGTAGGAAACCTCCATGAGGTTCAATCCCACCACCCATCAGACCACCTGGTCTCTCTTCACGTCGGTTCCCCAACACCTATCCGAACTACGTGGACTTTGATCCCTGCTTCCTAAGTAGGGTACGTAGGAAGCCTCCCTAAGGTTCAATCCCAACAACCGGTCGATCCGATCATCTCCACATTGGTTCACCACGCCACTCCTAGTGCCGCCTCAAGCGAGTTCCAACCCTTCGGGGTCATTAATCCAACTAGGGATGGTAAACCACGGGCATAAATGATTCCAAACCCCTACGTCCAGTTGAGCATTGCCCACCAAGGTTAAATCCATGGATACTATGTTTGGGTATAAACCAAAGATTCGCGAACATATGAATACATATTAAATCTAGAAGATAGTCCCGGAACATGCAATAATTCCCCCAAAAAAGGGTGTGATGAGCCCAACTTCCCATCCTCTTGACCAATGTGAGTTCTTAAGAGCCTCTGGTCAGACCATATGGCGAATTCCTGCCTTTGAAAATCAGGTCCATCAATCATTGGATACGGAGCCGTTGGGAATTTTGTGGCTGAAAACCATAACGAAACAAAAAATGGTGAACCTGACATGAATCTTTAACCGAACATAATGAAATTAACCTAATCTCACCTAGTGCCCCCTTATGCTCTAAAGGAGGGCCAAGAAAGGTCATTAATTACGCATGTGATTATGAGATGCTACTTTGACGGGTTTGCTTCTTGTATTTGCTAAAATGTTCTGTAGGAACTACTTTCCAAACTCCTTTCAATCCAATGGCATCGCGAAGGAACTCACAAGTGCGTGCTTCCAACGACGTAAGGACGAGACATCCTCAACAATGGAGGACCCCATCACCCACCCAACGTCTTCAATGCTCGGTTTCGGACGCACTGATCTGAGATTACCACATGAATGGTACTCTCCCAACAGTGGAGGCGGCCATGCATGCCCTCCAATCCATCAAGATTTGCTGGTCACCTGCCCAGCAGTGGCCACAAAGGCGGATCTAGAAAACCCTTGTTGCTGTCTCCAACCGTTTCGGGATTCTATCCCCGGAACGGGACAATGCGTACCTCCCTTATCTTAGGGAGGCAGATGAGGTCGACGTTGAGGACTTCATCCCTATCGAATGGGGGTTCCTCAATAAGGCCCCCACCAGAAGGCGTCATCACGGTCACGCCGCGACTCAATATCCTCACGCCGAGGAGGATGTCTCCCCAAGGATTCGGGCCCACGCTCCCCGAGCTCCGGCCCCTCGGACCGCCCGACGAGGGCGGCAGACGTACAATCGGGGACCGGTCATCACCCTGGTCCCTGAGGAGGAGCTCTGCTGCCCAGCCACAGAGATGTACCACGAACAGGCACCTACACCTGTTCGATCCTCCCAAGCCCACCATCCAGACATTGTGGCATCATACGAGCCGGCACGCATCCTCGCTGAGCTCCATCAAGCCCGTCGCTCATGCAGGAAGGCACTTACCAGGCAGGAACCTCTCCCTGCCCAGGGTCGTGATGCCCACCATCCTGACATGGTGGCGACCCAACACCTGTAGGACCAGATTCTGGAAGTTGCTTCAGACGCCCGTCGTCCTGATATGGTGGCGATCGACAAAGACATCCACCCATATGTGGCGGAAAATCATAGGCGGGCACATCTCCCCACCAACAAAGTCCACCAACTCAATACAGTGGGAAACCAATATATGCAGGGCCAGCTCCCTGCGGATGCAAGTAATATCTGCCACCCCGATGTGGCAGCAAATGGAGAGAGAAACCAACGTATCCCGATATAGGGGCAGATTCATTCACATGCCCTAACACAAGATAATTGTCAGTACCCACTGACCACTGGAGGACTGGAGCAGGATTTTCCTACTCTGATACTGGAATGGGCCTTCATACCCATTCCAGCCAATGATGTCTCTCTACATATACTGGAAATGATGGAGGAGCAGGTATCGATCCCAGATCATATCTTGCAGACTTACCAGCATGTAATTGCATCAGCGGCAACAGTAAGGACTTAGGCCCGTGAGCCCGTATCCCCAATTAAGGAGACTCATTTATGAGACGAGAAAGCCACATCGGAGCATGTCTACATCCATTCTTTTTCCCAGGAGGGTCACAAGCTATATTCCATGACATAAGGGTAATCGGATCGAGCAGCTTCACTCATTCCAACTGGGGGACACCCGTCCATCATGGTGGATGCTCCAGAGCAGGCATATATCCCTGCTAAAAGTCAAGATGTTCGTCGGCGTATCCTGGAAACATCACAGGACCAAATTAGATAGGGACCCAAATGTGAAGGTTGTTGTCAACAGCAGACGGTCCCTGCGGCCCACAAAAAAGCCCCCCAAATGTGCCGAAAGCAGCAGAAACAAATAGCAGGTCCATGACTATGCTCTACTGGAAGTTGGTGTTCCCAACGCCGCTAAGTACATGTCAAAGGCTCAGAACCATGCCCACCCATTACAATATTATTGGTGTGGCAGTATCAGTTGTGAAGGTCCTCCCCGCAATGTCGCTATAAGCAGCTCTGAAGGTCCTCCCCAGAGCACCCGTGGGAGCATCACCCACGAGCATATAATGATCGGTCATGAGAGCTTCTCTCTTGATGCGAGTCATGTAAACCCTCCACGTGACCAGAAGGTCGAGCAGTAAGAAGGTCCTCCACTTGCTGCGGTCCACCCTGAAGATCCTCCCCGGGGTATACACTATAATCACTCTCCATGTAGTGGGACCACAGATTATGATGGTAGTCCTCACTATCATAGTCGCAACTATGTAGGTCCTCCCCGTAGTGACGTCTCATCACGAAAATAAGGCCCTCCCCTTGTTGTGGCCTTCCCTGAAGGTCCTCCCCAGGGGTTACACTGCAACGGAACTCCACACTGTCAGGAATCAGGTCACGGTGGTAGTGCTCGCCACCCTGATAACGGAGGTCCCCCCCATAGAGACGTCGAGCAACGAGAAGGCCCTCCCCTCATTGCGGTACATTCTGGAGGCCCTCCCCAGGATGTATCCTACAAATATTCTTCCTGTGGCAGTAGTAATGGTAGTCCACACCATTGCCGCAGCTGTGATGGTAGTCCTCGCCACCATGGCCACCATTGTTAAGGTATTCCCCGTAATGGCCCCAAGAAACAAGAAGTTACTCCCCTTATCGCGGTGTGTCCTGAAGGTCCTCCCTAGGATGCGCGTCGAACTTCAATCCATGATGGTCATCCTCACCATGATGGAAGTTGTTGCGAAGGTCCTCCCCGTAACAACGCTACGTAGCCAGAAGGTCCTCCCCTTGCTGCAACATGCCTTGGAGGTCCTCCCCTGGGTGTGCACTGCAAAAGTCCTCTATGCAGTGAAGCATCAAGCAGTAATGGTAGTACTTACCATTACAGCTGTCATTGCAAAGTTCCTCCCCGCGATGACATACTATATCAACAGGAAGGCCCTCCCCCTGCTGAAGCAAGCACCGAAAGGCCCTTGTATGTCGAGGCACTCAGAAGGATGGGATCGAGCATGTCAGATTCCCAGCTTGTCGCTAGTGATGTCCTTCTTCGATCACGCGACGGTACAGGGTCGCATTCATCTTCTGAACCACCTCAGAATTGACCACATGATGACTCAGCACTTACCGATCCCACTGCCTCTGACTACAGTGAGCGCCTTAGTTGGGCTGGCCAGGTAGAGGAATCACTGGCGGAGGAGTATGTCGATAAGCTACCCCTGAGGAAACGACTGGCCAAGAATGATATACCAGTTATGTTTTGGCAAACGACCGCCTCTCAGTTAGACGTACCCAGAGAGTTGTTGGAAGAATTCATGCACGGAATCCGCCATAATATACGGACGACCCTCCGCTGGCTGAAATCGAGCTTCCTGCCCTATTATGGGTATGTAGACCACATCAAGACGATAGGGGACCTCCTTCGTCACATCGACCTGGAGGCCCTTTCCTCGACGTGACAACAACGCCCCAAGAGGCGCAAAGAGAATATGGAGGTAGCTTGCCTCCATGCACTGCACGAAATGCGCCGCCTCATCAGTGATGCTCCAACAGGATTCCATATCAGGGGATGGGGGGAACACGGAGCTCTTCATTTCACTCTGCTCCCTTCCCAAAAAAATCCGTTCGGTATGGTGTCTTGCAATGTCATCACGGCAAGACGACAATCGAGTGGACCCCCTGCTCAGGAAAGGCAACACACCCGAAAGAGTCGGGCCTTGAGTAAGTCCCAGAAGCATCAGGCCCGGCGGGAACAAGCCATTAAAGAACTCATGAATCATGCCACCAAGAGCATACAGCAGGCCTCTCTCTTAAGAGAGGCCAATCAGCAATCTTTTCCTGCCTCCCCAGAAGGGACTAATCCAAAGGGGAATTTGGCACCGCATCTGGTTCACCCCCAGAAGGGGGCACGCGAGATCAGGCAGGTCGCAATAGCCGCAACCACTACTGAAATCCAGAGTCAACCCTAGCCTGTAGGGCTGGGGGAATTTTTAACAACAAATTCCCCCGTAAGACTAATAAAACCGGGATGATACTCAACGTCCAGGGAACAGAACCAACCCCATCCCTCAGAGCTGGGGGCATCATTACCCCCTCAACAACAACCTCCCCCACGAGAGTTGGTATTCTATCGTCTAGGGAGGACAGTCAGAAGAGTAGGTTCCCGTACTATCCCGTCATTCGAATCATTATCCCCTCCGAGAGGAAGGCGCACTGTAAGGTCGCATCAAAGAACTCTCTACGTCACCCTTCATCAAGAAGTTCAGGGGAAATACCAGGTCATGAAAGGGAAGGCCAGTCGAAGACACAAGAGATCCTCCTCCTATTTGGAAGGTGACATCCCCTCCACCCAGCAATATGTGTTCATCAACGCCATAGAGGCTAGCCCCGTGGGTGACACCAGATAAAATGAAAATCCAGACAGATTAGGAGACGGCGGTTCTGGTCAGGCTGTAACTCCCAACGAACCCCCAGGTGTGCACACCCGGAACCAGAGGGCCACTTTAAATATGGACGCCCCTTCAGCTAAGCTCCCTCCACCAACCCTGCAAGCTTCCAACAAGGATAATAATAAAGGAATGGTTACCCTTAACTCATCCCCCTATCTCAATAAAAACAAGCCACTCACGCTCGAAGAAAGGTTCGCTCGACAGGAAGAAGAGATGAAAAAATTGAGGCGACTTAACGCGGAGCTGCTCCAGAGAAACCACCTTATTGAAATTGTGTCCCAAGAAGAGCCACATCATGAACTCCCAAAAAATTCACCTCAAAGGATAAGGCTTTCCCCAACAAAAAAAAAGCATGATCAGGGCTCCTGCCCAATGAGGCGCCTGGTTCGTCCAACTACCTAAACTTGGATGACTAATACCAGGATTTCCCTCCACTTTGGAGGCAACCGGAGCAAGTACGCCCAAACCCTCCCAGGGCCCCCTGAATGGAATATGCACCCTAGGTTCCGGCCAATCCGGATCCTCAGGCCATGCCTCGGGCCATGCCTGCCCAGGACCGGGCCCAATAGGATGTAAACCAGGGACTCACCAACACCATCGAGGCACTAACAGCTTGATTTGAAGCAATGGAAGGTCGACGTGCTCCGATACAGCCCGAGCGGAAACCCTACCCAGATTGGGTGACCAACACACCACCTCCACCCAATTTTGGGATCCCTGTATTCCCCATCTTCAATGGATCAGGTGATCCAGAGCAGCATTTGATGCACTATGTGTCCTATTACGACCCTATAATGGGGACTCTGGAACAACAAGAAGCAGTGAAACTCAGATGCTTCGAATGGACCTTGCAAGGATCCGCCTTCATCTGGTACACGAGTCTGCCAACCCAGTCGATAAAGAGTTGGGAGGACCTCCGGAAGCAGTTCCTGTTCCATTTCAGCTCAACGCTGCAAAAAAAACATTCAGTGATCTCATGAACTACAAGAAGAGGGATAATGAGAGGGTCTCAGATTTCATCACCATATGGAAAGGTCTGACCTATTCTCTGAACAGGAGAATGCCTCAAGATGATATGCTAGCCATATGCATCGATAATCTTAGAGATGATCTGCGAACACCACTCATACCGGTGGAGTGCACCACTGGATTTCGCCATCTCTCGGCCATTTCACAGAGAATTGAGGAATCCATACAGTGGACTAATTAAATGTCCCGAATATCCTCATAGGATCCTGCAAAAAGTTCCCCTAGAGCTGAAGCGTCCGCTGTCACACTCAAGTCGGCCCCTTTGCCCTCTCCACCGCTCAGGCCTCCACCAAATCTTTAAGGGACCCCTGCATATCGGTAGTCTCCCCCGCCTAAAAGGGATGATCAGGGAGGACTGAAGCGGAACCAATTTGAGGAATGAAGACAAAAAATTATACTTGTTCTGAGACGATCAAGTTCGTGGCTACTTCATTGCCGCCATGAACTGAAACTTGCTCCGCCTCCTGGAGCCAAGGAAACCTGAAGAAGTTGGACGCGATGACATGCCAGATTACAACCCCTACCATCGGATGTTGGGGCACAGTATCCGAGAGTGGTTTTTCTTCAAAGACCCCCTGCAGAGGATGGTAGATTCTGGACAAGTCGAGCTGGGAACACCCCCAGCACATGTGGCATGTATTTCTACCACCGAATCTGACAAAGAAGAGGGGTGGCAGAAAGCCAACAGAAAGTAGGGGCCGAAATTTGACAACTGGATGACTCGAAAGACTATTAACCAAGCCCAAGGCATACTCCGAGCTCAACTACAGTAGTCGGCGTTGCCACCAACAGGCCCTAGAGCCGTAGAGACGATAACATCAGCCTCAAAACCCTCCACAAGACGGTCATCCGAACGGAGCCGAAGGAGGAAACAATCACAAGAGGAGCAGTCCACGACGGGGCCAATGTTAGTCCTGACCCTTGCAGACTTTATGCCCTCGAATTTGGCACCACGGGCACCGACCCACCAAATGGAACCATCAGAGACAACTGACCAGGTTGACCGGTCAGAGGATGAAGAGACAATTTTTGGTTCTATCAACGTCATCCATCTCATGGAATCATTCTCTGATGAAGGGTATGGTCACGAACCCAAGTTTCCTACACAAGGATCCTGGAGGAGGAATTGAAAAGGCAGAGGATACCAGGGGAGGTGAAGCTGTGGCCGAAACCAACCCTACGGTTGGACCACGGCCCAGACCGTCAATATTGCAGAAACCCGTGGGAGAGCCCTTCAAGGGACTCAGCAGGAGAGGGAATTCCCATCCACTTACACAAACAACCACTCTGGCCCTGTTGTTCTGCGATACCCACAAGAGGAGGAACAAGTGTATGGCTGCCTAGTGCACACAAACAGACCGCCCGGGCCAAGTCCTCAAAACATGGGAACACCATCAACATCCGTCCCCATGGCCATTCCCTCCTCGTCAAACACCCCAGCTCCCAAAGCACTCCCTAATAATCTCCCGCCAATGGAGAAGCGTCGGCCGTTGGAGCAAAAATACGACATCCTTAAGCAGCTGGCATCAGTACTGTCCAAGTTTCCAATCCTAGATGCCCTGAGTTTGTCAGCGAAACTTAGGGAGGCACTTATCGAAGCTTTGATCAGCCCCCAAGAATTTAAAGCTAAGGCAGCTACCGCCGAGTTGTACCAGACAGAGACTGGCCCAGATGAATGCAATGTGGTGATTTCCTACACTTATTAGGACTAAGATTCCATCATGTAAGGACACATCAGACCGCTATATGTGTCCGACACACTGAATAGTATTGAGATCCGAAAATTCTTTATAGACAATGGCTCTGGAGTTAACCTCCTTCCCCTATGGACACTCCGTAAGTTGGGTTACAATGAGGACAACCTAATTCCCGTGGCCACAACTATGTTGGGTTATGAAAAGAGTGAGCAGAAACCAATGGGAAAAATCAAGATAAAGACCCATTTTGGTGACCTGGTAGCCTACACGGAATTTCTGGTGGTCCGACAGAGCACAACATTCAATGCCTTGCTGGGAAGGCTGTGGCTCCATAAGCACATGGCTGTTCCTTCATCCTACCACCAGTGTATCAAGTACTGCGTCAATGGATAAAGTGGGACGTTGCATGCTGACAAGGCCCCTTTCGAGCTCTCTGAGTCACATTACATCAACTCCGGGTTCTATGAGAAAAAGAAGAAGAAGCCTTTGGTCGATGGAGTCGACTGGATCCCTACTCCAAATGGCCTGGAAAATGGTCCCCGGTGACCCCCTCAGGCAGGTTGGCAGAGATTATGTCCTGCCCATAATCCATGTTGAGAGTAGGAGTTCAAGTCCAGACACACATTTGTATGTCCTCATGACTTCAGCCACGATGGTCGAGCACGACAATGCGGGAATTTCTACCAACCCTCGATTTGGGGATGAATACTCAAGCAGAGATTCCCACGATGCCTCTCCCTCAAACCCTCGAAGTCTCAGACTGGAAACTCTCCCCTAATCAGATCAAGAAGATGAGGACTTGGGAGAAGAAGAGGGGGAAGATCTCAGAGATGCACCTCCCACATTTTAGGAGGGTATCTCCACCTCTGTGGACGAGCTCAGGGAAATAAACCTGGGTACCGAAGAAGACCCGAGGCCCACTCTCATTAGCGCAGCTATGTCTCCTGAGGAACACAAGGTATATACCTCCTTCCTAAGGAAACATGGGGATGTATTTGCCTATAATTACACGGAAATTCCAGGACTCGGTCCCGAGGTAGTGACGCATCACCTGGGTCTTCCAGAAGACCATCGAGGCTATAAACAGGCTGCCAGAAAGACACACCCTCACATGCTGCCAAGATAGAGGCTGAATTCAATAATCTCATTAAAGCAAGCTTCATCAAGGAGGTCCAGTACCCCATTTGGTTGGCCAACATCATCCCTGTCAAGAAAAAGAATGATAAAATCTGCGTCTGCATTGACATCATAGACCTTAATCGGCATTGTCTGAAAGATGACTCCCCTGTTCCAATCACCGAGTTGTTAATGGATGCAACGGCCGAGTATGAGGCTCTATCCTTCATGGATGGCTATTCTAGATATAATAAAATCAGGATGCCCCGAGAAGACGAAGAATCCACTGCCTTAAGGTCCCCTCAAGGGGTATTCTGTTACAGGGTCATGCCCTTTGGTCTCAAGAATGATGGCGCCACGTATCAACGTACCATGCATCTGATCTTTAAGCCATTAATGGGTAAATTTGTTGAATGTTATATGGATGACATAGTGGTCAAGTCCAGACATCTCTTGGATCACCTTTCATACCTTGAGACTATATTCAACAAGCTCTGATAGTATAGCTTGAAGATGAACCCCTTGAAAAGCTCCTTTGGTGTTACCTCAGGGAAATTCCTTGGCTTCGTCGTACACCATCGTGGAATTGAAGTCAACCCTGAGAAGACGAAGGCTATCCTGAGCCTGCCACCCCCTTGAAATCTCACTGAGCTAAGGGTATTCCAAGGACACCTAGCCTATATTAGGAGGTTCATATCCAACCTGGAAGGAAAATGTTTTCCCTTCACTAGGTTGATGAAGAAGGGGGTCACGTACCAATGGATGGATGATTTCCAAGAGGCGTTCGTCAACTTGAAGAAGTACCTCTTAAACCCACCGGTGCTCATACCCCTGGTCGAATGAAGGCCTCTCATTCTATATGTGACAGACCTAGAATGGTCATTGGGAGACTTCCTTGCACAGAAGAATGACGTCGACAGTGAAAACAGTCTCTATTACCTCAGTCGAACCATGATTGATACTGAGACTCGATACTCAAATATCGAGAAGAGTTTTCTGGACTTGGACTTCGCGGTTCAAAAGCTGCAACATTATCTGCAGCATAATTAGGTCTATTTGATCTCGTGGAGTAACCCGCTCAAGTACATCCTTAGTCGCCTGATGCTAACCGGACGCCTATCCCAATGGGCGGATATCCTGCAATAATTTGACATCCGGTTCGTGCCTCAAAAAGCCATCAAGGGATAGACATTAGTAGACTTTCTGGCAGAACACCCTTCAACAGGGACCACTGCACCAGACACTGTACTACCTGATGAAGATATCTTCTCAGTTCAAGAGGAGGTCCCAGCATGGGAAATGTACATTGGCGGTGCGTCCCGAAGCCCCACCAGGAAGAGGATAGAGGATCCCAGATTCAATAAAGTGGGTCTAGGGATAATACTCATGTCCCTAGAAAAGGTAGTATTTTCATATTCCTTCCTCATGTCAAAGGGATGTACAAACAATGAAGTGGAATATCAAGCCCTCATTGCAGGCCTAGAGATCGCACTCCAGGCACAAGTACAACACATTAAGGTAAAAGGTGTCTCGAAGCTGGTCATCAAGAAAGTCAACGGTGACTATGCTATTAAAAAGAAGGAGATGATCCACTTGTTTGACCATGTCCGAGGGGTAATGGATGAGTTCTCCACAGAATCGACATTGACTTATATTACCCGGTCCCAGAACGCTCAGTCTAATGCAATAGCCAAAGGGTCCACAGCCCTAGCCGACCCAGACCGGGATGAAACGGTCATCATCATTGCTCACCATCGAATGGTATTGCCATTTGTTCAAGCTATGATATAAGAGATCCACGAAGTCAGTCCTGTCCCCGATCCATATCTTCCTGCCACCAGCTGGATGATCCCCATCACGAACTACCTTCAACGGGGAGAGCTTCCATCAGATAGGGATGAACGAGAGAAAATACGGAGAAGGGAAATAGATTTTGTCTTATATGGAGGTGCGGGTCAGCAAGAGGTACTCTACAAATGAGGCCTCGATGGAGTGCTCCTCGGATGCATTGACGGAGAAGAAACCACTTCTGTCATGACTGATGTACATGCAAGAGCGTGTGGAGAACATCAACCGGGGACCAAGATTTCCAATCAGGTTCTAAGGCTTGGGTACCACTGGCCCACATTGGCACGAGACAGTGAGCATTTTACCGCAAAATTCCACTCATGCTAGATTCATGCCAACTTCATACACCATCCCCCAGAGTTACTTCATCAAGCTAAATACTTCTGGCTGTTTTCTGTCTGGGGGATGGACGTTGTGGGACCATAACCTCCCGCCACGGCCAAACAACTGAAGTATATCCTCACGACGACCGACTTCTTTTCTGAATGGGAAGAATCCATACCCATCAAGGATGTTGGGGAAAGAAATATTGTCAGCTTCGTGAAGACCAATATCATCACCAGATTTGGTGTCCCTCATACCATACTAATGGACAACGACACCAATTTCTACTCTGCTGAGTTGGAGAAGCTATACCACGAGTACGGTATCAAGGCTAACCACTCATCCCACTACCATGCAGTGGCCAATGGATAGATAGAAGCTGTCAACAAAACCATGTCCAACATCCTCCAAAAAATGGTGGACAAAGACAAGAAGTCAGGGCTGGATAAACTCCTCCATGCATCGTGGGATTATCGAACCACAATCCAAACCGCTACTCAGTCTACCCCATACTCATTGGTGTACGACACAGAGGTGGTCCTGCCCATTGAAATCCAACTTCCCTCACTCCTTGTTTCCATATGTGATCAATTATCCGATGATGAGCAGTCACAAAAGTGGCAAGGTGAATTGGAACAGCTAGACGAGAAGCGGCTGCACACTTTGCACCACCTAGAAGTGTACTAGAACCGGATCGCATGAGCCTTCAACAAAATGGTCGGCCTCCGGTCTTTCTTGGAAGGAGAATTAGTGCTGGTCCTCTGGACCCCAATGATACCCGGAAAGAAGCCTCCAAAGCTAGAGCCCAAGTGGGAAGGACCATATGTTGTACACAAGGTCTACTCCAAGGGAGCATATACCCTGATCTCCATGGATGGGCAATTAACCACGGCTCCTACCAATACGAGATTCCTAAAGAAGTATTTCTCATAGAGACCAAGAGGTATATTTATGTCCTCACTGCATGACGATAAACTACATGGAGTCCGTCCTCACTGCATGAAGTTTAACTACACGTACAAGGTGATTCAAAAATGCCATCTTCCCCTGTGTACGGACCAAACTTGCCCAGGGTGTATCATCTTTCAAAGAACAACATGAGGCTTGATTCCTACCCCCGTAAGATACGTAGTGACGCCATAATTTCACACCATGGTCCAGCCACCTCAAAAAAAAAAAAATTCTCATTCCCCCGTGTACGGACCAGACTTGCACGGGGTGTATTCACGTCCTCACAACATGATGTTAAACTGCATGGAGTCGGTCCTTACCACACGACACTAAACTGCACGGATAACAAGATTTAAGAATGCCCCTTCCCCTGTGTATGGACCAGACCTACACGAGGTGTACTCATCATCCTAACCACATGACATTAAACTGTATGGACTCCATCCTCACCGCATGATGATAAACTTCACATATTCCAGAGACCTACATATGGATTGATTCCTACCCAAGTGGGATTCATAGTGACGCCAGGATCCCCAGTCCTGGCCCAGCCCCTTGAATTAAAGATAAAAAAATGAAATTCATTCTTTCCCCCATGTCTGGACCAGACCTACATGGGGTGCACTTATTCCAAAGAACTACGTACGGCTTGATTCCTGCCCTCGCAAGATATGTAGCGATGCTAGGATCCCCAATCCTGGCCTAGCCCCTTGAAAAAAAAATGCAATTTCCCCCATGTGCAAACCAGACCGGCATGAGGTGTATGTATTCATCCTTACCGCATGACGTTAAACTGCACAGACAATGATGTTAAAAATGCCCCCTTCCCCCGTGTACGGACTAGACCTGCACGGGGTGTATATCTTCATCCTTACCGCATGATGATAATCTTTACGGACTTCATCCTCACCGCATGACGCTAAACTGCACGGACATTGTCGCGACCCACCCAAGACACATGGCGATACGAGATGGAGATAATCCTTACACATTTGGATGCTTCCTCTCCATACATCAGACTCCACGGCCTGGATAATTATGGATCCTCATAACCACTCATGGCCATCAAAAGTGGAAAGTTATCAACCCATGGACACCTTTGCATGACTATGCATACCATGCCCTCGGCAGTTCTGCATAATGATAACCCCTGGCCCATCTACCAAAGGCAATATTTACATAGGCGACAATCTTCCTAGCTCCGTATGCCTATCGGCCTCAGAGCCCCCAAACCATACATCCTGATCCAGAAGTTTGTGGTGAAGTGGTTTACAAGTTCATTCTCCTTTTCACATCCAAAGGTGTTGCCAGGGTATCCCTATCGGGCTAGACTATGTGTCTGTCAGTGGTTCACATAGCGACCTGCATCAACAAACATCAAGCCAGGACTAGGCTACATTGACTCAATGGAAAATTGCGGTGAAGATGTTTCTTGTATACTCGGACACCATTATCCCCACATGCTGAAATCTGCACTGTGATTAATCGTGGATTTTCATAATCATTCATGGACATAGGAAGTGGAAATTTATCGACCTGGGGACACCTTTGTATGACTATTCATACCATGCCCTCAGCGGCTTTGCATAGTGATAGCCCTTGGATCATCTATCAAAGACAAGATTTCCTTGGGTGGTACGCTTCCTAGCTCCATACGCCTACCAGCCTCAGAGCCCCCACAACATACCTCCTGATTCGGGAAAGCTCAAAGTTGTAGTTTACAACCTTCATCCCCCGCCTTGTTCTAAGTATATCAGAACATGTTGACTCAGTTATCCTTCGAGTGACTACAACAATAGTCACCCAATGGTCCGAGCTCTATTGATGATAAACTAGGAGTACCTCGTCCTTACCGCATGACATGAAACTGCATGGAATGAAGGCACACCCCTGTGCACAAAAATAAAGAGAAAAGATCAGTGCAGGGGTCTCTTTGAAACTCAACAAGCAACCAGGGACGGATATCCCCGACATGTCCAGACATTCCCCTGCTAAATGATAGACTTCATGACCTAGATAATTGCGGATCCTCATAACCATTCATGGCCATCGGAGGTGGAAAGTGATTGACCCATGGAAACCTTTGTACGACTATGCATACCATTCCATCAGCGGCTCTGCATAATGATATCCCCTAGCTCGTCCATCAAAGGTTAGATTTACAAAGTCGATTCTCTTCCTAGATCCATACGCTTACCGACCTCAGAGCCCCCATATCACCTTTCCTGATCCAAGAAGCCCCGAAACCTTGATTTACACCAATCAACACCCCCCCACGTCTGGGGCATGTTGAGGTATTCAAGCCTAGTTAAATTTTGATAAAGAGAGGCCTTTGCAAAAATACCCACCGTCCTCACCGCATGACGTTGAAC
The DNA here is from genome assembly GCA_963277665.1 of Viscum album. Lineage (NCBI taxonomy): Eukaryota > Viridiplantae > Streptophyta > Magnoliopsida > Santalales > Viscaceae > Viscum > Viscum album. The sequence goes on along the minus strand of OY728132.1, from coordinate 1,785,118,763 downwards.
TGCATAACAACCTTCAAAAAAAGTCCCCTGTCCTTGCTGCATGATGTTAAACTACACAAAAACATTAAAAATGCCTCTCATCCTTACCGCATGATGCTAAACTGCACGGATTATGTCCCAAACACATGACGATAAACTACACGGTCATAATCTTCATGGGGTCAATGGGAAATAGAGGGTTTTCTCCGTCTTTCAGTGCACGGGTCAGACCTTCATGAACCACCTCCTCACACCAGCGTGAGAAAGAATTACTTCACCCGTTCTCGGGAAGTTTAGTCTAGATATTTCCCCCGTATTCAGGCACCCTCTCATCATAAACAATACTTTGTACTCAGAAAAATCCGATCTCTCATAAGCCACCCCTGGTGGTCCCAAATTTCAACTTTCATAAAGTTTCTTGGCTATCGGAAGTGGATAGTCTTTGACTTAAGGACACCTTTGTACGACTATGCATACCATGCCCTCAGCGGCTCCGCATATTGATCACCCCTACCCCATATACCAAAGGAAATATTTCCTTAGGCAATGCTTCACTCCGTACGCCTCTTGGCCTTTGAGCCCTCATTTCTATCCTGGGATTCGGAAACCCTCTGAGCTATAGTTTACCAACCTCTTCCACAATCCTACCTGAATGCGGCAGAACGTCTTTGACAAGATTATAGAGAACCAGGAAATGTAGTTCCATTTCAGATGATGTCCCAGCTTCCTGACTTTAAACTGCAACAAGCCCCAACCGTCCTTTACGCTAGATAAATGCGTAGGACGGGAACCTTGCTTCCACACTTCTAATTAATACAGATGTTCTCAAAACCTTCCAGACATCACATACCCTTTCCGAGCCACCCTGGGTGGTTTTCAATTTTTCTAAACCACCCACGGTGGTTTCCATGAGCTGGGCTTCCATGATGTCCCCTGGCCATCATAAATGGATAAGTCTTTGACTTAAGGACAACTTTGCATTACTATTCATACCATGCCCTCATCGGCTCTGCATATTGATCTCCCCTCGCCCATCTACTGAAGGCATGTTTTCTGTAGGCAATGCTCTTCCTACCTCTGTACGCCAACACGACTCCCATGCCTTGAGACATGCACTGAATGCCGCTCAAATTCAAACATGTTCACCCCCACGTGCGTTTGAAGGGTATTGAGACATATTTTAATCAATTGAACCCCATTGGGGCCCTCAAACCACGATATTTGGTCAAATATGTTCAACCTAAAACAGCATTAGTGATAGTCTTGACGGTGGGACTTTAAACTACTCACAAAAGAAAGAGGCACAAATCCTGTTAGGCCGAAAACCCGAAAAGGGAGATCTAAGAAAAAGCTGGGTTATACTCGCTGGGTCTATACTAAATGGGCCCAGGAAAAATCAGGGCATTAAAAGATGAAAAAGACAAAACGTTTGTAGGGTTTTCCTATTAAACCCTAGCAATAGTCAGACTACGCTCGCTGGATACCATGGTACAGGAAAAAGATAGAGCCTGATTTATTTTTAGTCCTAGACTTAGATTATTCTATGTTCAGGGATGTAACATATGCAGCAATTGTTCCAAATAGTTTCTATCATAGGTAAAGGCGACAAGATCACTAAGGAGAAATGCTTATTTGTTCCATGACAAAGTGGGTAAGAAGGGAATCCACAATCCAGAGCCTCCTCTAGTGTGAAAGGTGATTACAAGAGTTTTTTGGCGGATTCACAAAGCTATATCAGGTGCTGGTGAGAATCCTCGATTGACTGAGAGAGACTCTGCAGCAAGGCAGTCTCAGCTTCTGCACTAGCTCGCAATTCTTCTGCCTTCTGGGCCGCCTTTGTGCTTACCCTCATTTCCTCCTCCATCTGTCGCTCCCCTTCTCCAATCATGGTGGAGATGTGGGCCTCTTCCTACTGTAGCCACTGTATCTCATTCCTCAGCACCTTCAGGTGAGAACATTGCCCAATAACTTCTCTCTGAAGCCCTGCGATGACCCTGGCATGGTCATGAGCCTTTTCTAGATAGAGATGTCGAGTTGCGGAAAGTTAGGCTTCGGATTGGGCAGCGGAAAGGCAAGATTCAAAATCACCTAGCCTCTCCCGATCAGCGACTACCTTCTTGAATATGTCATAATCACCATGATAGTCAAATCCATCAAATCCCAGCAACATAAACAAATTTCATAGCCTCGGTAATTTGTTCGGCATCTCGACCAAGGGAGTTTGAGAGATCAGTCTACAAATTTTCTCCCAAGCCCTTTGGCGAGCATTTTGAAGGCTGGAGAGGACCTATTGATCAGGCTTAGAATCACTCCCGGATGAGGACACATATTCGGGGATGAATGTCACTAAGGAGGGACCTGAGGCGGCCTTGCCTGCAATCTCTGGCAGTGTGACAGCTTCGACCCTGACAGTTGTGGTCATAGGCACAGCCGGGTCTGGCGACATAATCATCAGCGCCAAAGGTTGTGGTCCTAAATCCCGAGAGTTAGTGAGACAGATGAATGCCCCTAATTAGAAAAGGGAATAAAAAGGAGTCGGTTGCAGGAGACCGGGGAACTTACTCCTAATCGTTGGGGCGTCGGTATCCGGAAGCTCTACGCTGTCGCGACATCCACTCAAAGAGGATGCCACATCTTCGATAGGAAAGGGAATCTGGGGAGCCCCCAGAGGGGTCCAGGTCCTGAGGCCATGCCTAAGGCCAGCATTTTCCAAAGTCATCCCCAAGTGGTCACCTACGGAGACCAAGATCGAAGAAATCACTCCCCTGGTGAACAAGATAATGGACCGCTCTAGGTTCCAAGCAACTGGATTAATGGTAGGCTCTTCCTCCATCATCACAAGATCTGTTGGACCTGGGGTGGTTGGATCTGCCAGATCTGGAGCCCCCTCAGCGATCATGGGCACCCCATCGTCCTCCGCAATTGAAAAGGTTATCTGATCAGCAGGGGTCTTGGATACCAGTGGTTCTTCCTCTGGAATATTTCTGACTGAAAAAGGAGGGAGTAAAGTGTCCATATCATTGCCCCCTCCAGAAGGGCTCACCATCTTGTCATGCCCATGTGTGGTTACGGGTGATTCCGTAGACAACAAGGAGGTGGAAGGTAGAATCACTTGGGTAGCCATAGCCAAATCCCTGAGTGGTCCTGCACCATACGTCAAATAGTTAACGGCTGACAAAGTCTAAGAATGCAAGTTAGCGAATGAGCAAACGGGAAGTCATGATTACCCGACGTTCCCTGTTTGAGCCGTTCCGATAAATAGAATGCTTGTTGCCATCTCTGGATCTACCCAGGGGACAGTTCTCCTAGGATTCTAGAAGGGACGGGAGGAGGAAAGACCCTAGCTGAGTCTGCGATGGTCGCCTCCATGAGCTCATCTGTGCTAGGGGATCCTTCCTCGATGACCCCTGTGGGTGAATGCACATGTTCCCCTGCCGCAGTACCACGAGGGGTATACTCCGAAGAAGGAATTACCCCATGAGATTCTTCGGCACCATTCATAAAAGTAAGAAACCTTAGAACCTCCACAATAAAGGAGGGAAAAATTCAGAATGGGCGAGCAGAGCAACCTCTTCTTCATGGTCAGACAATTCGTGACGTCTAATCATCATAAACACCCGAATGATCCCATAGATACGATTCTGAAGTGAATGAATGTACACATCCATATCCTTTAATGAGGATACTATTTCATCTAAATCCTCTTCCAACTGCAATTGGGGTGGAGAAAAGATCGTCCCGATACCTGGAAGTTTAAGAGGGCCTATTTAAAGAAATGCCCAAACTTCTTCATCTGAACCACTGACCCTCAGGTCATCCCAAATCCTCCATGCCTCTAGGAATGCGGCCATGGCATGAATCGCCGACTGTGGAGGATCAACCTGAGAAGTTCGGGCGGCGGTAGAAGCTGGTAAGGGTACCAATGGCCGTATTTGCATTTCAGATCCCGCCACCGCCCTAGAACTCTCTGGGGCTACCTGTGGATGGGTCCTCATGAGAATTGAGGGGAATTACCTTACTTCAGCTGTGACAGGGAGATCATTGAAATCATCACCCCCTGAAGAGAGGAAACTTTCTTCATCCTCCTCATCAGTAATCAGGTGCATCATGGCCTGGACTCGATGCATCAACATCGCATAACCCCTGGCGTACGTGAATATAGACCTCAAGGTCCTGGAGATATCAAACAACCCTCTCGAGGTCCGCGTCATATAGAATGTCAGTGGGAGTAGATATGTAGCCCATCCCGTCAAAAGATACTTCTGATTCTTGAAGATACTGCCATAAAGGACGGGGGGTACTGGTTGCGAAAGGCTGTCCGCGCTTTGAATTCGTCCCATTGGCCCCAAGTCATCGGAAAGGCAGTGTTGGCGGGGATAGTCACCCCCCTTCGAGCAGCTTCGAGGGCGTGAGAAGTTACACCCCTGTCTGTTAAAATCTTCCCCAGAAGCATGGGACTAGTTAGGAGAAAAAGGATTTTTCCCGGCCTAGTTGGAGCACCATCCTCCTTTCTCTTTCTTTTTCCCATTGATGGCTTGGGACTTGAGATGGTGGGCACCAATGTCCCTAGCTGGCCATTTGGGAATGATTGTACCCAGGAGTCGGCATAATTATTAGATAAGAAAGGCATGGAGTCCGCAAGAGTGGGGGTCATAACCTCACAACCGGTATCCTCCCAGGTAAACATTAACCACAGTTGTCTGGCCGCCATCAAATGACAGTTCTCACGGGCACCATTAAGTGTGGGAGGACACTGTTCTTGGATGCAGCCAAATTGACACCAAAATCGGAAAGGCGCGTACCCCTCGCAGATCAGTTCACCACTAATATGAGCCACTAGAATACCCTCTCTGAGGGAGAGGAGTTAGCCCCGCTTGCTAAACTCTTCTGTTATGGTGTTTGTAATTGCGCCAGCTGGGGAAGAAAACTGATGAAAATTGAAATAGTCATAATTCGAGACTCGACTTGATAGCAGTCGCTTGTTCGAAACGGTCTGCTGACTATCCTTCTCTTGGGTCGGCCACTCCTCGGGCATAACCACACTGGTCAGTTGCAAGTATGTCCTGAATGTGGTGCCCGAAATCTGAAGAGGGTTGATGAAGGTGTAACAGTTCTTGATGTGTATGCTTAACCATCCCTAGAGAGTTTGGAATGGGTCGGCCACTCGGTTTGGTCTGCTCCCATCAGTGATATTACCAAGAAACCTGTAAATCCTGGCCAGTACTGGGACGACTAGGTTGATAATGTTATCGGTAGCCAAGTGTGCCGCCATGAAAAAAGTAGTGACCCGCACGCCACCAGCCTCACGTATGGGTAATAACCAGCCACTTAAGAACATTGCCAGAAAAGCTGCTAGGCGGAGCAATCGATCGACATCCGGAATGAGCTCCCATCCCCACCCGCGAAAATCGCATTTCTCCAAAGTCAGCCAATAGTTGCCCCCTATTTACGGGACTCCATCATAGGGCAAGTTTTGGGCCTACATGGGAGAGCTGCTGATTCGTTAGATTTTCTCTCTCTCACAAAATCCTTGACCCATTCATGGTATAGGATGAGCTATTTTGGAGACGTATCCTCTGAGTGCTTCCAAACCTGGTTAATAAGCTGCTTCACTAAGGGAGGAGTCCTCTCTTCATTCTCCCACATAGAAGAAGGATAAATGAACTCGTCATATATACTCCCAATGACAGGGACCCCCGAAATCTGAAATATGTCCCATAGACTAATGCCCACTTCCCCATGGACCAGATAGAAGGTGTTGGTGTCCGGGCTCCAACGACTCATAAGTTTCTTGGAGAGGGCTTGAGGCCGGTGGGTATAGGTTTGGGACACCCATGAAGCTTCATATAAGCCCACAACTCGTAACTCTGCCCCAAATTCTGTGCAGATCTGGCAAACCTAGAAGGGCCACCGCCAATCCAGTGACTTAAATTCTCCCCCCAGTTGGAGATCCCGATTCGCTGGCCATCCATGCTGGTCGCTTACCATGGCATTGCGAGGAATACTCCGATAGTAGTGGATTGTTCCTTCCTGTCAACGTGGTTCACCTATTGGAGATACTTGAAGGGGATTCAACACAGATCCAACAGCTGTACCCCTTGAGGAAGGCCGCCCGCTGGTAGGTATCACAAACTGAGGGATAGTGGTGGTAAATATCCACGTTTCAGGATTGTTGTCACGAGATGGTTCCGGAATCGAGGTATCAGACAACAAACCAAACCCATAGGAAGGAAGGATGTTAGAAAAAGGATACTCTTGCTGTGATTTGGAGAGCCAGTTGGCAAGGAAGGAAGACGGCAGAGAGTGGCAGACTCTATCTTGAACAGAGCTAGCCATGTCCTTCAGGCATTGATCAGCAATTGAGAGGGGCTCTGCAGCAGGCCTCGGCGTAGAACGAGGGGGAACCATATTTTCTCCCTGCACAATGAGAGCCAACAATTGGTTAGTCTGAAATAAAAATCTGGACAAAAATAACCAAATTTATGGTTAAGGAGCCTTTATAATCAAAATCCGCAAGGAGACCTTGGAGGATGGTTCGCGATGACATCATCCCGCGAAACATCCCTTCGTGAAATCAGTCTGCGAAACCCTAGCCCGCGGAGCGTTGGCCAGGAAACCGTGAACCAATTCTCTTCACGAAATTTCAATCCAGATTTTATTCAGAAGGCTCAGATACTTTTTAAAGTTCAAGAGATTTTTAGTCCGCGGAGCATCGAGACCGCAAAGCAAGTTACTCTGAAACCCGTCATCACTTGCTTTTTTATTTAATTAAGAGTAATGGTTTGCGGTCGGGAAGTTGGTTCACAGGTGAAGGATACCGCGAAGAAGGAATTGTTCGCGGAAGTTGCTTCCAGTTCGCGGACGAGGCACTTCGCGAAGGAGCAAACACGTGGAGGCGAAGGAGCTATGGTTTCGCGAAGAATTTGATAAAGGACAAGTGAAAGGCTCCCCGTATTTATAGGTGTGGTCCCCTACCGGGTCCACCTTTCTACCGCAAACCATCTCAGTTTGAGGACCACTTTACATCGGAATGGCCTCCTCTTTGTTCTGATCAGACCCCATTCTGATGGGGGGTATTTGTAGGGTCCTGAAAAATCCACAAAGGAAATTTTACCCAAATCCCCCAATGAATTGGGGAAAGAAATAAAATAAGGGACACAAACAGGACCGGTCCACAAACTGGTCCCATGGAAGCGCAACGTGGCTAGGCACCATGAGGCACCCCCTCCGTGAACCATTGTCGTTCGCGAAATGGAGGTGGAGAGCCTCCGCGGTCACGAGGCAGGATGGGAACCAGTCCGGTTCACCGTCACGAACCACCCCAACCGTGGACCGCGTCGACCGGTTCAAGCCGCAGCTGATGTCATTCGCGGAATAGAGGCGGAACCCTCCACAGCCATGGAGCACTCCCTGAGTTCGCCTCATGGAGGGGGGGGGGGCGTTCAATACCCACCGCAAATCACGGATTGACCAAGTCAGCTGTGAACCAGGTATTTATTTATGGGCCTCCGCAAAAGGTTCCACGTGGCCACCGATACATCCCTTTCCCCACTCTATAAAAGAAGACCAAGGGGGAAAGAAAAGGAGGATCAAAGAACTGGAATCAGATTCGGAGGGATTGGAGATTCGGAAGGAGGTCGGTTGAAGGAAGGCTTCAGATTTTGAAAACAGCAAAATTCCCATCCATGAACCACATCAGGTATATGAATTAAGAAGGAATTGGAAAACGCATAATAATTTCATGAATTGCCAACCTAAAATAACAAAAACAAGAGAACTGTGAACCATACCCCCTCCGTGGATGACTTCCCCACGGACTAGGGAGTGTATGCCTCTTTTCCCATCCGTCGCACCGTGTAGAACTCTCCTACGCGAGCGAAGCCCCGACCGACGAGCCTCCAACCGATGCCTCCCTTGGCCACCGCTGCCTTCCTAAAACCCTCCGCGAACCACCCTGGTTTGTGGATTGAACCCAAAGCCACGAACCACCCTATTTTGTGAGACACCAATCAGTCCGCGGACCACCCGGGTTTGCAGACCTCTTCTCCAGCCGCGTGGCACTTCCCCACGTGAAGGGCGCCACCACCCATACCTCTCGGTGGCTTGCCAAATACTTCGGTGTTCTCATTTGCCGATCCAGGTAAAATCCTTCCGATCCAGCCAAGTCCTCCGCGACTCCCTCATTGGACTATTCATCGGCCCCGAGCCGAGGCCTCCACCAGAGCCACCAGATACATGTGGTGTATCTTTCAGGAACATCAGTGCGCCATTTTGTGTTCACATACCCACAGTAAATAGAGGCAAAGGGGTTTCCCCGACCCTTGAGAAGATTCCCAAAGCATTCCTGGGATCACATTCCAACGGTAATGTGGAGTCTAAGCTCAGGAATCCCCTTTCTACCCCTCCACTTGTTCAGGGTTCCTCAGAGATAGTAAAATAGCCATCGGAAGGAATCCCTCATGCACTTCAAGAGAGGAGATGGGCACAAGAGCACCCCTTTTCCCTCTCCCACTAGGATTTGTTGCCCCGAGCGTCCATCTCAGAGTAATCCCCAACCTTCTGGGCCTCCTCAGAGTGTAAGCCCCAATTCATCACCCTGGGCCGCCCTTATGCGTAACCCCACTCCACTTCTCACGGAATCACCTTTCGCAACGTGATCCTCTGGTCCCTGCTACCTCTTGTTTCTCACACCGAGCGTGACTCATGTTGGCTTAGAGTAAGCATCGACCATGCCATCCTCCTATGGGCCTCCTCAGAGTGTAAGCCTCAATCCATCATTCTGGGCTACCATAGAGCGTAAGCTCCAAGCCAAAGTGAAATACATGGACTTTGATCCATTCCAAAGCATGGTACGTAGGAAGCCTCCATGAGGTTCAAGCCCACCACTCGGTCGTTTCTTCATGTCGAGTTCCACCCTCGTCCAGCATGACGTTAAACTGTATATGAAAACTACATGGACTTTGATCCCTGCCTCCTAGACAGGGTACGTAGGAGGCCTCCATGAGATTCAATCCCACCACCCATCGGACCACCTGGTCTCTCTTCACGTCGGTTCCCTGACACCTATCCAAACTATGTGGACTTTGATCCATGCTTCCTAAGAAAGGGTACGTAGGAAGCCTCCCTAAGGTTCAAGCCCAACAACTGGTCGATCCGATCATCTCCACATCAGTTCACCGCGCCACTCCTAGTGCCACCTCAAGCGAGTTCCAACCCTTCCGGGTCATTAATCCAACGAGGGATGGTAAACCTCGGGCATAAATGATTCTGAACCCCTGTGTCCAATTGACTATTGCCCACAAAGGTTAAATCTGTGGATACTATGTTTGGGTATAAACAAAAGATTCAAAAACATATAAATACGTCTTAAATCTATAAGAGAGTCCCAGAACAGGCAATAATTCCCCCCAAAAGGGTGTGATGAGCCTGACTTCCCATCCTCTCAACCAATTTGAGTTCCTAAGAGTCACTGGTCAGACAATCCGGCGAACACCTGCCTTCAAAAAGTAGGTCCATCAATCATTGGATACGGAGCCATTGGGCATTTCGTGGCCGAAAACCAGAACGAAACAGGGTTTTAGGTTTTTTATGTTTTTAGCATTTTTATGTTTTTAAGGGTTTTAAGCGTTTTTAGGTTTTTATGATTTTCATAGGGGTCTTCAGGGATTTATGGTTTTTTACATTCTTAGGTATTTTTTAAGCATTTTAATATATTTATATGGTTTTTAGGGTTTTAGGGATTTTTTTCATTTTAGGGTTTTATTACTTATAATGTTTTCTTAGAGTTTTTTTATTTTTAGAGTTTTAGAGTTTTTAAATGTTTTAAAAGTTTAAACTGATTTAGATTCTTTAGTGGTTTGTATGGTTTTTATGGATTCTTTGGGTTTATAGAGTTTATTAAGTTTTTTAGGGGGGGTGGGGTTGTGGTTGTTAGAGTCCTTTAGGGGTTTTATAATTTTTAGGGATTTTAGGGGTTTTATGTTTTGTAGGGTTTTATGTTTTTTAGGGTTTTAATAATTTCTTATGAATTTTAGGGTTTTATAATTTTTATATTTTTGGGTATTATTAAATATTTTTTGTGAATTTTTTGTTTTTCAAGGGTTTTAATGTATTTTATGGGTTTTTGGAGTTTTTTAAAATTTTATGGTTTTTTTTGGGTTTTGTGGTTTTTTGAGTTTTTTGGGGTTTTATGGTTTTTTAGAATATTTTTACGTTTTTAGGTGTTTAATGTGGTTTTAGAGTTTTATTTTTTAATAATTTTTATGGGTTTTTATGGATTTGTTATGGTTGTTAGGCGTGTTTGTGGGTTTTAGGGGGTTTTCGGGTTTTAATGGAATTTTTAGTTTTTTTAGAATTTTTATGTTATTAGGGGGTTTAAGTGTTTCAAGTACTTTAAGGTTTTCTTAGGGGTTTCATGGTTTTTACGATTTTTTTACAATTAATGGATTTTTAGGGATTTCAGTATTTTAATGGTTTTTGGAGGTTTTTAGGGATTTCAAGGGGTTTTAGGGTTTTCTATGTTTTCTTCGGTTTTTTAGGTTTTTACCTTTTTTTAGTTTTTAGGGGTTTTTAGTTTTTTTAGGATTTAAGGGAATTGTCATGGTTTTTTAGTGTTTTAGGGTTTTTTATGTTTTCAATAAATTTTTGGGATTTTTTAGGAATATTTTTCTTTTTATGGATTTTGAGGTTTTTGGGGGGGTTTTGGGGTCTTATCGGTTTTTTTGGGACTTTAGCGTTTTTTGAGTTTTTAGTGGCATTATGGGTATATTAGTTTATTCACATTTTAGGGTATTAAAGGGATTTTATATTTTTAGTAGTTTTTAAGGATTTCATGGGGTTTTAATGTTTCTGAAGTTTTTAGGGGATTTAAATGGTTTTAGTTGTCTTACAAACATTTATAGGGGTTCAAATGGTTTTTAGTGTTTTTAGAATGTTTTTAGGAGTTATATTGGTTTTTAGTGTTTTTAATGGGTTTTATTGTTTTTGGGGTTTTATGGTTTTTATGGATTATTTCATTTTATGGTTTTTAGTTGTTTTAAGTCTTTTTGATTTTTTTATGGTTTTCTTAGTGTTTTTAAGGATTTTTATGGTTTTAATGGTTTTTAAGGTTTTTAGGGTTTTTAGTGGTTTAATGGTTTTTAATGTTTTTAGGGACTTTTAGATTTTTATGGGTTTTAAGTTTTTTTAGCTTGTAAAGGTTCTCTTTGGGGTTTTCATGGGTTTTATTGGTTTTTATATTTTTTTGGGATTTTTAGGATTTTTTTAATTTTTATGGTTTTTAGGTTTTTATTGTCTTTGAAGGTTTTCAGGGTTTTTTCATTTTTTCGGTTTTTAGGGTTTTTATGTGTTTTTATGTTTTTTCGATTTTTTAGGGGTTTTCATGGTCTTTTAGGGGTTTTAAATTTGTAGTGATTTTTAGATACTTTTTAGGGGTTTTTGGGTTTTTAGTGTTTTTAGGGATTTTGATTTTTTTATATTAGTTTTTAAGAGTTTTATGTTCGTTTGGGTTTTAGGGGTTTTTTTTGAGTATTTTGGTTGTTTTAATATTTTTAGAGTTTATTAATATTTTTAGGGGTTTAAATGGTTGTTATTGTTTTTAGTGGTTTTATGGTTTTATGGCATTTCATCGTTTTTTATGGTTTTGGGGGGTTTTATGGTTTTAGGGGTTTTTAGGGTATTTTAGGGTTTTATCAGGTGTTTAAGTGTTTTTATGATTTTAATGTTTACTTAGTATTTTAAATGGTTTTTAGGGGTTTTTATGTTTATGGATTTTTTGGGGGGTTTTTGGATTTTTATGGGTTTTATGTTTTTTTAGGGATTTTGAGGGTTTTAGGATTTTTTTAGTGTTTTTAGGGAATTTTTGGTTTCTTAATGGTTTATTTTTTTAAGGAATTGGATGTTTTCTTATCAGTTTTCATGGTTTTTAGGTTTTTTTACATTTTTAGGGTTTTTTACATATTTTTAGGATATTTATAGTTTTTTAGGGTTTTTAGGGATGTTTAGGGTTTTTTGGTTTTTTGGGTTTTTTTTGTGTTTTTTTAGTTTTTAGGGGTTTTTGATTTTTCTAGAAAATTTAGGGTTTGAAAGGGTTTTTAGATTTTTTAGTGTGTTTTGGATTTTTATAGGGTTTTAAGGTTTTTATGGTTTTTAATGTTTTTTATTTTTTTTTGAGTTTTTAAGGTTTTTTGTGTATTTTATGGGTTTTATATTTTTAATGATTTATGGGTTTTAAGTGTTTTTAGGGTTTTTATGGTTTTCATAAGTTTTTTAAAGATTTTAGGGGTTTTTTATTTTTAGGTATTTTTAGTTTTTTAGTGATTTTAGGGCTTTTAGGAGTTTTATGGATTTTAGGTTTTTTAGGGATTTTAAAGGGGTTTAGAGTGTTTAGGGTTTTTAGGGTCGTTTAGGGGTTTTATTATTTTTTATGTTTAGCAGGGAGGGGTTAAGTGTTTTTATATTTTTATGTTTTTACAATGTTTTTTTAAGGGTTTTATGGTTTTTTACTATTTTTTATATATTTAGGGTTTTTATTATTTTTTATGATTTTCTAGGGTCCTTAGAGATTCTGAAGGTTTTTATGTATTTTAGTATCATTAAGGTCAATATGGGGTTTTTGGTTTTTAGGTTTTTTATGGTTTTAGGATTTTTGAGGTTTTTTAGAGTTTTGACATAAATTTAGGGGCTTAAAGGTTATTAGATTTTTAGTGGGTTTTTAGGGTTTTAATGGGTTTTAGGGTTTTAATGCTTTTAGGAATTTTTATGGGTTTTAGGGGGTTTTAAGGTATTTTTAGGATTTTTAAGGTTTTTAAAATTTTATTAGTTTTTAGGGGGTTTATATGTGTTAAATTTTTATGTTTTTATTAATGTTTTTTAGGATTATTATGTTCTTAGGGATTTATAGGATTTTTGGGGTTTTTGGGTTTTTATGTATTTTGTGGGTTTTAGGTGTTTTTTCAGATTTTAACATTTTTTTGTTATTTAGGGGTTTTAAGTGTTTTTAGGTCTATGAGGTTTTCATTGTTGTTTTCAAGGTTTTGGGTGGTTTTATATTTTTAGGTATTTTTGGAATATCTAAGGGTTTTAGTGTTTTTAGAGATATTGAGGGATTTAGGGTTTTAGGGTTTTTTTTGTTTTTAGAATTTTTAGGGTTTTGATTTGTTTTTAAGGAATTTAAGGCTATTTAAAAAAAATTAATGTCTGTATGGGTATAAATTTTTTTAGGTTTTTATTGGTTTCTTGGGTTTATATGTGTTTTTAGGTTTTTTAATATTTTTGGGGTTTTTATGGTTTTTAGGTGTTTTTTAGGTATTTTTACGATTTTTTGGTTTTTGGGGATTTTTTTGTTTTTAAGGGGTTTAATTGATTTAAGGGTTTAATGTTTTCCTAGTGGTATTAGGGGTTGTTTTTATACCATTATTTATTTTGTTGGATTTTAAATATTTTTATGTTTTTTAGGGTTTTATGTTTTTCGTATATTTTGATGGTTTTTGGGGTTTTTAGGGTATCTTAGAATTTTTTTATTTTATAGGATTTTAGGAGTTTTAGGTTTTTTTAGCCTTTTAAAATTTTCTTTGTATTTTTAAGTTTTTTAGTGTATTTTTTTGTTTTTAAATTTTTTATGTATTTTTTGGGGTTTTTATGTTTTCTCAGGGCTTTTAAGGATTTCAAGTGTTTTTATGATTTTTAGGGTTTTAGGGGTTTTAAGGTTTTTTAATTATTTTTAATCCTTTTTAGGTGTTTAAAGGAGTTTTATATTTTTAGTGTTTTTAGGGGTTTTATTTAGTTTTAATTATTTTAGATGTTTTAGGGAATTTTATGGTTTTTAGGGGTTTAGGATTTTTATGTCTTTTTTCAGGTTTTTATGGTTATTATCATTTTTTAGGTTTTTAGGAGTTTTATGTGTTTTATGTTTTTTATGGTGTTCTTATATTTTTTTATGTTTCTTAGGGGTTTTTACATTTTTAGGGATTTATAGGGATATTTTATTGGGTTTTTATGGTTATTAGGGTTTTTAGGTATTTTGAGGGTGTTTAGGGATTTTAAGGGGTTTTATAATTTTTATTGTTCATTAGGTTTTTTTTGGGTTTTAAGTGTTTATAGGTTTTTATGAGGTTTCTGGTAGTTTTAGGTTTTCAATGGGTTTTAAGGTATTTAGAGATTTTTTGTGTTTTGTATGTATTTTGATGGTTTCTAGAGTTTTAGGGATTTTGAGGGGTTTTAGGGTCCTTAGGTTTTGTAGGGTTTTTAGTGTTTTTTGGTTTTTTTAATATTTATAGGGGTTTAAATTATATTTAGTGTCTTAATGGGGTTTTAGGGTTTTTATGGGCCTTTACGTGTTTTATGGGTTTTGGGGGTTTTTATGGTTTTTAGTGATTTTTAGGGGTTTTAGGGACTTTTTTGGTTTTTTGTATTTTTTAGTGATTTCAAGTGTTTGGTGTCTTAAGTGTTTTTTATTTAATGTTTTATTATTTGTTTTTGGTTTTGTAGGGTTTTTATGTTATTAGGGATTTTTGGGTATTTTTTAGGATTTTTTATGGTTTCTGGGGTTTTTAGGGATTTTTAGGTTTTTTTGGGTTGTAGGGTTTTTATGGTATTTATATTTTTTATATTCTTAGGGGTTTTGACTTTTTTTATATTTTTAAGGATTTCATAGGTGGTTTCAAAGTTTCTATGTTTTTTTTACATTTCTAGGGATTTTTAGTTGGTTTTTATTATTTTTATGGTATTTATGGGCTTTAGTGTTTTTTGGGATTTTATGGTTCTTTTGGGGTTTTATGGGTTTTTAGGTTTTATTGGTTTTAAGGTTATTAGTTTTTTTAATGTTTTTATGGGCATAAATGGTTTTTTGAGTATTTAGTAGGTTTTAATATTTTTTTTGTGTTTTAGGAGTTTTTATGGATTTTTGGGGTTTTATGGTTTCTACTGGGTATTAGGGTCTTTTAGGGTTTTAGAATTTTTTTAGTTTTTAGGGGGTTAAAGTGTTTTGTTGTTTTAATGTTTTATTAATGATATTCCATTTTTTTTTGTGTTTTGTTTGTTTTTAGGAATTTATAGTTCTTTTAAAAAATTTATCGCTCTTTAGGGTTTTAGGGATTTTGAGGTCTTTTATGATTTTCTAGTATTTTAAGTGGTGTGGTTTTTAGTGTTTTCTAGGTTTTCAATGTTTCCTAATGTTTTTTTCAGGTTTGAAGGGTTTTTTACATTTTTATGGATTTTTTAGGATTTTTATTAGTTTTAAGGGTTTTTAGGGATATTGAGGTATTTTAGGGCAATTTTTTGGTTTTAATGGGTTTTAGGGTTTTTAGGGTTCGTAGTGTTTTTGAGTTTTTAATTTTTTTATGGATTTTAAGGATTTTAATTTTTTTAGGGGTTTAAATGTTTTTTAGTGTTTTTAGTGGTTTTTAGGATTTTTATGTGTTTTAGGGTTTTTAAGGTTTTAAAAAGTTTTATGGTATTTCTAGTAATTATGGTTTTTATGGTTTTCTGGGATTTTATTATTTTTTACATTTATTTTGGGTTCAAAGTGATTTTAGGTTTTTAATGTTATCTTTGGGTTTTTTTGGGCCTTTAGATTATTTATATTTAATGGATTTTTTTGGATTTTTTTAGAATTTTATATTTTTTAGGGTTTCTAAAGATCTTGTGGGGTTTTAGTGTTCCTTATTGGTTTTAAGGGTTTTTAGTGTTTTTAGGATTTTAGGGGTTTTATGTGATTTTTAGTTTGTAAGAATTTATTAGGGTATTTTTTGGGGTTTTAAGGTTATTTACATTTTTAGGGATTTTTAGGGATTTTTATTATTTTTTATGATTTTTAGGGATTTTTATGGGTTTACTGTTTTTAGGGTTTTAATGTTTTTATTTTATTTTTTTGGGTTTTCTCGAGTTTTTAGGTTTTTTAATGTTTTTAGAGTTTTTTTAATATTTTTAGGATTTAAAATATTTTTAGATTTTTTAGTGATTTATAGGGTTTTAGGTTTTTAGGGTTTTTATGGTTCTTAGGGTTTTATAGTTTTTATGGTTTTATGGGTTTTTTGGATTTTAGTGTTTTTAGGTTTTTTGGGGTTTTAATTATTTTTAGGGTTTCAAGGTTTTCTTTGTGTTTTTATGGTCTTATACATTTGTAGATATTTTTTTAGCTTTTTTAGGATTTTTATCTTTATAAGGGTTTTTAGGTATTTTGAAGGTTTTTGGGGTTTTTTGGGATTTTATGGTATTTATATTTTTTTGTTTTTTGGGTTTTTAGATTTTTTTACGTTTTTAGGGGTTTTAAGGTGTTTTTATACTTTTTTTAATCTTTTTAGGGTTTTAAATATTTTAGGTATTTTTTGTTGTTTCTAGGGGTTTTATGGGTTTTTAGGGGTTTAATGATTTTTAGGGTTTTTGGGGTTTTGGGGTTTTTAGGGATTTTAATTTATTTTATGGACATTTTGGGTTTTTAATGCTTTTAGGTTTTATAGGGTTTTAAGTGTTTTTATGTTTTAAATGTTTTATTAGATGTTTTTAGGTTTTTAGGGTTTCAATGTTTATTAGGGATTTTTTAAAATTTTGTGGTTTTATGGTTTTGAGGGAAAGAAAGGTGCAAGGCCAGGCTATTCCTAACCCCACAAAATTTATAAATGAAACCAAACTAGATAAGGGTGGGTGGGGTCAAACCACCCAAACAAAAAATCCTTGAACCCATACACCAAAGTCCAAAACACTCAAAAGACAAAAAGAAAAGACAGGATTTAAAAATCATCTTCTCCATCCCCAAATGGATCCCAATCAGCACTATAACTAGAGGAAGCATCCGACTCCATCGACTCCCATTATGAATATTCATATTACTCAAGGAAAACTTTTTAATACTCTCTGAGCTAATGTTTCCCCACATTTGGCTACTCCTTTCCAAACCGACCTTCGCTGCCATGGGCATCTCTCTCAACTTGTTGGCCTTGGTGGAGTCTCTGGTAGCAATTAGCCTAAGAAGGGAAGAATAATGCCTCCTTGGTCTTCGATTTACATGGGACTCTCCAATACCCACCTTCTTTATTTGCAACATATTAATAGCACTCAACTCCCTGGGATTGAAATTCCCATCCTTTCTATGATCACCAGCAGCAGGCTCAACTGCACCTCCCTTACCAAGAGACTGTGGCTTCCTATTACGGGGGAATGAGTCCAAGCCCGGAGAAACATGGAGACCCAACGAAGCCCCATCTCTCCTGATCCTAGCCAAATTATCATACATGATGTCATCGTGGTTTCCAAATATTTCCCCCAACCTTATATGTTAATCATTCTCATCCCCAAGGAAGATCATCTGTTGCAGGTCTGCCTTCTATAGGATTTTGTTTTTGATGCTGCTGAAAGGGGATTTCTGAATAGTTCAACATTATCGGATCAGACAAATCAACACATGTAGGCGGAGTCTCGAACACAACAAGGGGTTTAAAGTGTTTATATATTTTTAGTGGGGTCTTTGGGTTTTTATGGTTTTTGGGGGTATTATGGTTTTAGGGGGTTTGGGGTCATTTAGGGGGTTTAAGGGGTTTTAAAATGTTTAGGTTTTCTTGTCGTTGTTAGTTTTTTAGGTTTTTAGGGGTTTCACAGAGATTTTTAGGGTTTTTAGTGTTTTTTATGTTTTTAGTAATTTTTAGGGATTTTCTAGGATTTTATTGGTTTTTATGGTTTTTAGGGATTTCCAGGGGTTTCAGAGATTTTATGGTTTTAAGGGGTTTTAATTATTTTTAGGTTTTTTTGGGTTTCATAGAGGTTTTTATGGGGTTTATATTTTTTTAAGTTCTTACATAATTCTTTTGTTTTTTAGGATTTTTATTATTATTAGGGTTTTTAGGAAATTTGATGGATTTAGTGGTTTTAATTTTTTTGTTGTTTTTTGGGGGATTTAGGGTTTTTTGAGTTTATATGGTTTTAAAGGATTACAATGTTTCTGAGAAATTTTTGGGTATTAAAGTGTTTTTATAGTTTTTAGTTGTTTTATGGGGTTTTATGTTTATATGGTATTTTGGGGATTTTAATGTTTTTTTGTTTTTTAGGGTTTTAAACATTTTTTAGGTTTTTAATGAGTTTTAAATTTTTTTTAGGTGTTTATAGGTTTCTAATTAATTTTCAAAATTTAACAGTTTTTTAAATTTTTAGGGATTTAGGGAATTTTTAGGATGTTTACGTTTTTTATTATTTAGGGGTATTTATGGTTTTTTGTTATTTTTTTGTTTTTTGATTGTTTTGAGATTTTTAGGGATCTTAGAATTTTTCAACATTTTTTAGGGTGTAAAGTTTATTTAGATTTTTTTGGGATTTTATATTCTTATGGGTTTTTTGGATCTCTTAAGGGTTTTAGGCTTTTGAATGGTTTTTAGGTGTTTTAGTGTTTTAGGTTAATTTTAGGGGGTTTTATCATTTTAGCATTTTTTGGTTTTCTAGGGAAATTAAGTGTTTTTAGGTTTTTAAGGTTTTCATATGGTTTTTATCATTTATTATGTTTTTTGGGATTTTTAAGGAATTTTATGATATTATGGGTTTTAGGGATTTTTAGAGATTTTGTGGCTTTTAGGGATTTTTATGATTTTAATGGTTTTTTACATTTTTAAGGATTTAGGGGTTTTAATTTTTTTATTGGATTTCATGGTTTTATAAGGATTTTTATTGGGTTTTATGGTTTGTTACGATTTCAGGTTTTCTTTGGGGTTTTTGGTTTTTTTTGGGTTTTTATGGGTTTTAAGGTTTATAAGTTTTTTTAGTTTTTTAGGATTTTAATGGATTTTAGAGTTTGTTAAAATTTTAAATGGATTAATGGGTGTCATAATTTTCAGTAGTTTTTAGCTTTTTCATACTATTTTATGGGTTTTGAGGTTTTTAGGGGTTTTATGGTTTTATGTTTTTCAGGGTTTTTAACGTTTTTAGGTTTTTAGGGGTTTAAAGAGAATTTAGGGATTTAATGATTTCTTAGGGTTTTTTTTGTAATTTTTTCTTATTATTAGGGATTATGAGTGCTTTAATGATTTTTTTTTGTTTTTAGGGGTTTTTTTTTTGTGTTTTTAGTGTTTTTAGAGTTTTTTTACATTTTACAAGTTCAAATGGTGTAAGATTTTTTTGTGGTTTTATGGGTTTTATGGGTTTATATTACCTTTTAAGGTTTTAGGGTTTTATTATTTTTGGGTATTTAATGTTTTTTGGGTCTTTTTAGGGTTTTAACATTTTTTGTTTTTTTGGGATTTTAAGTGTTTTTAGGTTTTAAATGTTTTCTATTGATTTTGTTTTTCTGTTTTTGGTGTATTTTTATATTTTTATGTATTTTTATGTATTTTTTAGGAGTTTATGGGTTTTTAGTGTTTTAAGGTATTTTTATTATTTATAGGTTTTTATAGGGTTTTTGGTTATTTTGGGTTTTAGTGTTTTTTATGTTTTTAGGGGTTTAAGGTTTTTTAGAATTTATAATGTTTTTTGGGGTTTAAAGGTATTATTGAGATTTTTGTGGTTCTAAATGCTTTTATGGGTTTTTAGTCTTTCATTGAGGTTCTTATTTTTTATGGTTTTTACATATTTTTAGGGTATGTAGGGGTTTTCAGGGTTTTTATAATTTTTTAGGTTTTTATGGGTTTTATGTTTTTAAGGCTTTTACAATTTTCTTAGAGATTTGCAAAGTTTTATAATTTTTTTACATTCAATAGATATTTATAAATTTTAAATATTTTTATAGTCTTTTAGGATTTTTATATATTTTCAGGGTTTTTAAGGTTTTCTAGGGTTATTTGGGTTTTTAGGATTTTAGTAGTTTTTTTAGTTTTTTAGGTTCCTTTTGTGTTTTAATTTTTGAATACATTCTTGGGGGATTTTAGTGTTTTTAGGTTTTTTTATGTTTTCAGGGATTTTTTAGGTCTTTCTATTATTTTATAATTATCATGAATTATGAGGGGTTTTAATGATTTTTAGCATTTTTATGGGTTTTTTTTTTGTTTTTACGAGTTTTTTTATTTTTTACGGTTTTATAGTTATTATTTTTTATTATCATTTTTTAGGGGATTAAAGGGTTTTAATGTTTTTTGAATGTTTTATTCTTTTTAAAGGTATTTTGGGGTTTTTGGGTTTTATGGTTTTTAGAGTATTTTATTATTTCTAGAGATTTAAAGGGTTTTTAGAGATTTTAGTGGGTTTTAAAGATTTTTATTTAGTTTTTATTGGTTTTTATTAGGTTTTAGGGTTATTAAAAGGTTTTTAGGGTTAATATGGGTTTTTTTGGTTTTTAGTGTTTTTAGGGCTTTTAACATTTTTTAGCTTTTTGGGGTTTTAAGTGTTTTTAGGGTTGTACAGTTTTCTTATTGTTTTTAAGGGTTTTTATATTTTTATGTATTTTAATGATTTCTATGGGTTTTTACGGACATCAAGGATTTTGAGGGTTTTAGGGTTTTTAGTGGTTTTAGGATTTTTAGATATTTTAATTTTTTTTAAGATTTATATCAGTTTTGGTTGTCTTTAGGATTTAATGGTTTTCTTCAGGATTTTAAGGATTTTTGGGTTTTCATGGTTTTTAGGGATTTTTAGTATTTTTTGGAATGTTATGGATTATAGGTTTTTGGAATATTTTTAGGGGTTTTATACATTTATAGTAGGTTTATGGATTTTATGTATTTTATATATTTTTTTTTGATTTTTAGGGGTTTTAATTGTTTTTAGGATTTTATGGTTTTCCTAGGGTTTTTCAGGGTCTTTAGGGGTTTTTATATTTTTTATATTTTTTATGGATTTTTTCTGATTTTCATGGTTTAATGGTTTTTAGGTATTTTTATGGTCCTTAAGGGTTTTTAGTGGTTTTTTTTATGGTTTTTATTGGGTTTTTTGGAATTTTTGGGTTTTAGGGGATTTTTTAGTTTTTAGGGTTTTAAATTTTATAGAGTTTTTAAATATTTATTTGGTTTTAAATTATTTTTTAGTTTTTAGTAGTTTTTATGGTTTTATGGGTTTTCATGTTTTTAATCTTTTTTAAGTGTTTTATTTTTTTATGGGTTTTTTGTTTTGAGGGTTTTGAGGGTTTTGAGGGTCTTTTAGCGTTTTTAGGATTTTTAGCAATTTTTAGGTTTTTAGGGGTTTTAAGTGTTTTTAGGTTTTGGTGATTTTCTTATGTTTTTCAGCTTTTTGGTTTTTGTATATTTTTTGGTATTCTTATGGATTTTTACATCTTTATGGTTTTTAGGGTATTTAGGGATTTTGATGGTTTTAGGGGAGTTCGTGTTTTAGGGTTTTATGGGTTTTATGTATTTTTTGGGTGTTTAATATTTACTTACGTTTCATATAGGTTTTTATTATTTTTTATGTTTTTATGTATTTTTATTTAATTTTTAGGATTTTAATGGTTTTAGGGGATTTAGGTATTTTGAGGATTTTTAGGGGTTTTTTGGTTTTTTGGGCATTTAAGTTTTTTTTTGACTTTTTACTATTTTTAAGGTTTTTAGAGTTTTTAAACATTTTTCGGGGTTTAAACTGTTTTCATTGTTTTGAGTAGTTTTTTGTTTTTTATGGGATTTTGAGGTTTTTAGGTGTTTTAATGATTTTTGGGTTTTGACAGTTTTTCAAGGTTTTAGCGTTTTTTTGTTTTTAGGGGTTTTAAGTGTTTTCATGTTTTTAAAAGTTTGTTTGTTTTTTGGGTATATATGGGTTTTTATGTTTTTTCGGACTTTTAGGGATTATTTACTTATTTATATGGTTTTTAGGTTTTTAGTGATTTTGAGGGGTTTTTTTTGGTATTTTGGGTGTTGGGGGTTCTTTTCTTTTTTCAGGCTTTTATGTTATTTTGTTTTTTGACATTTTTTGAGATTCAAACAGGTTTTAATGTTTTTAGTGTCTTTTTAGGATTTTTATTGGTTTTAGGGGTTTTATGGTCTTTAGGGGTTTATGGTTTGAGGGGGTGTTTAGGGTCTTTTAGGGTTTTTGTGTTTTTAGGGGTTTAATGTTGTTTTTGGTTTTTATGTTTTCTTACCATTTTTTGATGCTTTTTGGGTTTTTAGGTTTTATGGATTTGAAGTATTTTTGAGGTTTTTTGTTTTTAAGGATTTTTAACGTTTTTAGTATCATTCAGAAATTTTTTTTGGGGGGGGGGGGTTAAGTGTTTTTGGGTTTTTTAGGGTTTCTAAGGGTATTTACAGTTTTTTATTTTGTAGTTCATTGCTTGTTTTTTTGTTTTTAATGGTTTTAGAGGATTTCTAGGTCATTAGAGTTTTTAGTAATTTTAGGTTTTTTATATTTTTTGGGTTTTTAGGTTTTTATGGGGTTTTATCGTTTTATGGTTTTGTTGGGATTTTAAATCGTTTTAATAATTTTAGATGATTTTTAGCATTTTAAGTGGTATTAGAGGTTTTATTTTGATTTAGGGTTTTAAAATGGTTTTAGGGATTATTAATGGGTTTTAGGGGGTTTTAGTGTTTTTAGAATTTTTTGTGGTTTTAGAGGTTTTAAGTGATTTTATGTCTTCCAGGATTTCATGGTGATTTCAGGGTTTTTTACATTATAAGAGGTTTTTAGTGCTTTTTAGGATTCTAAGGGGTTTTTAAGGATTTTAGGGATTTTGAAGGATTTTAGTGTTTTCTAGAGTTGTATGGTTTTTAGGGTTTTTACTATTTTTTTGGTTTTAGAGGTTTTAAGTATTTTTTATGTTTTTATGGTTTATTAGGGTTTTTTATTGATTTTAGGGTTTTTTAGTTTTGTAGGTATGTTTAGGGGATATTACTTTTTTATGGTTTTTAGAGATTTTTAGGGGTTTATGGTTTTTAGGGATTTTATTATTTTCATGGTTTTTTGAATCTTACGGGTTTTTTTTGAAATTTTTAGGGTTTTAAGGTTTTTAATAGTTTTTAACATTTTTTAGGTTTTAAAGGGTTTTAGGAGTTTTAGTCTATTTTTGGGTTTTTATGGGTTTTAGGGGGTTTTAATGTTTTTCGAGGTTTTTTATGGTCATCAGGGTTTTTACGGTTTTAGGGTTTTTACAGTTATTAGGTTTCAAGGGGTTTTAAGTGTTTTTAGTATTTTTTTTATGTTTTCTGAATTTTTTTCCAGTGTTTTTACATTTTTAAGGGTTTAAAGGGGTTTTTTTATTTTTGTTTTTAGGGTTTTTATGGTCTTTTAATGGTTTTAGGGGTTTTAAATCTTTTAAGTTTTTTAATACTTCTATTGACCTTTTTAGAGTTTTAAGGATTTTTTTAATGTTTTTAGGGTTTTTAGTAATTTTTATGATTTTTTTGTTTTTAGGGGTTTTAGGGATTTTATGTTTTTAGTGTTTTTTATGTTGTAGGGGTATAATTTTTTTTGGGTTTTTGGGTTTTTATTGGGTTTTTGGAATTTTATGGGTTTTTAGTGTTTTTATATTTTAGGGTTTTTATAGTTTTTTTGAGATTTTTTAGTATTTTATGGGATTTATGTGTTATTTTATTTTTAAAGTTTTATTAAGGGTTTTTATTGTTTTTATGTGTTCTTATGTATTTAGATATTTTTAGTGTTTTCTTAGGATTTTTATGTTTTTTTTCAGATTTTGAGTGTTTTTAGTGTTTTTATGGATTTTATGGTTTTCTTGGATATTTAGGGGTTTTGAGTTTTAATCATTTTTAATATTTCTTATAATTTTGTTTTTGTTATAAGGGGTTTATAGGGTTTTTAGTGTGTTTATTGGGGTTTTAGGGTAATTCATTATTTTTAATGATTTTAATGTTTTTAGGGGTTTTAATTGTTTTTATGGGGATTTAGGGTTTTTATAGTCTTTTAGGGTTTCTAGAATTTTTTATATTTTTTAGGGGTTTTAAGTGTTTTTATATTAAGGTTTTCTTATGGTTTTTCTAATTTTTTATAGTGTTCTATGTTTTTTTGGATTTTATTTTTTTAGTATTTTTATTTTTTACAGATTTTAGGGATTTTGAGGGATTTTAGGGTATTTAGGGTTTTTACCATTTCTTATGTTTTGGGGTTTTTTTTATTTTTTGGTTTTAAGGTTTTATTAGGGTTTTTTATGTTTTCCTAGGGATTTTGTAAATTTTTATTAATTGTTTTGGATGTTTTTGTATATTTTTGTGTTTTCAGAGTTTATATGGATTTTGAGGGTTTTAGGGTTTCACGGATTTTAGGGTTTTATAGATCTTTTGGTCCTTGGGGTTTTTATTTAACCTTTTAGGTTTTTAATGGGGTTGGGAGTTTTTTTTTAAATTTTTAGGGGTTTAAATCAATTTTAGGGTTTTCTATGGGTTTTAGGGTTTTTAATGTTTTTCAGGGGTTGTATTGTTTTTTTGGGGGTGGGGTTTAGGGTTTTTAGGGTTTTTATCATTTTTATGTTTTTAGGGGTTTATGTGATTTAATTATTTTAATGTTATCATATGTATTTTCATGGTTCTTATGGGTTTTACGATATTAGAGATTTTTAGATATTTTTAACTATATTTATAGTTTTTTTGGAATTTTGATTATTTTTTGAGTGATTTAGGTGTTTTTAGGGTTTTTAGGTTTTAGTGGTTTTAAGTATTTTAGGGTTCTAAGGTTTTCATAGGGGGTTTTCAAGGTTTTTAGGGTTTTTTATATGTTTAGGGATTTAAATGAATTCTTTAATATTTTTGGGATTTTTAGAATTATTTTGGATTTTGAGGGATTTTAGGGTTTTACATTTTCAGGTCTTTTAGGGGTTTTAATTATTTTTAGTTTTTTATGGTTTTATAATGGATTTTCATATTTTTTAAGGTTTTTTTTGTTTTATAATTTTTTGAGTTTTTAGGGTTTATGGGTTTTTACATTTTTAGGGATTTTCAGGGGTTTTAGGATTTTTATGGTTTTTAGAATTTAGGTTTTTTTATTTTTATGGTTTTTAGGGGTTTTTAGAATTTTTAAACATTTTTATTGATTTAAGGGGCTTTTTTATGTTTAGTTTTTTTTAGTTTTTTTATGATTTTTTAGTATTTTAAGGTTTTTAGGGGTTTTAGGTTTTTTTATAGATTTTAGGGTATTTTTAGGGTTTTTAGTTTTTTCTCATTTTTTACAATTTTGGGATTTTTATGTTTTTAGGTCTTTCATAAGGTTTTTATGGTATTTTGGGGGTTTTACATTTTTAGGGATTTTTAGGGCTTTTTTATTTTTTATGGTTTTTTAGGTTTTTACAGATTTGGATGCTTTTTAGGATTTTTAAGGTTTTTTTGTGTTTTTAGGTTTTTAGGTGTTTTAAGGGTTTTTATGCGTTTAATGTTTTTTAGTGTTTTTCAGTGTTTTTAGGGGTTTTACATTTTTATTAATTATTTGTTGTTTTTAGGTTTTTTTTTGTTTTTTAGGGGTTTTACAGATTTTGAGGGATTTTCGGGAAGAAGATGTGTAGGACTAGGCTAGCCTAGACCCCCAAAAGTCAATAAAACCTAAACAGATCGCTACAAGATGGGTCTGCAAGGGTGAGACTGTATCTCACCCTTCAAATCTAAATCAAAAAACGGAGTACAAAAAGGTGGAGTAACGAAGTACCACATCAAACATCTTTCTTCAATCACTCTTTTGGAGAGAGCGTTTGCAACCAAATTGGCCTCCCTATATGCATGTGAAATACTGAAGCTCGGGGTCCAAGAAATATTAATTCACTCAATCCAATATGGTAAATGTCTCAAAGGGACATCCCTAGAAAATCCCATTAGAGCGGAAACCACGAGCATAGAATCAGATTCAATCCAAATCCTTTTCCACTTAAACTGACTTGTGAATTTCATAGACCTTATGATAGCCAAAAGCTCCACTTCATAAGCATTGACATTCCCAATAAAATGAAAGAAGCGACCCTTAAATAATCCTCTAGAGGTATGAAAAATGCCACCACACCCTGAGGGACTAGGAGTTCCCAGTGTCACGCCATCTACATTGACCTTTATCCAAGATAGGAGTGGGGGAATTCATATAATGTACTTTAGGACCATCGTTTTTTGCTTCTTCCAGCAACCCCAAGTGAGCACAATAATGTCAGGTCATTAACGTTGTTAAACATTGAACCTGTCTGTAATCGTGATGCATTCTGGATCATCTTATGGATGGTCACCACCCCCATGTAGTGAGAGGGGTTGTTGATTAATGTCCATAGCATTGAGGGCAGGCCAAACATAGTGAACAGTCACCACCGCACTAGCAAGCAGCATATTATTGACCTGGTCACTTCGATTCATCTCCACCAGGTCACAAATTAAATCACTGATTGATCCTTGCAAACTGCAGGTCAGGCTGAAGCACTGTAATAGGTAGTTCTAAAGTTCTGCAGCAAAGGTGCATTATTAGAAGATAAGATTTCAGTGCTCCTTAGCCTTCCAGCATAAGAAACTAGCATAGGAAAGTTTCAGCCTACCATCTTAAGCATCTCATGAATTGGAATCCCATTCCACTAGATTTCCCAGATAAGTACCAATTGTGAAGGGGAATAAAAGGGGTCCTAAATTTAAGCATCCATGATGGGGAGTCCGGACCATGTAGATACTTGAATTTGTAATAATCATAGGTATTGAATTTTCCAACCATAATGGGAATCCATATGAGTGTATCAATGTCTGTGAAGGCATATCACTGGACTTGTATGGAAATATTATCCGGAAGCAGTACCCCCGAGTCACCACGTTGCTGGATAAGACCAGCAATGGTTAAATTTTGCAGGTCCTGGGGAGGCATCATCACCTCCGAGATGGGCTGCTCTAGCCATGAGGTAGAATAACAATTCAGGGGAGAGTGCTTTGACACAATAAATTTTGATTGAGAAAAAATATCCATGTATGATTATTATAAAGCAGGCTAGACCGAGGAATAAATACACCCAGAAAATCCATCGCATAACCTTCATGTGAATCTCTCCTTGAGAAAATCCAGGCCATCACCATAAAGATCGAGAAACTCCAGGTGAACTTCCCAATCATGGCATCATTAAAACATCATAGATCATTAATACCAAGCCCACCCAGATCAATCTGCTTTGCGTAGTGTTTCCAGCCCCCAAAGACCAATTTCTAATCGCTGATAGATATTGTCTAGACAAAATTCCTTATTTTTACATTCTAGATTTTGAGGAGACTAGTCGGCCATCTATAGATAGAGAAACCATGAACAAAAATAGAGGTAATAAAAGAGTTAACCAGTCAGAACTTTCTAGCTTGAGAGAGGCACATGACCTTCAATTTAGACATCTGCTGATTGATTTTAAAATTAATTCTCTCCAATTAGCAGCTCTTTTCTTTCCCCCAAAAAAGAAGCACACCCATGTAGGTAAAGTGTAATGATCCCATCTTCACCCCAAGCACATTGAAAATGCGGATATTCCTAGTAGGAGAGACCCATTGGAAAAAACAGTCGATGATTTCATACAGCTAATAGTTTTCCCGACCACACTATCATAGTGGAAAATGTTTAGCCTGAATATAGATAGAGTTTTCTTATCAGCCTTCCCAAACAAGAGGATTTCATCCGCATAAAAAAGGTGTGAGGGGACATAAAGGTCCTTACCTTATTTTATTGGTGAGTACAACCTCGTTTGCACATATCAAGGATGCAGTGACTCATGTAATCCTCCACAATTGCAAAGAGAAATCTAGAGAGAGGATCCCCTTGTCGAACTCCACGAGAGTATGGGAAGAACCCATGGGGGGATCCATTAATCAGGACCGAGACTCTATATTTCTGGAGAATTGAGGAAATCAATTTGATGAAGTTTTTAGAAAATCCATATCTACCAAGGACCTTGAAAATGAAGCTCTATTTTATAGTATCAAAGGCCTTAGAAATATCAAGATTTAGTGAAAATGTACATTTCTCTGATTTCTTCCTCATTATATTTATCCCTTCCTAGGAATAAAATAGGAAAATTTGGATACATCGTCTAGGGATAAATCCAAATTTATTTGGAGTAACAATGTCCCATAAAGTCATTCCCAACCTTATGACAAGAATCTTGCTAATTATCATTGGAATTGTGTTGCCTATAGCAATCGGTCGAAAGTCCCCAATCACAATGGCATTGTCCTTCATTGGGATCAGAGATAGGAAGTTGGCGTTTGGACCCTGATGGATGGAGCCCAAGTGAAAACATTCTCTAATTGCATTGGTAACATCTATATAAAGGATGTCCCAATAGAACATGAAGAACTTATTGCCAAATCCATCAGTCCCCACAGCGCGGTCCGTATTCAGAGAGAAAGACCACCGCCCTAACTTCCCCCTCAAAAGGAGCAGCTGTGAGAGCCTCATTTTGCTGTCTTGTAATACATGGTGGAATCGAGTACAAAAACATGGGATAATTGTGGCCATCATCTGTATAAATCCCCTGAAAGTACTTCCCCGAAGCCTTGGAAATATCCTATATCAAGGTGAAAGTAGTATCACCAACTCGGACAATGCTTAGATTATTCTTAATCCTTCTTTCCCTAGGTAAACAATGAAATAACGTGGAGTTGCAGTCTCCATACTGAATCCATTTGACATTAAATTGTGCTTTCATGAGATTCTTTTTAAGGGCTAGCAACTCATCAAACTTCGAATGCAGTCGAAGCTCCTCCCCCGAAGGTGAAATCTTATGCTGAGTCATGATTTGGCATGTAGCCAGCTGAGACTCACCCACTTTGATATCATCCTCCAACCTTGATAAGGATCGTTAACTCTAGTTCTTTAGGTGACAATTCACTTCTCTGAGCTTATAGGTCACAATAAAATGGGGGCTCCTATAAAAAGGGCTTCTCTACACCTTCAATACATCTTCCATGCACCCAAAAATTGTGAGCCACACATTATTTAATTTAAATAGGAGGGAGGAAGACAGGGAGACTCTCTACCTTAGTTAAACAACAAGTGGGTTGTGATCCGAATTGAATTTTGGTAGAGTGAAACCATATAAATCCATTGGGGATCCACTGATGCCCATATGATTAAAACACCTGTTCAGTTTACTGCCTGTCAACTGTTGATGCTGTACCATCCCCAAGTGAAGGCAGATCCATCAATGGAGACCTTAGATAAATCACATTGGTCAAGACAAGAGGCAAAATCCTCTACTGAAGTACGACAGAAGTTCAGACTCAAATTTTCCTCGGGCCTCAAGACCATGTTAAAGTCTCCAATCATCATCTAGTTGTGATTAATGGCATCACTAGTCTGTACCATCTTTCTCTATAGGTGTCTTCCATCAATTTATGAGCATGAGGCATATAAAATGAGAGTTTGAGGGTGTCAGTGTTCAAGGGAATAGTGAGGGAGACCATTTGAGGACTCGAATTAGTCAGGACAACCTGGACACTATAATGTTTTAGCACCCATAAGGATTTTGTGCTAATCACATCACCATTGGATTAAACAAGGGAGTACCTAGAAGATTTCTAGTTAAAATCCTTCCAATGGTCAAACTTGATCATGGGTTCAGCTAACCCAATTATATTAGGTTAACTGATTTTTATGGATTTTTAGGTTTTTAGGGTTTCTAGATTTGGGGAGGGGTTGTGTTTTTAGGGTTTTTAGTAGTTTTATGTTTTATGGGGTTTTATGGGTTTATTAAGGGTTTTGGGGTTTTAAGTTTTTTTACATTTTTAGTGATTGGTATGATTATTTTAGGATTTTTATGGTTTTTAGGGGTTTTAGGGATTTTGAGGGTTTTGAGGGTTTTATGGTTTTTTGTTGTTTTATGGTTTTTTTAATTCTTTGGTTTTTTATGCTATTAAGAGTTATTAAAATTTATAGGGGTTTAAATGGTTTTTAGAGTTTCTATTTTTAGGGGTTTTATGGGTTTTTATGGTTTTATGGTTTTTTTGATTTTTAATATTTTTAGGTGTTTTTTTGGTTTGTAGGGATTTATTAGGTTTTTAGAGTTTTTAGTATTTTTATGGTTTTTAGGGGTTTAATGTGTTTATAGGTTTCTAAGATTTTTTATAGGTTTTTCACGGTTGTTAGTATTTTTTACATATTTATGGATTTTTAGGAGTTTTTTGGTTTTTTACCTTTTTCTGGATTTTGGAGATTTTGAGGTTCTAAACTATATTTTTGGGCTTTTGGTGTTTTTAGGGTTTTTATCATTATTTATGTATTTAGGGATTTTAATAATTTTTTGGTTTTTAATGTTTTATTAGGGATTTTCAGGATTCATATAGGTTTTTATGTTTATATGGATTTTATGGGCCTTATTAGGATATTTATGGGATTTAAGTGTTTTTAGGGATTTTGGGAGGTTTTAGGGGTGTTTAAGGTTTTTTGGATCTTCATGGTTTAATGGGTATTAAGTTTTGTTTTTTAGTTTTTTGGGTTTTAAATTGGTTTTATAGATTTTTTACGTTTTTAGGGATTTAAAGGTATTTTAGAGTTTTAGTGGGGTTTTTTGGGTTGTAAGGGTTTTTAGGGTTTTTATGTTCTTTAGTGGTTTTCATATATTTTATAGGTTTTATGTGTTTTTATGTTTTTATGTTTTTTTCTAGGTTTTTCAGTGTTTTTAATGTTTCTTATGTTTTTTGGGATTTATATGGAATGTTTATGTTTTTATGGGTTTTTAGTGTTTTAATGGATTTTTAGGGGTTTTATGGTTTTTATGTTTTTAGAGGAGTAATTTTTTTTTAATTTTTTAAGGGTTTATTATGGTTTTAAATATTTTAATGGTTATATACATTTTATAGATTTTGGTGGGTTTTTATGATTTTTATTGTTTTTTATTATTTTTATGTATTTTGAAGTGTCTTAGGGTTTTTAATGTTTTATGCCTTTTTTGGTTTTTAGGGTTTTTTTTTCTATTTTTAGTGTGTTTAATGTTTTTTATAGTTTTTATTTTTTTTGGGGTTTATAGTCTTTTTAGATTTTTTACTTTCTTATAGGGTTTGTTATGTGGTTAAATGGTTTTTATGGGTTTTAGGGGTTTAGGGTCTTTCATGGGGTTTTAGAGTTTTAGAGTTTTTAGGTTTTTAGGGTTTTAGGTGTTTTATGTTTTGAAGGTTTTCATAGGGGTTCTCCTAGATTTTTAGTTTTTTTTATGTTTTTGGGATTTTTGTGGGTTTTTAAGGGTTTTCTATGGTTTTAGGGTTTTCAGGGATTTTGAGGGATTTTATTGTTTTTTGGATTAAAATGGTGTTTATTGTTTTTTATATTATTAGGGATTTTATGTGCCTTTATATTTTTGTATTTTCCTTTGTTTTTTATGTTTTTATGGGTTTTTATGTTTTTAACTATTTTTAGGGATTTTCCAGATTTTAATGGATTTTTAGGGGTTTCAAGGATTTTCAGGTGTTTTAGGGTTTTTATGTTTTTAGGGTCTTTATTTTTAGTCTATTTTTATGGTTTTTTTTGTTTTTAGGGTCATTAATGATTTTTAAAAAATTTAATGTTTTTAGAGGTTTAATTGATTTTTATAGTTTTAGTGGGATTTATGGTTTTTATGGGGTTTTAGTGTTTAAATATTTTTAGGGGTTTTATGATTTGCAGGGTTATTAGGGTTTTTAAAGGTTTTTAGGGTTTTTATTGTTTTTAGATTTTTAGGGTTTTTACGTGTCTTTAGTTTTTTTGGTTTTCTTAAGGTTATTAGGGTTTTTAGCATTTTTACATTTTTAGGTTTTTTTAAGTGTTTTTTATATTTTTTATGGTTTTTAGGAATTTTTGGTATTTTGAGGGGTTTTAGGTTTTTTAAAGTTGGGGTGGGGGAGGGGGTTAGTGTTTTTTATATTTTTTATCGGTTTTAATTGTTTTTAGGTTTTTAAAATTTTCTGAGTTATTTTTATGGTATTTAGTATTTTTACATTTTTATCACTTTTTTTGGATATTTATGGTTTTTAGGGTTTTTAAGGATTTTATGATTTTTTATGGTTTTGAGGGGTTTTAGGGGTTTGGTGTTTTTAGTGTTTCTTTTTTATGGGTTTTGTGTTTTTATGGTTTTCTTAGGGGTTTTATATGTTTTTAGGCCTTTTAAGTTTTTAGGGTTTTAGAGATTTTTTATGTTTTTATGGGGTTTAAGGTTTTTATGGTTTCTAAAAGGTTTGGCGGTTTTTTAGGTTTTTTGGATTTTTATGTTTTTTACTTTTTATGGGTTTAGGGTTTTTATAAATTTTTAATGTATTTTTGGGTTTAAATTATTTTTATTTTTTTTAATGAGTTTTTAATATTCTTATTATTTTTTAGCTGTTTTGAAGGTTTTTAGGGTTTTTTTGGATTTATAGGGTTTTAGGGTCTTTTTGGGGTTTTCAAGGGTTTTATCACGTTTTTTTTTGGGTTTTTAAGTGTTTTTATGTTTTTAAGGTTTTCTTAGGGGTCTTTAGGGAGTTCGTGGTTTTTTGTGGGTATTTTTAGAGATATTTTAGATTTGTTTTGGTTTTAGGATTTTTAGTGATTTTTAGGGGTTTTAGGGTTTTTTAGCGGTTTTGGAATTTTTATGTTTGTAGGGGTTTTAACAAATATTAAATTTTAAAGGATTTGTAAAAAGTTTTTAAGGTTTTGAGTTTCTTTTCCTTTTAGAGGTTTTTAGAGATTTGTTAGGATTTTTTTGGATCTTAGTGTTTTTATGGGTTTTAGGGATTTTAGGGTCCTTTGTTGGTCGTAAAGTTTTTTTTGTGGGTTTGGGGATTACTATTTTTTAGATTTTTTTATGTTCTTATGGGCATAAATTGTTAATATATTTTCTTGAGGGTTTTTAGGTTTTTATAGGTTTTATGGTTATTTGTGGTTTTTAGGAGTTTTTATGGTTTTTATTATTATTTATGATCTTTTTAGGGTTTTTAGGGGGTTTTTCATTTTTAATGTTTTTAGGGGTTTTAAGTGTTTTTAAGGTTTTTATTATTCTATTAGTATTTTTAAGGAATATTTATTTTTTTTGTTTTTTTTGTTTTTTTCGGATATTTTGGGAATTTTAATGATTTTTACCAGGTTTTAAGGTTTTTAGCGATTTTGAGTTTTTTTAGGTTTTTCTGGGTTTTTTGGGCTTCCGTTTTTTTTTTGGTTTTTAGGGGTTTTATGTATGTTTAGATCTGTTTCCCCCCATTTTAAGAGATGGAGGTCCAACATGCCCGACTGTCGATCTCACGGATGGATGAGCCGCGCTCGATTATCAAAGTCGAGTACATTGGTCTTCGTTTCGAAATGCCCAACGGTTCCATATCCAATGATACGTGGACCTGCTTTCCAAAGGCAGGCGTCTTCTAGGTGGTTTGGCCAGCGATGCTTAAGAACTCACATTGGTCGAGAGTATGGGAAGTCGGGCTCATTGCACCCTTTTGGGGGGAGTTATTGCCTGTTCCGGGGCTCTCTTATAAATTTAAGACGTATTCATATGTTCGCGAATCTTTGGTTTATACCCAAACATAGTATCCATGGATTTAACCCTGGTGGGCAATGGTCAACTGGACGCAGGGGTTCAGAATCATTTAGGCTCAAGGTTTACCATCCCTCGTGGGATTAATGACCCCGAGGAGTCTTGAATCATTGAATTAGCACTAAGAATGGTGCGATGAACCGACGTGAAGAGAGTCAGATCGACTAGCTGTTGGAATTGAACCTCAGGGAGGCTTCCTACGTACCCTGCCTAGGAGACCGGAATCAAATTCCACATAGTTTAGGTATAAATTTTAACATCGTTCTGGACGGGAGTGGAACTCGACGTGAAGAAATGTCCGAGTGGTGGGCTTGAACCTCATGGAGGCTTCCAACGTACCATGCCTTGACATGGATCAAAGTACTCGTAGTTCGCTTATGTGGCGGGGAACCAACGTGAAGATGGACCGGATGGTCCAATGGGTGGTGGGCTTGAACCTCATGGAGGCTTCCTACGTACCCTGCCTAGGAGAAAATGATCAAAGTCCTTGTAGTTCGCTTAGTGGGGATTACACTCTGAGGAGGCCCGGAGTGATAGATCGGGGCTTCACTCTGAGGAGGCCCAGAGTGATGGATTGGGGCTTACACTCTAAGGAGGCCCATAGTGATGGATTGGGGCTTACACTCTCAGGAGTCCCAGAGTGATCGATTGGGGCTTACACTCTCAGGAGGCCCATAGTGATGGATTGGGGCTTACACTCTGAGGAGGCCCAGAGTGATGCATTATGGCTTACACTCTAAGGAGGCCCATAGTGATGGATTGGGGATTACACTCTGAGGAGGCCCAGAGTGATATATTGGGGCTTGCACTCTGAGGAGGCCGATAGTGATGGATTGGGGCTTACACTCTCAGGAGGCCCATAGTGATGGATTGGGGCTTACACTCTGAGGAGGCCCATAGTGATGGATTGGAGCATAAACTCTGAGGAGGCCCATAGTGATGGATTGGTGCTTACACTCTGAGGAGGCCTAGAGTGATTGTTTGGGGCTTACACTCTGAGGATGACCATAGTGATGGATTGGAGCTTACACTCTGAGGAGGCCCAGAGTGATGGATTGGGGATTACACTCTGAGGAGGCCCATAGTGATGGATTGGGGATTACACTTTGAGGAGGCCCATAGTGATGGATTGGGGCTTACACTCCGAGGAGGCCCATAAGAGGATGCCATGGTCTATACTTACTCTAAGCCCATGTGAGTCATGATCGGTGTGAGAAACAAGAGGCAGCAGGGACCAGACGATCATGTCGAAGAAGGTGTGTCCGTGAGGAATGGATTGAGGCTTAAGCGTGGAGTGGACCATAAGGTCGGGGCTTACTCTTAGATGGACACTCAGGTGCGACCAAGCGCAGCGGGAGAGGGAGAGGGGGTTCTCTTGTGCCCTTCTCCTCTCTTGCAGTGCATGAGGGCTTACTTCTAATGGGTATTTTACTACCCCTTAGGAGCCCTTAACAAGTGGAGGGGCAGAAAGGGGACTCCCGAGCTCAGACTCCACATTACTGTGAGAATATGAACCCATGAATGCTTCGGGAATCTGCCCAAGCGTCGGGGAAACCCCTTGGCCTCTATTTACCATGGGTATGTGAACTCAAAGTGGCGCGCTGATGCGCCTGAAGGTTACACCACACGAGTCCAGAGACTCTGGTAGAGGCCTCGGCTCGGGGCCAATGAGTTGGCCAATGAGGGAGTTTCGAAGGACTAGGCCGGATTGGAAGGATTTTATCTGGCCCGGGGAGTGGGAATGCTGAAGGATTTGGCGAGCCATCGAGGGGTATGGGTGGTGGATCCCTTCGCGTGGGGAAATGCCACGTGGCTGGGGGAGATGCCTGCGAACCAGGGTGGCCCATGGATTGATTGGCATCCTGCGAACTAGGGTGGTTCGCGGAGTAGCGGGCATCCTTTGAACCAGGGTGGTTCGTGGATTTAGGTTCAATCCGCGAACCAGGGTGGTTCGCAGAGGGTTCCAGGCGGGCAGCGGTGGCCAAGGGCGACTCCGGTCGAAGGCTCGTCGGTCAGGGCTTCGCCCGTGTAGGAGAGTGCTACTCGGTGTGGTGGATGAGAAAAGAGGCATAAACTCCCTAGTCCTCGGGGAATTCATCTACGGAGGGGGTATGTTTTGTGGTTTTCCATTTTTTTTTGTTATTTTAGGTTCACGGTTCACCAAGTTATTATGAATTTTCCAATTCCTTATAAATTCGTATACCTACTGTGGTTTGCAAATGGGAATTTCGCTGTTTGAAAAATCCTAAGCTTTCCTTCGACCGATCTCTTTCTGAATATCCAATCCTCTAAATCTGATCCCTTCCTCTTCCCCCCTCGGTCTCCTTTTATAGAGTGGGGGATGAGATACATCTGTGGTGACGCGGCACCTTTTGCGGAGGCCCATGACTGAAAACCCGATTTTCGGTTGACTTGGTCAATCCAGGCCTCGCGGTGGGCACCGAGCACATCTCCTCCACGAACCGAACTCAGGGAGTGCTTCATGGTCGCAGAGGGTTCCGCCTCTATTTCGAGAACTACAGAGGCGTTTCAGATCAGCTGACGTCGTCTGTAGCTGGGGCGATCCGCGAATGGAGAACTGGACTGGCTCTTGCCAGGCTTCGCGCCCGCGAAGGACTTCTGCCTCAATTCCTCGAATGATGACGGTACAGACTGGATTAGTCGACGCGGTCCACAACTGGGGACGGTTCGCGAAAGTGGACTAGTTCAGTGCCCGTCCTACCTCGCGCCCGCAGAGGATCACCGACTCCGTTTCATGAACGATAATGGTCCACGTAGGGAGTGCTCTGCAGAACCGGTCGCACGACATCATCTTCGGACCGGTCTGCGGACCGGTCAAATTATTCATTTCCTTTGAAATCTTTTCCCCAATTTCATTGGGGAGGTGGGTAGCATCTCCTTTCTAGATTTTTTTTTCAGGACCCTACAAATGCCCCCCATCGGAATGGGGTCCGATCGGAATGAAGAGGAGGTCGTTCTGATGCAGAGTGGTCCTGAAACTTGGATGGTTTGCGGTAGGGAGGTGGACCCAGTGGGGGACCACGCCTAAAAATACGGAGGACCCTTCATTTGTCTTCTACCAGATTCTTCGCAAAACCAGAGCCCTCGTGCTTTCCTTCCTCCGTGCACTTGATCCTTCGTGAAACACCTTATCCGAGAACTGGCTGTGACTTCCATGAACCATATCTCGTTCGCGCCGTTTCATCCATGGAGCAACGTCCCAACTGCGAACTAACATTTTTTTGAATTAATTAAAAGGTATGTCACGACGGGCCACATAGGAAATCGCTTCGTGGTTTTGGTGCTTCGTGGTTTCGATGCTCTGCAGACTAAAATCTTATGAACTTAAGTCCTCCGAACTTAAACATTTAAATCCGGGATTGAAATTCCGCAGAGCAACCTGGTTTGTGGTTTTCTAGCCAACGCTCTACGGGCCAGGGTATCACGAAGGCATTCCACATAAGGTAGGTTCGCAGGATACTGTCATCGCGAACCAATCCATAAGGCCACCTTGTGGACTTTGCGATGAAGGCTCCTCAACTGATTCCTAACCATTTGTTGTTTTTTTATCATGCAGGGAGAAGATATGGTCACCCCCCATCCTACACCTAGGCCTTCCGTGAAACCTCTCTCAATCAGCTTAGAGAGATGTTCATCTATGATTCGCAGAGCATAGATCATCAAATAGGACCCTAGTAAGTCCATTATTCCTGACGATGGTGTGTTGAAGGACCTGATCTCTCTTGAGCTCCAGAGTTATCCACTATCAAATCGACTCCTACTCTATAGCTTCAGTCTTCAGGATGACGTCCCTATCCCACCTACTTTCTCAGGTCTCATTTATTCGTTCCTGTAAGCGTCGTCAAAATGCATTCAGGAGAACCTTACCCAATCAGGGGAGACGGTCTCTAATTCTGGTCTGAAAGACACATTCATTTTGAGGGGCTCTGTCTGGACCCAAAGCGATCAGTTCACTCAAGACGTTCCTTGGAAAGCTATCCTTAAGGACTACCCTTCTATTATCAACCTTGCTCGAAGGGATCCTCACGCAGGGTGGATTCCTAGGTGGGATCTTTGGTCCGGTAGGATCTTCTCAAATGATTGGGCCTGGGATTTCTGGGTCCATCACCATTGTCGGGAGTCTCCCAAATCACTGGAAGTAGCCAATCTATACTCTGTAGTGTGGGCTTCCCAATTTTCTATTTACCCACCATCTCTAATCCTGCCCGACCTGCTCAGCCACTGGTGTTCAAGTACTAATACTTTCCACCTTTCCCACGGTGAAGTCGGCATTAGCCAGTGGGACATCTACCAGATAGGAGGACTGCCGATTACTAGTGAGATGTATGACGAATGTTTTCCCACCACTGACGCATGGGACGACGTCGAATAGGAGCCTTTGTTAACAAGGAATCTGCTGGTCATGGTGGAGCGGTCACTAGGTCAGGCCTTACATGCCCACTTTCTTATTCCCTATAGCACTTGGATAGGGTTATTTATAGACACCATTGGTCTTGCACCGAAGATTAAGCATCCCACGACTCATCCCTCCCGCCAGTGACGAACCATTCCAGGTTCTTACTGGGCGGTTCTGGAGGCAGGTGATTACCTTTCATGGGGTTACAAGGTGTGCCCTAGTGTGTCTCTTATGCTCCGGTTGTCCGGTCTATTTGCTATGTTTTTGAGAGGATGGCTATTCCCCTCCCAGGATATTAACCCAGGTGTCCGAGCCTACACTTTGATGATGGCGGCTAAGCTAGCAGAGGGTCTCCTGGTGAATTTAGACGTGCCCACTTTGGCCTGTATCTATGAGCTACTGAGACACATGCAGCAGGGCGGGCTACCCTTCCATCTTAGTGGGCCATTTCAATTTTTGTACATCGGGGTGGCGGATCATTGTCGCTGTTATGAGTATCGTCACAACACGGCCATCCAACTTCCTACCTTTCAGCCTACCCTACTAGATATAGATGGAGTTCTCTTGAAGTCACTCAGCTCTGGTTAAGTCCTAGAGTTTCTGAACGACTTCTCCCAATTCATCTTCCCTCTCTACCCCACCCCTTCCAGTGTCATAGTTGACAACCGTTGGGGAAGCCTGGAGGAGTGTTCTAACATGATCTCTTTGTGGGACAGATTTCTGTCTGCATGGATCGACGGGGTTTCCTTTTGCGATTTGTATGTCCCGTATCATTTTTCTCATCAGTTTGGGTTCATGCAAGTCCTTGTTTCCCTTCCCCCTCCTCAGGATCAAGGACTGCACCCAGCCATACTTCATCAATGGTGGATGATGCTGATGTGGGAGGGATCTGACGCAAGCATTCCCCTACCTGATATGGGGGTGGTTGTTTCCCTTTGTTTGGAGTATGCAAAAACATTGATAAAATACTATCCTGGTGGGATCCTAGGGGAGGCTGTCTAGAAGGATCCCAAATCAGGAGGTATTGCGGCTGCTGCATCCACCACGCCTTCCTCATCATCTTTAAGGGTGGATCGACTAATGGCTCGTCGATCAAAGCGACTTAGAGGACTTTTCTCTCCCAGCCCTATGGTGGCTGCAGTTCAGACAGATTCATCCATCTTGGACATGGATGAGGATGACCCCGTGGTTTTGGGTCCCAGCGAGGCCATCCTGGAAGTTCCGTCAGTCGACACTGGGCTTAGAAACTTGGTCCCCAAGCCTGAACTAGGGTTGGAGGCTTCAGATTTTCCAACTTTAGAACCAACTTCTAGAGAGCACATGTCTGCACGGGCCACCATTCCAGACATTCTTCTCATGCCGTCTAGAGAGGATACCAAAGATCATCATACCATGGAGGACCATCGGGCAGTGCGCCGGTGGGCCTGGCCCAGAATTTTCTAGATTATCACTGAAACCCCTATAGCCAGAATGGCAACCAAAACTGAAGCTCTTCGTCAGCTCTTCCTGGGTATGGGGTCAGGTGGCATTGACTATCGGAAGTTCCATTCTCTTGTTTACCATTTTTTCATGGACCATGAGGAAGTTGTGACTATTGAATGAAAACTTGCTCACTTCGATGCCACTCATTATGGGGCCCTAACCTTAGAGGAAACTACGACAAATCTCCATCAACTGATAGAACAGGAGGCGATCTCTCAAGATCAGGCAACCATACTATCCTTTGAGTTGCATGAATGTGAAGAACGGGCAGCGATGTTGAGGGATCAGTTATCAGATATGACTGGTCGTCCTGAAGCTACCCGAAAAGGGATCAACAGTCTCCAAACAGCAGTGGAGCGTACTCGTTCAGTGGCCGAGATTGAGGCCCGAGAGATGTCTATGATGGAGAAATCTTGCAACAACCTTTGCCACTCGGTTTCTGTTCTGGTGGAGAGAGCGAGTCAGGATCCTTTATGACTATTAGATCCATCCTTGTACCTTCTTCCCCCCTTTCTTTTTTGAGTGAGAGACCCTAGCTTGTGGACGTCCTCCATTCTTTTCTTTCTTTTTTTGAATGGAATACAATCTACATCAATTCTTCTTTGCCACAAATTTTTATTATTATTGCCTAAATGGTGACCCACTGAATCAGAATTGATCATAATTCAAGAAAACCTTAAAAGATAAAGACAGGCTCTGACTTTTCCCTGGACCATGGGATCCAGCGAGCACAGTCTGACTATTTCTAGGGTTTTGTTGGAAAACCCCACAAACATTTTGTCTTTTTCTTTTAACGCCCTAATTTTTCTTGGGCCCATTTGGTATGGACCCAACGGGTATGACCCGGATTTTTCTTAGGTCGCCCTTTTCAGGTTTTCAGCCTAACAAGATTTGTGCCTTTTTTTGTGAGCGGTTTATAGTCTCGTCATCAAGACTATCATTACTGATATTTTAGGTCGAAAATCTTTGAACGAATATGGTGGGACGAGGGTCCCAATGAGGTTTGATTGACTAAATGATGTCTCAAT
Organism: Viscum album; assembly: GCA_963277665.1. Lineage (NCBI taxonomy): Eukaryota > Viridiplantae > Streptophyta > Magnoliopsida > Santalales > Viscaceae > Viscum > Viscum album. The sequence continues at coordinate 1,785,078,559 of OY728132.1, read as the reverse complement.
ACCCTTTAGATGCAAGTGGGGGGAATGTATTTAAATTTGAGCGACATTCAAGGCATGTCTAAAAACATGGGATCCACATTGGTGTACAGGTAGGAAGAGCATTTCCTAAGGAAATCTTTCTTTTGATAGACAATCCAGGGGCTATCAATATGCAGAGCCGCTGAAGGCATGGTATGCATAGTCGTACAAAGGTGTTGTTAAGTCAATGATTTTCCATTTCTGATAGCCCGTAGACTTCATGGAATTCCGTCTTACAGAAACCACCATGGGTGGCCTTAAAAATGGAATGTTACATATGAAAGGGTTTTGAGAACATCTGTACTGATCAAGAGTGCGGCCGGGAGACCACTATCCTATGCATTTTAGTTAGCGTAAGGGATGGTTGAATCTTGGCACAGTTTAGGGTCATGCAGCTGGGACATTTTTTAAATGGAACGACTTCTCCTGGTTCTCAGTAATCTCATCAAAGATGTTCCGCTGCATCTAGGCAGGATTATGAAAGAGTTTGGTAAACTGTAGCTCAGAGGTTTTCTGAATCCCGAGATAGGCATGGGGGCTCATAGGCCAAGAGGTGTACGGAGAGAAGAATTGACTAAGGAAATATTGCCTTTGGTAGATGGGCCAGGGGCTATCAATATGCAGATCCACTGAGGGCACAGTATGCATAGTCATGCAAAGGTGTCCTTAGGTCAATGATCGTATCCCTCCAATAGCCAAGCAACTTTAGGGAAGTTGAGATTTGGGACCACCAGGGGTGGCTTATGAAGGTTCGACTTCTTTCTATGTACAGAGTAGGCTTATGATGAGAGGGTGCCTAAATACGTGGTAAATACCTAGAATAAACTTCCTGAGAATGGGTGAAGTAATTCCTTCTCACACTGGTGTGAGACGGTGGTTTGTGCAGGTCTGACCCATGCACTGAAGGATAGATAAAAGCCTATGTTCCTCACTGGACCCATGATGAGTTTGACCATGTAGTTTATCATCATGTGGTTGGGACATATTCTGTGTAGTTTAGCGTCATGAGGTAAGGACGAGGTGAATTATTTAAAGGATGTTGTGCATTTTAACTTCATGTAGCGAGGATGGCTTCCGTTCAGTTTAACATCATGCGGTAAGGATTTCTTCCCAGCAGTTTAACGCCATGTGGTAAAGATGAGGATATTTTTAAATTTTCATGTGCAGTTTAATGTCATGCAGTGAGGACGAGGGGAATTTTTTTTAATCAGTAAGAATTCTTTTAGTTGAAGGCATTCCCTGGGATTGTTAATTCTTGGTCTCTGGAGTTTCATGACAAGTGGCCAAGATGTCCCGTTCAGTTTAACGTCATGAGGTAAGGACGTAGTTGCAAAGGCTGCACTTCATTAGAATATAACTAGGCTTGAATACCTCAACATGCCCCAGATGTGGAAGGGGGGTTGATTGGGGTAAATCATGGTTCCGGGGCTTCTTGTATCTGGAGAGATGATATGGGGGCTCTGAGGCTGGTAAGCTTAAGGAGCTAGGAAGAGTATCGCCTGTGGAAATATTGCCTTTGGTAGATGATCTAGGGGCTATCAATATGCAGAGCCGCTGAGGGCATGGTATGAATAGTCATGCAAAGGTGTCCACGGGTCGATAACTTTCCACTTCTGATGGCTGTGAATGGTTATGAGGATCCACATTTATATGGGCCATGAAGTTTTTCATTTGGCGGGAAAATGTCTGGAAATGTCGGGGATATCCATCCCAGGTTACTTGTTGAGGTTCAAAGAGCCCCCTTGCGCTGATTTTTTTTGTGCGCAGGGGTGTGCCTTCATTCCATGTAGTTTAACATCATGCGGTAAGGAAGAAGTACTCCTAGTTTAACGGTCATAGAGCTTGGACCATTGGGTGACTATTTTTTAGTCACTCGAAGGATAACTAAGTAAACATGCTCTAATATACTTGGAATAAGGTGGGGGATGAAGTTCGTAAACTTCAACTTTGAGTTTTCCCAGATCAGGAGGTGTGGTGTGGAGGCTCTGAGGCCGGTAAGCATACAGAGCTAGGAGAAGTATCACCTGAGGAAATATTGCCTTTGGTAGATGGGCCAGGGGCTATCAATATCAGAGCCGCTGAGGGCATGGTATGCATAGTCATGCAAAGGCTTCCACAGGTCGATGATATTCCACTTCTGATGGATGTGAGTGGTTATGAAGATCCATAATTTCTCACAGTGTATAGTTCGGCATGTGGGGATAATGGTGTCCAAGCATATAAGAAACATCTTCAGTTCAATTGTCTGTTGAGCCAAAGTAGACTAGTCCTTTCTTGATGTTCGTTGATGCAGGTCGGTATGTGAGCCACTGGCGGATACATAGGGTAACCGGGTAGGGATGCCCTGTCAACACTTGAATGTGAAGGTGGGGCGAACTTATAAACCACTGCACCATAAATTTTGGATCAGGAGACATGATACAAGGGCTCTAAGGCCAGTAGGCGTATGGAGCTAGGAAGTGTGCCGCCCAAGGAGATGTTGCCTTTGGTAGACGGGCCAGGGGCTATCAATATGCAGAGCTGCTGAGGGCATGGTATGCATAGTCATGCAAAGGTGTCCACGGGTCGATGACATTCCACTTACGATGGACTTGAGTGGTTATGATGATCTATAACTGTCCGAGTTGTGGGGTCTGATGTATGGAGAGAATGTATCCAAATGCCTAATAAGTACCTCCATCTCATTTCCGCATTTATCTTGGGTGGGTTGCGATGAAGTCCGCACAGTTTAACATCATGCAGTGAGGATGAGGTCCGCGCGGTTTAACATCATGCGGTGAGGATGAAGTCCGTGCAGTTTAACGTCATGCAGTGAGAACGAAGTCCGTGTAGTTTAACGTCATGTGGTGAGGATGAAGTCTATGCAGTTTAATGTCATGCGGTGAGGACGAAGTTCGTGCAGTTTAACATTATGCGGTAAGGACGAAGTCCATGCAGTTTAACGTCATGTAGTGAGGATGACTTATACACCCTGTCCAAATTTGTTCTGTACATGGTGGAAGGGGAATTTTTAGCTTCTCATCTGTGCAGTTTAACGTCATGCGGTAAGGACAAGGAGTACACCCCATGAAAGTCTATTCCATACACGGGGGAAGGGGGCATATTGTTTTTTGAGAAGTGGCTGGGCCGGGATAGAGGATCATGGCGTCGCTACGTATCCTGTGAGGGCGGGAATCAAGACATACGTAGTTCTCTGAAGGAAAAACACCCTCTTCCAGGCTGGTCCGTATACAGGGGGAAAGGAGCACTTTTAACTTCTTAAGGGGGGTGACTGGGACAGGATAGGGGATCTTGGCATCGCTACCTATCTTGTGAGGGAAGGAATCAAGCCGCACGTAGTTCTCTGAAAAAGTTATACACCCCGTGCAGGTCTGGTCCGTACAGGGGGGAAAGGGGGCATTTTTAACTTTTGTTTGGGATTGGATGGGCCAGAATAGGGAACCCCGGAGTCACTACATATCCTACAAGGGTAGGAATCATTCCATACGCCGTTCTTTGAAATCCGTTCAGTTTATCTTTATGTGGTGAGGACGAAATGATCTTAGTTTAAGGTTGTAGATTTTGGACCATTGGGCGCTCAGCAGTTTAACGTCATGCAGCTCGGATGAAGAATACGCCACGTGCAGTTCTAGTCCACACACGGGGGGGGGGGAGGCATTCTTATCTCTTATTATCCGTGCAGTTTAACATCATGCGGCAAGGATGAAATCTTCTTGATCTCTATGAAAAATACTTCTTCAAGAATCTCACATTGGTAGGAGCTGTGGTGAATTGACCGTCCATGGAGATCAGGGTATATGCTCCCTTAGAGTAGACCTTGTGTACGACATACGGTCCCTCCCACTTGGGCTCCAACTTTGGAGGCTTCTTCCTGGGTATCATCGGGGTTTGGAGGACCAAAACTAATTATCCTTTCAAAAAGGACCGAAGACGAACCTTTTTGATGAAGGCTCGTGCGATCCGGTTCTGGTAAACCTCTAGATGGTGAAAAGTGTGCAACCACTTCTCATCTAGCTGTTCCAATTCCCCTAACTACTTTTCTAATTTCTCATCATTGGATGACTAACCACAAATGGAAATGCGGAGTGAGGGTAATTGGAGCTCAATGGGTAGAACCGCCTCTATTCCGTAGACCAACGAGTACGAGGTGGCCTGAGTAGCGGTGCAGATCTTGGTTCGATAGGCCCACAATGCATGGAGGAGTTTGTCTGGCCATGAATTTTTGTCTTTTACTACCATTTTATAGATAATGTTGGACAAGGTCTTGTTGAAATCCTATATCTGTCTGTTGGCCGCTGCATGGTAGCAGGATGAGTGATTGGCCTTGATGCCATATTCGTGGTATAGTCTCTCCAATTTAGCAGAGCAGAAGTTTGTGCCATTATCCGTTAGTATGGTATGAGGGACACCAAATCTGGTGATGATATTGGTCTTCACAAAGCTGACTATGCTTCTTGCCCCGACCTCCTTAAGGGGCATGGCTTCTGCCCATTTGTAAAAGAAGTCGGTCACCGCGAGGATATACTTCAGCCATCTGGCTGTGGCGGGAGGATATGGCCCCATGACGTCCATTCCCCAGATGGAAAATGGCCAGGAGTACTTGGATTGATGGAGTAACTCCAGGGGTTGGTGTATGAAGTTGGCATGGATTTGGCATGAGTGGAATTTTGTGGTAAAACGCTCACAGTCTCGTGCCACTATGGGTCAGTAGTACCCAAGCCTTCGAACCTAATGGGAAAGCTTGGTCCCTGGTTGATGTGCCACACAAACTTCGGCGTGTACTTCATTCATTACGGCAGTGGTTTCCTCTCCATAAATGCATCTGAGGAGTACCCCGTTGATGCCTCGTTTGTAGAGGACCTCTTGCTGACCCGCGCCACCGTATAAGACAAAGTTGACTACCCTTCTCTGGATTTTCTCTCGTTCAGCCCTGTCCGATGGAAGTTATCCCTGTTGAAGATAGTTATTAATGGGTGTCATCCAGCCGGTAGCAGGAGCATATGGCTCGGGGATAGGACTGACTTCGTGGATCTCTTCCGTTTGAGATTGTACAAACGACCATACCATTCGACGGTGAGCAATACTGATGATTGTTTCATCTCGGTATGGGTCAGCTAAGGTCATGGCCAAAATGGCTAATGCGTCAGTCTGATCATTCTGAGATTGGGTAACATATGTCAATGTCAGTTCTGTAGAGAATTCCACCATTAACTCTCTGACATGGTCAAATAGGGGAATCAGCTCCTCCTTTTTGATAGCATAGTCACCATTGACTTGCTTGATGACTAGCTCTGAGTCACCTATTACCATAAGGTGTTGTACTTGTTCCTAGAGTGCGAGCTCCAGGCCTGCAATGAGGTCTTGATATTCCTCTTCATTGTTTGTACATCATTCAAACAGGTGAAAGGAATACTGTAAGATTTCCTTCTCTAAGGACATGAGTATTATCCCCAAACCCACCTTGTTAAATTTGGGGTCTTCCATCCTCTTCCAAGTTGGGCTTCAGGAGGCGCTGTCGAAGTACATTTCCCATGTTGGGAGCTCCTCTTGAACCACGAAGATGTCCTCATCAGGTAGATCAATGTCCGGTGTAGTGGTCCCTGTTGAAGGGTGTGCTTCCAGAAAATACGCCAATGCTTGTCCTTTGACGGCTTTATGAGGCACAAACCAGATGTCGAACTGTTGCAAGATGACCGCCCATCAAGATAGGCCCCAGTCAACATTGGGCGTCTAAGGATGTACTTGAGCGGGTTACTCCATGACATAAAATGGACTTCATGATGCTGCAGATAGTGTCACAACTTTTGGACTGCGAAGAACAAGGCCAAGAAGATCTTCTCAATGTTCGAGTATCGAGTCTCAGTGTCAATCATGGTTCGACTGAGGTAATAGAGACTGTTTTCACTACCAGCGTCATTCTTCTGCGTGAGGAAGGCTGCCAGTGACTTCTCTAGGGTCATCACGTATAGGATGAGTGGTCTCCCCTCAACCGGTGGCATGAGCACCGGTGGGATCAAGAGGTACATCTTCAGGCTGTCAAACACCTCTTGGCAGTCATCTGTCCATTGGTATGTGACGCCCTTCTTAATTAAATTGGTGAAGGGAAAACACTTTCCTGCTAGGTTGGCTATGAACCGCCTAATATAGGCCAAGTGCCCTTGGAATTCTCTCAACTTAGTGAGGTTGTGGGGAGGTGGCAGGCTCAGGATAACCTTTGTCTTTTCAGCGTCAACTTCGATGCAGCGATGGCGTACAGCGAAGCCAAGGAATTTCCCTGAGGTAACCCTGAAGGTGCATTTCAACGGGTTCATCTTCAAGATATGCTATCAGAGTTTGTTGAATATGCTCTTATGGTCTGACAGGTGATTTGAACGCTATATTTATTTGACCAAAAATTCATCTACGTAACATTCGGCGAATTTCCCCATAAATGTCTTAAAGATACGATGCATGGCGCATTGATATGTGGCACCAGCGTTCTTGAGGACAAAGGGAATAACCCTATAATAGAATATTCCTTGAGGGGCCCTGAAGGCAGTGTCTTCTTCGTCCTCTCGGGCCATCCTGATTTGGTTATACCCGGAATAGCCGTCCATGAAGGATAGAGCCTCGTACCCGGTCGTTGCATCGATTAATAACTTGGTGACCGGGACCGGGAAATCATCTTTCGGACAATGCCGATTGAGATCTCTGAAATAAATGAAGACATGGATTTGTCTGCTCTTTTTATTAATAGGGACGATATTGTCCAACCAGATGGGGTATTGGACCTCCCAAATGAAGCCTACTTTAATGAGCTTATCGACTTCAGCCAGTATCTTGGCAGCATGTGAGGGGTGTGTCCTTCTGGAAGCCTTCATATAGACTCGGTGGTCTTTTGGCAGACCTTGGTGGTGTGTTTCCACCTCAGGATCAAGTCCCAGCATTTCTGTGTAATTCTAGGCAAAGAAATCCTGATGTTTTCTCAAGAAGGTGGTATATACCTCATGCTCTTCGAGGGACATGGCTGCACTAATGAGAGTGGGCCTCGGGTCTTACTCGGTACCCAGGTTTATTTCCCTGATCTCGTCCACAGTGGTGGAGATACCTTCCTCAAATGCTGGAGCTGTATCCTTGATATCTTCCCCCTCTTCTCCTCCCAAATCCTCATCTTCTTGATCTGATGAGGAGAGGGCTCCTGACACGGGATGTTGGGAGTCCAGAGGCGAGGTTTCGTGGATGTCCTTACTCGAGTTTTCATCCCCAGATTGAGGGTCAGTGGACGCTCCGACATTGTAACATTCGGCTGTTATGGCTGAGGTCACGAGGACAGAAGAGTGTGTGTCCCGGTCTGGACCCGTGCTCTCAATATGGTTGATGGGCAATCTGCAGTCTCTGAAAAGCTACCTGAATGGGTCATCAGGAACCACTTCCAGACCATTTGGAGCTGGGATCCAATCAACACCATCAGCCAAAGGCTTCTTCCCTTTTTTCTCATAGAACCCAACATCAATGTAGTGCGACTCAGAGAGATGAAAAGGAGCCTTGTCGGCATAAAATGTACCACTTTTTCCATTGACGCAGTACTTTATACATTGAAGGATGGATGAAGGAACAACCATGTGCTTGTGGAGCCACGGCCTCCCCAGCAGGGCGTTAAACGCTGTGTTCTACCTAACTACCTGGAACTCTGAGTAGGCCACAAGATCACCAAAATGGGTATTTAAATTGATTTTCCCCAATGGCTTCTATTCTAGGGCATATAACCTACCAGGGTCGGGACTAACTTTGGCCCCGATGCGGACTGCTCCTCTTGAAATTGTTTCTTCAATCTATTCCGCCTGGATGACTGGCTCATAGAGGATTGTGAGGCCGATGTTGTCAGTCGTGTGGCGTCTGGGGCTGTTGGCAGCAACACCAGCTACCGTAGCTATGCTCTAAGTATTCCCTGGGCTCGGTTGATAGTATTTCGAGTCATCCAATCATTGAACGTATGCCCCTTCTTGCTGGTGACTTTATGCCACCCCTCCTCTCGGTCGGAGTCTATGGTAGAGATACATGCCACATGCGCTAGAGGAGGTCCCATCTCGACCTGTCTGGAGTCCACCATTCTCTACAGGAGGTCTTTGAAGATGAAGAAATCTCAGATACTGTGTCCCAACATTCGATGGTAGGGGCAGTAATCTGGCCTGTCATTGTATCCAACTTCATCAGGTTTCCTTGGCTCCAGGAGGCGGAGAAAGTTACAATTCCTGGTGTCAATGAAGTTGTCACAAACTTGATCGTCTCAGAATGAGTATACTTTTTGTCTTCTTTCCTCAAACTGGTTCTGGTTCGGTCCTTTCTGATCGTCCCGTTTAGGCGGAAGCAGCCGCTGATATGCAAGGGGCCCTTGACGATTTGGAGGCGGCCTAAGCGGTGGGGCGGGAAAAGGGTCCGGCTTGAGTGTGATAGAGGATGCCTCAGCTCTAGGGGATCTTTTCGCAGGAGCCTACGAGGCCATCCTAGACTTCGAATTAGTCCGCTGCCGGGAGTCCTCTATTCTCTGGGCAATGGCCAAGAGATGGCGGAAGCCAGTGGTGCACTCCACTGGTAGGAGCGGTGTTCGCAGCTCATCTCTAAGATTATCGATGCATATGGCTAACATCTCATCTTGAGGCATTGGCCTGTTTAGAGAACAGGTCAGACCTTTCCATCTTGCAATGAAATATGAGACCCACTTGTTCTCCCTCTGCTTGCAGTTCATGAGGTCACTGACCATTGTTTTAGGCAACATTGGGCTGAATTGGAATAGGAACTGCTGTCGAAGGTCCACCCAGCTCTTTATTGACTGGGCCGGCAGACTTGTATACCAGACAAAGGCGGAACCTTGCAAGGTCCGTACGAAGAATATGAGTTTCACTACTTCTTGCTGCTCTGGAGTTCGCATCATAGGGTCACAATAGGATGCATAGTGCATCAAATGCTGCTCCGGATTGCATGATCCATTGATGATTGGGAATAAAGGGATCCCAAAATTGGGTGGAGGTAGTGTGTTGGTCACCCAATATGGGTAGGGTTTCTGCTCTGGCTGTATCGGAGTGTGTCGACCATCCATAGCTTCCAATCAAGCTATTAGTGCCTCGATGGTATTGGTGAGACCCTGATTTACATCCTTCTGGGCTCGGTCCGGGGCAGGTGCAGCGTGAGGCATTGCTCGAGGATCTGGCTCAGCCGGCACCAAGGGCGCATATGTCGTTCGGGACACCCTCGGGGGGTTTGGGCGTACTCTCTCTGGATTCTTCCTAAGTGGAGGGAAGTCTTGGTATTCATCATCCTCATTTAGGTAGTTGGATGGACCAGGCATCTCATTGGGCAGGGTAGACTTGGGCCCTTGAGGTGCACTTACTGGGAGTGCATGATGCGGCTCCCCTTGTGGCACACTTTCAATAAGGCGGTTCCTCTGGAGCAGCTCGGCGTTAAGCCGCCTTAATTCTTTCATCTCCTCTTCCTGTCGAGCGAACCTCTCTTCGAGCATGAGTGGCTCGTTTTTATAGAAGGAAGGTGACAGGTAAAGGGTAACCGGTCCCTTGTTCTTATCCTTATTAGAAGCTCACTGGGTAGGCAGAGGAGGGTTGGCTGGAAGGACAGCCATATTTAGAGCGGCCCTCTGGTTCCGGGTGTATACACCTTGGGGTTCGTTGTCAGTCACAGCCTGACGGGAACCATCATCCCCCGATCCATCCTGATTTGCATCATCTCTGGTGTCACCCGTGGGGTTAGCCACTATGGCGTTATAAATGCATATCGTGGGGTTGAGGGGACGTCATCTTCCAAATATGAAAAGGATCTCCCACGTCTTCTGTTGGCCCTCCTTTTCATGTCTTGGGATTGCCCTTGGAATCTCTGACGAAGGGTGACGTAGAGAGTGATGTGATGTGACATTACGGTCTGCCTTCCTCTCGGAGGGGATGATGATTAAAACTATGAGATAGGATGGGAATCTCCTCTGCTGACCATCCTCCCTAGATGAGAGAATACAGACTATCGTGGGGGAGGTTGTTGTTTAGGGGATAATAATTCCCCCAGGCCTGAGGGATGGGGTTTGTTCCGCTCCTTAGAAATTGAGTCTCCTCCTATTTTTACTGGTCTTACGGGGGCATTTGTTGTTAAAAATTCCCCCAGCCCTGCATGCTAGGGTTGACCCTGGACTGTGGCAGTGGCTATCGCGACCTTCCTGATCTCGCGTTCCCCCATTCAGTGGTAAAATGGGTTTGATGCCGAGTCTTTATGGGGACCAATCCATCCTGGGGAGGTTGGAAAAGATCATTGATTGGACTCTCTTAGGCGAGAGGCCTGTTTATTCTCTCGATGGCTTGATTCAGGTGTACATGAATGGCTTGTTCCCACTGAGCCTGAAGCTTCCGGTACTTACTCAAGGCCTGACTCTGTTGGGTGTGTTGCCTTTCTTGAATAGGGGGACCACTCGATTGTCGTCTTGCCTTGATGACGTTGCAAGACACCATGCCGAATGGGTTTTTATGGGCGGGGAGCAGAGTTAAATGCAGAGCTCCGTGTTCTCCCCACCCCCTGATATGGACCCCCATAGGAGCGTCACTGATGAGGTGGCGCAGCTCGTACAGTGCACGGAGGCAAGTCATCTCCATATTCCTTTTGCGCCTCTTGGGGCATTGTTTTCGTGTCGAGGAAAGGGCCTCCAGGTCAATGTGACGAAGGAGGTCCCCTATCGTCTTGACGTGGTCTACATACCCGTCATATGACAGGAAGCTCGATTTTAGTCGGCGGAGGGTTGTCCATATATTGTGGCAGATGTCTTGCATGCATTATTCCGACAACTCTCTGGGTATGTCATACTGAGAGGTGGCCACAAGCCAAAACATGACTGGTATATCATCCCTGACCATTCGTTTCCTCAGGTTTAGCAGATCGGCATACTCCTTCGCCAGTTATTCCTCTACCTATTCAGCCCAACTAAGGCGCTCACTGTAGTCGGAGGCGGTGGGACCAGATGGTATTGAGTTGTCCTGTGGGCGATTTTGAGGAGGTTCAGAAGATTAACGCATCCCTGGAACTGCTCCCGATTGAAGAAGGGTGTCATTGGAGACTAACTAGGAATCTGACATACTCAATCCTGTCTTTCTGAGTGCCTCGGCATACAAGGGCTTTCCTATGCTTGCTTCGGCAGGGGGCGGGCCTTCCTGTCGATATGATATTCCATCGCGGGAAGGGCCTCTATAATGGCAGCCGTAATGGTGAGGACTACCATTACTGCTTGATGCCTCACTGCATAGAGGAATTTTGCAGTGCACACCCTGGGGAGGACCTCCAAGGCGCATCACAGCAAGGGTAGGACCTTCTGGCTATGTAGCATTGTTACGGGGAGGGCCTTCGCAACAACTGCCATCATGGAGAGGATGACCATCATGGCTTCATGTTCGATGTGCATCCTGGGGAGGACCTTCAGGAGACACTGCGACAAGGGGAGGACCTTCTTGTTTCTTGGGGCCAATGCAAGGAGGGCCTTCGCAATGGCGGTTGTGGTAGAGAGGACTACCATCACAGCTGTGGGAATGATGAGGAATACCATTAATGTTGCTGCAGGGAGAATATCTGTGGGATACACCCTGGGGAGGGACTCCAGAATGTACAGCAATGAGGGAAGGACCTTCTAATTGCCTGACGTCTCTACGAGGAGGACCTCCATTATCAGGGTGGTGAGGACTACCACCGTGATCATATTCCCGGTTGTGCGGGGTGTCGTTGAAACGTAACCCCTGGAGAGGACCTTCAGGGGAGGCCATGAAAATGGGAGGGACTTCGTGTCGTGATGAGACGTCACTACAGGGAGGGCCTCCATAGTTGAGACTATGATAGCGAGGAATACTATCACAATCTGTGGTCCCATTACATGGAGAGTGATTGCAGTGTATACCCCAGAGAGGACCTTCAGGGTGGACAGCAGAAATTGGAGGACCTTCTTGCTTCTCGATCTTCTGGTCACATGGAGGGTTTCCGTGACTCACATCAAAAGAGGAGATCTCATGATCGATCATTATATGCCCATGGGGGAGGCCCCTACGGGTGGTCTGGGGAGGACCTTCAGAGCTACTGGTAGCAACATTGTGGGGAGGACCATCACAACTGCTACTGCCACTCCCATAATATGGTAATGGGAGGGCAGGGTTCCAAGCCTTTGATGTGTTCTTGGTGGCATTTGGAACCCCAACTTCCAGCTGAGCAGAGTCATGAACCCGCCCTTTATTTTCTGGCTGCCTTCGGCGCATACTGGGTGCTTTCTTGCGGGTATCTGGAACCGGCTGCTGTTGATAACGGCCTTCACCTTCGGGTCCCTGTCTAATTGGGTCCCGTGATGTTGTCGGGATATGCCGATGAACATATTGACTTTTATCAAGGATATATGCCTGCTCTGGAGCATCAACCGTGATGGACGGGTGTCACCCAGTTGGAACGAGTGAAGATGCTCGATTCGGCTGCCCTTACGTCACAGAATATAGCCAAAGACCCTTATGGGTGGAAGCAGGGATGCAGATCTGCTCTGAGGCGGGTCTCTTGTCTCTTAGATGAGTCGCCTTAATTGGGGAGATGGGCTCATGGGCCCAAGTCCTTGCTGTTTCCACCGATGCAATTACATTCTAGAAAGTCTGCAAGATATGATCTGGGATCGATACCTGCTTATCCATCATTGCCAGAAAATGTAGAGAGAAATCATTGGCTGGAACGGGTATAAAGGCCCATTCCGGTATTGGAGTAGGAATATCTTGCTCTGGTCCTCCATTGGTCAGTGGATACTGACAATTCTTCTGTGTCGGGGCAGGTGAACGAATCTTCCCCTGTGCTGGGATACGCCGGTTTGTCTCTCCGTTTGCCGCCACATCAGGGTGGCGGAATTTACTTTCATCTTTAGGGAACTGGCCCTGCATATATTGGTTTCCCACTGTATCAAGTTTGTGGCCTTTGTTGGTAGGGAGACGTGCTCGCCTATGAGTTTCCACCACATTTGGGTTGCGGGCTTTGTTGATCGCCACCATGCATAGATGAAGGGCGTCAGAGGCATCTTCTAGGAGTTGGTCCTGCAGGCGCTGGGTCGCCACCATGTTAAGCTGGTGGGATTCACGACCCTAGGTAGGGATAGGTGCCTACTGGCTAAGTGCCATTCTACGTGAGCGACAGGCTTGACGGAGCCCGGCGGGGATGTGCATCGGCTCGTATAATGCCTCCATGTCTGGATGGCGGGCTTGGGAGGAGCGAACAGGTGTAGGTGCCTATTCGGGGTACATCTCCGTGGCTGGGTAGAGGAGATCCTCCGGAGGGACTAGGGTGATGACTGGTCCCTGATTGTGCGTCTGCCACCCTCGTCGAGTAGTCCAAGGGGTCGGAGCTCGGGGAGCATGGGACTGAATCCTCGGGCAGACATCCTCCTCGGTGCGAGGATATTGAGTCGCAGCGTGACCGCGATGATGCCTTCCGGCAGGGGCCTTGGAGCGAAACCCCCGTTTGGCAGGGATGAAGTCCTCAACGTCGACCTCTTCTTTCTCCCTAAGATAAGGGAGGTAAACATTGTCCCGTTCCGAGGATAGACTCCTGAAATGGTTGGAGACAGCAACATGGGCTGTCTAGATATGCCTTTGCAGCCGCTGCTGGGCAGGCGACCGGCGAATTCTGGCAGACCGGAGGGCATGCATGGCCGCCTCCACCATTGGGGGAGTACCATTCACGTGGTACACTCGGATCAGCGTGTCCAAGACTCAGCGCTGAAGATGCTGGGTGGGTGACAGGGTCCTCCGTGGGTGAGGATGTCTAGTCCTTGAGTTGTTGGAAGTGTGCGCTTGCGTGTTCCTTTGCAATGCCATCAGATCAAATGGAGTTCTGAAAGTACATGTAATTTTTTTTGACAAATAAAAACAGAAAACCCGTCAAAGCAGCATCTCATTATCCCATGCATAATTAATGACCTTGCTTGGCCCTCCTTTAGAGCATAAGGGGGAACAAGGTGGGATTAGATTAAACCCATCATGCTTAGTTATAGATTCACGTCAGGTTCACCATTGTTTGTTTTGATCCGTTTCCCCCCCCCCCCTTTCAAGGAGATGGAGGACCAACGCGCCCGACTATCGATCTCACGGATGGCTGAGCCCCCGCTCGATTATCCAAGTCAGGTACACCGATATTCATTTCAAAATTCCCAACGGTTCCATATCCAACGATACGTGGACCTACATTCCAAAGGTAGGCATATTCTAGGCGGTTTGGCCAGCGATGCTTAAGAACTCACATTGGTCGAGAGGATGGGAAGTCGGGCTCTTTGCACCCTTTTGGGGGGATTTATTGCCTATTTCGAGACTCTCTTATAGATTTAAGATATATTTATATGCTCGAAAATCTTTGGTTTATACCCAAACATAGTATCCATTGATTTAACCATGGTGGGAAATGGTCAACTGGATGCAAGGGTTCAGAATCATTTAGGCCTAAGGATTACCATCCCTCGTTGGATTAATGAACCCGAGGACTCTGGACTCATTGAAGCTGTACTAAGAATGGTGCTGTGAACCGACGTGAATATAGTCGGATCAACTAGCTGTTGGGCTTGAACCTTAGGGAGGATTCCTACATACCCTGCCTAGGAGACATGAATCAAATTCCGCATAGTTTGGGTATATAGTTTAACGTCATGTTGGATGGTAGTGGAACTCGACGTGATGAATCGACCGAGTGGTGGGATTGAAACTTGTGGAGGCTTCCTACGTACCATGCCTTGACATGGATCAAAGTCCTCATAGATCACTTAGGTGTCAGGGAACTGATGTGAAGATAGACTGGGTGGTCTGATGGGTGGTGGGCTTGAACCTCGTGGAGGCTTCCTACGTACCCTTCCTAGGAGACAGGGATCAATGTCCTCATAGTTCTCTTAGTGGGGCTTACCCTCTAAGGAGGCCCATAGTAATAGATTGGGGATTACTCTCTGAGGAGGCCCATAGTGATGGATTGGGGCATACACTCTTAGGAGGCACAGAGTGATGGATTGGGGATTACACTCTGAGGAGGCACAGAGTGATGGATTGGGGATTACACTCTGAGGAGGCCCATAGTGATAGATTGGGGCTTACACACTGAGGAGGCCCAGAGTGATGGATTGGGGCTTACACTCTGAGGAGGCCCATATTGATGGATTGGTGCTTACACTTTGAGGAGGCCCAGAGAGATAGATTGGGGCTTACACTATGAGGAGGCCCATAGTGATGGATTGGTTCTTACACACTAAGGAGGCCCAGAGTGATGGATTGGGGATTACACTCTGAGGAGGCCCATAGTGATGGATTGGGGATTACACTCTGAGGAGGCCCAGAGTGATGGATTGAGGATTAAACTCTGAGGAGGTCCATAGTGATGGATTGGGGCTTACACTCCGAGGAGACCTAGAGTGATGTATTGGGACTTACACTTTGGGGAGGCCCATAGTGATCTATTGGGGATTACACTATGAGGAGGCCCATAGTGATGGATTGGGGATTACACTCTGAGGAGGACCATAGTGATAGATTGGGGATTACACTTTGAGGAGGGACATAGTGATGGATTGGGGCTTACACTCTGAGGAGGACCATAGTGATAGATTGGGGCTTACACTCTGAGGAGGCCCATAGTGATGGATTGGGGCTTACACTCTGAGGAGGCCCATAAGAGGATGTCATGGTCGATGCTTACTCTAAATCCACGTGAGTCATGATCGGTGTGAGAAACAAGAGGCAGTAGGGACTAGACAATCACGTCGCGGAAGGTGTGTCCATGAGGAATGGAGTGGGGCTTATGTGTGGAGCGGCCCATAAGGTCGAGGCTTACTCCGAGATGGACGACCGGGTGTGACAAAGCGCAGTGGGAGAGGGAGAGGGGGTACTCCAGTGCATGTCTCCTCTATTGTAGTGCATGAGGGATTCTTTATAATGGGTATTTTACTACCCCTGAGGATCCCTTAACATGTGGAGGGGCAGAAAGGGGACTCCCGAGCTCAGACACCATATTACCTTGGGAATGTGAACCCAGGAATGCTTCAGAAATCTTCCCAAGGGTTGGGGAAACACCTTCGACTCTATTTACCATGGGTATGTGAACTCAAAGTGGCGCGCTGATGCGGCTGAAGGTTACACCACATGGGTCTGGCGGATCTGGTGGGGGTCTCGGCTCGGGGCTGATGAGTAGGCCAATGAGGGAGTTGCGGAGGACTGGGCTGGATTCGAAGGATTTTATCTTTCCTGATGAGTGGGAATGCTGAAGGATTTGGTGATCCACTGAGGGGTACTGGTGGTGGCGCCCTTCGCGTGGGGAAATGC
The DNA here is from genome assembly GCA_963277665.1 of Viscum album. NCBI lineage: Eukaryota > Viridiplantae > Streptophyta > Magnoliopsida > Santalales > Viscaceae > Viscum > Viscum album. The sequence continues at coordinate 1,785,062,213 of OY728132.1, read as the reverse complement.
CATGCGGCTGGAGGAGCTTTCCACGAACCAGGGTGGTCCATAGACTGATTGGCATCTCGTGAACCAGGGTGGCTCGCGGAGTACCGGGCATCCTGCGAACCAGGGTGGTTCACAGATTCAGGTTTAATCCGCGAACCAGGTTGGTTCGCGGAGGGTTCCAGATGGGAAATGGTGGCCAAAGGTGATGTCGGTCGGAGGCTTGTCAGTCAGGGCTTCACCTACGTAAGAGAGTGCTACGCAGTGCGACAGATGAGAAAAGAGGCATAAACTCCCTGGTCCGTGGGGAATTCATCCGCGGAGGGTGTATGGTTCGCGGTTTTCCTTGTTTTTGTTATTTTAGGTTCGCGGTTCACCAATTTATTATGCCTTTTCCAATTCCTTATCAATTCGTATACTTGCTATGGTTTTTTAATGTGAATTTCGTTGTTTGAGAAATCATGAGCCTTCTTTTGACCGATCTCCTTCCGAATCTCCAATCCTCCGAATCTGATCCCCTTCTCTTCCCCCTTGGTCTCCTTTTATAGAGTGGGGAAGAGATACATTTGTGTTCATGCTGCACCTTTTGCGAAGGCCCATGACTAAAAACCCGGTTTGCGGATGACTTGGTCAATCCATGCCTCGCGGTGGGCACCGGGCACATCTCCTCCACGAACCGATCTCAGGGAGTGCTTCATGGCCGCAGAGGGTTCCGCCTCTATTTCGCGAAAGAAAGAGGCGGTTCAGATCAGTTAACACGGTCCACGGCTAGGGAGATCTGTGAATGGTGAACCAGACTGGCTCCTTCCCTACTTCGATCCCATGGAGGACTTCCGCCACCATTCCACGAATGACGACGGTATAGACCGGATTGGTCGACGCGGTCTGCGACTGGGGACGGTTCACGAAACTGGACCGATTCAGTGCCCGTCCTGCCTCGTGCTTGTGGAGGATCTCTACCTCCATTTCGCGAATGACAATGGTCCTCAAAGGGAGTGCTCTGTAGAACCGGTCGCGCAACATCATCTTTGGACCGGTCTGCGGACCGGTCCAATTCGTCCTTACCTTTGAAATCTTTTCCCCAATTTCTTTTGGGAGGTGGGTATAATCTCCTTTGCGGATTTGTTTTCAGGACCCTACAATGTATTTTTAGGTTTTTATGGTTTTCTTAGGGGTTTTATGGTTTTTTAGAGTTTTTTACATATTTAGGGGTTTTTGAGTATTTTTATGTTTTTATGGCTTTTAGGGATTATGAGGGGTTTTAGGTCATTTTTCTGGAATTTAGTGGTTTTATGGGTTTTAGGCTTCTTAAGGGTTTTTTTAGCATTTATATTTTTATGGTTTTTTGGAGTTTTAACAATTTTAGGTATTTAAATGGGTTTTAGAGTTTTTAGTTGTTTTTTAGGATTCTTATAGGATTTAGAGTTTTTATGGTTTTAGGTGTTTTTTTTTGTTTTTAGGGTTTTTTTAGATTATAGTGTTTTTGTTGGTTTTTATGGGTTTGAAGTATTTTTAGGGTTTTAAGGATTTCTTAGTGATTTCTTGGTCTTTAGGGTTTTTACATTTTATAAACATGTAGATCTTTTTTAGTGATATTATTGTTTTTTATGGTTTTTAGAGATTTTGATGGTTTTTAGGGTTCTTTAGGGGGTTTAATGGTTTTAAAAAAAAATAGGTTTTAGGGGTTTTAAGTGTTTTATGTTATTGAGTTATTTTTAGGTATTTTTAGGATTCTTATGATTTTTTAGGGGTTTTAGGATTTTGAGTGTTTTTTGGATTTTAAGGGTTTTAGGTTTTCTATGGTTTTTAAGGTTATTTGGAGTTATTTGGGTTTATTATGTTTTTTATATTTTCTTAATATTTTTAGGGTTTTTATGTGGTTTCATATTTTTAGTTGTTTTTAGGGTTTTTATGGGGTTTTAGGGCATTAAGGTTCATTGGGAATTTGTAGTTTTTATGGTTTTGAGCTTTTTAGGGTTTTTAGAGTATATTATGTTTTTAGTGGTTTTAGTTGGTTTTAGGGTTTTAAGGTTTTATTTATATTTTTTAGGTGTTTTAGTTTTTTTAATTTTGTAGGGATTTTTTGGTCGTTTTAAAGTTATTATTGGTTTTTAGGGGTTTTAGAGTTTATTTGTGGTTTTAAGGGTTTTATAGGGTTTTATCATTTCTAGGTTCTTAAAAGGTTTTTGGAGTTTTAAGTTGTTTTTAAGGGATTTAATTATCTCTTACTATTTTGCATGGTTTTATTTCTTTTATAGATTTTTATGGAATTTTAGGGTTTTAGGTGTTTTTGCATTTTTTTTGGTTTTAGGGGTTTTATGTGTTTTTTTATATTTTCTTAGGGGTTTTCAATGTTTTATGGTATTTTATGTTTTAGGTATTCTTAATTATTTTTTTAGATTCTTATGTTTTTTAAGGTTTTTAGGTATTTTGGGGGCTTTTAGGGTTTTTAGGGTTTTTAGAGTCTTCATGTAATTTAATAGATTTAAGTGTTTTTTTGTTTTTATGGTTTTCATAGGGTTTTTAGAGTTTTTATGTTTTGGGATATTTATGGATTTATTTATTTTATAGTTTTTGGGTTTCTTGGGATTTAGAGGCGTTTCTTGGGTTTTTGGGGTTTTTAGGGTATTTAGTGTTTTTAGGTATTTAGTGGATTTTAGGGGTTTTTATATATTTTGTTTTTGTTAGGGTTTTTATGGTTTCTTAAATTTTTATGGATTTTGAGGGTTTTTTAAGATTTTTATGGTTATTTTTGTTTTTTGGGATTTTGGGTGTTTTTTGGGGTTTTAGGGTTTTTATGATTTTTTTTGCGGTTTTAGGAATTTTTTAGTTTTTTGGAGTTTTTATGTTTTTAGAGTTTCTAAATTTTTGGGAGTTTAATAAGTTTTCAGTTTTTTATTGGGGATTCAAGGTTATTTTTTATTTTTAGTATATTTTTATGGTTTTATTTATTTTTATGGGTTTTAAGGTTTTTAGATGTTTACTGTGTTTTTAAGGGTTTTAGGGGTTTTTAGAATTTTTTTCGGTTTTGAGGGGTTTTATGTTTTTTAGGGTTTTGAAGTTTTCTTAGGGGGTTTCATAATTATTAGGGTTTTTAATTTTTTGATGACTATTTGTATTTTTAAGAGTTTTATAGTTTTAGAGATTTTGAGGGGTTATTATTTTTTGGGTTTTTATGTTTTTTTGGGTTTTTAGGGGTTTTTATGTTTTATAGGGATTTTACTATTTTTTATAGTTTTTAGCTTTCTTAGGGGTCTGAATGTTTTTTAGAGTTTTTAATGGGGTTTTTTTGCGATTTTAAGGTTTTTGGGGGCTTTTTTCTGGTTTTTTGGGTTTTAGGGTTATTAGGGGTTTAGGGTTTTAGTGGGTTTTGATGTTTTTAGATTTTACCCGTTCTATTTTTAGTGTCTTTAGGTTTATATGGTTCTCTTATGGTTTTTAGTGGTTTTAAGGTTTTTTATTTTTTTGGGATTTTTAGGGATTTCCTAGGACTTTTATGTGTTTCGGGTTTTTTGGGATTTTTTGGGGGTTTAGGGGTTTTAAATGTTTTTATGGGTTTCATAGTGGTTTTGAAGTGATATAGAGTTCTTTACAACTTATAATTCTGTTGGTATTTTTTAAAAATTTATTTTTTATAGGGTTTTTATGGATTTTTAGGGGTTTTGTTGTATTTCGGGTTTTTTATTTTGTTTTTTTAGTTTTAAAGGGTTTAAATGTTTTTAGAGTTTCTTAACATTTTTAGGTGTTTAAATGGTTTTGTAGTTTTTAGTGCGTTTTAGGGTTTTTACGGTATTATGGGTTTTTTTATGGTTTTTAGGGTTTTTTTCATTTTTTATGTTTTCAAGGGGTTTAAAGAATTTTTAGTTTTTTATGGTTTTGTTATTTTTTCATGGTTTTTTGGGGTTTTTTCTATTTTTATGGATTTTTATGGATTTTATGCTTTTACTATTTTTAGAGTGTTTTGGTTTTTTAGTGTATTTATTGTTTTTTCAATTTTACAATTTTTTGATATTTTTTGGCTTTCTATGGTATTTTATAGTTTCTAATATTTTTATGGGTGAAAAGGATTTGTGAGATTTTTTTTTATTTTTAACGGTTTTATGGGTTTTTAGTCTTTCCTGTGATTTTTATGGGTTTTCGATCATTTTAGCTTTTAGGGGTTTTTCATTTTTTAGGGTTTCTAGGGGATTTATGTGGTTTTAGATTAATAAGTTTTTCTTAGGGTTTTCCAGTCTTTATTATTTTTTGGGATTTTCACAGATGTTTTATGATTTTATGGGTTTTAGGTATTTTTAGGGATTTTTAGAGTTTTATGATTTTCTAGGATATTTTTTATTATTAGGGGTTTTAGTATTTTTAGAATATTAGGGGTTTTAATTATTTTTATGTTTTTAAAATGTTGTTTTCTTTTTTCTAGGTTTTTACTTTTTTGGAATTTCTTTTTTATTTTTAGTTATTTTTTAGTAGTTTTATTGTATTTTCGGGTATAATGGGTTTTTGAGTTTTTTTCGGGGGGGGGGGGGGGGGTTGGGGTATTTTTGAGTTTTTTAACATTTTTGGAGGTTTAAGAGGTTTTTAGAGTTTTTAGTGGGTATTTATGGTTATTATGGGGTTTTAGGGAATTTAAGGCTTCTATGTGTCTTATGGATTTTATGGTATTTTTGTTTTTTATGTTTGTTATCATTTTTATGTTTTTTGGGGTTTTAATTGTTTTTATTTTTTTAAGATTTTCTTATGGGTTTTTAAATTCTATGTTATTTTTATGTTTTTTTCAATTTTTTATGGTTTTTAGGGTTTTTGGATTTTGTGCATATTACGGTTTTAGTATTTCTATTTTTTTTAGTTTTTTAGGTTTTTTTATTTTTTTATTTTTTTGGTTTTTTAGAGTTTTTATATGACTTATAGGTTTAAGCTAACTTAGAGTTTTTAGTGGTTTGTAGGGCTATTATAGTGTCTATGGGTTTATAGGGTTTATTAAAATTTTTAGGGGTTTTTTTGTGTTGGTTAGGGTCATTTAGGGTTTTTAGAATTTTTAGGGTTTTAGGGGTTTTATGTTTTTTAGCATTTTATGTTATTAGGGTTTTAATGATTTCATGGGAATTATTAGGGTTTTATAATTTATATATTTTTAGATATGTTTATGTTTTTTCTGGGATTTTTATGTTTTTGAATGGTTTAAAGGTATTTGGATGGTTTTTTGGAGTTTTTATTTTTTTTATGGTTTTTTGGGTGTTTATGGATTTTTGAGTTTTTGGGGTTTTATGGGTTTTCAAAGTCTTTTGACATTTTTAGGTGTTTAATTGGGTTTTAGAGTTTTCTATTATTTTATAATTTTTATGTTTTTAGGGTTTTTAAAGGTTTTTATGTGTGTTTATGGTTTTTAGGGGTTTTATGGGTTTTATGGAATTTTTAATTTTTTTTATAATTTGTATGCTATTAAGGGGGTTTAAGTGTTTCAAGGACTTTAAGGTTTTATTTGGGGTTTCATGGTTTTTAGGGTTTTTTAGATTTAAAGGATCTTTAGGGATTTCAGGATTTTTTATAGCCTTTTTTGTTTTTATGGATTTTGAGGGGTTTTAGGGTTTTCTAAGCTTTCTTAGGGTTTTTAGTGATTTTTATGGATTTTTTGTTTTTTATGGATTTTGAGGACTTTTGGGGTTTATATGGTGTTTTTGGGGGCTTATCTATTTTTTGGGTCTTCAGGGTTTTTTTTTAGTTTTTAAGGACATTATGGTGTTTTTAGTTTTTTAACATTTTAGGGGATTAAAGGGATTTTATAATTTTCAACATTTTTAAAGGATTTAATGGGGTTTTGATGTTTCTAAAGGTTTTAGGGGTCATACTATTTTTAAGTGGTTTTAGAGATTTTTAATAATTCTAGGGGTTCAAATGGGTTTTGTAGTTTTTTCTATGTTTTAAGTAGTTTTATTGGATTTTAGGGTTTTTAATGAATTTTTGGGAGTTTTATGGGTTTTAGGAGTTTTAGGGTTTTTATGGATTATTGCATTTTTAGGTTTTTAGGGGTTTTAAGTGTTTTTATTTTATTTTTATGGTTTTCTTAGGGGTTTTCAAGGTTTTTTATTTTTTTAATTTATTTTTTTAATTTTTATGGGTTTAATAGTTTTTAAGGGGTTTTAGGGTTTTTAGTGGTTTATTTTTTTAAGGTATTAATAGTTTTTTATATTTTTAGGGGTTTTAAGTGTTTTTAGGTTTTAAAGGTTTTATTAGGGGTTTTCAGGGGTTTTATTAATTTTTATGATTTTATGTATTTTTAGGATTTTTAGAATTTTTATGGTTTTATGGATTTTGAATGTTTTTAGGATTTTAGGGTTTTCTCTTATTTTAGGTTTTTAGGGGTTTTAAGTGTTTTTAGGGTTTTGAGGGTTTCTTAGGGTTTCTAGGTCTTTTTATGGGTTTTAAATTTATAGTGATTTTAAGATACTTTTTAGGGTTCTTATGGGTTTTTGGGTTTTTTGGGATTTTGATGTTTTTTTGAGTTTTTTGGGGGTTTTTTGGGTTTTATGGGTTTTAATGAATATTTTATTTTTAGTGTTTTTATGGGTTTATGGGTTTTTATCGTTTTATATGGTTTTGGGGGGTTTGGGGGATTTAGGGGGTTTTAGGAAATTTTAGTGTATTATTAGGTGTTTAAGTTTTTTTTATGATTTTAATTATTTCTTAGGGTTTTACATGGTTTTTAGTGGCTTTTATTTATATTCGTTTTTAGGGATTTTCAGGATTTTTATGGGTTTTAAGGGTTTTGGGGGATTTTGAGGTTTTTTGGATTTTTTAGTGTTTTTTTGTACTTTTTAGGTTTCCTAGTGGTTTTATGTGTTTTAAGGAATTTGATGCTTTCTTATTGGTTTTCCTGGTTTTTTGGGGTTTTTTACATTTTCATGTGTTTTTACAGATTTTTAGGATATTTAATGTTTTTAGGGTTTTTAGGAATGTTTTGGGGTTTTAGGGTTTTTTGGGTTTTTTGGGTTTTTTTGACTTTTTTGGGGGGTTTTAGAATTTCTTTATAATTTTTAGGGGTTTAAAGGGTTTTTAGTGTTTTTAGTGTGTTTTGGGTTTTTAGGGGGCTTTAGGGGTTTTAATGTTTTTAGGGAAAGGAAGGTACGAGGATCAAGCTATTCCCAACCGCCTAACAATTTATTAGAAAAGAAGACATGACAGACAACAAGCAGACAAGGGATGGGAGGGGTCAATCGACCAAAACCCAAAGCCCCATACGACCCAACCAAAACCCAAAAAAGAAAAGGACGAAAAGGAAAAAAGATCAATCGACATCCCCCCCAAAGTCTGAAACAGAAATCACACAGAAAGGGTCACCATCTGCACAATATCCTGAAGCCACATCATCAAAGCGGGAGTCAGAGTCATCCCATCCTGACTCGTAGTCCTCATTCAGATTGAGGAGCGTCAGAAACTTCTCCCTTCGTTCTGCTTGTTCCGGGGAATTCTGGTGCTCCTTATTATTAATTTTCACTTTCAGCTCGATTACTTTTGATGATGCCTAGGTAGCCATGGGTCTGGTAATAGTGGAGTAATCCCACTATATCCTCCTCTTTGAGGGGGCCGAGGTGGAGCCATCATCCATCCTTTTCACCATCTCGAACTCAAGTAAACGCTCCTCCACCTCCATGAAATGTTCTTGGTCAAGATTAGGGATAAAGGGGGCTTCCTGATTTAGGAGACACTCAAGAAAGTCTTCATCCTGTAGCAAGCATGAGGCCATTATGGAAAGAATTTATGCACTCCCAATGACAGAAATCGGAGGCCTTTGCCTATCTTCCCCAGGAAGAAATATCCCTTCATCATCATGCCATGCCAGATAGTCAGTCCTATCATCCAGGGGCTCTCCTTGCACCTTCATGACCAGCCCTATCATATCCTCGTTTATAGCATCTTCTACCTGTTTGTGATCATCCCCTACCCCATCCCCTTCTGCTTGGCTATCCACGATCCCTTCCATACGCACTCTCCCCTGATCATTAACCTCCTCCAACCGATCCATTTCTCCCTGCTCCTCCACCATCCCCTTCTCAGTCACATGGTAATAAAAATCACCAGCATCACCTTCAGGATCCTCCTCAGGCATGCTCGAACCCAGTCCAGAGCTGCTCCAACTAGCCACACCCTCTATTCCATCCTGTCCAACGACCGCATTGATCACCACTGGGAGGGCCTCTCCCTGTTCGGCCACCACCCTCTACTTTGCCACATCCCCTTGGGCAGCTACTTCTCCCTCTATCGCAGCACATACCGAAAGCTCAATCCCAGTAATATCATCACAGCCAGGCATGGGAACCTGCACATTGGCACCCAAGGATCCATAGAGAGAAACACTGACATCATGCAAAATACCAAAATTTTCATTACCCATACCATCTAACATAACATTTTCACCCTCTTCCTGCAGTCCCTTACCCCTATCAGCATAGGAAGCTCCCAGAAGCCTAGAGTCAGATATCTGCCCGGCTTGCTCATCAAAGCCGCCAACCAACAGTGCTTGTGCAGACTGTTGCTCCTGAATAAAATCCACTGAGATTAGATTATCAAACTGATTGTGCAGGGGGACAACAACAAACCCCCCATGCATTACCAATTGACTTGGAGAAGCTCCTTCCACCTCCAGTCTAGGAGTAGCAACCAGCCCAGGCGGCTCCATCTTCTTCAACTCCTCCATTCTCAGACTAAGGCCTCCTTCCACAGAATCTGTCACCTCCCTACCAGCCGCAATTTTCAGGTCACATTTCATCCTATCAAACACATCACAGACCCTCGGATAAGGGAGTGTCTATAGAGAAACCTTCAAAGGAACATCCCCAACCACAATAGCATCCTGATTCTCAGCCATAGACACCCTATCATGTCCAAAGGGAGGACTCATGTCATTAAGACCATGGCCTCCCCTGTGAGGTACATCTATTTTTAAACCAGAAGATGTAGCAAAATACCTCTAAAATATAGGCTTGACATAACCATTAGACATACAGGTAGTGGCATAGTGTCCCATCCTATGACAAGACGAGAAAAGGGGTACCCAGGATTCAAAGTGTTTTTTGGGGTTTAAAGTGTTTTTAGGGTTTTATGGTTTTATTTGGGTTTTAAGTAGTTTAGGGTACTTTCCTTTTTGGAATTTTTAATTGTTTAGGGATTTTAGGGCTTTTAGGACTTTTATGGTTTTTAGTGTTTTTAGGGATTTTAAAGGGGTTTAGAGTTTTTTGGGGTTTTAGGGTCGTTTAACGGTTTTATTATTTTTTATGTTGGGGGGGGGGGGGTTACGTGTTTTTATATTTTTATGCTTTTACTAAGTGTTTTTAGGGGTTTTATGGTTTTTTACTATTTTAGTTATTTTTAAGGTTTTTAGAATTTTTTATGATTTTCTAGGGTCTTTAGAGATTATGAAGGTTGTTAGCTCTTTGAGTGTCTATAGGGTCAATATGGGGTTTTTGGTTTCTATGGTTTTTATGTTTTTAGGTGTTTTGAGGTTTTTTAGTGTTTTTAAACATTTTTAGGGGATAAAAGGTTATTATATTTTTAGTGGGTTTATAGGGTTTTTTTGGATTTTAGGGCTTCAATATTTTATGGATTTTTATGGGGTGTAGGGGGTTTTTGGGTTTTATGTTACTTTTTGGGTTTTTAATGTTTTTAACATTTTTAGAGTATTTAGGGGTTTTAACTTTTTTTAGTTTTTATTTTTTAATTATTGTTTTTTAAGAATTTTATTTTCTTATGGATTTTTAGGATTTTTTTTTGGGTTTTAGGATTTTTATTGATTTTTTGGGTTTGTTTTTTTAACATTTTTAGGTTATTTAGGGGGTTTATGTGTTTTATGGTTTTTAAGGTTTTCATTTCTGTTTTCATGGTTTTGGGGGGGTTTTAAAATTTTAGGTATTTTTTATATTTTTATGTATTTTAATGGTTTTTTGGGTTTTTAGATTTATTGAGGTATTCTAGGGTTTTATGGTTTTATTGTTTTTAGTATTTTAGGGTTTTGTTTTGTTTTTTATGGATTTAATGTTATTTAAAAAAAATTAATGTCTGCATGGGTTTAAATTATTTTTATATTTTTATGGGCTTCTTGGGTTTATATGTGTCTTGAGGTTTTCTAATAATTTTAGTGGTTTTAAGGTTTTTAGGAGTTTTTAAGGTATTTTTATTAATTTTATGGTTTTATGAGATTTTTTGGTTTTTTAGTGTTTAATTAATTTTAGGTTTTAATGTTTTCTTAGTGGTATTATGGGTTTTTTATACATTTATGGATTTTGGGTATTTTTAGTAATTTTATGGTTTTATTATTTTTGTATATTTTGAGGGTTTTGGGGTTTTTAGGGTATCTTTGTTTTTTTTAAATTTATATGTTTTTAGGGGTTTTAGATTTTGTTAGACTTTTAATATTTTCTTTTTATTTTTAAGGTTTTAATATTTTTTTTTATGTTTTTAGGGTTTTTAGGTATTTTTAGGGTTTTTTATATTTTCTCAGGTCTTTTATGGATTTCATGTTTTTTAGGTTTTTTAGGATTTTAGGGGTTTTTTGAATTTTTGAATTTTTTATCCTTTTTAGATGTTTAAAGGGGTTCTAGAGTTTTTAGTGGTTTTAGTGGATTTATGGTATCTTATGAATATTAACATTTTTAGGGGATATTATGGTTTTTAGGGGTTTAGGATTCTCATGTCTTTTTTAGGGTTTTTATGGTTATTTGCGTTTTTTGGTTTTTAAGTGTTTTAAGTCTTTTTTATGGTTTTTATGGTTTAAATGGTTTTTTATATTTTTTATGTTTTTTATGGTTTTTTACGTTTTTAGAAATTTTTAGGGATATTTTTGGATTTTAATGGTTTTTTAGTGTTTTAAGTGATTTTGAGGGTGTGTAGGGTTTTTAAGGGTTTTATGATTTTTATGATTTTTATAATTTTTTATGTTTCTAAGGGTTTTAGGTGTTTATAGGTTTTTAGGTGTTTTTTTGATAGTTTTAGGGTTTTAATGGGTTTTTTGGTTTTTTGGGATTTTTAGGGATTTCTATGAATTTTGATGGTTTTTAGGGTTTTTAGGGATTTTGAGGGGTTTTAGGGTCCTTATGTATTTGTAGGGTTTTGGTGTTTTTTATATTTATAGGGTTTTAAAGGATTATTAGTGTTTTAATTGGCATTTAGGGTTTTTATGGGCCTTCAGGTGTTTTGTGGGTTTTTGGAAATATATGGTTTTTATTGGTTTTTAGGGGTTTTAGGGAATTTTTTGGGTTTTTAGTATTTTAAATGCTTTTAGGGTTTTGATGTTTTAAGTGTTTGTTTATATATGTCTTTATTATTGGGTTTTGGGTTTGTAGGGTTTTTAGTGTTATTTGGGATTTTAGGTATTTTTTAGGATTTTTATGATTTTTGGGGTCCTCAGGGATTTTTATGGTTTTTTTAGGTTTTATTGTTTTTATGGTATTTATAATTTTTTATGTTTTTAGGGGTTTTAACTATTTTTAGATTTTTAACTATTTAAAAGGGGTTTTCATGGGTTTTAAGGTTTTGTAAATTTTTAGTGATTTCAATGGGGGTTTTCTGATTTTTATGGTATTTATGGGATTTTCTGTTTTTTAGGGATTTTATGGTTCTTTAGGGGTTTTTTGGTTTTTAGGTTTTTGGGGTTTTAAGTTTATTATATTTTTTAAAGTTTTTATGGTTTTAAATAGTTTTTAGTGTTTTTAGTGGGTTTTTATATTTTTTTGTGTTTTAGGGGTTTAAACGGTTTTTAGGGATTTTATGGTTTCTAATGGGGTTTAGGGTGTTTTTAGTGTTTTTAGGGTTTTTAGCAATTTTTTAGTTTTTAAGGGGTTAATTTTTTTTAAAGTTTTAAGGTTTTCTTAAGGGTATTCATGGTTTTTAGGGTTTTGTTTGTTTTTATGAATTTTTAGAGCCTTTAATAATTTTATCACTTTTTAGGGTTTTAGATATTTTGAGGGTTTTATGGTTTTTAGTGTTTTATGGTGGGTGGTTTTTAGTGTTTTCATGGTTTTCAATGTTTTCTAAGGGTATCTCATGGATTGAAGGGTTTTTTACATTTTTAGCACTTTTGGGATTTTTTAAGATTTTTATAGGTTTTTAGCGTTTTTAGAGATTTTGAGGGGTTTTAGGGTATTTTTAGAGTTTTTAGGGTTTTTAGGGTTTTTAGGGTTTTTAGTGTTTTTTTAATTTTTTAAGGTTTATAATATTTTTTATAGTTTTTAATGATTTTATGGGTTCAAATGTTTTTAAGATTTTTTAGTGGTTTTAGAATTTTTATTTGTTTTTGGGTTTTTAAGGGTTTATGGAGTTTTATTGTATTTATAGTGATTAGGGTTTTCATGGATTTCTAGGATTTTAGTTATTTTTACGTTTCTTATGGGTTGGAAGTGTGTTTATGTTTTTAAAGTTTTCTTAGGATTTTCAGGGTCTTTATATTTTTTTATGTTTTTAGGGATTTTTCTTGTATTTTTGAGAATTTCATGTTTTTTTTGGGTTTTCAAAGATCTTGATGTGTTTTAGTGTTCTTTAGGGGTTTTAAAGGTTTTTACTGTTTTTGGGTTTTTAGGGATTTTAAGTGATTTTAGTTTTTTTAGATTTTCTTATGGTATTTTCGGGTTTTTACGGTTTTTTACGTTTCGAGGTATTTTTAGGGATTTATAGAGATTTTTATTATTTATTTGGTTTTTAGGTATTTTGATTAGTTTAATGTTTTTAGGGATTCCATGTTTATTTTTGGTTTTAGGGTTTTGTTTGGAGTTTTTAGGGTTTTTAATGTTTTTAGATTTTTTTAATGTTTTTTGGGTTTAAAAGGTTGTCATATTTTTTAGTGATTTATATGGTTTTTATGGGTTTTAGGGGTTTTTATGGATCTGAGGGTTTTATTTTTTTATTGGTTTTTAGGTTTTTAATGTTTTTAGGTTTTTAATGTTTTTAGGTTTTTAATGTTTTTTGGCTTCTTAGATTTTTTAATTACTTTCAGGGTTTCAAGGTGTTATTTAGGTTTTTTTTGGGTTTTTATGGTCTTATAAATTTGTAGATATTTTTCTGGATTTTTAGTATTTTTGTGGTTTTTAGGGTTTTTAGGGATTTTGAGGGTTTCTAGGGTCTTTTAGGGATTTAAGGGTTTTTCTATTTTTTCAGTTTTTTGGGTTTTTAGGTGTTTTTTGAGTTTTTAGGGGTTTTAAGGGGTTTTTAGACCTTTTTAACATTTTTAGGGGTTTAATGATTTTAGGAGTTTTAGTGGTTTTATGGGATTTATGGGGGTGCTGTGGTTTTTAAGGGTTTTTTGGTTTTTTGGGGTTTTTAATATGTTTTATGGCCTTTTAGGGTTTTTAGAGTTTTTAGGTTTTATAGGGTTTTTATGTGTTTTTATGTTTTAAAGGTTTTATTTGAGGTTTTTTGGTTTTTTGGTCTGTTTTGTTTCCTAGGTATTTTTAGGGATTTTTTTAAATTTTTGTTGTTTTATGATTTTAGTTTATTTTGTGGTTTTATTGGGTTTTTAGTTTTTTTAGGGGTTTTAGCTTCCTTATTTAATTTATTGTTTTTTAGTGGTTTAAGGTTTTATTTGGTATTTTCCATGGTTTTAGGGATTTTTACGTTCTTTCAAGATCTTTATGGATTTTATGGATTTTTATAATTTTTTATGTTTTTATGGATTTTGAGGTGTTTTGGTGTTATTAGGCGTTTAAGGGTATTTAGCGCTTTTAGTTTTTTAGGGTTTTATATGTTTTTTAAATTTTAAGATTTTCTTAGGGGTTTTCATTATTTTTTATTGTTTTTTATGTTTTCTACGAATTTGAGTGTTTTTTAGGATTTTTATTGTTTTTATGGTTTCTTTATTATTTGTGGCTTTAAGGGATTTTATGGGGTTTTTTGTGTTTTTAGGGGTTTTAACTTTTTTTAGAGTTTTTAATATTTTTTTGGGGTTTAAATGTGTTTTATATTTATTAGTGGTTTCTAGGGTTTTTATGGGTATTGAGGTTTTTTAATGTTTTATGGGGTTTTACGGTTTTTAGGGGTTTTAGGGTCCTTCAAAGTGTTTTGGGTTTTTAGAACTTTTTAGTTTTTGGGGTTTTTAAGGTTTTATTAGGGGTTTTTATGGTTTTAGAGTATATTACTTTTTTATGGACTTTTTGTGATTTTTAGGATTTTTATGATTTTTAGGGATTTTAAAAGGATTATGTATTTTTTGGTTTTTTTGGGTTCTTGGGATTTTTGTTTTTTTTAAGGGTTTTTTATTTTCTTTAGGGGTTTTAAGGTTTTTAGAGTTTTTAATGTTTCTAGGTGTTTAAATTGTTTTTATATTTTTATTGAGTTTTTTTTTTGGGTTTTTATGGTTTTTAGTGGGTGTTATGGTTTTAGGGGTTTTGGGGGGTTTTGGGGACTTTTATGGGGGGTTTTGGGTTTTTAGCATTTATAGATTTTCTTGGGGTTGTTCGTGTTTTTATGTTTTTAAGGGTTTCTTATAGTTTGTATGTTTTTAGGGATTTTTAATTTTTTAGGAATTTTTAGGAATTTTCTAGGATTTTATTGGTTTTTAGGGGTTTTTCAAGATTTTCAATGGTTTTAGTGATTTTAAGGTTTCAAGAGGTCTTAATTATTTTTTGGTTTTTTCAAGTTTCATAGATTTATTTAGGTGGTTTATAGTTTTATAAGTTTTTACATAATTCTTGGATTTTTTAGGATTTTTATTATTTTATGGTTTTTAGGAAATTTGAGTGTTTTTAGGGGATTTTACGGTTTTTTGTTGTTTTTCTAGGGGGTTTAGGGTTTTTTGAGTTTTTATGGTTTTAATGTTTTATAGTGTTTCTCAAAAAATTTAGGGGTTTAATGTTTTTTTATTAGTTTTTAGTTGTTTTATGGGGTTTTATGTTTTTACGGTATTTTTGGGGTTTTTATGTTTTTAGGGGTTTTAACATTTTTTAGGTTTTTAAGGGGTTTAAATATTTTTAGGTGTTTATAGGTTTCTAAGTATTTTTCAATATTTTACGTTTTCTTACAATTTTAGGTATTTATGGAATTTTTAAGATGTTTATATTTTTTTGTATTTAGGGGTATTTTTGGGTTTTTTGGTTTTTTGAGTGTTTTTAGATTTTTAGGGCTTTTATATTTTTTGAAAATATTTTGGAGTGTAGGTTTTTTTAGAGATTTAGTCATTTTTTGGTTTTTATGGGTTTTCGGGTCTCTTAAGGGTTTTAGGAATTTGAATTGTTGTAAGGGGTTTTAGTGTTTTAGGTTATTTTTAGGAGATTTTAGCATTTTATCATTTTAAGGTTTTCTTGGGGATTTATGTTTTTTGGGTTTTAAAGGTTTATTATGGTTTTTAGGGTTTGTTATGTTTTTTGGGATTTTTAAGGAATTTTTAGGATATTTTGGTTTTTAGGGATTTTCAGGGATTTTTTGGGTTTAAGGGTTTTCTAGGATTTTAATGGTTTTTACCATTTTTAATGTTTTCTGGTTTTAAATTTTTAATGGTTTTTATGGTTTTCTAAGGGATTTTTTTTTTGGTTTTATGTTTTTTCATTATTTAAGAGATTTTTTGGGATTTTGGGTTTTTTGGGTTTTTATAGGTTTTTGGGGTCTTTTAGTTTTTTAGGGTTTTAATGGTTTTTAGAGTTTTTTTAACATTTTAAAGGATTAAAGGGTTTCAGAATTTTTAGTATGTTTTTAGGGTTTTTATAGGGTTTTATGGGTTTTAAGGTTTTTAGGGGTTTTATGGTTTTTATGTTTTTTTATGGTTTTTAGAATTTTTAGTTTTATAGGGATTTTATGATTATTTAGGGTTTTAATGATTTATTAGGGTTTTTAGGGCTTTTAGTGTTTTAACATTATCTGGGATTTTTTGTAATTTTTTCTTATTTTTAGGGATTATGTGAGTTTTAATAAATTTTATTGGTTTTATGGGGTTTTTTGAGTTTTTTTAGGGTTTTTAGAGTTTTTTACATTTTATAGGTTCAAATGGTTTTAGAGTTTTTAATGGTTTTAGGGTTTTTATGGGTTTATATTGATTTTTAGGGTTTTAAGGGGCTATTTTATTTTTGGGTTTTTAGGGGTTTTGGGGTCTTTTTAAGTTTTTTGGGTTTTAGGATTTTTAGTTTTTTAGGGATTTAAAGTGTTTTTGGGTTTTTAAGGTTTTATTTGGATTTTTTTAGGGTTTTAGGGTATTTTTAAATTTTTAGGGATTTTTAGGGATTTTATTATTTTTATTGGTTTATAGGGATTTAAGGTATTTTGATTATTTTTAGGTTTTTTATGTTTTTTTTGGGTTGTTAGTGTTTTTACAGTTTTTAGGGGTTTTAAGGTTTTTTAGAGTTGGTAACATTATTGGGGGTTTAAAGGGTTTATTGAGGTTTTTTTTGGTTCTAAACGATTTTACTAGTTTTTAGGGTTATGTTGGGTTTGTTAGGGTTTTTATGGTTTTTAGGGAATTTTAGGGTTTGTAGGGTATTTTAAGGTTTTTATCATTTTTTAGGTTTTTTGTGGTTTTAAGTTTTTAAGGCTTTTACCGTTTTCTTAGGGATATTCAGGGTCTTAAATTTTTTTTACATTCAATGGATATTTATAAATTTTACGTATTTCTAGTATTTTAGGGTTTTTGAGTGTTGTTTGGTTTTTTAGAATTTTAGTATTTTTTTAGTTTTTAGGTTTTTTAAGTGTTTTTTATTTTTTGAATACTTTCTTGGGGGATTTAAGTGATTTTAGGTTTTTAAATGTTTTTAGGGATTTTTAGGTCTTTTTAGTATTTTTATAATTTTTATGAATTTTGAGGGTTTTTATAGGTTTTTAGATTTTTTATGGGTTTTTGTGTTTTTTGGATTTTATTTATTTTTTATGGTTTTAAGGCTATTATTTTTTAATATAATTTTAGGGATTTAAAGGGTTTTAACAGTTTTTAGCTGTTTAAAGGGTTTTATGGGTTTTTTTTTGTTTTTTTGATGGTTTTAGTCATTTTAAATGTATTTAGGGGTTTTATGATTTTACGATTTTTTAGAGTTTTTAATGTTTTTAGAGGATTAAAGGGGTTTTTATAGATTTTAGTGGATTTTTATTATATTTTTATGGATTTTTATTTGGTTTAGGTAATTTAAAAGGTTTTTAGGGGTTCTTATGGTTTTTAGTGGTTTTTAGGGATTTTTGGGCTTTTCACATTTTTAGCTTTTTTGGGGTTATAATTTTTTTTAGGGTTTATGGTTTTCGTTCTGTTTTAAAGGTTTTTTATATTTTTATGGGGTTTTAGGGATTTTTAGGATTTCTTTGGTTTTTATGGACTTTAAGTATTTTGAGGGTTTTAAGGTTTTTAGCGGTCTTAGTATTTTTAGGGTTTTTAAACTTTTTTCGATTTTATGTAGGTTTTAATTATCTTTAGGTTTTAATGGTTTTCTTAGTGATTTTCAGGGTTTTTAGTGTTTTTTAGGTTTTTAGTGATTTTTAGTATTTTTTTGGAATGTTATGGATTATAGGTTTTTTTTAGATTTTGAGGGGTTTTAGGATTTTAAAGCGGTTTTATGGATTTTATGGATTTTAGATTTTTATTTATTTTTAGAAGTTTTAATTATTTTTAGGTTATTATGGTTTTCTTAGGGTTTTTTAGGGTCTTATTATTTTTTTATTTCTTTTATTTTTAGGGTTTTTTTATGATTGTCAAAGTTTTCATGGGTTTTTAGTGATTTTTAGGGTCCTTATAAGTCTTTAGTTATTTTTTTTTGTTTTTATGGTTTTATTGACTTTTTTGAAATTTTTGGGTTTTAGGGGATTTTTGTGTTTTTAGGGGTGTTAAAATTTTTAGAGTTTTTTAATGTTTTTAGGGGTGTAAAGTATATTTATAGTTTTTAGTAGTTTTTATGGTTTTGTGGGTTTTCCTATTTTTTATAGTTTTTATTGGATTTTGGTTTTGAGGATTTATAGGGTTATGAGGGTCTTTTAGTGTTTTTAGGGTTTTTAGAATTTTTCAGTTTTTAGGGGTTTAAAGTGTTTTTATATTTTTATGGTTTTCTTATGGTTTTGGTGGTTTTTGTGTTTTGTATATTTTTAGGTATTATTAGGTATTCTTATGTTTTTTATGGTTTTTAGGGAATTTTGGGATTTTTGATGGTTTTAGGGGAGTTGGTGTTTTACAATTTTTCGTGTTTTGATGTATTTTTGGGGTGTTTAATATTTACTTTCATTTCTTATATGTTTTTATTATTTTTTAATTTTTTATGTATTTTTAGTTAATTTTTAGGATTTTAATGGTTTTCAGGGTCTTTAGGTATTTTGTGGATTTTTATGTGTTTTATGGTTTTTTTTTTGGGCTTTTACATTTTTTTGAGTTTTTACTATTTTATGGTTTTAATGTTTTTAAACATATTTATGGGTTTAAACTATTTTTATAGTTTTATGAAGTTTTTAGTGTTTTTATGAGATTTTGAGGTTTTTAAGTTTTTTTGATGAATTTAGGGTTTTGACGGTTTTTTGAGGTTTTAATTTTTTTATGGTTTTAGGAATTTTAAGTGTTTTTATGTTTTTATAGTTTCTTGGTTTTTTTTTGATATTTAGGGGTTTTTATGTTTTCTGGGACATTTAGTGATTTTTTTCTTATTTTTAGGGTTATTAAGGTTTTTATAGATTTTGAGGGTTTTTTGGGTTTTTATGGTTATTTGGATATTGTGTGTTTTTTTTGTTATTTATTATTTTATGGGTTTTTTTGACATTTTTTTACATTTAAAGTGGTTTTAAAATTTTTATTGGGGTTTTATGATTTTTCTTGGTTTTTGTATTTTTAACAGTTTTAGGGTTTTCGGGTATGTAGGGGTGTTTGGGGTCATTTAGTTTTTTTTGTGTTTCGAGGGGTTTGAAGTAGTTTTAGTTTTTATGGTTTTCTTACCATTTTTTGATATTTTTATGGTTTTGGGGTTTTATGGATTTTGAGGTATTTTTGAGTTTTTTATAGTTTTGGGGAGTTTTTGGGTTTTTACTATCATTCACAATTTGGGAGGGGGGGTTATGTTTTTTTTTGTTTTTTTGGTTTCTTAGGGTTTTTACAATTTTTTAATCTTTAGTGCATTATTAGGAATTTTTAGATTTTAAAGGTTTTAGAGTTTTTTGGGTCATTAGAGTTTTTAGTAATTTAGGGATTTTTATGGTTTTTTGGATTTTTTGGTTTTTTTTGGGGGTTTTAGGGTCTTATGGTTTTATGGTTAGTAGATTTTTTGAAACATTTATGGGGATTAGAGTATTTTTAGTGTATTAAGTAGTTTTATGGGTTTTATTTGGATTTAGGTTTTTAAAATGTTTTTAGGGATTTTTAAGGGGTTTTAGGGGTTTTAGGGTTTATAACATTTTTAGGGGTTTTAGGGTTTTAAAGTGTTTTTAGGTATTTCAGGTTTTCTTAGTGATTTTAGGGTATTTTATGTTATAAGGGGGTTTTTAGGATCTTTTACGATTTTTATGGTTTTTTAAGGATTTAATGGATTTTGAATAATGTTAGTGTTTTCTAGTGGTTTAGGTTTTTTAGGGTTCTTACTATTTTTTGGTTTTAGGGGTTTATGTTCTTTTTATTTTTTTACGGTTTTATTAGGGATTTTCATGTATTTTAGGGTTTTTTAGTTCTATAGGTATTTTTAGGGGATATTAATTTGTTAGGTTTCTTAGGGAATTTTAGGGGGTTTTGGTTTTTATGAATTTTAGGGTTTGTATGGTTTTTAACTCTTATGGTTTATTTGAATTTTATAGGGTTTTACGGTTTTTAATAGTTTTTAACAATTTTTAGGTTTTGATGGTTTTTAGGAGTTTTAGTGAGTTTTTAGGTTTTTATGGGTTTTAGGTGGTTTTAATGTTTTTCGGGGTTTTTATGGTTTTAGGCTTTTTAGCGTTTTTATGTTTTTAAGGGGGTTTAAGTGATTTAGAATTATTTTTATGTTTTCTTAATATTTTTTGTGTTTTAATATTTTTAAAGATTTTTAGGGATTTTTTATTTTTTTAGGGTTGTTATGGTCTTTTAGGGGTTTTAAATATTTTTAGGTTTTTAATATTTCTATTTTATTTTCAGAGTTTTATGGATTTTTTTTATTTTTTAGGTTTTTTACTAATTTTTAGATTTTTTTTTATTTTGAGGTTTTTTAGAGATTTTTTATTTTTTAGGGGTTTAAAACAAATTTCTTTTTTTGGGTATTTTGTTTTTTATTGGAATTTTGGAATTTTATGTGTTTTATGTGTTTTTATTTTTTAGGGTTTTTATAGTTTTTTTAGTGCTTTTTTTGTTTTTTTTGTATTCTATGGGATTTATTTCTTTTGGGGTTTTAATGTTTTCTTAAGGTTTTTGGTAGTTTTTATGGGTTCTTATGTTTTAAGGCTTTTTAAGGATTTCTTAGGATTTTTATGGTTTTTATGATTTTTTAGGGTTTTTAGGGATTTTATGGTTTTCTTGGGTTTTTAGGGGTTTTTATTTTTTATCATTTTTAAGGTTTCATAGATTTTTTTAACATTTGAAGGTGTTTATAGATTTTTTAGAGTCTTTAGAAGGGTTTTAGGGTATTTCTTTGTTTTGGGGGTTTTTAATGTGTTTAGGTGTTTTAATGGTTTCTATGGGTTTTTCGGATTTTTAGGGTCTCTTTGAGTTTTTAGTGTTTTTATATTTTTAGTTGTTTTAAGAATTTTTATGTTTTTAAGGTTTTTTATAGTTTTTCAGATTTTTATGGCGTTTTATTGTTTTTGGGATTTTATTGTTTTTTAGTATTTTTTTTTTTGAGATTTTAGGGATTTTGATAAATTTTTTAGTTTTTAGGGTTTTTACCATTTCTTATGTTTTATATTTTTTTATATTTTATGTTTTTAAGGTTTTGTAAGTGTTTTTGAGGTATTCCATGCGATTTTTTACATGTTTATTAATTTTTTGGAAATGTTTTTAAATTTTTATGGGTTTTCAGAGTTTATAAGGATTTTGAGGGTTTTAAGGTTTTTATCAGTTTTAGGGTTTTATAGATCTTTTGGGATTTTGGGTTTTTATTTATTTTTTAGGGTTTTGATGGTTTTTGGAGTTTGTTTAATTATTTAGTAGTTTAAATCATTTTTAGGGGTTTTTTTGCATTTTTAGGGTTTTTATGTTTTTAGGGGTTGTATTGTTGGGGGGGGGGGTTATGGCGTTTTAGGGTTTTTATCATATTTATGTTTTTAGGGGTTTTATGTGATTTCATTATTTTAATGTTTTCATAGGATTTTTCATGGTTCTCATGGGTTTTTACGGTATTAGGGTTTTTTAGGGATGTTTTACAATTATTATATTTTTTTGGGATTTTCAAGATTTTCTTAGGGATTTAGGGGTTTTTAGGGTTTTAGGGTTTTTAGGTTTTAAGGGGTTTTAAGTGTTTTAGGGTTATATGTTTTTATTATGGGGTTTTAAGGGTTTTTATATTTTTGGGTATTTAAAGGATTTTAAAGATTTTTAGGATTTTTAGGGTTATTGTGGATTTTGAGGGATTTTAGGGTTTTATCATTTTTTGTATTTTAGGGGTTTTAATATTTTTAGGTTTTCAATGTTTTGTTATAGTTTTTCATGGTTTTTTGGTTTTTTTGGTTTTAGGGATTTTTCGTGATTTCTAGGGGTTTATGGGTTTTTACATTTTTAGGGATTTTTAGGGGCTTTAGGGTTTTTATAGTTTTTTAGATTTTATGTCTTTTTAGTTTTAAGGGTTTTATGGGTTTTAGGGGTTGTTAATGTTTTTTAAAATTTTTATTGATTTAAGGGGTTTTTATATTTTTAGTGTTTCTTAGTTTTTTATGGGTTTTTAGTACTTTTACAGTTTTTTAGGGTTTTAGGGTTTGTCGAGTTTTTTGGGAATTTTCAGGGTTTTTAGGTGTTTTTCGTTTTTTACATTTTTCGTGAGTTTTTTTATATATTTTTATGTATTTATTAGGTTTTATGGTATTTGGGGTTTTTTACATTGTTTTTGGATTTTTAGGGATTATTTTTTATTTTTTTGGGTTTTTAGGTTTTTAAGGATTTTGATGTTTTTTAGGATTTTTGTGTTTTTTTTTGTGTTTTTATGTTTTTAGGTGTTTTAAGGTTTTTTAGGTGTTTAATTTTATCATAGTTTTTTCATAGTTTTTTTGGGTTTTTTACATTTTTATGAATTATTATAGGTTTTTGGGATTTTTTACTTTTTTAGGGGTTTTAGGGCATGGAAGGTGTGGGGCTAGGCTATTCCTAAACCCTCAAAATTTATAAAAGAAGAGAAAAGCAGAAAAGGGTGGGATGGGTCAGATGAACCACACCAAAAAGTACTGAACCACCAAACACCAACATCCAAAAGACCCAAAAGACAAAAAGGAACAATGAGGAGTTACAAATCAACTTTCCCATCCCCATAAGGATCCCCATCAGCACTATAACCAGAGGAAGAATCTGACTCCACCGACTCCCATTAAGATGATTTATATTTCTTAAGGAAGGTTGTTAAATACTCTCTGAGATGTTGTTACACCATAGGCAGATGCCCATTTCCAAACCAACCTTCCATGCCATGGGCATCTCTATCAACATTGCTGGCCTTGGAGGAGGATCTTCTAGCAATTGGCATGGGAAGGGAAGAGTAATCCCTCATTGTTCTCCACTTCACTGGGAGTGCTCCAAGCCCCACCTTCTTTTTTTTTCTACACGTCATCAGTGCTCAAAAACCTGGACTTAAGATTCCCATCCATCATGTGATCTGCATCGGCAGGTTCAACCGCACCTCACTGACTACCACGTTCAAGAATGAGGTCATTGACAGACCTCGACAACCTCTTACAGGGGGATGAGTCCAAGCTAGAAGAACTAGGGGGGACCCATTAAAGCCTTCTCCCCCTTACCCTAGCCAAATTGTCATTCCTAATATCATAACGTTCCCCAAATAGTCCCCCCATACTTATATGTTCATCATTTGCATCCCCAATGAATATCACTTTCTTTTGTAGGTATCACTTCTGCAGTATCTCTTTTTGATGTTGCTAAAAGTGGATTTCCAAAAAAACTTGGAATTATCTTTTCAGACAACTCAGCACACAGAGGTAGAGTCTCAAACAAAACAAGGAAAAATCTTATATCAGTTTGATCAACAGTCCTCCCAACTGCAAAAAGGTTATCAGACTGCTGCCTAGGCCGAGGGGCATCAATCAGACCATCCCTAAGCTCAACAACATCTTCCATAACCTGATCCAGCACTTTCTCAGTAGGTAAGGTATTACGCTCCACTCCCACTTGCCTCATGCCTTCAAAAAAGGGAAGCAGATCCATCTTCTGTAGGTCAACATGGAGATCAGAATCATCCTTAACCACAAAGACCAGAAATTTCTATCTCAAAAGACCCACCTCCTCATTTCCCATAGATTTTGTACGATTCAAGGCCACAAACCGATTAGAGTTTAAGACCAACTCCTGTCTCAGGATCTATTCTTGCATAACAATGGCTGAAGGATTTGGCAGTGGCTACCTCTCTATCCTTTCAAAGTGGCTTGGGTGCTCACTTTCATCCCTAACAGAATCAACCTGAAAAATAAAGGCCACAACCCCATCTTCATCAGAAGCCTCACCCCCACCTAACTGGAGGAAGGGGTGTCACCCAAAAGTCCAATGTTACTCTTCAGTCACGTGAATATTTCCTTAACCATACCTCCAGATTGATTTCCCTTAGTACCCTTTGGGAGTAGGGTCTTCCTTCTTCCACCCTAACATCCCTCCATACGTTCAGCAGGGTATCCGGAAAAGTTACCTTTCATGCATCAAGCATAGTTTTCAACCCCAACCTTGGAGAGATGACTCGTTGTTCACTCCTATCCCCAAGACACTCACTACCCCTACGTCAGCAATCCCTTTTCACAAGGAAAAGTGAGGATCAAGATTCACAATAGCTCAACCATGATTCAAACACCACTAGTTTCCTCCACTAAAGATCCTCACCAATTTAAATTTAAACCATGTCAACCGGATCGTTAGAAACATTAATTTGAACACGTACCCTCAGATAAACTAGGTGCAAGAGGGCCCTAGTTCTTCTATCCACACACAAAAACCTTCCAAAAAAAATTCCCAACATTGAAATAATAGATAGGTTTTGAAAAGGGAGGGGGAGATTATGAAAGCTCACCAAAATTTCAATCAACATGGAATCACGATGCAGATGGAAGTCAAAGTCCCACTAGAAGAGGGAAAATCGCACAACATCACATCTACGAGGAGTCGTAGACCAATCCCAAATAAGATCCTCCTTAGAAGAGAACCGAATAAAAATGTGACAGGAATCGACCAAACAAACAGTGGCATGACCCCGTAGATCCTAGTGTTCAAACAGAAACTTTATAAAAACATCAACTAGTGGGTGCCAATTTTAGAACCTAGCTACTAGGGACATATTATGTAGGGGATAAACCTTATTGAACTACACAATCAATAGTGGAAGCTTAGAAAGTCCTTCATGCAAGTCTGAAACCTTATGGAAAAGTTCAATTCGTGGAAAATCTGGAAGCGATTCAGGATCCAAGAAAGGGATAAAAGGTATGTCATTTTCAGGTATCAGCAAAGGCCCCTCCCCCGTAGAGGGGGGATACCAAGTCACATACATTAGCGACGTCTTCAAGCCAGCAAAATAGATCCAGAGACGCCATTGTAGGAGAGAAAAGCAGTCATCTTAGGGGTTTTAGAGATTTTGAAATATTTTAGGTGTTTTTTGGTTTTTTGGGGTTTTAGGGGTTTTTTATTTGTTAGGGGTTATTAGAGTTTTAAGTATTTTTATGGTTTTTTAGGTTTTTAGGGTTTCTATAATTCTTTTGGGGGTTTTTTGTTTTTTAGGGTTTTAAGTGGTTTTATGTTTTATGGGTTTTTATGGGTTTCTTAATAGTTTTTGGTTTTTGGGTTTTTTTACATTTTTAGTGATTGGTATGATTATTTATTGTTTTTAGGTTTTTTGGGGTTTTATGGATTTCGTGGGTTTTGAGTGTTTTATGTTTTTTTGTGGTTTTAGGGTTTTTTCTTTATTTTTTAGGGTTTTATTGTTTTTAGAGTATTTATCGTTTTAAGGGATTTATATGGTTTTTTGAGTTTTTATTTTGTTTTTAGGGGTTTTATGGGTTTTTATGTTTTATTGTTTTATGGGATTTTATGATTTTTAGGTGTTTTTTTGGTTTTTATGTATTTTTTAGTGTTTTTATAGTTTTTCTCATTTTACAAGTTTTTAGGTGTCTAATGTGTTTATAGGGTTCTGAGATTTTCATCAGGGTTTTCATGGTTTTTAGGATATTTTTACATTTTTATGGATTTATAGGGGTTTTTAGGTTTTTTATCTTTTTAGGGTTTTTTTGGTATTTTGAGGTTTTAAAGTGTGTTGTTGGGTTTTTTGTGTTTTTAGTGGTTTTAGCATTATTTATGTAATTATTTATTTTAATTATTTTTAGTTTTTTGATGTTTTCTTAGGGATTTTTAGTATTCATATGGGTTTTTATGTTTATATGGATTTCAAGGGCCTCATTTGGATATTTACGGGCTTTTTGTGTTTTTATGGATTTTGGGGGGTTTTAGGGGTATTTAGGGTTTTTTGGATTTTTGTGGTTTAATGGGTTTTGAGGTTTTTTTTGGGTTTTTAGAGCTTTAAAGGTATTTTATAGTTTTAGTGGATTTTTTTGAATTTTTATGGGTTTTATGGTCATTACTGGTTTTCATGTATTTTAGAGGTTTTATGAGTTTTTAGGTTTTTATACTTTTTTCAGGTTTTTTCGTTATTTTTAGTGTTTCTTATGTTTTTGGGAATTTATATGGAATATTTAGATTTTTTTATGGTTTTTAGTGTTTTACGGATTTCAAGGAGTTTTATGGGTTTTAGGTTTTTAGAGGATTAAATTATTTTTATATTTTTAAGGGTTTCTTAGGGTTTTAGTGTTTTATTTTTTATTTAAAATTTATGAATTTATGTGGATTTTTATGATTTTTATAGTTTTTTTTATTTTTAGGGATTTTGAAGGGTCATAGGGTTTTTAATGTTTTGTGATTTTTGGGGATTTTAGGGGATTTTTCTATTTTAGGGTTTTAAATTGGAAAGGAAGGCTCGGGGCCAGGCTATTCCTGACACCCCCCAAAGTTTATTAATGAAAATAAAGACACTGCAGACAAGGGAGGGTCGGGGTCAATCAATCCACACCCAAAATCCCTTAACAAACACACACCCAAAGACCGCAAAAAAGAAAGAAAACCCAAAAGAAGCACTAAGATTCCATCAGAAACCCACCCCTTCATAGGATCTACCAGCCTTCATCATCCTCATAGTCCGCACCAGGGGGGTCTCCCTCGGCACCATAACCGGAGTCCGCATCAGAGACAACAGATTCCCATTTAGAAGAGTCATATTTCTTCAAGAAATTGGTATAATACCCCCTTAACCTCACCTGCTCCACATTCAGATGTTTCTTTGCAGCCCTTTCACCTCTTCCAGAGGCATTTTCCTTAGCCTTGCAAGATTATATTGTGGACACAGTGTTTATCAAGGAAGAGTAGTCCTTCCCCGACATCCTCCTTTTTGGATCAACATGGATCCCAACATGCTCGTTTTCCTTCCCGATGGCCTCCTCAAGCATGGACCGCTTTTTAAGGACCATATCCATGTTGTGATCCATCCTACTGTTATCCTCCTAGACTTGGTCGGGAATGAAGGAGGATTCCTGGTTAAGTGGATAGCCCACAAGAACCCCACAAGGACCTGGGCAGTCCACCATTGTCAAAGTCATATCATGAGAATGTGCAGGATTTCCCTTCTAAGGACCTGGGTGATCCGGGATGAAGGGGTCCTCCTAATTCAGGGAACATTCAGTAAGAACAGGTTCATCAGAATCCATACAAATAGGGGACACCACACCGGCCAAGTCCAGCTGCAAATTCCCCTCATCCACTGGAGGCTCCAACCCATGCTTTTCCCTTTTCCTCTACTCGCCAGCATCATTCAAGGGGCTAATAATGTCTATAATTGACTCATCATTTAGAACAACATCCTGCTTCTCACATAGCATATGTACAGTAATCCTTACACTCCCATCATCAGCAACCGGATCCCCTTCCCCTCCTCTCCATGAATATTGCTTACCTTTCCCTTATCCATATCAAAAACATCACAATTGTGTCCAAGAGCCTTTAACTCGCTTATCTCATGCTCATCAACACCACCCGAGTGCCTAGTGCTGTCCAACAGTGGCTCAAATTCACTAGCCTGCTGGGCCACACCCCCTGCACCCCTCTCAGCAACAACAGCCTGCACCCCTCTCTCCTGAACCTCGGACTTGTCACTCCCAACATCAACAAGTGGAGACCCCTGCACCTCCTCCTCAAGCTCCATCCCTTCAAAGTGATTGAAGGTTGGGATGGCCTCCCTTCTATCAGATGAGTTTGACTTCCCACCATTACAAACCTCCCTTCATAAGGAATTCCCAGCATCCGAGAGCTTCAGGTCACTCCTCAAACGCTTGAAGATGATGGCCACCTTGGGTTGGCACTCAATAACCACTTTAACTCCATCAACTACAGATCTATTTCCCCCCTGCACAACCAGAGGTCCCTCCTGCACAAACATCTGACCCAAAGATTCAGAACCACTCCTAGAAGCAGGCGCCACCCCCTTAGCAGCATTACTTTTAAGATTAACTAATACATCTATTGCAACCTCCACCAAATTCATCTCCACCCGAGCCTGAACTTCTTCACTAGGATCATTCTGAACTTCAAGATCCTTGTGAACAACCTCCCTCACCTCACCCTAAATCTCTATCTCTTCACCATACACCTCCTGAGATCGGTCCAAAACACAAAAAATACCTCTGCTATACCTACATTCCCGAGCACTATGACCCATAAGCCAACAAGATGGGCATAAATCAGTCCATGACTCAAAGATCACAGGTTGTTTACACCGAATATCCTCACAAACAACAATCCAAACAAAGTCAATCCATCCTTTAGAGGCATCAATCTCCACAAATTCCCTTGGGGTTTATAGAGTTTTTATATTTTTTAGTGTCTTTTATGGGTTTAATGGTTTTTATGGACATTTAAGGGTTTAGGGTATATTATGTGGGTGTAGTATTTTTATATTTTTTATGTCTTTAGGGTTTTATGTGTTTTAGGTTTTAATGGTTTTCTGAAAGGTTTTCCTAGGTTTTTAGGATTTTTTATGTTTTATGGATTTTTGTGTCTGTTTACAGATTTTCTATTGTTTTTAGGTTTTTTAGGGATTTTTGGGGATTTATTGTTTTTTTTGGGTTTTAAATGGTTTTTATTGTTTTTTATATATTTAGGGGTTTTACGTTTCTTTATATTTTTGTGGTTTTCCTATATTTTTTAGGGTTTTTATGGTTTCTTATGTTTTTAATGTTTTTTGAGATTTTCAAGATTCTTATTGGTTTTTATGGGTTTCAGGGAATTTTATGTGTTTAGGGTTTTTAGGTTTTTAGGGTGTTTATGTTTTTGTGTGTTTTTATGATTTTTTGTTTTTTTAGGATCTTTAAAGTTTTCTAAAAAAACTTAACATTTTTAGGGGTTTATTTGATTTTTGGAGTTTTTATTGGGATGTAGTGTTTTTATGGGATTGCAGGGTTTTAATAGTTTTTAGGGGTTTTATTATTTTCAGGGTTTTTAGGGTTTATAGAGGGTTTTAGGGTTTTTACTGTTTTTAGATTTTTGGGGGTTTAGGTGTTTTAAGTTTTTAGGGTTTTCTTATGTTTTTTAGTGTTTTTAGCATTTTTACATTTTTAGGGTTTTTAAGTCTTTTTTCGATTTTTTATGGTTTTTAGGGGATTCTGGTATTTTGAGCAGTTTGAGTGTTTTTATGGTTTGGGGAGGTGGGTGGGTTAGTATTTTTTTGTTTCCTATAGGTTTTATGTTTTTTAGGTTTTTAAAATTTTCTGAGTGATTTTTATGGTATTTTGGTTTTTTATATTTTTATCACTTTTATTGGATTTTTAGGATTTTTAGGGTTTTATGGATTTTAATATTTTTATGGTTTTTAGGGGTTTCATGGTTTTTTAGATTTTTTTGATTTTTTTAGGATTTTATGGTTTTTTAGATTTTTTTAATGTTTTTAGGGTTTAAATGGTTTTTAGTGTTTGAGTGGTTTAGGGTTTTTATGGGTTTTTTTTGTTTTTAATTGTTCAAGTGTTCTTAGAGTTTTAGGGTATTTTAGAGTTTTTATTCTTTTTAACATTTTTGGTATTTTTAGGGGTTTTAAGCGTTTTCAGTTTTTATGGTTTTCTTAAGGGGTTTGTGGGTTTTTTAGTTTTTTTTTATGTTTTTAGGGATTTTTGGTACTATTTTGTATTTTTATGGGTATTTAGGGTTTTAATGGGTTTTTAGGTTTTTTGGGTTTTTTAAGGTTTTTATTTTTTAGTGGTTTTAAATTTTTTTTATGGTTTGAAGTGTTTTTAGGTATTTTAACATTTTATTTAGGGTTTTCAAGGTTTTTAGGGTTTTTGAATTTTTTAGGGTTTTAAGGAATTTTATATTTTTATGGATTTTTGGGTGTTTTGGTTCTAGACGCATTTTAAGGATTTTATGATTGTTTTTTTGGTTTTTTGGTTTTTTGTTTTTTGGGATTTATAGTTTTTTATAGTTTTTAACATTTTTAGGGTTTTAAAGAGTTTTTAGATGTTTTATTAGTTTTTATGGTTTTATTATTTTTTGGGGTTTTAAGGTTTTTAGGGGTTTTGGGTTTTTTTATGGTTTTTAGGGTTTTTTGTCGTTTTGAGGTTTTTCAATTGTTTAAGGTTTTTTGGTTTTTAACATTTTCTTATTGGTTTTTAGAGTTTTTAGGGGTTTTTAGTTTTTAGGTATTTTTAGTACATTTTATGATATTTATGTTTTTTAGAGTTTTTAGGGATTTATAGATTTTGATAGGCTTCTTAGGGTTTATGGTTTTTATGGGGTTTTACCATTTTTAGAGGTTTTAAGTGTTTTTATGTTTTTAATGCTTTCTTAAGGGTTTTAGGGATTTTTATATTTTTTGGTTTTTTTAGATATATTTTTAGGTTTTTTTATTTTCAGGGTTTTTAGGTATTTTGAGGGGTTTGGGGTTTTTTTGTTTTTAGGGTCTCTATGAGGTTTTTGGTGTTTTTAATGTTTTTTGATTTTTTAGGGTTTTATGGGTTTTAGAGTTTTTAATAGATTTTAGGGGTTTAGAAGGATTTTTATATTTTTAGTTGTTTAGGATCATATGGGTATTTTGGATTTTTTATCTGTTTTAGTGGGTTTTATGGTTTTTATAGTTTTTAGGTTTTTAGGGTTTTTTGTGTTTTTTTTGGGGTTTTAGGGATTTCAAGTGTTTCTTTATTTTTAATTTTTTTCTGGGTTTTCTAGGTTCTTTGGAGTCATTATTTTTTATTTATTTTTATTCATATTTTAATATTTTTATGGGTTTTTAGGTTTTCTAGATATTTTGAGGGTTTTTAGGGTCGTTTATGGTTTTTATGGTTTGTTTTGGTATTATGTGTTTTTTGAAAATTTAAGGGTTTTTATGGTTTTTGTAGATTTTTAATGCTTTTCAGTGTTTAAAGGGGTTTTAGGGTTTTTAGTTTTTTAAGGTTTTAGGGGTTTTAATTGTTTTTAAGGGTTTTAATGGTCTATAGGGATTCTTTGGGGTTTTTTGGTCATTTAGGGTTTTTAGCATTTTTAGTTTTTATAGGGGTTTAAAGAGTTTTTATGTGTTTAATGTTTTTGATAAGGGTTTTCAGGATTTTGAGGGTGTTTATGATTTTTATGGATATTGTGGGTTTTAATTGGTTTTTAGGGGTTCAAAGGGTTTTTTAATTTTTAGAGTTTTTTGCATTTTTAGTGTTTTATGGGTTTAATGTTTTTCAGGGTTTTATGGTCTTCCTACAGTTTTTCAGGGGTTTTAAGAATTTTTACATATTTTGGTATTTTAATATATTTTTCTATATTTTTATGATATTTATGGATTTTGAGGGGTTTTGTGGTATTTTTGGGATTTTAGTGTTTATGGGTTTTTTTGAATTTTTTAGGATTTTTATTTTTCTTTATTGTTTTTTAACGTTTTTAGGGTTTTAATGGATTTTTAGAGTTTTTAGTGGCTTTTAGGTTCTTTATGAGTTTTTAGGGGTAAATATATTTTTAGTGGTTTTTATGAATTCTAGGTATACTATGGTTTTATTAATTTTAGGTGTTTTATTTGTTTTTAGGTTTTTATGATTTTCATAGGGGTTTTCATGGATTTTAGGGTTTGATACGTTTTTAAGGATTTTTAGGGATATGGAATATTAACAGGTTTTATGGTTTTTTGGGATTATCATTATTTTTTGGGTTTTTTTAAGGTTATTATGGGTTGTTTTTTTGTTTTTAGGGGTTTTTAGATTATATAGATTGAGAGTTTTGTTACATTTTTAGGGGTTTTTAGTGTTTTTTGGGGTTTTAGGGTTTTAAGTATTTTTAGGTTTTAAAGGTTTTCATATTGTTTTATTTGGATTTTAGGGTTTTTAAAATTTTAGTGATTTTTACACTTTTTATGTTTTTTTATTGTTTTTAGAATTTTTCAGAGTTTTAGGGTTTTAGGGTTTCTTAGGGTGTTTAGGGTTATCCTGGTTTTTAGCGCTTTTAGGGTTTTAGGGGGTATAAGTGTTCTCTGGTTTTAATGATTTTCTAAGGGTCTTTTCATGATTTTAGGGTTCTTTATGTGTTTAAATATTTATTGGGATTTTTTATGATTTTAATGGATTTTAATAATTTTTGGGGTTTTAGGATTTATAAGGTTTTTAGGTTTTTTTTGAGTTTTAGGCATCCTTGTGTGTTTTTTTTTGGTTTTATACTTTTTATAGTTTTTAACATTTTTAGAGGATTAATGGGGTTTTAGAGATTTTATTGGCTTCGTAAGGATTTAATGGGGTTTTATGGATTTAATGTTTCTTAGGTGTTTTAATGGTTTATAAGAGTTTTAATTTTTTATAGAGTTTCTTGGGGTTTGAATTTTTCTTATGTATTTAGCAATTTCATGTTTTTAGGTTTTAAGGTTTTCATAATATTTTTCAAGATTTTTATTTTTTTCTTAATTTTAGTGAATTTATTGGTATTGTTTTTACTATTTTAGTGCTTTTAGAGGATTTATGGATTTTGAATCTTCTTATGGATTTGTATGGTTTTTTATTGATTTTTGGGGTTTTAGTGTTTATTTTGAGATTTTTAGGCTTCATAGTTTTATAGTGTTTTTAATAATTTTTTATGTTTAAAGGTTTTTTAGTGTTTTTGGTTGTTATAAAATTTTTTATGGGGTTTAGGATTTTTAAGGTTTTTATACTTTTTATTATTATTTTTAGGTGTACTTAGGGTATTTATAGTCTTTCATGAATTTTAGTGTATTTAGTTATTTGGGGGTTTTAAGTGTTTTAATGTTTTTAATTATTTCTTAAGGTTTTTTTGGTTTCTAATTTGTTTTTATATTTGAAAGTATTTTTATGGATTTTTAATAATTATTATGG
This sequence comes from Viscum album, assembly GCA_963277665.1. NCBI lineage: Eukaryota > Viridiplantae > Streptophyta > Magnoliopsida > Santalales > Viscaceae > Viscum > Viscum album. The sequence continues at coordinate 1,785,029,777 of OY728132.1, read as the reverse complement.
GTTTTAGGGTTTTTTTATTGATTTTGAGGATTTTCAGGGTTTTAGTGTTTTTTTTGGTTTTTTTAGTGTTTTAATTTTTTCTAGGTTTTACTATTTTCTTAATTGTTTTTAATATTTTAATTGTTTTTAATGTTTCTAGGGACTTTTATATCAATTATAAAGGTTTTATTTTTTTTTGGGTTTTTAGGGGTTTTAGGTATTTTGAAGTTTTTTATTGTTTTTAGTGATTTATGGTTTTATTGGGTTTTGTTTTTTTAGGGCAGGGAAGGCTCGGGTCCAGGCTATTCCTGGGATAATATTTTTTAGAGTTTTTTAGGGGTTTGAGTTTTTTTAGAGTTTTTATCATTTTAGGGGTATAATATTTTTTAGAGTTTTTTGTGGGTTTTTAGTGTTTTAGGGTGTTTTAGGGTTTTTAGTGTTTTTTTATTTTTAGGGGTTCTAAGTGTTTTAAGGTTATGGATGTTTTCTTACAGTTTTTCAAGGTTTTCATTGTTTTTTTATGTTTTTAGGAAATTTTAGGGATTTTTTGGATATTGATATTTTTTAGGGAGTTTGAGGATTTTTACGGGTATCTTCGGGTTTTAGTGTTTTTATGGTTTTCTAGGATTTTTATAATTTTTATGTTTTTAGGTGTTTTATGTTTTCATTGATTTTATTATTTTTATTATGTGATTTTAGGGTTTTTATGGTCTTTTTAGGGATTTTAGGAGATTTTAGGATTTTTATTATTTTTAGGGGATTTAGTGGTTTTGAGGGTTTGTATAGTTTTCAGAATATTTAGGGGTTTTATGGTTTTTTATATTTTTTAAAATATTTAACATGTTTAAATAGGGTTTTGGTTTTTAATTTTTATAGTTCTTGTAATTGGTTTATAGGGATATTTTTGGTTTTAAGGGTTTTTTGAGTCTTTTGAGGATTTTTTAGTTATTATTAAATTTATAGGCTTTTAGGGGTTTTATGTGTTTCTAGGTTTTTAATGTTTTCCTAGAGGTTTTATGTGTTTTTTTTATTTTTAGTGATTTTTGGGGTTTTTTAGTACTTTTTTGGTTGTTTAGGGATTTTGAGGTGTTTTATTATTCTTAGGGGTTTTCGAGTCTTTTATTGTTTTGAACAGTTTTTCAGTTTTTTAGGGTTTTTAATTTTTTTTAGTTGTTAAGGTTTTAATATGGGGATTTCAGGGTTTTTATGGTTTTTATGTTTTTATGGATATTTATGGGTTTTTTATGATTTTATGGGATTTTATGTAATTTGAGGGTTTTTAGTGTTTTTAGGATTTTAGGGGTTTTCTGGGTTATTATTTGTGTTGTTAGGGGTTTTATTAATTTTTTGGTTTTTTACATTTTATAGTTTTTTAGTGTTATTAAGGGTATAAATGGGTTTTAGAGTTTTTAGTGGGTTTTTAGGGTTTCTATGTGTTTTAGGGGTTTTATGGGTTTAAGGGGTTTTATGGATTTTAGGGTTTTAAGAAAGTTAACATTTTTTGGTTTTTAGAGATTTTATGTGTTTTAGGGTTTGAAGGTTTTCTTATCGTTTTTAGTGTTTTTTAGGGGTTTTCATTGTTTTTTATATTTTTGGGGATTTTTTGAGTTTTTTTGGATTTATATGTTTTTTTTGGATTTTACTAATTTTGAGGGATTTTCGGGTATCCTAGGGTTTTTAATTGTTTTGGGTTTTTTTTTTCATTTTTTAGGTTTTTATGTGTTTTATGTGTTTTTAGGTATTTATGGTTTTCTGAGGGTTTTCCACAGTCAATAGGGTTTTTTATGTTTTTATTTAGTTAGAGTATTTTTTTTAATATTTATTATTTTTAAGGGATTTAGGGATTTTTTGGATTTTAGGGTTTTGAGGGGTTTTATGGTTCTTAATGTTTTTTAGGGATTTAGTGTTTTATTTAGTTTTTAGGGTTTTAAAATTTGGTTGAGTTTTTAAAAAAATATAGGGGTTTAAAGTGTGTTTATATTTTTAGTGGGTTTTAGGCTTTATGGGTTTTAGGGACTTTTAATGAATGTTGGTTATTTATGATTTTTGGTGGGTTTTAGGGTTTTCAGGCCTTTTTAGTGATTTTAGAAATTTTTTGAATTTTAGGGGTCTGTTGTTTGTCTTTTTTTTTAAATTTTACTAGGGGGTTTTAGGTTTTTTTGGATTTTTTCTGTTTTAGGGTTTTTTAGGAAATTAAAAAATATATATGGGGGTTTAGGGTTTTTAGGGTTTTTAGGGATTTATAGGGATTTTGGGTTTTTAACGTTTCTATTTTTTTAGGTTTTTTAATTTTATAAAGGTTTTTAAGGGTTTATTTTTGGTTATCTAGGTTTTTAGTGTTTTTTATGTTTTTATGTATTTTAAGAATTTTTATGGTTTTTCATGTTTTAGGGACATTGAGGGTTTTTAGGGTATTTAGGGTTTCATTGGTTTTTTGGGTTTTAGGGTCTTTTGAGTCTTTAGTGTTTTTAATGTTTTTATATGTTTTTCATGCTTTAGGGGTTTAAAGGGGTTTTAGATTTTTTATGGATTTTTATTGTTTATGGATTTTTTTGGTTCTTAAGGTTTTTAGGGGTTTTATGGTTATTATGGGGTTTTTAGTGTTTCAACAATTTTATGGTTTTTTGGGGTTTAATATGATTTTATATTGTTAAGGTTTCCATAGGGTTTTCAAATTTTTTAATTTTTTTTGGGATTTTTGAGGATTTTATGATTTTTATGGTTTTTAAGGATTTTTTAGAGTTCTAAGGTTTTTAGGTCTTTTCAGGTTTTTAGGGTTTTCCTAGGGTTTTATGGTATTTTTTTTGTATCTTTGTGGGCTTTATGTTTTTTTAGATTTATTTTAACTTTTTAGGGATTTAAATGGTTTTAGTGATTTTAGTGAATTTTAGGGTTTTTAGGGGTTTTATTGTTTTTAAGGTTTGGGGGGTTTTGTGGTTTGGGGGGTTTTATGATTTTAGGGTTTTTTTGTCTATTTTGGCCTTTTAGAATTTATTTATTTTTAGGGTTTTTAGTGTTTTTTACTATTTTATTAGGGGTTTTATTGTTTTTTTTGGTTTTTCATGTTTTTAGATATTTTAGGGATTTTATAGTTTTAATGTTTTTAGGGTTTTTAGTGTTTTTGGGTTTTTATTGATTTTTGGATTTTTAGGGGTTTTTTGTATTTTTTAGGGTTTGAAATTTTGTTATAGGTTTATAAAATTTTTAGGGGTTAAATGGGTTATTAGTGTTTTTACTAGTTTTTTATATTTTTATTGGGTTTTTTGGGTTTAAATGAATTTTTTTATTTTATGGTTTTTTGAGGGTTTTGTGTTTTATTGCATTTTAAGGCATTTAGGTTTTGGCGGATTTATATTTTTTAGGTATTTAATGTTTTCATAGGGTTTTTAGATTTTTTATGTTTTTAGGGATATGGAGGGATTTTTGTTTATTTTTTTTGTTTTCAGGGTCTTCAAGGATTTAAAGGGTTTTGGGGTTTTTAAAGGTTTTAGAGGTTTTATGTTTTTTTTTTGGGTTTTATGGGGTTTTTTTATTTTTAAAGATTTTTAAGGATTATAATATTTTTTTACGTTTTTATGGGATTAAAAAGATTTTAATTTTTTTTTGGAGTTTTAGGATTTTTTATTTTTGAATTTTGGATTTTTATAGATTTATGGGTTTTTGGGTTTTTGGGTTTTTAACTTTTGGTCTTTTTATGTGTTTTTTAATTTTTAGGTTTTTAGGGGTTTTAATTGTTTTTAGTTTTCTATGGTTTTCTTATGGTTTTCTAGTTTTTTAGGGGTTATCGTGTTTTTCAGTATTTTTAGTGCTTTATAATAATTTTATCGTTTTAAGGGTTTTTTGGGATTTTAGTGATTTTGGGGGGTTTTGGGATTCAAGGTTTTTATGGTTTTTTTGGATTTTATGGTTTTTTAGTTTTTATGGATTGTAGGGTTTTTTTATTTTTTTTTTTAACTTTTTAGGTTTTTAAAGTGTTTTTAGTTTATTTAGTGTTTTGGGGTTTTAGGTTTTTATTATTTTAGGGTCATTATAGTTTTTAGGTTTTTTATGGTTTTAATATTTTTTTTTTCTATTTTTGAGAGTTTTATGTGTTTTTAGGTTGCTAATTTTTTTATAATATTTTCCAAGGTTTTTAGGGGTGTTTATGTTTTTATGGATTTTAAGGGATTTTTATGATTTTTGTGGATTTTATAGATTTTAGTGATTTTAGAGGTTTACAATGGGTTTTAATGGTTTTTTGTATTTTTATGGGTTTTTAGGGTTTCTAGGGTTTTTATTTTTTTATTTTTTAGGGGTTTTATGCTTTTTTAGTGTTATTTAACATTTTTTGTGGTTTAAAAGACATTAAAGAGTTTTAGTGGATTTAGGGTTTATATATGGTTTTACTGTTTTTAGGGGTTGTCTGAGTTTGTATGGTTATATTGGGTCTTTGGAGTTTTTATCAATTTTTGGATTTTAGGGAATTTATGTGTTTTAAGGGTTTTATGGTTTTTATAGTTTTTAATGATTTTTGGGCCTTTTAGGATTTTATAGTTTTTTTGAGTTATTTTTGGATTTTCAGGGTTTTTATGGCTTTTCAAGGTTATTATAAATTTAGGGTTTTCAGAATTTTTTTAGGGTTTTATGGTTTTAAAATTTTTTTAGGTTTCTATTGTTTTCATATGGTTTTCAAGGCTTTTTGGTTTTTTTATGTTTTTAGGTATTTTTATTGATTTTTTAGAATTTTTGTAGGATTTTATGGGTTTTAGTAATTTTGTATGTTTTTAAAGTTTTTATGGGTTTTAGAGTCTTTATTGATTTTTGGGTGGTTTTAGGGTTTTTTGAATACATTGGGGATTTTGGTGGTTTTTAGAGTTTTTTAACATTTTTTCGGTTTCAAAGGGGTTTTAGAGTTGCTGATGGTTTTTAGGGTTTTTATTGGTTTTAAGGTATTTTATGATTTTTATGAGGTTTATGGTTTTTATGGTTTTATGTTTTTTTATTGAATAGGATTTTAGGGTGTTTTAATGGTTTTTGGGTTTTAAGGTTTTCATTGTGGTTTTTAATGTTTTCAATTAATTATTAGCATTTTTTTGGATTTTTATCGGTTTTTAGGGTTTTTCTGGATTTTGAGGGTTTTTAGGGGTTTGGGGGTTTTTTTATCATTTTTAAGTTTATTTTGGGTTTTAATTTTTTTTAGGTTTTTTCTGTTTTCTTTGGGATTTTCATGGTTTTATGTCTTTTTACATTCTTAGGATTTTTTAGGATCATAATGGTTTTCAAGTTTATTAGATTTTTTTAGGGTTTTAGGGGTTTTTAGGTTTTTCTGTTTTCCATGCTTGGGGCGGGTTTGGTTATTTTTAGTTTTTTAGGGTTTTAAATTATTTTAGAGGTTTATAATGTTTTATGTGCTTAAAGGGTTTTAGAGTTTTAGAATATTTTTTGGGTTTTTATGATTCTTTAGGGATTTTAGCATTTTAATGTTATTAAGGGATTTAAGTGTTTATAGGTTTTTATGGTTTTCATAGTGGTTTTCAATGTATTTATGGTTTTTTACATTTTTTGGTATTTTATTTATTTTTTATTAATTTTATAGATTTTATGGTTTTTAGGGATTTTGAGTGTTTTAGGGTTTTATGGTTTTTTTTGTTTGTTAGAGTGTTTTTTGATATTTTTAAGGTTTTTAAAGTATTTTTGAATTTTTTTATTGTTTATATGGGTTTAAAGTGTTTTAGAGTTTTCATGGGTTTTAGGGTTTTATGGGTTTTATGGTTTTTTAAGGTTTTGAGGGGGTTTTATGGTTTTAGGGGTTTTACGGTTTTTAGGTTCTTCTAGAGATTTTGAGGGTTTTCATGGATCTTAGGAGTTTTAGCATTTTCTAGGTTTTGTAGGGGATTTATGTGTTTTTATGTTTTTTAGGTTTTTAGGGTTTTTCATTGTTTTTATGGTTTTTTATGTTTTTAGGGATTTTTATGCACTTTTAAGGATTTTATTAGATTTTATAGCTCTTAGGGATTTTTTGGGTGTTTATGGGTTTTTTGGTTTTTTAGGTTTTTTTGTTTTGTTTGTTTTTAGGGTTTTTTTTGTGTCTTTAGGGGTTTTAATTTTTTAAATAGTCTTTAAAATTATTTGGGGTTTAAATGTGTTTTCGTGTTTTAATTTGGCTTTTAGATTTTTTTATGGGAAATAAGGTTTTTAAGGTTCTGAGGGTTTTTAATGTTTTTATTGTTTTTAGGGTTTTAGGGTTTTTTTTATTTTCACGGGTTTTTGAATATTTTAGGATTTAAAAGGATCTATTTTTTTTAGATTTTCTTAGTGTTTTTAAGGGTTTTAGGTTTTTTATGTTTTATGTTATTTTAGGTACTTTTTAATATTTTTATCTGATTTTAGAGGTTTTATGGATTTTGATGGGTTTTAGGGGTTTTTGAGTTTTTTATAGGTTTTTTGGTTTTGTAGATATTTTTAGCGTTTTTGGGGTTTTAAAGGATGTTTTGTGTTTTTAGTGGGATTTAATGTTTTTATTGGTTTTTAATGGTTTTTAAGGGTTTTTACAAATTTTTATGGATTTGTAGGGGTTTTAGAGTTTCTTTATGTTTTTAGGGGGTTTAAGTGTTTTTAGGTTTTCGAAGTTTTCTTATGGTTTTCTAGGTTTCTATGGATTTTTACATTTTAGGGATTTGTATTGTCTTTTCAATATTTTTCATGTTTTTAGAGTCTTTAGGAAATTCAAGGGTCTTTAGAGTTTTTTAGGGTTATTATGTTTTTCTATCTGTAGGTTTTTAGCAGGTTTAACTGTTTTTAGGTTTTACGGTTTTCTTTAGTGTTTTTAGTGTTTTTAAAGGTTCTTAAATTTTTAGGGATACTAGTTCTTTTTAAAGATTTTTATTATTTTTTAGGGTTTTATAGATTTTGAGGGCATTGGGAGTTTTTAGGGTATTTATGGTTTTTATGGGGTTTTTTTGGGTTTTTAGTTTCCTAATATTTTTATGGTTTTTATTGTTTTTTAATGTTTTTAGGGGTTTGAATGGCTTTTATATTATGTTAGTGGGTTTTAAGGGTTTTAAGTGGTTTTAGGGTCACTTTATGTTTTCAGGGGGTTTATGGTTTTTATTGTTTTTAAGGGTTTTATGGTTTCTAAGGTTTTTATCATTTTTAGTTTTTCGTCTGTTTTAAGTGTTTTTTGGTTTTCATGATTTTCTTTGGGTTTTTCAGTGGTTTTAAAAAAAAATCATTTCCAAGTATTTTTATTCCTATTTTAGTTTCATTATGGTTTTATAGGATTTTTAGGGATTTAATAGGTTATTAGGGTTTTAGAACATTTTAGGGTTTTATGGGTATAATGCATTTTTTTGTATTTATCACATTCTTATGGATTTTAGTGTTTTTAAGGTTCTTAACATTTTTCAGGATTTTTAGATCTTTTTAATGATTTTTATTATTTTTTAGGGTTTTTAGGGGTTTATATGGATTTCTAGGTTTGTGGTGTTTTTAAACGATTTTATTGTTCTAAAGGGTTTTGTCAAATTTTTAGTGTGTTTTTCATTTTTTATGGGTTTTAGGGTTGTTTAAGGTTTTTTGGGGTTTATGGTTTTTGTGTTTATTATGTTTTTTAGAGTTTTTGTATTTTCAAGGTATTGGGGGTCTAAATTTTTTATGTTTTTTAAATTTTTTCTTATGGATTTTAAGGGGTTTTAGTTTTTTATGTTTTTTTGGATTTTAGGGATTTTATGGATTTTTTAGGATTTTTACAGTTTTTAGGGTTTTTAGGGATTTTGATAGTTTTTCAATTTTTTTAAGTTTTTTAGGGTATTTATGTTTTCTTAGATTTTTTTTACAATTTTAGGGTTTCAATGGGGTTTTAGTGTTCTCAGTGGTTTTAAGGTTTTATTGGTTTTTAAGGTTTTTATGGTTTTTAGGGGTTTTATGGTTTTATGGGATTTTACGGGGTTTTTTTGATATTTTAGGTTTTCATCGTTTTTTTAGGGGTTTTAAGTGTTTTAAATTTTTCATGGATTTCATAGTGGTTTTCGAGGTTTTTATGGGTTTTGATATTTTTCTGTATTTTTTGGAATTATATGGTTTTTATGCATTTTTTGGATTTTGAATATAATTAGGGGTTTTTCAAGATTTTATGATTTTTACCTTTTTTATTTTTTAAGGGTTTTAAGGTTCTATTGGTTTTTAAGGTTTCCATAAAGGTTTTCTTGGTTTTTATGATTATTTTTTTATTTAGGGATTTTAGGTTCTTTTATGACTTTTTTTTGGGTTTTTAGGGTATTATTGGGTATTAGGTTTTTAGGGTTTCTATAGTTTTTTTTGTGTTTTAGGGGTTTTTTTTTATTTTTTATGGTTTTAATGAATATTTATAATTTTTTTATTATTTTATAGGTTTTAAGGTCTTTTAGAGATTTTCGTTCTTCTTATGGTTTTTATTGATTGTCATTTTTCTAATGTTTTTATATGTTTTTATGGATTTTATTTTTTTATAGGTTTTAGAATTTTTTTCAATTTATCGGGCTTATAAGGGTTTTTTGGTTTTTAAGGTTTTCTTAGTGGTTTATATAGATTTTTAGGAAATTTTTACATTTTTTTGGGAATTGAGGTCCTTAATTATATTTTTACAGTTTATTTAGATTTTTAGAGATTTTGAGGGTTTTGGGTTTTTAGGGTTCTTAGGGGTTTTTTGGGTTTTTTTAGGTTTTTTTGAGTATTTTTAGTTTCTTCTATTTTTTTGTGTTTTTTAAAGTTATTTGGTTTTTAAAATATTTTAAGTGATTATAGTGGTTTTTAGGGTCTATGGGTTTTTAGGATTTTTATGATTTTAGTGGTTTTATGTTTTTTTTGGGATCAAAGGTTGTAGGTTCTTTTAGGGTTTTAGAGTATTTTGTTTCTTTGGGGTTTTGATTGTTTTAATGTTTTTAAGGTTTTATAAGGGTTATTTTTTTTTAATTTTTTTAAGGTATTTAATTTTTTAGTGTTTTTAAAAGTTTTATGTGGCATTAGGTTTTTAAGGGTTTCTTAGGTATTTTACTGTTTTTTAGGGTTTACATTTTTTAGGTTTTTTAGGTGTTTTAGTGTTTTTTAGTTTTTTAAAGGTTTCATAAATTTTATTTTTTTGGGTGGTTGATATTGTTAATAGCTTCTTGGGATATTTTAAAATTTTTATGGGTTTTAGGGTTTTTAGAAATTTTAATGATTTTTAGTCTTTTTACGATTTTTTTTTATTTTTGGGGTTTTTGGATTTTTTGGATTTTGGGATTTTTTGAGCTCTTTAATAGTTTTAAATGTTTTTATAGTTTTTACAAAAAAATTTGATTTAAATGATTTTTATAGTTTTTAGTGGTTTGTAGAGTTTAATGGGGTTTTTATATTTTTTTTAAAGCTTTTTAGGGGGTTTTGGGTTTTTAAGGGTTTTAAGGTTTTTTTATTATATTTAGGGATTTTATAATTTTTTGGTTCTTAAGGGTATTTTAGTGTTTTTAGGTTTTTATTGATTTTCATAGGGGCTTTGGGTTTTTTTAGGTGATTTATGATTTTATAAATTTTTAGGGATTTTTTGGATTTTTATGGTTTTTAGGGTTTTAGGGATTTTAAAGCTTATTAGGGGTTTATGGATTTCTAATTTTTTATATAATTATTTATGTTTTATAGGGTTTTAATGATATATATTATTTAAGGTTTTTTTTAAAAATTTTCTTTTGTTTTTGGGTTTTTTAAATTTAGAGAAATATTTGGTGATTTTTTAGGATTTTTATGGGTTTATGTATTTTCCGTGTTTTTTATGATTTTTTTGGGTACTTTTGGGGTTTTATGGTTTTTTACGTTTTTATGGTTTTTTTAGTTTGATAGGGGTTTTATGTTTTTCCATGTTTTTTAACATTTTTGGGGTAGAATTGGTTTTTATAATTTTTGTGATTTTTTGTGGTTTTTGGGTTTTTAGTCACTTTTATATTTAGGGGTTTTTATGGATTTCATGGTTTTTTAATTTTTAGTTATTTTTAGGGTTTCTATATTTTTAGGTCTTTTGGGTTGTAATTATTTATAGTATTTTAATGTTTTTTATGAATTTTCACCGTTTTTAGGGTTCTTTTTGTTTTTACGGATTTTAAGGTCTTTCAGAAACACTATGGGTTTTTCAGTTTCTAGGGATTATGATGGGTTTTTGGTTTTTTGGGGTTTTTTGATTCATTTGGGGTTTTATGTATTTTTTTTGTTTTTAGGGGTTTTTAATGTTCGTTTATCATTTTTTAAAATTTTTCAGTTTGAAGGGTTTTTATTATTTCTTATTGGTTTTTCTAGTTTTTATGGTCTTTAGGGGTTTTATGATTTTTCATGGTTTTTGGAGTTTTGGTTCTTTTATTTTTATTGAATTTTTAGGGTTTTAGTGGTTTTAAGTGTGTTCTGGTTTTTTTGGTTTTCATAGGGTCTTTTGAAGGATTTTTTGGGTTTTCAAATTTTTAGAGATTTTTAGGCATTTTAGCAATTTTATGGGTTTTTATGGTTTTTGGGGAATTTTGGGAATTTTAGGGTTTTAGAGGCTTTTAAGGTTTTTAGCTTTTTTATGTTTTTAGGGGTTTAAAGTTTTTTTACATTTTATAGTTTACTTAGGGGTTTTTAGGTTTTTTGGTGTTTTTACATTTTAAGGTATTTTTGAGGAATTGTATGGGCTTTGGGTTTTTAGGGATTTTGAGGGGGTTTTTTTACGGTTTTAAATGTTTTATTTGTTTTTTAACATTTTTATAGTTTTCAATGGTTTTTAGCTTTTTTAGTTTTTTATGGTATTTATTGGATTTTAGGGATTTTACTGTTTTAAAGGTTTTTGTGGTTTTTATGGTTATTAGGGTTTTTAGTGGTTTTAGGATTTTTTATGTTTTTTTTGGGATTTTATGTGTTTTTTGTATTTTTGGTGTTTTTTAATGTTTTAAGGCAGTTAAAGGGTTTTTTCATTATTTAGTGTTTTTATGGGTTTTATGGGGTTTTAGTGTTTTTAAATATTTTATGTGTTTTATGTTTTTTAGGATGTTTAGGGGTTCTTAAAGTTTTTCGGGTTTTTAGTTTTTTAGGTTTTTTAGCGTGTTTTAGTATTTTATATCGATTTTATGTGTTTTGAGAGTTTTAAGCTTTTATTATGATTTTTCAAGGTTTTTATGTATTTTTTGGGATATTTTAGGATTTTCTGGTTTTTCTGGTTTTTAGGGATTTTGACAGTTCTTAGGGCTTCTTAGGGTTCTTTTGGTTTTTCTGGGATTTTAGTGGTTTTTTTTGAGTTTTTAATGGTTTTATGGTTTTTTAGAGTTTTATTTTAATTTTAGGGGTTTAAAGGGTTTTTATAGTTTTTAGTGGGTTTTAGGGTTTTTAGGGGTTATTAGAGTATTTTAAGGTTTATAAGTGTTTTTATGATTTTTATGGGTTTTTTGGGTTTTTAAGGAATTATATGGTTTTTAGTGTAATTAGATTTTTTAGTGGTTTTAAATATTTTATATTTTTAACTTTCTCTTAGGTGTTTTTAGTGTTTTTAGGATTTTTTTTGTTTTTTTTTTGGATTTTTAGGGATTTTAAAGGACTTCTATGGTTTTTTGGTTTTTTAGGGATTTAAGGGATTTTGAGAGTTTCCAGGGGGGTTGGTATTTGTAGGGTCCTGAAAAAAATCAGAAAAAGAGAATGATGATCCCCTTTAATTCAAGGGAGATTCTACCCAATTTCCCTTCAAAAGGATTGGGCAAATGTGGAGAATAATCAAGGATGGCGAAGGACGAATCGGTATGCCGACCGGTTTAATTTTAACTACGCACGACCAGTTCCGTGAAGCATCCGTCCTCCGCGGACCGTTGTCGTTCGCGAAATGGAGGCGGAGATCCTCCGCGGTCGCGAGGCGGGACAGGTGCCAACCCAGTTCACCATTCTGGACCACCCCAGTCGTGAGCCGTGTCAATCGGCCCGAACCGCCTCCACCGTCATTCGCGAAATGGAGGCAGAACCCTCTACGGCCGCAAAGCACTCCCCGAGTTTGGTTCACGGAGGAGTGTTTAATACCCCACGAGTCGCGGATTGACCAAGTCAACCGGAAACCGGGTTTTCAGTCATGGGCCTCCGCAAAAGGTGTCGCGTGACCACAGATACATATCTTTCCCCACTCTATAAAAGGAGACTGATGGGGAAGGGAGGAAGGATTGGGATGATTGGAGGATGGAGAGGAGATCGGTAAGATTTGGGTGGAAGGATTTTGAAGGAAATCTTGGGATTTTGGAAGTTCAAGTTCGCGAACTAGAGAACGTATGAACCTGGGAACAAACTAATAAGGAACCAAGAAAACGCATAATAACTTGGTGAACCACGAACTTAAAATAACAAAGAAGATAAAACTGCGAACTAGGGTCCTTTCGCAGATATACTCCCTGTGGACCGGGGAGTTTATGCCTCTTTTCCGATCCGTCGCACCGCGTAGCACCCTTCTACGCGGGCGAAGCCCCGACCGACAGGCCTCCAGCCAGTGCCGCCCTTGGCCGTTGTTGCCTGCATGGAACCCTCCGCGGACCACCATGGTTCGTGGATCGAACCCGGAGCCGTGAACCACCATGGTTCTTGGGATTCCCATCAGTCCGCGGACCACCCTGTTTCACGGACGGCCTCTCCAGCCGCGTAGAACTTCCCTACGTGAAGGGCACCACCACCCTTACCCCAGTGTATCCTACCCAAACCTCCGGAGTTCCCATTCCCCGAGCCATATAAAATCCTTCCAATTTCAATACGGCCTGATCCTTCACAGCCTCCTCATTGGCCTACTCATCGGCCCCAAGCCGAGGCCTCCACCAGAGCCACCGAATCCATGTGGTGTAACCCTCAGGCGCATTAGTGCGCTGTTTTGAGTTCACATACCCACGGTAAATAGGGGAAAAGGGGTTTCCCCAACCCTTGGGAGGATTCCCGAAGCATTCCTGGGTTAACATTCCCACGGTAATGCGGGGTCTGATCCCGAGATCCCCCTTTCTGCCTCTACTCGCCAGGATGGGGGGTTGCACGCTCCGACAATCGGGCACTTCTCCCCTCCCCAGAGAGGGGGAGACATACCCCTCCAAAGGCAGCCGTCCCCAGGCACCTCGGTACTTCCCCGAGTATTTTTATGGGGAACAAAAAAGTTGACGGGCACAGGAGCACCACTTTCCCTCTCCCACTGTGCTTTGTTGCCACGGGCACCCATACCGGAGTAATCCCTGACATTATGGGTCGCCCTCATGCATAAGCCCCACTCCACTTCTCACGGACGCACCTTTCACAACGTGATCCTCTGGTCTCTGTTTCTTCTTTTTTCTTGCACCAAGCATTACTCACGTGGGCATAGAGTAAGCATCGACCATGACATCCTCTTATGGGCCTCCTTAGAGTGTAAGCCTCAATCCATTATTCTGGGCCTCGTCAGAGTGTAAGACCCAATCCATCACTATGGGACTCCTCATAGTGTAATCCCCAATCCATCATTCTTGGCCTCCTCAGAGTGTAAGCCCCAATCCATTCCTCTGGGCCTCCTCAGAGTGTAAGCCCCAATCCATCATTATGGGCCTCTTCAGAGTGTAAGCCCCAATCCATAATTCTGGGCCTCCTCAGAGTGTAAGCCCCAATCAATTCCTCTGGGCCATCTCAGAGTGTATGTCCCAAGCCAATGAAAACTACGATGACTTTGATTCCCTACCATAGGGATATGTAGGAAGCCTCTATGAGGTTCAAGCCCGATTACCAGCGGACCCCCTTGGTCCACCTTCACGTCAGTTCTCTGACGCTCCCATTCGAACTATGTGGACATTGATCCTTGTCCCCTAAGCAGGGTACGCAGGAAGCCTCCATGAGGTTCAAGCCCAACAACCGGCCGATCCGACTATCTTCACATCGGTTTATCGTGCCACTCCTAGTTCCTCCTTAATGAGTTCTGACTCCTCGGGGTCATTAATCCAATGAGGGATGGTAAACCTCGGGCATAAATGATTCTGAACCACTGCGTTCAGCTGACCATTGCCCACCGGGGTTAAATCCATGGATACTAAGTTTGGGTATAAACCAAAGATTCGTAAACATATGAATACATCTTAAATCTATAAGAGAGTCCCGGAACAGGCAATAATTCCCCCCCAAAAGGGTGCGATGAGACTGACCTCCCATCCTCTCTGCCAATGTGAGTTCTTAAGCGTCGCTGGTCAGACCATCTGGCGAACACCTGCCTTTGGAAAGCAGGTCCACGTGTCATCAGATACGGAACCGTTGGGCATTTTGAGACCGACTGCGAAACAAAAATGGTAAAACTGATGTGAATATTTAACCAACCGTGACAGATTTAACTTAATCCCACCCTGTGCCCCCTTTTACTCAGAAGGAGGGCCAAGAAAGGTCATTATTTACACATGGGATCATGAGATGCTGCTTTGAAGGGTTTTATTCTTGTATTTGCTAAAAATTTTTACAGGTACTACCTTCAGAACTCCCTTCGATCCAATGGCATCCCAAAGGAACTCACCAGTGCGTGCTTCCAACTATGCAATGATAGGACTTCCTCAACTACGGAGGACCCCATCACCCACCCAGCGTCTTCAACGCTGGGTATCGGATGCACTGATCTGAGAGTAACACGTGAACGGAACTCTCCCAACAGTGGAGGCAGCCATGGACTCCCTCCAATCCGCTAGAATTTTCCAATCGCCTGCCCAGCAGCGGCCGCAAAGGCAGATCCAGACAGCCCCTGTTGCAGTCTCCTACCGTTTTGGGAGTCTGTCCCTAGAACGGGACAATGCATACCTCCCTTATCTAAGGGAGGCAGATGAGGTTGACGTTAAGGATTTCATACCTGTCGAACGGGGGTTCTGCTCCAAGGCCCCCGCCAGAAGGCGTCATCGCGGTCACGCCACGACTCAACATCCTCGCGTTGAGGAGGATGTCTCCCCGAGGATTCAGGCCCACGCTCCAAGAGCTCCGACCCCTCAAACCGCCCGATGAGGGCGGAAGATGTACAATCAGGGACTGGTCATCACCCTGGTCCTTGAGGAGGAGCTCCACTGCCCAGCCACGGAGACGTACCACAAACAGGCACCTACACCTGTTCGATCCTCCCGATCCCACCATCAAGACATGGTGGCATCATACAAGCCGGCGCACATCCTCACCGAGCTCCATCAAGCCCATCGCTCACACAGTACGACACTTACCAGGCAGGCACCTCTCCCTGCCCAGGGTCATTAATCCCACCAACCTAACGTGGTGGCCACCCAGTTCCTGCAGGACCAGCTTCTAGCTGATGCTCCTGATGCCTACCACCCTGATATGGTGGAGATCATTAAAGCCCACCACCCAGATGTGGCAGCAAATCATGGGCGGACACGTCTCCCCACCAACAAAGGCCACTGACTCGATACGTTGGGAAACCAATATATACAGGTCAGGCTCACTGCGAATGTAAGTAAAGTCTTCCATCCCGATGTGGTGGCTAACAGAGTGATAAACCAGTGTATCCCGGAACAGGGGCAGATTCATTCACCTACCCCGACCCAGAAGAATTTTCAGTACCCACTGACCACCGGAGGACCCAAGCAGGATATTCCTACTCTGATACTAGAATGGGCCTTCATACCTATTCCAACCAAATATGTCTCTCTACATATCCTGGAAATTATGGAGGAGCAGGTACCGATCCCAGATCCTATCTTGCAGACTTTCCAGAATGAAATTGCATCAGCGGAAACAGCAAGGACTCAGGCCCGTGAGCCCATCTCCCCAATTGAGGTGACTCATCTGAGAGACGAGATAGCCACCTCTAAGCATATTTTCATCCCTTCATCTGCCCAAGAGGGTCGCTAGCCATATTTGGCGACGCAAGGGCAACCTGATCGAGAAACTTCACTCGTTCCAAATGGGGGACACCCGTCCATCACGGTAGATGCTCCGGAGCAGGAATATATCCATGATAAAAGTCAAGATGTTCTTCGGTGTATCCTAGTAGCATCATGGGACCTAATTAGACAGGGACCCAATGGTGAAGGTATTTTTCAACAACAGACGGTCCCCACTGCCCGCAAAAGAGCACCCTGAACACGCCAAAGGCAGCCGGAAAATAAAGAGGGAGTTCATGACTCTGCTCTTCTAGATGCTGGGGTTCCCAATACCGCTAAGCATACATCAAAGGCTCAGAACCCTGCCCATCCATTACCACATTATGGGAGTGGCAGTAGTAGTGGTAGAGGTCCTCCCCGCAATGTTGCTACCATCAGCTCTGAAGGTCCTCCCTAGAGCACCCGTGGGGGCTTCTCCCGCAGGCATATAACAATTGATCATGAGAGCTCCTCTTTTGATGCGAGTCATGGAAACCCTCCACTTGGATAGAATATCGACTAGCAAGAAGGTCCTCCACTTACTGCGGTCCACCCTGAAGGTCCTCCCAGGGGTATACACTGCAAACACTCTCCATGCAGTGGGACCAAAAATTATGATAGTAGTCCTCACTATCATAGTCACAACTGCAGAGGCCTTCCCCGCAGTGACGTCTCATCACGACAAGAAGGACCTCCCCTTGTCGTAGCCTGCCCTGAAGGTCCTCCCCAGGGGTTATGCTGCAACGTAACTCCACGCAGCCAGACATCATATCACTGTGGTAGTCCCCTCCACCCCGATAACAGAGGTCCTCCTCATAGAGACATCAAGAAACGAGAAGGCCCTCCCCTCGTTGAGGTACATTCTGGAGGCCCTCCCCAAGATTTATCCCGCATATATTCTCCCTATGGCAGCAGTAATGGTAGTCCTCTCCATTGCCGTAGCTGTGATGGTAGTCCTTGCCACCACGACCGCCATTGTGAAGGTCCTCCTCGCATTGGCCCCAAGCAACAAGAAGGTACTCCCCTTGTTGCAGTGTGTCCTGAAGGTCCTCCCCAGGATGCACATCGAACGTTAATCCATGATGGTAATCCTCACCATGATAGCAGTTATTATGAAGGTCCTCCTCGTAACGACGCTACGCATCCAGAAGGTCCTCCCCTTGTTGTGACATGCCTTGGAGGTCCTCCCCAGGGTGTACAATGCAAAAGTACTCTATGCAGTGAAGCATCAAGAAGTAATGGTAGTTCTCACCAATATGGCCGCCATTGCGGAGGTCCTCCTCACGATGACATATCATATTGATACGAAGGTCCTCCTCCTGCCGAATCAAGCACAAAAAATACCTTGTATGCTAAGGCACACAGAAGGATGGGATCAAGCATGTTAGATTCCCGGATAGTCGTCGACGACATCCTTATGCGATCAGGAGATGGTCCAGGGTCGCGTTCTTCCTCTTAACCACCTCGAAATCACCCACATAATGATTCAGCACCTATCGGTCCCACGGCCTCTGACCACATTGGCAGCGAGCATCTCAGTTGGGCCAACCAGGTAGAGGAGTCACTAGCGGAGGAGTATGCCGATATGCTGCACCTATGGAAAGGACTGGCCAGGGATGATATACCAGTTTTTTTGGCCTACAGACACCTCTCAGTTCGACATGCCCAGAGAGTTGTCGAAAGAATGCGTACACAACATCTTCCATAATATATGGAAAACCCTCCACCAACTGAAATCAAGCTTCCTGCCCTACGATGGGTATGTAGACCACGTCAAGACAAAAGGGGACCTCTTGCGTCACATCGACCTGGAAGCTCTTCCTTCAGCATAGAAATAGCGACCCAAGAGGCGTAAAGGAAACATGGAGATAGCATGCCTCTGTGCGCTACACCAGTTGCGCCGCCTCATCGGTGACGCTTCGACGGGAGTCCATATCAGGGGATGGGGAGAACATGGAGCTCTACATTTGACTCCGCTCCGTGCCCAGAAGAACCTGTTCGGCATGGTGTCTTACAACGTCATCACGTCAAGACGACAATAGAGTGTTCTCTCTATTCAGGAAGGGATACACACCCAGCAGAGTCAGGCTTTGAGTAAGTCCCAGAAGAGTCAAGCCCGAGGGGAACACGCCATTCAAGAACTCCTGAATCTGGTCACCGAGAGCATACAACAGGCCTCTCTCTTAAGAGAGTCCAATCAGTGATCTTTGCCTGCCTCCCCAGAAGGGATTGATTCACAGAAGAACTCGGTACCAAACCCAGTTCACCCCCGAATGGGGGCAGGCAAGATCAGGCAGGTAGCGATAGCCGCAGCCACTACCGAAATCTAGGGTCAACCCCAGCCTGCAGAAATGGGGTCATTTTTAACAACAAATGCCCCCTGTAAGACCAATAAAACTGGGAAGAGACTCGATATCCAAGGAACGGAGCTGACCCCTACCCTCAGGGCTGGGGGCATTATTACCCCCTAAACAACAACCTCCCCCAAGAGAGTCAGTATTCTCTCATCGAGGGGGGGGGGACAATAAAAAGAGGAGGTTCTCGTCCTATCCCATCATTTGAATAATCATCCCCCCAAGAGGAAGGCGCACTGTAAGGTCACACAAAAGAACCCTCCACGCCACTCTTCGTCAAGAAGCTCGAAGGCAATCCCAGGTCACGAAAGGGAAGGCCAGCAGAAGATGCGGTAGATCCTCTTCCCATTTGGAAGATGACATCTTCTCCGCCCCACGATATGCATCTATCAACGTCATAGAGGTTAACCCCACGTGTGAAAATAGAGATACTGCAAATCAGTAGGGGTCAAGAGATGATGGTTCTGGTCAGGTTGTGACTCACAACAAACCACATGGTGTGCACACCCAGAACTAGAGGGCCACCCTAAATATTTCCTCCCTTCCAGCCAACCCTCATCCTCCCACCATGCAAGCCTCCAAAAAGGATAAGAACAAAATACTGGTTACCCCTAACCTGCCTCCTTCTCTAGACAAATATGAGCCACTCACGCTCGAAGAGAGATTTGTGCGACAATAATGGGAGATGAAAGAATTGAGTCAGCTTAACGCTGAGCTACTCTAGAGGAACCGCCTTATCAAAAGTGCATCCCAGGAGGAGACACATCATGCACTCCCAACACATGCACCTCAAAGACTAAGGTTTTCCCCGACAAACGAAACACAGTCAGGGTTGCCATCCAATGAGGCTCCTGGCCCATTCAACTATGTAAACGTAGATTTGGATGAATACCAAGACTTCCCTTCACTCAAGAAGCAACCGTAGTGAGTACGCCTGAACCCTCTAAAGGTGCCACAAATGGCACATGCATCCCTGGTGCCAGCCAATCCGGATCTCAGGCAATGCCTTGGTCTATGCCTGCCCAGGACCGGGCCGAACATGATGTAAACTAGGGTCTCACTAACACCATTGAGGAGATAACAGATCGATTAGAATCAATGGAAGGTTAACGTGCTCCGATACAGCCAGAGTGGAAACCCTACCCGGATTGGGTGAGCAACACACCACCTCCACCCAATTTTGGGAGCTTAGTATTCCCTATATTCAATGGATCAGGAAATCCGGAACAACATTTGATGCACTAAGCATCCTATTGAAACCCTATGATGTGAACCCCGGAGCAACAAGAAGCAGTAAAACTCATATGCTTCGTACAGACCTTGTAAGGATCTGCCTTCGTCTAGTATACGATTCTGCTATCCCAGTCAATAAAGAGTTGGGAAGACCTTAGGCAGAAGTTCCTGTTCCACTTCAGCTCAACGTTTCCTAAAACAACGGTCAGTGATCTCATGAACTGCAAGAAGAGGGAGAATGAGAGGTTCTCAGATTTCATCACTAGATGGAAAGGTCTGACCTATTCACTAAATAGGCTGATGCCTCAAGATGAGATGCTATCCATATGCATCAATAATCTTTGAGATGAGCTGCGAACACCGCTCATACCAGTGGAGTGCACCACTGGCTTCTGCCATCTCTCTGACATTCCCCAGAGAATTGAGGACTCCATTCAGCAAACTAATTCGAATTACTGAATAGCCTCATAGGCTCCTGCGAAAAGAGCCTCTAGAGCTGAAGCGTCCGCTG
The DNA here is from genome assembly GCA_963277665.1 of Viscum album. Lineage (NCBI taxonomy): Eukaryota > Viridiplantae > Streptophyta > Magnoliopsida > Santalales > Viscaceae > Viscum > Viscum album. The sequence goes on along the minus strand of OY728132.1, from coordinate 1,785,009,873 downwards.
TCACACTCAAGTCGGCCCCTGTGCCCACTCCACCGCTCATGCCTCCACCAAATCGTCAAGGGCATCCTTCATATCAGCGGCCACCTCTTCCTAAATGGGACGATCAGCGAGGACCAAAGCGGAACTAGTTTGAGGAACAAAAACAAAAATTATACTCATTCCGAGACGATCAAGTCCACGGCTACTTCATTTCTGCCATGAACTACAACTTGCTCCACCTCCCGGAGCCGAGGAAACCTAAAGAGGTAAGCGGTGATGACAGGCCAGATTACTGCCCCTACCATCAGATGTTGGGGCACAATATAAGAGAATGATTCATCTTAAAATACCTTCTGTAGAGGATGGTAGACTCTAGATAGGTCGAGCTGGGACCACCCCCAGCACATGTGGCATGTATCTCTACCACCAACTCTGTCAAAGAGGATGGGTGGCAGAAAGTCACTAGCAATCAGGGGTAGAAATTTCACAACTGGATGACTTGGAAGACTATCAACCGAGCCCAGGGCATACTCCGAGCTCAACTACAGTAGCCGGTGTTACCACCAATATCCCCTAAATATGTAGAGCCGACAGTATCGACCTCACAACCCTCCATGAGCCGGTCATCTCGGTGTAGTCAAAGAAGAAGGAAAAAATCACAAGAGGAGCAGTTCGTGATGAGGCCAAAGTTAGTCTCGGCCCTTGAAGATTATATGCCCTCGAATTTGGCACCACAGGCACCGACCCACCAAACTACACCATCAGGGACAACCAACCAGGTTGACCTGTCAGAGGATGAAGAGCTAATATTTGGTTCTATTAACGTCATCCATCTTATGGAATGATTCCCTAACGAAGGGTATGGTTACAAACTCGAGTTCCCTGCACAAGGATCCGGGAGGAGGAATCGCAGAGGTAGGGGATACTAGGTGAGGTGCAGCCACGGCCGAAACCAACCCTACGGTTGTACCCCAGACCAAACCGTCAATATCGCGGAAACCCGTGGGAGAGCCCTTCAAAGGACTCAGCAGGAGAATGAATTCCCATCCACCTCTACAAGTAGCCACTCAGGCCCTATTGTTCTGCGATACCAACTAGAGGAGGAAAAAGTTTATGGCCGCCTAGTACACACAAACAGACCGACTGGGCCAAGTCCTCAAAATACGGGAGCACCATAGATATCCGACCCCGTGGACGGTCCCTCCTCGTCAAATGCTCCATCCCCTAAATCACCCGCTAAGACTCTCCGGCCAACAGAGAAACGTCGGCCGCTGAAGAAAAAATACGATATCCTAAATCAGCTGGCATCGGTACCAGCCAAGCTGTCAATCCTCGATGCCCTAAGTCTGTCAGCAGACCTCAGTGAGGCACTTATAGAAGCTTTGATTAGCCCCTAGGAGTTTCAAGCTGAGGTAGTTGCTGCCAAAATTTACCGGACGGAGACTGACCTTGCGGAATGTATTGTGGTGATTTACTTCCCCAATCAAGATGAATATGTCATCATGAAAGGACACATCATACCACTATATGTGTCCGAAACACTGAATGGAATTGAGATCTGGAAATTATTTGTAGACAATGGATCTGGAGTTAACCTCCTTCCCCTACGGACACTCCATAAATTGGGCTACAGTGAGGACGACCTAATTCCCTCGGCCATGACTCTGTTGGTTTACGACAAGATTGAGTAGAAACCAATGGGACAAATTAAGCTAAAGACCCATTTTGGTGACCAGATAGCCTACATGGAATTCCTGGTGGTCCGGTAGAGCACAACATTCAATGCCCTGTTAGGAAGGTCGTGGATCCATAAGAATATGGTCGTTCGTTCATCCTACCACCAGTGTATCAAGTACTATGTCAATGGAAAAAGTGGAACATTGCACGCCGACAAGGCCCCTTTCGAGCTCTTCGAGTCACATTACATTGACGTCCGGTTCTATGAGCAAAAGAAAAAGAAGCCTTTGGTCGATGGTGTCAACTGGTTCCCCGCTCAAGATGGCATAGAAATGGTTCCTGATGACCCCCTCAGGAAGCTTGGCAGAGATTATGTCCGTCCCATCAACCATGTTAAGAGTAGGAGTTCAAGTATGGACACACACTCAGATGTCCTCATGACTTCAGCAATGATGGCCGAGCACGATAATGCGGGAACATCTGCCAACCCTCGATCTGGGGACAAATACTCGAGTAAGGACGCCAATGACACCCCGCCTCCAGACTCCCAAGAGCCCGTGTTAGGAGCTCTCTCCTCGTCGGATCAAGAAGATGAGGACTTGGGAGAAGAAGAGGGGGAAGATCTCAGGGATGCACCTCCTGCATTTGAGGAGGGTATCTCTACCATAGTGGAAGAGATCAGGGAAATAAACCTGGGTACCGAGGAAGATCTGAGGCCTACTCTCATTAGTGCAGCCATGTTCCCCGAGGAGCATGAGGTATATACCTCTTTCCTGAGGAAACATCGGGATTTTTTTCCAATAATTACATATAAATGTCGGGACTCGATCCCGAAGTGGAGACGCATCACCTTGGTCTCTCAGAAGACCACCGAGGCTATAAACAGGCCGCCAGAAAGATGCATCCCTCACATGCCGCCAAAATAGAGGTTGAAGTCAATAAGATCATTAAAGCAGGCTTCATTCAGGAGTTCCAGTACCCCATTTGGTTGTCCTACATCATCCCTGTCAAGAAAAATAATGGACAAATCCGTGTCTGCATTGACTTCAGAGATCTCAATTGGCATTCTCCAAAAGATGATTTCCTGGTCCCGATCACTGAATTATTAATCGATACGACGGCCAGGTATGAGGCTCTATCCTTCATGGACGGGTATTAGGTATATAATCAAATTAGGATGGCCCAAGAAGATGAAGAATCCACTGCTTTCAAGGCCCCTCAAGGGGTATTCTATTACAGGGTCATGCCCTTTGGTCTCAAGAACGTTGGCACCACATATCAGCGTGCCATGCATCAGATCTTTAAATCGTTCCTAGGGAAATGCATTGAATGTTATGTGGATGACCTGGTGGTCAAGTCCAGATAGTGCTTGAATCACCTGTCATACCTTGAGACCATCTTCAACAATCTCCAACATCATATCTTGAAGATGAACCCCTTGAAACTTGCCTTTGGGGATACCTTAGGGAAATTCCTTGGCTTTTTCGTATGCCATCGTGGCATCGAAGTGAACCCTGAGAAGACAAAGGTTATCCATGGATTACCACCTCCCCAAAATATCACCGAGTTGAGGGGATTTCAAGGACACCTAGCCTATATTAGGCAGTTCATAGGCAACCTGGAAGGGAAATGTTTTCCCTCCACCAGGTTAATGATAAAGGGGGTCACGTATCAATGGAAAGATGACTGCCAAGAGGTGTTCGACAACTTGAAGAAGTACCTATTAAGCCCACCGGTGCTCATGCCCCCGGTTGAAGGAAGACCTCTCATCTTGTACGTGGTAGCCATAGAGCGATCATTGGGAGCCTTCCTCGTACAAAATAATGACGCGGGCAGTGAAAACAGTCTCTATTACCTCAGTCGAACAATGATCGATGCTGAGACTTGATACTCAAACATTGAGAAGAGTTGTTTGGCCTTGGTCTTCGTAGTTCAAAATCTGCGACATTATCTGCAGCATCATGAAGTCCATTTGATGTCACAGAGTAACCCTCTCAAGTACATCCTCAGTCGCTTGATGCTAACCGGACGCCTATCTCAATATGCGGTCATCCTGCAACAGTTTGACATCCAGTTTGTGCCTCAGAAAGCCATCAAGGGCCAAGCATTAGCATAATTTCTAGCAAAACACCCTTTGACAAGGACCACTGCACCGGACACCAAGCTAGCTGATGAAGACATCTTCTCGGTTCGAGAGGAGTTCCCAGCATGGGAAATGTACTTCGACGGTGCATCCCAAAGCCCAACTGGGAAGAGGATGGAAGACCCAGATTCAAAAAAGTCAGTTTGGTAATAATACTCGTGTCCCTAGAGAAGGAAGTCTTTCCATATTACTTCCTCATATCATAAGGATGTATGAACAATGAAGTGGAATATCAAACTCTCATTGAAGGACTGGAACTCACACTCCAGGCACAAGTACAACATCTTAAGGTAAAAGGTGACTCGGAGATGGTTATCAAGAAAGTCAATGGTGACTATGCTATTAAAAAGAAGGAGCATATTCCCCTATTTGACCATGTTTGGGGGTTAATGGAAGAATTTCTCAAGGAACCAACATTTACCTATATTCCCCCATTTCAGAACGCTTAGGTTGATGCATTAGCCAATGTGGCCACAACCCTAGCTGACCCAGGCCAGGATGAAATGGTTATCAGTATTGCTCACCATCGAATTGTATTGCCATTTGTTCAGACCAAGATAGAAGAAATCCATGAATTCAGTCCTATCCCCGAGCCATATGATCCTACCACCAGCTGGATGACCCCAATTGCAAACTACCTTTAACGAGAAGAGATTCCATCAAATAGGGCCTAACGAGAGAAAATACGGAGAAGGGCAACCAACTTTGTCAAATATGGTGGCGCCGGTCAGCAAGAGGTCCTCTACAAATGAGGCCTCAATGGAGTGCTCCTCAGATGCATTGATGGAGAAGAAATTGATGAAGTAATGAATGAAGTACATGCCAGATCGGGTGGAGCACATCAACCGGGGACCATGCATTCCCATCAGGTTCGAAGTTTGGGTACTACTGGCCCACAGTAGAATGAGACTGCGAGCATTTTACCACAAAATTCCACTCATTCCAGATTCATGCCAACTTCATACACCAACCCCCGGAGTTACTTCATCAAGCCAAGTACTCTTGGCCATTTTCCATCTGGGGGATGGATGTCGTGGGACCATGTCCTCCCGCCACGGCCAAACAACTAAAGTATATCCTCATGGAAACCGACTTCTTTTCCAAATGGGCAGAAGCCATACCCCTCAAAAAATTCAGGGAAAGAAATATTGTCATCTTTGTGAAGACCAATATCATCACCAGATTTGGTGTCCCTCGTACCATACTAACAAAAAATGGCACTAAATTCTGCTCTGCTAAATTGGAGAAACTATAACACGAGTATGGTATCAAGGCTAACCCCTCATCCTGCTACCATGCAGTGGCCAACGGATAGATAGAGGCATTCAACATGACCCTTTCCAGCATTATCCAGAAAATGGTGGACAAAGACAAGAATTCCTAGACGGATAAAATCCTCTATGCATTGTAGGATTATCAAACCACAATCCGAACCGCTACTCAGGCTACCCCGTAATCATTGGTGTACAGCACAGAGGCAGTCCTTACCATTGAACTCCAACATCCCTCACTCTGTGTTGCCATCTGTGATCACTTATCCATTGATGAGCAGTCCGAAAAGCATCTAGGTGAATTGGAACAGCTCGACGAGAAGCGGTTGCACACTTTGCACCATCTGGATGTATACCAGAACCGGATTGCACGAGCCTTCAACAAAAAGGTTCATCTTTGGTCTTTATTGGAAGGAGAATTAGTGTCGGTCCTTCGAACCCCAATGATACCCGACAAGAATCCTCTAAAGCTGGAGCCCAAATGAGAGGGACTAGACATTGTACACAAGGTCTACTCCAACGGAGCATATACCCTGATCTCCATGAACAGGAAAGTCACCACGGCTCCTACCAATGTGAGATTCCTAAAGAAGTATTTTTCAAAGAAACCAAAAGTGGAGTACGTCCTCACCGCATGACGTTAAACTGCATAGAGTCTGTCCTTACCGCACGACGTTAAACTCCACGGAATCTAATAATTCCCTACGTCCTCACCGAAAGACATTAAACTTCATGGAGTTCGTCCTTACCACACGACGTTAAACTACACGGAATCTAGTAATGCCATATGTCCTCACTGGATGACGTTAAACTGCATGGTGTATGTCCTTAACGCATGACGTTAAACTGCATGGAACTTAATAATACCCCTTGTCCTAGCCACATGATGTAAAACTATATGGCTTTCTTCCTTATCGCATGACATTAAATTGCACGGATAATAAAAGTTAAGAATGCCTTCTTCCCCCGTGTATGGACCAGACCTACACGGGGTGTATTCCTCATCCTCACCGCATGACGTTAAACTGCACGGATTTCAGAGAACTACATATGGATTGATTCCTTCCCTCACAGGATACGTTGTGACGTCAGGATCCCCTATCCTGGCCCAGTCACTCCCAAATAAAAGTTAAAAATTCCTTCTTCCCACCGTGTATGGACCAGACCTACACGGGGTGTACTTCTTCAAGAGAACTATGTGCAGCTTGATTCCTTCCCTCACAGGATACGTAGTGATGCCAGGGTTCCCCATCCTGGCCTAACCCCCTGAATAAAAGATAAAAATGACCTTTCCCCCCGTGTATGGACCAGACCGGCATGGGGTGTACTCCTCGTCCTTACTGCACGATGTAAAACTTCAAGGATATCAAGATTTAAAAATTCTCCCTTTTCCCCGTGTATGAGCTAGACCTACACGGGGTGTATTTTTGTGTCCTTTCCGCACAACGTTAAACTGCATGGACAATAATGTTAAAAATTCCCCCTTCCTCTGTGTATGGACCAGACCTGCACGGGGTGTATACTCCATCCTTACCGCATGACGTTAAACTACACGGAATTAGTACCCACTGCATGACGTTAAACTACACAAACCCCCCTTTCCTTTCACGTCGGGTCGCCCTCGTCTTTACCGCATGACGTTAAACTGAAAGGAGTTCATCCTCACCGCATGACGTTAAACTGCAAGGACTTCATCACGACCCACCAAAGACAGATGGTGATGCGACATGGAGATACTCCTTGCACATTTGGATGCATCCTCCCCATACATCAGACTCCACGACCTAGATAATTATGGATCTTCATAACCACTCATGGCCATCAGAAGTGAAAAGTCATCGACTTGTGGACACCTTTGCATGACTATTCATACCATACCCTCAACAGCTCTGTATATTGATAGCCCCTGTCCCGTCTACCAAAGGAAATATTTCCTCGGGCGACACTCTTCCTAGCTTCGTACGCCTACCGGCCTCAGATCCCCCGTATCACATCTCCCAATCCAAAAATTTATAGATTAGTGGTTTACAAGTTCATTCTCCTTTTCACATCCAAATGCTTCTAGGGTACCCCTACCTGGCTAGCCTATGTTTCCAACGGTAGTTCACATAGCGATCTGCGTCAACGAACATCAAGCCAGGACTAGGCTACTTTGACTCAACGGACAATTGCAGTGAAGATGTTTCTTGTATACTCGGTCACCATTATCCCCACCTGCCGAACTCTACACTGTGAGCAATCACGGATCCTCGTAATCATTCATGGCCATCGGAAGTGGAATGTTATCATCTCGGGGACACCTTTGTTCGACTATGCATAGCATGCCCTCAGCGGCTCTGCATAATGATAGCCCATGTCTCATCCATCAAAGGCATGATTTCCTTCAGCGGTAATCTTCCTAGCTCCATACGCTTACCGGCCTCAGAGCCCCCATTCCACACCACCTGATCCGGGAAAACTCAAAGTTGCAATTTATGACCTTCATCCCCCACCTTGTCCCAAGTATATCAAAACATGTTGACCCAGTTATCCTTCGAGTGACTACAGTAATAGTCACCCAATGGTCCGAGCTCCATAACCGCTAAACTAGGAGTACCTCGTCCTTACCGCACGACATTAAACTGCATGGAGTGAAGGTACACCCCCGTGCACAAAATAAATCAGTATAGGGAGCTCTCTAAGCTTTAATAGCAACCAGGGACGAGTATGCGTGACTTGTTCAGACATTTCCTTCCCCGATGACAGACTTCGTGGCCCGGATAATTTTGGATCTTCATAACCATTCATGGCCATCATAAGTGGAAAGTCATCGACCCGAGGACAGCTTTTCATGACTATGCATACCATGCCTTCAGCGGCTCTACATATCGATAGCCCCTGGCTCGTCTACCAAAGGCAAGATTTCCTCGGGTGACACTCTTCCTATCTCCGTACACCTACCACCCCAAAGCCTCCATGTCATCTCTCCTGATCCAAGAAGCTCTGGAACCATGATTTACACCATCAACCCCCCTCCACATCTTGAACATGCTAGGATACTTGGGCCCAATTACATTCTAATCAAGAGCGGCCTTTTTAACTACGTCCTTGCCGCATGACTTCAAATGGCACGAAGCACATCTTGGCCTCTTGGAGTAAGGCTACAAAGACCAAGCATTAAACATCCAAGGGAATGCCTCCAACAAAAATCATTTTCATTGGTTTAATAATTATCCTCATCCTTACCACACGACGCTAAACTACACGGTCAATCGTCCTTGCTGCACGATGTTAAAATTCATAGCATTGGAAAAGGGAAGAAAAATTCCCCACATCCTCGCTGCATGACGTTAAACTGCACAACATCCTTTAATAATGCTCTTCGTCTTTACCGCATGAAGATAAACTGCACTTTCAAACTTGTCACGGGTTCAGTAAGTAACAGAGGCTTTTCTCTGTCCTTCAGTGCATGGGTTAGACCGACACAAGCCACCGTCTCACACCCGCGTGAGAAGGGATTACTTCAACCATTCTCGGGAAGTTCAGTATATATGTTTCCCCTATATCCAGGCACCCTCTAATCATAAACCATACTCTGTACTCATAAAAAGCTGGACTCTCATAAGCAACCCCTGGTGGTCCCAAATCTCAACTTCCCTGAAGTTTCTTGGCTATCAGGGGAATACAATCATTGACCTAAGGAAACCTTTACATTACTATGCATACCATGCCCTTATCGGCTCTGCATATTGATCTCCCCTGGCCTATCTACCAAAGGCATGATTTCCTTAGGCAATACTTCTCTTTGTACGCCTCTTGGCCTCCGAGCCCCCATGTCTATACCGGGATTCGGAAACCCTCTGAGTTATAGTTTACCAACCTCTTTCACAACCCTGCCTGAATAAGGTGGAATGTATCTAACAAGATTACCGAGGACTAGGAGAATCCTTTCCATTCCAGATGATTTCCCAGCTGCATGACTTTAAACTGAGCCAATCCTCAACCGTCCTTTTTACTAGATAAATGCATAGGACAGGAACCTTGCTTCCACACTCCTGATTGATACAGATGTTCTCAAAACCTTTCAGACATCACATACCCTTTCCGAGCCACCCATGGTGGTTTTCATAATTCTCCAAGACACCCATGGTGGTTTCCATAAGCCGAACTTTAATGAAGTCCTATGGCTATCAGAAATGCAGATTCATTGACTTAAGGACACCTTTGCACAACTATGCGTACCATGCCCTCAGCGGCTTTGAATATTGATCTCCCCTGGCCTGTCTACCAAAGGTTATATTTCTTTAGGCAATGCTCTTCCCACCTCTGCACGCCGATGCAGCTCCCATGCCTTGAGACACGCCTTACATGTCATTCAAATTTAAACTTGTTCCCCCCACGTGCGTCTGAAGAGTATTGAGACATCTTTTAATCATTTAAACCCCATTGGGGCCCTTGGACCACCATATTTGGTCAAAGATGTTCAACCTAAAACATCAGTAATGATAGTCTTGATGGCAGGACTTTAAACCACCCAAGAAAAGAGGGACAAAGCCTGTTAGGCCGAAACCCTAAAAAGGGTGACCTAAAAAAAAGTCAGGCCATACCCACTGGGTGCACACTAAATGAGCCCAGGAAAAATTAGGGAATTAAAAAGAAAAGAAAAAGATTTTGTAGGGTTTTTCTACAAAACCCTAGCAATATTTGAACTATGCTCGCTGGACCCCACGGTCTAGGAAAAAGTTAGATTTTGTTTTCCTGAGTTATATTAATTCTGATTCAGTGAGATGTTATTTACAAAACAATTTTTCTAGTAACAATCAAATTTTATAGCGACAAGTGATTGATAGAGACTGTATTTTATTCGAACAAAAAGGGAGGATGTCCACAAGCTGGGGTATCTCCCTCACAAAAAAGGGGAGAGGGGTAAGTAAAACAGAGAGTACAAGAGTGGCTCTGTTAGTCATAAAGGAGCTTGACTCGCTCTCTGTTCCAGATCAGCGACTATGCGGTGGAGGTCGTTGCAAGAATGTTCCAACACGTCCTTCTCCCTCACTTCAACCTCAGCCACCAGACGAGTAAACTCTACTGTTTTTTGAAGATCGTTGATCCCTTTTCTGGTGGCTTCAAGAAAACCAGTCACAGCTGACAACTGATTCCTTAGCATCGCTTCCCGTTCTTCACATTCATGCAACTCGGAAGATAGGATGGCCCCCTGATATTGAGTGATCGCCTCCTGTGCTATCAGCTGATGGAGTTGTATCGTGGATTCCTCCAGGGCTCGGGTCCTGCAATGATCAGCAACAAATTGAGCAAGATTGTGTTCACTAGTGGCTGCTTCCACATGGGCCATGACAACTTGGAAAGCAAGAGAATGGAACTGCTAATAGTCAAAGCCACCTGACCCCAAACCTATTAAGAGCTGTCGGAGAGCTTCGGTCTTAGTTTCCATCTCAGCTAGAGGAGTTTTAGAAATGATATCGCAAATCCGAGGCTAGGCCCACCTACGCACTGCCCGGTGGTCCTCCATGACACGAGGATCTTTGGTATCCTCGTCGGATAGCACGGGAACAAAATCTTTCATTGTAACCAGCGCATGGATGTGCTCACTAGAAGTTGGTTCCAAAGCTGGAAAGTCTAGAGCCTCTGACCCCGGTTCAGGCTTGGGGATAAATTTTCTAAGCCCGGTATCAACTGGTAAAACTTCATGGATTGTCTTGTTGGGACCTGAAACCATAGGGTCGTCCTCATCCACGTACAAGAAGGATGAACCCGTCTGAACATCGGCCACCGCATGGATGGGAGAGGAAAATCCCCCGAGTCGCTTTGATCGACGAGCCACCAGTCAATCATCCCTTAGAGCTGATGAAGAAGGTGCAGTGGACGCAACAGCTGCAGTACCTCCAAATTTGGGAACCTACTGGACTACCTTCCCTAGGATCCCATCGGGATAGTGTTTTTACCATGATTTTGAATACACCATGGAAAGGTCGGCGGACGCCCCCACAACAGGCAGAGGAATACTCATGTCAGATCCCTCCTGTGTCAGCATCAACCACCATTGACGAAGTATGACTGGGTGCAGCCCATGAGCCTAAGGTGGGGGAAGGGAAACATGGACTTGAATGCACCCAAACTAGTGTGAAAAATGATACGGGACATACAGTTCGCACAAAGAAACCTCGTCGATCCGCACAGACATAAATCCATCTCGTAGAGATATCATGTAAGAACGCTCCTCCAGGCTCCCCCGGCGGTTTTCAACTAAGACACCAGAATGGGTGGGGTATGGAGTGAAAGAAAACTTGGAGAAGTCCATCAGAAGCTCGAGGACTTCACCAGAGATGAGGGATTTCAAGCAAACTCTTGCTATATCAAGCAGGGTAGGCCGAAAAGTAGGAAGCGGGATGACCGTGTTGTGACGATACTCATAATAGCGATAATGATCCACTACCCAGCCATACAAAAAATTAAACGGCCCACTCAGACGAAAGGGTGATCTTCCCTTCTTCACGTGACCCAACGTTTCATAAATACGAGCCAATGTAAGCACGGACAAATTCACCAGGCGGCCCTCTACTAGCTCAATTGCTATCATCAAGGTGCAAGCCATGATGCCAGGATTAATATCCCGAGAAGGGAATATCCACCCACTCCAGAGCATAGCAAACAAACCTGCTAGCCGGAGCATAGTTGGCACACCGGCGTGCACCTCTTAACCCCATTAAATGTAGTCGCCCGCCTCCAGAACCACCCAGTAGGAACCTAGGGAGGTTCGTGACTGTTGAGAAGGATGAGTCCTGGGGTGCTTGATCTTCAGCACAGGACTAGTGGTGTTCAGAAATAACCCTATCCAGGTACTATAGGGAATAAGAGAGCGGGTATACAAGGCCTAACCTAGTAATTTCTCTACCATAACCAGCAAATCCCTCACTAATAAAGGCAATTTTTTGACGTTGTCCCATGCATCGGGGGCAGGCCGAAATTTGTCATACATTTCACCAATAACCAAGAGCCCTCCCAATTGATGGATATCCCACAGACTAATGCCAACTTCACCATGGGAAAGGTGGAAAGTATTAGTGCTTGAACACCAGTGACTGATTAGTTCTGGCAGGACCAAGGATGGTGGGTAAATAGAAAATTGGGATTCCCACACTACGGAGTATAAATTGACTACTTCTAGTGATTCAGGTGACTCCTGACGGTGATGATGGACCCAGAAAGCCCAGGCCCAGTAATTTGAGAAGATTCCGCCAGACCGAAGATCCCACCTAGGAATCCACCCCACATCGGTATCTACTCGATCAAGGTTGATAATAGAAGGGTAACTCTTGAAGATAGATTCCTAAGAAAAGTTTTGGGCATGCTGATCACTTTGGGTCCAAACAGAGTCTCTCAAAATGATGGTGTCCTTCTGTTCAGAGTCAGAAACCATCTCCCTCGCTTGGGTAAGGTTCACCTGAATACACTTGGACAACGCTTCCAAGAAAGGAGAAGGAAGACCTGAGAAAGTGGGGGGAATAGGGACATCGTCTTAAAGACCAAATCATGAAGCGGAAGCCGATTTGATAGTGGATAATCTATGATCTCAAGAGGGAGCAAGTCTTTCAATAAACCATCGTCAGGAACGATGGACCGACTAGGGTCCTCTTGGATGTTCTCTGCTCTGCGAATCATAGATAAACGTCTCCCTGAATCAGTTGGGAGAGGCTCTACAGCAGGCCTCAGTGCAGAATGAGGGGGAACCATATTTTCTCCCTGCACGACGAGAGACAACAAGTAGTTAGTCCAGAATAAAAAAATCAGACAAAAATACCAAATATATAGATGAGGATCAGTTGAGGAGCCTTCAGAGCAAAGTCCGTGAGGAGGCCTCGAAGGATGGTTCACGATGATAGCATCCCACGAACCAGCCCTTCGCGAAAGTAGTCCGCGAAATCCTATCCCATGGAGCTTTGTCTAGGAGACTGCAGACCAGGTTGATGCGCGGAATTTCAGTCCTGAATTTAAGTGGTTAAGTTCAGAAGACTTAGAAACTTTTAAATTTCAGAAGATTTTAGTCCGCGGAGCATCGAAACCACGGAGCATCAAAACCGCGGAGCACCAAAACCGCGAAGAATATTCCTATGTGGCCTATCATGACTTACATTTTAATTAATTAAAAGTGTTAGTTCATGGCTAGGACATTGATCCGCAGATAAAGAATGGCACGAACGAGAAATGGTTCATGGAAGTAGCAGCCAGTTCGCGGACGAAGCGTTTCACGAAGGAACAAGCACATGGAGGCAGAAAGGAAAAGAAGCGTTGGTATTCACGAAGAATCTGGTAGAAGACAAATGAAGGGCCCTCTGTATTTATAGGATACCAGGTCCACCTCTCTACTACGAACTACCTGAGTTTCGGGACCACTCTGCATCAGAATAGCCTCCTCTTCGTTCCGATCAGACCCCATTCTGATGGGGGGTATTTGTAGGGTCCTGAAAAAATCAGGAAAGGAGAATGATGATCCCATTTAATTCAAGGGAGATTCTACCCATTTTCCCTTAAAAAAAGACTGGGCAAATGTGGATAATACTCAAGGATGGCGAAGGACGAACCGGTCCATGGACCGGTTTAATTTTAATGACGCACGACCAGTTCCGCAATGCGTCCCTCCTCTGCGGACCGTCATCATTCACGAAAAGGAGGCGAAGATCCTATGAGGTCATAAGGCAGGACAGGTGCCAACACGGTTCACCATTCCGAACTGCCCCAGTCGTGAGCCTCGTCAACCGGCCCGAACCGCCTCCACTGTCGTTCGTGAAATGGAGGCAGAACCCTCCGCGATCGCGAATCACTCCCCGAGTTTGGTTCACGGAGGAGTGTTTAATACCCCGAGAGTCGTGGATTGACCAAGTCAGCCGAAAACTAGGTTTTTGGTCATGGGCCTCCACAAAAGGTGTCGTGTGACCATAGATACATCTCTTTCCCCACTCTATAAAAGGAGACCGAGGGGGGAAGGGAGGGACGATTGGGATGATTGGAGGACAGAGAAGAGATCGGTAAGATTCGGGTGGAAGGATTTCGAAGGAAGGATTAGGATTTCGGATGTTCCAGTTCGCGAAGTAGAGCAGGTATGAACCTGGGAATGAACTAATAAGGAACCAATAAAATGAAAAATAACTTGGTGAAACGCGAACTTAAAATAACAATGAAGAGAAAACCGCGAACCAGGGTCCCTCTGTGGATGTACTACCCGTGGACTAGGGAGTTTATGCCTCTTTTCTGATCCACTACATCGCGTAGCACCCTCATACACGGGTGAAGCCCCGACCGACGAGCCTCCGGCCGGCGCTACCCTTGGCTGTCGCTGCCTACATGGAACCCTCAGTGGAGCACCCTGGTTCGCGGATCGAACACGGAGACGCGAACCACCTAGGTTCGCGAGATTCCCATCAGTCCGCAGACCACCCTGGTTCACGGACGGCCTCTCCAGCCACGTATCACTTCCCTACACAAAGGGCGCCACCACCCATACCCCTGTGCGGCCTGCCAAAACCTCCAGAGTTCCCATTCCCCAAGCCAGATAAAATCCTTCCAATTTCAATCCATCCTAATTCTTCGCAACCTCCTCATTGGCCTACTCATCGGCCCCAAGCCGAGGTGTCCACCAGAGCCACCAGATCCTTGTGGTGTAACCCTCAAGTGCATCACCGCGCCATTTTGAGTTCACATACCCATGGTAAATAGGGGCAAAGGGGTGTCCCTGACCCTTGGGTGGATTCCTGAAGCATGCTTGGGTTCACATTCCCATGGTAATTCGGGGTCTGAGCCCAAGAGCCCCATTTCTGCCTCTACTCGCCAGGATGGGGGGATGCACGCTCCGACGGTCGGGCACTTTTCCCCTCTCCAGATAGGGGGTGACATGCCCATCCGAAGGCAGCCGTCCCCATGCACCTTGGTACTTCCCCGGGTATTTCCCCAGGGAATAAGAGAGGTGATGGGAACAGGAGCACCCCTTTCCCTCTCCCAATGTGCTTTGTCACCATGGGAATCCATCCCAGAGTAAGCCCCGACTTTATGGGCCTCCCTCATGCGTAAGCCCCACTCCACTTCTCACGGACGCACCTTTCGCGACGTGATCCTCTGGTCCCTGCTACCTCTTGTTTCTCACACAAAGCATGACTCATGTGGGCTTAGAGTAAGCATCAACCATGACATCCTCTTATGGGAATCCTTAGTGTGTAAGCCCCAATCCATGCCTCTGGGCCTCCTCAGAGTGTAAGCCCCAATCCATCATTCTGGGCCTCCTCAGAGTGTAAGCCCCAATCCATCATTTTGGGCCTCCTCAGAGTGTAATCCCCAATCCATTCCTCTGGGCCTCCTCAGAGTGTAAGCCCCAATCCATTATTCTGGGCCTCCTCAGAGTGTAAGCCCCAATCCATCATTCTGGGCCTCCTCAGAGTGTAATCCGCAATCCATTCTGCTGGGCCTCCTCAGAGTGTAAGCCCTAAGCCAATGAAAACTACGAGGACTTAGATTACCCACCATAGGGATATGTAGGAAGCCTCTATGAGGTTCAAGCCAGATCACCAGCAGACCCCTTGGGTCCACCTTCACGTCGGTTCTCCGACACTCCCATTTGAACTATGTGGACTTTGATCCCTGTCCCCAAGGCATGGTACGTATGAAGCCTCAATGAGGTTCAAGCCCCACAACCGGTCGATCCGTCTATCTTCACATCGGTTCACCGCGCCACTCCTAGTGCCGCTTTAATGAGTTCCGACTCCTTAGGGTCATTAATCCAACGAGGGATGGTAAACCTTGGGCATAAATGATTCTGAACCCCTGCATTCATCTGACCATTGCCCATCGGGGTTAAATCCATGGATACTATGTTTGGGTATAGACCAAAGATTTGCGAACATATGAATACGTCTTAAATCTAAAAGAGAGTCCCGAAATAGGCAATAATTCCCCCCCCCCAAATGGTGCGATAAGCCCGACTTCCCATCATCTCGTCCAATGTGAGTTCTTAAGCATCGCTAGTCAGACCATCCGGTGAACACTTTCCTTTGGAAAGCAGGTCCGCATGTCATCAGATTTGGAATCGTTGGGCATTTCGAGACTGACCGTGAAACTGTATTTTAGGGTTTTCTAGGTGTTTATCATTTTTTATGTTTTTGGGGGTTTAAAGTATTTTTTGGTTTTTAATGTTTACTTAAGGGTTTTCATCTTTTTTCGGTTTTTAACTTTTTAGGCATTTTTAGGATTTTTATGAATTTTTATGGCTTTTATGGATTTTGATTGTTTTGTGGTTTTAAGTGTTTTTTTGTGTTTTTATGGTATTTCGGGTTTTTGGTTGTTTTTTTTTTGAGTTTTTTTGTGTTTTTTTATTTTTTATTGTTTTTGAAAATTTTTAGGGGTTTAATGGGTTTTTATAGTTTTTAGTTGTTTCAATGGGATTTTACTATTTTTAAGGTTTTTAGGGGTTTTATGTTTTTTCGGATTTTCAGGGTTTTAGGGGATTTTAGGGACTTTAGTGTTTATATTTTTTTGAGGATTTATGATATTTTTATATTAAAATTTTTCTTAGGGTTTTAAGGATTTTTGGGTTTTTTGGTTTGTTATTATTTTTAGGGGTTTTATGGAGTTTTTTGGGGTTTTAATTTTTTATAGAGTGGTTTAACATTTTATTAGTATACAGGGTTATAAGAATTTTTATTAATTTTAGGGTATTTATTGTTATGTAGAAATATTTTAGGTTTTTATGGGTTTTTATGGTTTTGAAGGGTTTTAGGGTTTTTTTCATTTTTTTAATTTATTAGTTTTTTTTGTGTTTTAAATATTTTTATGATTTTAGGGTTTTCTTGGTGTGTTTTAGTTTTTTAGGGTTTTTACATTTTAATGTATTTTAGGGATTTTTCTTGATTTTTATGGTTTCATTGGGTATTTACTGATTTTAATGGTCTTTAGGGTTTTATGGTTTTTTTTGTTTTCAGGGTTCTTTTGATTTTTTAGGGTTTTATGTTTTTAGAGTTTTTTAACCTTTTAGGTGTTTGATGTTTTTTTATATTTTTTAATTGGTTTTAGGGTTTTCATGGATTTTTAGGATTTTTAAGGTTTTTAGGGGTTTTAGGGTTTTTATGATTTTTGGTGTTTTTAGGGTTTTTAAAAATCTTTTGGTTTTTATGTGGTTTTATGTGTTTTCAGGTTTTAATTGTTTTCTCAATGGTATATATGGTTTTTAGTGGTTTTTATTTATTAGTTATTTTATTGATTTATTAGTTTTTTATGATTTTTTATGTTTTTAATAGATTTTGATTGTTTTATGGGTTTATGGGATTTTAGGATTTTTTAGGGGTCACTAATATTTTTTGGTTTTTTAGAGGTTTTATGTTTTGTTATTTTTATAATGTTTTAATTGGTTTTTTCAGGGTTTCTAAGTTTTTAATGATTTTAAAGATTTCTAGGGATAATTTTTTTTGGATTTTTTTGGTTTTCTACGATTTTACATGATTTTAAGGGTTTTTAGGGATTTAGGGTTTTTTCTTTTTTGGGTTTTTATTATTTTTCGGATATTTATTGGTTTTAGGTGTTTTATGGTTTTTAGGGTCATTTTAGTGTGATTTTGGGCTTCTTTAATATTTAGTGGTTTTAGGGGTTTTATGTTTTTTTAGTGTTTTTATATTTTTATGGTTTTCTTACATATTTTCATGTTTTTAGAGTTTTTTACATTTTTATAGATTTTAGTTGTTTTTAGTATTATATGTAATTTAATGTTTTTAGGGATTTTTAGGGTTTTAAGGGTTTTTAGTGGTTATATAATTTTTTAGATTTTTTAATGTTTCTATGTGTTTAAAGGGTTATCCATGTTTTCTGTGTTTTTTTATATTTCTAGATTTTTTGGAATTTCAAGATTTTTGGGGGTTTCATTGTTTTTATTGATTTTAGGGGTTTTAAGATCTTTTTATAGTTTCTAGGATTTTATCATTTTTTTTTAAATTTTTTAAGCCCATTTAGTTTTGTTACTGTTTTATTGGGAGTTTTCATGGTTTTTTGGGTTTTTCTTTTTTTGTTATTTTTAGTGTTTTTAAAGGATTTTTATGCATTTTTGTGTTTTTAACATAATTATGTTTTTTTTGGGTTTTTAGGGTTTTATAATTTTTTAGGTTTCTTAGTGTTTTTATGTTTTTTGAAGTTTCTTAGGGTTTCATAGGGGTTTTTAATATTTTATAGCTTTTAACGTTTTTTTGGAATTTTATGGTTTGTAATGATTTTTATTTTTTTTTATTGTTTTTTATGGTTTTATGGGTTTTAGTGTTTTTAAAGTTTTTATTTTTTAAGGTTTTTTTGTCTTTTTATGGTTTTTGTTATTTTTAGGTATTTTTAATGTTTTTTAGAATTTGTTAATGTTTTTAGTGTTTTAAAGTGGTTTTATAGTTTTTAGTGGTTTTTTAGTGTTTTATGGTATTTCAGTTTTTAAATGGTTTTCTAGTTTTTAGAGGTTTACAGTTCTCAAGGGATTTATGGTTATTAAGGTTTTTTAGCAGGTTTTTGATTTTTTTGGTTTTTTTATGTTTTTAGGGGGTTTAAGTGTTTTGTGGTTTTTAGGGTTTTCTTTTGTATTTTCAGGGTTTAATGGGTTTCTATGTATTTATGGATTTTTCGGGATTTTTATGATCGTATTGGTTTTTAGGGTTTTTATCTTTTTTATATTTTTAGCGATTTTTTAGGCTTTTTAGGATTTTTTTGGTGTTTTTAGTGATTTTGTGGGGATTATATGTTTTTTGGTTTTTTTGGGTTTTCATGATTTTTTGAGTTTTTTAGGGATTTTATAGATTTTCGGGGTTTTTAACAATTGTATGGTTTTAATGGATTTTTAGAGTTTTTAGTTTTTTTTAATTTGTTTTGCTAGTTCTAGGGTTTTTATGGTTTTTAGTGGTTTTAAAGGTTTTTATGGTTTTAAGGGGTTTAGGATCCCTTAGGGGTTTTTCTGTTACTTAGAATTTTTTAGTTTTTATGGGTTTAATGTTTGTTAGGTTTTTTTGGTTTTCAAATCGATTTTAGGGTTTTAAGGGTTTTTTATGTTTTTAGGGATTTTTTGGACTTTCTTAGGATTTTTATAGCTTTTAGGGACATTATGGATTTTAAAGATTTTTAGTATTTATTAAGGGTTTTCTTTGTTTTTTTAGGTTTTTTAGGCATTTACTATGTTTTCCAATTTTATGTGTTTCTTAGGGTTTTCTAGTATTTTAGGGGGTTTTAGTTTTTTTGGGATTTTTAGTAATTTTTAGGGAATTTATAGGATTTTTTTGTATTTAGGGTTATTAGGGGTTTTGGGTTTTTAGGGTTTTTATAATTTTGTGGTTTTTAGGGGTTTTTTCTTGATTTTTTATGATTTTAATGGGTTTTCAAAGTGTTTTAATATTTTTAGGGGTTAAAAGGGGTTATAGTGATTTTAGTGATTTTTAGGGTTTTATTGATTTTTTAATGTTTTTGGGGTTTTTATGGGTTTGTGGGGTTTAAGTATTTCCATGGTTTATTGGGTTTTTTTCATTTTTTATGGTCTTTGGGTATTTTATGTGTTTTTTGGTTTCAAAGTATTTATTAGGGGTTTCATGTTTTTAGATATTTTTATGTTTTTGTAGATTTTTAGGACTTTTTTTGATTTTAATGGTTTCTAGTGTTTATAAATTTGTAGTGTTTTTAGGCTTTTTTAGGTTTTTTATATATTTTAATCATTATTTATAAAGTTTTTTATGTTTCTGAAGGTTTTAAACGTTTATATTGATATTCATGAATTTTTAATTTTTAATATTTTTAGGGATTTTAGGGATTTTGTGGTCTGTTATGGATTTTTTTTATGCTTTTATGGTTTTTTCATTTTTTTAGGGGTTATAAATATGTTTAGTTTTTTTAATGTTTGTAGGGGTTTATGGGAATTTTTTTAGTTTTTAGTTGTTTTTAGGGGTTTTATATTTTTTTATTGTTTTTATGGATTTATGGTTTTTATGAGTTTTTAGGGGTTTTAGGTATTTTAGGGATTTTAAGTGTTTTTAGGTTTTTAATGTTTTCTTAGGTTTTTTCAGGGATTTTCGATGTTTACATTTTTAGGGATTTTTAGATTTTGTATGGTTTTTTAAAGTTTTTAGAGATTTTCAGGGGTTTTGTGGGTTTTTTTGGGTTTTTTTGGGTTTTTCTTTTTTTGTGTTTTTAGAGATTTTGGCATTATTTGTGATTTTAAATGTTTTTAGGGTTTTAAATGTTTCCATAGGGGTTTTCATGGTTTCTAGGGGTTTTTACGTGTACATAATTTTTTGGGGTTTTTTAGGATTGTTGTGGATCTTCAGGTTTTTATGGATATGGAGGGGTTTAGGGGTTTTATGGTTTTTATGGGTTTTTTGGGGTTTTTTTGGATTTTTTGGGTTTTTTTGTCTATTTTTTAGGGTTTTTATATATTTTAATTTTTTAGGGGTTTAAAGGGTTCTTATAGTTTTTATCTATTTTAGGGTTTTTTAGGGAATTTTGGGTTTTCAAGGTGTTTTGGGTTTTTTTGTTTTTAAGGGGTTTTTAGGGTCTTTTGGGGTTTTATATTCTTTAGGGGTTATAATTGTTTTTAGGGTTTCAAGTTAATCTATTGGGTTTTCAAGGTTTTTAGTTTTTTTACATATTTATGGATTTTTATTTATTTTTAGGATTTTATGGAAATATTTAGTTTTTATTGATATTTAGCATTTTGAGGGTTTGAAGGGGTTTTTTGGGGTTTTTGGGTTTTTTACATTTTTTAGGTTTTTAGGGGTTTTGAGGTTTCTTTGGGTTTTTGTTTTTTTATGATTTTAGGGGTTTTATGTTTTTAGGTTTTTATAGATTTTCATTGTGGTTTTCATGGTTTTTAGGTTTTTTACATTTTTTTGGATTTTGTGTATTTTTTCTATTTTTATGGTTTTTAGGGATTTTGAGGGATTTATGGGTTTTTTTGGTTTTTTGGGTTTTTTAACATTTTTCAGGGATTAAAGTTTCTTGTGAATTTTCAGTAGGTTTTATTATTTGTATTAGTTTTTATAATTTTTATGTTTTTAGGGGTTTTTTGGTTTCTAGGGTATTTTTGGTTTTTTGCGGGTTTTTATAGTTTTTAGTGTTTTTTATGTTTTTTGAGGCTTTATGTTTTATTTTGGTTTTTAATGTTTTCATAGGGGGTTTTAGAAATTTTATGGTTGTTTATGTCTTTATTTATTTTTGGGTTTTTTAGGTTTTTTATTTTTTTATGTTTTTTAGGAATTTTGAGGGGTTTTATGATTTTTATGGTTTTTAGGGTGTTTTTAGCATTTTTATTTTTTAGGGTTTTTAAGTGTTCTTATAGTTTTCATTCATAGTTTCAGGGTATTCGTATTTTTTACATTTTTTTTGGGATTTCTGGGACTTTTTATGAATTTTTATGGGTTTTTAGGATTTTTAAGAATTTTGAGGGGTTTAGGGGTTTTTATGTTTTTTATGGTATTGTTGGATTTTTTGGGTATGTTTTAGTATTTTAGGAATTTTAATGTTTTTAGGGGATTGAAGTGTTTTTTATATTTTAGTGGGTTTTTGGTTTTTTATGGGTGTTAGGGTTTTAATTTTTTCAACAGATTTATGGGATTTGTGGGTTTTTATGGTTTTAGAGTCATTTTCGATTTTTTATATGGTTTTTATCACTTTTTTTGGTTTTTAGGGGTTTTAAGTGTTTTTTGGTTTTTAAGGTTTTCTTAGTGGTTTTTAAGGTTTTTTAAGTTTTTCGGTATTTGGGGATTTTTAAGGATGTTTTAGGGTTTTAATGTCCTTGTATGATTTTTAGGGATTTTGGGGGTCTTTAGGGTTTTTAGCATTTTTAGCATTTCTGGGTTTTAAGGGGTTTTAAGGGTTTTTTAAAGGTTTTATTAGGGAATTTTTGGGTTTTTAGGGTTTTTTTACATGTTTAGGGGCTTGTGGTGTTTTTTAATAATTTTTTTGTTTATTATATTTTTAAAATATTTTGAGGGTTTGTTGGGTTTTTATGGGTTTTATGGGGTTTTAAGGTTATTAGAGAGTTCTTGATTTTTAGGGTTTATAATGGTTTTTAGTGTTTTTTAAATAATTAAAGGGGTTTGAAGTTTTTTATAATTTTTAGTGGATTGTAGGATTTTTATGGGGTTTTAGGTTTTATAATGTTTTTAGGGGTATGTATAGTTTTTAGTGGTTTTTAGGGTTCTTGTGTGTTTTTAAGGTTTTTAGGGGGTTTTTAGCATCTTTAGGGTTTTCAAGGGATTTAATAATTTTTAATATTTTAATGTTTTCTAGGGGTGTCCAGGCATTTTTATGGGATTTTATGTTTTTACAAATTTTTAGGATTTTAAAGGGATTTTAGGTTCTGTAGCTATTTTTAAGTGCTTTTAGGTTTTAATAAGATTTTTAGGGTTTTTAGGTTTTTTAGGCATTTATATGGGTTTTCAAGGTTTTTAGGGTTTTCTATGTTTTAAGGGATATCTAGGGTTTTTTCCGTATTTTTACATTTTCTCTATGTTTTTAGAGAAATATGGTGTTTTAATAATTATTTAGGGTGTTTATGGTATTTTCGGGGTATTAGGGTTTTTTAATTTTTTTAGGTTTTAATTGATTTTTATAATTTTTTTACCAATTTTAGGGGATTAAACAGGTTTTATAATTTTAGTGGTTTTTAGGGTTTTTAAGGTTTTTAGAAGTTTTTATGGTTCATATAGGTTTTTAGGGGTTGAGGGACTTTTGGGGATTTTTATGTTTTTTATCATTTTTTATGTTTTTAGGGGTTTTAAGTGTTTTTAAGTTAATATGTTTTTAAGGTTTTTTAGGGTTTTCTATACTTTTATGTACTTTTAGGCAATTTTTATGATCCTTATGGTTTTTAGGGGTTTTATGGATTTTTAATGTTTTTAGGGTTTTACGGTTTTTATGGTTTTTAGTGTTTTTAGGTTTTCTATGCGTTTTAGGTGTTTTTTGGTTTTAAAATTTTTATTATAGTTTTTTGGGGTTTTAGGGGGTTTTATGTTTTTAGAGAATTTTAGGTATTTTTTTAGGATTTTTATGGATTTTTAGTGTTTTAGGGATTTGAGGGTTTCAGTTGTTTTAGGGTTTTTTGTATTTTTATAGTTTTTTTGGGTTTTAATGTTATTTTTTTATCTTTTTAGGGGTTTTACGGTTTTTAGACTTTTTTAACATTTTTAGGGTTTTAAAGGGCATTATCATTTTTAGTATTTTTTGGGTTTTTTGGGTTTATGGTGTTTTTTTGGTTATTTGGGGGTTTTATGATTTTAGATAATTTTAGGGACTTTATGGTTCTTTGAGTTTTTAGCGTTTTTCTTGTTTTTTAGGGGTTTTAAGTGTTTTTATGTTTTTATGGTTTTTAAGGTTTTCTTAAGATTTTATAGGGTATTAAGGTTTTTTACATTTTTATGTATTTTTAGTTCTTTATTAGGATTTTATGGGTTTTTAGGGTGTTAGGTATTTTCGGCGTTTTAGGATATTTAGGGGTTTTTTTGTGATTTTAGGTTTTTTGGGGTTTAAAGTGATTTTTGGTTTTTAAGGATTTCATAGGGGTCTTTAGGATTTTTAGGTTTTTTACAATTTTATGAATTTTATGGATTTTTAGGGTTTTATGGATTTTGAGGGGATTTATAGGTTTTTAAGGTTTTAGGTGTTTTATTGTTTTTTGGGGGTTTTATTGGTTTTATGGTTTTTTATGGTTTTTTTACATTTGTATGATTTTAATGCTTTTTATAGTTTTTATTTTGCTTTTACGAGTTTTGGGTTTTTAGGGTTTTAATGGTTTTTAAGGATTTTTATGGTTTTTAGGGGTTTATGGATTTTAGGGTTGTTTAGGAGTTTTATGCATTTAAGTGTTTTTTTTTGGTTTTTTGGGGGTGTTAAGTGTTATTAGATTTTTAAGGTTTTCTTATGTTTTTTAATTGTTTTCAGCAGTTTTTATTTTTTTAGCGATTTTTACGCATTTTTAGGATTTTTATTATGTTTTAGAAATTATAAGGAATTTGATGGGTTTTAGATATTTTAGGGTTTTTATCCTTTTTTAGGTTTTTAGGGGTTTTAATTTATTTTAGGTTTTTACTTTTTTATTAGGGTTTTAGGGGTTTTAGGATTTATGGGGGGTTTTAGGCCTTTTAGGATTTTTAAGGTTTTATAGTTTTTTTTGGGTTTTTAGCTGTTTTAAGGTTTTTATAGTTTTTTAAAAAATTTAGTGTTTCAAATATATTTTAGTGTTTTTAGTCTATTTTTAAGGATTTTATGGGATTTAAGGGCTTTTGGGTTTTAGAGGTTTGTCTGGTTTTTAAGTGGTTTTTGGGTTTTAGGGTCTTTTAGTGGTTTTATGGGTTTTTATATTTTTCTTTGTTTTTAGGGTTTTTAATAGTTTTTATCTTTTTAAATCTTTCATCAAGGTTTTTAGGTGTTTCTAGGATTTTTAGGGGTTCTGAAGGGTTTTTAGATTTTTTTCGCTGTTTTATCATTTTTAGGGTTTTTTTGTGTTTTTAGGTTTTTAAGAGGTTTTAATTGTTATTAGGTTTTTAACATTTAATTTTTGTTTTTTTTGGGTTTTTATAGTATTTTATGTTTTTAGGGATTTATAGGGGTATTTTAGGATTTCATGGGTTTTTAGGGATTTGGAGGGTTTTGGGGTTTTTATGGTTGTTATGGGTTCTAGGGTTTTTAGGGTTTTTAGTGTTTTTTATGTTTTATATGGTTTTTAGGTGTTTTAAGGTTTTCATGGTTTTCTTAGGGTTTTTTTTGTTTTTTAGGGTTATTATGTTTTTAAGGATTTTTAGTTATTTTTCAATATTTCTATAGTTTTTAGGGTTTTTATGGATTTTGAGGGTTTATGTGTTTTTTTTGGGTTTTAACTAATTTTTAGAATTTTTTTTTGATAACAAAGTATGGAGTATATAAAAAGAAAATTAAGAAAAAAATTTACTTAAGGGTGAGACAATGTTTGAACCTAAAAAATGGACCCCAGACCAGACCATAACGAGTGCACCGAGGAAGACACCCAAGAATGACCCATCAAACGAACAACCTCGAACAGACTGAGAAAATGGTGAAACCCCACCAGATGGAAACAAGATGAAAGAAATAACCACAAAAAAACTTGGATTAGAAACTAACAAACTAGTTATAGAAGAAACTATCAACCATCAGCACAAACCCAGCAACATCCGAACTAGAAGAATCCAGCATCAATGAACACATCAACCAGGGCCACCTGCCAACCACCACCAACACACCAGTAAACCACCAAACTATACTAGATACCAGTACAAGCATCACTATGAACCAACAGAAATTATCACAGATTCTCCCAAGATCACACAAGCAATCACACAATGTGGAAACACAACCAAGGGAATAACACCAAAGAAGAAATAGTAGCACTGAAAGGGATAACCACAACAAATGCAACCATGACACCTATACACATTCACACACACTCACAACCACCAACACACATGTACTTACATATGAGCACATGCAGTCTCCCTCCCAATAATACCATCCCGAGCAAACAAAAATCCCACAATCTCACAATCCAACCATGCCAAGACTCCACAAAACATCAAGAAAGAGATGTTAAAAATTAGCAACCAAGCAATAACTTCTCCAAGAATAAATGAAAGGAAATATAAGTCATCAATTAAACTATAAGCAAGATAACCAAAACCCCCCATCCCATCCACAACACAAACACAAGAAACCAACAGACTCCAAGAAAGAAAAACATGAAGTCCTCCACACCAAGCAACCCAAAAAGTAGCAACTTGACATCGCAAAAACAAGACTGCAGCCTCACCTATGTCACCCTATAAAAAAGACCACAACCCAAAACAAACATCCCACTCCAAGCTTCAAGAAATTTGGACACACCAAATGAACTAGAAAAAAAACAACTCCCCACAAACCTCAACAAAAGATTCAAAACTCCACTACTAAGATAAAGAAAAGAGGAACCCACTCATCACCCCCCCAATCAACATGAATGCCCCTTCAAGTCCAGTAGCCCCATGCCACGTAAAAACCACCTTCACCACCAACAAAAAAGTAAAATGAAACTGATGAAAGACCCAAACACACTACCAATAGAGAAACTTCAGCTAAACCAAACTTCCATCCTCAAACAGACCACTAGAAACACCAGCAACTGGATCCACATTCAATTCCTTCAATAAACCAACAAAAGAACACAATTACCAATAAAAATCAAGCCTGCAAAAAATGGGTCTTATAGGATCCCTAAAACACGACTAATCTATCCATGTCTACCCCAACACCATCTGACACTAGCACCCCACAATCAACACTCTTTCCCCAACACCTCCAACATCCAACAACCCCACCGAAAACGAGTCCTAGCCAGACCCAATAGATAAGGTGTCATAGAACCTACAGGAAAAAAACATGCAGATAGCCCTAAATAAACCCCCTAAAACCAAAATCAACCCAGAAAAACAACCATTATCCTATAACCAACAACCAAATCACCACCATCCGAGGGACCAAACAAAAACCTAGCCCAACATCCACCACAGACCCAAATCAATACAAAATATATCCAATGAAAACAATCCACCCTATAAAAAGATCTAGATGAATCCACAATCAAAACTAGTCATTACATCTGTAATCCCAACAAGAACCAATAACCTAACAAGAAATAGTTTAATAATAAACCCAAATCCCCGAAACATAGAAACCATCAAAACTAGACACAACCACACCAACCAAATCCATGCCCTAATATCCACTACAAATAAAAAACATTATAAATTACATATATGAGTCATCTCTTTATTAGAATCATTGTAATAGAACTACTTGTATAATTAGAACCCATAATAAATAGTATTATCCATCTTTGATGACACATAACTAACACAGTGATGAGGGGAACTATGTAGGTGATAATTCTTCTCCATAGAAATGATATAAACAATAGAGGTCTCCCCTAGTATTCTAAAAAATTTATCAACAAGAACCAATTATGTTTCCCATGAACTAATAAATAATAGAATAAAAAGACGAATCCAAACAATAAATATTCAATAGGATCAAAATAATATTTCCAAATATTCTAATAAAACACACAATTGAAAAATAAATAATAGAAATCCTCAGAAAAATCCTCACAAAGAAAGCACATACTAAGAATTTAAATATCCATGTGTTGTAGTCTATCTTGAGTTAGATAATAGGTGATAATTAATAACCAAAAAATGAGAAGCTACCTAGGGGAACCCAATTCTAGATGAAATACTTCCAAGGATCATAAGAAAATCCCAGAATAAGATTCACCCAATACATATGAATGGAAAACCTAGGATGCATATTTCAAAGTATCCCATAACAATCCCTTCCTATATCAGAAGGAAAAAAGACTCTCCTGAAGAATATCCCACAACTTTACAGAAGTGTAAAGAGTCAGATTATAACTCCCATCCAAAATAATATCCAAGACTGTAGTAGAGGATAGTAAAGAATCATCATAGATGATACGGTCTTCAAAAACTGAACAAATAGGCCCCCCTAGAGACCCAAGAATCAACTAAAAGGAAGATGATTGATCCATTACCAAATGGAATGGAAATGTGATCTTTGATAATGTCCCGAAGTCCTAGTATTTTCCTCAAACTCCATAAACTATTCCATGGAACATTGGTCACCAAAAAATGGTAATGTCTAAGAAACAAATACATTTCCAACCCACCCAAACTAAATAAAAAAGAAAGGGAACATAATTCCCAAACATGTCTAGCCATATCATCTTTGTTGGAGTCTGCAACATGATTAATCCTGAAGCCTCCATCCTCTTTAGTTATATCCATCAACCTTATCCCCTGACCCAACATCATAGGTACCCTTCCATAGAAAAAAACTAATCTAATATTGGATATATTTAAGAACATTTTGGAAAAAATTAAGTGATATAACTATTAAGATTGAATTTTAAACAAAATAAACTGAATAAACTGAAAATTGAAAACAAAAGAAAGAAATTGTTTCATCAAAAATTTGATTATCCTTATAATATTATCTTATAAAATAGAACAATTGTACTCCCTAATATTAATAGTGATCATAGGAACTTCAAGATATAAAAGTGGAAAAGAACCCTGATTAATTCCCATGGATGTCTCAATGTTGTCATCCCATTGTAAATGCCTACCAAGAAAATTAAATATTTCAAGAGGTTGAATTACATCCAAGAAAAAGAATAAAAAGAGATCCATATATTTCTTCATAATTAAAACTAAGTCCAAATTTCCAAATTACAACAACAAAATATCATCCAAAAAACATAGGTGGAAAATGGAAGTCTTCTTACATCTCTAGTGAAACTTAAGGGACCTAGAATTTTTGATAAGAGAGTCCAGAATATGGGAAAATTCCTTGAAAACCACAAAAATATGAACAAAAATGGGATCTCCTTGTCTCAGTTATCTCTTCCTTAGAAAACATCCTTGCAATGAACCATTAATATTAATATAAATCATCATATAAGTTACACAACTCTCAATCCTAAAAAATAATCTAACAGAGAATCCAAGGAGATCTACATCATTCCATAAGATCCCCCCCCACTGACTGAGTCAAATGACAAAAAAAGATCAATTTTAAAGGCACAAAGAGGAACCTAGAGCCCAAATGATAACCACACATCAACTACTAAGAAATTAAAATTTTATCATAGATGTTTTCCCCATTAATAAAATATAATTATGCCTTATTAATTTATTTAGGGAGAATACATCTCATTATTGCTGTTAAAATATCAAAAATTCACTTATAGATAATGTTTCAACAAGAGACGTGTCTAAACTTGGGAAGGGAACAAAAATTTGGATCCTTTGGAATTAAATAAATAATAGATCCATTAGCTTCATAAAGAAACATCCCAAATATGAAAATTTTGAATAGTGCCTATGTGACATCTGGGCCAACAACTGAACATGAAATATGAAAGAAGAATTCATTAAATAAATCTAGCCCTAATGCTTTTTTAGGATGAGTATAGATTAAAATCTTTTATACATCCTCCAGATTCACTAATTTATTCAACATTTTACATGAATTCTGATCAATGTAAATGGACAAAAAATTCAATAGGTTAGCTCTTCCAATATAATCATAAGCATGTGGGGACCCCAACATGGTTTATAATATATCAACATATTAATAAATAAGAGAACCTGGATTAGTTTTTTTTAAAGTAAATGTCTTGGTCAAAGACCAAGACACAAAATATTATTAAAAAGTAAAAAGAAAATTACATGATCCAGAAAGAGGAAATTTTGTTACTATCTTTCTCATAAAAAGGGTATAGCTCAACCAGAAGGTTATCACTCCACATAATGTCCTGGTTGATTCCCTTGCTGGAAAGACCATCCGCCACCAGGTTTTATTCCCGATAGACATGAGTGGAATTGTTTCTAATCTCTAGTAGGGAGTTAAGACCTTTCTTCCAACGCACTATGATACACCCCACAAGGTGAAACACTTCATTCCGAATAGCTAAGATAATGGTGGTAGAGTCACATTCAATCCAAATGTTATTCCATACTATTTTCTTAACAAATAAGAGAACCCTGATTTGTGATAACAGCCCCATAATCATTACAAATAAGAACCATCTTTATAAATTATACCTTGAGTTCATGGAATTGAAGAATAAAGCAGAGTTAGGGTCAACCTCTTTGATATGTTGAGCTCTAATCTTTTTCATGGATGAAATAACATCCCTCAACAATTTTTTTAAGACTATCCTTACAAACTCACTTTAATTAGATTAAATCAATAGATGAATCATTAATAACAAAGGTAGATTCACATGAATATAATTCATCTCATATAAGAGATAATTCATAAAAATGTTGATCAGAAACCTTGATAAGAAACTCTTATAGAGCCCACTTGACCCTATTAAGAATTTTTGTAATCCTAAAACAATTTTTAACAATAAAAAATGAACATTAAAAGCTGAGGAAATAGAGGATAGTAAGTTTCATAATCATTCCAATGGTTGAATGACTTAAACATAAATTTCTCAGAGTTAAGGCCTTCACCAATTCTTATAATAATGGGACTATGGTCCGAGAAAACAAAATGAAAGAAATACACAATAAAAGAATGAAATATGGTTAAATAATTAAATTTCATCAATAATATATCCGGTATCCTCAAAATACTAGAATCCCCCTTTCTATAAGAGAATATTATTGTTAATCAACATAAGTCCCCAAATATACATACACGATAACCAAGTCTCAATCCATAAAATAAGAAGACTAGTCTAAATATCCATCAATCCTATCCACATGAAACCTCAGAACATTAAAATCACCATGTAGAAGATATGGATCAATATGATAGAATGAATCATGTCCAGAAATGAACTCCTAGAACAATATTTTATCTTTAATAGAGTTACACTTATTTACAAAGGAAACCAAACAAGTTACATCATCCTTAACACCCTAAACAATATATTCAATTAACTGGTGAGGCTCCAATTGAGGAAATAGTTTTGTAGGGGTTTTATAGATTTTTTAGGCTTTTAGGGTTTTTAATGTTTTATGGGGTTTTTTGGGTTTTAGGGTTTTTATTGTTTTAGGGTTTTTATGGTTTGTTTAGTTTTTAAAAGTTTTTAGGGATTTAAATTGTTTTTCTAATATTTAGTGGTTTAAGGGTTTTTATGGGTCTTTCATGTTTTATAATTTTTTAGGGGGTTTACGGTTTTTAGGGGTTTATGGTTGTAGGTTATTTTTAGGTTTTTTATGTTTTTATCATTTAATAGGGTTTTATGTGTTTTATGTGTTTTTAGGTTTATAAGGATTTCTTTGGGGTTTTAGGGTTTAAAGTGTTTTTCTAGGATTTTAATGATTTCTTAAATGTTTTAGGTATTTTGATGGTTTTTTGTGTTTTTTGGGTTTTTAGATTTGTTTTGTGTTTTTTTGGGAAAGGACAGTGCAATGAAATGTTATTCCTTACCCCCTTCACAAATTTATTAGGAAAAAGAGACAAATTAGATAAGGGAGTGGAGGAGTCAATCGATCCACACCAAAAACCCCTTAACAACCCCAAAAAAACCAAAAGAGAAAAAAAGTCAGTCCACATCACTACCAAAGTCAGAAAATGAAGTTGAAACAAAAGCTTCACCATCCATACCATATCTAGAATCCGCATCATCAAAGTCAGAGTTGTAACCTTTGTCCATCGATTTCCATCCTGACTGAAAGTCCTCATTAAGTTTGAGGAGCATCAGGTGCTCCTCCCTATGTTTCCCTTGTTCCAGGGTGTGCTGTTATTCTCGTTTGTTAACTTTGACTTCCAGTTTGGTTGTCTTTAATGATGCCTGGGTAGGCATGGGTTTGGGAAGAGTTGAGTAATCTCACTTCCTCCTCCTCTTAGAGGGGGTAGAGGTGGAACCATCATCCATCTTTTTCACCCTCCAAAATTCACTTGAACGTTCTTCCACCTCCAGGTCATGCAAGACCATATAGATCGGCTCACCAGTTACCATACCCATGGTCTTCATCCCTTGTCCAATCAGTATTCATCCATCCACAACCACTTCTTACCCCTCTACCTCCCCCTTTCTAGACTAACCCCCCTGAACTTCATCATCACCCCTGGGTTTCAACCCCTGCACATATGAAACAGCCCCTACAGCACAAGAAGGCCAGGAACCTCCCTCATACACAAACATGGAGGTCTGATCCAGCTCCTCCCGACTGGCCACTGCCTTGTCCTTAACATCTATAGAAGGGTTTTGTGATCCAAACCCATGAGGAAGCCCCATAACCAAAGCCCATGACTCATCACCCTGCTTATCCATCTCTCCTTACTCAGACACCCCCCTTGCTCAGCCGCCTCCCCCAGCTCCTGAACAGATTGAGCAACGTCTCTCTGCTCAACTCCCTTCTCCTTCACATTCACCTTTCATTTCATAGATACTCCCCCGACTCAGACACCTCCTCATTCTTATCTGATGCCCCCTGCTCATCCACCTCCCCCTACCCGGCCACACAACAAGGTTTTACTACCTCCTCCTGCTCATTCACCTTCCCTTTCACAGATTCTTGCCCCTTCTCAGCCACCTCCTCATTTTTATCCCCTTCCCCCTGCTCATCCACCTTCCCCTGCCTGACCTCACAACAAGGTTCACTAGCAGTAGATCAATCAAGCACTGCCGTAGAAAATTTCACATTTAGTCTAGAAAGCCTACATCTAGCCACACCCTCGATACCATCCTCCCCAGCATCCACATTGCTCTCTACTAGCAGAACCTGCACTTCATCATCCCTATTGCGACCGAAGCCCAATTCCCACCAAATAGCTTCAACCACACTATAATCCTAGAGCCCATTCTGAACATAGAAGACAAGGATCCCATTGCCATACCCAGGAACAACTCCTTGTTATTCCATCATCCCTTGATCCTCCACATCCTCTTCTGTCATGGCTTCACCCTATGTCTCAAAAGACATAAGACACTCAAACCTATTAAACAAAGAATTATCACTCGGAACACACACCTCCCTCTTTCCATCCTACACACTGTTATTGTTATCATCCAAATACCCGACCACCACATTACCACCTTCATCACCACTAATGTTCTTTAGATTATACAACCCCAAGGCACCCACCCTTTCCTACTCCTTACCACCACCACATTTTGAATCTTCTCTTAAACATGAAAAAATGTCCCTCACATGTGGCTGGGGAGGCAAGCACTGAACATCATTGACAAGAACCTCCTCCCCCCCCCACCAAAGTCTAACTTACATTGCCACACCCCCCTAAGCTAGATTCAAAATACCAAATCCCTCTAAGCCTCTCTTACAGACCCAGTCTTCATGAACTAGATGCTGGAAAAAGGAACTGAAATCAAACCATGGCTCATAAATCACTAGTTGCCTCCATTGGACCTTATCATTGACAGTGATCCACACAAAGTCCAACAATGCCATGGAATAATCCACCTCAATAAAATCCCTTGGAGAAACCGGATTTCAAACATCCCAAGTCCTACAATCCTCACAATGGGACCTTCCCACTAGGTTCCTCAACATCGAAATAATAGAATAATTTTGGAAGGTGAGTGGATATTCTAGAAATCTCACCTAGGTTTCCACCATTGGAGAATCATGGGGAAAGTTAAGATCAAAACTCCACTAAAATAGGGATAACCAGGAACCATCACATTTCCGAGGAGCCGTGGACCAGGCATAAATAAGATCTTCCTTAGGAAAAAATTGAATCAGAATATGATAACTATCGACAAGACCCACCATAGCACGATCCAACAGATCCCAACTTTCAAAGACACGTCTGCCAAAGACATCCACCAAAGGGTTACAGTTCCAAAATATTGAAACCATAGTTAGATTATGCAGAGCGGAGGCTTCATTAAACTCTACAATCGAGATCTGGAGCTGCAGATGTACTTTATTAAGGAATGGAACCTTAGATAAAAGCTTGATCCATGGAAATGGGGGTAGTAGATCTGGAACCATCAAAGTAACAAAACATCGATCTTCCTCGAGAATTAGCGTAATGCCCTACCCCATGATGGGGAAAGGGATAGGTGTGATGTCCACCATCTTCTTCAAGGTTGCTGGAAAGAGGGAGAGTCACCATTGTGACAGAGTAGAGGGGTGGCCATATTAGTGTTTTAGGAGTTTTAATATTTTTTAGGTTTTTAAATATTTCATAGGGGTTTTCAGGGTGTTTAAGAATTTTTTATAATTAATTTTAGGTAATTTTTTATTTTTAGGGATTTTTTGATTTTTAGGGATTAGTGGGGGTTTTACGGTTTTAAGGGTTTTTATGGTTTTTTTGGGTTTTAAGGGATTTTTCAGTTTTTTAGGGTTTCTAAGATTTATTATATTTTTTATTGTTTTATGTGGACTAAAGGGTTTTTATATTTTTATCTTTTTATGTTCTCTATGGATTTTTTGGATTTTTTAATATTTTTAGGTGTTTTATTGTTTTTAGTGGATTTTAGGGTTTTATGTTCTTTTTAATTTTTTATTTACATTAACATTTTTTAGGTTTTTACGGTTTCAAAGTAATTTTATGGTTTCATGGTTTTGATAGGGTTTTCTGGGTTATTATAGTTTTTATAGATTTTTAAAATTTTATGGTCTTTTAGGGTTTTTGGGGATTTTGATGGTTTTTAAGCATTTCAGGGTTTCTAGTTTTTTTTTTGTATTTTTGGGGGTTTTAAATGGGGTTTTTTATGTTTTCATTGGTTTTTTTAGGGTTCTTTATGTTTTCAGGGATTTTTTTCGGGATTTTTCATTATTTTTATGGTTTTTAGGGATTTTAGGGACTTTGGGTATTTTTTTCGGTTTTTTTGTGTTTCTGTGATTTTTATGGTTTTTGGGTTTTTAGGGTTTTTTGAGTTCTTTAGGATTTTATGGTTTTTTATAGTTTTTAATGTTTTAGGGTTTTAATGGGTTTATAGAGTTTTTATTGTGTTTTTAGGGTTTTTATGGGTTATTAGGGGTTTTACGGTATTGCATGTTTTTATGGTTTTTAGGGGTTTTAGGTTCTTTTTAGGGTTTTTTTCCTTTTTTGTGTTTTTTATGTTTTATAGGTGTTTTAAGTGTTTTAAGGTTTTTATGGATTTCTTATGGGTTTTTATGGTTTTAGTACTTTTTACACATTTAGAGTTTTTAGGGTCTTTTTTGGGATTTTTATGGTTCATAGGGGTTTTGAGGAATTTAAGGCTGTTTAGGGAATTTAAGGTGTTTAGGGTTTTTTGGTTTTTTGTTTTGTTTTAAGTGTTCTTTGGTTCTTAAGGTTTTATTAGAGTTTTTAGGGTTTTGAGGGTTTTTATATTTTTTTGGATTTTTAGGGACTATTATGATTTTTATGGTTTTTTATGGTTTTTATGGATTTCGACAATTTTTAGGGTTTTTATGTTTTTATGGTTTTTTTGGGATTTAGGATTTTTTTTATTTTTTATGGATTTTAGCATTTTTAGACTTTTCTAACATTTTTAGGGGTTTAAAGGGTTTTCATATTTTTTAGTGTTATTTTAGGGTTTTATGGATTTTGAGGGGGTTTCAAGGATTTTATGGGTTTAAAGGTTTTTATTGTTTTTAGTATTTTTACGGTTTTACGGTTTTATGGATTTTGGAATTTTTAGGTTTTTAGGCATTTAAAGTGTTTTTATTTTTTAATGTTCGTCTTATGGGTTTTCAGGGGTTTAGTGTTTTTTATGTTTTAAGTGAATTTTAGGACATTTTTTTGGATCCATATGATTTTTTAGGGTGTTTCGGGTTGGTCTCAAAACGCCCAACGGTTCCGTATTTGATGACACGTGGACCTACTTTCCAAAGGCATGCGTTTTCCGGATGGTTTGACCAGCGACTCTTAAGAACTCACATTGGTCGATGGGATGGGGAGTCGGGCTCATCGCACCCTTTTGGGGGGAATTATTTCCTGTTCCGGGACTCTCTTCTATATTTACGACGTATTCATATGTTCACGAATCTTTGGATTATACCCAAGCATCGTATCCATGGATTTAACCCTGGTGGGAAATGTTCAACTAGATGCAGGGGTTCAGAATCATTTAGGCCTGAGGTTTACTATCCCTCGTTGGACTAATGACCCTGTGGATTCGAGACTCATTGAGGCAGCACTGGAATTCGCATGGTGAACCGATGTGAAGATAGTCGGATCGACCGGTTGTTGGGATTCAACCTTATGGAGGCTTCCTACGTACCCTGCCAAGGAGACAGGGATCAAAGGCCACGTAGTTCGAATGGGAGCATCAGAGAACCGGTGTGAAGGTGGACCCAGGGAGTCCGCTGGTGATCAGGCTTGAACCTCATAGAGGCTTCCTATGTATCCCTGTGGTAGGGAATCAAAGTCCTCGTAGTTTGCATTGTCTTGGTACTTACGCTCTGAGGCAACCCATAGTGATGGATTGGGGCTTACACTATGTGGAGGCCCATATAAGGATGTCATGGTCGATGCTTACTCTAAGCCCACGTGAGTCATGCTCGGTGTGAGAAACAAGAGGTAGTAGGGACCAGAGGATCACGTCGCAAAATGTGCGTCCATGGGAAGTGGAGTGGGGCTTACACATAGAGCGGCCATTAATATCGGGGCTTACTCTGGGATGGACGCCCATGGAAACAAAGTGCAGCGGGAGAGGGAAAGAGGTTCTCATGTTCCCATCACCTTTCTTGTTACCCGGTGAAGTACCGAGGTGCATGGGGATGGCTGCCTTAGGATGGGTATGCCGCCCCATCTCTGGGTAGGGGAGAAGTGCCCGACCGCCAAAGCATGCAGTCTCCCATCCTGGAGAGTAGAGGTAGAAAGGGGGTTCTCGGGCTCAGACCACACATTACCGTGGAAATGTGAACCCAGGCATGCTTCGGGAATCTGCCCAAGGGTCGAGGAAACCCCTTTGCCCCTATTTACCGTGGGTATGTGAACTCAAAAAGGCACGCTGATGCACCTGAAGGTTACACCACATGGATCATGTGGCTCTGGTGGAGGCCTCGACTCAGGGCCGATGAATGGTCCAATGAGGAGGTTGTGAAGGATCGGGCTAGATTGGAATTGGAAGGATTTTATCTAGCTCGGGGAATGGGAACTGCAAAAGTTTTGGCAGGACACACAGGGGTATGGGAGGTGGCGCCCTTTTCATAGGGAAGTGTTATGCGGCTAGAGAGGCCGTCCGCGAGCTAGGGTGGTCGCGGACTGATTGGTCGTCCATGAACCAAGAGGGTCCACAGACTAATTGGCCATCCGCGAACCAGGAGGGTCCGTGGACTGATTGGCCGTACGCAAACCAGGAGGGTCCGTGGACTGATTGGCATCCCACGAACCAAGAGGGTTTGTGGATTCGGGTTCGGTCCATGTACACGGTTGGTAAGCGGAGGGGTCCACATGAGCAGTGGCGGCCAAGGGCGGAACTGGCCGGAGGCTCATCGGTCGGGGCTTCGCCCGCGTAGGAGGGTGCTATGCGGTGTAGTGGATCGGAAAAGAGGCATAAACTCCCTGGTCCACTGGGAGTACAACCATGGAGGGACCCTGGTTCACTATTTTCTATTCTTTGTTATTTTAAGTTCGTGGTTCACCAATTTATTATGCATTTTTGGTTCCTTATTAGTTCTTTCCTTGGTTCATACCTGCTCTGGTCCGCGAACTAGAACTTCCAAAATCCTAAGACTTCTTTCGAAATCCTTCCACTCGAATCTGATCGATCTCTCCAACGAATCCTCCAAATCGTCTGAATCCTCCCTCCCTTCCCCCCTCGGTCTCCTTTTATAGAGGTGGGAAAGAGATGTATCTATGGTCACACGACACATTTTGCGGAGGACCATGACCTAAAACCCAGTTTATGGCTGACTTGGTCAATCCGTGACTCATAGTGGGCACTGAGCGCTTCCCCCCCCCCCACGATCCAAACGAGGGGAGTGCTTCGCGGCCTCAGAGGGTTCCACCTCCATTTCATGAACGACAACAGAGGCGGTTCAGGACAGCTAACATAGCTCACAGATGGGGCAGTTCAGAATGGTGAACCGGGTTGGTGCCTGTCCCGACTCGCGACCGCAGAGGATCTCTGCCTCCATCTCGTGAACGATGACAGTTCGCGGAGGAGGGATGCTTCGTGAAATTGGCCGCACGTCGTTATCTTTATACCAGTCCGCGGACCGGTTTGTTCTTCGCCATCCTTGATTATTCTTCACATTTTCCCAATCCTTTTAGGGGTAATTGGGTAGAATCTCCCTTGAGTTAAAGGGGATCATCATTCTCCTTTGCATATTTTTCATGACCCTTAAAATTCCCCCTATCGGAATGGGGTCTATCGGAACGAAGATGAGGCTATTCTGATGCAGAGTGGTCCTAAAACTTGAGTAGTTCGCAGTAGAGAGGTGGAACCAATAGGGGACCATGCCTATAAATAGGGAGGTCCCTTCATTTGTCTTATACTAGATTCTTCGCGAATACCAGTGCTCTTTCATTTTTCTGCCTCTGAGTGCTTGTTCCTTCGCAAAACGCTTCGTTCACGAACCGGCTACTACTTCTACGAATCATTTCTTGTTCGTGTCTTTCTTCATCCGTGGACCAATGTCCAAGCCGCGAACTAACACTTTTAATTAATTAAAAATAAGTCACGATGGGCCGCGTAGGAACTCTCTTCACGGTTTTGGTGCTCCGTGGTTTTGATGTTCCACTGACTAAAATCTTCTGAACATTAAAAATTTCAGGATTGAAATTCCGTGGAGCAACCTGGTCTGTAGTTTTCTATCCAACGCTCCATGGGCCAGGGTTTCGTGGACTAATTTCATGAATGTCTGGTTCGCGGGATGCTATCATCGTGAACCATTCTATGAGGCCACCTTGCGGCCTTTGTTATGAAGGCTCCTCAACTGATCCTGAGCCATATATTTGGTATTTTTGTCTGAATTTTATTTTCCATACCGGACTAACCACTTGTTTTCTCTCGTCGTGAAGGGACAAAATTTGGTCCCCCATCGTTCTGCACATAGACCTGTTGTCGTGCCTCTACCAATTGGCTCAGGGAGACGTCTAGCCATGATTCGTAGAGCGGAAAACATCAAAGAGGAACCTAGTTAGTCCATCATTCCTGACAATGGTGTCTTGAAAGAATTTCTCCCTCCCGAGCTCCTAGATTACCTGTTATCAAATCGCCATTCAATTTATGGATTTGGTCTTCAATACGATGTCCATATTCCCCCCACTTTCTCAGGTCTTCCTTCTCTTTTCTTGGAAGCATCATCAATGTGTATTCAGGAGAACCTTACACAATTAGGGGAGATGGTTTACGACTCTGACCAGAAAGATGGCTTCATTTTGAGAGGATCTATTTGAACCCAAAGTGATCAACACGCCCAAAACTTTTCTCAGGAAGTTGTCTTCAAGAGATACCCTTCTATTATCAACTTGCTTGAGTAGATCCCGATGCGGGGTGGATTCCTAGGTGGGATCTTCGGTCTGGCGGGCACTTCTCAAATGACTGGGCCTGGGATTTCTGGGTCCATCATCACTTCCAGGAGTCTCTCGAATCACTGGAAGCAGTCAATTTATACTCCGTAGTGTGGGATTCCCAATTTTCTATTTACCCACCATCTTCGATCCTGCC
Source organism: Viscum album (assembly GCA_963277665.1). Taxonomy (NCBI): domain Eukaryota; kingdom Viridiplantae; phylum Streptophyta; class Magnoliopsida; order Santalales; family Viscaceae; genus Viscum; species Viscum album. The sequence continues at coordinate 1,784,970,656 of OY728132.1, read as the reverse complement.
AGACCTACTCAGTCACTGGTGTTCAAGCACTAATACTTTCCATCATTCCCATGGTAAAGTTGGTATTAGTCTGTGGGATATCCATCAATTTGGAGGGTTCCAGATTATTGGTGAAAGGTATGACGAATTTCTGCCCACCCCTGACCCATGGGATGACGTCGAACAAGTGCCTTTATTGGCGAGGGATCTGTTGGTTATGGTGGAACAATCCCTAGGTCATGCCTTGCATGCCTGCTCTCTTATTACCTATAACACTTGGATAGGGTTATTTATGAACACCACTGGTCCTATGCCGAAGATCAAGTGCCCCAGGACTCATCCTTCTCAACAGTCACGAACCATCCCAGGTTCCTACTGGGCGGTTCTAGAGGTGGTCGACTAGCTTTCATGGGGTTACGTGGTGCGTCCCAATGTGCTGCCTATGCTCCAGCTAGATGGTTTGTTTGCTATATTCCTGATCGGGTGGATATTCCCTTCTCGGGATATCAATCCTAGCGTCAGGTCTTGCACCCTAATGATGGCAGTTGAGGTGGCAGAGGGCCGCCCGATGAATTTGGTCGTGCCCACATTGGCTCGTATTTGTGAACTGCTGAGTCACATGCAGAAGGGCGGGTCACCCTTCCGTCTGAGTGGGCCATTTCAATTTTTGTATGGCTGGGTAGCGGATCACTGTCGCTTTTATGAGTATTGTCACAACACGGTCATCCCACTTCCTATCTTTCAGCCTAGCCTGTTTGGTATCGTTGGGGTTCGCTTGAAGTCCCTCAGCTCTGGTGAAGTCCTTGAGCTTCTGAGTGACCTCTCCCAGTTTGATTTCACTCTCTACCCCACCCCTTATGGATTCTTTTTTGACAACTGCAGGGGGAGCCTGGAGGAGCGTTCTTACATGATCTCTCTACGGGACGGATTTCTGTCTGCGCGGATCGACGGGGTTTCTCTATGTGAGTTGTATGCCTCGCATCATTTTTCTATCCAGTTTGGGTGGATGCATGTCCATGTTTCCCTTACCCCTCCTCAGGCTCAAGGACTACACTAGGCCATACTTCGTCAATGGTGGATGATGCTGACACGGGAGGGATCTGAGACAAGCATTCCCCTGTCTGTCATGGGGGCGGCTTCTAGCCTTTCCTTGGAGTATGCAAAAGCGTGGGAAAAACACTATCCTGATGGGATCCTAGGGAATGTCGTCTGGCAGGTTCCCAAATCAGGAGGTACTGTGGCTGTTGCGTCCACTGCACCTTCCTCATCAGCTCTAAGGGACGATCGACTGATGGCTCGTCGATCAAAGAAACTCAGAGTATTTTCATCCCATATCCCTATGGTGGACGAAGTTCAAACAGGTTCATCCTTCTTGGACGTGGATGAGGACGACTCTGTAGTCCTGAGTCCCAGCGATACTATCCTGGAATTTTTTCCCGTCGATATTGGGCTTAGCAACTTGATCCCCAAGCCTGAACCGGGGTTAGAGGCTCCAGACGTTCCAGCTTCGGAACCAACATCTAGAGAGCACATGTCTGCACTGGTTTCTAGGCCCGAAATCATTCCCATACTACCGGGATAGGAAACCAAAGATCCTCGGGCCATGGCGGACCACCGAGCGGTGCGGAGGTGGGCCTGGCCCCAAATTTGCGAGATCGTTGCCGAAAATCCTCTAGCTAAGATGGCAACTAAAACTGAAGCTCTTCGACAGCACTTCCTGGGTTTGGGTCAGTTGGGTTTGACTATCGGCAGTTCTATTCTCTTGATTGACAAGTTGTCGTGGCTCGTGAGGAAGTTGCCACTGGCGAACAAAAACTTTCTCATGTTGTCGCCGCTCATCGTGGGACCCGATCCCTGGAGGAATCCATGACACAGCTTCATCAGCTGATAGCACAGGAGGCGACCGCTCGAGATCAGGCGGTCATCCTATCCTCAGAGTTGCATGAATGTGAGGAACGAGAAGCGATGATGATGAATCAGTTGTCAGTTATGACTAGTCATCTTGAAGCCACCATAAAAGGGATCAACGATCTCGAAACAAAATTGGAGCGTACTCGTCGGGGGGATGAGGATGAAGCCAGGGAGAATGTCGTGTTGGAAGAGTCTTGCAATGACCTCCTCCGCACGGTCACTGATCTGGTGGAGAGAGCAAGCCAGGCTCCTTTATGACTATCAGATCTATTGTTTTACTCTCTGTTTTACTTACCCCCACTTTTTTGTGAGGGAGAGACCCCAGCTTTTGGACGTCCTCCCTTTTTGTTCGAACGGAATACAATCTATGTCAATATCTTATCACCATAAAATCTGATTCTCACTAGAACACTTGATGTGTAAATAACAACTCACTAAATTGGAATTAATCATAAATCAGGAAAACAAACTCTAACTTCTACCTGGACCATGGAATCCAGTGAGCATAGTTTGACTATTTCTTGGGTTTTGTAGAAAATAACCATAAATGTTTTGTCTTTTCTTTAAATACCCTAATTTTTCCTAGGCTCATTTAGTGTTCACCAAGCGGGTATGGCCTGAATTTTTATTAGGTCGCCCTTTACGGGTTTTCGGCCTAACAGGCTTTGTGCCTCTTTTCTTGGGCGGTTTAAAGTTCTACCATCAAGACTATCATTACTGATGTTTTAGGTCGAATATATTTGACCAAGTATGGTGGGGAAAGGGACCCAATGGGGTTTATCTGATTAAAAGATGTCTCAATACTCTTCAGACGCACGTGGGTGGAACATGTTTAAATTTGATCTACATGTAGGGCATGTCTCAAGGCATGGGAGCCGCATCGGCGTACAGAGGTAGGAGGAGAATCGCCTAAAGAAATCTTGCCTTTGGTAGACAGGCCAGGGGCGATCAATATGCAAAGCCACTGAGGGCATGGTATGCATTGTCTTCCAAAGGTGTCCTTAAGTCAATGACTGTCCGTTTCTGATGACCCGGGGACTTAATGGAAGTACAACTTATGGAAACCACCCTGGGTGTCTTGGAAAATTATGAACACCACCAGGGATGGCTCAGAAGGGGAATGTGACATCCGAAAGGGTTTTGGAAACATCTGTATCAATCAGGAGTGTGGGATCAAGGGTCCTGTCCTACGCATTTATCTAGAGTGAAGGACGGTTGGGGCTTAGCGCAGTTTAAAGTCATGCAGCTGGGACATCACCTAAAATGGAATGAATTCTCCTGGTTCTTAGTAATCTTGTTAGGGACGTTCCACCACATTTAGGCAGGGTTGTGAAAGAGGTTGGTAAACTGTAGCTCAGAGGGTTTCCAAATCCCAGGATGGCCATAGTGGATCAAGGGCCAAGAGGCGTACGAAGAGAATCATCGGCTAAGGAAATATTTCCTTTGGTAGATGGATCAGGGGAGATCAATATGTAGAGCCACCGAGGGAATGGTATGCATAGTCATGCAAAGGTGTCCTTAGGTCAATGATTGTATTCCCTTGATAGCCAAACAACTTCAGGGAAGTTTGAGATTTGGGACCACCAGGGGTGGCTTATGAGAGTTCGGATTTTTCTGAGTATAGACTATGGTTTATGAGGAGAGGGTTCCTGGATACGGGAGGAGCATCTAGGCTAAGTATCCTGAGAATGGGTGAAGTCATTCCTTCTCACGCTGGTTTGAGATGGTGGTTCGTGCAGGTCTGACCCGTGAACTGAGGGACAGAGAAAACCCTTCGTTCTTTACTAAACCCATGACGGGTTTCACCGTGTAGTTTAAAGTCAAGAGATAAAGACGGGGAGAATTATTCAGAGATGTTGTGCAAATTACTGTCATGCAGTGAGGAAAGGGGCATTTTTATTTCTTTTTCCAATGTTGTGCAATTTAACGTCGTGTTGTTAGGATGATTGACCGTGCAGTTTAACGTCTTGTGGTAAGGACATGGATCATTATTAAACTAGTGAAAATGATTTTCCTTAGAGGCATTCCCCTGGATGTTTATTGCTTGGTCTTTGCAGCCTTATGCCAAGTGGCCAAGATACGCTCCTTGTCTTTTGACGTCATGTGGCAAGGACGTAGTTAAAAAGGCGGCTCTTGATTAGAATGTTACTAGGTTCTAGTATCCTGTCATGTCCAAGACATGGAGGGGGGTTGATGGTGTAAATTATGGTTCCAGGGCTTCTTGGATCCGGAGAGATGACATGGAGGCTCTAGGGCTGGTCGGCGTACGAAGCTAGAAAGAGTGTCGCCTGAGGAAATCTAGCCTTTGGTAGATGAGCCAGGGGCTATCGATATGCAAATTCACTGAGGGCATGGTATGCATAGTCATGCAACGGTGTCACCGGGTCGATGACTTTCCACTTCCGATGGCCATGAATTGTTATTAAGATTCGTAATTATCCGGGCCACGAAGTCTGTCATCGGGGAAGGAAATGTCTGAACATGTCGGGCATACTCATCCCTGGTTGCTGTTAAGGCTTAAAGAGCTCCTTATGCTGATTTATTTTGCACACGGGGGTGTACCTTCACTACATGCAGTTTGACGTCATGTGGTAAGGACGAGGTACTCCTAGATTAGTGGTCATAGTGCTCAGACCATTGGGTGACTATTGTTGTAGTCACACGAAGGATAACTGGGTCAACATGCTCTGATATATTTGGAACAATGTAAGGGATGAAGGTCGTAAACTGTAACTTTGAGTTTTCCCAGATCAGGAGGTGTGGGGTGGGGGCTCTGAGGCCGGTAAGCGTACGGAGCTAGGAAGAGTACTTCCCAAGGAAATCTTGCCTTTGATGGACGAGACAGGGGCTATCATTATGTAGAGCCGTTGAGGGCATGGTATGCATAGTCATACAATGGTGTCCCTGGGTCAATAACATTGCACTTCCAATCGCCATGAATTAGTACGAGAATCCGAGATTTCTCATAGTGCAGAGTTTGACATGTGGGGATAATGTTGTCTGAGCATATAAGAAACATCTTCACTGCAATTGCCCGTTGAGTCAAAGTAGCCTAGTCCTGGATTGACGTTCGTTGATGCAAGTCGCTATGTGAACCACCGGTGGACACATAGGCCAGCCAGGTAGGGGTACCCTGGCAACATTTGGATGTGAAAAGGGTAATGAACTTGTAAACCACTGCTCCATAAATTTTTGGATCGGGATATGTGATATGGGGGCTCTGAGGCTAGTAGGCGTACGGAGCTAGGAAGAGTGTCGCCCAAGCAAATCTTACCTTTGGTAGATGGGCCAAGGGCTATCAATATGCAGAGCCGCTGAGGGCATGGTATGCATAGTCATGCAAAGGTGTCTCTGGGTCGATGAATTTCCACTTCTGATGGCCATGGATGGTTATGAAGGTCTGTAATTATTTGGGTCGTGGAGTCTGATGTATGGAGAGGATGCATCCAAATGTACAAGGAGTATCTCCATCTCATTTCACCATGTGTCTTGGGTGGGTCGCGATGAAGTACGTGCAGTTTAATGTCATGCAGTGAGGACAAAGTCCATACAGTTTAACATCATGTAGTCAGGACGAAGTTCGTGCAGTTTAACGTCATGCGGTAAGGACAAAGTATACAGCTCGTGTAGGTCTGGTCCGTACATAGGGGAAGGGGGAACTTTTAACATTATTGTCCATGCAGTTTAACGTCTTGCGGCAAGGACGAAAAAATACACCACGTGCAGGTCTAGCCCATATATGGGGAAAAGAAAGCATTTTTAAATCTTGTTATCCATGCAGTTTTATGTCGTGCGGTAAGGACGATGAGTACACCCCATGCCAGTCTAGTCCGTACATGGGGGGGGGAGGCATTTTTTATCTTTTATTCTAGGGGCTAGGCTAGGTTGGGGAACCCTAGCGTCCCTACGTATCCTTTAAGGGTTAAAATCAAGCTGCACGTAGTTCTATGGAATAAGTACACCCCGTGCAGGTCTAGTACGTACACGGTGGAAGAGGACATTGTTAACTTTTATTTTATTTCATTTGGGAGTGGCTGGCCCAGGATGGATCCTGGCATCAATGCATATCCTGCGATGGCGAGAATAAAGCTGTACGTAGTTCTCTGAAAGGAAATACACCCAGTGTAGGTCTGGTCCATAAACGGGGGGAGGGGACATTTTTAACTTTAGTTCGGAAGTGGTTGGGCCAGGATGGGAGACCCTGACGAAACTACATATCCTACGACGGTAGGAATCAAGCCGTACATAGTTCTTTGAAATCTTAGCAGTTTAATGTCATGCGGTGAGGACTTGGTCCATGCAGTTTAATGTCATGTGGTGAGGACGCAAAAATACACCCCATACAGGTCTGGTCCATACACTGGGGAAAGGGAGCATTCTTAGCTCTTGTTATCTATGCAGTTTAACGTCGTGCGACAAAGAAGAAATGCTATTTGTTTAAGGTCATAGAGTTTGGACCATTGGATTCTTGGTAGTTTAACGTTATGTAGCTCAGATGAAGAATAATACACCTTTAGTTATTATGAGAAATACTTCTTCAGAAATATCACATTTGTAGGAGTGGTTATAAATTGTCCGTCCATGGAGATCAGGGTATATGATCCATTGGAGTAGACCTTGTGTACAACGTATGGTCCCTCCCACTTGGGATCCAGCATTGGAGGCTTCTTTCTGGGTATCATTGGGGTTTGTAGGACCAACACTAATTCTCCTTCCAAGAAAGACTGAAGACGAATCTTTTTGTTGAAGGCTCGTGCGATCCGGTTCTGGTAGACTTCTAGATGGTGAAATGTGTGTAACCGCTTCTCATCCAGCAATTCCAATTCACCTAGATGCTTTTCGGATTTCCCATCATTGGATAATTGATCACAGATGACAACAAAGAGTGAGGGAAGTTGGAGTTCAATGGGTATGACCACCTCTGTGTCGTACACCAATGAGTACGGGGTAGCCTGAGTAGCAGTGCGGGCTGTGGTTCGATAATCCCACAATTAATAGAGGATTTTATCTAGCCATGAATTCCTGTCTTCATCCACCATTTAGCGAGAATTTTGGACAGGGTCTTATTGAATCCTTCTATCCGTCCATTGGCCACTGAATGGTAGCGGGATGAGTGGTTAGCCTTGATACCGTATTCTTGGTATAAATTCTCTAATTTAGCAGAGCAGAATTTGGTGCTGTTATCTGTCAGTATCGTATGAGGGACACCAAATCTGGTGATGATATTGATCTTCATGAAGCTGACAACGCTTCTCGCCCCGACTTCCTTAAGGCGTACAACTTCTGCCCATTTTGAAAAGAAGTTTGTTTCCATGAGGATATACTTTAGCTATTTGGCCGTGGCGGGAGGTATGGTCCCACGACATCCATCACCCAGACATCAAATGGCCAGGAGTACATGACTTGATGAAGTAACTCTGGGGGTTGGTGAATGAAGTTGGCATGAATCTGGCATGAGTGGCATTTCTCGGTAAAACTCTCGCAGTCTCGTGCCACTGTGGGCCAGTAGTACCCAATCCATCGAACCTGATGGGAAATATTGATCCCTGGTTGATGTGATCCACATGCTCCGACATATAATTCAATCATTAATGCAGCAGTTTCTTCTCCATCAATGCATCTGAGGAGCACTCCATCGAGGCCTCGTTTGTAGAGGACCTCTTTCTGACCCACGCCACCATATAGGAAAAATTTGATTTCCCTTCTCCACATTTTCTCTCATTCATCCCTATCTGATGGAAGTTATCCCCGTTTAAAGTAGTTTGCAATGGGGGTCATCCAGCTAGTGGTAGGAGCATATGGCTCTGGGACAGGACTGACTACATGGATTTCATCCATCTTAGCTTAAACAAATTTCAATACCATTCTATGGTGAGCAATACTAATAACCATTTCATCCTGGCATGGTTCAGCTAGGGCTGTGGCCGCGTTGGATAATGCATCAGCCTGAGAATTCTAAGACTGGGGAATATAGGTCAATGTTGGTTCTGTGGAGAATTCTGCCATTAACCCTCGGACATGGTCAAACAGGGGGATCAGCTCCTCCTTTTTAATAGCATAGTCACCACTGACTTACTTGATGACCAGCTCTGAGTCACCTTTTACCTTAAGGTGTTGTACTAGTGCCTAGAGTGAAATTTCCAGGCCTGCAATGAGGGCTTGATATTCCGCTTCATTGTTTGTACATCCATATAACATGAGGAAGGAATATGGAAAGACTTCCCTTTCTAGGGACATGAGTATTATCTCCAAAACCACTTTGTTGAATCTTGGATCCTCCATCCTCTTCCCAGTTGGGCTTCGGGATGGGCCGTCGAAGTACATTTCCCATGCTGGGAACTCCTCTTGAACCGAGAATATGTCTTCATCAGGTAGCTCGGTGTCTGGTGGAGTGGTACCAGTCAAAGGGTGTTATGCCAGAAAGTCTGTTAATGCCTGACCCTTGAAGGATTTCTGAGGCACAAACCGGATGTCGAACTGTTGCAAGATAACCGCCCATCAGAATAGGCGTCCGGTTAACATCAAGCGGGTGAGGATGTACTTGAGAGGGTTACTCCGCGAGATCAAATGGACTTCATGATGCTACAGATAATGTTGCAACTTTTGAACTGCGAAGACCAAGGCCAAATAGCTCTTATCGATATTTGATTATCGAGTCTCAGCATCAATCATGGTTCGACTGAGGTAATAGAGACTATTTTCACTGCCGGCGTTATTCTTTTGTGCGACGAAGGCTCCCAATTACCATTCTAGGGCTGTCACATATAAGATGAGAGGTCTTCCTTCGACTGGGGGCATGATCACCGGTGGGATTAAGAGGTAATTTTTCAGGATGTCGAACGCCTCTTGGCAGTCATCTGTCCATTGGTACGTGACCCCCTTCTTCCTTAACTAGGTAAAGGGAAAACATTTTCCTTCCAAGATGGTTATAAACCACCTGATATAGGCTAGGTGCCCTTGGAATCCCCTCAACTCGGTGAGATTTCAAGGAGGTGGTAATCCAAGGATAGCCTTTGTCTTCTCAGGGTCGACTTTGATGCCACGATGGCGTACGACGAAGCCAAGGAATTTACCTGAGGTAACCCCGAAAGATCATTTCAAGGGGTTCATCTTCAGGCTATACTGTCCAAGTTTGTTGAAGACGGTCTCAAGGTCTGACAGGTGATCTGAGTGCTGTCTGTTCATGACCACCAGGTCATCCACGTAATATTCAACAAATTTCCCCAGGAACAGTTTAAATATTCGATGCATGGCCCGCTGATATGTGGCACCATTGTTCTTGAGACCAAATGGCATGACCCTGTACCAAAATACCCCTTGAGGGGCCCTGAAGGCAGTGGATTCTTCTTCTTCTCAGGCCATCCTGATTTGGTTATACATGGAATAGCCATCCATGAAGGATAGATCCTCATTCCTAGTTATTGCATCGATTAATAACTCAGTGACCAAGATTGGGAAATCATCTTTTGGACAATGCTGATTGAGAACTCTGAAATCAATGCTGACGCAGATTTTCCCATTATTTTTCATGACGAGGATGATGTTTTCCAACCAAATAGGGTACTGGACTTCCCGAATAAAGCTTGATTTAATGAGATTATTGACTTCAGCCTCTATTTTAGGAGCATGTGAGGGGTGTGTCCTTTTGGCGGCCTATTTATAGCCTTGGTGGTCTTCTGGCAGACGTAGGTGGTGTATTGCCACTTCAGGATCGAGTCCCAGCATCTCCGTGTAATTCCATGAAAACACATCTCGTTGTTTCCTTAAGAAGGCGGTATATACCTCATGCTCTTCGAAAGACATGGCTTCACTAATGAGAGTGGGCCTTATATTTTCTTCGGTACCCAGGTTTATTTCTCTGAGCTCGTCCACAGTGGTGGAGATACCTTCCTCAAATGCAAGTGGTGCATCCCTGAGATCCTCCCCCTATTCTTCTCCCAAATCCTCATCTTCTTGATCCGAAGAGGAGAGAACTTATGACTCGGGATTTTGGTAGTCCAAAGGCGAGGTATCATGGGCATCCTTACTCGAGTTTTCATCCCCAGATTGAGGGCCAGTGGACGTTCCCACATTGTCATGCTTTTCCGTTATGGATTAAGTCATGAGGACATTCGATTGCATGCCCGGACTTGAATTCCTAATCTCAACATAGTTAATGGGCATGACATAATCTCCACCAAGCTTCCTAAGGGGGTCATCAGGAAACATTTCTAGGCTATTTGGAGCAGATATCTAGTCGACACCATCGACCAAAGACTTTTTTTTATCATAGAACCCGACATCAATGTAATGTGACTCAGAGAGCTCTAAGGGGGCTTTATCGGTGTGCAACATTCCACATTGTCCATTGACACATTACTAGATACACTAGTGGTAGGATGAAGGAACGACCATGTATATATAGAGCCACGGTCTTCCCAGCAAGGCATTGAAGGCTGTGCTCTACCGGACCACCAAGAATTCCGTGTAGGCTACCAGGTCACCAAAATGGGTCTTTAGCTTAATTTTCCCCATTGTCTTCTACTCTCTCTTGTTGTAACCCAACAGATTTGTGGCTGAGGGGATTAGATCGTCCTCACTATAGCCCAACTTATGGAGTGTCCATATGGGAAAGAGGTTAACTCCAGATCCATTGTCTATAAAGACTTTCTATATCTCAATACCATTCAGTGTTCCAGACACATATAGTGGTCTGATGTGTCCTTTCATGATGGAATCTTCATCCTGATTAGTGACGGAAATCACCGCATTGCATTCAGTCCGGTCAGTATTCATCCGGTAAATATCAGCAGCAACTACCTCGTCTTGAAACTCCTAGGGATTGATCAAAGCTTCTATAAGCACCTCCCTGAGGTCTACTGACAAACTTAGGGCATCGAGGATTGACAGCTTGGCTGGTACCGATGCCAGCTGCTTAAGGATATCGTATTTCTGCTCCAGCACCTGACGCTTCTTCGTTGGTGGGAGAGTCTTAGCGGGTGATTTGGGTGTTGGAGCATTTTAAAAGGAGGGACCAGCCATGGGGTCGGATATCGATGTTGTTCCTGCGTTTTGAGGACTTGGCCCGACCGGTCTGTTTGTACGCACTAGGTGGCCAGATACTTGTTCCTCCTATGACGGGTATCGCAGAACAACGGGTCCAGAGTGGCTTCTTGTGGATGTGGATGGGCATTCTTTCTCCTTTCGAGTCCATTGAAGGTCTCTTTCATGAGTTTGCGTGATAATAATGGTTTGGGTCAGGGACAAACCGTAGGGTTGGTTTCAGCCGCGGCTGTGCATCCCCTAGTATACCCTACCTCTGTGACTTCTCATCCCAGCTCCTCATGCAGGGAACTCGGGTTCATAACCATACCCTTCGTTAGGGAATGATTCCATAATATGGATGACGTTAATAGAACCAAATATTGGCTCTTCATCCTCTGAAAGGTCAACCTAGTCAATTGTCCCAGATGGTTCCATTTAGTGGGTCAGTGACCGTGGCACCAAATTCGAGGGCATATAATTTTCTAGGGTCGGTACTAACTTTGGCCCCATTGCAGATTGCTCCTCTTGTGATTGTTTCTTCCTTCTTCGATTATACCCGGATGACCGGCTCATGGAGGATTGTGAGGCTGATGCTGTCGGTTGCGCGGCATCAGGGGCTGCTGGCGGCAACACTGGCTACCGTAGCTAAGCTCGAAGTATTCCCTGGGCTCAGTTGATAGTCTTCCAAGTCATCCAGTCGTTGAATTTCTGCCCCTTCTTGCTGGTGACTTTCTGCCACCCCTCCTATTTGTCGGAATTTGTGGTAGAGAAACATGCCACATGTGCTGGGGGTGGTCCCAGCTTGACATGTCCGGAGTCTACCACCCTTTGTAGGAGGTCTTTGAAGACGAAGCACTCTCAGATATTGTGCCCCAACATTCGATGTTAGGGGCATTAATCTAGCCTGTCATCGTGGCCATCTTCTTCGGGTTTCCTTGGCTCCATGAGGTGGAGCAAGTTGCAGTTCATGGAAGAATGAAGTAGCCGTGGACTTGATTGTCTCATAACGAGTATAATTTTTTCCTTTATTCCTCAAACTGGTTTCGCTTTAGTACTCTCTGATTGTCCTGTTTAGGCAGAGGCGGCCACTGATATTCAGGAGGCCCTTGACGATTTGGTGGGGTCTTGAGCGATGGAGCAGGTACAGGGGCCGGCTTGAGTGTGACAGCAGACACTTCAGCTCTAGGGGCTCTTTTTGTAGGAGCATGCGAGGCTATTCGGGAATTCGAGTTGGTCTGCTGTAGGGAGTCATCAATTCTCTGGGCAATGGCTGTGAGATGGCGGAAGCTAGTGGTGCACACTACTGGTATGAGCGGTGTTCGCAGCTCATCTCGAAGATTATCAATGCATATGGATAGCATCTCATCTTGAGGCATTGGCCTGTTCAGGGAATAGTTCAGACCTTTCCATCTGGAAATGAAATCTGAGACCCTCTCTTTCTCCCTCTGCTTGCAGTTCATGAGGTCGCTGACCGTTGTTTTAGGCAATGTTGAGATGATGTTGAATAGGAACTACTGCCGAAGGTCCTCCCAACTCTTTATTGACTTGGCAGGCATACTCGTATACCATACGAAGGCAGATCCTTACAAGGTTCGTACGAAACATCTCAGTTTTACTGCTTCTTGTTGTTCTGGAGTCCCCATTATAGGGTCGCAATAAGACGCGTAGTGCATCAAATGCTATTCCGGATCACCTGACCTATTGAAAATAGGTAATACAGGTCTCCCAAAATTGGGTGGAGGAGGTGTGTTGCTCACCCAATCTGGGTAGGGTTTCTTCTCTGGCTGTATCGGAGTGTGTCAACCTTCCATCGCTTCCAATGGAGTCGTTAGTGCCTCGATAGTGTTGGTGAGACCCTGGTTTACATCCTGTTGGGCTCGGTCTTGAGCAGGTGTAGCCCAAGGTATTTCTTGAGGATCCATCTCGGTTGGCACCAGGGGGTGCATGTGTCGTTTGTGACACCTTCGGAGGGTTCAGGAATACTTTCTCCTGTTGCTTCTTGAGTGGAGGGAAGTCTTGGTATTCATCTGAATCTACATTTCTATAGTTGGACAGGTCGGGCGCCTCGTTGGATGGGAGCCCTGACCGTGTCTCGTTTGCTGGAGAAAACCTTAGTCTTTGAGGGGAACTTTTTGGGAGTGCATGATGTGGCTCCTCCTGGGATGCACTTTCAATAAGGTGGTTCCTCTGGAGTAGCTCGGAGTTAATCCACCTCAATCCTTTCATCTCCTCTTCCTGTTGAGATAATCTCTCTTCGAGCCTGAGTGGCTCATCTTTGTCGAGAGAAGGAGGTGGGTTAAGGGCAACCAGTCCTTTATTCTTATCCTTATTGGAAGCTCTCTGGGTATGCAGAGGAGGGTTGTATGGAAGGAAAACCATATTTAGGGCGGCCCTCTGGTTCTGGGTGTGCACACCTCAGGGTTCGCTGTGAGTCACAACCTGACCAGAACCATCATCTCTCGACCCATTCCGATTTGCATCATCTCTGGTGTCACCCGTGGGGTTAACCTCTATGACATTGATAGATGTATATCACGGGGCGGAGAATATTTCATCTTTTAAACAGGAAAAAGGATCTCCCACTCCTTCTGCTGGCCTTCCCTTTCATGACCAGGGATTGCCTTCGAACTTCTTGATAAAGGGTGACGCAGAGAGTTATTTGATGCGACTTTACGGTGTGCCTTCCCCTCAGAGGGGATGATGATTAAAATGATGGGATAGGATGGGAACCTCCTATTCTGACTGTCCTCCCTAGATGATAGAATGCTGACTCTCGTGGAGGAGGTTGTTGTTGAGGGGGTAATAATGCCCCCAGCCTTGAGGGATAGGGTTGGTTCTGTTCCTTGGACATCGAGTCCCCTCCCATTTTTATTGGTCTTATGGGGGAATTTGTTGTTAAAAATTCCCCCAGCCCTGCAGGCTGGGGTTGACCTTGGATCACGGTAGTGGCTGCTGCCATCGCCACCTGCCTGATCTTGCGTGCTCCCATTCGGGGGAGAACTAGGTTTGGTGTCGAGTTCTTCTATGAATCAATCCCCTCTGGGGAGGCAGGAAAAGATCACTGATTGGCATCCCTTAGGAGAGAGGCCTATTGTATGCTCTCGGTGGCCTGATTTAGGTGTTCTTGAATGGCTTGTTCTTGTCCGGCCTGACGCTTCTAGGACGTACTCAAGGCCTGACTCTGTTGGGTGTGTTTCCTCTCCTGAACAGGGAGACCACTCGATTGCCGTCTTTACGTGATGACGTTGCAAGACACCATACTGAATGGGTTCTTCTGGGTGGGGAGTGGAGTAAAATGCAGAGCTCCGTGTTCCCCCCATCCTCTGATATGGACTCCCTTCGGGGCATCACCGATGAGGCGGCGCGGCTGGTGCAGTGCATGGAGGCAGGCTATCTCTATGTTTCCTTTACGCCTCTCGGGTCGCTGTTGTGGTGCTGAAGAAAGGGCTTGCAGGTCAATGTGACGTAGGAGGTATCCTATTGTCTTGACATGGTCTACATATCCATCGTAGGGAAGGAAGCTTCATTTCAGTCGGTGGAGGGTTGTCCATATATTATGGAGGATGTCGTGCACACATTCTTCCGATAACTCTCTGGGTATGTCGAACTGAGAGGTGTACATGGGTCAAAACATAACTGGTATATCATCCCTGGCCAACCATTTCCTCAGTTGCAACATATTGGAATACTTCTCCGCTACTGATTCCTCTACATGGTCAGTCCAACTGAGGCACTCACTGATAGTGTGGTCAGAGGCAGTGGGACTGGTAGGTAATGAATTGTCACATGGGCGATTCTGAGGTGGTTTAGAGGATGAACGCGGCCCTGGACCATCTCCTGATTGAATAAGGGTTTCGTTGGAGACTAACTGGGAATCTGACAGGCTTTATCCCGTCTTTTTGAGTGCCTCGGCATACGAGGGATTTTCTGTGCTTGATTAGGCAGGGGGAGGACCTTCCTATAGATATGATATTTTATCGCGGGGAGGACCTCTGCAATGGCGGTTGTAATGGTGAGAACTACCATTACTGCTTGAGGCTTCACTGTATAGAGTATTTTTGCAGTGCACACCCTGGGGAGGACTTCCAAGGCATGTCATAGCAAGGGAGGACTTTCTAGCTGTGTAGCGTCGTTACGGGGAGGGCCTTCGCAACAACTACCATGATGGTGAGGATGTTTCTTTATGGATTGACATTCAATGTGCATCCTGGGGAGGACCTTCAGGACACACTGCAACAAGGGGAGGACCTTCTTGTTGTTTGGGGCCAATGCGGGGAGGACCATTGCAATGGCGATTGTGGTGGTGAGGACTACCATTATAGCGTTGCGGCAATGACGAGGACTACCATTACCGCTACCGTAGGGAGAATATCTGTGGGATACATTCTGGGGAGGGCCTCCCGAATATACCGCAACTAGGGTAGGGCCTTCTCGTTGCTTGACATCCCTACGGGGAGGACCTCCATTATCAGGGTGGCGAGGATTACCACTATGATCTGATTCCTGGCTGCTCGGAGTGTCATTGCAACGTAACCCCTGGGGAGGACCTTCAGGGAAGGCCACAACAAGGGGAGGACCTTCTTGTCCTGATGAGACTTCACTGCGAGGAGGGCCTCCACAATTGCGACTATGATAGAGAGGACTATTATCACAATATATGGTCCCACTGCATGGAGAGTGATTGAAGTTTATACCCAGGGGAGGACCTTCAGGTTGTACTACAACAAGTGGAGGTCCTTCTTGTTTCTCGATCTTCTGATCACGTGGAGGGTTTTTGTGACTCGCATCAGAAGACGAGCTCTCAAGATCGATCATAATATGACCTCGGGGGAATCCCCAACGGGTTCTCTGGGGAGGAACTTTAGAGCTACTGGTAGTAACATTGCAGGGAGGACCATTGCAACTGCTACTTCCACTCCCATAATATGGTAATGGGTGGGCAGGGTTTTGAGCCTGCGATTTGTTCTTAGCAGCGTTGAGAACCCCAACTTCCAGCAGAGCAGAGTCATGAACCCGCCCTTTATTTTCCAGCTGCATTCAGAGCGTTCGGGGTGCTTTCCTATGGGTAGCTGTGACCGTCTGCTGTTGATAACGACTTTCACCTTTGGGTCCCTGTCTAATTGGGTCTCGTGATGTTGTCAATATATGACAGCGAACATCTTGACTTTTAGCAGGGATATATGCCTACTCTAGAGCATCCACCGTGATGGATGGGTGTCCCCTAGTTGGAATGAGTGAAGCTGATCGATCCGGTTTCCCTTGAAACGTGGAATATGGTCGTCAACCCTCCTGGGCAGAAGTAGGGAGGCAGATCTGCTCTGATGCGGCTATCTCTTCTCTTAGATGAGTTGCATCAATTGGGGGACGAGATCACAGGCCTGAGTCCTTGCTATTGCCACTGATACAGTTACATTCTTGAAAGTCTGCAATATATGATCTGGGATCGATACCTGCTCCTCCATCATTTCTAGGATATGCAGAGAGGCAACTTTGGCTGGAATAGGTATGAAGGCCCATTCTGGTATCAAAGTAGGAATATCCTACTCCGGTCCTCCGGTGGTCAGTGGGTACTGACAATTATCCTATGTCGGGGCAGGTGAATGAATTTTCCCTTGTACTAGGATTTTCCAGTTTATCTCTCTGTTTTCCGCCACATCTGGATGATGGACTTTACTTGCATCCACAAGGATCTGGCCCTGCATTTGTTGATTTCCCACCATATCGAGTTGGTGTCCTTTGTTGGCGGGGAGATGTGCCTACCTATTAATTGCTACCACATCTGGGTGGCAGAATTTGCTGATCGCCACCATGTCTAGATGGCGGGCGTCAGAATCATCTGCTAGGAGCTGGTCATGCAGGTTCCGGGTCACCACCACGCCAAGCTGGTGGGCATCACGACCCTGGGAAGGGATAGGATCCTGCCGGGTAAGTGTCGTCCTATGTGAGCGACGAGCTTGATGGAGCTCGGAGGGGATGCGCGCCGGCTCGTATAATGTTGCCATGTCCGGATGGCAGGCTCAGGAAGAGCGAATAGGTGTAGGTGCCTGTTCGTGGTACGCCTCCGTGGATGGGCAGTAGAGCTCCTCCTCAGGAACCAGGGTGATGAACGGTCCCCGGTTGTACGTTTTCCACCCACGTCGGGCAGTCCGAGGGGTCGGAGATCGGGGAGCGTGGGCATGAATCCTCGGGGAGACATCCTCCCGAGCGTGAGGATGTTGAGTCACAGCATGACCGCGATGATGTCTGCCGGTAGGGGCCTTGGATCGGAACCCCCATTCGGCATGGATGAAGTCCTCAGTGTCGACCTCATCCGCCTCCCTAAGATAAGGGAGGTATGCATTGTCCCGTTCCAGGGACAGACTCCAGAAATGGTTTGAGACAACAACAGGGGTTGTCTGGATCTTCTTCTGTGGCTGCTTCTGGGTAGGCGACCAGTGAGTTCTAGCAGATTGGAGGGTGTGGATGGCTGCCTCCACCATTGGGAGAGTTTCGTTCAGGTGGTACTCTCGAATCAACGCATCTGAGACCTAGAGTTGAAGACAATGGGTGGGTGATGGGGTCCTCCATAGTTGAGGACGTCCGGTCATTGCGTTGTTGGAAACATGCGCTTGTGAGTTCCTTCGGGATGCCATTGGATCGAAGGGAGTTCTGAAGGTACCTGTAAAATATTTTAACAAATACAAATAGAAAACTCGTCAAAGCATCATCTCATGATCCCATGTGTTTTTAATGACCTTGCTTGGCCCTCCTTGTGAGTAAAATGGGGCACATAGTGTAGTTAGGTTAAATATGTCATGCTTGGTTAAAGATTCAAGTCAGGTTCACCATTTTTGTTTTGGGTCGGTCTCAAAATGCCCAACGGTTCCGTATCTGATGACCCATGGACCTGCTTTCCAAAGGTAGTAATTCTCCGGATGGTCTGACCAATGACGCTTAAGAACTCACATTGGTTGAGAGGATGGGAATTCGGGCTCATCGCACCCTTTTGGGGGGAATTATTGCATGTTCTGGGTCTCTCTTATAGATTTAAGACGTATTAATATGTTCGCGAATATTTGGTTTATACCCAACAATATTATCCACGGATTTAACCCTGGTGGGAAATTTTCAACTATATGTAGGGGTTTGGAATCATTTAGGCCTGAGGTTTACCATCCCTCGTTGGGCTAATGACCCCGTAGAGTCGGGACTGATTGAGGCGGCACTGGAATTGGTGTGGTGAACCGATGTGAAGATAGTCGGATCGACCGGTTGTTGCGATTGAACCTTACGGAGGCTTCCTACATACCTTGCCTAGGAGACAGGGATCAAAGTCTACCTAGTTCGAATGGGAGCGTCAAAGAACCAACGTGAAGGTGGAACCAGGGATTCCACTGGTGATCGGGCTTGAACCTCATGGAGGCTTCCTATGTATCCCTGTGGTAGGGAATCAAAGTCCTTTTAGTTCACATTGGCTTGGGACTTATGCTCTGAGGCATCCCATTGTGATGGATTATGGCTTACACTATGCGGAGGCCCATAAGAGGATGTCATGGTTGATGCTTACTCTAAGCCCACGTGAGTTATGCTTGGTGTGATAAACAAGAGGCAGCAGGGACCAGAGTATCACATCGCGAAAGGTGCGTCCATGGGAAGTGGAGTGGGCTTACGCATGGAGCGGCCCATAAAGTCGGGGCTTACTCCGGGATGGACGCCCATGGCAACAAAGTGCAACGGGAGAGGGAAAGAGGAGATCCTATGCCCGTAACCTTTCTTATTCCTCAGGGAAGTATCGAGGTGCATGGGGACGGCAGCCTTCGGATGGGTATGTCGCCCCCTCTCTGGGGAGAGGGGAAGTGCCTGACTGCCGAAGTGTTCAATCCCCCATCCTGGAGAGTAGAGGTAGAAAGGGGGCTCTCGGGCTCAGACCCCGCATTACCGTGGGAATGTGAACCCAGGAATGCTTCGGGAATACACCCAAGGGTCGAGGCAACCCCTTTTCCCTTATTTACCGTGGGTATGTTAACTCAAAACGACGCATTGATGCGCCTGAAGGTTACACCACACAAATTCGGTGGATCTGGTGGAGGCCTCAACTGAGGGCCGATGAATGGGCCAATGAGGAGGTTGCGAAGGATCAGGCAGGATTGGAATTGGAAGGATTTTATCTGGCTCAGGGAATGGGAACTCTAAAGGTTTTACCAGGCCACACAGGGGTATGGGTGGTGGTGCCCTTCGTGTAGGGAAGTGATACGTAGGTGGAGAGGCCGTTCGTGAGCCAGGGTGGCCCACATACTGATTGGTCGTCTGAAAACCATGAGGGTCCACGGCATAATTGGCTGTCCACGAACCAGGAGGGTCTGCGGACTGATTTTCCATCCGCGAACCAGGAGGGTCTGCGGACTGATTGGTCATCCGCGAACCAGAATGGTCCCCGGAAAAATTGGCATCTCGCAAACCAAGAGGGTTCGCGGCTACAGGTTCGGTCCATGTTCAAGGTTGGTATACAGAGGGGTCCACGCGAGCAGCGGCGGCCAAGGGAGGCACTGGCCAGAGGCTCATCGGTCGGGGCTTCGCCCGCGTAGGAGGGTGCTATGAGGTTCGGCAGATCGGAAAAGAGGCATAAACTCTCTGGTCTGTGGGGATTACATCCGCGGAGGGACCCTGGTTTGCTGTTTTCTCTTCTTTGTTATTTTATGTTCACGGTTCACCAAGTTATTTTGCATTTTTTGTTTCCTTATTAGTTTGTTCCAAGGTTCATACCTGCTCTGGTTTGTGAACTGGAACTTCCGAAATCCATCCACCTGAATCTGATCGATCTCTCCTCCGAATCCTCCCAATCATCCGAATCCTCCCTCCCTTCCCCCTTGGTCTCCTTTTATAGAGTGGGGAAAGATATGTATCTGTGGTCACGCGACACCTTTTGCAGAGGCCCATGACTGAAAACCCATTTTTCAGCTCACTTTCTCAATCTGTGACTCGTGGTGGGCATTGATTGCTTCTCCCCCCCAGTGATCCGAATGAGGGGAGTGCTTCAAGGCCGCAGAGGGTTCCGCCTCCATTTCGCGAACGACAGCGGAGGAGGTTCGGGCCGGCTGACACGGCTCGTGGCTGGGGCAGTCCGGAATGGTGAACCGGGTTAGAGCATGTTCCACCTCGCGACCGCATAGGATCTCCACCTACATCTTGTGAATGAAAACAGTTCGTAGAGGAGGGACGCTTCGCAAAACCGGTCGTGCGTTGTTATCTTTAGACTGGTCCGTGGACCGGTTCATTCTTCACCATCCATGAGTATTCCCCACATTTTCCCAATCCTTTTAGGGGGAATTGGGTAGAATCTCCCTTGAGTTAAAGGGGGTCATCATTCTCCATTGCGGATTTTTCAGGACCCTATATAGGGTTTTTGAGATTTTTAGGGTTTTTAGGGATTTTAAAGGGTTTTTTGCATGAAAAATTGAATATAGTATATATCAAAAGAAAAATTAATTGAAGTATAAAACATTATTTTTTGGTTTTTAGGTTTTTTATTTTTTTGAGTGTATTGAAGGGTTTTTGGAGTTTATTTACATTTTTATAGTTTTATAGTATTTTTAGAGTTTTTTTTACAATTTTAAGGGTTTTTAGGATTTTTTATGTTTTAGTGTCTTTAGGATTATTAGGGGTTTTATGGTGTTTTTAAGGATTTTTTATTGTGTTTTAAAATTTGTATGGGTATTATGTGTATTTTAGTTTTTAAGGTTTTCTTTGGTCTTTCAGTGTTTTTAGGGTATTTTATGTTTTAGGGGTTCTTAGGTAGTTTTTAGGATTTTTTGTTATTTTGTGTGTTTATGTGTTTTAGGGTTTTTAGATTTTTTAGGGATTTTTATTTTTTTAATGTTTTTATGGGATTTAAGTGTTTTAAAGTTTGTATAGTTTTATTAGGGTTTTTTAGGATTTTGAGGTTTGTTTTGTTTTTAGGGATTTTATGTATTTTTGAGGATTTTTATATTTTTTTGGTTTTCAAGGGATTTTGGGGATTCTGAGGTTTTTATGGTTTTTTTGTTCTTTCTAGGTGTTTTTTTGGGTTTTTATAGGTTTTAAAGTTCTTTAGTGTTTTTAAGGTTTTAATGGGTTTACAGGGTTTTCAGTTTTTTAGTTGTTTTTATGGGTTATTTTGGGTTTTTTAGGTTTTTAGGTTTCATTATGGTATTTATTAGTTTTTGGGGTTTTAAGGTATTTTTAGGATTTTTAAAATCTTTTTATGTTTTTCAAGGTTTTATGTGTTTTAGGTTTTTTTTCTTATGGTTTTTATAGGTTTTTAGGGGTTTATTTGTTTTTATTTTTTTAATGATTTTTTTGGTTTTTGAGATTTATTTTATTTATTTTTTGGGTTTTAGGATTTTTTGGGTTTTTATCATTTTTTAGGCTTTTAGGGGGTTTATGTGTTTCTAGTTTTTTAACATTTTATTAGGATTTTTAGGTTTTTTATGTTTTTAGGGATTTTTAGGGATATTTTAGAATTTTATTAGTTTTTTCAGGTATTTATGGACTTTTTGGGTTTTAGGGTTTTTAAGGGTTTTAGGTTTTTAATCGTTTTTATGTTTCATAGGGATTTTATGAGTTTTATATTTTTATAGTTTTCTTAGGGATTTCTAGGGTTTTTTTGGTTTTTTATGTATATTACTATATTTTTAGTATTTTTATATGTTTTAAGGTTTTTGTGGGTTTTAAGTGTTTTTAGGTTTTTTAGGGTTTTAGGTTTTTTATAATGTTTTTTTTGTTTTTAGGTTTTTTTGAGTTTCTAGTGGTTTTATGTTTTTTTAGATTTATTAATGATTTTAGGGGTTTAAAAGGTTTTATATTTTTTTCGTGGGTTTTGTGTTTTTATGTGTATTGAGGGGGTTTTCTTGGGTTTTAGGTTTTTAGGGTTTTTTAGGGTTTTGGGTTTCTAAGGTTTCAGAGTTTTTAGAATTTTTTGGTTTTTAGGGGTTTAAATTGTTTTTAGGTTTTTAAGGACTCTTAGGTGTTTTCATGGTTTTTTGGGTTTCTTAAATTTTTAAGGATTTTTAAGGGGTTTTAAGGTTTTTTATGGTCTTTTAACATTTTTGGGGTTTATAGGGTTTTAGATTTTTTGGTGGGTTTTAATATTTTTGAAGGATTTTAGGGTTTTTAAAGGGTTTTAGTTGTTTATATGGCTTTCAGGTTTTTAGGGGTTTTAGTGTTTTTAGGGATTTTTTCAATTTTTTGGTTTTTAGGGGTTTAATGTGTTTAAGGTTTTTAAGGTTTTTAGAGGGTTTTTCAAAAAATTTAAGGTATTTTATATTATTTGGAATTTTTAGGGATTTTGTATGTTTTTTATGGGTTTTATGGGTTTTAGGGATTTTGGGGGTTTTATTGTTTTAGGGGTTTTATTGTCTTTTAAGTATTTTAAAATATATTTTTTCATGTTTTTCAAGGTTTTTGGGTTTTTTTTTCATAGGGACTTTTAGGGGTTTTAATTTTTAATTATTTATAGGTATGTTTAGGCATTTATGGTTTTTATGGTTTTTTTACATTTTAAGGTTTAAAGTATTTTTTATGTATTTTAGGGTTTTTATGTTTTTTTGTCTTTTTGTGTGTTCAAGGTTTTTTTAGTTTTTTATGGTTTTTAAGGTTTTTTAGAGTTTTTAAAATTTTCTAGGGGTTTAAAGGATTTTATATTTTATATTTTGTTTTTAGAGCTTTTATGGGGATTTCTGGTTTTTATGTTATTTAGTTGTTTTATGGTTTTTAGGGTTTTTATGAGTTTTAGGTTTTTCATCCTTTTTCAATTTTAGGAGTTTTAATAGTTTTTTGGTTTTACGGTTTTCATAGGGGTTTTAAGGTTTTTTATAGTTTTATATATTTATATGTATTTTTTTATGAAATTTATGGTTTTTAGGGTTTTTAGATATTTTGAGGGTTTTAGGGTTTTTATAGTGTTTTTTGGATTTTATGAGTTTTTTAGGGGTTTTATGGTTTAAATGGTTTTAAAAGTATTAAATTTTTTATGGGTTTAAATGGTTTTTATATTTTTTAGTAATATATTAGGGTTTTATTCTTATTAATGTTTTTTGGTTTCTATGGGGTTTTAAGGATTTTAGAAATTTTAATTTTTTAAGGACTTTAATTATTTTTAGGTTTTAAATGTTTTTTTATGTTTTTAAGATTTTTAGGGTTTTTTTGTGTTTTTATGGATATTAAGGGGTTTTTTTTATTTTTTTGGGATTTTATGGTTTTAGAGTTTTTATGGTTTTTTTCGGGTTTGGGGTTTTCTTAGTTTTTGGGGTTTAAAGAGTTGTTAGAATTATTTAATTTTCTTAGTTGTTTAAATTGATTTTAGAGTTTTTAGTGATTTTTTTGTCTTTTATGTGATTTTATTGTCTTTTATAGTTTTAGGAATTTTTCTGTTTTTAGTGGTTTTAGGGATTTTATCATTTTTTAGGTTTGTAAGGGTTTTAAGCTGTTTTAGGTTTTTAAGATTTTCTTATGGTTTTTCTTGGTCTTTATTTTTTCTTTTAATCTTTATATATTTTTGTATTTTATAGGATTTTTATGGATTTTTAGGGGTTTTAGGGATTTTAGGGGTTTTATGGATTTTATGGTTTTAAGGGTTTTTTTGGTTTTTTGTGTTTTTAGGGTTTCTTTGAGTTTTTAGGGATTTTATGGTTTTTTATAGTTTTTGAAATTTATTGGGGTTTCAAGGGTTACTATAGTTTTTAGTGGTTTTGGGTTTTTATTTGTTTTTAGGTTTTTATGAATTTTAGTGTATTTTAGGTCTTTTTAGGGTTTAAGGTTTTTTGGGTTTTTATAATTTTATATGTTTTTAGTGATTTTAAGTGATTTTTTTATTATGGTTTTCTTTTTTTTAAAGGTTTTTTATGTTTTCAGGGTTTTTAGTGTTTTTTATGATTTTTATGGTTTTTTCAGTTTTTAAGGATTTTGAGGGATTTTTGTGTTTTTAGTGTTTTTTAGGTTTCATATCATTTTTAGGTTTTTGTGGGTTTTAAGTGTTTTAAATTTGTATGTTTTTCTTAGGGTTTTTCTTATTTTTACGGTTTTTACATTATTAGGTTTTTTTGTATTTTTTTTAATTTTTGTTTTGTTTTCAGGTTCTTAGGATTTTAAGGGTTATTATGATTTTTTAGAGTTTTTAGGGTTTTTACGGGGTTTAAGGTTTGTTATTTATGGATTTTATTGTTTTTAGAGTTTTTATCATGTTTAAGGGTTTAATGGTTTTTTAGAGTTTTAGCCATTTTTAGGGTTATTATAGGTTTTTATGTTTTTTAAGGTTTTTGGGGGGTTTTATTAATTTTATTTTGTTTAGTTATTTGGTTTTTTTTTCATTTTTTAGGTTTTTAGGGATTTTAAGTGTTTTTATTTTCTTTTGGTTTTCTAATGATTTTTTTAGGTTTTTAACATTTTTTTACATTTTAGGTATTTTTAGGGATTTTTTAGGTTTTTATTTTATTTGTTTCTTAGTGATATTTATGGATTTTAGGGTTTTCTGATTTTTTAGGGTTTTTTTCTTTTTTAGGGTTTTTAGGGTTTTTTGAGTTTTTTTATAGTTTTTTCAGTTTTCTATAGTTTTTTAACGTTTTTAGGGGTTTAAATTTGTTTTATAATTTTTAGTGGGTTTTTAGGGATTTTAGTGTTTTTATGTTTTTAGGGGTTTTAATTGTTTTCAGGTTTTAATTATTTTATAGGATTTCTCTGGGTTTCTATGGTTTTCTGGTTTTTAAATTTTTTGTTTTTTAGGATTTTTATGGTTTTAGGGTTTTTATTTATTTTGAGGGGTTTTAGGGTTTTAGGGTATTTATGGGTTTTTAACTTTTCAATGTTTTTTTGAGTTTTTTGGGGGTTTTAAGATTTTTTAAATTTTTTTGTCTTTTTTAGTATTTGATATGGTTTTTAGAGTTTTTATTAGTTTTTGGAATCTTATTTTTTTAGTCTTTCCTATGGTTTCTAAAGTATATATCATTTTTATGGGTTTTAGGGGTTTTTTAGAGTTTTTAGTTTTTATTGTGGTTTAATGGGTTTTAATTTGTTTAAGGATTCCTTAGGGGTTTTCAATGTTTTTAGTTTATTTTGAGATTTTAGGAATTTTTAGAAATTAGTTTATTATTATTATGTTTTTATGGTATTTTGGGAATTTGAGGGGTTTTGTGTTTTTAGGGTTTCAGGGATTTTATTGTTTTTTTAGGTTTGTAGGTTTTTTTATTTTTTTTGGTTTTAAGGAATTTTTAGTGTTTTATAATGTTTTTAGGGGTTTAAAGGGGTTTTAGAGTTTTTAGTATGTTTTAGGGTTTTTATGGGGATTTAGTGTTTTAGGATTTTAGGGTTTTATGGTTTTTATGGTTTTTGAGGACTTTTGAGGGGTTTTAGTGTTTTAGGTATTTAGTGGTTTTAAGTGTTTTTTATTTTTTTGGGTTTTCATAGGGGATTTCAGTGTTTTAGGGTTTTTATGATATTTTAGTTGTTTTAAGGATTTTGTGTGATTTTAGGGTTTTTAGGGTTTTAGTGTTTTCAGGTTTTTAGGTATTTTTAGTGTTTTTTTGGGTTTTTATGATATTTTAGTTCTTTTAAGGATTTTGTGTGATTTGAGGGTTTTTTAGGGTTTTTTGGGTTTTTAGAATTTTTTTAGGTTTTTAGGGTGTTTATGCGTTTTTAGGTATTTAGGGTTTCTTTAGGGGTTTTCAGGTTTTTTAGGGATTTTTTAGGTCTCAATGATTTTGATGAATTTTTCAAGAGATTTATGGTATTTATTATTTTTTGAGATTTTGGGGGTTTTTAATGATTTCATGGGTTTCTAGCGGTTTCAATGTGTGTTTAGGTTTTTTTTATTTTTCTAGGATTTCTATGGATTTTTAGAATTTTTATGAGTTTAAGGGGTTTTTAGAGTTTTTAGTTTTTTTAATTTTTTTATAGGTTTTATGATTTTAGGTATTTTATGGTCTTTTGGGTCTTTTTAGGGTTTGTATAGTTTTTGACATTTTAATGTTTTTGGGGTTTTTGGTTTTTTAGTTTTTTAATGTTTTCTTAAGAGTTTTCAATGTTTTAGAGGGTTTTTATGTTTTTATGAATTTTTAGGGACTTTTATGATATTTATGGTTTCTAGGGTGTTTAAGGATTTAGAGGGGGTGTTATAAGTTTTTAGGGTTTTTATGTGTTTTAGCAATTTTTAGGTTTTTTTGGGGTTTTAATTGTTTTTAGGTTTTTCTTAGGGGTTTTCAGGGTTGCTATGGTTTTTATGTTTTTAGGAAATTTTGGGTTTTTTATTATTTTTATGATTTTTTGGATTTTTAGGGATTTTGATGATTTTTATGGGTTTTTCATGTTTTTTTATTTTTTTCATTTTTTTCATGTTTTTATATTTTGATAACATTTTAAATGTTTTTGAAGGTTATTAGATTTTTAGTGGGTTTTATGGGTTTTTAGGGGGTTTATGGTTTTTATGGTGTTTTATGGGTTTTTATGGTTTATTGGGTTTTTAGTGTTTTTTTTGTTTTTAGGGGTTATAAGTGTTTTTAGGATTTTATGTTTTCCTTAGGGTTTTTCAGAGGTTTACGTTCTTTTTACATTTTTTTGTAATTTTTAGAGAATTTTTAATGATTTTAAGGGGTTTTAGTAACTTAGGTTTTTTATGGTTTTAAGGATTTTTATGGTTTTTATTGGTTTTTAAGGATTCTTTGTGTTTTTTATGGTCATACAGTTATTTAGAATTTTTAATTTTTCTAGTGATTTGTAGATTTTTTAGATTTTTTTTTTCATTTAGGAGGTTTTTAGGGTTTCTATGGGGTTTTAATGTTTTATGGGTTTTATTGTTTTTAGGGTTTTGGGGTTTTAGTGGTTTTAGAGTTTTTTATGTTTTTTGGGATTTTAAGAGTTTTTTTTTGTTTTTACAATTTTCATATGGTTTATTAGGGTTTTATGTATTTTTATGTTTTTGTAAATTTTATGTATTTTTTAGGATTTTTATGATTTTTAGGGTTTTAGGAATTTTGAGGGTTTTAAATGGTTTTTAATATTTTTTGTGTTTTTATGATTTTTTGGGGGTGTATGGGTTTTTGAGTTTTTATGGTTATTAAGGTTTTTTATATCTTCTTATCATTTTTAAAGGATTTAAGTCTTTTTAGAGTTTTATTAGGTTTTATAGTTTCTATGATATTTTACTTATTTTTAATGTTTTTAGGTGCTTTTAGGTTTTTATTTTTTTAGGGTTTTAAAGGTTTTCAGGGTTTTTAGTGTTTTTTGGGTTTATAGTGTTTTTTTATTTTCCTAGGTTTTTATGTGTCTTTTAGTTTTTATATTTTTCATTAGGGTTTTAATTGTTTTTTCTTGAATTTTTATCATTTTGGAGATTTCTAGTGTTTTGTACGATTTTTAATTTTTATGGGTTTTTAGGGATTTTGAGACTTTTTAGGGGTTTTAAATTTATTTAGTGGTTTCATGGCTTTAATTGGTATTGGGGGGGGGGGGTTAGTTTTTATGATTTTTAATTATTTTTGGTTTTTAGAATTTGTTGGAATTTAAATATATTTTATAGTTTTTATTTGGTTTTTTGGGTTTTTATGGTTTTCAAGGATTTTTATGTATTTTATGGTTTTTATGGTTTTTTGGGTTTTTGGGTTTTCATCGTTTTTAGGTTTTAAGGGGTTTTAAGTAATTTTTTGGTTAAAATGTTTTCTAATGGTTTTACAGGGTTTTTAGGTTTTTTATGTTATTTGGGATTTTATTGATATTTTAGGATTTTTATGGATTTTACGGTTTTTAGGTATTTTGTGGATTTTTATTGTTTTTAAGGGTTTTTAGAGGTTTTTTGATATTTGGTTCTTTATGGTTTTAGAGTGTTTAAATATTTTTAGGGGTTTAAAAGGTTTTTATAGCTTTTAGTGGTTTAGGGTTTTATGGGTTTTTACAGATTTTAATGGTTTTAGTGGTTTTGTTATTTCTTGTTTTTTTTTTGTTTTTTAGGTTTTCTTGTGATTTTTAGTTTTTTATGTGTTTTAAGTGTTTTTAAAAATTTAAGGTTTTATTAGGGAGTTTTAATCTTTTATTTGTTTTTTATACTTTATTGGAATTTTACAGATTTTTTAGTATTGTTATGGGTTTTAGGGATTTTAAGGGTTTTTAATGGGTTTTAGGGTATTTTTGGATTTTATGTTTTTTGGGATTTTATGTTTTTTTATATTTTTAGGGATTTGATGTTTTTAGAGATTTTTTACATTTTCTTGGTTTTAAAAGAATTTTATACTTTTTAGTGGTTTTTAGGGTTTTAATTTTTTTATGTTTTTCATGGTTCTTAGTGGGTTTTATGATTTTTAGGGGTTTTATGGGTTTTTACTATTTTTAGGGTTTTTATCATTTTTTTGGTTTTTAGGGGTTTTAAGTGTTTTTAGGTTTTTACAATTTTCTTAAGGCTTTTCATGGTTTTTATGGGTTTTTACATTTTTATGGGTTCTTATATATTTTTTAAGTATTTTTATTGTTTTAAAGGTTTTTATGGATTTTGACTATTTTTAAGGTTCTTTTAGTATTTTTTGGGTTTTGGTTTTTTTTCATTTTTTAGGATTTTTGGGGTTTAAGTGTTTTAAGTGTTTTTCATAGTTTATATGGGTTTAAAGTGTTTTTTGTGTTTTAAGTGGTTTTAGGGGTTTTATGGGTTTATTGGTTTTTAGCGGTTTTATGGGTTTAGTATTATTTTATGGCTTTTAGGGTTTTTAGTGTTTTTAATGTTTTTTTGATTCTTTGGGTTTCAACGGTTTTAAGATTATAAATATTTTATTAGGTGGTTTCAAGGTTTTAGTTTTGTATAATTTATGGATTTGTTGTACTTTTTTATGATATTTATGGGTTTTAGGGTTTTTAGTGATTTTGAGGGGTTTTAGGGTATTTTAGGGTTTTATGGGTTTATGGTTTTCTTTGTGTTTTAATATTTTTTGAGTTTTTAGGGGTTTTAATTCGTTTTATAGTTTTTTAATGTTTTTAGAGATTCAAATGGTTTTTATATTTTTGGTGGAGTTTTAGGGGATTTATGGGGTTTTATGGATTATTGAGTTTTTTAGGGGTTTTGGGGGGTTTTAGGTTTTTTTGGGTTTTTTTGGCTATTTATAGTTTTTTATGGTTTTTTGGGATTTATGTGTTTTTAAGTATTTATGTTTTTATTATGGTATTTGAGGGTTTTAGATTTATTCATGTTTTTCAGAATTTGTAGTCTTTTTCATTATGTTTACGGTTTTTAGGGTTTTATGAAGTTTTGGTGTTTTTACATTTTTAGAGATTATAGAGGTTTTATCGTTTTTAATGTTTTTATAGTTTTTAGGGGGGTTTGAGTTTTTTTTATTTATTAGGGTTTTTAATTATTTTAGATTTTATCAACAATTTTTTTGGTTTGAAGGGTTTTTATATTTTTATACTGGGTTTTTAGAGTTATTATGGGTTCTTTTGGGGTTTTAAGAGTCTTAGTGGTTTTTATGGTATTTTTGGTTTTTAGGGTTTAGAGGGTTTTTAGCATTATTTTGGGTTTTTAGGGGTTTTATGTTTTTTTAAGGTTTTCATTAGGTTTTTTATGGTTTTTAATGTTTTTTAACATTTTCAAATACTTTTAGGGATTTTTAAGTGTTTTTTGATTTTTTTTAAATTTCTTTAGGTGTTTAAAGGGTTTTTAAATTTTTTTTGGGTTTTATGGTTTTTATGGGATTTTAGGGTTATTTAGGTTTTTAGGATTTTTATGCATCTTAAGTGTTTTTAGTATTTATAGGTTTTAAAGGGGATTTCAGGGTTTTTTTACATTTTTGTGATTTTTAGGGAATTTTAAGGACTTTTAATATTTTTTATTATTTTTATAGTGTTTTGGGGGCATTAAGGGATGTAGGGTCTTTTAGATTTTTTTGCATATTAATTTTTTAGTGGTTTTTATTATATCTAGGATTCTAAATTCTTATTATGGATTTCATGGGTTTTAGGGATTTTTATGTTCTTTGTGATTTTTATGGTTTTTTGGTTTTTTACATGTTTTTATTATTATTTTAAATGTGAGGGTTTTTTTGTTTAATTCCTGTTTTTATGGGTTTTTGGGTTTTAGGTTTTTTTGTCTTGTTAGGGTTTTTATATTTTTAGGGTTTTTATAGTTTTTAGGGTATTTTATTAGGTTTTTAGGGATTCTAAGTGTATTATGTTTTTTATGTTTTCTTAGGGTTTTTCATGGTTTTAAGTATTTTAACAATTTTAGGGATTTTAGGAATTTTTATGATTTTTATAGATTTTAGGGATTTTAGGGATTTTGCGGGGTTTTAGGGAGGTTTCTGGTTGTTATGGTTTTTTAGGGTGTTGTGGGTTTTTAGGTGTTTTTAGGGGGTTCTGGGACTTTTAGGGATTTTTACGGTTTTTTAGGAATTTTAGTGTTTCTTAGGATTTTTGGGATTTTTAGTGTTTTTATCTTTTTAAGATTTTATTAAGGGTCAGTAGGGTTTTTAAAAAATTAAGATATTTTTAATTATTTTTTAGGATTTTGATGGGTTTTTATGGTTTTTAGGGATTTTTTGGTGTTTTTGTGTTTTTAGGTTTTTTATTGTTTTTAGAGTTTATTTTTAAAAAAATGGTGTTTAATAGGTTTATATAATATTTAGGGGTTTTTAGGTTTTTATGGGTTTTTAGAGTTTTTATGGTTTTTTGGGGGTTTATGGTTTTTAGGGATTTATTGCTTTTTACGGTTTTTAGGGGGCTTTAATTTTTTAGTATTTTATGGTTTTCATTGGGGTTTTCAGGGTTTTAGGGTTTTATATATTTTTAAGGACTTTTGGGGCTTCTTAAATAATTTTGGTGGTTTGGGGTTTTATGGATTTTGAGGGGGTTTAGGGTTTTTATGGTTTTTTTTATTTTTAGGGTTGGGGGGGTGTTTTGTATGAGTTTAAAGGATTTTTAGAGTTTTTTAAAATTATCATGTTTTAAAGGGGTTTTAAAGTTTTTAGTGCTTTTTATGGGTTTTACGGTGTTATGTTTTTTAGGGGGGTTTATGATTTTTAGGGGTTTTAAGGGTTTCAAGGTCTTTTAGGGTTTTATAATGTTTTTAGAAATTTTTTAGTTTTTTTGGAGGTTATAATTATTTAGGGTTTTTATGATTTCTTAGGGGGTTTTAAGGATTTTTGTGTATTTCATGTTTTTATGGATTTCTTCCTCTTTTTTAAAATTTTTATATTTTTTTTAGTTTTTAGGGATAATGAGGGGGTTTTAGGTGTTTTAGTGTTTTTAGGGGTTTTTAGGGGTTTTATGTTTTTACGGATTTTAGGTGTTTTTTGGGTTTTAAGGATTTCATAGGGTATTTCATGGTTTTTAGGTTTTTTCACGTTTTTAGGTATTTTTTGGTCTTTACGGATTTTTATTGATTTTAGAGTTTTTAAGGATTTTGAGGGTTTTTATGGGTTTTATTGTTTTTAGGGGTTTTATCATTTTTTGTTTATTTGGATTTTTTTATTTTTAGGGTTAATATGGGTTTTCTAGTTTTTAATCATTTTTAAGGGTTTATAAGTTTTTTTAGAGTTTTTAGGGGGTGTTTTAGGGTTTTTATGGGTTTTAAAGGTTTTTAGGGGTTTCATGGTTTTTAGGGTTTCTCAAGTATTCAATTTTTTTTTATGTTTTTAGGGGTTTTAAGTGTTTTTAGGTTTTTATGGTTTTCTTAAGGTTTTTAGGGTTTTATATATTTTTTTCTTTTTTATGTATTTTAGGTAGTTGTTAGGATTCTTTATGGTTTTAGGTTTTTAGGGATTTTGAGGATTTTTAGGGGTTTTGTGTTTTTTCGGGGTTTTACCATATTTAGGCTTTTAGGGGTTATATGTTTTTGGAGTTTCATAAGCCTTTATTAGGGGTTTTCATTGTTTTTAGGGTTTTTACATTTCTAGGGGTTTTTTATCAATTTTATGATTTTTAGGGTTTTTATAGATTTTGAGGGTTTTTATTGTTTTTATGGTCTTTTGTGTTTTTGTGTTGTTGGTTGTTTTTTTTGAGTTTTTAGGGGTTTTAGGGTTTATAGAGTTTATTAGGGTTTTATAATTTTTAAATTTTTTGTGGGATTTAAGTTTTTATGGTTTTTAAGGTTTTATTAGGGGTTTTCAGGGACTTTATGGGTTTTATGTTTTTAGATATTTTAGGGATTTTTTAAGATTTTAATGGGTTTTAGGGATTTTAATGAATTTGAGGGTTTTAGGGTTTTTATATTCTTTAGGTTTTTTGGGTTTTTAGAACTTTTCTTAGGTTTTTAGGGGTTTTAAGGTTTTTTTGATTTTTTAATGTTTTTAGGGGTTTTAACTATTTTTTGAGTTTTGTAGGTTTTTTAGTATTTTTATGGGTTTTAGGGTTTTTATCATTTTAGGGGTTTATGTGTTTTTAGTGTTTTAGGGTTTTTTAGGCTTTTTGGGGGTTTTAGGGTTATTAGTGTTTTTAGGTTTTTAGGTGTTTCACATGTTTTTACGTTTTTAATGTTTTCTTTGGGGTTTATAGGTTTTTGAAGTTATTTTATATTTTTAGGTATTTTTATAGATTTTAAGTATTTTTTGGTTATTAGTGTTTTTCAATTTTTGTTAAATTTTTAAGAATTTTAGGGTTTTTTTGGGGTTTTATAGTTTTTTTGGTATTTAGGTTTTTTTAAAAAATTTACGGTTTTAATGTATTTTTATAGTTTTTAAAGGTTTTTATGGGTTTAATGTTTTGATAGAATTTTTTTATATTTTAGGGAATTTAAGGGGTTTTTAGGGGGTTTTTTAGATTTTTAGGGTTTTTATGGTTTTATGGTTTTTATAGATTTTTAGGGTATGAATCTTTTTAAGGGTTTTAAGGTTTTTATGTGTTTTAATTTTTTTAAGGTTTTCTTCGGGGTTTCTATGGTTTTAGGGTTTTTTATTTTTTTATGGATATTTTGGGCTTATTCGGATTTTTATGAGGTTTTTGGGACTTTGTAGGTTTTTAGGGAATTTCATGGTTTTATGTTTTTTTTTTGTGTTTTTGGTGTTTTAAGGGTTTTTTTTGGTATTATTAACATTTTTTTGGGGTTTTTTTGGGTTTTTAGTGGGTTTTTAGGTTTTTATGGGTTTTTAGGGTTTTTTAATTTATAGTGGATTTAATGGTTCTTAAGGTGTTTTAGGAATTTTAGA
This sequence comes from Viscum album, assembly GCA_963277665.1. NCBI lineage: Eukaryota > Viridiplantae > Streptophyta > Magnoliopsida > Santalales > Viscaceae > Viscum > Viscum album. Next base: position 1,784,937,621 of record OY728132.1, on the reverse strand, counting down.
GTCTTTTATGGGTTTTTAGTTTTTTAGCGTTTTTTAGGGTTTTAGGGGTTTTAGGTGTTTTTAGGTTTTTACGGTTTTGTGAGGTTCCTTTCATGGTTTTAGAGTTCTTATATTTTTATGTATTTTTATGATTTTTTTCCTTTTTTTGATTTGTTTGGGTATTTAAGGATTTTGTGGGATTTTGGGATTTTTATGGTTTTTAGGGGTTTTACCCCTTTTTTCGACCATTGACGACATTATTGTGTTCAGCTCTAGATAGATGGTGATGGTGGTTGGGGTTGATGCGATTGAAGCTGGTGAGGTGATGATAGTAGTGAAATGTTTGATGGAGGCGAGGTGTTCGAGGGTTGTTTTCTCAAGTGGGGGTGATGTTTGATGGGCTATTGATCTTGGGGGTGTGAGAGTCAAGGTTCAAGGTGATGGATGGAAGTTGTTGTGGATTTTGAATTCTGAATTCTAAACAGTGGTCTTTGAAAGCTTTTGTATTAGTCTCCTTGTGGATGTGGAAGATACAGGATCATTCGGTTGTATTTGGGTTCACAGTTTCCCTTAAAAGTGTCATTTAAAAATACAAAAATATGCATTGTAGGTTAGGTATTTTGAGGGTTTTTAGGAATTTTAGGAATTTTAGGAGTTTTATTATTTTTATTTGCATTTTTTTGTTTTTTAAAATTTTTATGGTTTTTAAGAGTTTTAATTTTTTTTATGTTTTTTGGGATTTAAATGGTTTTTAGAGTTTTTCGTTGTTTTTAGAGTTTTTATAGGGTTTTTGGTTTTTATGGTTTTTTGGGGTTTTATGGTTTTTAGTGGATTTTAGGGTTTTTAAGGGTTTTAGAATTTATTAGGGTTTTTAGGGGTTTTAAGTGTTATTAGTTAATAAGGTTTTCTTATGGTATTTCAGGGTTTTTATGTTTTTTATGTTTATAGGGATTTTAGGACATTTTTGGAAAATTTTATAGTGTTTAAGCTTTTAGGTAAATTTAGGGTTTTTTTGGGATTTTCATGTTTTAGGGATTTTTAAGGCTTTTCGCATTTTTTTGGTTTTTAGGGGTTTTAATTGTTTATATTTTTTTATTGTTTTAATAAACTTTTTAGGGGTTTTATATTTTTAATGCTTTTATGGATTTTGGGTTTTTTGGGGTTTTTATTGAATTTTTCATATTTTTTGGTATTTTTTGTTATTTTATGGTTTGTATGGGTTTCAAGGTGTTTTATTGTTGTTTTTGGGGTTTAGTGGTTTTTTGAATTTTTAGTGGTTTTAAGGGTTTTTAGAGATTTTTATATTTTTAGTGGTTTTAAGGGGTTTTAGATTTTCTAGTTGTTTTAGGGTTTTTATGGGTTTTAGGGGTTTTATGATCTTTAGTAGTTTTTATGGGGTTTCACGTTTTTATGCTTTTTACAGTTGTTTAGGTTTTTTAGAATTTTTAGTTTTTTTGCGGATTAAGTGTCTTCTGATTTTTTATTTTTTATTTATGTTTTTCAGGTTTCTTAGGGTTTTTTATACATTTTTGGATTTTTAAGGATTTTTTATGATTTTATGGTTTTTATGGTTTTTAGGGAATTTGAATAGTTTTTGGGTTTCTTGGGCTTTTAGTGTTTTTATGATTTTTGGGGTGTTTTTTTCTTAGTTTTTAAAAGGTTTTGGGTCTTTTAATGTTTCTTAACATTTTAGGGGTTTAAATGGTCTTCAGAATTTTTAGTGCATTAAATGTTATGTAGAAATTTTATAGTTTTTGGGGTATATAGGGTTTTAGGGCCTTTTTATAGTTTTTATGTTTTTAGTATTTTTTTATGTTTTTTATTTGTTTTAAGTGGTTTTAGTTTTTTATGTTTTTCAAATGGTTTTGTCATCGTTATTAGTGTTTTATTATATTTTTAGGTATTTTTAGTGTATTCTTTGGATTATTATGTTTTTAGGGTATTTATGCATTTTGCAGGTTTTTATGATTTTTAGGGTTTTTTGGGGTTTTAGGGTTTTATGTTTTTTAGGGTTTTAGTGTTTTCTGTTTTTAGGGGGTTTTATGTGTTTTTAGTTTTTTAGGTTTTCATAAGGTTTTCTAGGTTTTGGGGTTTTTACTTTGTTATAGGTTTTTGGGGGTTTTAGGAATTTATAGTTTTAGGAAATTTAGGGATTTTGAGTTGTTTTGGGGTTTTTAGGGGTTTTGTTATTACATGTTTTTTGGGATTTTATGGTTTATTTTTATTTTTTAATGTTTTTAAGGTTTTACTGGCCTTTTAAACATTTTTAGGTGTTTGAAAGATTCTTATATATTTTTTGTGGTTTTTATGGTTTTATGATTTATTTGGTTTAAGGATTTTTAGAGGTTTTAATTGGTTTTACTATTTTTTAGTATATATGGAACTGAAGTTTTTTAATGTTTTACCATTTTTGGTGTTTTTAGGGGTTCTAATTATTTTTAGGTTTAAAGGTTTTATTAGGGTTTTTCAAGGTGTTTGGTAATTTTTCATTTATTTGGTATTTTAAGGTATTTTTTAGGATTTTTAGGGTTTTTAGGTTTTAGGTATATTTACGGTATTTCAAGGTTTTTTTTTAGTATTCTTGGTTTTTAATTGTTTTTATAGTTTTTGACAATTTTAGGGTTTAAAAGGTTTTTTTATTTTTTATTTTTTTTGGATTTTATTGGTTTTTAAGGATTTTTGGTTTTATAGGAATTTTTATGGGTTTTTTGGTGTTTTAGTGTTTCTTGGGTATTTTTAAATTTTTATGGTTTTTAAAAATTTTTGTGTGTTTTAACAGTTTTATGTTTTTTAGGCTTTTAATGTGTCTATATATTTTTAAATGTTTTTATGGTTTTTACTTCTTTAGAGATTTGTAAGGATTTTTAGGATTTTTATGGATATTTAGGGGTTTTAGGGATTTTGATTGTTTTGGGGTTTTTAATAGTTTTAGTGTTCTTAGGTTCATTATGGGTTTTATGTGTTTTATGGTTTTTAAGTTTTTCTTAGGGTTTTCAGGGTTTTAGTGAGTTTTTATATTTTTTGGGTTTTTTGTGACTTTTTAGGATTTTTATAGTTCTTATGGGGTATAGGTATTTTGTGGCTTTTTATGGTTTTTAGGGTTTTATGGTTTTTATATTTTTAGTGTTTTTAGTGTTTTTTAGGGTTTTAAGGTTTTTTATATTTTATTAACATATTAGGGGTTTTAAAGGGTTTTTATTGTTTTTAGTAGTTTTTTGGGTTTATGGGTTTTTATGATTTTTAGGGGTTTTTTGTTTTAGGTATTTTAGAGTTATTTCTAGATTTGGTTTTTTAGCATTATCTAGGTTTTTTGTGTTTTATGTGATTTTAGGTTGTTAAGGTTTTATCAAGGGTTTTTTTGGGTTTTTAAGGTTTTTAAAATTTTTAGGGATTTTAAGGATTTTATAGTTTTTAGAGTTTTTAGGGTTTTTTGATTTTTTTATAGGTTTTAAGGTTCATTGTAGTTTTTAATGTTTTTAGAATTTAAATTGTTTTTATAGTTTTTTTGTGGTTTTTAGGGTTTTTATTGGGTTTTAGATTTTTTAGTTTTTTAGCGGTGTCTATGGGTTTTAGGGGGTTTTACATTATTTTTATGGTTTTTAAGGGTTTTTAATGTTTTTAGGTTTTTTAGTGGTTTTAAGTGTTTTAAAGGGTTTTGATAGTTCCTAAGGGTTCTTAGAATTTTTAGGGTTTTTATGTGTTTAGGGATTTTTAGGGATTTTTTTTGGATTTTTATGGTTTTAAGGGTTTTTATGGATTTTGGGGGTTTAGGGTAGTTTAGGATTTTATGATTTTTTTGGCTTTTTAGGTTTTTTTGTTTATGGGATTTTAATGTGTATATATAATTTTTTAATGATTTAAGGGTTTAAATGGTTTTTAGTGTTTTTTGGGTTTTATGGGTTTTTAGTTTTCTTAAAAGTTTTTTGGGGTCTTTTATGGTTTTTAGGTTTTTTAGGTTTTATGTTTTTTTATCATATTATGGTTTTTAATTATTATCAGGTTTTTAATTTTTTCTTATGGGTTTTTAAGGTTTTTATAGGTTTTTACTTTTTTTGAGATTTTTATCATTTTTTATGGTTTTTAATGTTTTTAGGAATTTTGAGAGGTTTTAAGGATTCTATGGGTTTTACGATTTTATGGTTCTGATCTTTTTTAGGTTTTTAGGTGTTTTAAGTGTTTTTAGGTTTTTAATATTTTCAAAGGGGTATTCAGGGTTTTTAGGGTTTTTTATGTTTTTATGGATTTTCAAGGATTTTAAAACATTTTTTTTTGGTTTTTATGGTTTTAGGGATTTTGAGGGGTTTATGGTTTTTAGAGTGTTTATGGTTATTTGGGGTTTTATCATTTTTTGAGTTTATATGGTTTATTTTTAGTTTTAAGGGTTTTTATGTTTTTTTTTCATTTTTTAACATTTTTAGGGTTTTGAAGGTCTTTTAGTTTTATAGTGTTATTTTATGTTACTTATGGGTTTTGATTGTTTTAAATGTTTTTAGGTGTTTTTTGGTTTTTAGGTATATTATGGGTTTTTAGGGATTTAAGAATTTTAGTATCTTTTGGATTTTTGAGAGATTTTAGTGATTTGGGTTTTTGAGATTTTCTTAAAGGATTCCAGGGTTTTTAGGGGTTTTTATGTTTCTATGTATTTTTAATGGTTTTACTGTTTTTTGGGGTTTTTGGTTTTTTATTGTATTTTTTGGGTTTTTAATTTTTTATGGGTTTTATGGATTTTAGGGGGTTTCATGGATTTTTTTGTCTGTTTAGGTTCTTGGGTTTTTATCATTTCCTAGTTTTTTTTGATTTTCTAGAGTTTTGAAGTGATTCAAGTTTTTTATGGTTTTCTTTGGGGGTTTTCATGGTTTTATGGGTTTTTATGTTTAAGGATATTTTGGGATTTTTATGGTTTTTTGGTTTTTAGCGATTTTTTGGGTTTTAGGATTTTTTGGGTTTCTTAGAGATTCTATTATTTTTATAGATTTTTTGGGTTTTCAATGTTTTTTTTAGATTTTAGGGATTTTAAGGTTTTTATATTTTTTTAAAAATGTTATAATTTTAATGGAATTTTAGAGTTTTTGGTGGATTTTAGGGTTTTTATGATTTTTAGGGTTTTTTGTGATTTTTCATTTTTAGGGATTTTTAAGGTTTTAAGGTATTTTATGGTTTTATGGTTTTTATTGTTTTTTAGGTTTTTTAAGGGTTTTATTTTTTTTAGGTTTTTAGGTTTTCTTAGGATTTTTTAGGGTTTTTTGGGTTTTTAGGTTTTTAAATATTTTTAGGGGTTTTTTATTATTTTTATAGGATCTTAGGATTTTAGGGACTAAAAGAGGTTTTTAAGGTTTTATGGTTTCTGGGTTTTTATGGTTTATTTTGGCTTATAGGGTTTTTTTGAGTTTTTAGGGGTTTTAAGGTTTTTTAGAGATTAAATGATTTTTAGGCGTATAAAGGGTTTTTAGAAATTTAAGTTTTTTTAGGGTTTTTATGGGATTTTATGGGGTTTTAACATTTTTTGGTGTTTTTATGGTATTTAGTGGCTTTGAGGTTTTGCAGTTTTATAGGGGTTTTAGTGTTTTTAGGTGTTAAGGTTTTCTTAGGTTTTCTTAGGTTTTTTCTAGGCTTTTTACATTTTTATGTAATTCTTATGATTTTTATGGGTTTTAAGGATTTTAGGGATTCTGATGGTTTTAGTGACTTTTTAGGGTTTTTTGAATTTGGGGGATTTTGGGGTTTTTTGAGTTTTTTAGTGTTTTATGGCATTTTAGTGTTTTTACCATTTATATTGATTTAATGGGAATTTACTGTTTTTATGGTTTTTATAGGTTTTAATATAATTTATGTTTCTTAGGGATTTTAGGGTTTTTAGGGGTTTTAGGGGTTTTAGGGGTTTTTAGGGTTTTTAAGGTTTTAGGGGTTTTTTGGGTATTTTAGAGTTTTATAGGGTTTTCACACTTTCAGGGTTTTGGGGGGGTTTTAGGGTTTTATGGTGTTTAGGTTTTAAGGGTTTTCATGGGGGATTTCATTGTTTTTAGGTTTTTCTATATTTTATGTATTTCCAGGGATTATTTAGGATTCTTATGGTTTTAGAGATTTTAAGGTTTGGAGGGTTTTAGGGTTTTTAGCGGTTTTATGTTTTTTATGGTTTTAGCAGTTTTTAGGGGCAAGGAAGATGTGGGAGCCAGGCTATTCCTGACCCCCCCCCCCCCAAAAAAAATTATTATAAAAAGAGACGCATCAAAAAAGGGAGGGGCAGAGTCAAATGACCCATACCCAAATATAATCCAAAAAAAGAAAACAAATAAAAGAAAAAAAACCAAATATAGAACCAGCTTTAGCACCACGAAGCCCCACAAACCAACCTCTAGCAGCCCCAAATCCAAACACCATCAGAACATTCATTATCAACCATCGTCATCACCTATAATCAATCAGTAACTGACAACCACCATCGCAAAACACCAAAATTACCCACCACAACAAACCACAAAAAATCACTAACAATTCAAGGACCTAGGTATTCCTCTCAACCAAGTAGCAACAAGAATCCAGCAGCTCAGATTCTTGCATCCATACCCCCTAAGCAATCATCTCCCATCATACCTAATCTCAGTATCTAGTATCTAGCACCTCTTAACCAACCAACCCCCAAACTACCATAGCCCAACTTCAAGCATCCCTCGCCTCCTGATGAAGAATCTTCCAGAAATTGGCACCCATAACCACCAATACAAATCACCCCACACCCCTCAGAGCTCAAATCATCTCCAAAATATTGTTTACGAACCAAAATCACACCACAAAGCATCAATAGTGATAGATCACACATCCCCTTAAGCAGTCCTGCATCAAAAGATTGAACTAAAGGTGCATCCGTGGAACCAACAGAACAAACCTTTATCTTCTGCACGAAATTGAGACCAGTCGAAGGAACCAGAACACAGGAATAATATGAATATGCATCATGATACAGGGAAGAACCTGAGGACTTTGCTCCACTAATAACTGTAAGAAGATCCAAAGAACTTGTACCATCACCTGACAGACCAAGCCTAATAGAAACCATGATTCTTTTCACGGCTTCCAGGACCGCAAAAAACAAACCTCGCAGCCGCAAGAGCCATCCTGTAAAGAGATTCAAGACCAAGTACCTGAGAAAAGTCATTTCTTGAAGAGGAAGAAGCTTGAAAATGAACCTGGAAACAACTTCCACCATGAATTAACAGAGCACCACTGAAGCCCATCACCGCCAATATTTCCACTCGTGAGTGATAAGGAATGAAGATCTAAAAATCCACATGGCGTGACATCCAGAACTGGCCCGCTCCTCTAAGGAACTGGAACTCCACAATTTGAAAAAATCTGATATGAGAAGCTCCTCCCTGGTTCTGCATCACCGCACGAAGGAAAGACTAGATCTGGACCACTCCTCTATGAAACTAAAACGCCGCACACCGGAGAGACTAGCTCTGGCCTGCTCATCCACGGTTGAAGCCTTCATTTGAAGCTGATGCCAAAGAACCAAAAAACTTTAATAAATGTACCTCGATATGTAAGAGCAAAAGCGTTGTGAAAGCTGGCTCCTAAGAAGCCAAACCCGCAGAGAAGTCACTACCGCACTGGAGAAGAATCACTCAGAGGGGAAACGACCACCAAGGAATACATGAGCGGGAGAAGAACCTGGAGAATCGGCCGCCATCCTCTTTAGATTTTTTTCTATCAGTTTTTAGGGGTTTTAAGAGTTTTATTTGCTTTTAATATTTTTAGGGGTTTTCATTGTTGTTAGGACTTTTTATGTTTTTTTGGTATTTTTAGGGGTTTTTGGGATCTTGAAGGTCTTTAGGGGTTTTATGGGGTTTGGGGTATTTATGGTTTTTTGATTTTTGATTTATGATTTTTGTTTTTTTGGGTTAAAAAGGGTTTGTAGAGTTTTTAAATATTTTTTGGGTTTTAAAGGATCCATAGGGTTTTAAGTGGGTATTTTGTGATTTTATGTATTTTTAGGGATTTCATGGGGTTTTAGGATGTTTAGTGTTTTCAAATTTTTTTGTTTTTTTATGGTTTAAACTATTTTAAGGTTTTTATAGTTTTCTTAAGGTTTCATAGTTTTATGGGTTTTAGGTTTTTAGGGATTTTATGGATTTTTTAGGATTTTTTTGGGGTTTTAAGGATTTTGAGGTGTTTTATGTTTTTTAGTGTTTTCAATGTTTTTACCAATTTTTATTTTTAGGGGTTATATGGTTTTTAGGATTTTGAATATATATAGGTTGTTTTTGGTTTTTTAGGTTTCTTTAGGTTTTTTGGGAATTTAGGAGTTTTTTTAGTATTTTTTTGGTTTGTATGGTTTTTTGGGAATTTGAGGGTTTTTAGGGTTTTAGGGTTTTTATGGTCTTTTTGATTTTTAGGGTTTTTAGTGGATTTTATATTCTTTTTATGTTTATTTAGTGGTTTTATTGTTTTTATGGGTTTATGGTTTTTAGGGGTTTTAGGGTTTTAATGGTTTTTATGGTTTTTATGGTTTTTATGGTTTCTATGGTTTTAGCAATTTTTTAGTTTTTTGGGGATTTAAGTATTTTTTTTGGTATTAAGGTTTTCATAGGGGTTTTCAAGGTATTTAGGTTTTTAGGGTTTTTTAGATATTTATTTTGGATTTTAATGGGATTTTAAAGGTTTTTTTTGATTTTAGAGGTTTTAAGGTTTTTTAGTGGTATTTAATATTTCCGGAGGTTTAATGGGGTTTTTGAGTTTTTATGGATTTTTAGTGTGTTTATGGGGTTTTAGGGTTTTAACTTTTCTAGTAGTTTTTTTTTTATTTTAGGGGTTTTGTGGGGATTTAAGGATTTTATCATTTTTATGTGTTTTAAGGGTTTAAAGTGTTTTTATCTTTTTATGTTTTTGTTAGGGGTTTTCATGTTTTTAAGTGGTTTTTAGGATTTCTGGAATTTTTAGGGATTTTTTTCTTTTTAGGTTTTTTTAGTATTTTTATGGGTTTTAGGGTTTTTAGGGTTTTATGGTTTTTAGGTATTTAGGGTTTTTAGTTTTTCAGTATTTTAAAGGGTTTTTATATTCTTTAAACATTTTTAGGGGATTAACAGTTTTTATAATTTTTAGTAGCTTTTATCATTATTAAGGGGTTTTAACGTTTTTTAATATTTCTATGGGTTTTATTTTTTTATGGTTTTTAAGGGTTTGTAGAATTTTTTATTTTAGGGTTTTTAAGTGTTTTTATGGATTAAATGATTTGTAGGGGTCTTCAGGGTGTTAAGTGTTTTTATGTTTTTAGTAATTTTTATATATTTTAGTTATTTTATGTGTTATTAGTTTATTTTTGGGGTTTTACGATTTTTTGCGATATTAGGGGTTTTTTGAGTTTTTTAGTTCGTTGAAAATTTTTATAATTTTCTAAGATTTTTAGATGTTTATATTGTTTTTAGATTTTTTTTGTTTCTTTTATGTTTTTAATGGGTTTTAGAGGTTTTAAATGTTTTTAGTGGTTTTGCGTTTTTTATGGGGGTTTAGGGTTTTTAGAGTCTTTTAAGGCCTTTTTTAGGTTTTTTGTGTATTTTCTGGTTTTTAGGGATTGTATGTGTTTTTAGGTTTTAAATGTTTTATTAAGGACATTCAGGATTTGTAGGGTTTTTTTGTTTTTAGGGATATTTTTTAGGTTTTTATTTTTTTATTATTTCTTAGGTGTTTTGTGGATTTTGATGGGTTTGGGGGTTTTTTTGGTATTTAAGGTGTTTTTACCATTATTTAGGTTTTTAGTGGTTTTAATATTTTTTAGATTTTTAATGTTTTATTATGTTTTTTAAGGTTTTTATTGTTTATTACATTTTTATGGATTATAGGGGTTTTTATGATTTATATAGTTCTTTTGTGTTTTTAGGGATTTTGAGGGTTTTATGTTTTTTAATATTTTTATGTATTTTTTTGGGAGTGAGGAATTTTTTTTATTTTTTATCATTTTAATGGGTTTTTTGAGTTTGTAACGTTTTTAGGGGGATTAAATGGGTTTTAGAATGTTTAGTGGGATTTTTGGGTTTTTGGGTTTCAAGGGTTTTTAAATGTTTATAAGGAATTTTTATTGTTCTTAGTGGTATAGGGCATTTTAGGATTTTTTTGGGGTTTAACTTCTTTTTAGGTTTTTTGGGGGTTTTTAAGTGTTTTTATGTTTTTAAGGGTTTCATAGGGTCTTTATGGGTTTTAGTGTTTTTTTATATTTTTAGGGTTTTTTTGGATTTTTAATGATTTTTATGGTTTTTTTAATTTTTATGGATTTTAAGGATTTTTAGGGTTTGAATCATTTTCTAGGTTTTTAGGGTTTTTATTTATTATTGGTTTTTAAGAATTTATTAAAGGTTCTCTATGGTTTTTTTTTTGTTTTTTCGATTTTTGGGATTTTTAGTAATTTTTTAGGATTTTTTTTATTTAGGGTTTTAGGAATTTTGAGGGGTTTTATGGTTTTTATGTGTTTTTGGGTTTTTATGTTTTTTTATGTTTTTGTGGTATTATGTTTTTTGGATTTATTTAGTTATTTAAGGTGTAATGGGTTTTTATAGTTCTTATATCTGTTTAGGCTTTTATGGGGTTTTTGGTTTTTTATGGTTTTAGGTTGTTTTATGATTGTCATGGGGTTTTACTATTTTTAGGATATTTTTAAGGTTTTTATGTTTTTAGTATATTTTAGGGTTTTAGTGGTTTTATGTTTTTATAGGTTTTTAATGATTTCTTTGGGTTTTTAGGGTTTTAAGGGTTTAAATTTTTTTTAGAAATTTTAAGGATTTAAAAAAAAATATATTGGTTTTTAGGTTTTTAGGCATTTTTTAGGGTTTTTGGTGTTTTTAAGGGTTTTAGGCTTTTAAATGAGTTTTCATTTCTAGGTTTTTAAGTGTTTTAAGTGTTTTTTATTTTTTATGGTTTTCTTTGGGGTTTTTAGGGTTTTCTTTTTTTAGGGGTTTTAGGGGTTTTTTAGGATTTTTATGGTTTTTAGGGTTTTAAAGATTTTAAGGGATTTTAAGGCGGAAGAGGTTCAGGGCTAGGCGAGGCTAGCCCCCCAAAGTCAATAAAACATAAGGAGACAATTACAAGATGAAGCGATAAGGGCACGAATGAGTCTCACTCTTTATATCTGAATCAACAAAGGGAGAGCAAAAGGATGGGGACACGAAGGACGACATCGAGCATCTTTCATCAATCGCTCTTTTCGCGAGAGTGTCCGCCACCTAATTTGCCTCTCTATAGACATGAGACACACTAAAGCTCAGGGATCTGGAGGTTTCAAGGCACTCAATCCAATGTGGATGTAGCTGCCATGGGACATCCCTAGGGATACTTCTTTAGAGCAGCAACCGCAAGCATCGAGTCTGACTCAATCCAGATCCTCTGCCACCCAAACCGACTTGCGTATCGCACAACTTTTATAATGGCCCAAAGCTCCGCTTCGTAGGCACATCCATCCCCAATAAAATGAATGATGCAGCCCTTGATGAACACTCTTGAAGTACGAAAGACGTTGCCACACCCCGAGGGCCCCGGAGCTCCCAGTGCCGCACCATCAACATTGACTTTTAACCATGCTGGAATTGGGGGAATCCATCTATCCATCTTCAGGGCCATTGGTTTCCGGTATCGGCCAGAAAACCCAAGAGAGAGAAGTAGGGTTAGATCATGAACATCATTCCACATCGAACCTGTTTGAATTTTTTAGGCATTCTGAATCATCTTGTGCGGTGAAACCATGCCTCCATGCAGCGTAAGGGGATGCCGGTTGAAGGCGGAGGCATTATGAGCAGCCCAAACGTAGTGAATAACTTCCGCCGCACCAGCCAGCAGCAGATTATGCACCTGGTAACTTTGTTTCGTCGCCACCATACCACTCAAAAAGTCACAGATCAATCCTTGGAAGTAGCAATTTGTGTCGAAGCATTGCAGGAGATACCGCCAAAGGTTATAGGAGAAGGTGCAACTCAGGAAGATGTGATCACATTTTTCTTCCACCGCCCTGCATAAAAAACAAGAAGAAGAAATATGTCATCCAGCCACTTTTAGCTGGGCATGAGTTGGGAGCCGATTCCACCAAATTTTCCAGATCAGCACAAAGTGCGATGGGGGAATGAAAGGAGCCTTGAATTTGGATAGCCACGATGGAGGAGTCATCCCATGTTTGCACTTCAGGCGGTAGAAATCACATGTGCTGAAAATACCCACCATGCTGGGCCGCCAAATGAGAGTATCAGTGTCTGCAAAGGAATATTGCTGAATCTGACGAATAATATCAATCGGGAACAAGAATCCCAGATCGTCATGTTGCTGGATAAGGCCAGCAATTGATAAATTCTGCATTTCCTGGGGAGGCGTCATCACCTCCGAGAGGGTCTGATCCAGCCAGGGAGTAGACCAGCAGTTCAGAGTGGAGGACCGTGACATGATTCATTTTAATTGTTTCATAATCTCCTGATTAGAGGATCACAAAGCCAGCCAAACGGAGGATGACATGTACCCAGCAAAACCATCACATAACTTGTTTATGAATCATTCCTCGATGAAATCCAGGCTGCCACTCTGAGGCCGAAGTAGACTCCAGGTATACTTTCCAATCATGGCATCATTGAAACGTCGTATATCCTTGATACCATGCCCACCCAAATCAATTGTCTTTGTGCAATATTTCCATGTAACCGAGATTAATTTCCGCTCACTGGTTGAACCCGTCCATACAAAATCCTTATTTTGGCATTCAAACCTTTGAGGAGCGTTGTTGGCCATTTGTAGATGGAAAAATCTTGCACGAACATGAAGGTGATGACCGAGTTAACAAGGAAGACCCTGCCAGCTTGGGAGAGGCACTTGCCCTTCCATTTTGACATTTACAGTGTAATCCTAGAAGAAATACTCTCAAACTAGTATCCCTTGGCTTTCCCCCAGAAGAAGGGCACACCTAGGTAAGTGCATGGTAAGGAGTCGGGCTTAACACCAAGCCTGGTTGCGATGTGGAGCTTCCTAGAAGGAGAAATCCCATTGACAAAGAAAATCGATGATTTCATCCAGCTTATAGCTTTACCAGCCATGCATTTATAGTTTTGGAAGATCCGCTTGATAGTGGACAAGGTTTTACTGTCCGCCTGCCCAAACAGTAGGATTTCATTTGCATAAAGAAGATGCGAGGGGACATACAGGTCTTTTCCTGCCTTAATTGGTGAATAAATCCATGGTTTTACAAGATCTAGGAGGCATCGACTCATGTAATCCTTCACAATTGCAAAGAGAAATCCCGACATTGGATCACCCTGTCGAACTCCACGAGAGCACTGAAAAAAACAATGAGGGGAGCCATTGATCAGAACCGAGACCCTGGAACTATGAAGAATGACAGAGATCAGCATGATAAATCTACTTGAGAAGCCATATCCTTCCAGGACCTTAAAGATGAAGCTCCATTTCATAGTATCAAAATCCTTTGATATGTCAAGCTTAAGCGCAAATCTATCTTCGTTCTATTTTCTCCACACAATATTAATCCTCTCTGAGGCAGTGAATAAGAAGGATTGGATGGATCGCCCAGGAACGAAACCAAACTGGTTTGGGGTCAAAATGTCACCCAGAATCTTACCCAACCTAAGAACCAGAATCTTGCTGATAATCTTCGGAACTGTGTTGCTGATGGAAACCAGTCGGAAGTCACAAATAGCAATGGAATTATCTTTCTTCGGGATAAAAAAGATGAAGTTGGAATTTTCACCATGGGGGATGAAGCCTGAGTGGAAAAACTCCATGACTGCAGTTATGACATCCTCATGGAGGATGTCCTAGTAGAATATTAAGAACTTATTGCCCAAGATGTCTGGACCTGCAACACTATCCATATTTAAAGAAAATAGAGAATCTCTAACTACAACTTCAGAAGGGGATGCTCATAGGGTCTCATTTTGTTGTCCTGTGATGCACGTCGGGATGGAGTCAAAAAGCACAGGGGAGTCATGCATGTCATCAGTGCATAGCCCCTGAAAGTACTCCATCACAGTCTTCGCAATATCCCCCACCGAAGTGTGAGTTGAGTCCCCAACTCTGAGAGCACCCAGATTACTCTTAACTCATCTTTCCTTATGTATGTGGTGAAAGAACATGGAATTACGTCCCCCCTCTTGAATCCATCTAACATTGAATTGCGCCTTCGAAATTTTCTCTTTGAGTGCGAGCAGCTCATCCAGCTTAGAGTGCAATCTATGATCTTCCTCCGATGGAACATTTAGCCTCTAGTTTCTAATTTAACACTCTTCTAGCTAAGATTCAGCCAATTTTATCTCCCCATCCAACCCTGAGAAGGACCGTTTTCTCCAATATTTCAACCGACACTTAGGTTCCCTCATCCTGGACATCAAAATAAAGTGGTGACTACCAGAGAAGGTATTACTCCATGCTCCCAACACCTCTTCTCTACTTCTTGGGACAGTGATCCAGGCGTTGCTGAATCTAAACGGAAGAGGGGAAGATCGTGGGACTCTCTCCCTTAGTTCAAAAATAAGAGGATTGTGATCTGAGTTGAGTTTTGAGAGAGTGAAGCCAGACAACACTGGTGAACCACCTCCTCCCATGTGTGAGAAACACCTGTCCAGTTTTCTAGCCTGCCTAACATTGATGGTGTGCCGCCCCCAAGTGAAGTCTTCCCCAGCAATAGAGACTTCCTAAAGATCACATTGGTCAAGGCAGGATGCAAAATCATCTGTTTCAGTGTGAGAAAAATGCAGTCCTAGCTTTTCTTCAGGACTCAGGATCGTATTGAAATCACCGATAACCATCCAGTTGTGATCAATATCATTACTTGTCTGCACCATCCCTCGCCAGAGGTGCCTGCGGGTAGCGTACAAGCAAGAAGCGTAGACAAAAGATATTGCGAGAATCCCCTCTAATCCATGGATGGTAACAGAAATAATTTGTGCGCTTGAGACAAATGAGACAATATGAACACTATGGTGCATCAAGAACCATAAGGTTCTGATTCCATTTTCATCCTCATTCGTTGAAACGAGTGAGTAACCATGAGCATCCGAGTTAAAACCTTTCCTGCTATCAAACATCATCATGGGTTCAGCTAACCCAATCAGTATCAGCTTGTGTGCGAGGAATTGCCGAAGGGCTGTAGCCATAGGGGTGTTCCCCATCCCTTGGTAGTTCCAAGAAAAATCTTCATTGGGGCTTGGAGGTAATAGCAGAGGGGTTAATACCCTTTCCCTTTCCCTTACCATTTCTTCCATTCCTTTTGGGTTCAGTAGCCTACTTCTTGGTAGATGGCAAGAGGTATTTTTATGGTGAGGCCCAGAAAAAAACTTCATGAGATTCAGTGGGGGTATTGGCGAGCCCCTCATCCGCTTCCTCTTCTTCTACCACGTCACTCCAGAAGACTCCACTAAATGGGTTAAATTTGTTCAGAGTGTAGATGGCCTCCTCCTAGGGATCCTTCCTCACCTTCCGCGTAGACTTATTTGAGGCCACATCTGAGAAGTACGGTTTTGCTGCAGGGGTTGTGGGGCAGCTTGATTCACCCTTATTAAGCAGGACACAACCGGGGTGTCCGGAACGGCACCAGGCTCTACCTCTGGGGTGCCCACCTCACCCAGATCACCTCCTGAGCAACAAACTCCAGCCCCCATTTCAACTCCTTATGGAGAGGAGGGAGCCTACTAAAGCAAGGGGGTCACATTAAAACCCCCACAAGAGCCCTCCGAGTCCACCTGGGCGGGTGCGTGGGTAACTTCCATAGGTAGGGTAGAGGCATCACCCACCATCTCCTTCCCACCCTCCACAATTGTATAAGCCCCATCCACATGATTGGCCACAATGGGGTCATCCTTAAAAGCATGAGGAGTTGCAGCCGGAGGGACTTTCCCATGGTTCCTCCTGCAATTGTATGCATCATGCCCCTTTAAGAGGCAGGCCGAGCAGGAAATCGACCTTCAGCATTCAGAAACCAGATGGACAAAAATCCCACAAGAGGAGTAGAATTTCAGGCACCTCTCATATGGGATCTCCAATGACAGGCTATCTTCGAGAGTGTTTAAGACTACCTCTTCAATGAGAGTGATGGCCATGTAAACCACAACCAACACTCTTGCATAATGCTGATATCTTGGGTTATCGGTTTATTTATCAATTCTGATAGGAAATCCGACTGCAGATGCAATATCCCACAGGATTAGCGGGTGCCAATAAAACCAATTCAACTTGATAATGTGGATCCATACCTGAACAAAAGTGTTCTTGATGCTAAATGGATCAAAATTCCGGTCCCAATCTTGAATCCTCAGCAGCCCGAGTTCGAGGTGAAGAGACCCGAAGCCCCAGGCTCGCCTTTTGGACTCATCGGAGGGGAAGATAATATGAAAGAAGCCGCAACCCATTGCGGTCATCTTCCAATCCGAGAACCTCCAATGTCCGCAATACACTTGGAAAGCTCCCCACTTTTCCACAAGTTTTCTCCTTTCGAAACAATCACCCTTACAATGATGGAAAACAGGCATAGGCTCGCTCGTTCTTCCAACGCTTCCTAATTTGCCGAGACATGCGCAATCCACCCCATCCGAATGACGCGGTCATGGGAGGGAGCATAAAAGTCTGTGAAGGCGAGTGAAGACGCATATTTCATAGCTTCTGCAAAGTTCTTTTTGGACCCAGATGCTTCCAAGACCTCGCAATTAGCTGTCGCCCTCGATTTCGTGGTACCACAGAGCTGAAAAAGCTCTTTGTGGCCCACCAAATTAGGCTACCTCAGAGGATCATCCCCAACCTTCACCTTCATAGGGGCAGCCTTCGGAGGAAACACGGGCACCCTATAGTCTCCCTTCTCCCGCCCATGCTCCATATTCTTCTCTTCAAAGGGTCTTTTAAGGGGTTTTATGGTTTCTAGGGGTTTTTTTTGGATTTTAGGGTTTTTTATATTTTATGGGTTTTAAGGTTTTTCATTTTTTTTCATTGTTTTTAGGTGTCTAATGGGTTTTTAGAGTGTTTAATGGTTTTATGGTTTTTATGGGTTTGGGGGGGGGGGGGGGTTGGGGTTTTATGGATTTTAGGGTTTTTACTTTTTTTATTTTTATGGTTTTAGTGTTTTTAGGTTTTTTAGTGTTTTTAGGTTTTAAGGTCTCATTAAGGGTCTTTAGAGTTTTTATTGTTTTTTAAATTTTCTTGGATTTTTAGGGATATTTAATATTCTTACGGGTTTTAGGGTTTTAGGGTCTTTGAGGGTTTTATGTTTTTTGGGTGTTTTTGGTTTTTTAGGTTTTTATGGTTTTTTTAGTTTCTAAGGGTTTTTATGGTTTGTAGAGTTTTTCAAAAAAAAATTAGGTGTTTAAATGGGTTTTAGTTTTTTTGTGGTTTTTTGGGTTTTTATCAGTTTATTGGGTTTTTTAAGGTTTTTGGGGTGTTATTGTTTTTATGGGTTTTGGGGGGTTTTGTTTCTTTTAGGTGTTTTTAGGTTCTTTAGGGTATTAAGGTTTTTAGCAGTTTTAAGTATATTTAGTTTTTATGGTTTTCTTAGGGGTTTTTAGTATTTTTAGGTTTTTAAGTGTTCAGGGATTTTTAGGAATTGTTAGGATTTTTATGGTTTTCAGGGGTTTTGGGATTTTTATGGTTTTTAGGGTTTTAGCGTTTTTTTATATTTTTCATAGTTTTGGGGGTTTTTGTATTTTTGTAGGGTTTTTAGGTATTCTTAGTGTTTATGAAGGGTTTATGGGATTTTATGTTTTCATGGATTTTTAGTTATTTATAGGTTTTATTTTGTTTTTAGTGTTTTATGGTTTTTAGGTATTAGTAGGGTTTTTAGGGGATTTAGGTTTTTTTATGGTTTAAGGATTTTTTAAATTTTTTTAGGGTTTTTATGTTTTTTGAGTTTTTAAACATTTTTATGGGTTTAATGGGTTTTTAGAGTTTTTAAAATTTTACAGGTTTTTAATGGGATTTTTGAATTTAAGGTTTTAGTGGTTTTTTTGCGATTTTTGGGTTGATGGGATTTTATGGTTTTTTAGGGTTTTATCATTTTTAAATTTTTAGTGGTTTTAATTATTTCTATGTTATTATGGTTTTTATAGGGGTTTTTAGTGTTTTTATTATCTTTTTAACATTTTTGTGATTCTTAAGGATTTTTTGTTTTTTGGGTTTTAATGGTTTTCAGGGATTTTTTGGGATTTTCGGGTTTTTTGAGTTTTTTAGTGTTTTTATAGTTTTTAGATTCTTTAAATGTTTTTAGGGGTTTAATTTTTTTTAATATTTTTTAATAGTTTTTAGTATTTTAAGGAATTTTATGGAATTTTATGTTTTTAGGCGTCTTTATGGGTTTTTTCGGATTTTTTTGGGTCTTCTAGTGGTTTTTTACAGTTTTAATATATTTTAGGTTTTTAAGGGTTTTAAGTGTTTTTAGGTTATTTTGGTATTCCTTCGGATTTAAACTTTTATAGGGATTTTTATTTTTTTTAGGTATTTTTAGGGATTTTTATTAATTTTTGGGTTTTAGTGTTTTTTGGAATTTTGTGTGTTTTTTTGAGTTTTAGGGGGTTTTTTGGGAAATTATCATTTTTAGGTTTTTATGGTTTTTAAGTTTTTTATTTTTTTAATGGTTTTATTAGAGTTATTGAGGTTTTTTGGGTTTTCTATGTTTTTTGTGATTTTTATTGCTTTATAATATTTTTTGGGGCTTTAGGTATTTTTTGGTTTTTTTTGGGTTTTTTGGGTTTTATGTTTTTTATGGATTTTTGGGGTTTTAGGATTATTTTTGGGTGTTATAGGATCTTTAGGTTTTTAGAGTTTTTGAAATTTTATATGTTATTAAATGGTTTTTATAGATTTTATAAGTTTTTAGTGTTTTAGGGTTTTTAATGTTTTTATGGTTTTTGGGTTAGGGATTTTAGGGTTTTTAGGGTTCTTATAGTTTTTAGTATTTTATATGTTTTTTAGATTTTTTAAGTTTTTTTTAGTTTCTATGATTTTCTTAGGATTTTTATGTTTTTTATTTTTTAGGGATTTTTATGGATTTTTTGGATTTTAATGGTTTTTAGGGATTTTGAATGTTTTTAGGGTATTTATGTTTTTTAGTCTTTTTATGTTTCTTTTTGAGTTTTCAGAGTTTTCTTATTTTATATTTTAGGGGTTTAAATGGTTTTTAGAGTTTATAACATTTTTAGGGGTTTAATGGGTTTTTAGAGTTTTTAGTGGTTTTATGGAATTTATAGGTTTTAATGGTTTTTTAGTTTTTGAGTAGTTTTAGGTTTTTATGGGGGTTTAGTGTTTTTAGGGACCTTTTCGGGATGTTTTAGGTATTTTTAGGGTTTTTTGGGTTTTTGATATTTTTTATAGGTTTTATGTTTTTTAGGTTTTTGAGGGTTTCATAGAGTTTTTTGTGCTTGTTAAATTTTTAGGGATTTTTAGGGATTTTTAGGGATTTTTGGTCATTTTAATTTTTTTTATATTTTTTAGAGATATTTGGGATTTTAGGTTTGTTTAAGGATTTTAGTATTTTTATGGTTATTTGGATTTTTAGGTTTTTTTTATTTTTATAGGATTTTTAGGGTTTTTATACTTTTATAACAATTTATGGGTTTGAAAGGTTTTTATATTTCATGTTGTTTTTTCAGTTTTTTTCGGTTTTTGAGGTTTTTATAGTTTTCTGTGGTTTTTCTGAATTTTAAGGTTTTTAGGGTTTTTTGGAATTTTTAGGGTTTTTAGTGTTTTTTTGTTTTTGTGTTTTTAGGCTTTCTTAGGGGTTTTTAGAGTTTTTAGGGTTTTTTATAGATTTTCTAGTATTTATATGGATTTTAGGAGGTTTATGTATTTTGAAGGTTTTTATGGTCTTTGGGGTTTTATGGTTTTTTCCTATTTAAGGTTTTAGGGCTTTAAATTATTTTTTATATTTTCGTGTGTTTATTAGGGGTTTATTGTGTATATAGGGATTTTAAATTTTTATGTAAATTTTGGGTTTTTTATTAATTCTATGGATTTTTAAGGATTTAGACATTTTGAGGGATTTTATATATTTTATGGATTTTAAGGGTTTATTGTTTTTTTTTGAGTTTTGAGGTGGTTTTTTGAGTTTTTAGGGGTTTTATGTATTTTTGTTTATTTATAGCATTTCATGGGGTTTAAAAGGTTTTTATTCTTTTTAGTGATTTTTAGGGTATTTATGGGTTTTGAGGGTTTCGTTTTGTTTTTAAGTGGTTTTTTTATTTTTATGGATTTTAGGGTTTTTTAGGGTTTTAGGATTTTCATAATTTTTTAGGGTTTTCTTGGTTTTTAAGTGTTTTTGGGTTTTCAAGATTTTCTTAGGGGTTTTTAGGTTTTTTTGCAGTATTTATGTTTTAGTGGATTTTTAGGTCTTTTTTGGATTTCTTTGGTTTTCTAGGGTTTTGGGGGATTTTGATCGTTTTTAGGGGCTTTACAGTTAATATGGTTTTTGGAGTGTTTAAAGTTTTAAGTGGTTTAAATGTTTTTTAGTTTTTTAATGGGTTTTCGTTATTTTTATCAATTTTTAATGGTTTTAATGTTCTTTGGAATTTTATGGATTTTAAGGGATTTAGGGTTTCATTGTCTTTTGAGGTTTTTGGGTTTTTACCAGTTTTTAGTTTTTTAGTGGTTTTAAGTGTTTTTTAGTTTTTATTGTTTTCTTATTGGTCTTAATGGATTTTATGTATTTTTATTTATTTTTTATATTTTAGAAAATTTTTCAAACTTTTATGGTTTTTAGAGATTTTATGGATTTTGAGGGTTTTTAGTGGTTTTCGGGTTTTAATAGTTTTTATGTTTTTTGGGGTTTTAATTTTTTTTATATTTTTATTGTTTTCTCAGCAGATTCCATGGTTTTCGGGGTTGTTTACAATTTTTGGATTTGTATGGATCTCTTTTGGGATTTTGTGTTTTCTTAGGGTTTTGGGGAATTTGAGGGTTTTATGATTTTTAAGGTATTTTTATATTTTCAGGGGACTTTTGAATTTTTTATGATTATTATGGTTTCTTATATTTTTATTGTTTTAAGGGTTTAAAGGGTTTTATGTTTTTTTGTGGTTTTTATAGTTTTTAGGGATTTTTAGGGGGTTTCTAATTATTTTTTGTTTTATGGTTTTTATGGGGTTTTAGGTTTTTTAGTATTTTAAGTGTTTGTAGGGGTTTTATGTGTCTTTAGGTTTTTTATAGTTTTCATAGGATATATTAGGTTTAAGAGTTTTTTACATTTTTATGGATTTTAAGTCTTTATTATTATTTTAAGAGGTGTTTAGTGTTTTTTGGTATTTTATCAGGTTTTTATGGTTTTAGGGTTTTATGTTTTCTGGGGTTAAAGGGTTTTATTGAAATTTTTAGGGGTGTTATTTTTTAATATTTTTTTAACATATTTTAGGGTGTAAATAATTTTTAGTTGTTTTTAGGGTTTTATGGGGTTTTATGGGTTATGAATTTTTTATGGGTTTTATGGTTTTAAGGATTTTTTAGGGTTTTCTGTGTTTTTCGGTTTTTAGGGGTTTTAACAGTATTTAGATTTTTAAGTTTTTCTTAATGATTTTTTAGGACGTTAGGTTTTTTTTACATTTTAGGGGGTTTTACATTTTATGGATTTTTATATTTTAATGATATTTATGATTTTTAATAGGTTTTTATGGGTTTTTATGGTTTTTATGGATTTTGAGGGTTTTTACGGTCCTATGGTTTTTGGGATTTGTAAATTTTTTTATCATTTAAAGTATTTTTAGGGGTTTTAAATGTGTTTGTATTTTTAATTTTTTATAATGTTTTTTCATTGTTTTTAGTAGTTTTAATGTTTTTATGGATTTTTAGGGAGTTTTATATGATTTTTAGTGACTTTATCATATTTTTATGGTTTTTTGGGGTTTAAGGATTTTTTAGGGTTTATAGGATTTTTAGGGGTTTATTGTTTTTTGTGGGTTTCTTAGGTTTTAAGGTTTTTAGATTTTTTAATGTTTTAGGGTAAAAATAGTTTTAATTGGTTTTATTGGTTTTTAGGGTTTCAAAAGTTTTTGGTGTTTTTTAAGGTTTTATGGGAATTATGGTTTTTAATGTTTCTTAGGATTTTTAGGGGTTTAAGAGTTTTTTTATGATTTTACGGGTTTTAGGTGTTATTGAATACTAAGGTGTTCTTAGGGTTTTTTATGGTTTTTATGGTTTTTTGATTTTTTAAGGATTTTAAAGGATTTTTAGCAATTTTTTATAGTTTTAATTATTTTTAGGGATTTTAAGGGTTTTACGGATTTTAAGGGTTTTACGGATTTTATATATTTTTTTATTTTAAGGGTTTTTTTTTGTTTTTTAGGGTTTTTATATGTTTTAGAGTTTTTAACATTTTCAGACTTATTAATGGTTTTAAGAGTTTTTAGGTGGTTTTGAGGTTTTTATGGGTTTTTACTATTTTTTAATGTTTTATGGGTTTCATAAGAAGTTCAGGTTTTTTAGGATGTTAGGGTTTTATCATTTTTAGTGTTTTTTCGGTTTTTCAGGGTTTTTATTTTTTCAGGGTTTCTAGGTTTTCTTATTTTTTTGGGTTTTTAGGGATTTTTACATTTTTTGTATTTTTATTTTATTTTAATATTTGTTATGGATTTTTTTGAGATTTTAGTGATTTTGATGGTCTTTAGAGATTTTTAGGGTTTTAGGGATTTTTATGGTTTTTTGGGCATTTTTGGTTTTTTATGGTTATTAGGATTAAAGGTTTTTTTATATTTTTTAATCATTTTTAGGGGTTTAAAGAGTTTTTTTTAGTGTGTTTTTAGGGATTTTATGATGTTTTAGGAGGTTTTAAGGATTTTATGGGTTTATAGTGTTTAGTGATTTTAGAGTGTTATAGGATATTTTGAATTATTTTTTTTATTTTTATGGGATTTAAGTTTTTTTAGGTTTTTAGGGTTTTCATAGGGTTGTCAAGCAGTTTAGGGTCTTTTACATTTATAGGGAGAATTATGTAATTTTACGGATTTATATATTTATTTGGGTTTTTAGGAATTTTGAGGGTTTTCTGGTTCATTATGGTTTTTAAACATTTTTAGTGTGTTTAGTGGTTTTTAGGGATTTTAGGTTTTTATGTTTTTAGGTATTTCATAGGGGTTTTCAAGGATTATAAGAATTTTTTGTTTTTATGGCTTTTTAGGGTTATTTATGATTTTTATGGGTTTTTAGGGAATTTAGGGATTTTGAGTGTTTTTTGGGTTTTTCTGGTTTCTATTTTTTGGGGGTGTTTCGGATTTTTTTTGTGTTTTAGGGTTTTATGTTTATTTAGAATTTTTAGTTGTTTTTAGGGGTTTTAGAGGATATAATGTTTGGGGGGTGGGTTTAGTGTTTTTAGGGTCTTTATGGTTTTTTTGGTTTTTAGTGGCCTTAATTGTTTTTAGGTTGTTATGAATTTATAGGTTTTTAAGGTTTTTATGTTTTTAGATATTTTTATGTATTTTTTATGGGTTTTCAGGGTTTTTAGGTGATTTTTAGGGTTTTTATGGTGTTTTATGGTTTCAATTTTTTTAGGTTTTATGGGTTCTAAGTGTTTTTAGTTTTTTAAGGTTTTCTTATATTTTTTCAGCATTTTAGGGTTTTTTAGGTTTTTAAGGATATTTTGTGATTTTTGTGATTTCTTAGGATCTATAATATTTTTAAGGATTTGGGGTTTTTAGAGATTTTTATGGTTTTTAGGGTTTTTATTATTTTATGGGTTTTTGATATTTTTGAATATTTTAGGGTTTTCAATGTTTTTATATTTTTTGACATATTTATGGGTCTAATGTTTTTTTAGAGTTCTTGGTGGTTTTTTATTGATTTTTCAGTGTTTTAGGGGTTTTTATGGTTTTTAGGGGTTTTATAGTTTTCAGTGTTGTTTAGGTTTTATAGGGGTTTAAAGTGATTTTTGGTTTTTTTTGGATTTCTTATGGAATTTTAGGTTTTTAGGGTTTTTTATGTATTTAGTTATTTTTATGTATTTTTTAGGATATTTATGGGTTTTCAATTTTTTTTTATAGATTTGTGGGTTTTTATGTATTTTACGGTTTTTTTTATTTTTTGTGATTTTTAAATTTTTATGGTTTATAGTTATTTAAGAGTTTATAAAAATTTTTAACAATTTAAAGGGTTTATATAGTTTTTAGGGACTTTTTAGTTTTTTATGTGTTTTTAGGTTTTTTTATTAATTTTGTGGGTTTACAGTTTTTAGGGTTTTAGGGTTTTTTAGGGGTTTTAGTGATTTATTTTTTGTTTTTAGGTGTTTTATTGTGTTTTTAGGTTTTTAGGTTTTCTTAGGGGTTTTCAGGGTATACAGGTTTTCAGGTATTTTTAGGGATTTTTTAGGTTTTTGATGGTTTATTGGGTTTTTAAAGATTTTTAGGATTTTTAGTGCTTTTATGGTTTTTAAGGTTTCCTTGGGTTTTTAGGGATATCTTTTGAGTTTTTAGGGGTTTTATGATTTTAAAGGTTTTTAACATTTTTCAGAATTTAAATGGTTTTTAGGGTTTTTAGTGGTTTTTAGGGGTTTTAGGGTTCTGTTATGTTTTTTGGGCTGTTTATGGTTTTTAGGGGGTTTAGTGTTTTTGGTAATTTTAGGGGTTTTTAGTTTTTTTATCATTTTTTATGTTTTTAAGATGTTTTAATTTTTTTAGGTTTTTATCGTGTTCTTACATTTTTTCAGATTTTTTAAGATTTTTTATAATTTTTGGGATTTTAAGAGATTATAATGTATATTCACGCAATTTTAGTTTTTTTTTGGGATTTTGATGGTTTTTAATTTTTTTATTTTTTTGAGTATTTAGGGATTTATTGTTTGTATAGTTTTTAACGTTTTAAGGGGTTTATATGGTTTTTAGTGTATTTTGTGGTTTTTTTATTCTTTTATAGTTTTTAAGATTTTTTAATATTTTCTAGGGTTTTATCGCTTTTTAGGATTTTAGGGTCTTATATTGTTTTTTAGGGGTTTTACCATTTTTTATACTTTTAGATGTTAAAAGTGTTTTTAAAATTTTAATAGTTTTTAGGGTTTTTAGGGTTTTCTATGCATTTTGGGTTTTTTTGGGCTTTTCTGGATTTTTATAGTTCTTTATTGTTTTTAGGGATTTTCATATTTTTATGTATTTTTATCATTTTTATAATTTTGGATGTTTTTTAGGTTTTTAGGGTTTTAAAGTGTTTCAAGTTTTTTTTTTGGTTTTCTTAATGTCATTAAGGATTTTTAGGGATTTTTATGTTTTTATGCTTTTTAGGTATTTTTTAGGTTTTTATTTTTTATGGTTTTATAGATTTTGGTTGTTTTTAGGATTTTTAGGTATTTTAGGGTTTCTATGGGTTTTTTATATTTTTTATGGTCTTCAGGTGTTTAAATGTTTTTTAGATTTAAATGGATTTTAGGGTTTTTATGGGTTTTTGGGTTTTTTATTATATTTGGGGTGTTATTTCTATATGGTTGTTATGGGGTTTTGGGTTTTTTTATGTTTTTTAGGATTTTTAGGGTTTTAAGGGATTTACTTGTTTTTTTGGTTCTTAAGGTTTTCATATGAATTATTATAATTTTTAGGGTTTTTACAATTTTAGGAATTTTTTAGCCTTTTTAAAATATTTATGATTTTTTATGGTTTTAGGGATTTTTAGGAGGTTTTATGGTTTTATGGATTTTAGATTTTTTAGTGTTATTTGAGTTTTTACTGTTTTTATGGTTTTTAGAGTTAGTTATATTTTTTTGGTTCTAAAGGGTTTTTTGAGTTTTTAATTGTTTTTTAGACTTTTTATTGGGTTTTAGGGTTTTTTTAATGTTTAGGCTTATAGGGATTTTAATTATTTTTGGGTTTTAAAAAAATTATTAGGGATTTTCAAGGATGTTAGGGTTTTTTATATGTCTAGGTATTTTTAGGTATTTTTTAGGATTTTTATGGGTGTTAGGGTTTTTAAGGATTTTGTGGGTTTTTATGGGTGATATGGTTTTATGGAATTTTAGGGTTTTAAGGGTTTTTTTTTTGTTTTTGGAATTTTAATTGTTTTTATGTTTTAATATTTTATTAGTTATTTTCAAAGTTCCTAGGGTTTTGGATGGTTTTAGGGAATTTTTAGGATTTTGATTTTTTAATGTTTTAGGGACTTTGATGTTTTTTAGGTCTTCTAGGGTTTTAGGGTTTTATGGTTTTTATTGATTTTTGGTATTTTTTGATTTCTTTTTGGTTTTCTAAGGGTTTTTTAATTTTTTTATTGTTTTTCATTCTTTAAGGGGTTTTATAGTTTTTCATGGTTTTTTGGGTTTTATGGGTTTTTAGGGTATTTAAGGTTTTTAGGGGTTCATGGGTTTTGGGGTTTTTAGGTAATTTTGGGTTTTGGATTTTTGCAGGTTTTAGGATTTTTGAGTGTTTTTAGGTTTTTAAGTTTTCCATAGGGGTTTTTTAGTTTTTTAGGGGTTTTTACATTTTTTTTAGGCTTTTTAATTGATTTTTTTAGATTTTTATGGGTTTTTAGGTTTTTAGGGATTTTGAGGGTTTTAGGGTTTTAGGATTTATCATGTTTTATAGTTTTTTATAGATTTTTTAGTTGGTTTAAGTGTTTCTAGGTATTTATGGTTTCCTTTGGGTTTTTAGGGTGTTTATGTTTTTATGGATTTTTAGGGATTTTTGGAATTTTTATGGTTTTTTATGGTTTTAGGGATTTTTAGGGTTTTATGTTATTTAGGATTTTTTTGGTTTTATTGGGTTTTTAGGTATTTTTTCGTTTTATAGAATTTTATGGTTTTTATAGTTTTTTAACCTTTTTAGGGGTTTAAATGTTTTTCAGATTTTTAGTGGAATTTTTTGTTTTTAGGGTCTTTAGGGGTTTTATAGTTTTATAGGGTTTTTATGGTTTTTTGGTGTTTTAAGGTTTTTATGACTTTTTAGTATTTTTGGTATATTTGGAGTTTTTTATGTTTTTAGGGGAATTAAATGTTTTTATGTTTTGAATTTTTCTTAGGGAAAGGTAGGCGTAGGGCCAGGCAATTCCTGACCCCTCAAAGTATATTAAAAAGATGACACCGCAGACCAGGGAGGGGAGGAGTCAATCAACTCACACCCAATAGCCCTGAACATCCCCAAAAAAACAAAGTCTCCAAAAACAAAAACCTCTATAAATAAACAACAAGAGGACATTAGGGGGTTTTAGGGTTTTTCTTAGGGTTTTTAGCTTTTTTTAGTTTTTAAGGGTATTAACTGTTTTTTGTTTTTTAAGGATTTATTAGGGATTTTTAGTTTTTTTTGGTTTTTAGGGTTTCTTGGGATTTTTAGGGTTTTTAGGTTTTTTTTGGATTTATGGTATTTTGCAGGGTTTATGGTTTTTTCAGTTTTTTAGGGTTTTTCGGTTTTTTATAGTGTTTTAAATATTTTAGATGATTAAAGGGTGTTTATATATTTTAGTGGTTTTAAGGGTTTTGGGGGGTTTTAATGGTTTTTTGGGGTTTTATGGGTTTTAGGGGTTTTAGATTCTTTTAATTGTTTTTTGGGTTTTTAGAATTTTGAAGTTTTTTATTGGTTTTGTGTGTTTATAGGTTTTTACGGTTTTCTTAGGGGGTTTTAGGGGGTTTATGTTTTTTTATTTTTTTGGGTTTTGTAGATATTTTTTGTGTTTTTTATGGTTTTTAGGGTTTTAGGGATTTTAGGGTTTTTAAGGTTTTTAGTAATTTTATGTTTTTAAGAATTTCATAATTTTCTAGATCTTTTTATGTTTTTATGGATTTTTAGGTCTCTTTTAGGTTTTTTTTGGGTTTTTAGGGTTTTATGGGTTTTAAATATTTTTTTTAGTATTTAAGATTTTATTGTTTTTGTGGGTTTTTAGGGTTTTTATTAGTTTTTATGATTTCTAACATTTTTTAGAGTTTTTAAAATTTTTAGAGGTGTAATGTTTTTTAGAGTTTTTAGTGGTTGTTTATGTTTTTTATTGGTTTAAGGGATTTTATGTTTTTAGGGTTTTTATGGTTTTTAGGGTTATTATGTTTTTTGTGGTTTCTAAGATATTTATTGTAGTTTAGGTTTTCTAATATTTTGAAGTTTTTTTGTATTTAATGATCACTTAGGTTTTTTAAGGTTTTTAGTTCCTTACATTTTTAGTATTTTTTTGGATTTTATAGGTTTTTTATGCTTTTTGGGTGTTAAGGGATTTTTGAGAGTATTTATCTTTTTTAATGTTCAGGGGTTTTAAGGGGTTTTTATTTATTTATGGTTTTTAAGGATTTTAGAGTTTTTAGAGTATTTATAGGGTTTTAGGTTTTTTATGGGATTTTTGGGTTCGTTAAGTTTTATGGGTTTTAGGGTCTTTTAGGGGGGGGGTTTATTTTTAGAGTTTTTTAGGTATTTAGGGGATTTAATAGTTTTTTGGTTTTTAAAGATTTCTTAGGGTTTTTCATTGATTTTAGAGTTTTTTATGTTTTAGGGATTTTGATGGGTTTTATGGTTTTTAGGGATTTTAGGGGCTCCATAATTTTTAATGTTTTTATGTTTTTCTTAGGGATTTTTAGGGTTATAGGGTTTCTAATGTTTTTATAGATTTTTATGGATTTTTTAATATTTTTATGTTTCTTAGGATTTTGATTTATTTTGATCATTTTTAGGGTTTTTTATTTCTATGGTTTTTTGCGTTTCTTGGGGTTTTAAATGTTTTTATGTTTTTAAGGTTTCCTTATGGTTTCTCAGGGTTTTTTGAGTTTTTTACATTCTTAGAGATTTTTCAATATTTTTTATTATTTATAGGGTTTTAGGGTTTTTTTTGTTTTTAGGGGTTATTTTACAGTTTTATGGTTTTTATAGTTTTTATGGTTTCTTTGGGTTGTTAGGGTTTTCTTTATTTTTTTATTTTTTTATTCGTTTTTTGGATTTTTTTATCATTTTTATGGGATTAAAGGGTTTTTAGTGTTTTTAGTGATTTTTATGGTTTTTATGGGTTTTTAGGATTTTTTAAGGTTTGTAGAGGTTATATGATTTTTAGGGTTATTAGGGTAATTTGGTATATTTACCATTTTTATGGTTTTATAGAAGTTTAATGTTTTTAATGTTTTCTTAGTGGTTTTTTGGGTTTTCAAGGTTTTCAGGGTTTTTTATGTTTTTAGGAATTTATGGAATTTTTAGAATTTTTATGGTTTTTAGGGTTGAAGGAATTTTGAGGGTTTTAGGGGTTTTAGTATTTTTAGTTTTTTTGGGTTTTAGCATTTTATTGGTTTTTATGGGTTTAATGTGCTTCTATGTTTTTATGGTTTTCTTAGGGGTCTTCAAGGTTTTTTATTTTTTTAGTAATTTTTAGGGATTTCTTAGGATTTGTATGGTTTTAGGTATTTTTAGGATTTTTAGGGTTGTTATAGTTTCTATGTTTTTTGGGGGGTTTTAAGGATTTTTTAGTTTTTAGGGATTTTAAGGTTATTTAAAGTTTCTTAACATTTATGAGGGTTTTAAGGGTTTTAAGATTTTTTAGTGTGTTTTATGGTTTTTATGGGTTTTTTGGGTTTCTTAAGGTTTTAGGGATTTTAGAGTTTTACATGTTGTAAGGGTTTTTTAATGTTTTATATTTTTCTTGCCATTTTAATGTTATTTTGGGGTTTGAAGTGTTTTTTTAGTTTTTATGATTTTCATGTGTTTATTATGGTGTTTTGGGGTTTTTATGTTTTAGGTTGTTTTAGGGATTTTTAGGATTTTTATGGGTTTTAGGTTTTTATGGATTTTGAGGGGATTTATTGGGTTTTACGGTTTTATGGGTTTTTTTGGGTTTTTAGCCTTTTTTATGTTTTCAGGGCAAGGGAGGCTCGGGTCCAGGCTATTCCTGGCACCCCCCAAAATTTATTAATAGAAAATACACAAAGACAATGCAGACAAGGGAGGGGAGGGATCCACCGATCCACACCCAAAACCCCTTAAGACCTCATCCCAAAGGCCACAGAAAGAAAGGAAAAAAACAAAAAATCACAAACAAACAAGTCAAAAAGCCCAAGAGGGAGATCACAGAAGGGGAGGATCAGTCAACATAACCACCAAAATCCTCCAGCTCCGCACCACGAAACCCCATGCCCACACCAAAGCCGTCTCCCAAATCAGAAAAACTGAAATCTGAATCATCACCCATGTCTGTTGAGTCCCATCCAGACTCAAAATCCTCTTGCATGCCAAGCCTGGATAGTAGCTTCATCATAACCTTCTCTTGCTCTGCAGAAATTGAAATCCACCCTCGCGTATTCACCCTTAGATTTTGTCTGACATCTAGTGAAGAGGCCCTAGTTTCCATGGGATGTGGGAGGGTAGAGTAATACCTCCTCTGTCTTCGTCACGGAGGGACGGAGGTGGATCTAGCTTCAGCACCCGCCTTTGCACAAGTGACACCATCACTGGAAGCCGATGGTGCCTTCCCCTTCTTACATTCTAACCCAAGAATTCCAGCACCTCCTCTGGTTTTTTTCTCCTTTGACCTAACCATAGGAGCATTTATCCGGCGATCAGCCTCAGTAAACCTCTCCCCAAGCCTCTCAGGTTCACCCTCAAGGGGGAACCTTTCCCGTTCCACCCACACCATCTCATGCATCTACACACAAAAGTCTTCAGTAGAGGGGACACCATGAAGGACCATATCCCTCTACAGGTCCATGGACGGACCACCAGCGTCGCCAGCATTTCCCAGGAGAGGTCTAAAGAACTGGCCACTGGGAGGATCCTTAGCACCGCATGTGCTTTCAGAGGGAGGAGATAACCCCAGACCCATGTCAGGTCCCCCCACACCTGGACACCCGGACAGAACCAGAGGGGCGTCATGCCAGTTCATGTATTGCACCCTGGGGATCCATGTCTCTTCATCCACCATAGACCTTTCCTCAGCTGAAGACAAGCTCCACTCATCCCCAGTCCTCGGGCCCTGAGCAGCCACTACCTCCTTCACGACATCTGCCACCAGCACATCCACCACAGTTGGATCATCCAAGGCTGCAACCGGGAAGCTGTTTGGAGCAATCAAAACACCCTCAATTGATGGAAAGGATCCATGAGTGTTCTCATTAACCTTCAAGCCAGCTATATCATCTCGTTCCATATCCAGAGCACAGGGATCCTCCGCATTTTCTTTCTAGAAACCCATCACAATAGCCTTCCATAAATCTGTCTGCCTCCTAGGGGAGTCACCACACCCATGAACACCTTCATCAGAAACCCGATCATCCCTCCTATCCAGCAGCACTTTCTCTTCATTATCATTCCCTGAAACACCAGTACCACCAGCCAGACTCACAATGAAACCACCCGAGTCCATCAAGGCTACCTCTAAATCACTTCCAGCCAGCAAAGCAGATGACCAGGGAACATCAGCAACCAGAGATTGGAGGGATACCAGCCCCTTTGTCCCCTTCACCTCCACCAGAGGGAGGATAATCTCACCAGAAGACATGCGACCCAGAGAACCACCACTCCTGACAATGCCAAAACAACCTCCAGAGTGGTTGTTGTGCCCAAATCTCCAACAAGAAGAGAAGAAAACCGTCCATTGATCAAAAATAATAGGTTGGCTCCATTTGAGTTCTTCCCCCACTGCAATCTAGACAACATCCACAGGAGTCTTCGATACATCGATTTCAACAAAGGCCCTTGGTGCAACCAGATGACAAAGGGCCATGGTTCTACTATCCACACAAAGGAACCTCCCCACCAAATTCCCATGCATTTAAATAATAGATATATTTTGAAAGGGAATGGGAAGCTCAGGAAATCTCACCCAGGTAGCAGCAATCGGGGAACTCCGCTTTAGATGAAAGTCAAAACTCCACCGAAAGAGGGAGAAACGAGCTCCATTACACGACCAAGGATCCGCTGACCATGCAAGGACCAGGTCTTCCTCCATGGAAAAGTGAATCATGATGTGGGGTCTATCGATCAGGCCCAAAGTCGCCTGAGCCTTAAGATTATAGAAATCCAAAACGAACCTGTCAAAAGTGACCACCAGGGGTCGCTGCATCGGGAAGCTTGCAAATAGAGTCAGGAGGTGCAGGTTCAAAGCCTCAGTGAACTCCCTAATCGAGAGGGGAAGCTGTGGACAACCTTCAAAAAACTCTGTAACCTTCGGGTAGAGCACCATTATCGAGAAATAGGGTAAAAAGTCAGCATAGGAGAGCAACGAGAAGTCCTCCGAGAGAGGATCTTCCCCTATAGTGAGGGGGTAAGGTGCTTCATTTTCCATCGTCTTCAACCTGGGAGGAAACTGCCATCACGAGGGAGATAGATCGCCAGAATCGCCAGCTTTACGTTCTTATTTTATGTTTTTATGGATTTTAAGCATTTTTAGGTTGTCAATACTTTCTTAGGTTCATTCATGGTTTTAGGGTTTTTAACGTTTTTTTGGATTCTTAGGGGACTATTAAGATTTCTGTGGGAGTTTAGGGTTTTTTTGGATTTTTTAGGGTTTTTTTGGATTTGTTATGGTTTTGGGGGTTTTATGGATTTTTAGATTTTTAGGGTTTTTTTGATTTTTTGAGGGTTTTAAGGGTTCTAAGGGGTTTTTATAGTTTATTAACCTTATCTGGGGTTTAACGGGGTT
Organism: Viscum album; assembly: GCA_963277665.1. Lineage (NCBI taxonomy): Eukaryota > Viridiplantae > Streptophyta > Magnoliopsida > Santalales > Viscaceae > Viscum > Viscum album. The sequence continues at coordinate 1,784,905,137 of OY728132.1, read as the reverse complement.
TTACAGTTTTTATTAGTTTTCATTTTTGGGGGGGTTTTATGTTTTTTTATGTTTTTAATGTTTTCTTAGGGTTTTTTTAGGTTTTTAGAGTTTTTTACATTCATAGTAATTTTTTTGGGAGATTTTAGGATTTTAATGGTTTTTAGGGTTTTAAGGTATTTTGAGGGGTTTTTGGGTTTTTTCAGGTGTTTTTTTTTGTTTTTTGGGCTTTTTGGATTTTTTTGGATATTTAGGGTTTTAAAGGTTTTTTAGAGTTTTTATTTTTTTATAGGGGTTTGAATAATTTTTAGATTTTAGTGGTTTTTATGTTTTTTATGAGGTTTTAAATGTTTTTAGGAGGTTTAAAGGGATTTAGGGGGATTTAGGGTTTTTAAGATCCTTTTAGGGGTTTTAGGGTTTTTTATGTTTTAAGGGGTTTAAGGCAATTTTTAGGATATTTTTTGAGTTTTTTTCAATTTTAATGGATTTTGTGGTGTTTTATGATTTTTCGAGTTTTAGGGTTTTTTTGAATTATTTTGTGTATTTAGGGTTTCTGAGTTTCTTAGTATTTTAATCATTTTTAGGGTCTTAAAAGGTTTTTGGGGTTTTTAAGTCTTTTTTGGGGTTTATGGTTTTTTTTTACATTTTTAGGGATTTTATGGACTTTTGGGGTTTTAGTGTTTTTATAGGTTTTATGTGTTTTAGGGTTTTAAGGTTTTATTAGTGATTTTAAGTGATTTTCTGGTTTATTATATTTTTAAGTATTTTTAGATATTTTTAAGATATTTATGGGTTTTAAGGATTTAGGTATTTTGTGGGTTTTAAGGGGTCTTTTATGGTTCTTATGGGTCTTTTAGGTTTTTAGGGGTTCTGAGTGTTTTAGGTTTTATGGTTTTCTCTAGGATTTTCAAGTTTTCTAGGATTGTTTTTCATTTTTAGGGATTATTTATGATTTTTATAGGTATTTGGGGTTTTTAAATATTTTAAGCGTTTTTAGGATGTTTAGGAATGTTATGGTATTTGGGGTTATTAGGTTTTTTTAAATTTTTATGGTTTTACAATTTTTAGAGTTTTTTATTTTTAGGTCTTTAAAGAGTTTAATAGTTTTACTAGTTTTATGGGTTTTATGGGTTTTATGGTTTTTTAATTTCGTAGGGATTTTTCGGTTTTTAGTTTTCTAAAGGGTTTTTATGGGTTTTTTGTTTTTTAGTGTGTTGTTTTGTTATTTTTAAGGGATTATATATTTAATTTTTTTTTATGTTTTTCTAATATTTTTTCATGTTTTTTGGATTTTATAAAATCTTAGGGATTTTTAGCATTTTATAATATTTTTATGGTTTTTAGGTTTTTAGGGGATCTAAGTGGTTTTAGCGGGTTTTTATGATTTTTATGCTTTTTCGGGGTTTTTTAGTTTTTAGGGTTTAAAAGGTTTTTTGGAGTTTTTATCATATTTTGGGTCTAATTTGTTTTTATATTTTCTAGTGGTGTTTAGGGTTTCTTTTTTTTTTGGTTTTTTATAGTTTTTAGAGTTTTTTATGGGTTTTGGGGGTCTTTAGTTTTCATATATTCTTTTAATAGTTTTTATGATTTTTAGTGTGTTTTCAGTTTTTAGGAGTTTTATGTGTTTTATGTTTATAAGGTGATCCTAGGGTTTTAAGGGGTTAATAGGTTTTTATGTTTTTGGTGATAATTAGGGATTTTTATGACATGTATGGTTTTCTAAGGTTTTTAGGGATTGTGAGGGTTTTATGGTTTTAGGGGTTTTAGGTTTTTTAGGGATATTAGTTTTATTTATGTTTTTTAGTGTTTTTAAGTGTTTTTATATTTTTATGATTTACTTACAGTTTTTTTGGTTTACAAGATTTTTTACGTTTTTATGGATTTTTAGAGATTTTTTGGATTTTTATGATTTCAGGGGTTTTAGGGTTTTTAGGAGTTTTATAATTGTTTTGGTTGTTAGGGGTTTTTTCGAATATTCTATGACTTTTAATGTTTTTAGAGTTTTTTTAACTTTTTTGGGTTTAATGGGTTTTTATATTTTTTTTACTTTTTAGGGTTTTTATGCGTTTTCTGGTTATATGATGTTTTTATGGGTTTTTAGGGTTTTTAGGGTTTTAGGGTTTTAAGGCTTTTTCCAATTTTTTTAGGGGTTTTAACTATTTTTTGGATTTTATGTTTTCTTAGGGGTTTTCATGTTTTTAGGTAATTTTTAAGATTTTAGATATTTTTAGTGCTTTTTTTATTTTTCTAATTTTATCATTTTTATGGATTTTGAGGGATTTTAGTGTTTTTAGGGTTTTTCTTTAGATTTCTATGTTTTTTAGAAATTGTTGTGTTTTTAGGTTTTTTAAATTTTTATATATGTTTAGGGATGTTAATCAGTTTTTACATTTTTTTGGGTTTTTTGGGTTTTTCTGGTTTTTATGTTTTTTGGGTTTTTATGTTTTTTTAGTTTTTAGGGTTTCTATGGTTTTTAATGTTTTATGGGTTTAAAGGACTTTTTTGGGTTTTTAGGTTTTTAGTGGTTTTTGGGTTTTGAGGGTTCCTTTTTGGTTCTTAGGATTTATTATGGGTTTTAGGTATTTTTAGGTGTATTTGGGTCTTTTGGGGGTATTTAGTGTTTTGGCATTTTTTAGGTTTTTAGGGAATTTAACTAATTTAGGTTTTTTAGGTTTTCGAAAGGGATTTCATGGTTTTTAGTGAATTTTAGGTTTTTAGGGATTTTAGGGATTTTTAATGTTTTTGGGGTTTTTGGTATTTTTTCTATTTTTTGGGTTTTTAGGATTTTTTTTGTTTTTATGGTTTTTTTGATTTTTAGGCTTTAAGGTTTTTTTGAGTTTCATAGTTTTTAGTGGTTTAATGGGTTATTATTATTTTAGTGGTTTTTTAGGTTTTTACGGGTTTACATTTTTTTGGGGTTTTACATTTTTTATGGTTTTAGGGGTTTTAATTATTTTTACAATTTTTAGGGGGTGTTAGTGTTTTTATTGATTTTCGCATATTTAGGATTTTAGGGGTTTTAATTATTTTTTTTGTTTTTATGTTTTTATTAGGGTTTTTTTGTTTTTAGGGATTTTTTCATTCTCCATTATTTTTATGGGTTTTTAGGGTTATTAGGGATTTTGAAGGGGTCTATGGGGTTTTTAGGGTTTTTACATTATTTTATTTTTTTCTTGATTTTTAGGGTTTTTTGAATTTTTTAGGGTTTCTATGTTTTTTAGAATTTTTTTACATTTTAAAGGTTTCAATGGTTTCCTGAATTTTAGTTTTTTTTGAGTTTTTATGTGTTTTATGATTTTTATGTTTTTAGGGGTTTTATGTATTTTGGAGTTTTAACTTTTTTGGGGTTTAAAGGGTTTTCTTGGGGGGGGGGGGGGGGTAGTGATTTTAGGGTTTTTTTATGTTTTCCGATATTTTTAGGGATATTTTTAGGTTTTTTATTATTTTTTGTTTTTTAGGGATTTTAAGGGGTTTTAGGAATTTTAATGGTTTTTATGGTCTTTTAGGGTTTTTTGGTTTTTTGGTGTTTTAAGTGTTTTTAGGTTTTTAAATTTTTATGGTTTTTAGTGACTGGGTTTTTAGGTCTTTATACGGTTTTTGGGTTTTTGGGTATTTTTTTAGATTTTTTGGGTTTTAAAGTTTTTTAGAGTTTTTAATTTTTTGGGGGGTTTTTAAAGGGGTTTTTAGTCTTTTTCATTGTTTTTAGGGTTTTATGGGTTTTTAGGGTTTTTAGGTTTTAAGGTTTTTAGGGGTTTTATAGTGTTTATGGTTTTTGGAGATTTTTAGTGCTTTTTGTGTTTTGTTTATTTTTATGGGTTTATGTGTCTTAGGTTTTTATTTTTTCTTAGTTGTTTTTCAGGATTCCAGGGTTTTAGTGATTTTTATGATTTTAGGTATTTTTTTGTATTTTTTTATTTTCTAGGGATTTATAGGTTCTTAGGATTTTAGGGATTTTCAGGGTTCTTTTGGGTTTTTTAGTGATTTTTATGTTTTTATTGGTTTAATGTGTTTTTACGTCATTATGTTTTTTCTTAGGATTTTTGATGTTTTTTTGTTTTTTATGTTCTTAGGGAGTTTTAGTGCTTTTTTGGAGTTTTACAGTTTTTTATGGTTTTAGGGATTTTGAGTGCTTTAGGGTTTCTATGATTTTTATGGTTTTATTGGATTTGTGGGGATTTTTTTAGTATATTATCACTTTATAGGATTTTTATATTCTTTTTAAACTTTTTAGGGGTTTAAAGGGGTTTTAATGTTTTTAATGGGTTTTAAGGTTTTTAGGGTCTTTAGAGTATTTAGGGGTTTTAATGGTTTTGAAGAGTTTTAATGGTTTTAGTTATATTTTGATCTTTTGGGTCTTTTAGGGTTTTTAGGGTCTTAATATTTTTTATTTTTTAGGTGATTTAGGTGTTTTTATTTTATTTTATGTTTTCTTAGGGTTTCTTTTGGTTTCATAGAGGTTTTTACTTTTTTTTGGATTTTTAGGGTATTTAGGAATTTTATGGGTTTTTACATTTTTATTGGTTTTTATCATTTTTAAGTTTTTTTAGATGTTTTAAGTGTTTTTTGGTTTTTATGGGTTTCTATTGATTTTTAGGTTTTTTTAGGTTTTCTAAATTTTTATGGATTTTTAAGGATTTTTAGGGATTTTTTAGGATTTTTATGGTTATTTAGGGTTATAGGGATTTGGATGTTTTTTTGATTTTTTGAAATTTACATTTTTTGAGATTTTAAGGTTTTTAATGAATCTAAGTGTTTTTAACATTCTTAGAGGTTTAAAGGGGATTTAGATTTTTTATTAGTTTTTTAGGGTTTTATGATTTATTTTGTTTTTGGCAGTTTTAGGGTTTGTAGGAGTTCTAGGGGGTTTTGGGATTTTTAGGGCTTTCATTTTATTTTTACTTTTTTAGGGTTTTTAACTTTTTTTACCTTTTTAATGATTTATTTTAGATTTTAAGTTTTTTTCATGTTTTTAGGGATTTTAGGTGTTTTTTATGAATTTAATGGGTTTTATGGTTTTTAAGGATCTTGACTTTTTTTAGGGTTTTTAAGGATTTTATGGGTTTTACCTGTTTTTGGGAATTTAATATTTTTTGAGTTTTTAGGGTTTTTTAAATATTTTTGGTGTTTAAAGTATTTTTAGTGATTTTAGTGGTTTTAATGGTTTTTTTGTTTTTTAATTTTTTTGGGGTTTTATAGTTTTTAGGGGTTTTGGAGTCTTTTAGTGTTTTTTAGTGTTTTCGCATTTTGTAGGTTTTAGTGGTTTTAATTATTTTTATTTTTTTATGGTTTTCATTGGAGTTTTTAGGGTGTTTAGGTTGTTTTAAGTTTTTATGGTTTTTTAAATATTTATTTTTATTTTTATGGGTTTTTTGGTTTTTAGGGATTTTTGAGTTTTTTTTGTTTTTTTGGATTTTTAGGGTTTTAGATTTTTTAGGATTTTAGGTGTTTTAATTGATTTTTGGTTTTTAATAATTTCATAGTTCTTTTAGGGTTTCTACATTTTTATCGATTTTAGGGTTCTTTAATGAATTTGAGGGTTTTTAGTGTTTTAAGGATTTTTAGGATTTTCAGGGTTTCATGTTTTTTTGGATTTTAGGGATTTTATGAATTTTCTGGTTTTTAAGGGCTTTTAGAGTTTTCTATCTGTTTAAATAATATTTATAGTTATTTGTTATGGTTTTTACGTGTTTTAGGTTAATTAAGTTTTTTAGTGGTTTATGGATTTTAGGGTTATTTTCTAGTTTTCAAGGTTTTGAGCATCTTCTCAGTTTTTTAGTAGTTTCTAGTGTTTTTAGGTTTTTAAGGTAGTTTTGTGTTTTTTAGGGTTTTTTAATTTTCTGTATTTTTACGGATTTTTTAGTATTTTTATGGTGTTTGGGATTTTAGTGATTTTGAGTGTTTTTAAGGTTTTAGAGTTTTTATTGTTTTTTGGGTTCTTATGGGTTTTAATGTTTTTTATGGATTTTATGTTTTTTATAGTTTTTTAGCATTTAAGGGTTTAGAGGGTTTTATAGATTTTAGTGGTTTATTGTGTTTTTATGGGGTTTTAGGGGTTTTTTGTTTTAGGTGCTTTTTAGGGGGTTCTATGGTTTTTAGAATTTTTTAGGGTTTTAGGGGTTTAATTTTTTTTATATTCTTAATGTTTTATTAGGGGTTTTAATGGGTTTTTGAGTTTGTTATGTTTTAGGAATTTTTATTGATTTTTTAGGATTTTTATTATTTTTTGGGTTCTTAGGAATTTTGACTGTTTTTATGGGTTTTTAGCATTTTTAGTTTTCTTTCATTTTTAGGTTTTTAGGGGCTTTAAGTGCTTTAAATTTTTTAATTTTTTCTTAGGGTTTTAAGGGTTTTAGGGTTTTATAGGTTTTAATTTATTTTTAGCAATATTTTTATGATTTTTATGGGTTTTTAGGATTGTTAATTATTTTGAGATTTTTTAGGGTTTTTTAGTGTTTTAGTTTTATTGGGGCTTTAGCAATTTTTAGGTTTTAGGAGTTTTAAATGTTTTTCAGGTTGAATTATGGTTTTCAGGTTTTTTGAGTTTTTTACATTTTTAGGGATTTTGTAATATTTTTTTTCTTCAGATTTTAATTTTTTTTTGTTTTTTTGGATTTTGAGTGTTTTTAAGGGTTTTTAGGGCTTTATGGTTTTCTATGACTTTTTAGGGTTTTTTTCGTTTTTTAGAGTTTTAAATTACATTTAGAGTTTTTTAAAAATTATAGGTGTTTAAAGGTTTTTTAAGGATTATCATGGGTTTTAGGGGTTTTTCGGGGTTTGAGGATTTTTTATGGTTTTTAGGGTTATTTTTGGTCATAGGGTTTTTTAGGATTTTTAGACTTTTATGGTTTTTTAAGTGTTTATGGTTTTTTAGATTTTTATCTTTTTCTTATTGGTTTTCATGTTTTTTAGTGTTTTTATGTTTTTCGGAATTTTTACAGAATTTTAATTATTTTTATGGTATTTGTGGTCATTTATGAATTTTGATGGTTTTTATGGGTTTTTTATGATTTTGGTTTTTAGTTTTTCTTTGGGTTTTATAATTTTTTAGGTTTTTATGGGTTTTTAGTGTTTATATGTTTTGACTATTTTCTTATGGTTTTTAGATTTTTTTATGTTTTTAAGGATTTTTGGGATTTTTTTAATTTTTATGTATTTTAGGGATTTTTTGGATTTTTAGGCTTCTTAGAGTTTTTATGTTTTTTTCTGGGTTTTAGGTTTTTTTGAGTTTTTAGAGATATTTAGGTTTTTAAGATTGTGGGTTGAAATAGTTTTTAGAGTTTTTTTAGGTTTTAGGATTTTTGGGGTTCGTAGGATTTCTAAAAATTTATAGAATTTTTAGGGTTTTAAGGGTTTCAAGGATTTAATTATTTTTAGGATTTTTGGAATTTTTAGGTTTTTATGGTTTTTAAGTATTTTTTAGTTTTTACGGTTTTGTTGGGGTTTTTCAGCATGTTTAGGGTATTTTATGTTTTAAGGGAGTTTTATGGATTTTTATAATTTTCATAAATTTTTAGAGGATTTTGTGTTTTTAGGGATTTTGTGGATTTTTATGGGTTTTTTGGGTTCTATGGTTTTTTAATGTTTTTTTCATTTTTAGGGGTTTTAGGTGTTTTTAAATTTTCAATTTTTTCTTAGATTCATTCATTCTTTTACAGTTTTTTATGTTTTTATGGATTTTTAGGGAACTTTTTTATTTTCTTTTGGTGTTTAGGGTTTTTTGGAATTATCAGGGTTTTAGTGTTTTTTAGGGTTTTAGAGTTTTATGTTTTTTTTGTGTTTTTTTGGGATTTTTAGGGTTTTAAAGGATTTTGTAGTTTTTTAACATTTTTATTGGTTTAAAGGGTATTTAGAGTTTTTAAGGGATTTTCATTTATTGGGGGTTTTCTGTTTTTTTTGTTTTAAATTTTTTTCTTTGGGTATTTTGGTTTTTAGGGTTTTTTATATTTTTAGTGATCTCTTGGGATCTTTTAGGATTTTTATGGGGTTTTAGTGATTTTTATGGGTTTAAGGGTATTTATGTTTTTTTATTGTTTTTTAATGAATGCATGGGTTTAAATGGTTTTTAGATTTTTTAATGGTTTTTAGGGTTTCTTTGTGGTTGTCATGGTTTTTATAGGGTTTTATGGGTTTTAGAGGTTTTATGGTTTTTTTGATCATTTTAGGGTTTTAGGGTTTTTTACATTTTATAGGATTTTTAGGGAATCTTTAGAATTTTTACGGTTTTTATGATTTTAAGGGATTTGGGGGGGGGGGTTTATGGTTTTTAGGGTTTTTATGATTTTCTTGTATATTTAGGTTTTCTAAGATTTTAGGGTTTTGAGTTTTTTGTTTGTTTTTAATGTTTTTAGGGGTTTGAATGGTTTTTATAGGTTTTTATGGGTTTTTATGAATTTTATGGGTTCTATGGTTTTTATTATTTTTTAGGATTTTAAGTACTTTTAGGGGTTTATGAGTTTTAGTGTATTTAAGGGTTTTTGGGGGTTTAAAGTGTTTTTAGGTTTATAAAAATTTCATAGGGAAAAGTACGTGTAGGGCCAGGATAGTCCCCCCATATATATAATCAAAAGAGACTCAAAAACAAGGTAAGTACAGAGTCAAAAGACCCATACTCAAAGACAATCCCAAAGAACAAAGAAAGAACGATACTACAAATCAAAAGGGTCAACCTCCCCAGCATCTCCATTGGGGTCCCTGTCAGTACCATAACCTAAAATGCAATTGACTATATCATCTCCCACTCTGTCATAGCTTTCATGGAAATTTTCATATCAACAACAAGCTTGTTGTATATACCCTTGAGCATCTACTGCTCTGCGGACTTGGAGGCCTTTGAGGAGGCCCTTTTGGCAATTGTCTTGGATAGAGTGGAGTAGTCCCTCTTTGACCTCCTCCTCCTTGGATATTTCAAGATTTTATGGGAATTTTGTGTCCTTATGGATTTTAAGGTTTTTATGGTTTTAGGGTTTTAGGGTTTTTATGATTTTTATGGTTTTTAGTGTTTTTAGGGTTATTTCAAATTTTTATGGTTTTATGGGTTTTTATAGTTTTTGATATTTTAGGGGTTTAAATTGTTTTTATATTATTTAGTGGGTTTTATGGGTTTTAGGGCTCTTAATATTCTTAAGGTTTTTTTGTTTTTTTATTATGGTTGTTTAGGATTTCTAGGGTCTTTAGTTATTTTTTTGTTTTTATGGGTTTAATGTTTTTAAGGTGTTTATGGTTTTCTTAGAGTTTTTAATGGTTTTTATGTTTTTCTACAGTTTTTGCATCTTTATGGATTTTTAGGGGTCATTAATATTTTTATGGTTTTTTAGGGTTTTAGGGTTTATGGGGGGGTTTTAGGGTTTTTTCTGGTTAATATGGGTTTTTGGATTTTTATGTTTTTTATGGTTTTTTAGATTTTTAGGGTTGTTATGTTTTTTTATAGTTTTTATCATTTTTAGCGGTTAAAAGGGTTCTTATAGTTTTCAGTGGTTTTTAAGGGTTTTATGTGTTTTTTTCCTCTAGAAATGGGGATGACCTGGTTTGTTGAAGGTTCAAACAATCTAATCAGTTTCTAACAGGTTTATTCGTAGAACCGGAAACATACAATGATTCTATATCCTTTTGGACCTACTTTCCAAAGGTAGGATCTCATTAGTTGTGGACCGATGAGGCTTAAGAATTAGCATTGGTCGAGAGGATGGGAGGTCGGACACATCACACCTTTTTGGGGGAAATTATTGTCTACTATGGGACTCTCTTTATAGATTTGAGTTATGTTCATGAATCCTTATTAAATTACCAAGTATAAAAATGAGCTTTCCTTTAGATCTGACAATCAATGATTGATATGTATGAGATTTAGAGAATCTGTTATATGTATTTAAGGTTCTTCATCGATAGAGAATCATTTATATTTGTTAAGGATTATTAGTCAATGGTATCCTTCAACACATTATATAGAAATCTCTTGGTCATTATGATAACCATACTAGTTTTAAAGCCACTCAGTGGGGCACTTGAAGTTTATTGTCGTACAGAAGGACATGGATTATTTTAGAGTTGGGATCGTACCTACAGATGGGATACCTACGTATCCTTGTTTAGAAAAGGAATTAGAAACCACGTAGTTCGAGTATATGGATTTTATGCATGATTGATGCCCAAAATAAAGATGTCATAATTACTTTTACACTCTAAGCTCATGTGAGTCATGCTCGGTGTGAGAATCAAGAGGTATCAGTAAAACCTGATGATTGTGCCATGAAAGATGAAAACATAAGGAATGATGTGGGGCTTATTTATGTATGACTGCCCAGATAGATTAATATTGGGATTTACTTCAGGGAAGAAACCCAGGAACAAGGTCCATAATGGTATATGTTCTTTATGGAGATTTGGATACTTAACTTAGGACTTAATCCTGAGAAGGATTCCCAAATTAGAGGGGACCTATGATTGGGTTTTATTTCTGATAAGGAAGCCCAAATAAAAAAAAATGAGACTTGGGGCATACTCCTGAGAAGGAGGCCCAGGTTAAGGGGACTTGAAAATTGGGACTTCCTCCAGAGAAGGAGGCCTAAGTTAATGAAAATTATGATTGTGACTTACTCCTAAGGAGGATGCCCAGGTTTGGTAACTTTGAGCATACTCCTAAGGAGGATTCCTATATTAAGAGAACTTGGACTGGGACTTACTCCAGAAAAAGAGGCCCAGGTTAGGGAACCTGGGGCTTACTCCTAAGGAGGATGCCCATATTAAGAGAACTTGGACTGGGACTTACTCCTCAAAAAGAGTCCCAGGTTTGGGAACTTGGGGCTTACTCCTAAGGAGGATTCCCATATTAAGAGAACATGGACTGGGACTTACTCCTGAAAAGGAGGCCCAGGATAGTAAACTGGGGCCTTACTCCTAAGGAGGATGCCCGTATTAAAGATCTTATCATCTTAACAGATGAGGTTGAGTGGAGGAAATATCTAACCTTAGTGACATAAAGATATGTAAATCACTAGGTTTCGAGAGATGTTCCACAAAATTCCTTTCATATAAGGAATAAAACAAAAGAACAATTCAAAAAAAATGGCTTTGAAGAGGGTTTTAAAGGCTAAATCTTGAAGAGGAGAGGTGGATTTGAAGAAAAGAGCTTAATAGGCAGGAGGGGCACCCAAAAAGAGGGAGGCGCAGAAATCCGGTTTGGACATGAAAGTCCTGGCCGTGCAAGTATACTTGCGTGACACATGTATACTTGAGCGACGGTTAACCCATAAGGTAATACTTGGGAGAGGCTTGGCTCAAACCCTTAGTATTATCCCAAGGGGCTTCCAAAAGGGTGGCGTGAAAGTTCTGTTGAAGGGATAAGGTGGCACACAAGTGTCTTCATTTCCATTAAGGGTTAGACATATAGTTGCACAAGTGTTGATAAATTTCAACACTTAGGCCTTGTTCCCCCTCTTTAGAGCCTACATTCTAGGTAATAAATTACCTTAGAAGTGTTCAGAAGACTTCAAGTAGAGACTATGGAACAGGGAGCATAAATTTGACTTTTGTATTTTTCATTTGTCCTCAAAATGGGGGGCCCACAGTGGGTATTTATAGGGCATTGAGGACTTTGGGAGAAAACTTATTAGGGCGCGCAAGTCACCTGCGCAACCACTATGTGGCGCACAGGTATACTTGCACGACCATGATGAAACTTGTACGAACCTTGTGTAAACAAATCCTTGTTCATTCCTTTGTCAATTTTTGATGTTTCTTCAAAGGATGAATCTCTTTGTGCCTAAGGTATTCCCCTTTTGCAGTTTTTAGACTCTGTGAAAGAAAGGAGCGTCAACAAAAGTCCCCCCCTCATATTTGGATATAAAAGGAAGGAGGATTTGACTCTGAGGTAAAGAAGAAAACCAAGGAACACCGGTGCATATTTTTTGAGTGTGCAGGTAGCGGCGCGCAGGTGCGCGTTGTGCAGGCTTCGGCACGCAGGGGTGTGGACTTGCCTATAAATATGGGTGCCACTCTCGCGCAAAGTACCCGGCTTTCAAAGCACTTAGCTCTTATCACACAAGTGGATCTCGTCACATAAGTGTCTTGATTTTTGACTGTTCATTTCTTCTGTTCGTGTCGTGCTTCTGCAGAGGTATTTGGACTTGTGCGGTGATACCTGCGCGCCCAAACTTGAGCGAAAAAATTTGAATTGCGTGCCAACGTTGGACTTACATGCCGTAATGCCTTATCCATTTTTTCATTTTTCTGAACAAATTTTATGAAATATCAACTTACTTAAGAGTTAACTATTTGACCTTTGTGCAGATTCAATGTCTCCTAGAAGAATTGGAATGGCTAATGAGCTATCTAGAAAGCGGATTGAGGACATGATGAGAATCATTGGCCACGATTATTACAATATCTGTGACAAAACTCTCCCAGTTTTGGCCAAGTACTTGGAGAAGTATGATCTTAATTTCCCACAATGTATTTACCTACCTATGCATGGGCATGGTCATCTACAAGAAGTCAACATTCTAGAGCCAAAGAACTACCCCTGTATTCTTGATTTCTGAATTCCATCAATTTTTCTTCTGAAAATGTCTCATTTGGAGGAACATTTGTTAATGCTGGAATAGTGTAGAAGGCCTACATAATGCATCATAGCCCTTTGTGCCCTAGATCTGAAACCTCACAAGCCTGAGTTGCAACCACATTGTTATCCTTCAATCTTCTGAAATTCTCAGATGGATCAATCCAAAGGCTGGAAGAAGAGTTGGGACATCTGTCCTGGAGGAGGTGTGAAGCTGACTTGGATGTGGGCATATTGGGTGCGACAAACCTGCGCAGATTTTGTCGAGGATTTGAAAGGATCTGCAATATATGAAGTCGTTAGGGCTGGGCAGACATATGTCTATAGGAATAATGAATTTGTTCCCGAGCTAATCAGCCGATGGTGCCTAGAAACCAATTCTTTCCATCTGACTCATGGAGAAGTAGGCATCAGTTTGTGGGATATCTACAAGATATCGGGGACTCCAATTTTGGGTGATATGTATGATGAATTCAACCCTCCTAACACTACTTGGAATGATTCGGAGAAGACACCAGTTTTTTCTCAGGAATTATTGAATTTTTTTTACAAGCTCAGGAACTCAAAGACCTGCAAAACTCATTCTATAAAGGAGATTCATCCAGAGGAGTGGATGGATATGTTTCTTACAAAAAAGGAGGGTAATGGGCCCACCTATACTCGTCCTACTACGTACCCCAGAACAAACAAGTGGGGTTCTCTTGGCACATTCTGGATGACTTTGGAAGTAGGAGAATTTGAGAAGTGGGGGTACAAAGTGGATCAGACAATCCCAGAAAAGACCCATCTGGTGGGCTTCTTAGCCTTGTGGCATAGTGTTTATCTTTTTCCAGTCAGGGATTCAAAGGGAGGTTTCATGCTAGGGGCCTTCATTGTTGCAGCCAAGTTTGATGAGAGGAAAATGGTTGGGTTTGCCACATCCATTTTGGCGAAGATTCACAGGATCTTAATCCATGTATTTATGGGTAAGTCTCCTTTGAGAATAGTGGGACCATTCTAATTTTTGTGGGGATGCATTTCCACTCATTTCAGAACATATATTGTACAGAACGGAGTACAGGTTCCTGGATGTTCTTTTAGGCCATCAGTGCAGGAATTTTCTAGAATTTCTCCATTAGCCCTCAACCCCTATGATATGAAGGCAAGGCTGAGCATGTTCAAGGAATTACATTACTTTATTTATGGAAACCTGCCAACCGGGTGGTTTGTTGATGATATAACAACCGACCTGGAATTGAGGTCATACATGCTGGATTGTAGAGATGGTGTATTGGCCACCAGGATTGACAGAGAGATTATATGCGAGGCCTATGCTCTATATAGATTTTTACACCAATTCAAGTGTCTGCAACAGACTGTTGTATCCCCTCCTGTTCATGTCAGGTCAGTGTAGCATCTGATGGTTTTTCGGCAACTATGGTTACTGACAACTATGAAGAAGACCAAGGCAATGGTTGATCTACCGGTTACTAAAGCGGTGAGTAATTTGACTACATGGTATGCTGAGAACTGCGTAGCATCATACCCTGAAGTGGTAATGAATCATCTGGTTAATCAGGTGGGGAAGGAGAAGAGAATTGTCGAGAAAGAAACCCTTCATATGGAAGCTGAATCTTCCACAGTTGGAGCTGATTCACTTGGTTCCTCACCCAAGGGTGACTCGCCAGATTCTCAGGATGGGGATGACAAGGCATGACATGTGTCAAAGTTTCCTCATTCCAGATATAATCCTCCTATCATAATAAAGATACCCACTCCATTGACTCCTAGTGAGTTACTTCATTGAGGAAATTTAATTGCCATTATTTTATAGAGCAACAAGTTTTATTTTCTTATCCTTTATCTGTAGTTACAGAAGCTGGGAAGAAGTTGAAGTCCAAGATTTCAGGACCCTCCTCACAGCCTTCTAGTAAACATGTTGAATATTTCCAACCAAAGGTTGTCCAGACATGGCAGAGTTTATATTGCGATGTCGAAACTGCCTAGATGGACCTATGCGAAGGGCTACACATCTCTGGAGTAAAGAATTTTCGGGCTTCTGCAGATATCCATTTTGAGGATAACCCTGATGAAGTGCGGTCCTACATCATAGAGATGGAGATGCTCATATATGACATCAATGATTTCATTGATATCACCAAGTGGGTGAATGAAATGATAGATCATGGAACCATTGAGGGGACTGGTGATTCCGGAGATCAGGAGTGGCATGATTACATGGCTCCTGATGATGTAAGTCTCTTTCCTCATTTTCTTTGTATATTGATTCCAATTAAATCTTTTTTACTCAAAGAAATTATCTTCTTCATCCTACAGCTTGCAAAGAAAGGAACTGCTGAGGTTCCTTAACCATAGTATATCCCTGGTGGTACTGCCATCAAGGCTAATGAATCTCGTCACAAGCCGAGTGAAATATCTCCAAGCCAGCAAGCCATGGACAAGGAGTTAGACATGGCTTTTCATTCTCCAATTCTTGTATTTGGAGATGATGATTTCAACACTCCTAAAAAGCTGAAGAAGCAAAGGCATCGAAGGAAGAAGTCCACAGCTAAACGCTTCATCAGTAGTGGTAAGTCCTTTGGATAGTCCTGAATCGTAACTCATGAAAATATTTCTCTTACTTCTTGGGATTTCAGGGGCTTCTTCAATTTCCCCTTTGAGGGAGAGGACTGATCCTTTTATGAGGACTATGGAGGGTGCTGGTGAACAATCACAAGTTCATGCTGACTTGGCTTCTCCTGGAGAAGAGCCAGCGTCTGTTCCCAGTACTACTCCTGATGTTGCTACAAAGTGAGAAGAGCCTGCTTCTGGTAATTTAACAATGATTTATAAAATGTTGAATGAAAACATCAACTGACCTCCATTCTATGATAATTTCGGTTCAACACATGCACCAAAACATTTGGCGTCCACTGCAACTGATGCCGTAATTTTCTCTGAAGAAATTTTCCTGTGTTAGAGGCTGCAGGATGAGGGTCTCCATGAAGATACATTGAATTCTCCCACTAGTGAGACTAACCAGGAATCTGAGATATCACTGGATGAAATTATGAATCTTGGCATATCTTTTGAAGACTTTTTAGATCATGTTAAATTACCATGTAATTTAGAATATTTTGGACGTGAGTGTTATCCTTAATCCTGTTAAAATAATTTCTTATTACATCTCTGACTATGATTGGTTTAAATGTTCAGTTCCATCCGAGCAAGTTGCTGAACTGACAATGCCTAAAGGGGGTATAAACAATTCTACTATTGAAGAGACACTAGCTCAATTGGAGCTAAACCCATTAGAGCTTCATGAAACCTGTCCTAAAAATCCTGTTGAATCTAGGAAACATGGGGGGGAGCCTTCTCATGTTGCATATCTACCATTAGGTAAGATATAATAATATTTGTGGCTGCACATAATTTTTAAGATAACTTAATCAACTTTTGTTATCTGTTTAAACTAACCAAAACTATTAATTTACTATGTAGGGCCATCAATTTCAGTGGCTAGATCTGGAGGTGAAACCTCAGCCTCTACCCCAACGGGAATAAAATGTGATGTAACAAGGGTTAGGGGGGAGTAGAAGAATAGGGAACTTCTTTAAGTGCATTACTTCCAGATTATGTTCCCCCCTGTGATAGTGATGCTGAATCAGACACGGAGGTACAAAAGGTGCTCCAGTTTTCACGACGCAAGGCATGAAAGAACATATGAAAGATCATATCTGAAGTGCCTCTTGAAGATATGCCTTTGAAGATCCCACATATGTCATCCTTGTTCGTCATGATGGGACTTGGCAGTTTTGGATATCAAGAGATCCATGGCGCAGTGAAACAAGTCACTTTAAGGAGGGAGCAGGAGTATAGGTACCGCCAAGACCTGACCATAGTGAGGCTTTTGGCCAATATCAGTGAATTTGAGGCTGTGGTGTCCCGAGATGAGGCTGATCATGCTTACAAGTTGAAGGAGCTGAAACATAAGATCAAGGAGAAATTTTTCCAGTAGATGAACCTTCAGCAACATTTATATGATGTTACTAGGAAACATTACCATCTTAAAAGTTTGATGTAAGGAGTTCAAACAAATGGTATGAAAGCCATTTTAGATTCCAAGAAATCACTCCATCAAGATGAAAATAGTGAATCTGGTCGAGTGCATGAACTTCAAGTGGCTTTTGATGAAGCTCGGGATTCCGTAAATCAAATGAAGAGTTATGTTGAAAGCCTTTTGTAATTCCTAAAAAAGAGAAGAGACTCTAGTCTGTGGATGTTCTTCTAACTCTTGTGCATCAATGAAAAATACTTTCATCCTCAATCATTTGTACCTAAATTCTTTTTCTACCTACTTTAAATTCTTACCTAAGCCAATGGGCCTAGTAAGCATAGTTTGATTTTTTGCTTGGATTATAAAAAATAACCCTACAAACTTTGAGTATTTTTATTTCTCAATATTACCTAAATCATACAAAATGTATGTTTAGTGAGTTGGGACTTGACTTTTGTTCAGATTTCCCTTGTCTTTTGTAGATAGTTTAAAGTCATGCACATTGGACATAAAAAGGCTAATGTTTAATGTCAAAATACCTTTGACCGAATGGATTAAAAAATGACTCAATCCCTTGATAACTTATCTGAAAACATATTACCATATTCAAGTATGGGGGAAAAATTAAAAATACAACTTAAGAAATTTTGAATATGAGGAATGATATGAAAAAAGGGCTAAAAGGCATTTGAAGAAGTATTTACTAAGAGTGAAGTTACCATTAATTAAAAAACCTGTTAGGAGGTTGAATTATGCAGGGCCTCTTAAGGGAATTGGATTTAGAGTCAAATAATAGCATATTTTGGCTGAGAGGTCTGTTATATAGACTACTTATGCACGGACACTTAAGGGCACGTGCTGTATAGTCAGGAAAAAGAACTCTCAGAAATTTTACTTTTCTATTTCTAAAAGGCCAGTGAAAGTTTATGGAGATTCAAATTTTCCAAAGCATAGAGTCTACTGTATGGAGAAAGGTACTTGAATATGGAGAGGATATTTCCAATTAATATTTTTAAATAATTGGATGAATTTCACTCCTACGAAGGTCTGAACCAAACGTAGGGAAGGGTAATACAAACCATAGACTTGAATACTTTCATATCATGAAAAAGTGTATGGAAAAAATATGTTAAGGATGGCTATTTTGGCGGATCCCTACATATTATCATTAAGAAAAATAATAGAAAAAGAGGTTTTCCTCCCAAGAATTAAATTACCACTATTTGAAAAACCCGTTAGGGGGTTGAATTATGCAGGGAAACTTAAGGGCATTGGCTGCATAGTCAACTAATAGTATCTTTTGGCTGACAGATCCATTATCTAGACTATTTATGCAAGGCTACCTAAGGTCACGTGCTGCATGGTCATGCAAAAGAACTCCCGGGTATCAGAAATTTAGTGACTAGAAGTCAAAAAAAGGGTTATGGAGATCTGTAAGTATTTAAGGTTAGGAATATGTCACATCAAAATGGGTATTGTCCAATGCATGTTGAGATACACAGACCAATGCTAACCATAATCATGTTGGGGATGGGTCATGAATTGTGGTGATGGACTTCACTATGTATCCCATAAGAATTGGAATCAATCCATACATAGTTCATGAAATATAGTTTAATTTCATGTGGGATGAGAGTGCAGAGGATCTTAGTTTAGTGTTACAGAGCTTGGACCAAGGGGGAATTATCAGCCAAGGGACTGAAAGAGGAATTTGGGGTTAGGCCCAAAGACTTGCAACTGGATTTGAGGGACACTCAAACGTTCCTACGTATCCCATAAGGATGGTAATCAAGCCACACGTAGTTCTTGAAATACCCTATGTACAGATTTGGTTTGTACAAGTGAAGGGTGAAAAGGGGACTTTAGTGCAATGATGGTTTTACCCAAGATTAAAGGTTCGGGCATTACTATGTATGCACATAGTCTTTGGAATATAACATGATTAGAGATCAATATAAATAATGATTCCCTCTCAGGTGAGGGTGTCAAATAATGTTTTAGTTTATTGTCATATAGGATAGAAGTGTGAATAGTTTAAGTCATATGCATGGACCATGGTGAACCAATGTAAAAAAATATTGGTTCTGGGGGCGGCTTCATGAATCAACATCATATGAGATGGAGGTGAACCGATGTGAAGATATTGGTTTTGGGCTTCAACGTTGGGTGGTTGCCTATGTACCCAGCCCAGAAGGCGAGGATCAAAGTCCATGTAGTTCGATTGAAGAATTAATTGGTGATCAAGTTGTACTTGAGGACAATCCAAAGATGGTGTTGGGACTTACACATGGTTAGTGTATCAGAGAGTGTGTTATGGTTGAAGTTTACTCTAAGATCACATGAGTCATACTCAGTTTGACAAACAAGAGGTAACAACAACCTTAATGATGCACAGTTTAATGTCATGTAGGACATAAGTGACAGGACACAGTTTAACGTCATGTTGGATGAAGAAGGGACTATGCAGTTTAAAGTCTTGCAGTAAGGACTTAGGGGGGACTATGCAGTTTAATGTCATGGAGTAAGGATGAAAGGGTGTTGTACAGTTTATCATCATGTATCTAGGATGTATTAGGGACTTTTTCACAGTTTAACGTCATGTGGGACGAAGAGGGTGTTGTACAGTTTAGCGTCATGTATCTAGGACATTACGGTTTAACATCATGTTTAACGTAAGAGTATTTGTGTTACACAAAATACTTCTTCAAGAATATTAAATTGGTTAGAGTCGTGATGAGTTCCCAATCCATTGAGATTAAATAATAAGCTCCATTGGAGTAGACCTTATGTATTGAGTAAGGTCCTTCCCACTTTGTCTCAAGCTTGGGAGGTTTCTTTTCTGGTATCATCGGAGTTCTGAGAACCAATACCAATTCTCCTTGAATGAATGAACGAAGATGAAATTTTTTGTTGAAATCTCATGCTATTTGATCATGATAGTCTTCCAAGTGGTGCGGGGTGCACAATATTTTTTTATATAATCATTCCAATTCATCCAATC
The DNA here is from genome assembly GCA_963277665.1 of Viscum album. NCBI lineage: Eukaryota > Viridiplantae > Streptophyta > Magnoliopsida > Santalales > Viscaceae > Viscum > Viscum album. The sequence goes on along the minus strand of OY728132.1, from coordinate 1,784,885,568 downwards.
GCTTTTGAGATTGTTCATCTATAGATGACTGATCACAAATGGACACTCTGAGTGAATGTAATTGAACCTCAATGGGCAAGACTTCTTCTATTCCATATACCAATGAATATGGAGTTGATTGTGTAGCAGTGCGGGTGGTGGTCCGATAAGCCCATAAAGCATGAAAAAGTTTATCAGGCTATGATTTCTTATCTTTATCCACCATCTTTTTCCCTGTGTTTGAAAGAGTCTTATTGAAGGCTTCTATTTGGCCATTGGCCAGTGCATGATACCGAGATGAAGGGTTATATTTGATTTTGTATTCTTGATACAACTTCCTTACCTCGGATTAACAGAATTTGGTGCCATTGTGCGTCAATATGGTTTGAGGGACACCAAATATGGTAATGATGTTAGACTTGATGAAGCTAAAAATGCTTTTATAACTAACTTCTTTGAGATGTATTGCCTCTGACCATTTGGAATAGAAGTCAGTAGCATTAAGAATATACTTAAACTACTTGGATGTAGCCGAAGGGTAAGGTCCTACTACATCTATTACCCATGTGGAAAATGGCCATGAGTATTTAGTTGTATGAAACAACTCTGGGGGTTGATGAATGAAGTTGGCACATACTTGGAAAGAATGACACTTCATAGTGAAATCAACACAATCTTGTATCATTGAAGGCCAAAAGTATCCAAACCATCGAATTTGATCAGGCAGTCTATATCTAGACTGGTGGGAACCACAGACTCTTGCATGTACTTCTTTCATGAAAGCCATTGTCTCTTCACCATTAATGCATCTAAAGAGAATTCCATAAAAACCTCTTTTGTAGAGAATCTTTTCTAGGTGATCTAGGCTATCATAAAGAGTAAAATTGACCACACGTCGCTAGATTTGTTCTTTCCCAGCTCTATCAGGTGGGAGTGTTCCATTTTGAAGGTATTCCCTGATAGGTGTCATCCATCCTGTAATATGACCATATGGTTCAAAAATGGGACTAATTTCATTGATTTCCTCAATTCTGATTTGAAAATAAGGTGAAATTGTATGACGGTGGGAAATACTGATGATTGTCTCATCCTGATTTGGATCTTCCATAGTTGTGGCTTTATTAGCCAGTGCATTAGCTTGGGCATTTTTTGATTGCAGGACATAAGAAAATTTCGATTCCGAAGGAAATTCCGCCATTAACACTTTGAAGTAATAATACAAAGGGATTAATTCTTCTTTTCTAATGGCATAATCCCCATTGACTTGTTTGTTTACCAGGTCAGAATCAACTTTCACCTTTAAATGATTCACTTGTTCCTAAAGCTCCAACTCCAATCCTGCAATGAGAGCTTGATATTCTGCTACATTATTTGTACCGCCTTCCCGCAATAAGAAGGAATAGGGTAGCACTACCTTTTCTAGAGAAATTAGCACAATTCCTAACCCATCTTTGTTGAATTTAGGATCTTCCATTTTCTTCCCTATTGGACTTCTGGAAGCACCATCAAAGTACATTTCCCATGCTTGAAGATTATCTTGAATAGAAAAGACTTCCTCACCAGGGAGTTCAATATCTAAAGATGTATCTTCTACTGAAGGGTGTTCAGCCAGGAAATCTTCCAGAGCTTGGCCCTTTATTTCCTTTTGAGACACATATTGGATATCAAATTGCTGCAAAATTTTTGTCCACCTTTCCAGACGTCCGGTAAGAATTGGACGACTAAGGATAAATTTGAGTGGGTTATTGTGAGATACCAATTGGATATCATGATGTTGCAGGTAGTGTCTCAATTTCTGAACTACAAATATTAATGCAAGGAAACACTTTTAAATACTTGAATATTGGGTTTTTACTTCAATCATAGTCAGACTAAGATAGTAAAGGTTGTTTTCATTGCCATCATCATTCTTTTGGGAAAGGAAGGCACCCAATGATCGCTCTAAAGCTGTCACATAAAGAATAAGTGGTCTTCCTTCAACATGTGGAATTAATACCAGTGGAATCAAGAGATATTTCTTGAGAATATTGAATGCTTCTTGACATTCTTCAGTCCACTAGTAAGTGACTCCCTTCTTCATCAATTTGGTGAAGGGTAAACTTTTGACTGCTAGATTGGCGATGAAACGCTGAATATAGGACAAGTGTCCTTGATGTCCTCTCAATTATTTCAAATTCCGTGGAGGTGACATACCAAGGATTGACTCTCTCTTCTGAGGATCAACTTCGATACCACAATGGTGTAAAACAAAGCCAAGAATTTTTCTTGAGGTTACCCCAAAATCATATTTCAAGGGGTTCATCTTCAAATTGTGTTGTCGAAGCTTGTGGAATATGATTTCCAAATCAGCCAAGTGATTAGAATGTTGTCTATATTAAACCACCAAATTTTCCACATAACATTCAACAAACTTCCCTAATAAGGGTTTGAAGATATGGTGCATGGCATATTGATATGTTGTTCATGCATTCTTCAGGCCAAAGGGCATCACCCGATAACAAAACACACCCTAGGGGGATCCTAAGGCTTTATATTATCCATCTTCTGGAGCCATTCAGATTTTATTGTACCCAGAATATCCATCCATGAAGGAAAGTGCTTCATAGCCAGCTATTGCATCAATTAAGTGTTTTATGATCGAAACTGGAAAATCATCCTCGGGACAGTGCCAATTAGGATCTCTAAAATCAATGAAAACTCTAATTTGTCCATTCTTCTTTTTCACAGGGACAATATTAGCCAGCCATTTGGGATATTGAACTTCTCTGACGAAGTTATCTTTGATAAGATTATCCACTTCAGCTTCAATTTTGGAATCATAAGTTGGGTGTGTTCTTCTCACGGCTTGCTTAAATCCTCGATGTTCTTCTGGAAAACCCAAACAATGAGTATCAACATCAGGATCAGGCCCTGGAATTTCTGTATAGTTCCAAGAAAATAAATCTCGATTTTGCTCTAAAAATTAAATATACATTTCTTACTCTTCAAGAGTTATAGACGTAGTAATTAATGTGGGGTGTGGATATTCTTTTGTACCCAGATTTATTTCTCTGGGTTCATCCATAGTGGTAGAGATACCCTCTTCAAATGATAGAGGAGCATATCTGAGATCTTCCTCTTCTTCTTCAACACGTGTTATTTCTTCTGTTTCTACTTGCATAGTAGATGATGAAGCAGAATTTCCATGATCAGGAGAGATGTTAAAATTTGAACATCTTGAAGAAGAGGCTTCCATTTCTGACCCTATTGATAATGAAGGATCTTCCTTGGGTAATAAATAGGAGTTGATGGATTGAGAATCGACATCATTGTTCATCTCTGACATTGTGATAACTTCTTCTGGTCTTGTTGATGAAGTATAGAATTGCTGGATTTCAGTGGATGAAATGAAGACATCTCCATTTGAGATTTTATCATTTCTTGGTGAATCACCAATTTCTCCCATGCTGTATAGCTTGATTTCCGTAATTTAAATTATGGAAGTTTACATAAGAGTATTTGGATTTGGGTCTATCCTATCAATTTGACTGATAGGAAACACATTATCTATACTCACATGTATGAATGGATTTACTGGAATCTTTTCCAAACCATATGGAGCATTAATTTTGGTAACCTCCTTTGATGTAGATACCTCATTTCCCTCCATGTGATAGAATTATGCCTTAATTTATTGAGATTCACATGTTTTGAATGGGGAATTATCACCATACAATGTCCCAATTTTACCATTGAAACAATATTTGAGACATTGATGGTATGATGAAGGTATAGAGGCATGTTGATGTAGCCAAGGTCTTCCCAGAAAAATGTTGAAAGGTGTGTCATGAAGAACAACCATGAAATATGAATTGGATACAAGATCCCAAAATTGAGTTCTGAGTGTGATCTCACGCAGAGGTTCTTGTTAATTTTTATCATATCCTTGCAACATTAATGTAGAAGGAGATAAATCAGATTCGGTGAGGACCAATCGATGAAGTGTAAGAATAGGGATGAGGTTGACTCCTAAACCATTATCAATGAAAACTCATCGGATGTCTATATCATTGACCCTTACAGATAAATACAACGTTCTAATATGTCCTTGCACAACATCATCTTCATCTTCATATGTAAAAGATATCACTGCATGGAATTCTACAAGATCATTCTCTACATGGTATACTTCAGCCGCAACAATTTTAGTTTCAAATTCTTGAGGACATGACAAAGCTCAATGAATGCCTCCCGAATATCCTTTGATAGATTTAAGGCATCCAGAATTGATAACTTGGCCGGTACTTGGGCCAAATGTTTCAAGAAATCATATTTTTGATCCAAAGGTCTATGTTTCTCAACATGAACATGTGGTTTCACAGGTGCCTTAGAAGTTGATGTTTTGGAAGTAGATGCTTCTTGTATCAGGGTAGGAGATGGAAATACTCCTGGCTTTGGAATATTAGACCAACTAGGTCTATTTATTTGCTAAGAGGAAAAAGGTGTAACCTCCAACCGATCTACCAAAATAAATGTGCCAGCACTGAATCTGCCATGTGTGGAAGAACATTAATTTCTTGTTGAGCCTTCTGAAGGGATTTTCCATGAGTTTCTGCTGCATATACAGTTCTAGAAGGGGTAGGCTTGAAATACTGTCTTCTGGGATATCCACGTCTTCCTCTGTATGCTAAACCTCTGGAACTCCCTCTAATTCCTCTATTTGATACAGGGAACTCAGGCTCATCAAGATCAAAACTGTGACTGGCATAAGGATCTATTAAGTGAATCAAGTTAACAGAACCAAAGATCAACTCTTCATCTGATGAAGACTCTACGTGATTAGCCAGTTTAGTCTATGCCGTTTTGTGTGGATGTTCCTGTGGCTTTGAAGAAGATGGAATAAAATATACTAGAGTCAAAGACAACTTGTGCTTTGAAACAATCTCATATTCTACTAACTGCTCTTCTTTCTTTAAATTATTCCATTTCTTTGAGGATTTTCCTTTTGATAAAGGGTCTTTTGTTATGGAATTCATAGCATAAGATACAATTGGTTTCTTCAATTGCATTCATAAAATGGTATGAATTTGGTTAATCATTTTTCTGACCATCCAATCATCATATTTTTGAGCATTTTTGTTTTTGACTTCCTGTCACTCGCCTTCTTCCTCTACATCTGTAGGAGTAACACATGCTACCTGGGCTGAAGAAACTTTCAGTTTTACCTGTCCCGAGTCCACCATCTTTTGTAGGAGGTCTTTGAAGACAAATCACTTCTAAATAAGATAACCCAACATTTGATGAGATAGGTAATAGTTGGGACGGTCTTCATCTCCTTCCTTGTTCATCCTTTTAGGCCTTGGCAATTGAACCAAATTATTTTCTAGAGCTGAAATGAAGTAACCAGGAACATGTTCATTTCAGAAAGAATAAACTTTTCTATTTAACTCCTCAAATTGTTTTTGTCTTTGATCTCTTTGATCATCTTGACAAAAAGGCCTATATTGTTGATGATCAGGAGGTGGAGCCCTTTGGTAAGATGAAGGTTTTGAAGTAGAAGCATGTATAGGTGCTTGTTTAAGCGTAATTGTAGCAGTCTCTGCTCTACCCATTCTCCTTCCCGGAACCGATAGAATTACACGAGTTTTATCCTTAGTCATTGAAAGAGAGACTTCAATCTATTGAGTGATTGAAGTAAGGTCTCGAAACCCATCTGTGTATTTCACAGGCATCAACGGTGTGCATAATTCATCATGCAAATTTTTCACACAGATTGGAAACAATTCTTCTTGAAGGAGTGCTAAGCTTAAGGAATATGTTAATCCCTTCCATCAAGAAATGAAATCAGAAACTCTTTAATTATCCCTTTTCTTACAATTTGTAAGATAAAAAACTATAGTCTTTGGCAACGTTGAGCTGAATTGAAGAAGGAATTGTTGACAGAGATCTTCCCACACGGTAATTGACCAGGATTGCAAGCTTGTATACCAGAAAAAGGCAGTCCCTTGTAACGACTGTACAAAACACATGAGCTTAACTTCTTCTTTTTCTTGAGGAGTTCCCATCATAGGATCACAATGAGAAACAAAAGTTGTTATGTGTTTCTATGTGTCTCCTGAACCATTAAAAATTGGGAATATGCTACTTGCAAAATTTGATTGGTGAGGAATTGCATCAACCCATTCAGGATAAGCTCTCTTTTTTGGTTGAATTTGTGCATTCTTTTCCTCCATAGATTCCAACCAATCTATTAATTACACAATGGTAGTCATTAAATTTTGAGAAACATCTTGTTGAGCTTGGGCCTGAGCAGGTGCAATAACTGGAGCTTGGACAATGGTGATGGCTGGTACTACAACTGATGGTAGCACAACCAATTTTTGTTGTATATGACCCATAGGATTAGACCTGTTAGTGTGTACTAGTAAAGGAGGATATTCTTAATCCATCTTAGTAACTGCAACAAATTCCCTTGACTGACTGACACTAGCACGCTTAGGAAGAAGACTACCATGAAGTAGTTCTGCATTCAAACTCCTTAATTCCTTAATTTCTTCTTCTTTTTATGCGAACCTTTGATCTAGTGAGATTGATTGGCCTTCTCCAGAGGAAGGGTGGAATGTAACCTGATTCTTTCCTTTCCCCTTATTGTACGCCATTCAGAGAGGGGGAAGTTGGTTACCTAAAAGAATACTAAGATTCTGGGTAAGCCTTTGATTTCGTGTACGCACACCTTCTTCATTTGCCTCTTTGTGTACAACCTCTTGAGTAGGAACTTCTTTATCCGATTCCTCTAAGTGAACCTCATGTTTTGGTGGATTTGAAACAATGACATTGATGACATTTATCGATGCATAACACATTGAATGTCTTCTATCGGTGTTTCTGCGATACTGTATACTTCCATGTCCTTGATAAGACATTGACTTTTGTTGAGTTGATCCCCTAGGAACTTCTTGAAGAAACGTAATTTGGATAGAATCTCCTGATAATTCAACTCTACGTACCTCTTGTGGCTTCTTCCCTAATCGAGAGAAGACTGACTTACGCTAAGGAAGAGATTGTGGATTTTCTAAAGTCCCTAGTCTAGTGGAGTGGGGATGTTCCTGATATTCCTACTCATCTTCTGAAATCCTATTTGCTGATTCTGTGGGTTGGGTTAAAAGAGTCCCCAGTCTAGCAAGATGAGGTGGTTCTTGAGCTGCTACATCTAAGACTTTCTTAAAAGCTATCTGGATTTTGTAGAATTTAGTCCAGAAATCGGATGGATCCATTAACCTACATCCACTCAAATCACCTGGCTCAAATGACTGTTGGATGATTTCTAACACATATTTCTCCTGATGATGTGCCTTCTCTAAATGAGAATCCTATTCGATATTCTCATTTTCTTGATGCAAGATTAATTTGACAACTTGTTCTTTGTATGTCTGAATTTAGGAAGAACTAGTTGAGGCATGTTCCTGAGCAAGCCTTCGATTAAAAAAACCAATCGGTTGTGGCCGACCATGGTCAATAACATTGCATGAGACCATTTTTGGAGGGCTTTGTTGACTGGAGAGTATAGTTAAATTCAGTTCTCCATGAACACCCCATCCCCTTATATGAATACCAGATGTGGCATTGGAAATTAACTAGTGCAATATTTTTAGTGTGCCAAGGCATGAATGCTGAAGGGCTCTCTACTGCTTTTCAACCTTTGGATATCGGGAAACTGAGAGAGATGCCAAATCAATTTGGCATTATAACCCTTCTATTATCATGACATGTTTTTCATATTCTTCATAAGATAATATTTTCTTTTTCAACTGACAAAGAGTTTTCTACATTTTGAGATGAATGTCGTGAATACAATCTGCCATCAACTTTTCTGGGTTATCATACTGAGAGTCAGCCAAAGGCTAAAACATGGCTGGTACTTCACCTTTCTCCAGTTGTTTTCTCATATTCAGTATTTCCTCTTTATCATTCGATGAAGATTATTCTACCTGATTAGAACAATTTTTTTGCATCTTTGTTGATTTATCAGATTCAACAAGATTGTTAGAGAATTCATTTATCAAACTAGAAGATGAATGACCTAGGGGTGGTTCGGAGAATGACCTACACCTAGGGCTATATTTTGATTGAGAAAGTATTTCAGCTGCTAGCTGTAAAGCATCAGACATGACTGTCTTCACATTTTCAAGTGCCTCAAGATAAGAGGGCTTTCTCGTTAATACATTGTCCTTTGAAGAATTTTAAAAACAATGTGAATTACTACTGCAGAGAGGACTTTAGCTGCTAAATTCTTCATCATGGGGAGGACCACCATGGTGGGTTACAACAAAAGATGAAACCTGTAGCTCCTTGATCTTCTGGCCACGTAGAGGGTTCTCGTGGCTCTCATTTGAGGATTATACTTTAAGATCGACCGAACTGTCATGAAGAAAGCCTTCATAAGGAAGTGTCTGATGGAGACCTTTGGAATTAATGTCCCACTATTGGGAAATGAGAGAGTAGAATCTTGAGTTCCAACAAATAATTGTCTGAGAGCTTCAAGAACTCCAGCATCGAGCAAGGCCTTATTACTAATAGGCTCTTTATTTCTTGACTGTGTTGAATGAGTCTTCTTCTTATACGCCTTCTTACTCACCTTAGGAACCACTTTTTGAAGAAAGTGGTTATTATGGGTAGGTGTATGTTCATGCTCAGGAGAAATAGTTAGGTTAGGCTGATTATCTCCATTCAAATCGGGTGTTTGTGCCTGACTTGATTGTCCGTATGACATGGGGGAGTATGCTCCACAACCCTCTTGGACTGGAAAAGAGGTGTGTATCTTTTATAGAGTGATATTTTGATGTGTAACTCCACTGGTAGGGACAGATTTGTATTTCTTTCCCTGTGATTTTGTGGAGCTGTTATTATATTTTTACAGGAATCCATAATATGAGTACGGATTTGCTTCTACTCTTTTACCATTGTCAGAATGATCTTGGTGAATTCATCTATCGGAACATGAATACACATCCATTCCGTTCTTGAAGTAGGTGTATGTGCCTGCTCCTATCCTCATTTTATTATTAGTGAATTCTGATAGTACATATGCATAGGGGTAGAGAGTTGAGTATGCTCCAAATTTGTCGTCAGAGATTTCCGACTGACTTCTTCGGATGCTACCAAATGAGACTATTGGTAGGATTGATGAATATTAGCAGGTGTATGTGCCTGATATGTATTCTTCATCAAGTATGGTTGAAAATTTTCCTTAAATACTAGAAGATGAGACTGCTGACAGAATTGTTGATTGTAAAGAGGTGTATGTCCCTGCTTATTAGTTGCCACCATATTAGATTGGTGGACTTCTTTGGTTGTAGTCAGAAGAGCCTGCTGACTAGCTGATGAGTAATAAACAGGTGTATATGCTTGCCTATAATACTCCGTCAGAATTTCCTTGTAGGATTTTCATGTTACTGCTAGACGTGTCTACTGGGAAGTAACATCAGGACAGATGGGTGTATATTCCTGCTCGTTGCTTTCCATCAAGTTGGCTTGATAGACTTCTCCGAAGGGAGAAGAAGTAAGAACATACTCCCTGTTGACTATATTTCTCCTCTGGTGGTTCTTCTTGCAGACATGGGTTTGAGGAACCTGAGCCGAACCCCTAAAGGTGATACCCTCATCATGTTGAGGGCGCACTTACGCATGAGTCTGGTGGAGATTGTTGATGGGAACCCTCAAGAAGTACTCATATTTCCTTGAATTAAGGCCTTTAGTGACCTTCTCAATCACCTCCCCATAATATGTGTGGGACTGGTGATTGCGTTCCGGGGATAACAACCCGAAATGGTTGGAAACTGTGGTTGGAACCACCTGCTTCTTGAAGGTTTTTTATGTATTTTAGTTTTTTTAGTTTTTTTGTGTTTTTTAGTGGTTTTAAGGGTTTTTTGAGTTTTTTACATTCTTTGGGGTTTAAAGGAACATTATAGTATTTGGTGGTTTGAGGTATTTAGGGGGTTTAGGGTTTTCTATTGGTTTTAGGGTTTTTTATTTATTTTATGGTTTTTGGGATTTTTTTGGGTTTTAGTGTTTTTAGGGTTTTTGGGGTTTTTAAGTGCTATTAGGTTTTAAGGGTTTTTAGGATTTTAAGGTTTTGAATGTATTTTTTAGGGTATTTAGGGATTTTTATGTTTACAGGGGGGTTATGGTTTTTAAGGATTTTTTTGGGTTTTTAGTGTTTTTATGTTTTTTAAGGATTTTGAGGTGTTTTAGGGTATTTTAGGGTTTAATGGTTTTTTTGGTTATTATGGATATTTTATATTTTTTGGGTTTTTAAGGTCTTTTAGTGTTTTTAACATTTTGTGGGTTTAAATTGATTTTAGAGTTTTTAGTGGTTTTTAGTTTTTCATGGGTTTTTAGTGTTTTTATAGTTTCTAGGGGTTTTTAGGGATTTTAGAGTTTTTATGGTTTTCAGCATTTTTAGGGGTTTTAAGTATATTTACATTTTAATGGTTTTCTTAGTGATCTTCCATGACTTTTAGGTTTTTTACGTCTTTATTGATTTTTATGGTTTTAATGGTTTTTTATATTTTTTAATATTTTTAGGGGTTTAAATGGGTTTAGAGATTTTAGTGGTTTGTAGAGTTTTTATGGGGATTTATCTTTTTATGGTTTTTAAGGGGTTTTTATTTTTTTAGGTGATTTTGGGTTATTAGGTATTTTATGGGTTTTTAGGGTTTTTTTTGGTTTTTAGGTTTTTTATTTGTTTTTAGGGTTTCATAATTTTTATGTTTTCTTACGGTTTTAATGTTTTTTTGGATTTTTTCGTTTTTATGGATTTTTAGTGATTATTTAAGATTTTTATAGTTTTTTATGGTTTTTAGGATTTTGGGGGTCTTAGGGATTTTTAGTGGTTTTCGTGTTTTTATAGTTTTTTAGTTTCTTAGAGGTTTTATGTGTTTTTATGTTTTTATTAATTTCTTAGTGTTTTCCGGATTTTTAGGTTTTTTTATATCTTCAGGTATTTTTAGGGATTTTTTACGTTTTTTGGTTTTTATGATTTTTTTATGTGTTTTTATGTTTTTATTAATTTCTTAGTTTTTTATGGTTTTTCTGATTTTTTATTCATTTTTAGGGCTTTAAAGGGTGTTTTGTGTTTTTAGTGACCTTTTAAGATTTTTATGGGGTTTTAGGGTTTTCTATGGGTTTTGGGGATTTATAGTTTTTAGTGGTTTTATATGTTTTCTTGTTTTTTTGGGGTTTTAATGTTTTTTAGGTTTTTTACGGGTTTTAATGTTCTTATATTTTTAATGTTTTCTTAGGGGTGTTAAGTTTCTTTAGGGGTTTTTTATTTTTATGTATTTTTTGGGTGTGTTTAAGATTTTTATGGTTTTTAGGGTTTTTTATGGTTTTCGTATTTTTTATGTTATTAGGGGTTTAATGTGTTTCAGGGTTTTTAAGGTTTTCATTGGGGTTTTTTGGGATTTTTGAGTTTTTTTACATTTTTAGGGATTTTTGGGGATTTTTAGGATTTATATGGTTTTTATGGTTTTTTGGGATTTTGAGGGGTTTTATAGTTTTTTGGGTTTTTATGGGTGTTTTTCTGGGTTTTTAGTGTTTTAATGGTTTTTTAGAGTTTTTAACATATTTATGGTTTTAGATGGTTTTAATGTTTTTTATGGTTTTTTGGATTTTATGTGTTTTTAGGGGTTTTATGGTCTTTAGGAGTTTAATTATTTTTAGGGTTTTAGGGTTTTTAGGGTTCTTTCAGGGTTTTGGGGTTTTTGGCGTTTTTAGGTTTTTAGGTTTTTAGGGTTTTTATTTGTTTTTAAGTTCTTAAGGATTTCTGATGGTTCTTCTAGGTTGTTAGTTTTTTTCGTATTAGGGTTGTTTAGTTATTGTTTAGTATTTTAATGGGGTTTTAGGGATTGTTATGGTTGTTAGGGTTTTTAATGTTTTTAGGGTTTTTAGGGGTTTTAAGCATTTTTAGTTTTTTATGGCTTTCTAAGGTTTTTAAAGGTTTTTCTGGGTTCATTACATTTTTAGGGATTTTTAGATTTTTTAGGATTTTTATGATTTGTAGGGTTTTTAGGGATTTTGAGGGTTTTTAGGATTTTATAGACTTTTTAGGGTTTTTTCAGGCTTTTACTGTTTTTATGTTTTTTGGGGTTTTTTAGTGTTTATATTTTTTTTATGGTTATATAAGGTTTTTTAGGGTTTTGGGGGTTTTTTATTTTTTAAGTGATTCTTAATGCCTTTTTAAGAATTTTATGGGTTTTTTTGTGGGTTTAGGGATTTTGAAGGTTTTTTCAGTTTCATAGAGTTTTTAGGGGTGTTATTAATTTATTTTTGTGTTTTTAGGGGTTTTTTTTTGTGTTTTTTAGGGTCCTTATGATTTTTAATTGTTATTAAATGTTTTTAAGTGTTTAAAGGGTTTTTAGAGTTTTTAGTGGTTTTTAGATTTTTTAAAGATTTTTCATTTTTTTAAATGTATTTGGGGGTTTTTTGGGTTTTTGGGTTTTTATATGGTTTATCATTTTTAGGTTCATTAGGTGTTTTAAGTGTTTTTAGTTTGTTAAGGTTTTCTTAGGGGTTTTCAATGTTATTAGGGTTTTTTGAATTTTTTGAGAAATTTTTTGATATTATCGGATTTTTATAGATTTTTAGGGTTCGTAGGGATTTTGAGTAATTTTAGGTTTTTTAGGGTTTTTAGATTTTTATGGTTTCTTGGTGTTTTAGAGGGTTTATTTTTTTAGGTTTTAAATGTTTTTTAGAGTTTTTTAATGATTTTAGGGTTCAAAATGGTTTTTATATTTTATAGGGGGTTTTATGGGTTATATGGGTTTCATTATGGTTTTTTGAGGCCCTTACGATTTTTAGGGGTTTTATAGTTTTTAGGGTATTATGGGGGTTTTAGGGTTTTATAATTTTTAGATTTTAGGGGATTTATGAGTTTTTAGGTTTTTAAGGATTTCATAGTGTTTTTCTCTATTGTAGCATTTTTTTTTTCATTTTTAGGGTTTTTTTGGGATTTTTCGGGATTTTTATTGTTTCATCAGGGTTTTCAAGAATTCGAGGCAATTTATGGTTTTTTAGGTTTCTAGGGGTTTTGTAGTTATTTTTGAATTTTTTATGTTTTTAGGGGTTTTAAGTGATTTTATATTTTTGAATGTTTTATTAGGGGTTTTCAGTATTTTTGTTGTTTTTTTTATTTTTTTCTGATTTTTAGTGTTTTTTAAGTATTTTAATGGTGTTTATGTTTTTAGGGATTTTTAGGTGTTTTGTGTTTTTAAGAGTTTTTTGGTTTTTTTGGGATTCTTTGAGTTTTTTTGGGTTTTTTATGTTTTTAGAGTTTTTTAATATTTTTAGTGGTGTAGAGGTTTTTTAGAGTTTTCAGTGGATTTTTTAGGGTTTTCATTGTTTTTAGGGGTTTGTAGATTTTTGGGATTTTTATGGTTTTTTGGGTTTTAGGGTCTTTTTTGGGATTTCTAGGAGTTTTGTGATTTTTATGTTTTTTAGGGTTTTAATTGTTCTTAGGTTTTTATGGTTTTCTTGCGGATTTTCATGGTTATTAAAGGATTTTATGTTTTTAGGGAAAGGAAGATGCGAGGGTCATGTTATTCCCAACCCCCCCCCCCCCCCCCAAATTTATTATTATGAAAAAAGACACAGCAGACAAGGGGGGAGGGGTCAAACGACCAACACCCAAAAACCCTTAACAAACCCAAAACCAGAAAACCCAAAGGACTAAAAAGCACCCAAAAACAATAAAAGCATACAAACTGAAAAGAACCCACCATAAGTCCCAACCAAATAGAAATCAGCATCCAGCAGCAGCAAGACCATAAACCACAACTTCAACACCTATCAGCTAATCAGCAACCATCCTCCAGCATCACAAATTCTAGCATCCAGCGTCACAATTTCCAGCATCTAGCGCTTTCTCTCCAAGCATGTTCACCACCAACAACACAGAATCACCATCACCAGAAGCATAAGAATCAGCATCACCACACGTATCTCGCATCGACACACGCCAAATATCGTAGTGGCAACAGAAAAACCAAACAAACCATAAAACAGGGAAACCATGACACATTCCTAGAACCCAGCTGTAGCACCCAAAGGAATGGAAACGTCCTGTACCACTCAAAGTTGCCAAGATACAACAATCTCAGCAATTCAGGACCAAACAAGCCACAACGCAGAGGGCCACAGTCAAAAATAAAATCCATAACGCAACACAACAAATAGGTCCCTTCATTAACAGCATGAAGGAGAACCAAAATCCCAAAAATAAGCACCTACAAAACCTATACAAATCGATGCTAAGCAGATCTCATTTGGGCCTCCTTCATGCTCTGGTAGAACCGGAATCCCCCATAGTAGTGACCAACACCAATCTTCTTTTACTGTAAGAAGAATAGAAAAGACACCATGAAACACTTGGTACCAAATCACTGTGGTGAAAACTTGACTCATCTTGACTTTACCAAAACCATCATCTGGAGCATTAATCAGGGATTCCACGACAAAGAGTAGAATACCGATCTTCCAAGGCCAAGACAAATCTCTGCAAGATCTAGGCCAACTTTTTTCCACCCATGACCGAACTAGACTGCTGAATCCCAACTCCTTCAAGCACCTGTCTTGTATCATAAAAGAGCACCAGGGAAGGATACCACTCTAACAGAACTCCATCTGCATCATCGGACTGGAAGAGATCATCGAACTGAAACAGTCTACTCTGCTGTTGAAGCCCTTGACCCCGCTGACCCGTCCGTGGGCAACCCCGATCTAAAAGAGCATCCCCGAAAGGATGGAATCTAGAAGGGACCCTGGAATCCAAGGAGTCATTGGCTTGACCACATTCTAGAAACCTTTTCCACTTGCATACTTTCTCTAGATAAGTACAATAAACACACACTATATGTGATGGTGGTATTCCCAACTTTACTTTCCCAAAGCCTACAATTTTATATAAGATGTAATTGAAGATGAAGAATTCCTAAATGGTTTCCCTCAGTTTTTAGTGAAATGGGTGATAATTTGGTAGATCATAGATACCAACCTGGTAGGTCCTCTTTGGTTCTGAAAAATAGAGTAAATTAGTCTCCATAGCTTCTATAAAGTATCTGTATACTTGATCATCTTGAAATGTATAAAATTTATTCTTACAGCCCTCAAATTGATTTCACCTTGGTCTCATCTTCTCTTCTTGATGAGGTAGGTGTTATTGTTGATTCTCATGGGGTGCTCCATGATATGTTGTGGGATTTGGAGATGGGGCCAGCGTAGAGTTTTTCTTAAGTGTAACGACTTTAGTCATCGACTTTCCTATTCTCTTCCATGGGAATGATGGATTCATTGAAGACACGATCTTAGTTCAACGTATTTAATCGTTCATTCTTTGAGAAATTTCAGTGTGATCTTGAAACCCACTCATATATCTTACTGGGATGAGTGGCATTCAAAACTCATCATAGAGGTTCTCAATATAAAGATAAACCAAATCTTTTTGAGGAAGCTATAGGTTAAGGGAATAATTAAGTCCCTTCCACTTGGAAATAAAATTTAATACCCTCTCATTATCCCCTGTTTTTTAGTCTCAAAGATCAAGTATCATTGTATTTTATGTTGTTGAGATTAATTGAAATAGAAATTATCACCAGAGATCTTCTCATCTCACAATTTAATGACATAAAAAATTGGTGTACCACATAAAGGTCAACCCTTGAAGGTTTTACAAGAAGCATATGAGTTTCACTACTTATTTTTATATAGGGGTTCCCATCATATGATCACAATGGGACACAATATGTGTCAAATACTGCTTCGGGTCTCCTGATTCATTTAATATAGGAAACATAGGGCTCCTTGAATTCTACAGGGGCCATATGGCAGTCACCGATTTAAGGTAAGTCTTATATTATGACTATACTAGTGTACATAGTTCATCTACAACTCTAGTTGAGATTTCAATGATTCAATAGTGTCCATTATCCCTTGGTGAACATTTGGTTGAACAAGTGCTTGAACCGGGACCACAATAGGTTGGGAAAACTATGGTGGACCTACCAGTACCTATCATGGGTAACCTATAGGGGATGGAATGTGAGGCTGTTTTTAATCCATTCCTATTTGTGTTCCCAATGGATGGAGCTACTGATCCACTTATGTAGAATCCCAAAATAATGGTTGTCAGTACCACATGTTGATAGAATTTTCGGGCTCCATTTTTGTTGTTGCTATCAACATTGTGTGTTGGGTTATATCGGCGGGCAATGCCAGGCGAGGCTTTACCTATAAAACATATTTTCTAGTGATATTGAAGAGTATTTTTTTCATCGAATATTTTAAACTCATTCATCTCTTCCTCCTACTGAGTGAATCTTTCATTGAGTGTGAGTGATTCAATCACTTCAGGAAGTGGGTGAGACCTATCCTTAAATTTACCTTTTTCTTTGATGGAAGCTTGTAGAGGGGGTTGTGCTAGAACACTTTTCAGTTCCCCCATGTTTTTTGGAAATATTATGATTCCTTGTGTGCTCAAAATATTTGTTTACCTCATTGTATACTATGTTTTGAATGGAACCATCATCTCTATGCTCCTCTAAGTTTGTGTCATCATTGTTTCCATCCACAAGAGTGTCTCCTATGACATTTATAGATACATAAGGCATTAAAGGTTCCATATTGTTCATCTAATGATAGGAGGGTTTTTTGTGCCTTTTACTATACCTTTTACTTCCTTTTCCGGATCCTATTCAGGCTTCTTGGAAATGAGTGACTTAGAGGGAACCAAAACACAACCTTTCCATACATGTCACTTTTGGGGGATGTGGGTCACAAAATGGGATGAATTGGGAGACCTTATTTCTTAGTAGTCCTCCCTAAATGGGAAAGGACTGACTTTTGTTGAATAAGAGGTTGAGGTAAAAATTCCCCCAGTCCTATTGAATGGGGTTTCCCCTGTTCTCCCATTTTCATGCCTTGGGATGAATTTTTTAGATTCATCTATGAAATTTGTGTTAAAATTCCCCCATCCTTGCAAGTTGGGGACCATCCTGTACTATAGTGGATAATCTATTTTAGTCACACTATTGATCTTGTACATCCTCGATCGGACATGATCTGGGTGAAACACATTATATTCATGTGAATTTCCTACTTCTGAGGACATCAATAGTGCCTAATGATTGGATTCCCTTGAGAAAGAAGCCTACTTATTATTCTCGGTCTCCTGATTTAGGAGCTTTAAATAGCTCACTCTAATTAGGCATAATGCTTTTTAGACTTATTCAGGCCTGAGTCTTGCTAAGTGTGAAATATTTCCTTTTCTTGGATCTCATTTAATAGCCTCCCTAGAGCAATGAAATTATAGGATTCCACCTCTGGTGGGTTTTATTGATTAGGGAGCGGGTTAAAATGAAAATATCCATGTTCTCCCCATCCCTGGATATGAACACCAGTTAGAGAATAAATGATTAGATGACATAATTTTTGCAAAACATTAAAAAATTCTAGTTGAATATTTTTCTAATACTCACCTAGTCTTGGTATTCATGTAGTTGGATGGGCCTCCAAGTTGATTTTATAGAGAATATCTCCCAATACATTAACATGGTCTTCTTACTTGTTGTAAAGAAATAAATTTTCTTTTAGTTGACGAAGAGTTGTCTAGATGTTTAGATGGATGTTATGTATGCACTATTCTGAAAATACCTTTGGAATGCTGAATTGAGAGGTGGATAAAGGCTAAAACATGCTGAATATATTATCCCTGGCTAGTTTAATTCACACAAGTAATGCATGTTTTTGTTATTCCAACACAGAATACTCCACTTGGTCAAACCAACATGGGTGCTTATTTTTTGTTTTTTCATATGAAATTGGGATAGTAGGGGTATCATTGGAATGAAAATTATTTAGAGGTTGTTCAGAGGATGACAGTTTCCTTGGACCATCTTCTAATTGAGAAAAAATGTTTCCTATAATAGATAGGGTGTTAAGTATGACTGGACCCATTTTTTCAAGCACCTAAAAATATGAGGGTTTTCTCATACTTAATATGGTATGTGATGAGCCTTATTTCTGATTGAGATTCTGGACATGAGGAGCAATGTAATAGCACTAATTTGGGAGTTGTACTCTAATGATTGGTATGATTATTCCTGTGAGGAAAACCTTCATTGTACACATTCTAGGGGGACCTCTGGAGCGATGATTGTAGTTATGTGGGGAGGACCTTCATGACTTATGCTATCACTTTTGTAATTTGGTAGTATATTTTAATGATCATGGGATACCATTGATATATGTTTGATTTCCTAAAGAACTCTATCCTCCCACAGAGCAAGGTTGTGAGTCTAGTTAGAAAGTTTGTACTTCCCTGGGTGGCATTTCTTTTTAGATGATCTTATATAGGTATATATAACCACTTTTTGTGAATGGTTATTACCTTGTATGATATAAAAATCATGTGTTTCTATTAGAGTATTTTGATGAGTTTTTGGAATTTTAGTAGGGACACATTCCTACCCTTGAGAATCCCTTGAAATGGGAAATTAATACCCATTTTCAATGGTGATGTACACCTAATATAGTTTCCCATACATTGTAGAATGTTTTTTTCAAACCTCCTGGACAATAATAAAGGTGTCTAACTATTCTTGGATGACCCTCCCATTGTGCAGGTAGGTCACTCTACTTGAGGAAGTTGGGTCATGTGATGGACTTTTAGATATTTTAATTGAAATGATTATGACATAAAAAGATTGTACGATGTGGTTAAGAATCGATGTCTAACCATCCATCATTTCTATGAAATATTTAGAGACATACTTATTGGGAATGATAATATATACCCATTCAAGTGTTAGATTAATAACATGAGACGTCCCCTGGTTCATATCCGAGGTATGCCAGCTAGGGCCTCCAATTATCTCCTTATTTGACTGTCATTCTTGATATGCATGAGTAGGTATCTATATCTTCTAATTGTTTTCCACCTTATTTGACTGTAGGGATTTAAATTCATGAGAATATATTTACATCCTCTCATTTTTTTCACAGTATTTGATTGGAAGTATTCCATAGTAGAAATAAGAATGATGGACTGTCTGTGGTTTTTTGACCGTCACCCTCTACAAATGCCCTTGAGGCCTAAGTTCAAATGACTTGGGATGGAGCCCATGGGGAAGTATCCTCTTCACGATGAGGATAATTGGCCACATGTGGGTTAGTGGTGGTGATAGTTGTAAAGAGCCCTTAGGTGGCACCCCTTTGTTGCTGAGATAAAATCACTGACGAACACTTGATTGACCTCCCTATGGTAAGGTAGGAACTCATTATCATGTTCCAAGAATACGTTTCTAAAATGGTTTTAGATTGATATTGGCTCTTTCTACTTCTGGACCAAAAACAGTTATTGATCAGACTGATGGTGGGGCTTCATAAGCTGGAGGTTATGCTATTCTACCTCTAGGGTTAGAAGAGTACCGTTCGGGTGGTACTCAATGACCAATAAGTTTGAAACAAAATGTTGAAGATGCTGGGTGGAAGATGGTGTCTTCAGTTTGGTTAAAGACACCACTTGTGTAGGGGATGATGTGCACATCTATGATAACTAGTGAGATGCCACTTTCAATAAGTATAGTTCTTATGAAAAGTTTCTATAACATATTTGATAGGTATAAATAAGAAAACCTCATCAAAGTAGTATCTCTATAAATGAACTCGTGCATAATCGATTTTTTTTGTATGGACCACTTTCATTTTCTGAGGGTGTAAAAGGGGCCTGATATGTGGGTGACACAGTCATCTTGGTTAAGGATTCATGTGTGGTTTGCCATTTTTTATGGGAACCATGTCACGTGATGGTCGATTGTGGGTGTTTTAATGTTTCACAACATTTCATATTGAGCTCATCATTCTTTTATAATTTCCAATAGATTTTGTTAATCGAAACAGAAACACCCAATGGATCTTATATCCATGATGAATCATGGAAATAATTTCCAAATTCATGCACTTTTTGGGGAACTTGTCCAACGAAACTTAAGAACTCACATTGGTCAAGAAGATGGGAGGTCGATCACATCACACCATTTTTGGGAGGAATTATTTCCTATTATGGGAATATCTTATATATTGGGATTAATACATTTTCAAGAATCCTTTATTAAGTAAAAATTATGAAAAATGGGTTATCCTTGGATGAACAATCAATTATTATCATGAATAGAACTTATAATCATCTATATGTATCGGATATTCATCGTTGATGAAGTTTTCATTATGTATAAAAGGTTTTCTATTAATGGTACCCTTTGATGGATATATTATAGATTCTCTAGTAGTTTATTATTACAATGTTGGTTTTCATCCATGCAATGGGGTACTCAGAAGTTTATTTTCACCTAGGGAGATTGGAATTGTTTGGATATTGAGATCTAGCCCATGAGATGGGCTTCCTATTTATCCTTATAAAATGAATCTGAACACATGTAGTTTTTTTCTTCTTAACGGGACACATCATACCATTTGAGGTCATTTGATAAGGACCAAATTGTTCAATTTAATTTCATATAGCAAGGATGTCTAGGAGAAATGTTCCTAGTCAAAGGTTGGTGTGGGACTTACACCAAATCATCCCAAGGGACCCATAAGATATGTGGTCTCCCAAGAGGGGTGTGATATTATCAGGAATATATCCCAATATGGAAAACTATTAAAGGGGATCAAAATGAATATGTCCCTCTATGTTATATATGAACCTACTGGGGATGTTCCCCATATAACATTATGGTGAATTTTGGTGTTGGGTTTGGACCTCAGGGATGCTTCCTATGTATCTGAGTTAGTTAGGAATCAAACCCCAAATAGTTTCAAATGGATAGGGCATACAAATTTAGAGTATTACTACTATCTTGATTAAATAGATGTACTACACTTTGAAGGTTGTTATCATAGGGAATATGTCCATTTAAAATTATATTAACATGGTTTTTTTGGGATTACATCTTGGATGATTCCCATGGTTTTGGTTGGGGATTACACTAAGGAGGATTCCAATGGATTTATTTGGGGCTTACACCTAGGAGGATGCCCATGGTTTTGGTTAGGCCTTACACCTAAGAAGATGAACACGGTTTTGGATAGCACTTACACCTTAGAGGATGACCCTGGTTTTGGTTGGGGCCAACACCTAGGAGGATGCCCCTGGTTTTGGTTGGGACTTGCACCTAGGAGGACGCCCATCGTTGCATATGATCATTTAGATTTAATGAACGTAACTAACCTATAACCCCACACGAGTCAAGTTCAGTGTGATGAATAAGTGGAATTCCAAAATGTAATAAACCACATAGTATCCTTCATTTGAGGGTGGACAAGGACAAGGTGACAAAAGATAAAAAGTGTTCTGGTGTCCATCCCCTCTCTTATTTTCATAACCAGGATGGTCACATATATCCATTGATACAACTAGATAGAAAGGCTAATGGATTAATCCTGGAGGTATTTCATGGTCTCAATTTTAGAACGTATGAGAGAAGGATCCAACACTATCCCTAAAAAAAGGTAAAGGAAAGTGGTTCCCCTCAATTTATGAAACTGGGTGGTCCAGGGCACTACTTCCAGGGTTGGGATCCTCGTTACCATGGGATTGTATGATCGAGAAAATTATAAGGATCCCACTTGTTATGTAGGTTACTAAGAGGGTCTCATTTACTAGAGATATGTATGTTTGATAAGTAACACAAGTGTACACTTTGATTTCATCATACATATCAAGTGGTTTTGGGAGAGGCCTTGGCCGGATGGTTTGTGAATTGGCTCATTTGGGTCATAACATTTCATAGAAAATAAGTTGATTGAGAAGCCCATTATGACATTTTGTGATGGTTCCAAAGTGGATATAAATACTATATCGATGTAAAATAATGAGAGAGGGAAAGCAAGACACACTAGGGTTCCCCATTCGGCATAAAAGTTTTCTATGTGGGGTGGGTTCCCTGTGCAAAACATTTTTTCATGCGGGTGCGGTTTCCCTCCACGTAGTATTTTTCTACATGGGGAAATGATCCTTTCATGTATCCTTTTGATATGTGGGGTGATGGACTATAAGTATATCATCCATAGATGGTTCAAGAGATGTTTTCCACAAAGGTTCTTGTGTATGTAGATGGTTGAGTGATTTTTTTCTCCCTTAATTGTTTTGTGAGAGGTTTACCATCCAAAAATGATTTCTCCCAGTCTTCTCTCGATTTTTAGTCTCTCACATTCTCTTCATCATTAATCTGTTTTCCTATTCATATCCCTTAATGTTTACCCTTTTTAATTTTTATAGAGGTACAATGGTAACCACTTTCCATGATAGCCAATCTACATCAACCATAGGGTTCCATCATTCGACGGAGACCAAAAAGGATGCCGCATGCCTGTACATAATTTTTTGTTTGCGGGACCCAGAAAATACTATCATCGCCCACAAATGAGTTTTCATTTGTGGGATTATGAAAAGACTGTCATCACCCGCATAAGAATTTTCATTTGTGGGACATCAGAAAGACTATCGACACCCAAAAACGACTTTCATTTGCGGGTCACCAAAAAGAACGTCTACTCCCACTAATGAATTCTCTTTTGAAGGATGTGGGAAGGACCGTCTAGTCCCAAAAAATAAATTTTGTTTGTGTGACGTCATTAAAAGAAGTGGTTTTAATGGTGATATTGCAAGGAAAAACCAATCCCTCCTTTACAACTTCATGTACTATAATAATTTTAAAACTTTCTTTCAGGTTGATTATCTCTTTATCTAATTCATAGAATCCTTTTCACATTACAAGATGGATTTTCAAGACCCAACATAAGGATTTTGTGGGTTTTTAGGTTTTTTTTGGGTTTTTGGGGTTTGTATGTTTTCTAGGTTTTTAGGGCATTTTTTTTGAGTTTTTAGGATTTTTAGGATTTTTATAGTTTTTAATCATTTTTAGGGGTTTAGAGAATTTTTAGAGTTTTAGAGGGTTTTAGGGTTTTTATGGGTTACTAGGGTTTTAAGGTTATTAATGGTTTTGTAGTTTTTAGTATTTTTAGGGTTTTATGTGTTTCTAGGTTTTTATGGTTTTCTTATGGGTTTTCAGGATTTTTAGGTTTTTTATGTTGTGAGGGTTTTTATGGATATTTTGGATTTTTATATGTTTTGTGGGTTTTTATGGATTTTGAGTGTTTTTAGTGTTTATATAGTTTTCTAGGGTTTGGGGGGGTTGAGTTTTTATGGTTTTTTAGAGTTTTTAACATTTTTAGGGGTTTAATGGGGTTTTAGAGTTTATAATGGATTTTAGGATTTTTATGGCTTTTGTGGTTTTTATGGTTGTTAGGGGTTTTACGGATTTTTAGGGGTTTTATGTCGTTTATGTTTTTAGGGGTTTCATGTTTTTTTGGGTTTTGGTGTTTTCTTATGATTTTTCATGTTTTTTGGGGGGATTTTACCTTTTTCGGGATTTTTCAGGATTTTTAGGGTTTTTATGATTTTTAGGGTTTTTATGTATTTTAGGGTTTTCATGAATTTCGTGGGTTTTGGGGTTTTAGGTGTTTTTTTCCTTTTAATGGTTTTTTAGAGTTTTTAATGTTTTTAGGGGTCCAAAGAGTTTTCATAATTTTTTTGTGGGTTTTTAGGTTTTTTGGGTTTTTAGGATTTTGATGATTTTTAGGGGTCTTTATGGTTTTTTGGGGATTTTAGGGTCTTAGGGTCTTTTTGGGTTTTTAAGGATTTCAGTGTTTTAAGTATTTTATGTGTTTTAAGTATTTTATGTGTTTTATGTTTTTACTAATTTTTTAAGGGTTTCAGGGATTTTAGGGTGTTTACATTTTTTTGGAATTTTTTGGGCTTTTTGATGTTTTTATTGGTTTTTGGAGTTTTTAGGGATTTTGAGGGCCTTTTAGGGTTTTTTTTACCATTTTTAGATTTTTAGGTGTTTTAAGTGTTTTTATAATTTTGAGTTTTTATTAAGGGTTTTCATGTTTTTGTAGTTTTTTATGATTTTAGGGTTTTTATGGTTTGTATGGGTTTTTATTTTTTTACGGTTTTAGGGATTTTGATGGTTTTTACTATTTTTATGGTTTTGGGGGGGATTTTATGGTTCTTTAGGGTTTTAAGGGGTTTTAGAGTTTTTTTAACATTTTTAGGTGTCTAATTGGTTTTAGAGTATTTATTTGTTTTTTGGGTTTTACGGGTTTTTTGGTTTTTTAATGTTTTGGGGGTTTTTATAGTTTGTAGGGTTTTTAGTATTTTTTATGGTTTATTAGGGTTTTTATCATTTTTTAGGTTTTTAGGAGTTCTATGTTTTTATGGTTTTTATGGTTTTCTTAGGGTTGTTCAGGTTTTTTAGGGGTTACACATTTTCTATGGATTTTGCGGAATTTTCTAGGATTTTTAAATTTATTTATTGTTTTAGGGACTTTGTGGATTTTTTAGGATTTTAATGTTTTTTAGAACTTTTTAGGGTTTTTAGGATTTTAATTTTTTCTTAGGGATTTCCAGGGGTTTTAGGTTTTCCAAAGGTTTTTGGGTTTTTATGGATTTTTAAAAAATTTATGGTTTTTTAGGATTTTTAGGGTTTTTAGTGTTTTTATGATTTTTGAGGGGTTTTTTGTTTTTTTGAGGTTTTTAGTGTTTTATAGGGTTATTAGAGTTTTTTAATGTTTTATGGGTTTGAAGGGATGTTATATTTTTTGTTGGTTTTTATGGTTTTATGGGGTTTTAAGGGGTTCAAGGGTTTTTAGGGTTTTTTATATTTTTAGCAGTTTTTGAGTTTGTGGGGTCTTTTAGGGGTTTTATAATTTTTTTGGTTTTTAGGGGTTTTAAATGTTTTTAGGATTTTCTGTTTTTCTTAATATTTTTTAGGGGTTTTTTATTTTTTATGGACTTTAAGGGAATTTTTTGGATTTTTTTTGTTTTTAGGGGGTTTTTGGGATTTTGAGGGGTTTAGGGGTTTTTATATTTTTAGGGTTTTTAACAATTTTTACGGGGTTTAAGTGTTTTATTCTTTTTAAGGTTGTCTGAGGTGTTTCAGGTTTTTTATGATTTTATAGATTTTTGGATATTTTTTTGGATATTTATGGGGTTTTATGGTTTTTAGGGATTTTGAGGGTTTTTAGGGGATTCGTGATTTTTTGGGGTTTTTTTTCAGTTTTTTAGTTTTTATGGTTTTTAATATTTTTCATATAATTTTATTATTTTTAGGGTTCTGAAGTGTTTTTATAGTTTTTAGTGTTTTTTTTGGGTTTTTAGGGGTTTTTAGGGGCTTTTAGGGGCTTTTAGTGTTTTTTCATAATTTTATGGTTTTTAGGGTTTTTTTATAGTTTTTAGCATTTTTAGGTTTTTAGAGGTTTTAAGCCTTTTTATGTGTATAAGATTTTTTTAGAAATTTTTAGGGGTTTTAGGGTTTTTTATTTATGGGAATTTTTGGATTTTATTTTGTATTTTAATGGGTCTTAGGGGTTTTAGGGATTTTTGGTGTATTAGTGGTTTTATTCAATTTTTGAGGGTTTTTAGATTTTTATTTGTCTTTAAAATTTTTAGGTGTTTAAATGACAATTTAGAGTTTTTAGTTGGTTTTAGGGGTTTATGTGGTTTTTTATGGTTTGAGGGTTTTTATGGTTTTTGGGTTTTTGGGTTTTAAGGCTCTTTTTTGGGTTTTTATCATTTTTAGGTTTTTTATGGTTTTAAGTGGTTTCTAGTTTTCCAAGGTTTTCATAGTTATTTTTAGAATATTTTTGGGTTTTTAGTATTTTAGGTTTTTTAGGTCTTTTTAGGATTTTTATGGGCTTTAGGGTTTTTAGGGATTTTGAGGGGTTTTTGAGTTTTTTATAGGTTTTAGAATTTTTTAGGTTTTTATGTTTTTTAGTTATTTTTATATATCTATGGTTTTCTTAGAATTTTTATAGGTTTTTAGGGTTCTTTAATTGTAATGAATTTTTTTCGGATTTTTATGGTTTAGGGGTTTGTAAGGATTTTGAGGGGTTTTATGGGTTTTAGGGTTTTTCGTATTTTTAGGGTTTTTTAGTTATTTATGGTTTTAAGGGTTTTAAGGGGTTTAATGTTTTAAGGGGTATAAAGTGTTTGTAGATTTTTTGGTGGGGTGTTTCTTCTGGAAATAGGGATAACCTTGTTTGTTTGGGGTTCAAACTTTCCAATCGGTTTCTAACGGGTTAATTCGTAGAACCGGAAACATCCAATGATTCTATATCCATTTGGACCTACTTTCCAAAGGTATGTGCTCATTAGTTGTGGACCGATGAGGCTTAAGAATTTTGCATTATTCGAGAGGATGGCAGGTCAGACTCATCACACCTTTTTGGGGGGAATTATTGTCTACTCCAGGACTCTCTTATAGATTTGAGTTATGTTCGTGAATCCTTTTTAATTTACCAAGTATGAAAATGAGCTTTCCTTTAGATATGACAATCAATGATTGATATGTATGAGATTTAGAGAATCTTTTATATGTATTTGAGGTTCTTCATCGATAGAGAATCATCCGTATTTATTAGATATTCTTAGTCAATGGTATCCTTCAACACATTATATAGAAATATCTTGGTCATTATGATAACTATGTGGGTTTTAAAGCCGCTCAGTGGGGCACTTGAAGTTTATTATCATTCATAAAGACATGGATTATTTCAGAGTTGGGATCATACCTGCAGATGGGCTAACTACGTATCGTTGTTAGAAAAGGAATCAGAACCCACGTAGTTTGAGTGAATAATTATGGGGTTTATGCATGATTTATAGCCCAAAGAGAGATGTCAAAATTACTTTTACACTCTAAGATCACGTGAGTCATTCTCTGTGTGAGAAATAAGAGGTATTAGTAAAACCTGACGATTGTGCCATGAAATATGCAATCATAAGAAATGATGTGGGTCTTACGTATGTATGACCACCCAACATATATGAGGATTGTGATTTACTTTAGGGAAGAAACCCGGGAACAAGGTCCATAAAGGTATATGTGCTTTATGGTGATTTAAATACTTAACTTATGACTTACTCCTGAGAAGGATGCCCAAATTAGAGAGGGAAAATGATTGGGTTTTATTCCTGAGAAGGAAGCCCATGTAAAAAGAAATTAAGCCTGTGGCTTACTCCGGAAAAGGAGGCCCAGGTTAAGGGGACTTGAGATCTGGGGCTTACTCCAAAAAAGGAGGCCCAAGTTAAGAGAAATTATGATTAGGGCTTACTCCTAAGAAGGATTCCCAGATTAGGGAACTTGGGGCTTACTCTAAGAGAGGATTCCCAGATTAGAGAACTTGGGGCTTACTCCTAAGGTGGATGCCCAGATTAGCGAACTTGGGACTTACTCCTAAGGAGGATACCCAGATTAGGGAACTTGGGGCTTACTCCTAAGGAGGATTCCTAGATTAGGGAACTTGGGGCTTACCCCTTAGGAGGATTCCCAGATTAAAGATCTTCTCATCTTAAAGGATTGGGTTGAATGATGTAAATCTCTAACCATAGTGACATAAAGTTATGAAAATCACAAGGTTTTGAGAGATGTTCCACATAATTCATTTCTGATAAGGAATCCAACAAAGGAAACATGCCATAATTGTCTTTGAAGAGGGGTTTTAAGGCTAAATCTTCAAGAGGAGAGGTGAATTTTAGGAAAGGAAGTGAATTGGAAGGAGGCGTGCCAGTATTGGTCTGGCCCGCAAGTCCTTTCCGCGCAAGTATAATTGCGCGACATTTGTTCACTTGGGCAACGAATAACCTGTGAAGTGATACTTGGGCGACATTGGATTGGAGACCTTAGTATCATCCCTAGAGTCTTTTAGATGGGTGGCATACAAGTTTCCTTGAGAGGGAAAGGCAGCGTGAAAGTATCATCACTTCCCTTAAGGGATGGACACTTAGGCACGAAAGTATTGATGAGTTCAAATACTTAGGCCTTATTCTTCCTCTTAATAGCATCTGTTGTAGGTAAAGAGTTACCTTATAAGTGTGCAGAAGACTTCAGACGGAGACTTGGGTGACCAGAGCTTAAATTTGAGTTTTGGATTTTTCATCCTTGAAATGGGGGGCCCACAGGGGGTATTTATAGGCCACCTGAGGTTTGGGTGAAATTTCACATAGGGTGCGCAAATGACCTACACGCCACACATCTTCCGTGCACATGACCTACGCGCCCATGTCTGGTGCACAGATATATTTGTGCGCCTTAATGCCTTTGCAATATTCTTTATGAATCATCCCTCTTCTTTTCTCGAGGTATTTCCCTTAGTCCATCTCTGGACTCTGTGATGGAAAGGAGCATAAAAAAAAGTCCCCCCTTAGAGTTGGATCTGAAAAAGGAAAGAGGGTTTGAATCTAAGGTAATTGAGAAAACCAAGGTTTTTTGGGCGCACAGGTTTTCAGTGCGCAAGTTACTACACGTAGGGGTACGACCTTGCCTATAAATTTAGTTGCCACTCTCGCGCAAAGCACCCGGATTCCAATACTTCAAGCTCTCATCGTGAAAGTGAGCTCTTGTCATGCAGGTTATGTTGTCTGTGGTTGATTGCTTCTTCAAAATTGTGTCGTGCTTCTGCAGAGGTATTTTGACTTTCTTGGAAATACCTGCGCGCCCATACTTGCGCAACCGGATTAGACTTGCGTGCCAAAATTAGAATTGCATTCCTTAATGCCTTATCCATTTTTTCAATTTATTCACAAATGTTATGAAAATAAAACTTACTTAAAAGTTAATTATTCGATATTTGTGCAGATTCAATGGCTCGCAGAAGAATTGGATCAGTTGATGAACTGGATAGAAAAAGGATTGATGACATGATGAACATCATTGGCCATGATTACTATGATATCTGCGAAAGCACTCTCCCAGATTTGGCCAAGTAATTGAAGAAATATCATGTCAATTTCCCACATATAATTTACTTGCCTCTGTATGGGCATGTTCATCTGCAAAGAGTCAATGTTCCAGAGCCAAAGAACAATCTCCCACATTCTTGGTTTAAAACTTACACCAACTTTTCTTCAGCAAATGTTTCAGTTGCAGGATCATTTTCTAATACTAGAACATTAGAGAAGGCATACATAATGCATCACAGTCTCTGTGCACCAAATATGAAATTTCATATGCTCGAGATGCAGCCGCACTGTTATCCCTCTATTTCAGTTATGCTGTGCATTAAGAGCAGCAAAAATGAAGTGAACTTTCAAAATTTTCCTCCATGCCATTTCCTTGCAGTTATGAAAATGGAAAACTATGTGCTGATATGTTTTATGCTACCGGTTGGTGGAGAGAAGACTATCATGAAATTATAAACAATATCTGAAAAGAGTACTCTCTCCAAATGGATCTTTACTTCCAATACTCCATTCTCAAATCCATGTATCCATCTTCCAAGTCTCTTGGACAGAAACAGAGTCACTATTTGATCAGTAGAAAATTTTATCAAACCTCACTCAAGAACATCCT
This sequence comes from Viscum album, assembly GCA_963277665.1. Lineage (NCBI taxonomy): Eukaryota > Viridiplantae > Streptophyta > Magnoliopsida > Santalales > Viscaceae > Viscum > Viscum album. Next base: position 1,784,856,145 of record OY728132.1, on the reverse strand, counting down.
TTTACAATTGTTCCAAGAAGAGCTGGTATCACTTCATCTGTTATTGTATCCAGTTGAATGAATGAATTCCAGGTGGCTGCTGATGAATCACGGGATACCATAAATCAAATGAAAAGTTATGTTGAAAGCCTCTTGTAATTCTTGAAAAAGAGAAGAGAATCCAGTCTTCGGATGTCCTTATAACTCTTTTCCATCAATGAAAATCATTTTCATATTCAATCATTTGTGTCTGTATTCTCTTGATACTTGATTTAATAATTTTACCTAAGACAATGGGCCTGGTAAGTATAGTTTTATTTTTTCTAAGATTATAAAAATAACCCTACAAATTTTGAATCTTTTGTTGCTCAATATTTCCTAAATCATACAATATGTACATTTAGAGAGTTGGGACTTTACTTTTATTCAGAGTTCCTTTTACAGGTTTCCAATTTAATGAGTACCCTGTCTCTTGTTGGTAGTTTAAAGTCATGCATGTCAGACATAAAGTGGCTAATGTTTAAGGTCGAATATCTTGGATCGAATGGATAATGGATTAAAATTGACTCAATTCCTTGATAATTTATCTGAAAACCTATTACCACATTCATGTATGGGGGAAACATGTAAACTATGACTTAAGAAATTTTGAATCTGAGGAATGATATGAAAAAAGGGCTAAAAGGCATTAGAATAAGTATTTCCTAAGAGTGAAGTTACCATTATTTAAAAAACCCGTTATGGGGTTGAATTATGAAGGTCCACTTAAGGGCATTGGCTGTACAGTAAAATAATACTATCTTTTGTCTTACAGGTCTGTTATGTAGACTACTTATGCATGGCCACCTAGGGGCACGTTCTCCATAGTCAGGAAAAAGAACTTTCATAAATTTTACTTTTCTACTGCTAAAAAGCCAGTGGAAGTTTATGGAGATTCAAATTTTCCAAAGCATAGAGTTTGCTGAATTGAGAGAGGGAGTTGAATATGGAGAGGATATTCCCAATCAAGATTGCCAAATAATTGGATGAATATCACTCCTACAAAGTTTTGACACAAAATTAGGGAAGGGAAATATAAACCATAGACTTGAACACATTCAGATCATGAAAAATAGTATGCGACAAATATGTTAAGGATGACTTTTTTTTTGCGGATCCGTACATATTGTCGTTAAGACCAATAAGGACAAAAGTGGTTTTCGTCCCAAGAATGAAATTACCACTATTTGATAAACCCATTAGGGGGTTGAATTATGCAGGGCCACTTAAGGGTATTGGATATATAGTCAAATAATTTCATGTTTTGGATGATAGGTCTGTTATATATACTACTTATGAAAGGCCTCCTAAGGGACCGTGCTGCATAGTCAGGAAAAAGAATTCTCGGATATCAGACATTTTGTGACCAAAAGTCAAGAAAAGGGTTATGGAGATCTGGAAGTATTTATGGTTAGAAGTATGACACATGAAAAATGGGTATCGTCCAATGCATGAAGGAGATACATAGACCAATTCTGACTATAATCATGTTGTGGTTGGGTCCTGAATTGAGATGCTAGACTTCACTACATATCTCATTAGAATGAGAATCAATCCAAATGTTGTTCTGGAAATACAGTTTAATGTCATGTGGGACGAGAATGTAGGAGATATTAGTGTAGTGTCATAGAGATCAGACAATAATAAGTAATACACATTGTGTGTTTTATAAACATGATGTGAATGAAGACCAGGGTTTTCATACCACATACATGTTTTCACATGGGGACTTTTCAGTCAAGGGACTAAAAGTGGAATTTGGGGTTTGGCCCAAAGACTTGGGGCTAGATTCGAGTGGTGCTCGAACGCTCCTACGTGTCCCATAAGGATAGGGATCAATCCAAACGTAGTTCTTGAAATACCCTCTGTATAGATTTGGTTCATACAAGTGAAAGGTGAAAGGGGACATTAGTGCAACGATGGTTTGACCCAAGATTAAAGGTTCAGGAATTTCCATTTATACACGTAGTCCTTGGAATATGACATGGTTGGAGATCAATGTCAGTAACGATTCGCTTTCAGGTGAGGGTGTGAAATACTGGTGAACCAATGTGAAGATTTTGGTTTTTTTGGGGGGGGGCTTCACGGATTAACATCGTATGATATGGAGGTGAACCGATGTGAAGATGTTGGTTTTGGTCTTGAACCTCGAGAGGTTGCCTACGTACCCAACCTAGAAGGCAAGAATCAATGTATGCGTAGTTAAATTACATAATGAATTGGTGATCAAGATTTTCTTGAGGAAAACACCCTAAAAAATGGTGTTGGGACATAGACATGGTTAGCGGCACAGAGAGGGTGTTATGGTTGAAGTTTACTCCAAGCTCACATGAGTCATACTCGGTGTGAGAAACAAGAGTTAACAACAACCCTAACGATGCATAGTTTAATGTCATGTAGGACATATAAGAGACTGGACACAGTTTAACATCATGTTGGACAATGAAGGGGCTATGCAGTTTAAATTCATGCAGTAAGGACAATGGTGAGGACTATGCAGTTTAATGTTATACGATAATGACAATGGGGGACTATGCAGTTTAATGTCATTCAGTAAGGAAAATAGAGGGGACTATGTAGTTTAATGTCATGCAGTAAGGACAATGGGGGACTATGCAGTTTAATGTCATGCAATAAGGACAATCAAGGACGATGCAGTTTAATGTCATGTAGTAAGGACAATGGGGGACTATGCAGTTTAATGTCATGCAGTAAGGATAATAGAGGGGACTATGTAGTTTAATGTCATGAAGTAAGGACAATGGGGGGACTATGTAGTTTAATGTCATATAGTAAGGAAAATATAGGTTTAAGGTCATATGCATGGACCAGTGCTGCACAGTTTAACATCATGTAGCTAGGACAACACAGTTTAACGTCATGTTGGACTATAGAGATGTATTTGTGTGACACAAAATACTTCTTCAAGAATCTCTCATTGGTTGTAGTTGTAATGGGTTCTCCATCCATTAATATTAAAGAATAAGATCCATTGGAGTAGACCTTATGTATTGAATAAGGTCTTTCCCACTTTGGCGCAAGCTTAGGAGGTTTCATTCCTAGTATCATTGGAGTTCTAAGGACCTGTACCAATTCTACTTGAATGAATGAACGAAGAAAAACTTTTTTGTTGAAAGCCCGTTCTATTCGATTTTGATAGACTTCTAAGTAGTGCAGGGTGAAAATTCATTTTTCATCTAATCATTCCAATTCATTCAATAGCTTTTGAGATTGTTAATCTATAGATGAATGATCACAAATGGCTACTCCGAGTGAATGTAATTGAACTTCAATGGGAATGACTGCTTCGGTTCCATATACCAATGAATATGGAGTTGACAGCGTAGCATTACAGGTGGTGGTTTGATAAGACCATAAGGCCTGAAAAAGTTTATCAGGACATGATTTATTATCTTTATCCAACATATTTTCCAATATGTTTGAAAGAGTCTTATTAAAGGCTTCTATTTGGCTATTGGCCGCTACATGATACCGAGATGAATGGTTGGATTTGATGTTTTATTCTTGATACAACTTGCTTACCTCAGATGAACAGAAGTTGGTGACATTATCCGTCAATATGGTATGAGAGAAACCAAATATGGTAATGAAGTTAGACTTGATGAAGCTAACAATTCTTTTAGAACTAACTTCGTTGAGAGGTATTGCCTCTATCCATTTTGAAAAAATGTCACTAGCAGTAAGAATATACTAATAATTCTTGGATGTAGCCGAAGGGTAAGGTCCTACATCATCCATTCCCCATGTGGAAAATGGACATGAGTACTTAGCTGTATGGAGAAAATCTGGGGGTTGATGAATGAAATTGGCACATACTTGGAAATAATGACACTTCTTAGTGAAATCAACACAATCTTGTATCATTGAAGGATAGAAGTATCCAAGTCTTCGAATTTGATTAGACTGTCTATGTCCAAACTGGTGGGCACCATAGACTCCTGCATGTACTTATTTCATGGCAGCCATTGTCTCTTCACCATCAATACATCTGAAGATAATTCCATCAAAACCTCACTTGTAGAGATTTTTTTCTAGATGATCTGGGCTATCATAAAGAGTAAAATTGACCACACTTTTTTAGACTTGTTCTTTCCTGGCTCTATCAGGTGGGAGTGTTCCATTGTAAAGGTATTCCCCGATAGGTGTCATATATCCCATAGTATGACCATATGGTTCATAAATGGGACTGATTTCATTGATTTCCTCTGTTCTGATTTGAACATAAGGTGAAATTGTACGACGGTGGGAAATACTGATGATTGTTTCGTCCCGACTTGGATCTGCCAGAGCTGTGGCTACATTATCCAATGCATCAGCTTGGGAATTTTGTGATTGTGGGATAGAAGAAAATGTCTATTCCAAAGGAAATTTTGCCATTAATACTCTGACCTAATCATAGAAAGGTATTAACTCTTCTTTTCTGATGGTATAATCCCCATTGACTTGTTTTATTACTAGGTATGAATCACCTTTCACATTTAAGTGATTCACCTGTGCTTGAAGGTCCAACTCCAATCCTGTAATGAGAGATTGATATTATTCTTCATTGTTTGTACCACCTTCCAACAATAAGAAGGAATAGGGTTGCACTGCCTTTTTAGGGTAAATAAGTACAATTACTAACGCAACTTTGTTGAATTTAGGATCTTCCATTTTCTCCCCTATTGGACTTCTGGAAGCACCATCAAAGTAAATTTACCATGTTTGAAGATTATATTTAATAGAGAAGACTTACTCATCAGGAAGTTCAATATATAAAAGATGTATCTTCTACTGAAGGGTGTTCACCAAGTAAATCAGCTATATCTTGGGCCTTTATTGACTTTTGAGACACATATTGGATATCAAACTGCTGCAAAATAACTGTCCACCTTCCTAGATGTCCTGTAAGCATTGGAAGACTAAGGATAAATTTGAGCGGGTTATTGCGAGATACAAATTGGACCTCATGATGTTTCACGTAGTGTCTCAATTTCTGAACTGCAAACATTAACGCTAGGCAGCACTTTTCAATACATGAATATCAAGTTTTTGCCTCAAGCGTAGTCTAACTGAGATAGTAAAGGTTGTTTTCATTCCCAGCATCATTCTTTTGGGAAAGGAACGCACCCAATGATCGATCTAAAGCTGTCACATAAAGAATAAGTGGTCTTCCATCAACATGTGGCATTAATACTGGTGGACTCAAGAGATATTTCTTGAGAATATTGAATACCTCTTGAAATTATACAGTCCACTGGTAAGTGACTCCCTTCTTCATCAAGTTGGTGAAGGGTAAACATTTCCCTACCATATTGGTGATGAAACTCCGAATATAGGCCAAGTGTCATTGATGTCCTCTCAATTACTTAAAATTTCGAAGAGGTGACATACCAAGGATTGATTTTTTCTTCTCAGGATTGACTTCGATACCACGATGGCGTATAAAAAAGCCGATAAATTTTCCTAAGGTGACCCCAAAAGAACATTTCAAGGTGTTCATCTTCAAATTGTGTTGTCAAAGATTGTGAATTATGATTTCCAAATCAACCAAATGATTAGAACATTGTCTATATTTTTCTACCAAATCATCCACATTACATTCAATAAATTTCCCTAAAAAGGGTTTGAAGATACGGTGCATGGATCATTGATATGTTGCACCTTCATTATTCAAGACAAAGCGCATTTCATGATAGAAAAACATACCTTGAGGGGATATGAAGGCTGTAGATTCTTCATCTTCTAGATCCATTCAGATTTTATTATTCCCAGAATATCCATCCATGAAGAAAATTGCTTCACAGCCATATGTTGCATCAATTAAGAGTTTTGTGATCAGAACTGGAAAATCATCTTTGGGACAATTCTGTTTAAGATCTCTAAAATCAATGAAAAATCTAATTTTTCCATTCTTCTTTTTCACAGGGACAATATTAGACATCCATTTGGGATATTTAACTTCTCTGATGAAGTTATCCTTGATAAGATTATCCACTTCAGCTTCAATTTTGGAGGCATAAGTTGGGTGTGTTTTTCTTGCAGCTTGATTGAATCCTAGATGTTCTTCTCGAAAACCCAAATGATGAGTAGCAACATCAGGATCAATCCCTGGAATTTCTGTATAGTTCTAAGCAAATATATATTGATTTTTCTTAAAAAAAAAAGAAATATACAATTCTTGTTCTTCAAGAGTTATGGCTGCACTAAATAAAGTGGGGAGTGGATCTTCTTTTGTACCCAGATTTATTTCTTTGAGTTCATCCACAATGGCAGAGATACATTTTTCAAATGATGGAGGAGTATCCTTGAGATCTTCCTCTTCTTCTTCAATATGTGTTACTTCTTTGGTTTCTACTTGGATAGTATATGATGAAGCAAAATTTCCATGATCAGGAGAGAAGTTAAAATTTGAACATCTTGAAGAAGAGGATACCATTTCTAACCCTATTAATGATGAAGGGTCTTCCTTGGGTAATAAAGAGGAGATGATGGATTGAGAATTGACATCATCGTTCATCTCTGGATTTGCTATAACATCTTCTGGCCTAGTTGATGAAGTATAGAATTGCAAGATTTCAGTGGATGAAATGAAGAAATCTCCATTTGATCTTTCATCATTGCCTGGTGAATCAACAATTTCTCCCATGTTGTCTGGCTTGGTTTCCATAATTGACATTATGGAAGTTTCCATAAGAGTATTGGGATTTGGGTCTATCCTATCAATTTTACTGATAGGCAACACATAATCTATACTCAAATTTATGAATGGGTTTACTGGAATCTTTTCCAAACCATATAGAGAATTAATTTTGGTAACCTCCTTTGTCATGAATATCTCCTTTCCCTCCATGTGATAGAATTTTGCCTCAATGTATTGAGATTCACATGTTTCTAATGGGGATTTATCACCATACAATGTCCCAATTTGACCATTGAAACAATATTTGAGACATTGATGGTATGATGAAGGTATAACTACATGTGGATGTAACCAAGGTCTTCCAAGAAAAATGTTGAAGGCTGTGTCATGAAAAACAAACATGAAATCTGAATTGGATACAAGGTCCCCAAATAGATTTCATACTGTAATCTCGCACAAATGTTCTTGTTCATTTTTATCATATCCTTGCATCATCAATGTAGAAGGATATAAATCAGATTCGGTGAGGCCTAATCGACGGAGTGTACAAATAGTAATGAGGTTGAATCCTGAACCATTATCAATGAAAGCTCGTCGGATGTCTACATCATTGACCTTTCCATATAAATACAAAGGTATAATATTTCCATGCACAACATCATCTTCATGTTCATGTGTAAAAGATATCACTGCATGGCATTCTGGAGGACCATTCTCTACATTGTAGACTTCAGCCGCAGCAATTTGAGTTTCAAATTTTTGAGGACTTGACAAAGCCTCAATGAGTGCCTCCCAAAGATCTTTTGATAGATTCAAGGAATCCAGAATTGATAACTTGTCCAGTACATGGGCCAAATGTTTCAATACATCATAATATTGATCCAAAATTCTGTGTTTCCCGACAGGAACAGGTGGTTTCACAGGTTCTATAGAAGTTGATGCTTTGGAAGTAGATGTATCTTGTATCAAGGTAGGAGTTGGAAATACTCATAGCTTTGGTAGATTAGACCGACTAGGTCTATATATTTGTTGAGAGGAAGAAGGTGTAACCTCTAACCAATATTCCAAAATAACTGTGCGAGGACTGAATCTTCCATGTGTGAAAAAACTTTCTTGTTCTTGTTGATCCCACTGAAGGGCTTTTCCACGAGTTTCTACTGCATATACAGTTCTAGCTGAGGTAAGATTGGAATAGTGGCTTCTAAAATATCCGCGTCTTTCCCTGTATCCTAAACCTCTGGAACTCCCTCTAATTCATCTGTTTGATATAGGGAACTCAGGCTCATCAAGATCGAAACTATGATTGGAATATGGACCTGTTAAGGGAATCATATTAACAAAACCAAAGATCAACTCTTCATCTGATGATGATTCTGCCTGATTTTCCTGTTTAGGTTGTGTCGTTTGGTGGGTCGGTGCCCGTACTACTGAAGTAGATATCATAAAATCTTCTAGAGTCAAAGACAACATATGATTTGACACGAGCACATATTCTTCTGACTTATCTTCTTTCTTCAAATTATGCCGCATCTTTGAGGATTTTCCTTCTGACGAAGGGGGTTTTTTGTGTCATTTGTAACAAAAGACACAATTGGTTTCTTCAATTGTGTTTTTATAATGGCATGAGTTCGGTTGATCATTTTCCTGACCATCCAATCATCACATTTCTATGAATTTTTTCTTTTGACTGTATTCCACTCACCTTCTTCCTTTGGATTTGTAGCAGTAACACATGCTACCTAGGCTGAAGAACCTTTCAGTTTGACTTGTCCCAAGTCAACCATCTTTTGAAGGAGGTCTTTGAAGACAAAACAATCCTGAATGAGATGCCCCAACATCTGATGAAATGGGAAATAGTTGAAAAGGTCTTCATCTCCTTCATTGTTCGGCCTTTTAGGCCTTGGAAATTGAACCAAATTATTTTTCAGAGCTGAAATGAAGTAACCAAGAACTTGTTCATTTCAGAAAGAATAAAATTTATTCTTTAACACCTCAAATTGTTTCCATCTTTGATCTCTTTGATCATATTGACAAAAAGGCCTCTATTTTTGACAATTAGAAGGTGGAGCCCTTCGATAAGATGAAGGTATTGAAGTGGAAGCAGGTACAGGAGCTTGTTCACGTGTAAATGTAGCAGTCTCTGCTCTCCCCATTCTCCTTCCTGGAGCTGATGTAATTACATAAGTTTTAGACTTAGTCTCTATAAAATAATTTTGATCTGTTGAGCGATTGAAGTATGGTCTCAAAACCCTCCTGTGTATTTCACAGGGATCAATGGTGTGCGTAATTCATCACGCAAATTTTCCACAAAGATTGGAAACAACTCTTCTTGAGGGAGTGCTAAGCTTATGTAATATGTTAATCCCTTCCAGTGAGCAATGAAAACGGAAACTCTTTCATTTTCCCTTTGCTTACAATTTTTAAGATCAAAAATTGTTGTCTTTGGAAATGTTGAGCTAAATTTAATAAGTAATTGTTGACGGAGATCTTCCCACCTGGTAATTGACTGAGATTGCAGGCTTGTATACTAGACAAAGTGAGGCCCTTGTTGTCTGTACAAAACACCTACACTTAATTACTTCTTGTTGTTGAGGAGTTCCCATCATTAGATCACAAAGAGAAAAAAGTTTTGTTAAGTGTTGTTCTGGATCTCCCGAACCATTAAAAATTAGGAATTTGGTACTTGCAAAATGTGAGGGGGGAGTAATTTCATCTACCCAATCAGGATAATCTCTCTTTTCTGGTTGAATTTGTGCACATTTTCCCTCCAAATATTCCAATCGAGCTGTTAATGAATCAATGGTAGTTATTATCTTTTGAGAAACATATGGTTGAGCTTGGACCTAAGTAGGTGCAATAACTGGTGTTTGGATAGGTGTGGTGACTGGTACTACAACTGATGGTAGCACTACCGATTGTTGTTGCCCATGACCCATAGGATTAGACCTGTGAGGGTGTACTGGTAAATGATGATATTATTGATCCATCTCAGTAGCTGCAATAAATTCCATTAACTGAATGACTCCAACACACTTAGGAGGAAGAATACCATGAAGTAGTTCTGTATTCAACCTCCTTAACTCCTTCATTTCTTCCTCTTGTTGTGCAAACCTTTTCTCTAGTGAGAGTGATTGGCCTTCTCCAGAGGTAGGGTGGGATGTAACCTGACTTTTACCCTTGTCCTTGGCATGTGACTTTCTGGAGTATGGAAGGGCACTGCCTGAAGGAATATCTTGCCTCTGGGAAGCCCTATGGCCTCTGGTATACACACCTTCTTCATTTATTTCTATGTGTACAACCCCTTGAATAGGAAATTCATCATCTGATTCCTCCGAGTCAACCTCATGTTCTGGGGGATCAGTGACAATGAAATTGATGACATTTATTGATGCATAACACATTGCATCCCTTCTACCGGCATTTCTGCTATATTGTCTTCTCCCATGCCCTTGATGAGACATTGCCTTTTGTTGAGTTGATCCCTCAGGAACTTCTGGATGAATCGTAATTTGGAGTTAATCTCCTGATAATTTGGATATATGTTCCTCCTGTGGCTTTTCCCCTAATAGAGAGTAGATTGACTTTCGTCGAGGAAGTTATTGGGGATTTGAAAAATTCCCCAGTCTGGTGGACTGGGGCTATTCCTTCTATTCCTGGTCGAATCCTTGAATCCCATCTGTTGATCCCAAGGGTTAAGCTAAAAGAGTCCCCATTATGGTATGCTAAGGTGGTTCTTGAGCTTCTACATATGAGACTTTCTTAAAAGATCTCCTGATTTTGCGGACTTTAGTATGGAAATTGGTTGGATGCATAAAACTTCATCCACTCAAATCACCTGGCTCAAATGACTCTTGGATGATTTATAATACTTCTGTCACCTAATGATGCTCATTCTCTAAATGATAAGCATGTTCAATATTCTCATTTTATTGATGCAAGAGTAATTTGAAAAATTGTTCTTTGTATGATTGACATTGGGAAGAACTAGTTGAGGCCTTTTCCTGTGCAAGCTTTTGATTACACACAAAACCAGGTATATGTGGATGGCTATGGGTAATAACATTTCATGAGACCAATTTTGGAGGGATTTGTTGAATGGAGAGTACAGTGAAATACAGTGCTCCATGAACACCCCATCCTCTGATATGAATATCAGATGGGGAATTGGTAATTAACTAGCTCAATCATTTTAGTGCTCCATGGTATGAACACTGAAGGGCTCTCTATTGCTTTTCAATCTTTGGATATCGGGAAACTGAGAGAGATTTCAAATCAATTTAGTGTTGTAACCCTTCTATTATCATAACATGATTTTCATATTCATCATAAGATAATGTTTTCTTTTAAAAGTGACAAAGAATTTTCCACAAGTTGAGATGAATATCGTGAATACAATCTTCCGTCAACATTTCTAGAATATCATACTGAAAGTCAGCCAAAGGCCAAAACATGACTGGTACTTCACCTTTTTCTAGTTGTTTTCTCATATTCAGCACTTCCTCCTTATCGTCCAATAAAGGTTATTCTACCTGATTAGACCAAAGCTGGTGATTCATTGTTGCTTCATTAGATTCAACAAGATTGGTAGAGAATTAATTTATCAAATTAGAAGATGAATGACCCAAGGGTGGTTCGAAGAATGACCTATACCCCGGGCTGTCTTCTGATTGAAAAGTATTTCACCTACTAGTGGTAAAGCATCAGAAATGACTCGCTTCACATTTTCAAGTGCCTCAAGATAAGAGGGCTTTCTCGTTACTGCATTTTCCTTTGAAAATTATTCTAGGTAATGCGTATTACTACTTCAAAGAGGTCTTTTGCAGCTAAATTCAACATCATGAGGAGGACCACCATGGTGGGTTACAACAAACTTGATCTTCTGGCCACGCGGAGGGTTATCGCGGCTCTCATCTGAAGATGATTCTTCGAGATCGATCGAACTGTCATGAAGCCATCCTTCATGAGGAAATGTCTGATGATGACCTTCAGAATTGTTGTTGTTACTTCCGAAATCTGGAAATGTGAGAGTATAATCTTGAGTTGCAACAGACAATTGTCTGGGTGCATCAATAACTCCAGGGTCGAGCAAGGCCTTATCCCAGACTGGCTCTTGATTTCTTGACTATGGTAGATGGGAATTTTTATTAGAAGCCTTCTTACTCACTTTGGAAACCACTTGTTGATGAAAGTGGTTATTATGGGTAGGTGTATGTTCCTGCTCAAGAGAAATGGTGAGGTTATGCTGATTATCTCCATTCAAATCAGGTGTATGTGCCTGACTTGATTGTCTGTATGACATGGGGGAGTATTCCCCACAACCTTCTTGGACTGGTACAAAGGTGTGTATCTATTCCGGAGTGATATGTTTATGAGTCACTCCACTGTTAGGGACAGATTTTTATTTCTTTCCCTGTTAAGTTGCTGAAGTTGTTATAATATTCTGACAGACATACAGAATATGGGCAGGGATTTTCTTATGCTCTTTCACCATTGTCAGAATGTTCTTGGTGACTTCAACTGCCGGAACGGAAATATACGTCCATTCCATGCTTGAATTAGGTGTGTATTCTTACTCCTTCCATCCTTTTCCTATCAGTGAATTCTGACAGTACTCATGTGTGGGGGCAGAGAGTTGAGTCTGCTCCAAATTTGTCATCAGAGGTTCTGACTGACTTCTTTGGGTGCTACCGAACAAGACTGTTGGTAGGCTTGATGAACATTGGCAAGTGTATGTGCCTGCTTATCAGTTTCCACCATATTAGATTTGTGAGATTCTTTGGGTGCAGTCAAACAAGCCTGCTGACTGGTTGATGAATTATAAACAGGTGTATATGCCAGCCTATAATTACTCCATCAGAATTTGCTAGTGGGATTGGTGTGTTACTTCCAGATGAGTTTTTGAGCAGTAATATCAAGACGGACTGGTGTATATTCCCTCTCGTTGTTTTCCATCAAGTTGGCTTGATGGACTTCTCCGGAGGGGGAAGAAGTAAGAACCTGCTCCCTGTTGACCGGATTTCGCCTCTTACAGTTCGTCATGCATGCTCAGGTTTGAGGAACATGAGATGAAACCCTAAAGGTGGTACCCTAATCATGTTGAGGGCGCACTACCACACGAGTCTAGAAGAGATTGTTGATGTGAGCCCTTGGGAAGGACTCATGTCCTCTTGAATTAAGGCCTTGAGTTACCTTCTCATTCACCTCCACATAATATGGGAGGGACTTGTGATTGCATTATGGGGATAACGACCCGAAACAGTTAGAGACGGTTCTTGGCACCACCTGCTTCTTGACCACTGGTTTTCGGTGTCCGGACAACCATGGTGAGTTGTTTACTTGGATGGCTTGTCGAGCGAACTCCAGAGTCGGAATGGTACCGTGTTGACGGTATTCCTTAACCAATGAATTTTAAACCCAGCATTGAAGATGCTGAGTAGGTGATGTCATCCTCAGATTAGATGAGGATCCAGAAGGTGTAGTGGCCGAGGCATTCACAGGTGTGAACTTTAACGAAGTCATTTTTGTAATGCATAGAGATCTTGGAAAATAGTGCATGTTTGATATAACAGACATAATCAAGATGAGTTCGGCCACTGCATCTTTTTTATGAGAACATATGTTATTGATTATTTTGTTGGCCCTCACATTAAGTTAAATAGGGGCCTAACAAATAAGTAAAACATCATTTAACTTGGTTAAGGATTCATGTCAGGTCACCATTTTTGTTTCTTTTGGAAATATGGATGACCTTGTTTGTTTAAGGTTAAAACATTCCAATCGGTTTCTAACGGGTTTATTCATTGAACCAGAAACATCCAATGATTATATATCAATTTGGACCTACTTTCCAAAGGTAGGTGCTCATTAGTTTTGGACCGATGAGGCTTAATAATTTTTCATTGGTCGAGAGGATGGGAGGTCAGACTCATCACTCCTTTTTGGGGGGAAATATTTTCTACTCCGGGACTTTCTTATAGATATATGTTATGTTCGTGAATCCTTATTAATTTACCAAGTATGAAAATGTTCATTCCTTTAGATCTGAAAATCTATGATTGATATGTATGAGATTTAGAGATTTTTTTATATGTATTTGAGGTTCTTTATTGATAGAGAATCATCCATATTTATTATAGATTCTTAGTCAATGGTATCCTTAAACACATTATATATAAATCTATTGGTCATTATGATAACCATTCTAGTTTTAAAGCCACTCAGTGGGGCACTTGAAGTTTATTGTTGTTCATAAAGACATGTATTATTTCAGATTTGGGATCGTACCTGCAGATGGGCTACCTACATATCCTTGTTAGAAAAGGAACCAGAACCCATGTAGTTAGAGTGAAGAAGTATGGGGTTTAGGCATGATTGATGTCCCAAAGAGATATTCCAAAATTACTTTTACACTCTAAGCTCATGTCATGATCGGTGTGAGAAAGAAGAGGTATTAGTAAAACCTAAAAATTGTGCCACGAAAGATGAAATCATATGAAATGATGTGGGGTTTACATATGTATGACTACCCAAGATATCTGAGGATCGAGATTTACTTTAGGGAAGAAACCTGGGAACAAGGTCCATAAAGGTATATGTGATTTATGGAGATTTAAATACATAACATAGGGCTTACTTCTGAGAAGGATGCCCAAATTAGAGATGGACTAATGAATGGGTTTTATTCCTGGGAAGGAATCCCATGTCAAAAGAAATTAATCATGGGGCTTACTCCTGAAAAGGAGGCCCAAGATAAGAGAAAATATTACTGGGGCTTACTCCTGAGGAGGATTCCCAAATTAGGGAACGTGGGGCTTACTTCTAAGGAGGATGCCTAGATTAAGGAACATGGGGCTTACTCCTAAGGAGGATTCCCAAATTAGGGAACTTGGGGCTTACTCCTAAGGAGGATGCCCGGATTAGGGAGCTTGGGTCTTACTCCTACGGAGGATTCCCAGATTAGGGAACCTAGGGCTTAATCCTAAGGAGGATTCCTAGATTAAATATTTTATCATCTTAAAGGATGAGGTTGAATGAAGGAAATATCTATCCTTAGTGACATAAGGTTATGTAAATCACAAGGTTTTGAGAGATATTCCACAGAATTCCTTTCAGATAAGGAAGACAACAAAGGAAACATGTCACAAATGGCTTTGAAGAGGGTTTTCAAGGCTAAATCATGAAGAGGAGAGGTGAATTTGAGGAAATGAAGAGAATTGGAAGGAGACGTGCAAGTATTGGTCGGGCGTGCAAGTCTTGGTCCTGCAAGTATACTTGCACGACATGAGTTCACTTGGGTAACAAAGAACATGTGAAGTGATACTTGTGCATCTTTGGATTGGAGACCTTAGTATCATCCCTAGAGGCTTTTAGATAGGTGGCGCACAAGTTTCCCTGAGAGGGAAAAGCGGTGCGCAAGTATCATCACTTCCCTTAAGGGCTGGAAACGTAGGAGTGCAAGTATTGATGAGTTTTAATACTTAGACCTTATTCTTCCTCATAAGATCTTCCATTCTAGGTAAAGATTTACCTTAGAAGTGTTCATAAGACTTCAGATGGAGACTTGGGCAACCAGAGCATAAATATGAGTTTTGGATTTTTCGCCCTTGAAATGGGGGCCCCACAGGGGGTATTTATAGGCCACCTGAGGTTTGGGAAATATTTCACATAGGATGCGCAAGTGACCTGCGCGCCACATATATGGCGTGAAAGTGACCTGCGCACCCAAGTCTGGCGCGCAAATGTACTTGTGCGCCTTAATTACTTTGCAATATTCTTGATGAATCGTCCCTCTTCTTTGATCGAGGTATTTCCCTTAGTCCATCTCCAGACTCTGTGACAGAACGGAGCATCAACATGGGGTTTCAGGGTTTTTTATGTTTTGTCTACAATTTTTAAGGTTTTTAGGGGTTTTTAAGGTTTTTAGGGGTGTTAGGGTTTTTAGGGTATATTTAGGGTCTTTTGGGGTTTTAGGATTTTTAACATTTTTAGGATTTTAGGGGTTTTAATTTTTTTAGGCTATTATGGTTTTCTTAGGGGATTTTGGGGTTCTTTGGGTTTTTTACATTTTTAGGGATTTTTTAGGATTATTATTGTTTTTAGGGTTTTTAGGCATTTTGAGATTTTTTAGGATTTTTATGGGTTTTTAGATTTTTTTAGGTTTTTTTTGAAATTTAAGTATTTTTAGGTTTTTATTTTTTTTCTTAGGGATTTTCAATGTTTTTATGTTTTTTATATTTTTAGGGATTTTTTGGGCATTTATTGGATTTTTATGGTTTTTAGGATTTTTGGGAATTTGATGATTTTAGGTTTTTTTTTCTTTTAGTGTTTTTTGAGTTTTTAGGACTTTTAAGGATTTTTAGAGTTTTTAACATTTTTATGAGTTCACAGGATTTTTAGTGTTTTAGTGGTTTTTAGAAATTTTATGGATTTAGGTCTTTTTAGGGTTTTTAAGGTTTTTACCATTTAATAGGTTTTAGGGGTTTTAAGTGTCTTTTGGTTTGTAATTTTTTCTTAGTATTTTTTTGATTTTTTGTTTGGTATTTATATTTTTTGTTATATTTTAGTATTTTTTTGGATTTTTATGGTTTTTAGGGATTTTGAGGGGTTTTAGGGTTTTTATGTTTCTTAAGTATTTTAGTGATTTTAGGGTTTTTAGGGATTTTTAGAGCTTTTAGGTTTTAAGGTTTTCTTTGTGTTTTTAGGTTTTTTAGAATTTGTTACCTTTTTAGGTATTTTATGGGATTTTTTTTGGATTTTATGATTTTTAGTGGCTTTATACATTTGGAAGGTTTTTAGGGTTTTATAGATTTTTTATTTTTATTTTTTAGGGTTTTTTTTTGAGTTTCATAGATTTTTTAATGGTTTTTAGTTTTTCAAAATGTTTTTTGATTTTAAAGGGTTTTTATATTTTTTAGTATTTTTAGGGAAAGGATGGTGGAGAGCCAGGCTATTCCTAACCCCCCAAAATTTATCAGAAAAAGAGACATAATAGACAAGGGATGGGAGGGGTCAATTGACCCACACCAAAAAACCATTAACCAACCAAAAGAAAAAGAACCAAAAAAGAAAAACCCAAAAAAGAAAACAAATCAGTCAACATCACCACCAAATTCAGTAATAGAAGCTATGCCAAAAGAGTCACCATCATCACCATATCTAGAAGCTGCATCATCAAAGCAAGAGTCAGAGTCATCTCATCCTGAATCGAAGTCCTCATTAAGTTTGAGGAGTCTCAGTTGCTCCTTCCTGTGTTTTTCTTGTTTCAGGGAGTGATGCTAGTCTCGTTTATTAGCTTTGACTTTCATTTTGATCACCTTTGATGACACCCAGGTAGCCATGGGTCTCGAATGAGTGGATTAGTCGCACTTCATCCTCCTCTTTGAGGGGGGAGAGGTGAAAAATCATCCAACTTTTCACATTCTTGAAATCATTTGAACATTCCTCCACCTACATGCCATGCAAGACAACACAGCTCATCTAACCAATTATTATATTTGTGGTCTACTTCCCCTCACCAGACTGATTGAATCTATCCATTGCTTCTTCCTACCACTCTACCTATCTCATTCTATACCACTCCCCCTACACTTCACCATCACCCCTAAGTTCCAACTCCTACGCACATGAAATAGCCCCTGCAGCACAAGAAGGCCATGCCCCTCCCTTATACACAACCAAGGTAGTCTGATCCAGCTTCTGGATGGAAACTGCCTTGTCCTGTAGATCTTTGGAAGGGATTTGGGGTCCAACCCCAAGCAGCAGCCCCATAACCAAACCACATGCCTCATCGCGTTGCTCAACCATCTACCCTTGATCTAGTGCCTCCCATTTCTTAGCCGCCTCCCCCTTCTCCTGACCAGATTGATCCACATCTCCCAGCTCAGCTCCCCCTCATGCTCAAGCACCGTCCCTTTCACAGAAGCTCCCCACTACTTAGCCATCTCCTCATTCTCATTCCCTACCCTCTACTCATCCACCTTCCCCTTCCCGACCACACAACCTGGCTCTCTAGTAGCATCTCCATCAAGTACTACCCTAGAAGAATTCACATTAAAGCTAGAAAACCTATATCTAGCCATGCCCTTGATGCCATCCTCCCCAGTTTCCACATTTCTCTCTGCTAGCTGAACCTTCACTTCAACATCACCATTGTGACCATAGCCCAATGCGCGCACAAAATATTCAACCACACTGTCATCATGTAGCCCATTCTGATCATTGACAACAAGGGATCCATCCCCCTGCTTAGAAGCCTCCTCATTATAATTCCCTAACCTATGCTCATCCTCCTTCACCTTTCCGACCACACAACCTGGATCTCCAGCATCATCTCCATCAAGCACTACCCCAGGAGAATTCACATTAATGCCAGAAAACCTATATCCATCCACGCCCTCAATGCCATGCACCCCAGCATCCATATTTCTCTCTACGAGAAGAACCTACACTTCAACATCCCCATTGTGACCACAGCCAAATGCTCGCACAACATCATCAACCACACTACCATAATGTATTCATTTCAGTCATTGACAACATGGGATCCACCCCCCTGTCCAAGAACCTCTCCTTGTGCTTCCATCATCCCTTGATCCTCCACATCCTCCCATGCTGCGACTTCAATCTCTGTCTCTATAGACACAACACACTGAAACCTATTATACAAGTAAGTATCACACTTAACATGTTCCTCCCTTTCTACAACCTGCACACTATTAATTCTATTAGCTGATTGCACTACCACTACATTATCACTTTCATCACCACTACTGCTCTTAATATTCTGCAACCCCAAAGTGCCCACCCATGCCTCCTACTTACTACCACCACATTTTAAATAATCTATCAATTGTGAAAAAATTTCCCTAACCTTTGGATGGGGAGGCAAGCACTTAAAAGCTTTCATAGACACCTCCACCCCCACCAAAGTATGGCTTCCTTTGCCAAGCCCCCAGAGCTAGATTCAAAACAAAAGATCCCCTTAAGCCTCCCATGTAGACCAGATCTTCATACCAAGATTCCTACAAAAGGAACAGAAATCAACCCTTGTCTTTATGGACTTTTTATGATTTTTCTACCTTTTTAGAGTTTTTAGGGATTTTGAGGGGATTTAGGGTCTTATAGAGTTTTTTTATTTTTTTTAAAAAAAATTTGGGCTTTCATTTGTTTTTAGGTTTTTTTATATTTTTGTAGGGTTTTTAGGGTTAGATACTTTTTTTAGGGATTTTTGGGATTTTTTTGGATTTCATGGATTTTTTTAATTTTTTTGGGGATTTTTTGGGTTTTATAGATTTTTTGGGTTTTTTAGGGATTTCGAGGGTTTTTAGTGTTTTTTCAGTTTTAGTGTATTTATGGTTTTTAGAATTTTTTGGATTTTTAGGGTTATTATGTGTTTTTTGGGTTTTAAGGATTTCCTAGGGATTTTCACGGTTTTGAGGGTTTTACCATTTTTAGGTATTATTAGTTTTTTTTTAAAAAAATGGTTTTTAGTGTTTTTATGGAATTTGAGGGTTAAAGTGTTTTTATTGTTTTTTTTTGGGTTTTTTAGTATTTTTTTTATTTTTTACGGTGTTAAAGTTTTTTTGACTTTTTTTTTGACTTTTTAGGGGTTTAAAGGGTTTTTAGAGTTTTTAGCAGTTTTTTAGGATTTTTAAGCATTTTAACTATATTAACGGTTTTTAGGGTTTAAGCTATATTAGTATTTTTTATAGTTTGTAGAGTTTTTTATGTTTTAAGTGTTTTAATTTTTTTTAGTTTTTATGATTTTCTTTAGGGTTTTCAGGGTTTTTATGGTTTTATATGTTTTAGTGATTTTTATGGATTTTTAAGATATTTATTATATTTATGGATTTTGAGGGTTTATGGGGTTTATGGTTTTAGGGTTTTTAGGGTTTTTATCATTTTTAGGTTTTTTAGTGGTATTATGTTTTTAGGGTTTTAATGTTTTCTTTTGTTTTTTTTCATGGGGTTTAGGGTTCTTTACATTTTTATAGATTTTAGGGGGTGGGGAAGGATTTTTATGGTTTATTTGGATTTTTATGTAGTTTGAGAGTTTAAATGGTTTTTAAGGTTTTTAGGTTTTTTTTTATTTTTGGATTTTTGGTTTTTTTATTGTTTTAGTGGTTTTAAGGGTTTTTAGAGTTTTTGAACATTTTGGGGGTTTAAATGATTTTTAGTGTTTTTATTACATTTTAGGGTATTTATGGGTATTGAGGTTTTTTAATTCTTTTTATGTGTTTTTTGGTTTTTTTGGGTTTTTAGGGTTTCTACGGGAATTTATGGGTTTTATGATTTTCATAATTTTTTTACATTTTTAAGGGGTTTATGTGTTTTTCTATTTTCAAGGCTTTGTTAGGGGTTTTTATGGTTTTTTTTTCTTTTATGTTTTATAGATATTTAGTTTTTTTTAGTGTTTTTATGCATTTTAGTTGTTTGAGATATTATGAGGTTTTTTAGGATTCTTTGGGTTTCAAGGAATTTTTTGTCTTTTTAGCAATTTTTAGGGTTTTTAAGGTTTTTAAGGTTTCTTAGATTTTTAAGAATTTATTATGGTTTCTCAAGGTGTTTAGTGTTTTTAATTTTTTAGGGACATTGATGGATTTTTTGGATTTTTATGGATTTTATGGATTTTATGGATTTTGATGGCTTTTAGGGATTTTTAGGATTTTTGGCGGTTTAGGGGTTGTTATGGTTTTTTTATTTTTTTGGGGTTAAAGGTTTAATATGGTTTTTAAAATTTTTATGGGTTTAAAGGGGTTTTATAGTATTTAGTTGTTTTTTGGGTGTTTATGGTTTTATATGGTTTTTAGGTGTTTCATGATTTTAGGGTTTCTGGGGGTGTTTTGGGTTTTTATCATTTTTTAGGTTTTTAGGGGTTTTATGTGTTTTTGGGTTTTAAGGATTTCTTAGGGGTTTTTTTAGGATTTTTATTATTTTTTATGTTTTAAGTGTTTATTAAAGATTTTTTAGTATTTGCATTGGTTTTATTGTTTTTTATGGATTTTGAGGTGTTTTAGGGTTTTTTTAGGATTTTTCGTTTTTTTTTATTTTTGGGTTTTTTTAGTTTTTATTGTTTTTTTGGTTTTTAGTGTTTTTAATGTGTTTAAGGGTACATATGGATTTAATAGTTTTTAATGTGTTTAGAGGTATTGGATTTAAATTTTAAAGGTTTTTTGTTTTAGGTATTTTTAGGGTTTTTAGGGTCTTTTAGGGGTTTTTAGTGTTATTAGTTTTTTGTTGGTTTTTTAGGGTTTTCAAGACATTTTAGGTTTTTATGTTTTTTGGGGGGTTTTATGTTTTTAAGGGTTTTTAGGGAATTTTTTGGATTTTTATTAGTTTTTAAGGTTCATAGGATTTTTAGGGATTTTAGGGGTTTATGGGTTTGGTGGTTTTTAGGGGTTTTAGTGTTATTTGTGTTATTTAGGGTTTTTAATTTTTTTTTGGTTTTATAGTTTTTTGATGTGTTTTTATGGTTTCTAGTGTTTTTTATGTTTTTAGGAAAACTTAGTAATTTTTTATATTTATGTTGTTTTTAGGGTTTTTGGGTTTTTATGGTTTTTATGGTCTGTTAGGGAGTATTGTATTTTTATGGTTTTTTGGGATTTAAGGGTTTTTTGAGTTTTTTGGGTTTTTAGGATTTTTTAGAATTTTCTAACATTTTAGTTTGTATGATGGTTATTAGTGTTTTTAGTGGATTTAGGGTTTTTATTGATTTTAGGGGGTTTTAAGTGTTTTAGGATTTTTATGGGTTTTAATGGTGTTTTATTGGTTTTAGGATCTTTTAGTGTTATTTGGGGGTTTTTGTTTTTTCTGGGTTTTTAGGGGTTTTAATTGTTTTTAGGTGTTTATGGTTTTCTTAGTTTTTTAAGGTTTTTCACAGGTTTTTTATATTTTTAGTGTTTTTAAGGATTTTAGGATTTTTATTGGTTTTTAGGGATTTTAGTGATTTTGATGGTATTTAGTGTTTTATAGGGTTTTAGGGTTTTTTTATCAATTTCTAGGTTTTTAGGGGTTTTATGTGTTTTAGGTTTTTAAGGTTTTCTTATTATTTTACAAGGTGTTGGGGGTTTTTAAATTTTTTGGTATTTTAGTGATTTTTTAGGATTTTTATGGGTTTTTAGGATTTTGAAGGATTTTGTGGGTTTTAGGGGATTAAGGGGTTTTTAGTTTTCTGAGTTTTTTAGGGTTTTATGGGGTTTAAAACTTTTTAAACATTTTTTTGAGTTTTAATGTTCTAAAGATTTCTTATTTTTTTTGGATATTTATGGGTTTTTAGGGTTATAATGGTATTTATTATTTTTAGTGTTTTAGGGTCTTTTTGGGTTTGTATCATTTTTAGGTTTTTGGGGTGTTTAGGGTTTTTATGTTTTTAAATTATTCTTAGGGTTTTAAAATTTTTGTGTTTTTTTCTTTTTTATAGATTTTTAGGATTTCTTAGTATTTTTATGGGTTTTTAGTGGTTTTAGGGATTTTGAGGGTTTTTAGGGTTTTTAATATTTTTAACTCTTTTTATTAGATTTATTATCTTTTTTTAAGGTTTTCTTAGTTTTTTATGGGTTTTTTCAGTTTTTTAGTTTTTTTTTGGAATTTTTTATGATTTTTACTTTTTTTTTGAGTTTTTAGGGATTTTATTGTTTTTATGGTTTAATGGTTTTTATAGTTTTTGGGTGTTTTAGGAGTTTTTTTGAGTTTTTAGGGTTTTTAATGTTTTTATGGGGAATGAAGATGAGAGGATCAAGCTATTCCCGACCCCCCAAATTGTATTATAAAAAAAGAGGTAGCAGACAAGGGAGGGGAGGGGTCAAACAGCCCACACCCAAAAACCCATTACAACCCCAAACCCAAAGACCCCAAAAAAACCTAAAAAGACACACAGAAGAGGTCCAAAAGAAAAGACACACAAAAAGAGCATGTCATCCAATATCACAACCAATGCCATCCCACTCCACACCACGACAACCGAAGCTCGCACCAAGGCCAGTGCCCACACAAGTAATGTAGTAGTCTGATTTACCACCCGTATCCATGGAGTCCCAGCCCGACTCGTAGTCCTCCTGCATTCTGAGCATCGACCAAAGCTTCTCTATGGACCTCTCTTGCTCAACATTTTGTTAAGGACGCTCCCACTTATTGACATTGAGATTTAACTTGACCACCCTGGAGGTGGACCGGGTTGCCATAGGTCATGGGAGGGCAGAGTAATCCTTCCGTAGCCAACGCTTCGGGGAAGCGTGGATGGAACCATCTGCATGTACTGCTTTCTCACAAATGACTCCATCACTGACCACACTTGATGCCTTTTTGTTCCCTTTCTTGCTTCCTGACCCATAATTTTCAGTACCCCTTTTTTGTTCCTTATTCTTTTCATCCTTCGACCGGTCCATAGCAGCATTTATCCTACGGTCATCCCCATCAAACCTCTCCCCTAGTCTCTTATCTTCACCCTCAAGGGGAAACCTTTCCCATTCTACCATAATCATATCATGTAGTTGCACACAATGATCTTTAGCATATGGAACACCATAAAAAACCATGGACCACTGCAGGTTTGGGGCCATATCGCCTGATTCAATAGTGGGTCATGGCAGAGGAAACCCAATCGGGTCCACTACAGGAGCACTAAGAAGGTCCTCCACACTACTGGCGCCTTCCGCAATAGGAGCTTATCCAGCCTCCATGACAGGTCTCCCCACATCGTCATACACAGCAAGCACCAGGGGGGTATCTCACCAATTGGTGCATCGTACCCTAGGACTCCAGGACTACTCTTCTATCGCAATCCTCTCCTTCTCAGCTGAGGACACTAGCCACTCATCCCCAGCCCTCATGGCTTGCGCATACACATCCCCCTATGTGATCTCTCCCGCCAGCACGTCATCATCCACCTGCTTAGCCGAGGCTATGTCCTGAAACTTGTTATGTAGAGTCACTGCATTCTCATCCAAAAATCTTCTACAACTAGCACCCCCACTACTCTTCATGAAAACTGTATCCTCCTCTACCAGTGTCAGTGCCCGGGGAGCCTCTAACTGGTCATTCATGTGCCACTCTTCCATCACAACAACCTTTCTCTTGTCCAAATGTCCCCCTTGAAAATTCACCACATCCGGAAACATCTTCAGCACAAGACTGATTTTCCGCTTTAGCCATTAGCACTCCCTCAGAAACTGCAACCCCTGATTCACAAACAACTCCAGCTAGACTAATGGTGAAACCACCCAATTCCATCAATGCAACTTCCAGATCTGTCCCAGGCATCTGGTCTATGAAACAGGGAAATTCAGCAACTAGAGGATAGGAGGACAAGGGCTCGGTCACCCCCTTGGCCCCCTTTGCCTCCACCAGAGCATGGATGTTCTCATCGGGACTCATCTAGATCAGATTTGAACCATTCCTACCAGGGTCAACACATCCGCCAGACTGAGCATTATGACCAAATATCCACTAGTTAGAATAGAAAACAAGCCATGACTCAAAGATAACTGGTTTCCTCAACTGGAGTTTCTCCCCCACAACAATCCAGACATCATCCATCAGATCTTTTGAAGCATAAACCTCAACAAAGGCCCTTGGGGAAATTGGGTGGAAAAGGGCCCTAGTCCCACTATCCACACAGAGGAACCTTCCCACTAGATTACCACGCATCTAAATAATATAGAAGTTTTGGAAGGGAAGGGGGAGTTCAAGAAATGTAACCCAGGGCGCAACCATCGGGGAGTTCCTCTTCAGGTGAAAGTCGAAGCTCTACTGAGAGAGGGAGAATCTAGGACCATTACATATTTGTGGTGCGGCCGACCAGGCTAGGATCATATCCTCCTCAGACATGAAATGAATCATGATGTGGGAGCAATCGACTAGACCCACCATCGCATGATCATGAAGATTCCAAATATCAGAGATAAACCTGTCGAAAGTGTCCACCGGGTGGCACCACAACGAGAACCTAGCAACTAGAGTCCAGAGGTGCTGATCCGAAGCTTCGTTGAACTCCCAAATAGAGAGGCGAAGCTGAGGTCGGCCTTCAATGATCTACGGATCCTTTGTAAAAAGAAACATTTGTGGAAATGGGGGCAGAAAATCAGGGGAAGAGAAAGGAGAGAACGCGTGGTCCTCAGAGGGAGAACCCTCCCCCACAGAGAGGGGGGAGGCTCTTTAGATGCCATCGTCTTCAACCTAGAAGGTAGGGAAATCCCCCATCACGAGAGAGCCGATTCACCAGAGCCGCCCTCATTTATCTATCTTAATGTTTTTAGGGGTTTAGAGGTTTTTTTGAGTTTTAGTGGTTTTTAGGCTTTTATGGGTTTTTAGGGTTATTAAGGTTCATTGATGTTTTTATGGCTTTTAGGGGGTTTTAGTGTTTTAGGGTCTTTTTAGGGGTTTCAGGGTTTTATGAATTTTCAAGGTTCTTTTTGGTTTTAACATTCTTTTGGTTTTTAAGTCTTTTAGGTATTTTAAGGGTTTTTAGGGACTTTAAAATTTTTAGATATTTATTGACATTTTTTAGTATATTTATATATTTTTTGGATTTTAAGGTTTTTAGGGATTTTAGTGTTTTTCAAGGTTTAATGATTTATAATGGTTTTATCATTTTTTATGTTTTTAGGGGTTTTAAGTGTTTTTAGGGTTTTAATGTTTTCTTTGGTTTTTTTTCATGTTTTTTAGGGTTTTTATGTTTTTAGTGATTTTTCTTATTTTTTAAAATTTTTATGGTTTTTTAGGATTTTAGGGATTTGAGGGGTTTTATGGGGTTTATGGTTTTTTTTTTGGTTTTTAGGGTTTTTTGTGATTTTTGTAGGGTTTTTTATGTTTTTTTTGGTTTTTGAACGTTTTTAGGGGTTTAAAGGGTTTTTAGTGTTTTTAGTGGGTTTTAGGGTTTTTATGGTGTTTTAATGGGTTTTAATGGTTTTTATTTATTTTTTTAGTTTTGGGGGGGTTTATTTTTTGTAGCATTTTAAGGTTTTTAGGGGTTTTAAGTGTTCCTAGGTTCTTAAGTTTTTAGAGTTGTTTTAGGGTTTTTATGTTTTTTTAGGTATTCCATGGATTTTTACGACCTTTATAGTTTTTAGGGTTTTTATGGATTTTTATTGCTTTAGGGGTTTTCAGGTTTTTATTGCCTTTTATGGTATTTATAATTTTTTAGGTTTCCAAGGGGTTTAAGGGGTTTTTGGTTTTTAAGGGTTTCTTAGGGGTTTTCAGGGATTCTGGGGTTTTTTAAATTTTTAATTATTTTTAGGTCTTTTTTTATTTTCATTATTTTTAGGAGTTTAAAAGATTTTGAGGGTTTTTTGTGGTTTTTTGGTTTTTTGAATTTTTTTAGGGATTTAAGGTTTTTAGAGTTGTTTAAACTTTTTTATGGGTATAATGTTTTTTTAGAATTTTAGTTGTTTTATTGGGTTTAATGGGTTTTTATGGTTTGTAAGGATTTTATGGGTTTTATGGTTTTTAGGGATTTTAGGGGTGTTAGGGCCTTTTTAGTGTTTATTATAGTTTTTAGTGTTTTTTATAATTGTATAGATTTTTAGTGTTTTGGGTTTTAAGGTTTTCATAGGGGTTTTTAATATTTTTAGGGTTTTATGTTTTTATGTATTTTAGTACTTTATTTTTATTTCTCGGGGTTTTTAGGTTTTTAATGATTTTTTGTGGTTTTATGTTTTTTAGGGTTTTTAGGGGTTTCAGCATTTTTTTGGTTTTTTATATGTTTCAAGTGTTTTTATATTTTTAATGTTTTATTATAGGTCTTCAATTTTTTTTGGTTTTTACATATTTATTAATTTTTTAGGGTTTTTTATGATTTTGGTTTATTTAGTGTCTTTAGAGATTTTGAGGGTTTTTTGGATTTTTATGTATTTTTTTGTTTTTAGGGGTTTTTTAAGTCTATAGGTGTTTTTAAGTTTTTTAGATTTTTTAACATTTTTAGGATTTAAATTGATTTTAGAGTTCTTAGTGGGGTTTTTGGATTTTTATGGGTTTTTATGTTTTCAATTTTTTTAGGATTTTAGGGGTTTTTATCATTTTACTGTTATTTTTTGTTTTTTAGGGTTTATAACTTTTTTTAGGTTTTTACGGTTTTCTTATATTTTTTCATGATTTTTAGGGTCTATTACATTTTTATGTACATTTATGGCATTTTGTTTTCATACATTTTATCGTTTTTATGGATTTTGAGAGTTTTTGGGGTTTTGGGGTTTCAGGGGGTTTTTTTGGGGTTTTAGGGGTTTTTTGTGTTTTTACGGTTTTTAAGGATTTTTAACATTTTTATTGGTTTAATAGGCTATGGATATTTTAGTGGGTTTTGGGTTTTATGGTTTTTTTAAGGTTTTGATGGGTTTTATTGTTTTTTGGGGTTTTTACATGTTTTAATGTTTTTTTAGGTTTTCTTTTTATTTTTCTATACTTTTAGTGTTATTTTATAATTTGAAGAATTTTTAGGGATATTTTATAATTTTTTTTGTTTTTTAGGGTTTTTAGGGAATGTGATGGGTTTTTTGGTTTTTTTTGGATTTTTAGGGTTTTTAATGTTTATTAGTTTTTAGGGTTTTATTGGTTTTTAGGGTTTTTAATAATTTTTTTGGTTTTTATGGGTTTCAACTATTTTTAGGTTATTAAGGTTTTCATAGGTTTTTTTAATAAATTTTTATGTTATTTACATATTTAGGGATTTTAGGGATATTTTTTAGGATTCATTGGGTTTTTTGGGTTTCTAGGGATTTTGAGTGTTTGAAGGTTTTTAAGGTCTTTAGGGTTTTTTGGTATTTTATGGGTTTTATTATTTTCATTTATTTTTTTAAATTTTTTAAATTTTTTAAATATGTTTGGGGTTTTGAAGGGTTTTAGAGTTTTTAGTGACTTTTAGGGGTTTTATGGGTTTTTAGGGTTTTAGAGTTTTTAAGGTTTCTAGGGGTTTATATTGTTTTTAGGTTTTTTATATTTTTTACGGATTAAGTGTTTTGAGGTTTTGATGGTTTTCTTAAGGGTTTTTTATTTTTTTAGGTTTTTATATAATTATTTACTTATCAGGATTTTATGATTTTTACCATTTTAATTGTTTTTGGGGATTTTGTGGGTTTTATGGGGCTTTAGGATTTTCAGGGGTTTTAAAAATTTTAGGTTTTTAGGGGTTTTAATTGTTTTTTGGTTTTTAAGGTTTCCTTAGGGATTTTTTTAAATAGTTTTTTTTTATGTTCTTACGGATTTTTTGTGATTTTTAAGGATTTTTTATGTTTTTTGTGTTTTTAGGGATTTTCAGGGTGTTTAGGATTTTTATGATTTTTTGGGGTTTTAGCATTTTTTATCCTTTTGGGATATAAATATTTTTTTAGATTTTTTCAATAATTTTAGGGGTTCAAAGGGTTTTTAGAGTTTTTAGTGGTTATTTTGGGTTTTTATGGTTTTTACGTTTATTTTAATATTTTTAGGGGTTTTATGGTTTTTTGGGGTTTTAGGGTTTTTGAATTTTTTATAGTTTTTAGGGGTTTTATGTGTTTGTATATTTTAAGGTTTTCTTGGTGTTTTTAAGGGGTTTTAGTATTTTTTTTTAAATTTTAAGGATTTTTAGGAATTTTTTTTAGGAATTTTATGGTTTTTATGGTTTTTCAGTTGTTGGAGTTTTTTATATTTTTTGGTATTTCATAGTTTTTAGTGTTTTTGGGTTTTTAGAGTTTTTTAGTGTTTTTAGGTTTTTATGGTCTTCTTAGGGTTTTTTATGTATTTAGTGGTTTTTACATTTTTAGGTATTTTTATTTTTATTTTTTGGATTTTTATGTTTTTAGGTTTTTATGGATTATGTGGGTTTTTATTGTTTTTTTTGGGTTTTGGGTGGATTTTGAATTTTTAGGGGTTTTAATGTTTTTTATTTTTTTTAATATTTTAGTTGTGTAGAAGTTTTTTATATTATTATTGGTTTTTAGGGTTTTTATGGGTTTTAGGGGTTTGGGTGGTTTTGGAGGGTTTTTGAGTGTTTTTTGGGACTTTTAGGGTTTCTAAGGATTTTATCTTTTATGGTTTTCTTAGTGGTTTTCCAGGTTTTTAGGATTTTTAAATTTTTATGTATTTTTATGGACTTTTTATTATTTAAATGTTTTTTTGGTTTTTTTTGGTTTTTTAGGGATTTTGAGTCGTTTTAGTTTTTTTCGTTTTTTAAGGTTTTTATCATTTTTTGGTTTTTAGGGGTTTTATGCATTGTTATGTTTTTGATGTTTTTATAGGTTTTTAGGATTTTTAGAGTTTTTTTTATATTTTTAGGGGTGTTTAGGGATTTTTAGGATTTTAGGAATTTGAGGGGTTTGATAGTTTTTTTGCAATTTTAGTGTATTTTTGATTTTTTATGGTTTTAAATGATATTTTTATTGTTTTTTAAAAAAAATAGTATTTTAAAGTAGTTTAGAGTTTTTAGTGGTTTAGCGTTTTTTATGGTTTTTAGGGGTTTTATATTTTTTAGGGTTTTAGTCTTTTGTACAGTTTATATCATTTTTATTTTATTTAGGGGTTTAAAGTTTTTTTGGGGTTTTCTAAGAGTTTTTTAGGGATTTTAATGTTTTCTTAAATATTATGTATTTTTAGGTTTTTTTTATGTTTTTTTGGTTTTTAGGGTTTTTAGGGGTTTTGGGGGTTTTTAGTCTTTTTTATGTTTTTAGTGTTTTTATGCTTTTTTCAAAATTTTACATGTTTTTTTTCTTTTTAGGGTTATTAATGTTTTATAGAGTTGTTTATGCGAGTTTTTCGAGTTCCCCAATGTTCATAGTGTAGCGGGGCATATGAAAGATAAGATTTGGTAATAAGTTCCAGATGATGGGTTTGTATATTGGAAGAAAGTAGTCAACCAATGTTATATGGAGTTTAACCTCCTACCTAGACAACACACTCAAGGGAGGGTTGTGATAGAAAACCCACACAACAACTCAATTGGGTTGAGGTATGAAATTGGGGTCATTGAGATCTTGAATCTAGACTATGTCACTGGTATTGAACAATACATTCATGAAAACCATGATTTCATATCTATGTATTTCTAGGTTTTTTTTAAATTATTACCTTCCTTTTCATGGAGTTTCTTAATGAATTCTTTACGCCCTTTTGCATCAATATTAGTTGATTCATGTATAGGAAACAAGACTATATCAACAAGGGAAAATGGGTAAAATCTGTAAACAATTTCAAAAATAGTATATTGAGTAGTAGAATGATTGGCCCTATTATATGTGAATTCCACATGTGAGATACTCTCCTCCCAATTATTGATATTCTTCAAAAAAATTGTCTGCAAAAAGTACGATAGTGGTCGATTCACCACCTCTGTTTTTCCATTGGTTTGTGGATGATAAGTACCTGAGATTAGTAAATTTGTGCCCAATTTTCTCCATAAGGTCTTACAAAAGCAAATAAAGAATTTTGTGTCTCTATATGACATAATATTCATAGGAATTTCATGGAGTTTGCCTAATTTCTAAAAGAAAATCTTTCAATGTTAGTGGAATCGTCTATTTTTTGACTTGGAATAAAATGTTCTATTTTAGAAATCTGATCCAACACAACAAAAAGGAATATATACCCTTTTTATCCTTGTTAAACCATCAATAAATTCCATCGATATGTCATCCCAATGGGTGTTGGGGATTGGGAGAGGAATACATAATCCATGTGGTTTTAGTTTTTATTTGTATTTATTGAAGGCGATGCACTTTCCAAAGAATTCTTTGACATCTCTAGACATCCTAGGATAATAAAAATTCCCACTAAGAACACATAGAAATTTTAAAACACCAAAATTTCCAATTAACCCCCCATAATGTGACTCTTTAGTAAAAATAAATGGATATATAAATTAAGAATACAAATATCATCAATCTAAAATAAGAATCCATTAGGAAAATATACATTTTCCCAACTAACCCCAAGATTACAATGACCATAAGGTTCACTAAAATCACTATCAGTGTCATATAAATCATTAATGTATTAAAAACCATGGAGTTTAAAATCCATCAAGTATAAAAGAGAATATATTCATGAAAGTACATCATCTATAGTATTTTATTTACCCATTTTATACCCAATGACATATGGAAATGATTCAATTAATTCCAACCATCTAACATGTATCCTATTTAGTTTATGTTGTATCCAAAGGCATTTAAGAGCCTGGTGATCAAAATGGATCACAAATTATTTTTCCTGAAGATAATGTTGACATGTTTCTAGTAATCTAAAAAATACATATAACACTTTATAATATGTATCATAGTTTAGAGTTGGGCCATTTAACTTCTCACTATATAAATAAATAGGATTACCTTCTCTTAAGATTACTCATCATATTACAATTCATCTTGCATCACAATCTATTTAAATGGTCTTATCGAATTTCGAGAGAGAAAGAAGAGGTACGTGGGTAAGTCTCTCTTTGAGTACTTACAAATCCTTCTCTTGAGTTTTCCCCTATTTTAAAGGAATGTCATTCTTTGTCAAAAAATTCAATGGTGTTTCTAGTGTGACGAAGTCCTTCATAAATATCATATAAAAACTTGAAATCCCATGTACACTTCTTACCTATGTAATGGGGGTGGGAGTTAGCAACTCTGGAATAGAATTTATCTTCTCAATATCTACCTAAAATTCATCACTGGTTACTAAAAATCATTGGAAAACAATTTTATAAAGGATAAATAAACTATTTTTAATTTTTATAAACAAATTTTATTTTCTTAACACCTTAAGGACTTTTATTAAGTGATCTATGTGTTCTTATAATGTCCTCCTATAGAATAAATTATCATCAAATTAATCTATGTTTTTTTTTCAAAATCTGCACTTAATACATGATTCATTAACCTCATAAATATGCTAGATGCATTGGTGAGAAAAAATGGAAATACTAGCCATTCATAAAGTCAACGTTTTGTCTTAAATACAGTTCTCTACTCATCTTCTTCATTAATCATAACCTGATTATATTGACTTGTTAAATCATTTTTCACAAAATAGTATACCCATCTAACTAATCTATCATATCATCTAACATAGGAATAGGATGACAATACATATCCATGGATTTATTGATGTACTTATAGTCAATTTACTTTCTCCATGTTCTCCCCTTCCTGGGAATTAAAAGTACTAGTACAAAAAAAGAGACTAATTGTCTCTCTAATATAGCCCACATCTAACAAATATTTAACTTTCCATTGAATTTTGTTTGTCTTCTCTAGGTTGGTGTGATATGCAGTGCAGTTTGGTAGTGAAGCTCTGGTATGAGGTCAACTTGTTTTTCAATACCACTAATGGGTGAAAATCGGATGAAACCTCTTCAAGAAACACATCATTAAATTTATTCAATAAACACAGAAAAACATGTGGAAAATGATGTCACGACCTGACCCTACCCAGGCTCGAGCTGAAACTACCCCAAGCCCACCTTCATAGTCCAGGGGCTGGCGATAAGTGCCGAAGGCTAAACAACTCGGGGAGTACTTTACCTGAGTACCTGTACACACACACACGCAACACACTCAAATCAAAAGTACAGAGTAAAAAAAGACAAGTAAAGAAAAAGGGAAACTACTATATATATAACCCACAAAGTGCATCGACCTCTAAACAGTACCAGAAGGTGTTAAGGTAAACTGAAAAGAAAAATGGGAAAAAAACGTGCCCAAACAGAAAAGTGCCACAACCCGGCAACAGGTAACAAAAGAAAAACAGCTTGAGGGGTCCTCCCACCTGGAACCTGACTATGACCACCGCACGTGGTTTGACCTCTCGAACTCCTAAGCTCCACTAAATTCACAACCAACATTTCCATTGTCTGCAAGGGCACACCAAGTGTGGGCAAATCCCAAGCAGGGGTGAGTATAAAAATACTCAGTAGGATACCCCGAAGGCTCAAGGGAGAAACAAAGGAGGAACCGGAGGGTGATCAGTAGATTGAACAGGGGACAATAAAGGAGTACAACCGAAAGTGAAGTAAAGTGTACAGTAAAGAGTCCAGCTCAACCCAACAAGATAAAGTAGGTAGACTCGTCCAGACACAAGAAGCTAGAAATGGTGAGAAGATGAAATTCTCATCGGGTCTTCGCTACCTATATCAGGAGAGTAGACTCGTCCAACCACGAGAAGCTAGACACAGAAAGCATGTGGCATACCCCGCGTGTATTCACCTCTCCTGGAAGGAGAGTAACCAAAACCCAAGAAGTGGGTGATGTAACAAGGTATACATATCCATATGCTCTATAAAGAATCCCAAGCAAGATTGTAAGGGGATCCCCATCCCGTAGCTCAGACCAAGAAAGTGAGTCGCCATCTGTCTCAGAAGTTTCATAATCGATGCCCAGCATCCCACACGTCTACCCCGAACTGCAAGCCAAGGAGCTCAAATCACCGCACCTCAACACTACCCCCTTTGGGCGGCACTGACTCGCCCGCACGGTTTTAGGCCACGTCATAAGGACGCATCCTGGTGGGGAAAGCGCCCCTCGTACATGAGAGTTTTGGGGAAATTCAAACAGCACCTCGTCACTACCCTGCAGTAGAGAGGTCTTATCAAAGTCAAGTTGTCACATCACCGAACCATAAAAACAAGGGTCCCGCTCTAGTAGTCACGGAGTAAAGCCACATACTAGCCTAGTATAAAGGACTGAGTCTGGAATGCCGACGGGTGACCCACTGCCCAGCCCTTCTGGAGGGTAAACCTTAATACATCGTTTGGTGACCCACTGCCCAGTCCTGCTGGAGGGTAAACCTTAATACATCATCAGGTGACCCACTGCCTAGCCATGTTGGAGGGTAATCCTTAATAAATCTTCAGGTGACCCACTGCCCAGCCCTGCTGGAGGGTAAACCTTAATACATAATCAGGTGACCCACTACCCCGCCCTGCTGGAGGGTAGACCTGGAATAAGTCGACGGGTGACCCACTGTCCAGCCCTGCGGGAGGGTAGACCTGGAACAAAACGACAGGTGACCCACTGCCCAGCCTTGCTAGAGGGTAGACCATCAAGATTCGTCCAGTGACCCACTGCCCAGTCTTTGCTGGAGGGTAAACCCTGAGAAGTAAATGAGCAACCCAATGCCCAGCCTCACTGGAGGGTAAACCCGAAGAAGCTGATGAGTAACCCACTGCCAAGCCCCACTAGAGGGTAAGCCCGGAACTTCTCTATCCATATCTACTGGATTGTACAACACTGGCCAACAGAACACGGAGTGGGTATCGTGCAACAACCCAACTCTAGAACAAAACCAGGGGAAACCACTCAACCTTGCTGATCTAAACCACCTTGAACAGGAGGACCCTCTATGTCGCGATAGGTCAAAGGTACGCAAGGCAGAACATGACACGCACATGGAGCCCACACGACGTGTTCCCCCAAGCCAACTCCAACCAAGCGCACAAACGTTCTCAGGTATAAACAACCACATGTACCTCCCAGTGTTCTCGCATACTCCCAGAGTATTCCACGTCTCCAGCCTAAAGGCTAACATGCACACAACCCCCAACGTCAACACAAAGGCGTGATCGTATCAACTCCAATCTACCACCGCAATGACTACGGCACATCCAACCACATCTCCTTAAGTATTACACCACTCACATGAGAGTGCATGCGATCACACGCCAAGGTTCCTCTACAAACATAGTAGGAAGAACTGCCACCTGTACACCTTTCATATTTCCACATTTAATAAGATCATGTAAGAGGCTCGGCTCACCTGAACAGATTACACCGTTGTAATCCTCGTAGAAAAACACGTGAGATAGACTACTTAATTGCCTCAAACAGATATCCGACGGAAAAGTCTCCAACACCACTTTACACCCGAACGGCGTCCCGTGATCCCAAGCCTCAGCCCCAAAAACAGTCGTGTGCATCGCACCATTGTGATCCCCTCGGGAAAACACGTAAAAAGGACTAATCACTTGAGCGGAACAAATATCTGGAGAAAACGATGCATTCTGGCGCACATCACCCGAGCGGTGCTTCGTGGTACCTGCATCCTGGTCCCGAAACACAACAAACAGATCGCACCATGTCAATCCTCTTGAAAAAGTACACAAGATGGACTCTTCACTTGTCCAAAACGGGCACCCGGTGATAAAGCTGGAAATCAGCGTCAACTCTCGAAACGGGCCCCACGGGGCATGCACCAGCGTGCAAAATTAGAGTGGTCGGATTGCTCCATTGTAATCCCCTCAGGAAAACACCCAAAGACGACTGCTCGCACGCTCCGAACAGACGTCCGATGAGAATGTCTCTAAACGCTGCTCGCAGCTCGAAGGACGGGTCATGAGGCCCACACCTCAACTCTGGTTTCAACACCCAAAACCACACTGGTAAACTTTACCTCGACACCAGGGTCCCAACGCCGCTGACGGCGCTCAAATTGGACGTCGGATGCATTTGCGCCGCCCAAAACAAGAACCCCCAGAGAAAACTTCATTCCACTTAAAGGCGTGTCGTGCCACCGAACTCCCGTCTCAGGAATTAAAAATTCCCGAAACCATCTCAAAAAGTTCCCCTCGATCCAAGATATGCGTCGCCGTAGATGGAACGCGAAACATACGCCCTTAGCGGAAAATACGGGCTTCCGAAAACTGAGGGGGCAAAGCCCCTTGGGCTGGACAGGCATGGGCCGACCGGTCCACCCGGTCTGGACCGGGCCGCGCTGGCCGGCCCGGCTCACTGCGCCCGGCCCGTGGCTTGGTCGCGTGGGCCGGCGGTGAACCCGGTCCACCGCTTGGCCGACCAGATGAGGTCGGTCTCCGCGTGACGACCCGCACGATGCGGGTCGTGTTCCCCCGCGTGGTCACACGACGCGACCCCGGTCCACGGCGGAGCGTTGCGGAGCGACGCTCGCCATCGCCTCAGCTAGCACCACGGACGACTCTTCTCATGCCGACCCCTGTTGCCGAGGTGCCCACCACCTGTAGCTCGCACCGACCATGCCTCCGCCTGAAGATGCCACCGCGTGGGGATGCCGCTGTCGCCTGGAGGCGTCGCGCCGCCGCCTAGACCTCGTCGGACCGCCGGAGAAACCCCCAAAAACCCGCAACTTTCTCTAGACGATTGCAGACACCACAGAGCTCGGATTTTGAGTCCAAAATAAGAGTAGGAAATCTCAAAATATATACTACGCATATATGGGCCTCTCTCAACAATTAGGCAGTAATTTGACTTGTAAATTTGTGTTCAAAGTTATGTATGGGAATGAAAATAAAAAACGCAACCTCCTACCTGTTGGGGCATTTCTCGACGCTTCACAGAGGGTCCTCCACTACTCCGCTGCCTTTACAGAGGGGAGGAGGAGAGGAGGATCTTACTCCTTCATCGTTGGGAGCTGTTGGCACCAGGGAAGAAGGGGGAGAGGAGAGGAGGGGTTAAGTGTTTAAATAGAAACACACTTAACCACCTGCCCGTCGGCCCGAACCCGAACTTCCAGCAGGGTAGAGATTAAGACTCCCCTAGGGAAAACACCACCTCCTAAGCACAATGGCAGTCTCGAAATATTAATCTGAGACCCTGTTCAAAAGTTATTAAACTTAGCGCCCGAGGCCGCAAAATTACGAAAACGCCCCCGGGGCCATTTTCCACTGACGACCCGTGCCTGCAAAACATACACCCCTCCTAGGGTAAATGGAACACTCTAAACTCAAAGGAGCCCTCATATTCCCAATCTGAGCCACCATTTAAGAGATACTTAGTTTAACCATTAAACGAATAAATTAATTATTTAATTTATCCGTTCCACGCTCTGAAAGCGAGCGAGGGGTCCAAACGTCCTGCGCCGACATATTTTATGTCGTTACAATGGTAAAAACCCCATTCTGAACCCATACGTACACTCATATTTAGGATCTGAAGCATCGTTTAAAATTTATCCTATTTATTTGGCGTGCCCCGTGTGAACGCACTGAAAATTTAATTCCGGACACTCTGTGGCTCGGAATCGCACGCCATCTGAAGGGGTTACTCTGGAATAACATCAAGAATATTCCAAAGTCTTTTAAAACCAAAAACCAGGTTCTTACATCATTCCCTCCTTCAAGATTTTTATCCCTGAAAAGCAAAACCAGGGAACAACTCAGGGTACTAAGCCCGCACTTGGCTCTCCCATACCCAGAAGAACTTTTCCACTGTTATGTGCCACCACACATAGACCAAAGGATTTGATCTGTTCATGCGGGGTCTGCCCTCGCCAATGACTTGCATAGGAGTACACACAAATCTCATCAGGTAAGCAACGCGGGAGACGTCGTGCACCCACTCTTGCCTTTGGGGTTAGGGAAAGGTGGTGGGGAACCTCGCCATCCCTTTGCACGGTGTCAAAAGGCCCGATGTCTCTCGGGGGTAGCTCACCTCCCTGAGGGAACCTCTACGTCGCATGCCGCGACTAGAATCACCACCTGCACCTAGAACAAGGCCTGGTGATTCCCTCCTTCAGAACATCCATATGGTGAAACACCCACAGATATTTGGTCACACAAGATTTCACAGTCGATGTCCCAAGACTAAGACTCTCTTACATGCTCAAAAGGAAAAAGAGTTGCCACCATCGACTAAAGAAAAAGGTCCCACGCCTTTTTACCTTACCAACACAGGGTTACACCGACTCCCCGCATCCCCTAGTAACACCCCAAGCAAGGACCAGGGAGGAAATCATTCCACACATAGAGTCTAACAATTATACTACAAAAAATAGAAGAGTTGCAGAGAATACCTATTATCACCTCATACTATGCAGGATCATAGACATCCAAAGCTCGCGGTTGTCCGCAGTCCCAACTGTCAGCTCCCGGAGCCTGTCGTGGACCGCCTAGTGGTGATGAGAAGATCTCATAAATTCGTCCCCCACTACCAGCTCCTCCTGATCCATTGCTAGCACCACCTCTCTAGGTACTAATCCGGTCATGGAGATGCCTCTATCACAGTGGCTCACCTGCTACCTGCTTGAAGCTCTCTGCATGCCTTTTCAGGTAGTCCCTTGCCAGGTGACCTCGCCCATCGCAAGCATAGCAACGACTCTTTCTAGGCCGCACTGGTGCCCTCCGGCGCCACTGTGGTGTATGACCATGCCCCTGAGCCCAGTTTTCAGAAAGTCTCCTGCGTCGAGGTTCTGCTTGCCGACGCCCGCTAGTTGCGGCAGACGTCTCAGCTCTAACGTGCCTGCTGCCACCACCAACTCTAGAACGTGACAGGAAGCTCTCTGTCACCAGCACCTGGTCTAGCACCTCGACATACGTGGAAATTCCAAAGGGTACTATGTCAGCACGAATCTCTCGGTGGAGACCCTACTCAACCTTCTGCGCTCAGATGTTGTCCTCATGGACCAAGTCCGGGTAAAACCGTGCACGGTCTGCG
This sequence comes from Viscum album, assembly GCA_963277665.1. NCBI lineage: Eukaryota > Viridiplantae > Streptophyta > Magnoliopsida > Santalales > Viscaceae > Viscum > Viscum album. Next base: position 1,784,818,138 of record OY728132.1, on the reverse strand, counting down.
AAACTAGCCGCGCACTCGGCCACCATCATCCCTCCCTGCTGAAACTAAAGGAGCTTCTGAATCCAAACAGAGCGCAAGAAAGAGGGAAAAAACTCCTCACGAAACAATAACTGAAAGTCGCCCCATGGAAGCGATGACTCATCAAGAAACTGAGTCACCAGACTCCACCAACACCAAGCTACTCCACGAAAAAGGGTGTCTTCCAAAGCCTCTCTCTGATCTACCGGAGTCTGCACAAGCCTAAAAAGGTGAACCACTATCTCAAACCAAACCTCTGCTGCATGAGGGTCTATCTCACTACTAAACCTCAGCGGTCTCTGCCGCTGGAACTCGTGGAGTGCGCACAACCTGCGCTCAAGCTCAGCCTGCTCTGCTGAAGATGTCTACTACTCAACAGGTGGGGGTGCTGCTATCGGCCAACCCGGTGAAAGGGGCTCACATGATGGGTCCTGGACTGAGGCCTCATAGATCACAGGTTCGTCTTCACGCCCCAAAGCTTGTATCTTGGATGGCTGTCTTTGCGGAGACATCCTGAATATTATCAAGGAGTGCCGCGATCAAATGAGCATATATGTATATACCAATAACAACGATGGGGAGATGACTCAAGAAGGACAGTCAAAGACTCAATGCTATGTGATGGACAAACCAATTTTCCCTGCAACAAGTGCCTTAGCATGCCAAGTCGGAAAGCAGGTTATCATGGTCCTAGTGAATGGATACGTCGGTCGTCCCACCATCACCAGACTCCCTGGACTGAGAGCCGCTCTCGAGACACGTTAACACTGTTTTTCCCTAAATCTCAACCAATTACTTTTATTTTAGGGACATCCGAACAATGTTCCATGGAACGAACCACCTCTGATACCACCTTATCACGACCCGACCCTACCCAGGCTCGAGCCGCAACTACCCGAAGCCCACCTCCATAGGCTAGGGGATGGTGACAAGCGCTGAAGGCTAAACAACTCAGAGAGGCCTTTTCCTGAGTACCTGTACACACACACACACACAGAACACTCAAAGTAAAAGTGAAGAGTAAAAAAAAGACAAGTAAAGAAAAATTAAAACTGTTATATATATAACCCACAAAGTGCATCGACCTCTAAACAGTACAAGAAGGTGCTGAGGTAAACTGAAAAGAAAAGGTGGAAAAACACACACCCAACCAGAAAAATGCCACAAACTAGAAACATGTAACAAAAGAAAAACAGATGGAGGGGTACCCCCACCTGGAACCTGACTACGACTACCGCACGCGGTCTGAGCTCTCGAACTCCTAAGCTCCACTGAAGTCAGGACCAACCTGTCTGTCATCTGCAAGGGCACACCAAGTGCGGGAAAAGCCCAAGCAGGGGTGAGTATAAAAATACTTAGTAGGATACCCCAAAGGCTCTAGGGAGCAACAATGGAGGTACCAAAGGGTTATCAGTAGATCGAATAGGGGAAAGTAAAGGAGTACAACCGAAAGTGTAGTAAAGAGTACAGTAAAGAGTCTAGCTCAACCCAAAAAGATAAAGGAGGTAGACTCGTCCAGACACAAGGAGCTGGAAACAGTGAGAAGATGAAATTCTCATCAAGTCTTCGCTACTTATAGCAAGAGAGTAGACCCATCCAACCATGAGAATCTAGACACAGAAATAATGTGGCATACCCCACGCGTCTTCACCTCTCCTGGAAGGAGAGTAACCAAAACCCAAGAAGTGGGTACTGGAACAAGGTATACATATCCATATGCTTAATCAATAAGCCTGAACAAGATTTTAAGGGGGTCTCCATACCGTAGCTCAGCCAAAGAAAGTGAGTCACCATCAGTCTCAGAAGTAACCATCATCGATGCCCAGCATCCCACATGTTTGTCCCGAACTGCAAGCCAAGAGGCTCAAATCACCACACCTCAACACTATCCTCTTTGGGCGGCACTGACTCGCCCACACGGTTTTAGGTCGCGTCACAAGGACGCGTCTTTGTGGTGAAATCACCCCTCGTACTTGAGAGTTCTGGCGAAAGTCGAACCACACCTCATCACTGCCCTGCAGTCGAGAGGTATTCTCAAAGTCAAGATGTCACATCACCGACCCGTAAAAACAAGGGTCCCGCTCCAGTAGTCATGGAGTAAAGCCATAGATTAGCCTAGTATGAAAGACTATGTATGGAATGCCGACAGGTGACCCACTGCCCAGCCCTGCTGGAGGGTAAATCATAATATGATATCAGGTGACCCACTGCCCAGCCCTGCTAGAGGGTAAACCTTAATACATCATCGGGTGACCCACTGCTCAGCCCTGCTCAAGGGTAAACCTTAATACATCATCAGGTGACCCACTGCCCAGCCCTGCTGGAGGGTAAACCTTAATACATCATCAGGTCACCCACTGCCCAGCCCTGCTGGAGGGTAAAACTTTATACATATTCAGGTGACCCACTGCCCAGCCCTACTAGAGGGTAAACCTTAATACTTCATCAGGTAACCCACTGCCCAGCCCTGCTAGAGGGTAGACCTGGAAGAAGTCGACAAGTGACCCATTGCCCAACCCTACTGGAGGGTGTACCTGGAACAAAACGACGGGTGACCCACTGCCCAGCCCTGATGGAGGGTAGACCCTCAAGAGTCATTGGGTGGCCCACTGCAGAGTCTCTGTTGGAGGGTAAGCCCTGAGAAGTAAATGAGCAACCCACTGCCCAGCCTCGCTGGAGGGTAAACCCAAAGAAGCCAATGAGTAATCCACTGCCCAGCCCCGCTGGAGGGTAATCCTAGAACTGATCAGGCCATCTCTACTGGATGGTACAACACTGGCCAATAGAACCCAGAGTGGGTATCGTGCAACCACCCAACTCTAGAACAAAACCAGAGGAAACCACTCAACCCTGCTGATCTAAACCATCGCGAATAGGAGGACCCTCTATGTCGTGATAGGTCAAAGGTACGCAATTCAGAACACGGAACGCACAAGGGGTTCACACGACGTGTGGCCCCAATACAACTCCAACCAAGCGCACAAACGTTCTCAGGTACAAAAAACCACATGTACCTCCCAACACTCTCGCATACTCCTAGAGTATGCCACGTCTCCAGCCCAAAGGCTAACATGCACATGACCCCCAATGTCAATGAAAATACGTAATCGTATCAACTCCAATCTGCCACCTCAACGACTGAGGCACAGCCAACCAAATCTCTTTAAGCAATACTTCACTCACACGAGAGTGCATGCGATCACACGCCAAGGTTCCACTACAAATATAGTAGAATGAACCACCACCGGTACACCTTTCATATTTCCACATTTAAGAAGATCGCGTAAGAGGCTCGGCTCGCCTGAATAGATTAAAACTTTGTAATACTCACGAAAAAACATGCGAGATAGACTACTTACTCGCCTCAAACGGATATCCGATGGAAAAGTCACCAACACCTCTTTATGCCCGAATGGGGTCCCGTGATCCCAATCCTCGGCCCCGAATATAGTCGGGCGCATCACACCATTGCGATCCCCTCGGGAAAACACGTCAAAAGGACTAATCACTTGAGCGGGACGAATATCCGGAGAAAAAGATGCATTCCAGCACTCCGCAAATGAGCGGTGCTTCATGGGACCCGCATCCCGATCCTGAAACACAATGAACGGATCGCACCATTGCGATCCTCTCAAAAAAAGTACACAAGATGGACTATTCACTTGTCCAAAACAGGAACACGGTGATAAAGCTGGAAATCACCGTCAACTCCTGACATGGGCCTCGCAGGCCCGCACCAGCGTGCAGAATTAGAGTGGGTGGATTGCACCATTACAATCCCCTTGGAAAAACACCCAAAGACGATTGCTCGCACACCCCGAACTGACGTCCGACGAGGAAGTCGCTAAACGCTGCTCGGAGCTCGAAGGACGGGCCGTGGGGCCCACACATCAACTCTGGTTTCAACGCCCGAAACCATACTGGTAAAATTCTCCTTGAAACCAGGGTCCCAATGCTGCTGATGGCGCTCAAATTAGAGGTCGGATGCGTCCGCGCTGCCCAAAACAAGAACCCCTGGAAAAAACGTCATTCCACTTAAAGGTGTGTCGTTCCACCGAACTCTCGTCCCGGGAATTCAAAAATACTGAAACCATCTCAAAACGTTCCCCTTAATACAAGGAATGATTCACTGTAGACATCACGCATAAAGGACGCTCGTAGCAGAAAATACGGGCGTCTGAAAACTGAGGGGGCAAAGCCCCTTGGGCTGGACCGGCCTGGGCCGGCCGGTCCGCCCGGTCTTGTTCAGGCTGCGCTGGCCAACCCGGATCACTGCGCCTAGCCCGCAGCATGGCCAGGCGGGGTAGCGGTGGACTCAATCCACCGCTTGGCTGATCGGCTGAGGTCGTTCGTCGAGTGACGACCCACGCGACGCGGGTCGTGTTCCCCCGCGGGGTCGCACGACGCGTCCCTGGTCCACCGAGGAGCGCCGTTGGTCGTCGCGTCAGCTAGCACTACCGAAGACTACGCCCATGCCGACCCTCACTTCCGAGGAGCCCGCCTCCTGTAGCTCGCGCCGACTACGCCTCCTCCTAAAGACGCCCCCGTATGGGGATGTCGTCACTGCCAGGACCTCGTCGGACCGCCGGAAAACCCCCAAGAACCCGCAACTTTCGCCGGACGATTGCGGACACCATAGAGTTCGGATTTTGATTCCGAAACAAGCGTTGGAAAGCTCAGAATATTTACTACGCAGATATGGGCCTCTATAGACAATTAGAAAGTAATTTGACAAGTAAATTTGCGTTTGAAGTTATGTACGGGAATGAAAATACAAAATGCAACCACCTACCTGTTGGGGCGTTGCCCGACGCTTCACGGAGGGTCCGCTGTCGTGCCGCTGCCTTGCCGAAGGGGAGGAGAAGAGGAGGAGCTTCATCTTTCATCGTTGGGATCTGTTGGCGCCAGGGAAGAAGGGGTAGTGGAGAGGAGTGGTTAAGTGTTTAAATAGAAACACACTTAACCACCCGCCTGTCGGCCCGAACCCGAACTTCCAGCGGGGTTGAGATTTAGCCTCCCCTAGTCCAAACACCACCTCTAGAGAAAAACGGAGGTCTCATAATTTTAATTCGAGACCCCGTTCAATATTAATTAAACTTAGCGACCGAGGATTCCAAAATATGAAAATTCCCCTGGGGTCATTTTCCACTGACGGCCCGCGCCCGCGAAACTTACACCCGTCCTAGGATAAACGGCACGCTCCAAACTCAACGGTGACCTCGATTTCCCAATCTGAGCCACCTTTTAAGAGATAATAAGTTTAAACATTAAATGAATAAATTAATTATTTAATTTATCCGTTCCACGCTCCGAAAGCGAGCGAGGGGTCCAAACATCCCGCGCCAACATGTTTTATGTCGTTACTAGGGTAAACACCCCATTCCAGACCCATATGTACACTCAGATTTAGGATCTGAAGCACCGTTTAAGAGTTATCCAATTTATTTGGTGTGCCCAGTGTGAACACACTGAAAATTTAATTCCAGCCACTCTAGGGCTCGGAATCGCACACCATCTGAAGACGCTGCTCTGGAATAACATCAAGAATATTCCAAAGTATTTTACAACCAAAAACTGGGTTCTTACAAAGGATATTTTATGTCATTAGTGTTTAGAATTTCCTATTTTCACATTTGTACTAAATGTTTCTTTCTAGTAAATCAGGGCTTCCTAGACCTAAATCCTTTTTTTCAACATCACACATTTCTCTCCTCTCAAATATTTTTCCTTCTTGATGTTTCTTTTCTTCATATTTCTTTTATTCTCTCATTTTCTCTTTTCCCCTCATTCTCTTATTTTTCATTTTTTCTCCCTTTTTCTTTATCACTCATTTTTTAATTTCTGAAAAAATGAGATATTCCAAGAAAAATTGGGGGACACGTGTTTGATCGTTATAGGTTCCCCTCTTAGTATAAATGATTGAAGGTTTAGGAACCCATCAAGAGTAACACACTGATCATACTTCCATGGTCAATTCAATAGTAAATAGAACACCTTAATAAGAAAAAATTGTATAATACCTAATATTTGTATTTACTAATGGTGAAAAATATCTTCACCTATTTGGTAAACTTTATCTATCCACAATAATTCAACCACTGAAGCTGATATAGATATTGATGCTTCAAATATGGATGTCCTAACTTCTCCACCAACTCGGTGTTTGCTACATTACTATAGCTTTATCTATCAATAATAACACTAAATACATATACATTAATCTTTTAACATGTATTAAAACATTTATCCAAATACTCCTTCCATACAATGTTTATTTTTTCACGAAGGATTCTCATATTGATAAGAATATCACCATCTTATGAAAATTTTCCTTTATAAATTTTAGGGGGATTCCTACTCCTCTGTATCCGAGATCTCTCCATCGGTCTTCCATTTTCAATTTTTTTATGTTCATGGTATGTTGGTTTTGGAATTAAATAGTCATTTGACCCCTTCCTTGACATTTGAAACATCTAATATCCTCATTCCTTACTTGTTTTGTCTCAGTATTAAATTTCTTCAGTGGAAGAATTGCCTTGTCACTTTTTTGATAAATCACCTATTTTTACATTGAGGGTTATCCAATATCCTTACTTGAATTTCTCTATGAAGTGAAAGTTGTAATGGGTTTTCTCATTTTCTACTCCTTTTGATTTGTTTATAGATCTTGGGGTCTTGGTGGATCATATCTATTATCTCAACATGGTGGTACATCTCTACATGATTGGAAATATCCTAATTGATCCCATTTAAGAACTGCACCATGGTTGCCTCTATATCATCCTAAATGTTTTCTCAAATCATGTAAATTTTCATCTCTTTGTATTAATCATCAATACTCTTACTCCCTTCTGTGAGGCATTGATGCTTGTTTTGGAGATATCTATGGTAGTGTGAGGGAACAAATCACTTCCCCACAGAAAACATCATCTCTTCCCAAGTATGGATATGATTTTCTCCATATCAGCCTCTCTACTTTTAAAATTGATCCCTCTATATTCATGAATGATCAACGAATTTAAGGATTTCATGTTTTACGTTTTTCTCCTCATAATAGGTATAACATGAGAATAGTTTTTTGATCCATATTTCCCATTCCATGTATGCTTCTAGATCACTTTTACCTTTAAACGAACATACCATCACCTTAATACCTCCAAGGATGTCATCCTTATGTAGTCTTCATTGGCCTCCTCTTTGTTATTGGAACATTCTCCACATTTTTGGTACATACTCAAAATCATCATCAAATTTCACTATCTATTCATCTATAATGTAAGGGAAACATAGTAACAGAACATGATGTGGGTTATCATGGATCATCCTCAAGCATGGTTGACTCTATAGGTTTTCAATTATCTCATGTTTCACTTCTTAATTTCTATCTAGAATCTTCTTAAAATGGCTCAACAAATCATGAATTTGGATTGGTGTAGCTTCCAGTGTGGCATATCTACTTTGAATTCTTTCATCACAAGTATGTGAAAATCTCTTCCCACAACATTCTTCCGTGATTTGCAGCATATAAAACAAAGATGAAGAGAAACACATGCAATGATACAAAAAATAACTCTCATACATGTCAAGATACATGTACACACAAAATTTGTACACACTCACACACAAAAAGATATACATGCTCACACACACAGGGATTCACACTCACGCATGAAAGATATACACACATGAACACAAGGATACAAACTCGCACAATAAATATATACACACTCATGAACACATGGATTCACACTCACATATGAATATTATATAGACTAATGAACACAATGATACACACACATGAGTATTTATGATTATTTCTCTCCCCTCACAACAATAAATTTAGAACCCAAGATCTTATGAAATCTAATAAATTATTTGGGGTGATCATGTGACAATAATCCTTCCCAAATAACTATTGTGTTGGGGGATGGATTAACACCACCCATTTAAGTGGTAAAGGGTTATAAAATAGTAGAGGGTGGAAAAGAGGGTATAAAATATGGTTAAAGAGTGGGAAATGGTTGATGGTTGTAATAAAGGGTTTTTTATTGATTGTGAAAGATAATAAAAATTAATAACAATATAAGAGAAACATAATATAGGGATAAAGTATAATTATGAAGAAAGTGATTTATGGAAATGTATAATGCTAATAATGTAAATCACAAAGAAGAAGTAATTATATCCATTTTTTCAAATTTCCCCAAAATATTTTTACTTAGTGTTTTAAGGAATACGATGATGAACTGGGAGTAAGATATATATTTTCTGAAATCTCTCAATATATGAATGTTCTTATTTTTGAAAATAAAAAATTATGTGGTGAGAGAATTTGATTTTTTTAGATACTGATCACATATAATGATTTAAAAGTGAAAATTAGATAGATAAATAATTGGTTCAATGTAACATATTTCAATCTTCCACAACATTGTCCAATTCATGAGTTTTTTATATAAAAAGGGTTTTTTTTGTTTCTATAATGGCTGGATAATAAGGTAAGATAAGAAGGGTATTGGATATATGGGATAAAAAGGGCGATATATGCCTATCATGTCAACCGAATCTCTAATACTAACTGACACGAGATGCTCAGGGTGGCTCGATCTTCATAGTGTATGGTGAAAAATGATTGAGAGGGTTCATGTCTAAGTGGTAGATGATGGGATTGGATAGTGGAAGAAGGTAAACAACCAATATTATATGGAGTGTGACCTACTACTTAGACAACACATACAATGGATGGATTTGATGAATAATGTACAAAACAACGCACATGGGTTCAGACATGAAATTGGGGGATTTACATATTGGGATCACCAGTCTAACTTGTAGATTTATAAGAAAAAATACACAAGATAAAAGGAAGAATGTAATGATCATAAAAATGAAGAGAATAAACTCACAATGTTTCACTAATGAAACTTTGAATGATAATACAATTTCTTTGGGGTGGCTATTTATATCCAAGGGGTGATACAATAGCGATGGTTTTAATACCCTAATTTCATAATTTCTAAAACTAATTCATTCCTTTAATTTCAAAATAGATAAAGTATACCAAATTCTTTTGAGAAAATTAACACTTAACTTTATAACTATTACCCATTGGATTTTAATTTGAGTGCCTATCCCATATGATCTAACTTTAGTGTCCAAATATTCTATTCTAGAATTCTCTATATGGGAAAGGCTTCCAAATTCATGAAAACATGTGGCACAATCTTTAAAAATCATGTTTGGGGTTGAATAATTGAGATAGTAGGACCATTTGCTTCATCCATACATGGTGATATCCATTTTCACTTTAGTGAAAAACGATGGGCACCCATTATAGCATTCTACCACTTTAATAACCCCTTGTGTCATTGGGTGTTTCAAATATAATTCCTCTTCTCAAGAAATCGACTCAGTGTCTAATACATCATTCTCATCATTTTTTATCATTTTAAGGGTCTAAAGAGTTATTATAGTTTTTAGTGGTTTTTAGGGTTTTATGGGGGTTTAAAGGGTTTTATGGATTTTTTATGTTTTTAAGGGGTTTAGGGGGTTTAGTCTCCTTTAAGGATTTTTAGGGTTTTAATTGTTTTTAATATTTTTAGGGGTTTAAAGGGTTTTTAAATTTTTATGGTTTTCTTAAAGGATTTAAAGGGTATTAAGGTTTTTTACCTTTTTATGTATTTTTAGAGATTTTTTTGGATTTATGTGGTGTTTATTTTTATAGGGATTTTGAGGAGAGGTTGTGTTTTTTAAGGATTTTAGGGTTGAGTGTTATTTAAAATTTTTGGGAATTTATGTTTTTTTTATAGTTTTCTTATGGATTTTAAGGATTTTTTGATGTTTTTATTTTTTCAGGTATTTTAACTGATATCTTCTATTTTTATGTGTTTTTGGATTTTTAAGGATTTAAGGGTTTTTAGGGGTTTTAGGGTTTTTATGGTTTTTTAGGTTTTATATTTTTCTTTGTTTTTAGGGTCATTAAGGTTTTTGGAATTTTTTTAATGTTTTTCAAGGTATATAGCGTTTTTAATGTTTTTAGTGGGTTGTTAATGTTATTTGTGGTTTTTAATGTTTTTGTGCATTTTAGGATTTTTAGTGGTATTTAGGTTTTTATAGGTTTTCTTATGGGTTTTTGGGGTTTTTACGGTTTTTTATGTTTTTAGGTATGTTTAAATTTATTTATATTTTTTTTGGGTTTTTAGGATTTTTATCGATTTTGAGGGGTTTCTGGGTTTTTATGATTTTTAGGGGTTTTAAGGGTAATAGTGTTTTTGGATTTTTAAGGGATTAAATTGTTTTTTGGTTTTTATGGTTTTCTTAGGTTTTTTTCAGGGTTTTTTGGGCTTTTAAAGTTTTAATGGTTTTTTTGGGTTTTTAAGGATTTTTATGGTTTATAGGGATATAGAGGATTTTTAGGGTTTTTTGATTTTTAGGGTTTCTTTTGGATTTTTAAGGGTTTATTGTATTTAGAGTTTTTAAAAATTTTAGGGGAATAATGTTTTTTAGAGATATTAGTGGATTTTATGGTTTTATGGTTTTTATTATTTTTAGGGTTTTTATAGTTTTAAGGGTTTTTAATCATTTTAGGGTTTTAGGGTTTTTTAGGGTGGTTTATGATTTTTAGTTTTTTTGGTTTTTTGGGGTTTTAAGTGTTTTTATGTTTTTAAGGGTTTCTGGAGGTTTTTAGGATTTTTCACATTTTCTTATGTTTTTAAGTATTCATTAGGAGTTTGTTTTTGTATTTTTTGGGTTTTTATGGTTTTTACGATTTTTAGCATTTTTTCGGTTTTTAGGGGTTTAAAATATTTTTAGGTTTTAAAGGATTTCTAGTGGATTTCTAAGTTTCTAGGGGTTTTTAATTTTTTAGGGATTTGTATGTTCTTTTTGTTAAATTTTGGATTTTTTTTGTTTTTTATTGATTTTAAGGGTTTTAATATTTTTAAGTATTTTATGGTTTTTTTGGTTTTTTTGGGTTTTTAGGTTTTTATTTTATTTGATATGGTTTTAAAGAATTTGGGTTTTTCTAATGACTTTTATGGTTCAAAGTGTTATTAGGGTTTTAATGTGTTTTTATAGGGTTTAGGGGTTTTATATTTTTTAAGGGGTTTTAGGGGATTCAGGGTTTTTAGGGCCGTTTTAGGATTCTTTAGCATTTTTAGGTTTTTAGAGGTTTTAAATGTTTTTAATGTTTTCTTAGGGTTTTTTAGGTTTTTAGTGGTTTTATGTTTTTTACATTTTTAGGGATTTTTATGGGGTTTTTAGAATTTTTATTGGGTTTTATGGACTTTGAGGGGTTTTTAGTGGGTTTAAGGAATTTTTTTCCTTTTTTAAGTTTTTATAAGTTTTATGGTTTTTTAGCTTTTTAAGAATTATTAGGGGTTTTTGTGATTTTTTATAGTTTTAGGGAATTTTAGGGATTTTTTAGAATTTTTTTATAGGTCTTAGAGATTTTGAGGGATTTTATGGTTTTTTAATGTTTTATGGTTTTTTGTGTTTTAGCATTTTTTAGTGTTTTATGGTTTTTAATGATTTTTAGAGTATTTTACATTTTATGAGTTTAAAGAGTTTTTAGGGTATTTATTTGTTTTTAGGATCTTTATGGGTTTTATTTTTTTACAGTTTTAAGGGGTTTTATTGTCTGTTTAGGGGTTTTAGGGTTGGTAGAGTTTTTAGGTTTTTTTGAGCTTTAAGTGTTTTAGTGTTTTGAGGCCTTCTTAACGGCTTTGATGGGTTTAAGGTTTTTTTAGTTTTTTAGGGATTTTTTGGACCTTTTTAGTATTTTTTTATGGTTTTTGATAAATTTTAAGGTTTTTTTGGTTTTTTTGGGTTTTAGGGTTTTTTTGGGTTTATAGAATTTTTAGGAGATTTAAGTGTTTTTATTTTTTAAATTTTTTTCTTAAGGGTCATCAATGTTTTTATGTTTTTTATTTTTCTTGGTATTTTTATGTATTTTTTATGGTTTTTAAGATTTGTATGGGTTTTATTGATTTTGAGGGTTTTTAGGGGTTGTTAGGGTTTTATGGGTTTTGGGGTTTTTTTGAGATTTTTAGGTTTTTAAAGGTTTTTACAGTTCATTAATGTTTTTAGGGGTTTAAATGTGTTTCTAATTTTTCAGTGGGTTTTTAGGAATTTTATAAGGATTTTAATGTTTTTAGGGGTTTATGGGTTTTATAGGTTTTAGGTTTTAGGTTTTATAGGGTCCTTTTGAGATTTTTAGTGTTTTTAGCATTTATCAGTTTTTTAGGGGTTTTTGTCATATTTTTGGAGATTTTATGGTTTTCTTAGGGTTTATTAGGGTCGTTATGTTTTATGGTATTTTTAAGGAATTTTTAGGTTTTTATGGGTTTTTTTTGGAATGTGAGGGTTTTGAGGGGTTTTAGATTTTTTTTTGGGTTTTTTGGTGTTTAAAGTGTTTTTAGGTTTTTAAGGATTTTTAATGGTTTTAAGTGTTTTTAGGGGTTTTTACATTTTTATCAATTTTTAATTATTTTTAGTATTTTTATAGGTTTTTAGTTTTTTAGGGATTTGAGGGATTTAACTGTTTTTAGGGTTTTTTTGTTTTTAGGTTGTCTTTGGGTTTTAAGGGATTTTTTGAGTTCATTATGGGTTTAATTATTTTTTTGAGTTTTTTTAACATTTTTAGGTGTTTAAAGGGTTTTCTGAGTTTTTAGTTGTTTTTAGGTATTTTATGGGTTTTTAGGTTTTCTATGGTCAGAATGGTTTTTATTATTTGTTAGTATTTTTAGTGTTTTAGGGTATTTTTAAAAAAATTTGGGGTTTTTTCATTTTTTAGGTTTTTAGTGGGTTTTATGTGTTTGATGGGTTTTAAGGTTTTCAAAAGGGGTTTAGGGTTTTTTGTGTTTTTACGTATTTTTAGGGGTTTTTATGAATTTTATGGTTTCTTAGGGATTTTATGGATTTTGAGGGTTTAGTGTTTTTTAGTGTTTTTTGATTTTTCAAGTTTTTAGGGGTTTTAAGTTTTTTAGGATTTAAAGGTTTTATTATGGGTTTTTAGAGTTTTTTGGGTTTCTTACTATTTTATTGAATTTTATGGCTTTTAGGATTTTTATGGTTTTTAGAGTTTTTATTTATTTTGAGGGTTTATAGGGTTTTTTTTGGGTTTTTTGGTTTTTTGGAGTTTTTAGTGTTTTTTGATTATTTTTAGGGGTCTAAAGGTTTTAATAGTTTTTAAAAAAATTTAGGGGTTTAAAGGGTTTTTAGTGTTTTTCGTGGTGTTTGGTTTTTTAATGTTTTTAAGGTTTTTGGGTGTTTTAGGTTCTTTTAGGGTCTTTAGGGATTTCGGAAGTTTTTGGGTTTTTAGGGGTTTTATGAATTTTTATGTTTTACATTTTTCTTAGGGATTTAAGGACTTTTTGGGATTTTGTAGGATTTTTTCATTTTTAGGAGTTTTAGGGGTTTTATGGGGTTTAGGGTTTTCATTTTAGGAAATTTTGGGGTTTAATGTGTTCTTATTTTTTTAGGTTTTTATTGGGTATTTTCACTTTTTTTAGGGTTTTTGTACCTTTTTAGGGATTTTTAATGATTTTTATATATTTTAATTAAATTTTTGTGTTTTTCGGTATTTTCAGGGGTTTTAGGGTTTTCTGGGTTTTAGGTGTTTTTATGATTTTAGACGGGTTTTACATTTTTTTACATATTTCAAGGATTTTTTTGGTTTTTATATTTTAAGTGGTTTTAAGCCCATTTATGTTTTTAGGTATTTTTAAACTTTTATAGATTTTTATAGATTTTATAGTTTTTTAACATTTTTAGGGAGTTTGATGGGTATTAGTGTTTTTATGGGGTTTTTCGGGTTTTCAGAGTTTTAAGGTTTTTTAGGGGTTAATGTGTTTTTAGGTTTTTCAGGTTTTCTTTGGGGTTTTCAATGTTTTAAGGGTTTTTTTAATATTTATAGATTTTATGGATTATTTTTATTTTTATGTTTTATAGAGTTTAAGGATTTAAGGTTTGTAGGGCATTTATGGTTTTAGGGTTTTTTATAGTTTTGGGGATTTATTTTGTTTTTTGGGATTTTGGGGTTTAAAATATTTTTGGTGTTTTTTAACATTTTAGGGGTATAAATGGTTTTCAAAGGATTTAGTGGTTTTTTAGGGGTTTTACAAATTTAAAGGGTTTTTTATGGTTTTTATAGATTTTATGGTTTTGGGATGTATTTGGGTTTTTTTTGCATTTTTAGGTTTTTTGGGGGTCTAAGTGACTTTAGGATTATATGTTTTTCATAGGGGTTTTCAGAGGTTTTTTTGTTTTTTTGGATTTTAGGGATTTTTTATATTTTTTATTTTTGTAAAGGTTTTTTGGGTTTTTTAGGATCTCTCGTGTTTTTAGGGTTTTTAGTGTTTTTAGTGTTTGGATGGTTTTTTTGGGATTTATGGGTTTTTTTGAGTTTTTATGTTATTGAGGGGTTTTAGTGTATTTTAAAATTTTAGGTATTTAATAATGTATAGAGATTTTAGTGGTGTTTTAGTATTTTTATGTGTTTTTAAGGGTTATAGTGGTTTTTATGGTTTTTAGGAGTTTTCAGAGTTTTAGGGTTTTTTATGGTTTTTTATGGTTTTAGAATTTTAAAAGTTTCTTTATACAGTAAACTGTATTTAAAATTTTGAGAGTTTTTAGGATTTTTTTGGGATTTTTAGTGAATTTTTGGACCTTTTATTATTTTTAATGATTTTTATGGTTTTTAGAGATTTTGTGGGTTTTAGGGGTTTTTAGCGTTTTATGGTTTTTAGTGTTTATTGGTTTTTTGGGGTTTTAATTGACTTTATGTTTTTATGGTTATCTTAAGGGTTTTCTGGGTTAGTAAAGATTTTTACATTTTTAAGTTATTTAGGGTTATTTAGGGTTTTTAAGGGTTTTTATGGTTTTTAGGGATTTATAGGGTTTTTTGGATTTTATGGTTTTTCAGGGTTTGAGGTGTTCAATTGAGTGTTTTAGGTTTTTAACCTTTCTTAGAGTTTTTTTGACATTTTTAGGGGTTTAAAAGGTTTTTAGAGTTTTTATTGGGTTTTTATGGAAAAGAAGGCTCGGGGTTAGGATATTCCTGACTCTCCCCAAAATTATTAGAGAAAAGAAAGACACTGCAGACAAGGGAGGGGCGGGGTCAATCAACCCACACCCAGAAGCCCTTAACAAACACACACCCAAAGAACATAGAAAAGAAACCCAAAAGAAGCACCAAGCATCCATCAACAGCCCATCCTTGCACAGGATCTACCAACCTTCATCACCATCATCATCATAATCCGCACTAGGGGGATCTCCCTCGGAACCATAACCGGAGGCTACATCAGAGTCTACTGATTCCCATTCAGAAGAGTCATATTGCTTCAAGAAATTGGCATAGTACTCCCTTAACCTCATCTACTCCACATTCAGTTGTTTCTTGGCAGCCCTTTCACCTCCTCAAGAGGCATTTTCCTTAGCTTTGCAGGATTCTCTTGTGGACACAGTCTTTATCAAGGATGAGTAGTCCTTCCTTGGCTTCCTCCTTTTTGGATCAACATGGATCCCAAAAGGATTGTTTCCCTTCCTGGTGGCCTCCTCGAGCATGGACCTATCCTTAAGAACCATATCCATGTTGTGATACATCCTACTATTATCCTCTTGGACTTGATCGAGAATGGAGGGGGATTCCTAGTTAAGTGAACAGCCCGCAAGAACCTGAGGAGCATCACTCTGCTCGAAAAAACCCCCCATCCTTTGTCCCTCCCCCTGAACAACGGCCTCCTCCAGGTTCTCTATAAACCCCTGCTCCTCCACCCTCTCCTGCATAGTCAAATTATCCCTACCAACAGTCTCCTCAAGCACCACCCCAAATGAAAGTAAGACCATTTCAGATAACCTTCCACCAGCCACCCCTTCGCGACCAGTCTCTCCCACCACCACATTGGGCACCTCTGTTTCAGCACATACCACCAATCCCTGCATTGCTAGATCCCCTTGCTGAGAGGACTCCCCCGGTTTGATCACCTCCTTTAGTTCCTGTTGAGCCACATCCTGCTCAAGCTCTTGATGTCCAAGAGCCTCTACATGATTAGAAACTTCAAAGAAAGCAACATGCCCAGTGCCTCCACTATGGTCAGCAGCAGCCATATTCTCGTAAATTGTATTAGCCCCCAGGGTAAGGTCTTGCTTCAGTATCACAACAGCAACAACCAGATTGGAGCTCGCGGCCATGCCTCTCAGGTCTGACTCCCCAGAGGACTGTGTCCCAGGTTCAGCATTATCATGCGGCCTTGCCTCTCTTTGTAATTCGCCTTCTCCAGCAAGAACTGACGTCTTCACAACGGCCAGCGCTTCCTCATTGGAAGCCATAGCCACCTCCCCAATGGTAGGGCCAACCCCAGGTGATGGAGGTTTCACCATGCCATCACCAGTGGGCATCAACCCCTTAGTCCCTAAAGACTGTGAGGGAGTCTCTACCAGGATGGGATCAACAGCTACTGCCCCGGGTTTATCAGCAGAACATCCATTGCTATCATCCTTCCTCAACTCCTCATCACACCTCGAGAGAAGTAGACCAAACCCAGCGTCCCCACCCTATTCAGTCACTGGCTGTCAAGAAAACTCCACCATAACGTCCCCAGCCTCCTTTACATCATGGACCGCCATAACAGCACAAATAGGAGCCGTTGAAACAGAAGGACCCATCCTCACCTCTTCATGACCCAACCCGAGCTCTTTAGATCTTTTGATCCTACTCCTGCAGTCACTCCAGAGATGACCCATTTTCCTGCAGGAGTAGCAATAAGCCACTGATGATTCAAAAAGGACTGATTTCTTGTATTGGAATTCCTTTCCCACAGTAATCTAGACATAATCAACCATCCCCTTAGATGCATCCACCTCGGCGCAGATCCTTGGGGCAATGGGGTGGGATATTTCTTGAGTTCTACTATCAGAGCAAAGGAAACAACCCACCATATTTCCCAGCATACTCATAATAGAAGGATTTTGGAATGGTAGCGGGAGTTCAGGAAACCTGACCCATGTAGCATACATCGGTGAGTCGCGGTTCCTGTGAAGATAAAAAATCCACCTGAACAGAAACAAGCGGATGCCATTGATGCAGTGAGGATCCGAAGACCATGCACAGATCAAGTCTTCCTCTGAGGAGAAGCGAATCATGATCTGATGGCCATCAAGAAACCCTACCATAATGCGATCCTTTAAATTCCAAGATTTTAAAATGAAGTTATCGAAGGAGTTCACTGAGGGGCGTCGATTCACAAATCCGGCGATCAGTGTCAGCCTATGAAGCACAGAGGCCGCATGAAATTCCAAATCTGAAAGAGAATGCTGACGATATCCTTCAAAAAGGTCAGGGACCTTCGGACACAACTCAATCATTGGAAAAGGTAGAAGAAAACTGGAAGCAGGGGGAGCAACGAAAACAAGGTCCTGATCATACTTAGGCGAGGAGACCACCCCCAAAGAAGGGGGAGGTAGGACCACGGCATCTGTCACCGTCATGGCCTCGACGGGGAGTCGCCATCGTCAGGGTCGGGAGCGCGCAGGGGAATATCCATCCTCATCTATTGGGTTTTTATGGGATTTAGGTGTTTTATGGTTTATAGATGCTTTTGGGGGGTTTTGGATGTTTTTGGGTTTTATGGTTTTAGGTTTTTTTTATCATTTTTATGTTTCTAAGGTTTTCTATGGTGTTTTCATGGTTTTTAACATTTTTTGGGATATTTTTGTATTTTTATTGTTTTTTAGGTTTTTTAGGGATTTAGAGGGGTTTTATGGTCCTCTGAGTTTTTATGTTTTTTTGGGGGGTCTTGGGTAATTTTTTCAATTTTTAGGGGTTTTGATGTTTTTATGGTTTTTTAAAAAATTTAGGGGTTTAAAGGTGTTTTTTAAATTTTATTGATTTTTGGGATTTTTATAGTAATTTATGGTTTTTTTATTTTTATGTGTTTTTATATTTTTTAAGGGTTTAGGCTTTTTAGGGACTTTTAAGGTTTTTAGGATTTTTAGGTTTTTAGGGGTTTTCATTATTTTTAGGTTTTTAAGGTTTTTAGGGTTTTTCGTATTTTTTTTGTTTTTAGTTATTTTTAGTTTTTATGGGTTTTAGGGATTTTATGGTTTTTAGGGTTTTAGTATTTATAGGTTTTTAGGGTTTTTAGGAATTTATCATTTTTAGGGTTTTAGGGGTGTTAAGGGTTTTAAGGCAAGGAAGATGTGAGGGCCAGGCTATTCCCGGCCCCCCAAATTTATTAGAAAGAAAAAAGAGACACAACAGACAAGGGAGGGGAGGGGTCAATCGGCCCACACCCAAAAAACCCCTTACAACCCAAGACGCAAAAGACCCAAAAAAATCAAAAGAGAAAAAAGAAAAAACACACAAAGCCAAGCAACCACCACCACCATCCAGTATCAACCATCATCCAGAAGCTCACAGCTAACCAACGATTAGCATTCAAACTCAAATAGAAATCAGCATCCAGCAACAACACAATCATAAACCACAGCTTCAGCAACTCCCAGCTCAGCAGCAACCAACATCCAACATCATAATTTCCATCATCCAGCGCATTCCAGCATCCAGCAGCACCGCATCTAATCATCACAGTAATACAGCAGCAGCTACACGTCCAAACCAACCAGCCCCAGCAACCAACATCACCAAAACCAACATCGCAACCAATCACAACCAACAACATGAAACCACAGCACGAGCACCTCAACCAAACATGGCCATCATCACCTCCCAGCAAACAATGACTAGCAACTCCATACACACCATTTCCAGCAACTAACATGTTAACAGGGACAACAACCCTCACATCCAGCATACCACAGTAGACAGATCCCGAACCAAACCACAGTATCCAGCACCCCAACTTCGAGAACCAGCACCAGTAGCGGTTCTCATCCCATCCATCCACAACCAAAAAGTAGGAAAACTTTTAATGGAGAGGATTCAATCCAGAAAACCCAAAAATGAAATAGTTGACAACCAAAAGGACCAGAACATAGCAAAACCAAAGCAAAACCACAGTAGCAGGAGGTGGCCGCAAATCCAAAGAACCAGCTCGAGCAAGAATCCATACCAGAGTGAATACCTGCATATTCTCTGAAATCCACAGATCGGACCCAGAGCGTGACGACCTGAGAAGAACCAAGTCAACAAATTTCAGCACAGAGTCCAGGAATGCCAAAACAGAGACATCCCACCATGAACCGGGAATCATTGAAGGAACCTTGGAGTCAACGAACATAAACAGATCCCACTGCAGAGATTTTAGAAATATCAAGATCGAGCAATTCCATGCTGAAACCCGGAGAAAGAAAAACCTCTGGAAAAATTGAAAGTCACCAAACACCAAGAAACCAGAGGATGCCGCCGAGGTCCATCGAAGCCGAAGGGACTAGGATCTACAACGCAGCAACCCAAAGCACCCATATCTGACGTGCTCCTTCACAGACAACACCTTGATTCCAGATCTGGACATCTCCGCCAAGCCAAAGTAGGGCCATGCTAGGAAGGGACGAGAACCCGACCACTCCTCCAATAATCTGAAGCATTGCACATCGGGAGGTCCAGATCTGACCCGGTCAACAACAACATCCCTCAATCGAGGCCGACACCCGAGAAGCAGGCGTGACACCGATCTAGAAAAACCGCACTGCCAGGGGAATCAGCTACGCTGAGAGGACCAAATCAGATCCCAAAGCCTCCGAGAAGGAAACTCCACACCGGAGGAATCACACCGCGAAGAAAAATGCAGGGAAGTCTGAGCACGAGAGGGTCCAAGAGAGACGGCCTCCATCCAAGGGTTTTAAGGTTTTCTTAGAGATTTTCAGAGTTTTTAAGGGTTTTTTACATTTTTGGTATTTTTAGGGATTTTTTTAGGACCTTTATGGTTTTTAGTGTTTTTAGGGGCTTTATGGTTTTTAGGTTTTTATAGGGGTTTTATGGATTTTATGCTTTTTTGGGTTTCTAGGGATTTTTTGATTTTTTTGATTTTGACAGTTTTTATAATTTTTTATTCTTTCAGGGGTTTAAATGGTCATTATAGTCTTTAGTGATTTTTAGGGTTTTAATGGTTTTTAAAAGCTTTTTATGGTTCTTGGGGTTTTTAGTGGCTTTTATGGTTTTTAGTATTTTAAGGTTTTTATGGGTTTTAAGTGTCTTTAGGGTTTGATGGTTTTCTTTTTATTTTAAAGGATTTTTTAGGATTTTTATAGTTTTTGAGGGTTTTGATTGTTTTTAGTGTTTTTCAGTTTTTTAGTTCTTTATGTTTCTTTAGTTTTTAAGGATTTCTTAGTTTTTTTATATTTTTTCAGATTTCTTAAGATTTTATGTTTTTTAGGGTTATAAGGAATTGAAGGGATTTTTTTATTTTTATGGTTTTAGTTCCTTTATAGTTTTTTTCGGTTTATTTTATTTTTTGGGGGTTTTAAGGTTTTTTTGAATTTGTATGGTTTTTAAGGTTTTTGTAGTTTTTTAACATTTTAAGGGTCTAATAGGTTTTTTTTTGTTTTTAGCGGTTGTTATCATTTATTTGGGGTTTTAGGATTTCTATAAGGTTATTAGAATTTTTCATGGTTTTTATGTTCTTTTTAGGGTTTTAGCACTGTTTATGTTTTTAGGGTATTAAGTGTCAGTAATCATTTAATGCTTTCATAGGGGATTCCAGTATTTTAGGGTGTTTTAATTTTTTAGATATTTTATGTCTTTTTTATGATTTTAATAATGTTTTAAGGGGTTTAGGTATTTTGAGGGGTTTAGGGTTTTTAATGGATTAAGGTTTATTTATGGTTTTTATACTTTTTATGTTTTTAGGGGTTTTAAATGTGTTTAGGCTTTTAAATTTTTGTTTTGGGTTTATGGGTTTTTTTACATATTTTTTGGAAATTTGAAATATTTTTAGGGTTTTAGGTTTTTTTGGAAATTTTTGGGTTTTAGGATTTTTATGGTTTTTAAATTTTTTAGGGGTTTTAATTATTTTTATGTTTTTAAGGGGTTCTTAAGGTTTTTTAAGGATTTGGGGTATTTTATGTGTTTAGGTAATTTTAGATATTTGTTGGGTTGTTATGGTTTTTAGATATTTTGGGGATATTTAGGGTTTTTAGGGGTTTTTATGGTTTTAGGGTTTCAAGTTTTTTTGGGTTTTAGGGTTTTTTTATTTTTCATGTTTTAATGGTTTTCAGAGTTTTTAATGTTTTAGGGGTTTAAATGGGTTTTGAAAAGGATTAATGGGGTTTTTAGGGTTTTAGGGTTTTTATATGTTTTTATGGTTTTCTATTATTTTTATCCTTTTTAGGGTATTTAGGGGTTTTAAGGGTTTTTATATTTATAAGTTTCTCTTATGTGTTTTTCAGTTTTTTAGGGTTTTTTACATTTTTATGTATTTTGAGGGATTTTTAAGGTTTTTAGTGTTTTATGTTTTTATGGGGTTTTAGGGATTTTTGGAGTTTTTTAGGGATTTTTAACATTTTTAGGGGTTTAAAGGGGTTTTAGATTTTTTTAATTGGTTTTTTGGGGTCTTATTGGGTTTTAGGGGTTTTAATGGGTTATAAGGGTTTTATAGATTTAAAGGGATTAAGGGTTTTTTTGTGTTTTTTAGGGTTTTTATCATTTTTCTGGTTTTAAGGGGTTTTAAGTGTTTTTTGGTTTTAATGGTTTTCAAAGTGTTTTTTAGGGTTTTTATATTTTTAGGTATTTTTTAGTGCTTTTTTGGGTGTTTATTTTTTAGGGATTTTTAGGATTTTTAGGTATTTTTAAGGGTTTTGTGGGGATTTATGTTTTTTTGAGGGTTTTTGGGTTTCTATTTCTTTTAGATATTTTTAATTTTTTTTCTAAAGGGTTTTTAGATTTTTTTGTAGGTTTTATGGGTTTTATGCATTTTTAAGGTGTTTATGGGTTTTTATGGTATTTAGGGGTTTTAGGGTCTTTTGGGGTTTTAAGGTTTTTAGTGTTTTAAGGGGTTTAGGGGTTTCATGTGTTTTTAGGTTTTTAAGGTTCTCTTATGGGATTTCAGGGTTTTGGATTATTTTAAAATTTTAGGGATTTTTTAATATTTTAGGGGTTTTATGGGTTTTAGGGTTTTTAGGGATTTTGAGGGTTTCAGGGTTTTTATGATTTTTATGATTTTTTTTTTGATTTTATGGTTTTTTAATGTTTTTTAACATTTTTAGGGGTCGAAATATTTTTGACTTGTTAGTGGGTGTTTAGGGATTTTATGGGTTTTTAGGGTTTTTAAGGTTTTTGTTGGTTTAATTGTTTTTATGGTTTTATTGTTTTTATGGTTTCTTAGTATTTAAGGATGTTCTGGGTTTTTAGAATTTTATTTTTTATAGGTTTTAAGTGTTTTTTATGATTTTTTGGGTTTTTAAGGTTTTTTTTATGCGTTTGTGTGTTTTTATAAATTTTATGGTTTTTATTTTTTAGGGATTTCGAGGATTTTTAGGGGTTTTATGAATTTTTTCAAGATTTTAGTGCTTTTATAGTTTTAGGGGTTTTATGGTTTTTAGTTTCTTTAAGGGTTTTTAGTGTTTTTAATTTTTTTTAGGTTTTAAGGTTTTCTTAGGGCTTTTAGGGATTTTTTGATTTTTTTTAGTTTTTATGGTTATATGGATTTTGAGGGGTTTTTAGGACCTCATTGTTTTTATGGGTTTTTAGGATTTATTTTGAGTTTTTACCGGTTTTATGGTTTTTAGAGTATTTAGATTATTATTATATTTTTTTGAGTTTTTTGGGGATTTAATGGATTTTATGGGTTTTTAGGATTTTTAGGGTTTTTAGGTGGTTTAGTGCCTTTAGGGTCTTTTTATTTTTTTAAGGGTTTTAGCATTTTTTTAGTTTAATGTGTTTAATGTGTTTTTAGTTTTTTAAGCCTTTCATAAAGTTTTTTCATGGTTTTTAGGGTTTTTTATATTTTTTTGCAAATTTTTGGTCTTTTCAATTCTTTTTATAGTTTTTATCGTGTTTAGGGATTTGAAGAATTTTTAGCAGTTTCTTAGGGTTTTGGGAATTTTTAGGGGTTTTATGTTTTTTTAGTTTTTATTATTTTCTTAAGGGGTTTCAGGGTTTTAACTGGTTTTTAAATTTTATATATTTTTGTGGTTTTAGTGTTTTTTTGGGAATTTAAGGGTCATTAGGGTCTTTTACGTTCTCAAGGGGTTTTATGGTTTTTTATGTTTTAATGGTTTTTCGAGTTTTGGGGGTTTTAATGTTTATTAGAGTCTTTTACCATTTTTGTGGTATAAATGGTTATTATAGATTCTAATGCGTTTTTGGGGTGTTTATTGTTTTTTAAATGTTTTTATAGTTTTTAGGGGTTTTATGGATCTAAGGTTTTTTGTTTATTTAGAGTTTTTAGTGTTTTTAGCAATTTATTGTGTTTTAGGGGTTTTTAGTGTTTTTAGGTTTTCTTAGGTTTTTCTGGGGTTTTAATGTTTTAGGTATATTTTGGTATTTTTTAGGATTTTAACTTTTTTAGGGTGTTTATGGGTTCAGCGGTTTTTTGGATGTTTTATGGTTTTTAAGTGTTTCATGGTTTTTTGGGGTTTTCTTCAAATTTAAGGGTTTTAAAGGTTTTAAGAGTTTTTTAATATTTTTTGGGGTATAAATGGGGTTATAGAGTTTTTAGTGAGTTTTTATTGGGCGGGGGGGGGGGGGGGGGGTTATTATGGGTTTTAGGGGTTTTAGGGGGTTTTAGGGGGTTTTAGGGGTTTTCAGGTCTTTTAAGGTTTTTTAATTTTTTCATAAAAAAATAGGGGGTTTTAGTATTTGAATTTTTCTTTGGGTTTCTTATGGAGTTTCCTCATTTTATGGTGTTTTTATTTTATATATTTTTAGGTATTTTTTAGGATTTTAAGAATTTTATGATTTTTAGAGATTTTAAGGGTTTATAAAGTTTTTAGGGTTTTTATCAGTTTTAGAATTTTTGAGGGTTTTGTGGTTTTTTAGGTTTTTTAGTTTTTCTTTTCATTTTTCAAGGTTTTTAGGGTTTTTATATTATTATGGATTTTTATGAATTTTTTAGAATATAGGTTTTTCGTTATTTTGAGGGATATTAGGGTCTTTAGGGGTTTTAGGAGTTTAGGGTTTTAATTCTTTTTCTGGGACTTTAGGGATTGTTTTTGACAATTTATTTTTTTAATATCTTTTAGAGTCTTTAAAATATTTATTTTTTTTAAAAGGTTTTTAATTTTTAGTGGTATTTTAGTGTTGATATGGGGTTTTAGGTTTTTTTAGGTTTTAGGGGTTTTATGGTTTTTAGGGTGTTTTGGTTTTTAGGGTTTTTAGAATTTTATGGTTTTTAGGGTTTTAAGAGTTTTAGGTTATTAATTTTTTTTTGGTTCTTTAGGATTTTTTACAATTTTAGTGATTTTTAGGGAATATTTAGGTTTTTTTGGTTTTAGGGTTTTTTTAGTATTTTGGGGGTTTCTTGGTGTTTTATTAGTATATAGGGATTTTAGCGTTTTAGGGTTTTTAGATGTTTTAAGTGCTTATTTTGGCATTTAAGGACTTATTTGGTTTTTTTAGGGGATTTAGGGTTTTTTACATTTTTTGTTATTTTTGGATATTATTTAGGTTTTTATGGGTTTTAAGGTTTTTATGGATTTTGGGTACATTTATGGTTTGTTAGGGTTTTAATGGTTTTTCATATTTTTGGTTTTTTTAAAGTTTTTTTTTGGATTTTTGGAGTTCTTCAACATTTTTAGGGGTTTAAATGGGTTTCATTATTTTTAATGATTTTAGGGTTTTATGGGTTTTAGGGTTTTAATGGTTTTATGAGTTTCTATGGTTGTATGGTTTTTAGGATTTTCAATGAATTTTATGGGTTTTAGGGATTTTTATCATTTTAGGGTTCTTAGGTGTTTTTTGTTTTTTTTAGGTTCTTAGATTTGTCTTAGGGGGTTTTATGTTTTTAATGCTTTTTAGGCCGTTTTAGGCCTTTTTTGGGTTTTTAGTGTTTTTATGTATTTTGAGGGGTTTTTGGGTTTTTTGGGTTTTTTGGGTTTTAGGGTATTTAAGGCTTTTATAATTTTTTAGGTTTTTATCGGTTTTAATTGTTTTTTGGTATTTAAAGGTTATTTGGGTTTTCAGGTTCTTTAGGAGTTTTTAGGTTTTAATGGATTTTTGGCCCCTTTTAGAATTTTTATGGTTTTTTTATTTTTAGGGATTTTTAGGGGTTTAGGGGTTTTTAGGGTTTTTTTGATATTTATGCTTTTAGGGGTTTTAAGTGTTTTTATGTTTTCATACATTTTTAAAGGTTTTTATAAGTTTTTTGGTTTTTTGGTATTTTAGGGAATATTTTAGATTCTTATGTTTTCATGGGATTTAAATTATTTTTAGGGTTTTTAGGGTTTTTATCTGTTTTTTGGTTTTTGGGCGTTTCTAAAGTTATTTTACAGTTTTTACACTTTTATTGTTTTTTATAGTTTTTGGTCAAATTTTTAGTTATTTAAAGGGTTTTTATAGTTTTTAGGGTTTTTATGGATTTTTTAGGTTTTGTGGTTTTTATGGTTTTAGAGTTTTTTTTATTTCTTTTGGTTTTTAGTGTTTTTAGGGTTATTCAGTTCTAGGGATTTTATTTATTTTTTAGGATTTTAATTATTTGATGAGGTTATTTAGGGTTTTTTGGGATTTTTTTAATTTTAGGGATTTTTAAGGATTCTTTTTGGTTTTTAGGGTTTTTAGGAGTTTTTGTTGTTTTTTGGGATTTTTATGGTTGTTAATGTATTTTTTGTATTTAAGGATTTTGTTTTGAGTTTTATGGTATTAAATGGTTTTTAGAGTTTTTTAACATTTTTAGAGGTTTAAAGGTTTTTTGATTTTTTAGTGGTTCTTATGGTTTTTTAGGTTTTTTGGGGTGTTTATGGCTTTAAGGGGATGTTAAGGTCCATTTAAGGGTTTTGGGGTGTCTTGTTTTTTTATTTTTCTAGGGATTTTATTTTCTTTTAGATTTGAATGGATTGTTTTGGGTTTTTAGGGTTTTTACATTATTAGGGTTTTAGAGAGATTTTAGGATTTTTATGGGTTTTTATATTTTTTAGGGATTTTGAGGGGTTTTATTGGTTTTTAGGGTTTTATAATTTTTTCATATTTCATGATTTAATGTTTTTTAGGTTTTATGGTATTTTTAGGGGTTTTTTTGCTTTTAGGGATTTTTTTGGATTTTTTTGGTTTTTCGTGTTTTTAGGGACTTTAAGGGGTTTATTGTTTTTCTAGGGTTTTAGGGGGTTTTTTGAGTTTTAAAGGTTTTTAGTGTTTTAAAGGGTTTTTAGTGTTTTTAACATTTTTAGGGTTTTAAAGGTTTTTTTGAGTTTTTAGTGGTTTTAGGGGTTTTATTTAATTTCAGGATTTTATATAGTTTTTAGGGGGATTTTTGGACTTTAGGGCCTTTCTAGGGGTTTAAGGGTTTTTTACATTTTTTATATTTTATGGGGGGTTTAATTGTTTTTAGGTTTTAATGTTTTTCGTTGATTTTTTAGGGTTTTTAGTGGGTTTTCCTTTTTTAGTATTCATAGGTATTTTAGGATTTTTATGGTTTTAGTGTTTTTTGGGACTTTGAGTGTTTTTAGTGTTTGTTGGGATTTTTTGATTTTTTGTTTGTTAGTTTTTTTAGGGGTTTTTATTTTTTCTAATTTTATGGGTTTGTTTGGGTTTTTTAGAGTGTTTAGGGGTTTTTACGTTTTTATATATTTTATGTATTTACGTATTTTTATGGTTTTTAGGGTTTTTAGGGATTTTGAGGGTTTTTTGGGGTTTTAAGGGTTTTTAGAGCTTTCTAATGTTTTTATAGATTTAACATGTTTTAAAGTTTTTAGTGGGTTTTTGGGTTTTATGGGTTTTTAAGGGTTTTAGGGTTTTTTTATGGTTTATAGGATTTTAATTATTTTTTATATTTTTTAATGGTTTAAAGTATTTTTAGGTTTTTATGGTTTTCTATTGGGTTTTGTGGGTTTTTCAGGTTTTTTATGTTTTTAGATATTTTATGGTTTTATGTATATTTATTGTGTTTTACGTTTTTAGGGATTTTGAGGGTTTTCTGGGTTTTTATTTTATTTGTGTTTATTTGGGTTTTTTGAGTTTTTAAAGTTTTTATGGGTTTGGGGTTTTATAAAAATTTTAGATGTCTAAAGGGTTTTATAATTTTTAGTGGTTTTATGGAGTTTTTAGGTTTTTATGGTTTTTAAGGTTTTTTGTGTCTTTTTAGTTTTTTTTTCTTTTATAAGTTTTAGGAGTTTTAATTATATTTAAGATTTTATGTTTTTCTTAAGGGTTTTTAGGATTTCAATGTTTTTATGTTTTTATGGATTTTTTGGACTTTTTATGATTTTTCTAGGTTCTTAGGGTTTTTAAGGATTTTGAGGGGATTTTTGAGTTTTTAGGGGGTTTTGGATTTTTAGGGTTTTAGAATTTTTTAGTTTTTATTGGATTTATGCGTTTTTCGGTTTAAAATTTTTTCTTAGTGTTTTTAATGTTTTTATTGGATTTATATGTTTATAATTTTTTATTTTTTTTCTGATTTTTTTGTGATTTTTTGGGTTTTGAGGGCTTTTAGGGTTTTTAGGGGTTTTTAGGGTTTTATAATTTTTGTGGGATTTTAGGGGTTTTTAATGTTTTTAATGGATTTAATGAATTCTTATATTTTTAAACGCCTTTCTAGGGTTAAATGGTTTTAATAGTTTTTAGTGGATTATTTGGGTTTTTATGAGGTTTAGGGTTTTTAAAATGTTTTTAGGGGATTTTATTTAATTAGGATGTTTTAGGTATTTATTGTCTATTAGGTTTTTTATAGTTTTTTTAGGTTTTTAGGGGTTTTAAGTGGTTTATGGTTTTTAAGGTTTTCTTAGGTTTTTTAATGGTATTAATTTTTTTTACATTTTAGGTGTTGTTAGGGTTTTTTTAGGATTTTTATTGGTTTTTAGGGTTTTAGAGATTTTATAGTTCTTAGGTTATTTAGATGTTTATATGTTTTGTATTTGGTTTTTATGGTTTTCATAGGGGATTTTAGGAATTTTAGTGGTTGTTATGTTTTTATGGGTTTTGATTATTTTTTTTCGATTTTTATGGTTTTTAGTGATTTTAGATATTTTCATGGTTTTTAGGGGGTTTTGGGTTTTATGGATTTTATGTTTTTACGGTTGTAATGTTTTTTGTGTTTTATAGATTTTTATGATTTTTAGAGTTTCATTACATTTTTTGAGGATTAATGTGTTTTTAGTTTTTTAGTAGTTTTTAGGGTTGTTAATTGTTTTTAGGGGTTTTATGATTTTTAGGGGTTTTATGGATTTTAAGGGTTTTAGGGTATTTTTAGGCGTTTTAGGGTTTTTAGAATTTTTGATATTTTTAGTGGTTTTAGGGGTTTCTAGGTTTTTATGGTTTTCGTGGGGGTTTTTAGCATATTTATGGTTTTTAGGTTTTTGGGGAATTTTACGGCATTTCAAGGATTTTTATAGGTTTTTAGGATTTTTTTTGGATTTTGATGGTTGATAATTTTTTTTGGGTTTTATGTTTTTTAGTGTTTATAGGGTTTTTATGGGTTTTTAGTGTTTTTAGGGTTTTAATGTCTTCTTCAGGGTTTCCTTGTTTTTTTGAGTTTTGTTCCTTTTTATGGATTTTTTGGGCACATTGAAGATTACTATGGGTTTTTGGAGTTTTAAAGGATTTTGATTATTTTTAATGATTATTAGGGTTTTAATGGTTTAATGGTTTGTCTGGTTTTAGGGATATTTTTAGATTTCATGGGATTTTATGGGTTTTAAGATATTTTAACATTTTTAGTGGTTTAAGAGGTTTTAGTGTTTTTAGTTGTTTTCAGGGTTTTTATGGGTTTTAGAGTTTTTATGGTTTTTTGTGGTTTTATGGTTTTTATGTGTTTTTAGAATTTTTATGTTATTTTAGAGTTTACAAGGTTTTAGAGTTGTTTAGGTTTTTAGGGGTTTTAGGTTTTTATGGTTTTCTTAGGGGTTTTCAGGGTTCTTATGGGTTTTTTCGGTTTATAGAGATTTTTATGGATTTTTATGGATTTTTATTATTTTTATGGTTTTAGGGGTTTTGATGGATTTTTAGGATTTTTAGCATTTTATATGATTTTAGGTAATTCATGTGTTTTTAGGTCTTTATGTTTTTCTTAGTGTTTTTGGGTTTTTAGGGTATTTAATATTTTTAGAGATTTTAAGGATTTTTATGATTTTTATGATTTTTGGGGGTTTCGTGGGATTTTTATAGTGTTTTTAGGGTTTTTTTTTAATTTTTTTGGTTTTTAAATTTTTAGGGATTTAAATGACTTTTAATGATTTTAGTGATTTTTAGGGTTTTTATAGGTTTTTAGGGATTTAAGGTTGTTATGGGTTTTTATGGGTTTTAGGGGATTTTAATGGTTTTGGTTATTTTAGGGGTTTTAATGTTTTAAAAATTATTTATGTTTATGGGTTTTAATTGTTTCTAGGTTTTTAAGGATTTATTACAGTTTTTTAAATTTTTAGAGATTTTTAAGGAATTTTTGGATTTTTATACGTGTTTATTGTTTTCAGGTGTTTTGAGGGTTTTTGGGTTTTTAATGGTTTTAAAGGGGTTTTAGTTATTCTTTGAGTTTTTAGGGTTTTTATGATTTTTTATTGTTTTATAACATTTTTAGAAGGTTAAAGTGTTCTTAGAATTGTTATTGGGTTTTATGAGTTTTTTTTGGATTTTTAAGGTTTTTAGTGGTTTTTAAGGGTTTTTATGGTTGTTATATTTTTATGTTTTTCTCTGGTTTTTTGGGTTATTAGGATCTTTTATTTATTTTATGGATTTTTAAGGAATTTTTATTATTTTTTATGGGGTTTTGGGGTTTTATAGATTTTGAGTGCTTTTACGATTTTTAGGGGTTTTTTGGTTTTTGGTGTTATTTTGTATTTTTGAGTTTTTAGGGTTTTTAGGGGTTTTTGAGTTTTTAGCCTTTTTAGGGGTTAAAATGATTTTATGTGTTTTTAGTGATTTTTAATGTTTCTAGAGGTTTAAAATGTTTTTAATGTTATTATTGGTATTTAAGGATTTAGGGTTGTTTGGTTTTAGGGTTATTAGGGTTTTTAGGTTTTTTGGGGTTCTAAGTGTTTTTAGGATTTTATGGTTTTCTTAGTGTTTTTGGGGGTTATATGGTTTTTTATGATTTGGGGATTTTTGGGCCTTTTAGGATATTTTTCGATTTTTAGGGATTCTAGGGATATTGAGGATTTTTAGGATTTTTATGGTTTTATATGTTTGTTTAGGGCAAGGAAGATGTGACGGTTGCACTATTCCCCCCCCCCCCCCAAATTTATTATAAAGAGAAAAAGAGACACAACCGACACAAAGTATGGGAGGGGTGAAATGACCCACACCCAAAAACTCTTTACAACCCAAGACGTGAAAGACCCCAAAAAAAGAAAAATCAAAAAAGAAAAAAGAAAAACACACACAAATCCAAGAAGCCACCACCATCATCCAGCATTAACCAACATCCAACAGCTTAGAGCTAACCAACGACCAGCATCCAAGCTCACAAAATCCAGAATCCAACACCAAGCACCAGCAACAACAATCACCTTTAATCTAGTTAGCTTCCAACAAATCACACCTTCCATCAGTAAGCGTCTTTTCAGCAAGAAGACTCACCACCAGCAATATTGAATCGTTGGCACCAAAATCGCCAGCTTCCACATCATCCATCACCACCACGCCAAGTAGGTCCATTTTCAGTAGAATAGAATCACCAACACCAGAAACAAAGACATCATCTGCAACGTATCTCAGCCAGAAAACAAACATTTCCGCATAGCGCACCCAACATCACATCCAAGGGTGATGAACTGTCATCTCCTCAGCCCAAAGGGCCCATCCATCAACACAAAGACCGTAAAACACAACAAAAACCCAGCACCTCATATCATGAACAGAAAACAAAACCAGCATCTCGGGACCAGAAAACCCACTTTGTCACCATAGGAATGAATAAAAAAAACCAAATCTCAGAAGAATGCGAACCCACCAAGGTCATCAGCTAGAAACAGGCTCCAACCAAGATTTTTAGCAGAATACAGGGGACCAAAGGAACCATTTTGGTACCCTGAAAAACTGTAGACCAGAAAATCATCCAGATTCTAGCATATCTTAAGCCACCCCATGTCAACACTGAGAAATATAGACAGATTCAAGGGACCAGAAATCCAAACCTGAATCTTCAACGCAAGTCGTTGACCATTAGATCTAATCGTGCATGCCATTGGACCAAGTGCACCACAAATAGATCGATTCAGAGCCCTCTGTATCCTCCATCTTCCATGACGCATCTCGGAGCAATAACAAAGCTCTCCAAAAAATGGATCTTCCTGGAGAGATGACCGAAGAACCAGCATTCGAGAGAACCAGAACATCGCACTGCACCTTTGCTGAAGCTTGTCACCATCTTCCATCACACAGTCGTTGGGGATTTATGTTTTTTTTAGTTTTTATATTTTTTATGGATTTTTAATTTCTTTTAAACATTTTTATGGGTATAATTGTTTTTTATAGTTTTAATGGGTTTTTTTGTTTTTCGGGTTTTTTTGGTTTTTTATGGTCTTTTAGGGTATTTAGCATTTTTAGGTTTTTAGGGGATTTAATTTTTTTATCTTTTAAAAGTTTTATTATGTTCTTTACATTTATGTATATTTAGGACTTTTTAGGGTGTTTAGGGATTTAATTGTTTTTTTTTTGTTTTTAGGTTTTTATGTGTTTTTAGGTTTTTATGGTTTTTATAGGGGTTTTTATGATTTTATGTTATTAAGGAATTTTATGGTTTTTGGGTTTAGTGGGATTTTGAGGGGGCTTAGGGGTTTTTAGGGGTTTTTTGAGTTTTTAGTGGTTTTTAGAGTTTTTATTGGTTTTTAGAGTCATTTTAATGTTTTTAGGGGTTATAATGGGTTTTAATGTTTTTAGGGTTTTTTAGAATTTTTTAGTGTTTTAGTGGTTTTATGTTTTTTAAGGTTATCTTAGGGTTTTATAGGGTTTTCAGAGTTTTATTTCTTACAAAGGATTTTTAGGTATTTCTTAGGATTTTTATGATTTTTAGGGGTTTCATGGACTGTGAACGTTTTTAGGGTTTTAGGGGTTTTTTTGGTATTTTTTGATTTTAAGGGGTTTTTTGAGTTATGAGGGTTTTTGAGGATTTTTAGAGTTTTTACCTTTTTATGGGTTTAGATTGTTTTTAGTGGTTTTAGTGGGGTTTTAGTGTTTTTATGGGTATTTAGGGTTTTTCAAATTTTTAGGGGTTTTATGGTTTTAAGCTTTTTTAATGTTTTTAGGGTATTTTTTGGTTTTAGTGTTTTGTGGTTTCTAAGTGGTTTTAAGTGTTTTATGTTTTTAAAGGTTTTCATTGGATTTTTCTGGATTTTTAGGGTTTTTATATTTTTTGGGAATTTTAGTTATTTTTTTGTATTTTTATGGGCTTTAGGGTTTTTAAGGATTTTTAGTGTCTTTAGTGTTTTTTGGTTTTGGGTTTTTTCTGGTTTTTAGGGGGTTTAGGTTTTATTTTAATTTTCAGGGGTTTTTATGTTTTTAGAGTTTTTTGAAATTTTATGCTTTTAAATGATATTAATTGGTTTTTTTATTTAAAATTTTTATGGGTTTTTAATGTTTTTAAAGTTTTAGGGGTTTTGGGGTTTCTATGTTTTTTAGGGTTTGTAGAATTTATAGGTTTTTAGGGGTTTTAAGAGATTTTTTGTTTTTATTTTTTTAAGGGTTTTCAGGGTTTTTAGGGTTTTTATGTTTTTAGGGTTTTTGGGTATTTTTTGGATTTTTATAGTTTTAGGGTATTAGGGATTTTGAGGGTGTTTAGTTCAATGTTTTCTTGAGTTTTTTGGGGTTTTAAGTTTTTTTTTTGTATTTTAACATTTTTAGGGGTTTAAATAGTTTTTATATATTTTAATGATTTTTTGGGTTTTTTGGGGTTTTAGGGTCTTTTATGGTTTTTAGTTGTTTAATGCGTTTTTGGGTTTTTAGGTTTTTTATGCTTTTTTATGGTTTTTTGTTTTTAGGTTTTTAGGGGTCTTAATTATTTTCATGTTTTTGTGGATGTCTTAGGGGTTTTCATGGTTTTTAGGAATTACTAACATTTTTATCTATTTTTAGATCTTTTTAGGCTTTTATGTGTTTTTATAGTTTTTTTATTTTCGTGTTTTTTGGTTTTTTTGGAGTTTAAGTTTTTTATGTTTTTTGGTTTTTAGGGTTTTGCAGCTTTTTAGGGGATATAAGGGTATTTAGAGTTTTTAAATATATTTATGGGGTAAATGGTTTTTTGAGTTTTTATTTATTTTATGGTTTTTAGGGCTTTATGTTTTATTGGGTTTTATGGTTTTTTAGTGTTTCATGGACTTTCTGGGGTTTAAAAGGGTTTATCATTCTTTGGGTTTTTAGGAATTATAATTTTTTTAAGTTTTTATGGTTTTCTTAGTTTTTTTTGGGTTTTTAGGGCTTTTTTTATATTTTTAGGGAATTTTATTTCTCTTTTAGGAATTGTATGGTTTTTACGAATTTTGAGGTATTTTAGGCTTTCTTAGGGTGTTTCTGGTTTTTTCTAATTTTTTAGGTTTTTACTATTTTAAGGGGTTTTTATGTTTTTTTGGAGTTTCTTAATGTTTTTAGGGGGTTCTATGGGTTTTAGAGTTTTAAGTAGGGTTTTAGATCTTTTGGGGGTTTTAGTGTTTTTATGGTTTTTAGGTATTTTATTATTTTTAGCTATTTTTAGGGTTTTTAGGGTCTTTTATGGTGTTTATCAATTTTTATGTTTTTAGAGGTTTTTAGTGTTTTTATTTTTTTATGGTTTTCTGAGGGTTTGTATGGTTTTTAAGGGTTTTTTTAATTATTTATGGTTTTTAGGGATATTTCGTATTTTTATGGTTATTAATGTTTTATATATTTTAAGTGGTTTAGGGTTTTCATGGTTTTGGGATTTTTTCATTTTTTTAGGTTTTTTTTAGTTCTTCAGGGTTCTAAGGTTTTTTGGAGTTTTTAACCTTCTTGGGGATTAAAGAGTAATTCCAGTTTTTAGTGATTTGTAGGGTAATTATGGGTTGTTAGTTTTTTTATGGTTTTTAGGGGGTTTTATGTATGCTTTAGTGTCTTTTAGGGTTTTTGGGACTCTATAATTTTTTAGTTTTTAGGGGTTTTATTTGTTTTATTTGTTTTTAAGGATTTTTTATGGTTTTTAGGGTTGTTATGTTATTATTGATTTTTTGGATTTTAGGAATCTTATAATTTTTAGGGTTTTGGGGGGTTTTTTCAGTTTTTAGGGTTTTTTATTTTTAGGGTTTTAAAGTGTTATTAGGGTTTCTAAATATTTATTGTTTTTAAAGGGTTTATAATTTTTAGTTATTTTTAGTGTTTTTATTTGGTTTTATGTTTTTTAATATTCCTAGGGGTTTTATGGGTTTTAGTGGGTTTTAAGATCCTATTAAGGATTGGGGGGGGGGTTTACCATTTGTATGGTTTTTAGGGGTTTTATATGTTTTTAGGATTATAAGGTTTTCTTATGGATTTTCCAGGTTTTTAAGGATTTGTAAATTCTTAGGGATTTTTAATGATTTTTATATTTTTAGTGGTTTTTTGGGTTTTTAGTGATATTGATGGGTTTTAGGATTTTTAGGTTTTTTAATGTTTTTTTGTGGCTTTGGAGTTTTTGGATTTTTTTAGGATTTTATGGTTTTTAGAGATTTTAATGTTTTATGGGTTTAAAGGGTTTTTCAAGTTTTTATTGTTTTTAGGGGTTTAAGGGATTTAAATATTTTTAGGAGTTCTTTTGAATATTTGGGGTTTTTTGGTTTTTTAGTGTTTTTTTGGTTTTTAGTGGTTTTATGTGTTCTTAGGTTTTTAATGTTTTTATAGTGTTTTTAGTTGATTTAGTGATTTTTAAAAATTTAGGGGTGTTTAGGGAATTTTAGGATTTTTATGTTTTATAGGGGTTTTAGTAATTTTGAGAGTTTTTAGGGAATTATAGGGTTTTATGGTGGTGTTTGTGGATTTTTTTCTTAGTTTTTAGGGTTTTTAAAGGTTTTTACAGTCCTTTAATTTTTTTAAGATATAAAGGGTTTTTATAGTTTTAGTGGGTTTTTAGGTGTTTTATGGGTTTTTATATGTTTTTAATGTTTTTAGGGGGTTTAGGGGTTTTAGTGGTTTTTATCTTTTCTAAGGTATTTAGGGTTTTATCATTTTTTGGGTTTTTATGGGTTTTAAGTGTTTTAAGTATTTTAAGGTTTTCTTAGGGTTTTTAGAGTTTTTCATGATTTTACAGATTTTTAGATATTTATAGGATTTTTGTGGGGTTTTAGGGGTTTTAATGATTTTTTGGGTTTTAGGGTTTTTATTAATTTTTATATTTTTTTGGGGTTTTATGTGTTTTTTGTGGTTTTAATGTTTTCATGGGGATTTTTAGGGTTTTTATCATTTTTATGTTTTTATGGATTTTTAGGATTTTTTAGGTTTCTTATGGTGTTTTAGGGTATTCTGGATTTTTATATTTTTTAGTTTTTAGGGGGTTTTAGGGTTTTTCAGATTTTATGGTTTTTGAAGTTTTTAGAGGGTTTTCAACATTTTTAGGGGATTATTTGGTTTGTATATTTTTTAGGGATTTTATGGGTTTTGTGGGTTTCAAAGGTTTTTTGGTGGTTTTTATTGTTTTTTGGGTTTTTCCTTTTTTATGGTTTTAGGGGGTTTTTTGAAGGAATTTTAGAGGTTTATATTTTTTTAGTTTTTAGGGGTTTCTAGAGATTTTTATGATTTTTATAGTTTTTAGGGATTATGAGGGTTTTAAGGGTTCTTACTGTTTTTAGGGGTTTTATGATTTTTTTGGGTTTTTTTGGGAATTTTGAGTTTTTAGGGTTTGTATGTTTTTTAGAGTTTTTTTAACATTTTCAAGGGTTTGAAGGGGGTTTTATAGTTTTTGGTTGGTTTTATAGGTTTTTAGTATTTTTTTACTGTCTCTAGGGATTTTAATGGTTTTATTTGTATTTATGGATTCTTAGGGTTTTAGAGTTTCTAGGTTATTTAGGGATTTTAATTATTTTTAGGTTTTTATGGTTTTCAAGGATTTTAGGGTTTTTATGTTTTTAAGAATTTTATGGAATTTTTTAAGTATTTTATGGGTTATTATAGTTTCTATGTATTTTTAGTGTTTTTATGGGGTTTAAGGGATTTCAAAAAAAATTGGATTTTAGATTTTTTTTTGAGTTTTTAAGGTTTTTTGTTTTTTTAACCTTTTTAGGGTTTTAATGGTTTTTTATAGTTTTTTTGGTTTTATGGAGTTTAAGTGGTTTTAATGGTTTTAGGGGGTTTTGGGTTTTTCATGTTTTTTTTGGGTTTTTTGTATTTTTTTACATTTTAGTTATTTTTTGTTTTTAGTATTTTTAATGTTTTTAAGGGTTTTAGAAATTTTTATGTTTTTTAGGATTTTAGGGTTTTGGGGTTTTTTTGGTTTTTTGGGTTTTCAAGGTTTTCTATGTTTTTTAGGGTTATTAATCTTTTTAGAGTTTTTTAATGTTTTTATGGGTTTAAAAATGTTTCATAGTTTTTAGTGGTTTTCAGTTTTATGGACTTTTACGGTTTATTACGGTTTTTAGGGGTTTTGCGGTTTATAATATTTTTTATGCAGTTTTAGGGTTTTAGTGTCTTTTAAGATCTTAGGGGATTTAAGTGTTTTTAGGTTTTCCTACGTTTTTCATGGGGGTTTTCAAGTTTTTAGATTTTTCATGATTTTTCATGATTTTTTGGATTTTAGTGATTTTTTAAGAATTTTTAATGTTTTTAAGGGATTTTAGGGATTTTAGGGATTTTAGGGGGTTTAGGGGTTTTACTGTTTTTTGGGATTTTTGGGATTTTATTATTTTTAGGGGTTTAATGTTTTTTAAAGTTTTTATATTTTTTTGGGGTTAATGTATTTTTAGAGTTTTTAGTGGTTTTAGGTTTTTTATGGGTTTCTTGGGTTTTTACTGTTATTAAGGGATTTAATGTTTTTTAGTGTTTTACGTGTTTTTTAGTGGTATTCAGAGTTTTTAGGGTTTTTTACATTTTAGGAATTTTTATGGTTTTTTAATGTTTTTACATATTTTTATGGGTTTTAAGGATTTTGAGGGGTTCTAGAGTTTTATAATTTTTGGTATTATAGGGGTTTTTTAGTTTTATAAGACAAATGGGTTGTAGAGTTTATATTATTTTTGGGTTTTAAAGGGTTTCTAAAAATTTTAGTGGTTTTAGGGTTTTTATGGGGTTTTATGGTTTTTAGTTGTTTTATGTTTTTTAGGTTTTTATGATTTTCTTAGGTTTTTTCAAGGTTTTAGAGTTTTATGTTTTTGGGGTTTTGGGGATTTTTTAGTATTTCTAAGTGTTTTAAGATTTTTAAGGATTTGGAGCATTTTTAAGATATTTTTATGCTTTTTAGAAATTTTTAGGTTGTTTAAGGATTTTATATTTTTTTAGATTTTTATGGTTTTCTTAGTGTTTTTAGGATATTTACGGTTTCTTATGTTTTTGGGATTTTTTTGTACTTTTTTAAGAATTTTATGGTTTTTAGGGTTTTATGGATTTTGATGGTTTTTATGGATTTTTATTGTTTTTAGAGTTTTTATGGTTTTTTGGTATTTAGCGTTTTTTGAATTTTTTAGGATTATTATGTTTTTTAGAGATTTTTAATGTTTTTAGTAGTTTAAAGGGTCTTTATAGTTTTTAGTGGTTTTAAGGGGTTTTTTTGGATTTTTAGGGCTTTAAAGGTTTTTAGAGTTTTTTATAGATTTTATGCATTTTATGTGGTTTTTCTAGTTTTTATCATTTTTAGGGTTTTAGGGGATTTAAGTGTTTTTAGTATTTTAAGGTTTTCATAGGGGTTTTAGGGTTTTTTAAATTTTTAGGGATTTTTTAGGATTTTTTTGGGTTTTTAGGGATTTTGATGGATTTTAGGGGTTTTGAGTGGTTATATGGTTTTTTGGGTTTTTACTTTTTGTTGAGTTTTTATGGTTTTTAAGGGTTTTTAGAGATATTTTATCATTTTTAGGGGTTTAAATAGTTTTTAAAGTATTCAATGGGTTTTTAGGTTATTCTGTTTTTTAAGCATTTTAGGTGTTTTATAGTTATTTGGGGGTATTATGGTTTTTTGGGTATTTTTTTGTTTTTAGTGTTTTTAGGTATTTTAGTGGTTTATGTGTTTTAAGGTTTTCATGGTTTTATTACGGGTTTTCAATGGTTTATGATTTTTTACATTTTTATGGTTTTGGGGTTTTAAAGAATTTTATGGGGTTTCAATATTTTGATTATTTTAGTGTTTTTATGGTTCCTTTGGGAATGTGGGAGGTTTTTTTAATTCTTTAAGGTTTTAAGGGTTTTTAGATATTTTTTAACATTTTATTTCATTTAAAGGGTTTTACAGTTAGTGGTTTTTTTATTTTAAGGTTTAAAGTTGTTTTTATGGGTTTGGGGAGGTTTTAGGGTCTTTCTCGGTTTTTTAGGGTTTTTAGCATTTTCAGGGTTTTAAGGGTTTCCAGTGTTTTTAGGTTTTAAAGGTTTTCTAAGTGGTTTTCCAGGTTTTTAGGGTTTCTTATATTTTTTGGGGACTTCTAGTATTTTTTATTATTTTATGGGTTTATGGATTTTTATTGGTTTTAATGAGGTTTGCGATTTTTAGGGTTTTTAGGAATTTTATGGTTTTAAGGTTCTTTAGATTTTTGGGGTGTTAAGTGTTTTTAGGTACTTATAATTTTCTTATTGGTTTTCAACATTAATATGGGTTTTTAGTAATTTTTGTGTATTTTTATGATTTTTATGGTTTTTAGGATGTTTGGGGATTTTGAGCGGTTTCTGTTGTTTTTAGGGTTTCGTTGATTTTTTAGGGGTCTATGAGTTTTTTGAGTTTTTAGGGTTTTAAAGGATTTTAAGAGTTTTTTGAAATTTTTATTTATTTACATGTGTTTAAGATATTTTAATTTATTTTTTGGGTTTTTATGGGATTTTATGGTATTTTATGATTTTATGGGTTTTTTTGGTTTTTTTGGGTTTTAGCATTTTTGGTTTTATAGGGTTCTAAGTATATTTAGATTTTTTTTGGGCGTTTGAATGTTTTTAGGGTTTTTTATTTTTTGAGGTATTTTTAAAATTTTATTGGATTTTTTAGGATTTTATGGTTTTAGGGATTTTGAGGGGTTTTAGATTTTATTTTGGTTTTTGTGTTTTTTATGATTTTTTATGTGTTTTAGGGGATTTTTATTTTAAGGGATTTTATTGTTTTTAGATTTATTTGATATTTTCCGTGCTTTAATAGGTTTTTAGAGTTTTTAGTGGTTTGAGGGGTTTTAATTTTTTTTGGGTTTTATGGTTTTTAGGCGATTTTAGGGAGTTTTAGAGCCATTTAGGGGTTTTAGCAGTTCTTACGGTTTTTAGGGGGTTTATGTTTTTTTTAGGTTTTAAGGTTTTTTTGGTTATTTTAGGGTTTTTAGTATTTTTTACCTACTTTTGTATTTTATGGATTTTTTTTTTGCATTTTTACGGGTTTTAGGGATTTCGAATGTTTTAAGGGTTTTTAAGATTTTTAGGGTTTTTTTTATTTTTAGGATTTAGGGTGTTTAATGTTTTTATTAGTGGTATTCAAATATTTTAGGAGTTTTTATATGTTTTTAGTTATTTTTGGGTATTTTTCAAGATTCTTATGGTTTTCAGGGGTTTTGGAGATTTTGGTGGGATTTTAGGGTTTTAGGGATTTTATGGTTTTTTTGGATTTTTAGGGATTTTTTGAGTTTTTTTTTGGCATTTTTATTGGTTTTTATAGTTTTTTAACGTTTTTAGGAGTTTGAATAGTTTTTAGAGTGTTTAGTGGGTTTTTAGGATTTTATGGGTTTTCGGGTTTTTATAGTTCTAAGGGGTTTTATGCTTTTTAGGGGTTTTACTGTGTTTGTATGGTTTTTAGGGTCTTTATCATTTTATTGTTTTTAGTGTTTTTCAGTTTTTTCATGTTTTAATGGTTTTATTTGAGGCTTTCATGGTTTTTAGGGTTTTAAATTTTTTATTTATTTTTAGTGATTTCTTTTTGAATTTTATGGTTTTTTTGGGTCCTATGTATTTTAAGGGGTTTTTAAGGTTTTTACGGGTATTAGTGTGTTTTATGGTTTTTTGGGTTCTTAAAATTTTTAGGGATTTTAATTTTTTGGGGTTTTAAAATTTTCTTAAGGTTTTTTAGTTTTTTTTGGGTTTATTATGTCTTTAGATATTTCTAGGGATTTTTTATGATTTTTATGGTTTTTAGGGGCTTTGGGGAAAGGAAGATGCAAGGGTCGGGCTATTCCCAGCCCCCAAAAATTTATTAAAAAGAAAAAAAGAGACACATTAGACAAGGGAGGGGAGTGGTCAAACGACCCACACCCATAAAATCCCTTACAACCCAAGACGCAAAAGACCCCAAAAAAGAAAAATAAAAAGCGAAATAAGAAAAAACACACAAAGCCAAGTAGCCACCACCATCATCCAGTAGCTCACAGCTAACCAAAAACCAGCATTCAAACTCAAACAACAATCAGCATCTATCAGCAGCACGATCATAAACCATAGCTTCAGCAACTCCCTTCTCAGCAGCAACCATCATCCAGCATCACAATTTCCATCATCCAGCACAATCCAGCATCCAAAAGCACCACATCCAATCATCACAACAATACAGTAGTAGCTACACGTCAAGGGGCATTGGAGATTTTGTGGTTTTTTTGGGGTTTTTTGGATTTATTGGTGTTTTTAGGTTTCTTTTCAGTTTTATAGGGTTTTCAGGTTTTTTTGATTTTTTATCATTTTTTGGTTTTTAGATATTTTAGTTTTCTTAAAAATTATTTGGGTTTTATGTGCTTTTATGTTTTTATGGGTTTTTATTATTTATACTGGATTTTAGGGTTTTAATGTTTTTTTAGTTTTTTAGGTGTTTTAAGTGTTTTTATTATTTTATTTTTTTACTAAGGGTGTTTTATGGTTTTATGGTTTTTTGTGATTTAGTTTTTTTTTATGGTTTTGTACGGGTTTTAGGGATTATAAGGGCTTTTAGGGGTTATTAGGGTTTTAGCATTTTTTACATTTTTAGGGGATAAAATAGTTATTAGGTTTTTATACTATCCTTAGGGGTTTTCATGGTTTTTAGTGTTTTTTACGTTATTAGGAAAAGTAGGATTGGGGCCAGGCATATCCCGGCCCCTCAAAATTTATTAACAAAAAAGTAAGTACAAGGCTTTATAGGGAGGGATATAAAACCGAGTGTGCAAATCACCGTTCATGTCCGAGTCCACAAGGGGAGTACAATAATCTGGTGCAACAAATGACCACATGGAACATCCATCCTCAATTGCATTCTTGGAGAGCATGTCTGCCACCTTGTTCACTTCACTGTAAGCATGTGTGACTATAATGTTCATCCCCTGAGAAATCCTTAGTCACTCAACCCATTGTGGGAGGAGCCTCTATGGGATTATCCTTGTTTTTCTTTTGAGGGCTTCCACCGCCAACATTGAGTCAGATTCAATCCATAGCTTCTTCCACCTAATGTGAACTGAAAACTTGAAAGCCTTAATCATGGACCAAAGCTCCATTCATATGCACACCCATTCCCAATGAAGTGATATGAGAATCCTTTAACAAAGACTCTGTACATCAAGAAAATACCAACACAACAAGAGAGACAAGGCGCACCCAGGGCAGCACCATCCACATTTACTTTTATCCATTCTGGGATTGGTGGAATCCACTAAATGAATTTAAAGTCCTTTGGTTTCCGGCATCTTCCAGAAACTCCGAGAGTTCTCAACACAATAAGATCATTAACACCATTAGCCATCGTACCATCTTGTATATGAGACGCCATGCAGAGGGCTTTGTGGATCGCCACCACACCAGTGCGGAGGCAACATGGAGCATTATCAAAAACCACTTTATTCCGAGTTGCCCACACAAAAGCACTAAGGGCCGCAACAGCAACAAGAAGCAGGCTGGGAACCTGTTGACTGCATTGCACACCGACGACACTACTGAAAAGATAAGACAACGTGCTGTCCATCCAGATTTTCAACTAGAAAATTCCCTGCAAATACTCCCAAAGACAAGCAGCCAGTCGACAATTAAGAAAAATGTGCTACAGATTTTCCACATCCTGAATATAGATCGGAAAATCAGAGGCCAAGAACCACCTAGCTCTTTTCAACTACTCTTGAACTGGCAATCTATTTCTCCAAATTTTCCACAGCAGAAGGTGGATGGAAGGGTGAATGAAGGGCCTCTGAAATTTACAGAGCCAATAAGGGGGTTGAATTCCCTGCTCACATTCAGACCAATAAAACTCCTTCAAACTCAAAAGCCCAACCATGTTGGGATTCTAAATAAGACATTCCATGTCCATGAAGCTGTAACTTTGTATTTGTGCGATAATATTCAACGGAAGGATGCTTTCAATCTCGCTCATGTTATTGTTGAGATCAGTAATGGACCAATGCATAAAATTTGGAGGGGGCTGGACAGATTCATGAATGGGCTGATCAAGCCAGGTGGTCTTCCAACAATTCAAAGACGAATTCCTTGAGACCACCCATTTAGAGTTAGAAAAAATGCTTCTATAGGAGGACCTGATTGTGGTCCAAACCGAAGAAGGTATGAAGACCGAGAATTCCTCACATAGTTTGGTTGTGA
This sequence comes from Viscum album, assembly GCA_963277665.1. Lineage (NCBI taxonomy): Eukaryota > Viridiplantae > Streptophyta > Magnoliopsida > Santalales > Viscaceae > Viscum > Viscum album. The sequence goes on along the minus strand of OY728132.1, from coordinate 1,784,775,450 downwards.
ACATTTCCATCAATAAGTCAAGACTCTAGTCTTGCGGGTTGAAAAGAATCCATGTAAATTTACCAATCAAGGCATCATTAAATTTCATGAGGTACTTGATGCCCATCCTACCCATTTCGATGGGATTTTTGCATTCCTTCCATGCCATAGATGCAAGCATCTTCTCATTTATGTAGCCCTTCCATGCGAAGTTTCTGATTTTTTCTTGCAAGCTCTTGATGAGACTTTTCGGCCATCTATGAATAGAGAATGCATGCACAAACATAGATGTAATAAAAGATTTGATCAGGAAAATTCTACCTACCTGAGATAATCATTTTCCTTTCCATCCCACAAGTTGCTGAGTGATTTTGAGTGAAATCCCCTCAAGGTAGTCACTTTTCACCTTCCCCTAGAACAAGGGAAACCCCAGGTACATGAAAGGGAGGGAACCCCTCATGACACCACGATTTCAGACAATTCTGTGTTGCTTGGAGGCTAAAATCCCATTGCCAAAAATAATAGAGGACTTTTTATGAATAATCGATTGCCCCACAACCTCTTCATAATATTGTAGATGTGATTTAATTGAGGATAGGGTACGCCTATCTGAATTCCCAAAAATGAGAATGTCATCTGCATATAGAGGATGAGTTGGCAAAAAACGATCTTTCCCAGCTTTTATCGGAGCATAGATACCAGCTTGGACGAGATCAATTTTGCATCTGCTAAGGTAATCCTCAACCAGAGCAAAGAGGAGGCCAGAAATCGGGTCACCTTTCCTGACACCGCGAGAGCAATGAAAGAACCCCTTAGGGGATCCATTAACATGAATAGAGATCCTAGCACTGGACAAGATAGTATGGATCATCTTTATAAAAGAGGTGAAGAAGACATACCTGCTGAGAACAATAAAGATGAAGCTCCATTTGATCGTATCAAATCCATTTGAGATGTCCAGCTTCATAGCAAAGATTCCATACTTAGAGTATTTCCTCATGATGTTGATACCCTCCGATGCAGAATATAGACAGCTCTGAATATTACCTCCTGGGACAAACCCAAATTGGTTTGGGGTGATTATCCACCCAACAATCTTCCCCATCCTGATCGCCAGAATTTTTCTTATTTTCTTAGGAATATTATTGCCAATCGCCACCAGCTGAAAATCCCCAATATCCATGGAATTCTCTTTCTTTAGCAGTAGAGCAAGGAAGTTGGAATTCGTTCTATGAGGTTTTTATGTTTTTAGGGGCTTTTTGGGTTTTTAGTAAATTTTAAATTTTTAGTGATTTTAAGGGATTTCATAGGATTTTATGGGTTTTTTTGGGTTTTTAGGGATTTTGAGAACTTTTAGGGTTTTTAGCATTTTTAGCATTTTTTAGGTTTTTAGGGGTATAAACTGTTTTTAGGTTCTTAAGTTTTTCATAGAGTTATTTCTAGGTTTTTAGGGTTTTAATGGTTTTTTAGAATTTTTAATCATTTTTAGGGGTTTAAATATTTTTTTTGTATTTTATTCTTTTAGGGTTTGTATGGGTTTTTAAGATTTTTAATGTCGTTAGGGATTTGTATGGGTTTTAGGGGGTTTTATGGATTTTATGGTCTTTTTAGGGGCATTTAGGGTTTTTATAATTTTTTATGTCTCTTAGGTGATTTAATTGATTTTAGGTTTGTAAGTTTTTCCTAGGGGGTTTTCAGATTTTTTTGGTATTTTTATGTTTTAGTTATTTTTAGGGAAACATTAGGTTTTTTTATCAATTGTGAGGGTTTTTTTGGATTTTATGGTTTTTTAGTGGGTTTTAGTGTTTTTATCAGTTTTTTTGGTTTTTAGGTGGTTTATGTTTTTTTTGGTTTTTAAGGTTTTATTAGGGGTTATTAGGGTTTTAGGGTTTTTAACAATATTAGGAATTTTATGTCTTTTTTAAGATATTTATGGTCTTTTAGAGTTTTTATTGATTTTGAGGGTCATTAGGGTTTTCATGGTTTTATGGTTTATATGGGTTTTAATGGGTTTTTTTGAGTTTTTAGTTTTTAATGGTTTTAAAAGTTTTTTAAAATTTTTAGGGGTTTAAATGGTTTTTAGAGTTTTCACTGGTTGTTATGGACTTTATGGGGTCTTCGTGGTTTTAAGGTTTTTATGGGTTTTTTGGATTTCTAGGATTTTTAGGGATTTTTGGGTTTTTAATGTTCTTGTAATTTTTTTCAGTTTTTAATGTTTTTAGGGGTTTTGAGTGTTTTTTTGGTTTTGAGGTTTTTTATGGAATTTTCATGGTTTTTTGGATTTTTACATTTTTTGATATTTTTAGGGATTTTTTAAGGATTATTATCGGTTTTTAGGGGTAATGGTGATTTTTTGTGTTTTTATTGTTTTTATGGATTTTAGGGTTTTTTTGTGTTTATAGGTTTTCTTTATGTTTTTAGGTGTTTTATGTGTTTTTTGGTTATTAAGGCTTTCTTAGGGATTTTCAGGTTTTTCGTAGTTTTTTATAATTTTTGGGATTTATTTGGGGCTTTTTAGGATATTTATTATTTTTTAAGGACTTTAGGTATTAGAGGAGTTAGGTATTTATGGTTTGGGGGGGTATGTTTTTTTTTTGAGTTTCTTTTATAGTTTTTAAGGTTTTTTAGGGTTTTTTATAATTTTTAATGTTTCAAAGGTGTTTTGGAGTTTTTAGTGGGTTTTTAGGGTTTTATGGGATTTTATTGGTTTTAAAGGTTTTTTGGGGTTTATTGTCTTTCGGTGTTTTTTAGGTTTCTTAGAATTTTGTAGGTTTTTGTAGCATTATAGTGGATTCAATGTTTTTATTTTTTATGGTTTTTGAAGGGTTTTTAGGGTTTTTTTATTTTTTTATGGTTTTATAGGAATTTATTAGAATTTCTAAGTCTTTTTTAGGGTAATTATGGATTTTTAGGATTTTCTGCAAGGTTTAGATTTTTAGAGGGTTTAATGTTTTTATTTATTTATTTTTTCATTGGGGATTTAAGGTTTTTAGAGTTTTTTATTTTTTTAGAATTTTTAGGGATTTTTTATGATATTTATGTTTTTAGGGTTTTTAGGACCATTGAGGGTTTTTAGTATTTTAAAGTATTTTATGGTTTGGGGGGGGGTTTAGGGGTTTTTTAGTTTTATGGGGGTTTTATGGTTTTTTAGAGTTTTTAACATTTTTAATGTTTTTATGGGATTAATGTTTTTATAGGTTTTTATTGGTTTTATGGTTTTTTAGGTTTTATGTGTTTTACGTATTTAGAGGGTTTTATGGTTTTTAGGGTCTTTTTAGGGTCTATTTAGGGTTTCTAGGGTCATTAGTATTTTTAGGGATTTTTAGTGTTTTTAGGTTTTTATGGTTTCATTAGTGGGGTTTTATGGTTTTTTAGGGGATTCATGGATTTTGAGGGCTTTAGGGTTTTTATAGAAATTATGGTTTTCGTGGGGTTTCTTGGGTTTTTATGGTTTTTTAGTTTTTTAGGTCTTTAATTATTTTTTATTTTTTTAATGTTCTAGGGGTTTAAAGGGTTCTAAAAAATTTAGTGGGTTTAGGGGTTTTATGTGTTTTTAGGGGCTTTTAGGGTTTTAGGGGTTTTTATGATTTTTTAAAATTTTAGGTTTCTTAGAGGTTTTAAGTGTTATTAGGATTTTGTGGTTTTATTATTGGTTTTTAGGGTTTTTGGGGTTTTTCATGTAATTTGTGATTTTAGAAATTTTTTAGCATTCTTATGGGTTTTTAGGGATTTTGACGAGTTTTTGTATTTTTAGGGTTTTTATGATTTTTAGGGGATTTTGGGGGTTTTAGGTTTTCTAGGGGTTTTAAGTGTTTTTAGGTTTTTATGGTTTTCAGGGGTTTTACGGGTTTTTATGTTTTACAAGAATTTTTGGTATTTTTAGTGATATTTATTATTTTAGGGTTTTTTTGCATTTTTAGGGTTTTAGGGTTTTTTTAGTTTTTTTATTTATAGGGGCTTTTTATTTTTTTAGCATTTAATGGTTTTTAGAGTTTTTTAACATTTTCTGTGGTTTAAAGGGTTTTTATATTTTTTAGTGGTATTTTGTGTTTTTATATATTTTGAGGTTTTTAATGGGGTTTAGTGCTTTTTATTATTTTTAGGAATTTTTTGGTTTTTAGGGTCCTTTATGTTTTTATTGTTTTAAGGTTTTTAGGGATTTTAGGGTTTTTTAGGTTTTTTATGGGTATTAAGTGTTTTTAAGTCTTAAGGTTTTCTTTTGGGTTTTTCCAGGTTTTTAGTATTTTTTACGTGTTTAAAGATTACATGTATTTTTTAGGATATTATTGTTTCTATGTGTTCTTATGGATTCTGAGGTTTTTAGGGTATTTGGGGTTTTTTAGGGTTTTTACCATTTTTGAGGTTTTTGTGGGTTTCGAGTGTTTTTTCATATTAAGGTTTTCCCAGGGTCATTTAGGGGTTTTAGGGGTTTTTATGTTTTTTTTGGTATTTTCAAGGATTATTTAGTGTTTTTAGGTTTTTTTGGGTTTTTATGTATTTCGAGGGTTTTTGGGGGATTTTAGGGTATTTATGGGTTTTTTAAATTTTTAGGGGTTGTATGACTTCTTATAGTTTTTTTTAGCATTTTTAGGAGATTAAAAGGATTTTACAGTTTTTATTGGGTTTTAGGGTTTTTATGGGTTTTTATGGTTTTATTGGGGTTTAATGATTTTTATGGGTTTTTAGGGTTTTAGGGTCTTATTAAATGGTTTTTAGGTTTTTGGCATTTTTAGGTTTTTTGGTGTTTTATGTGTTTCATATTTTTATGGTTTTCATAGTGTTTTTAGTGTTTTTTATGTTTTTAGGGATTATTAGTACTTTTTTTATGATATTTATGGGTTTTGGGGTTTTAGGGATTTTGGGGGTTTTTAGGGATTTCAGGGTTTTAGGGTTTTTTTGGGTTTTTTTGAGTTTTTTTGGGTTTTTAATTTTTTTTATAGTTTTTAACATTTTATGGGGTTAAAAGTTTTTTATTGTTTTTGTGAGATTTTAGTGTTTTTTGGGTTTTTTGGGTTTTTAGTTTTTTTAGTGTTTTTAGGGGGTTTTATGGGTTTTAGGGTTCTTATTGATTCTTAGGAGTTTTTAGGATTTAATCATTTTTACGGTTTAATGGGATTTATGTGTTTTTAATAATTTTGTATTTTCATAATGCTTTTATTGGGTTTTAGGGGTCTTTTACATTTTTAGGGATTTTTGGACTTTTTTATAATTTTTATGGTTTTTAGGGTTTTTAAGATTTTGGAGGGGTTTTAGGGGTTTTAGGTTATTATGGTTTTTGAGGTTTTTCTAATTTTTTTGTATTTTTGAAGTTTTTTATAGTTTTTTAATGTTTTAAGGGGTTTAAACGATTTTTACATTTATTAGTGTGTTTTAGGGGTTTTAATTTTTTGAGGGGTGTCTATGGTTTTTAGGGATTTTAGGATCTTTTAGGGATTTTAGGGTATTTAACATTTTTTTTATGTTTTTAGGGGTTTAAATCATTTTTAGGTTTTTATGGTTCTCTCTATATTTATCAAGGTTTTCAGAGGGTTTTAAATTTTTATTTATTTTTAAGGATTGTTTAGGATTTTTACGGTTTTTATGGTTTTTAAGTATTTTGAAGGGTTTAGGGTTTTTTAGGGGGGGTTTAGGGTTTTTAGTGTTTTTTGGGGTTTTAGGTTTTCTGTTTTTTAGGGTTATTATTATTTTTGTATATTTTTCTATCATTTTTAGGGGTTTAAAGTGTTTTTATATTTTTTAGTGTATTTTATAGTTTTGGGGGGTTTTAATGTTTTTAGGGGGTTTTATTATTTTAGGGGGTTTTTGGGTTGATTTATGGTTTTTTTGTTATTTATTTAGGTTTTGTGTTGTTTAAAGTGTTTTTAGGTTTTTAAGGTTTTATTAGGGTCTCTTTAGGTTTTTTTACATTTGTATTAATTTTTATAGATTTTTTTAGATTTATATATCTTTTTTGGGTTTGTATATATTTTGAGGGTTTTTAGGGTTTTTTTCATTATTTATGATTTTAGTGTTTTTAAGAGTCTTTTCCAGAAATATTTTCATAGTTATTTCAATATTTCTTATGGGGTATTAAATTTTTTGGGGTTTTAAGGGCATTTTGATCTTTTATGGATTTTTAGGGGGTTTTTTAGTTTCTATGGTTTTTTTGGTTTTATTTGGGTTTTGAGGTTTTTTAAAGTTTTATAACATTTTTAAGGGTTTAAAGGGTTTTTAGAGTTTTTAGTGGGTTTTTAGTGTTTTTGTGGGTTTTAGGGGTTTTTATGGGTTTTAGTGGTTTCTATGGTTTTTATTGTTTTTCAGGGTTTTTAAGGGTTTAGAGGTTTTATTGTTTTTTGGGTTTTATGTATTTTTTGTATTTTATGGTTTTCCTTGGGTTTTTCAGGGCTTTTAATATTTTTATTGTTTTTAAGGATTTTGTGGGTTTTTTTTAGAAATTTTAGGGATTATATTGTTTTTAGGGATTTTGAGGGCCTTTAGGGGTTTTAGGGTTTTATGGGCTTTTAAGGGTGTTTAATATTTTTGTCAAATTTTTAGGCTTTTTATGGGTTTTATGTTTTTTTATGTTTTTAAGGTTTTCCTAGTATTTTTTTATATTTTTGGGGTTTTTTATATTTTTAGGGATTTTTTCGGACATATTAGGATTTTTATAGTTTTTAGGGTTTTTAGGGATATTGTTTCTTTTTTAGGTTTTTATGGTTTTTCTGTTTTTTTAGTGTTTTAAGGTTTTTTTTGATTTTTTAGGTGTTTTAAGGTTTCTAATATCTTTTTAATGTTTGTATCTATTTAGAGGTATTTTATAATTTTAGGTGCTTTCAGGGTTTTTATAGGTTATTAGGGTTTTATGGTTTTCAATGTTTTTATGTTTTTAGGGGGGTTTTAGTGTTTTTAAGGTTTTTTAGATATTTTAGAATATTTAGGTTTCTTTGGGATTTTTAGTTTTTCTGGTTTTTGAGGTTATCCTAGAATTTTTCTTGGTTTTATGGTTTTTTACATTTTAAAGGAATTTTAGAGCCTTTTGGAATTTTTTGTGTTTTTAGGGATTATGAGGGTTTTTTGTTTTTTTTTGGTTTTTTAGGATTTTTAGTGTTTTTATGTTTTAATGGTTTTATATTTTAATGATATTAATGTTTTCTTAGGGGTTTTAGGGTTTTTAGAAGTTTTTAAATTTTATGGATTTTATGGGGTTAAAATATTTTTTTTGGGTTTTAGGGTTTTTAGGGATTTTGAGGGTATTTATGGGTTTCTAGGTTTTAGGGTTTTTTATTTTTATGGTTTTTTTTGAGTTTTTAGGTTTTTTATGTTTTTTAAATAGTTAAAATTTTTGGGGCTTTAAAGAGGTTTTATATATTTTAGTGGGTTTTTTTGTGTTTTTTGGGTTTCTAAGGTTTTTCTGGGTTTTTATGGTTTTAGGGGGTTTAGGGTTGTTAGGGTACTTTTATGGGGTTTTAGGGGCTTTAACCTTTAATGGGTTGTTGGGGTTTTATGAATTTTTTTGTTTTTAAGGTTTTTAGGGATTTTCAAAGGTTTTAGTGGTTTTTTACATTTTTATGGAATTTGTGATTTTTAGGGTTTTGGGGATTTTGAGTTTTTTCGGTTGTTTTAGTTTTTGGGGGTTTTAGGGTTTTTATCATTTTTTTCGTTTTTAAAGTATTATGTTTTATTATATTTTTAAAGTTTTTATTTGGGATTTTTTCAGTTATAGGGTTTTTTATATTAATATTTATTTTTAGGGATTTTTAGGATTTTTATGGGTTTAAAGGGATTATGGATTTTGATGTAATTTTTGTTTTTTTGGTTTTTGGGAAATTTAGGGCTTTTTAAGTTTTTAAGGTGTTAATGTTTTTTTATTTTTTTTAGGTTTTTAGGGTTTTAAAGTGTTTTCAGGGTTTTTAGTGTGTTTTATGGGTTTTTAGGTTTTTAGGGGTTTAGGGTCTTTTAGGGTGTTTAGGGTTTCTATCATTTTTTATATTTTTAGTGGTTTAAACTATTTTTATATTTTTATTGTTTTCTTAGGGGGGTTTCAATGTTTTTAGGTATTTTAAGTGTGGTTATGTATTTTTATCATTATATATGGTATTTAGGGTTTTATATTATTGTTAGCAATTTTTAGGGATTTTAGGGGTTTTCTGGTTTTCTGGGTTTTTACAGTTTTTTGATATTTTTTAGGTTTCAAGTATTTTTATAGTTTTAAAATGTTTTAAGGGTTTAAAGGGTTTTTAAGATTTTTAGTGGTTTATACAATTTTTTTTGGATTTTGGGGTTGTTAAGATTTTACGGATTTTATGGTTTTTAAAGGTTTTTATCATCTTTTTAAGGTTTATAGTATTTTAACCATTTTTAGGTTTTCAAGGTTTTTATGTGATTTTTGGATTCTAAGGTTCTCTGAGAAGTTTTCTGTGGTTTTATGGATTTTAATTTTTTAAAATTGTTTCATGAATTTTGGGTATTTTTATGGTTTTTTTAGGTTTTTGGGGATTTTGAGGGTTTTTATAGGTTTTTAGGGTTTTTAGCATCACTTAGGGGTTTAACATTCTTTTTGTTTTTTTTTGTTTTTATTATGAGTTTTCTAAATTTTTAATTTTTTTAGAATTTTATGGATTTTTTAGGTTTTTTAATGATTTTTTGGATTTTATGGTGTTTTTTGGATTTTGAAGGGTTTAGGGTTTATTAGGGTTTTTAGGGTTTTATGGGGTTTAAAGGTCTATTTTGTGATTTTAGGGTTTTAAAGGTTTTTTGAGATTTTTTAATTTTTAAGAGTTTTAGTGTTTTTTAGGGTTTTAGGGTTTTAAAGGGTTTTTTGAGTTTTGATAGGTTTTTAGGGTTCTAATGGTACTTAGGGTTTTAAAGTTTTTAGCTATTTTTGTTATTTTTTTGGATTTTTAGGTTTTTATGTTCTTTTTAAGGTTTTTCTTGGGGGTTTTGCTTTTTTTTTTTGTTTTGAGGATTTTATTATTTTTAGGGTTTTTAAGGTTTTATTTGTTATTTTTTTCAAGGTTTATTTGGGTTTTTTAAATTTTCAGGGAATTTTTTTATTTTTTAGGATTTTATGGGGTTTTATGGTTTTTTGGATTTTTATGTTTTTAAATGTTTTTTTAGGATTTTTAGGGGTTTTATGAATTTTTCTATTTTTAAGTATTTTGAAGGGTTTTTCAGGGCTTATATTTTATTTTTTATAATTTTAGGTTTTTTAGGATTTTTATAGTTTTTTATTATTTTTATGGATATTGAGAGTTTTTTTTTTGCTTTTTGGGTTTATAGGTTTTTATGCATTTTTTGGTTTAAGGGGATTATTTTTGAGTTTTTAGTTTTAAGTATTTTGAGTGTTTTTTATGTTTTTATGGGTTTAAAGTGTTTTTAATTTTTTAGTGGGTTTTGGGTTTTTATGGGGTTTTAGAGGATTTTAAGGTTATTTTCGGTTTTTAAGGATTCTTTCTTGAATTTTAGGGACTTTTAGGGTTTTTAATGTTTTTATGTTTTTATAGTTCTTATGTCTTTTTAGGTTTCAAAGGTTTTCATAGTGGTTTTTAGGGTTTTTAGTGTTTTATGCTTTTAGGGATATTTAGGGAGTTTTTAGGGATTTAATGGTTTTTATAGTTTTTTAGGATTTTGAAAGTTTTTTTGTTTTTTACTATTTTTAGGATTTGTTTTGCATTTTTTATGGGGTTTTTTGTCTTTTTATTTTTCCAAGGTTTTTATAGTTTTTTTAATATTTTTGGGTTTTAATGGGTTTTAAGAGTTTTTAGTGGTTTTTCGCGTTTTTATTGATTTTTAGGGATTTAATGTTTTTAGGTTCATTATGGGTTTAATGGGATTTGAGGTTTTTAGGGGTTTTTTGGTTTTTTATGGTTTTTTGTGTATTTCTGGTTTCTAGGAGTTTCAGTTAATTTAATGTTTTAAAGGTTTTCTGAGGGTTTTTATGGTTTTTTATGTCTTATGGACTTTTAGAAGATTTTTATGTTTTTTTATTGTTTTTACGGTTTTTACGGTTTTGAGGGATTTGAGGGTTTTCAGTGTTTTTAACATTTTTAGGTTTCTTAGACGTTTTAACTATTTTCGGTTGTTATGGTTTTCATAGGGGTTTTTCAATTTTTTTGGGGTTTATTATGTTTTTACGGCTTTTTAGGATTTCTATGGGTTTCTACGTTTTTTATGATTTTAGGGGATTTTATTGTTTTTAGGGTTTTTAGAGTTTTTATGGTTTTTTGGGTTTTTATGGTTTTTTGAGTTTTCAGTGTTTTAAGGGTTTTTATAGTTTTTTAATGATTTTAGGAATTAAAATGGGTTTTAGAGTTTTTAGTGTGTTTTAGGGCTTTAATAGATTTTAGCGTTTTTATGGTTTTTAGGGATTTTTAGGATTTTAGGGTTTTTATCGATTTTTTTGTTTTTTGGGCTTTTTGTGTGTTTTTAGGTTTTTATATTTTTCTAAGTGTTTTTCAATATTTTTAGGATTCTTTATGTTTTTAGTGTTTTTATATATTTTTATGTACGTTTATTATTTTTACGGGGTTTGGGGGATTTTGAGGGTTTTTATTGGTTTTTAGGTGTTTTTTGGTTTTTTGGATTTTTGGGTTTATTTTGTTTTTAGGGATTTTAAGAGTTTCAAAGTTTTTTAATGTTTTTAGGGGTTCAAATAGATTGTATATATTTTATTTATTTTATCTTTTTGTGGGTTTTAGGGGTTTTTATGGTTTTTAGGGGTTTCTATTGTTTTAGGGTTTTTTAGAATTTATAGGTTTTAGGGGTTTTTAGTGATTTTTTTTGTTTTTAATTTTTTCTTGGGGTTTTTAAAGTTTTTAAATTTTTAAGATATTTAGGTACATTTTATGATTTTTATGGGTTTTAGTGTTTTTAGGTATCATGATAGTTTTTAGAGTTCTTGGGGATTTTGGGGGGTTTTTTTGGGTTTTTAATTTTTTTAGGAATTTTATGGTTTTTATATTTTTATTAACATTTGTAGGGGTTTAAATGGTTTTTTGAAATTTTTAGTGGGTTTTATTTTTTTTATTTGTTTTAGGGGTTTTAAATGTTTTTGGTCGTTCTTAAAAAATTTATCATATTTTAAGGTTTTTAGCTTTTTTATGTTTTTGAGGATTTTAAGTATTTATATGTTTTTAGCGTTTTGTTATGGGTTTTTAGCGGTAATTTTGGTTTTAACATTTTTAGGGATCCTTAGGGATTTTATATAATTTTTACACTTTTTAGGGATTTTAGTTATTTTGAATGTTTTTAGGTTTTTAAGGGTTTTTATGCTTTTTTGAGGTTCTAGGGGTTTTTTAATTTTTTTCGTGGTTATATGTTTTTTATATTTTTTTAATGTTTTAATTTTTGTAAACGGTTTTTAGATATTTTAGTGTTTTTTGGATTTTTATGGGTTATTATTTTTTTTAACTTTTTTTTTCTTTTTATGGTTTTTAGGGGGTTTTAGTGTTTTTATGGTATTTTAGGGGTTTAGGGGTTTTTAGTATTTTTAGGTTATAGGGGTTTTATGTGTTTTTAATTTTTTTTATATTTTTTTAGGGTTTTTTAGGGTTTTTTGGTTTTTTACATTTTTGGGGATCTTTTAAGATTTTTAGTATTTTTATTGATATTTGGGGGTTGTTGCTATTTTGGGCGATTTGGGGGTTTTATGGGTTTTTAGGGTTTTTATTGTTTTATGTGTGTTTTCAGGTTTTAAGTGTTTTTAGGTTTTTAAGGTTTTCTAAGGGTCCTTAAGGGTTTTTACATTTTTTTTATTTTTTAGTATTTTTATAGATTTTGTGTTTTAGGGAATTTTAAGGATTTTAGTGTTTTTAGGGATTTTAGGGTTCTTATGGGGTTTTTTTTGTTTTGAGGAGTTTTTTTTTGAATTTTAAGGGATTTAGGTATATTAGAGTTTCATAACATTTTTGGAGTTTAAGGGGTTTTTATAGTTCTTATGGAGTTTTAAGGATTTTATTTGTTTTTTATGGTTTTATGGGTTTTTGGGTTTTTGAGGTTTTTTTAGTTCTTAGGGGTTTATAGGGTTTTTATAGTTTTTAATGTTTTTTGGGGTTTAATGGGTTTTAAATGTTTTTATTGGATTTCAAGGGATTTTATGGAATTTTAGTGGTTCTTAAGGTTTTAATAGGTTTTATACTTTTTAGGCATTTTAATGTTTTTTAGCAATTTTAGGGGTTTAGGGGTTTTATTATTTTTTAGGTTTTTAGGGATTTTACGTGTTTTTTGGATTTTATGTTTTTCTTACAGAGTTTTTAGGATTTTTTAATTTTTTATGGAATTTTAGGGATATTTTTATTTTCAGGGATTTTAGGGTCTTTAAATATTTTGAGGTGTATTATTGTTTGTTTTTATTTTTTAGGATATTTGTGTTTTTAGGTTTTTTATGTTTTTTTGGGTTTTTTTAGTTTTTTAGGGATTTAAAGGGTTTTTGGTGTTTTTTTACATTTTTAGGGGTTTAATATGTTTTTAGAGTTTTTAGTGGGAATTTTGGGTTGTTATGGGGTTTTTGGTTTTTTTTGGTTTTTAGGGGTTTATATATTTTTTATGGCATTCAGGGTCTTTGAAGAGTTTTTTTTATCATTTTTTAGGTTTTTAAGGATTTTACGTGATTTTTGGTTCTTAAAGTTTTCTGAGGGGTTTTCAAGGTTTTTATTTTTTTACATTTTAAGGTATTTTTACGGATTTTTTTGGAATTTTATAGTTTTTTAGGGATTTTAGGGTTTTTTGGGGGGGTTCAGAGTTTTTGGAGTTTTAGGGTTTTTAAGATATTTTTTAACGTTTTTAGGGAATTAAAGAAAATTGGAGTTTTTAGTGGGTTTTTTGGATTTGTTATGGGTTTTTTGTGTTTTTAAGGTTTTAGGGGTTTTTATTTCTTTTATAGGTTTTTAGGGTAAGGAAGATGGGGGGTCAGGCTATTCCCGACCCCCCCCCCCCCAAATTTATTAGAAAAAAAAAAGATGCACCAGACAAGGGAGGGGAGTGGTCAAATGACCCATACCCAAAAACCCTTAACAACCCCAAACCCAAAAAAACCGAAAAAACCAAAAAAAATACAAAAAGACAATCAAAACAGAAAATCTAGCATCGAGCACCTCCAAAAAGGGAGAATAAAAGGACACTAATAGCACCATTAACTGTAGACTCATCATTTCCCATCCAAGAATTAACCAGAATCCACTAGCTCACATCCATGCAACGACCAGCATCCAATCTCACAAAATCTAGAATCCAACACCTCCTCACCAAAATGATCCACCACTAGAAGCACAGAACCATCAACACCATATTCAAACTTGTCATCTTCAACACCTCCCATCCGATCAGCAAGAATCCCAGAGCAGCGTTTCCATCATCCATCATCCCCATTCCATGAAGATCAATCATCAACAGCACAAAACCAGTAGCATTAGTAGCCTCCAACACATCCTCATTAAGATGACCCACCACTAGCAATGAATATCCATTAGCACCAAACATGTAAACAAAAACTTCATCAAAACCCATCCATCAGCAAGCAGCATCCAATTCCACTATTTCCAATAATAAACATCTCATTCCGCACCTCATAAGCAAGCAGTGATAGACAACCTGTCTCGCACATCAACACACACTAATTTCCACAACAACAACAAAAATATTGAATAATCTAGAACCATCTTAACCAGAGACTCAATTAGACAACGAAGCAAATCCCCATCCAACATTCTCAACTATTCAACTTCTAACAAACCAATATCAGACCACCAACATTCACCTCTTCCACCAGCGACCTCACCAGATTCATCCAAATCCAGTAACACCAATAGAAAAATCTCCTCTAAAGCGACATACACCAATTCACCCAAAACCAACAACAAGATCATCAAATAGTAGATCATGCATCGTAGAAAATTCAAAAACCACATACCGATCACTCATGTGATTCAAGTGTTTTTATGTTTTATGATTTTTTATGTTTTCAGGGATTTTTATATTTTTAGGGTTTTTTAGATTTTTTCTATGATTTTTATATTTTTAGGGGTTTTAGTGAGTTTGAGTGGTTTTAGTGTTTTTAGGGTTTTATGGTATTTTAGGTTTTTTAGGGTTTTTGGAGTTCGTTAGAGTTTTTATTGGTTTTTAGAGTTTTTTTAAAACATAATAGTTTAAAAGGGTTTTTATAGTTTTTGTTAGGGTTTTCGGGTTTTTAAGGGGTTTTTAAAGTTTATTATGGGGTTTTATGGTTTTTATTGGTTGTAGGGTTTATAGAGTTTTTGGATTTTTTAGGGGTTTTAGTTGTTGTTAGGTATATAAGGTTTTATTTGGTTTTCTCTAGGGATTTTACATTTTTAGTTACTTTTTAGGGATTTTAATGGTTTTTATGTTAATTCATCATTTTTCGTGATTTTGAGGGGTTTTTAGTGTTTTTATGGATTTTTAGGCTTTAGTGTTTGTTGAGTTTTTTACGGTTTTAAGGGTTTTAGAGTTTTTTAATCTGTTTACTAGTTTAAATGAATTTTATTTACCTTATTGGTTTTTATCATTTTAGTTATTTTTAGGTATTTAAGTATTTTAGGGGTGTTATGGATTTTAGAGTTTTTGGGTTTTGAGTGTTTTTTATCTTTTTAGGTGTTTGAGTGTTTTAGGTTTTTTAAGGTTTTATGAGATTTTTTAGTGGTTTTAGGCTTTTTAATATTTGTGTTTTTAGGGATTTTTTATGTTTTTTTATGTTTTTTTGCGGTTTTAGGGATTTTTTAGGGGTGTTTAGGGTTTTTGGTTTTTTAATGGGTTTTTGTATTTTATGATTTTTTTCTAAGATTTTCGGTTTTTATATAATTTAAATGTTTTTATGGGACCAAATGTTTTTTATATTTTAATGGGTTTTAGGGTTTTTATTCGTTTTTTAATGTTTTAGGGGGTTTTTGGTTTTTTGGGGGTTTTAGGGTGTTTTGGGGGTTTTGAGAATTTTTCAGTTCTTTAGGGGTTTTAAGTGATTAAAAGGTTTTCGTGGGGTTTTTACTGTTTTTTATGTTTTTATGCATCTTTAGAGATTTTTTATTATTTTTATCTATTGACATGGTTTTTAGAGATTTGGAGGGGTTTTAGGGTTTTTATCATTTTTTTTGTTTTTGTGGGGTTTAAGTGATTTTATATTTTTAAGTTTTTCGTATTGTTTTTCATGGTTTAAGGGATTGTTTACATTTTTAGGAATCTCTATGGATTGTTATGATTTTATTGTTTTTTAGTATTTTTATAGATTCTGACAGTTTGGGGGTTTTATGTTTTTTTAGTTTTTAGGGTTTTTTGAGTTTTTTAGGGTTTTTAGGTTTTCAATGTTTTTTTAACATTTTTTGGGGCTTATAGGTTTTTTAAAATTTTAAGTGGTTTTTTGTATTTTTATTGGGTTTAGGGTTTTGTGGTTTTGTGGTTTTTATGGTTTTTATGGTTTTTAAGAGTATTTAGGGTTTTTTGAATGTTTTATGTTTTTAGGGGTTATGATTTTTTTAAGGATTTCATAGTGGTTAACAGGGTTTTAGGGTTATTAATATTTTTAGGGATTCTTAGTGTTTTCTAAAAAAATTATCTGTTTTTAGTGTTTTTAGGGATTTTGAGATTTCTTTAGGTTTTTTTATGGTTTTTAGGATTCTTATGCAGTTTTTGGTTTTTAGGGTTTTTTAGTTTTTAGGGGCTTTAAGGTTTTTAATAGTTTTTTAATGTATTTATGGGTCTAAATGGTTTTTATAGTTTTTAGTGGGTTTTTTGTTTTAATTGGTTTTAATGATTTCTTTAGGTTTTAAGGGTTTTTATGTTTTTTAGGGTTTTTTGTTTCTTTTTAATTTTAAGTGTTTTAGGTTTATATGGTTTTCTTAGGGGTTTTCATGTTTTTTTGGTTTTTTTATAATTTTAGGGATTTTTAGTGTTTTTATGGTTTTATTATATTTCTAGGTTTTTTTGACATTTTAGGATTTTTAAGGGTTTTTAGAGTTTTTTAACAATTTTAATGGTTTAAAGGTTTTTTATATTATTTAGTGGGGTTTTAAAGATTTTATGGGTTTTAGGGTTTTAGTGTTTTAATGTTTTAGGGGTTTTAGAATTTTTAGGATTTTTAGCATTTTTTACTATTTTTAGGTTCTTATGGGTATTTTTGTGTTTTTAGGTTTTTTTGAGTTTTTTAGGGTTTATAGTATTTAATATTTTTTAAAGTTTTTATGACATTAAATGGTTTTTAGAGTTTTTAGTGGTTTAGGGTTTTCATGGGTTTTTAGGGGTTTTATGGTTTTTAGGGTTTTTAGGTGCTTTAGAGTTTTTAGAGTTTTTAATGTTTTTAGGGGTGTAAAGTGATTGTAATTTTTTTATGGTTTTCTTAAGGGTTTTCAGGGTTTTTTACATTTTTAGGGATTTTTTGGGATTTTTTATGATTTTTAGGGTTTTAGGGGTTTAGGGACTTGATAGGTTTTATTATTTTTAGGTATTTTAGTATTTTTTTAGGAGTTTTAGGTTTTGGTGTTTTATGGGTTTTTTAGTTTTTTAGGGTTTTAAGGCTTTTAGAGTTTTTTAAAAAATTTAAGGGTTCAAAGGGTTTTTTGAGTTTTTATTGCTTTTTTTTGTTTTCTATATTTTATAGGGGATTGAATTTTTTAAGGGGATTCTATTGTTTTTAGGGGTTTAGGGTGTTTTATTGTTTATTATAGTGTTTAAATTTTTTATTTATTTTTTAGGGGTTTTAAGTGTTTTTAGGTTTTTATGGGTTTTTATTGTTTTTTAGGGTTTTTAGGGGTTTTTACATTTTTTGGGATATTTAGGATTTTTATTATATGTTAGAGGAATTTGGTATTTTATGGATTTTTATGGTTCGTAGGGATTCTAGGGTTTTTATGGTTTTTTTGAGTGTTTTAGGGTTTTTTATTGAGTTTTTAGGAGTTTTATTTTATTTAGATTTTTTAAACATTTTTAGGGGTTTAAAGGGTTTTTAAACTTCTTAGTGGGATTTCATGGTTTTTATGGGCTTTAGGGTTTTTAAGGATTTAGGTGTTTTAATTGTTTTTTGGGGTTTTTGTGGTTTTTGATTTCTTTTTTGGGTTTTATTGTTTTTATATTTTTTATAAGTTTTAATTGTTTTTAGATTTTTAGGGTTTTCTTATGTATTTTACGATTTTCAGCATTTTTTACATTTTTGGGGTGCTGAATGTTTTTTTTATTTTTATGGTTTTTAGGTTTTTAGTTTTTTTAGATATATTTAGGGGTTTTATGGTTTTTAGGGGATTTAATGTTGTTAGCATTTTTAGGTATTTTATGGGGTTTAAGTGATTATATCTTTTATTGTTTTTCTAGGACTTTTTAGAGTTTTTAGGGGTTTTATGCTTTAAGCTATTTATAGTGGTTTTTTTTAATATTTTATAGCATTTAGGGATTTTATGGATTTTGAGGGTATTTAAATATTTTTAGGTTTTTTAGGTTTTTTTCGTTTTTCATGTTTTTAGGGGGTTTTGAGTTTTTAGGGCTTTTTGTTTTTAGATTTTTTTAATGTTTTTAGTGTTTTAATGTATTTTGAGTGTTTTTAGTGATTTTATGGGCTTTTATGGGTTCTATGTCTTTAATGGTTTTTTGGGGTTTTATAGTTTTTGTGGTTTTAATGGTTTATAATGTTTTTAGTGGTTTTAACATTTTTTAGGTTAATAGGAATTCTAAGAGTTTTTAATATTTTTGATTTTCTTAGGGGGTTTCATGGTTTTTAGGGTTTTTTGCATTTTTTAGTTTTTCAGGGATTTTATGTGTTTTTATGTTTTTTGTTTTTCTTAGTGGTTTTCAAGGTTTTAGGGTGTTTTTACTTTTTTAGGGATTTTTATTTATTTATTTTTAATTTTTTAGTGTTTTTTAGGATTTTGAGGGTTTTTAGGGGTTTTTAGGTTTTTTATAGTTTTTTGGGGATTTAGGGGTTTTTTGAACTTTTAGTTGTTTAGAGATTTTTAGAGTTTTATTATGTTTTTAAGGGTTTTTTAAAAAAATTAATGGTTTTTAGGGTCTTAATGATTTTAGTGATTTTAGGATTTTTAAATGTTTTTAGGGTTTTTAGGGTTTTTAGCATTTTAAGGTATTTTAGTTATTTTAACTACTTTTTAGATTTTTATGGTTTTCATATTTATTTTCAGGGTTCTTCAGATTTTTTTTGTTTTTAGGGATTTTTATGGATTTTATGGTTTTTATGGATTTTTGATGGTTTTTATGGGTTTGATGTACTTTGGGGGTTTTGGGTATTTTGAGTTATTTAATATTTTTATGGGTTTTAGATTTTTTAATGGTTGTCCAGTATAAAGGGTTTTAGTGTTTTTAGTGGTTTAGGGATTTTTAAGGTATTTAGTGATTTTATGGTTTTTATGGGTTTTTATAGTTTTTAGGGTCTTTCTTGGGATTGTTTTGGGTTTTTACTGTTTTTCGGGGTTTAAAGTGTTTTTAGGTTTTTATATTTTTCATAGGGGTTTTCAGGGTTTTATGGGTTTTGGGGATTTTTAGGGCCTTTTTTGAATTTTTAAGGGTTTTAAGGGTTTTAGGGATTTTAACGTTTTTAGGGGTTTAGTGTTTGTTAGGGATATTGGTGTTTTTAGGTTTTTAGGGGTTTTAAGTCTGTTTAGGTTTTAAGGTTTTCTTATATTTTTTCAAGGATTTTATGCTTTTAGGGATCTTTCTGGATTTTTTAGAATTTTCATGGGTTTTAGGGGTTTTATGTATTTTTGAGCGGTTTAGGGTTTTTTTGGCTTTTAATGGGGTATTTCGGTTTTACGGGTTTTTAGGTTATTTGGGTTTTAAAAGTTTTTTTATAGTTATTTAACGTGTTTACATGTTTAAAGGGTCTTTAGAGTTTCCATTTTTTTAGAGTTTTTATGGTGTTAAAAGTATTATGGTTTTTAGGGGTTTTTTGGTTTTTCTTTGAGTTTTTAGAGTTTTTTGGTATTTATGGGTTTTAAGTGTTTCTTGTTTTTAATTTTTTCTTAGAGGTTTTAATGTTTTCTATAATGTTTTATGTTTATAGAGATTTTTTAGGTTTCTTATTGGTTTTAGGGATTTTGAGGGTTTAAAGGATTTTTTAAGGTGTTTAGGGTTTTTATGCTTTTTATGGTGTCTTAGGATTTTTTTAGTTATTAGGGGTTTACGTTTTTTTTTATTTTTTTAACATGTTTAGTGGTTTAAAGGGGTTTTAGAGTATTTAGTTGTTTCTAGGGTTCTATGGGATTCTAGGTGTTTTTAATGCTTTTATTGTTTTTAATGGTTTTAGGGGTTTTATATGCTTATAGGGTCCTTTAGAAATTTTTGGCATTTTTTCAGTTTTTTAGGGATTTCAATGTATTCCGGTTTTTATTGTTTTATTTGGGGTTTTCATATTTTTATGGGTTTTTTATGTTTGTAGGGATATTAGTTATTTTTTTGTATTTTGTTTTGAATTTTTAGGGATTTTCATTGTTTATATAGGTTTTTATGGTGTAACAGTTTTTTAGTGTTTTTATCATTTTTAGATTTTTAGGGGTTTTAAGTTTTTCTTAGGGTTTTTAAGGGTTTTTTATTTTTTATGGGTTTTTAGGTATTTTTTTAGGATTGTTATGGTTTTTAGAGTATTTAGAGATTTTGAGGGGTTTTGTGTTTTCTAAGGGTTTTTATGGATTTTATGGTTTTTTAGAGTTTTTATCATTTTTATGGGATTAAAGGGTTTTAATAGTTTTTTGTGGATTTTTATGGTTTTATGGGTCTTTATTGTTTTTAATGTTTTTAACAGTTTATAGGGGTTTAATGGTTTTTTGGATTTTTTAATGGGTTTTAGGGTTTTTAGCATTTTTTAGCCTTTTTAGGTTTTTTCAGTGTTTTTGGATTTTTAAAGTTTTGATATAATTCTTTCAAGGTTTTAGTGTTTTTTAAATTTTGAGGGATTTTAAGGGATTTTTAGAATTTATATGGTTTTTAAGGGTTTTGGGGATTTTTATGGTTTTTAGGGTTTTTACGATTTTTATGGTTTTTATTGTTTTTTTTCATTTCAGGGTTGTTTCAGGGATTTAATTGTTTTTATTTTTTTAAGGTATGGTCTTTTATGGTTTTAATGGTTTTAAGGGTTTTTAAAATTTATTAGGTATTTTATGGGGCTTATAGTATTTTTATGGGTTTTTTTTGGTTTTTTAAGTATTTTGAGGGGTTTTTCGATTTTCTTAGGGTGTTTAGGGTTTTTAGGGTTTTATGATTTTTCAAGTCATTTTACATTTTTTTGTTTTAAAGGGTTTTTATAAATTTTAGTTTTTTTAGTGTTCTTATTGGGTTTTAGGCAATTTTTGTTTTTTGGGGGTTTTTACTGTTTTTTGGTTTTTAGGGTTTTTATGATTTTAAAGGGTATTTAGTGATTTAAGGTTTTTAGGTGTTTAATTTTTTTTTGTTTTTAAGGATTTCATAAGGGTTTTTAGGGGTTTTTATGTTTTTAGCCATTTTTATGGGTTGTTTAGAATTTTATGGATTTTTAGGGTTTTTAAGAAATTTTAGGGCTTTTAGAGGTTTTAGTGTTTTATGGTTTTGGGGGTTTTCAGCATTTTTTATATTTTTAAAGTTTTATTTGGTTTTTTTTTTCATTTTTTGATATTTTAGTGAATTTTTAGGATTTTGTTGTTTTTATGGTTTTTAGGGATTATGAGTGTTTTTAGGATATTTAGCCTCTTTATGGCTCTTTTGGGTTTTTGGGGTTTTTTGAGTTTTTAGGGGTTTGAGTTTTTTTATAGTTTTTTATAGTTTTTTAATGTTTAACTTATTTTTAGTGTTTTTAGTGGTTTTTAGTGTTTTTTTGTTTTTGGGTTTTTAAGGATTTTAGGAGTTTTATGGTTTTTAGGGGTTTTAGGGTTTTTAGGGTGTTTTATAGTTTATTTTTGAATTTCTCATATTTTCTTGGGGTTTAAAGTTTTCTTATGTTCTCTTAGGGTTTTTCATGTTTTTTTTGTTCTACGTTTTCATATACGTTTTGGGGTTTTTAAGGATTTTTATGGTTTTAGGTTTTTAGGGATTTTGAGTGTTCATTAGGGATTTAGGGTTTTTATTATTGTTTAGGTTTGTTATAGGTTTTAATTTTTTAGGTTTTTAATATTTTCTTAGTATTTTTCATGGATTTTTGGTTTTTTAATGTTTTTTGGGATTTTTAGGCATTTCTGAGGACTTTATTGATTTTAAAGGTTTTGAGTTTTTTTGGGGGTGTTTATGATTTTTTAGGGTTTTCAAGGGTTTTATGGTTTTGTGGGTTTAAGTTTTTTTTGTTTCATGGTGGTTTCATGGTTTTTTAGAATTTTTTACCATTTTTTTGTTTCAATATTTTTACTATTTCTTGTGGTTTTTAGGGGGTTTTATGGTTTTACAGGGTTTTTATGGGTTTTAGAAATTTTTATGTTTATTAGGGGTTTTAGTGTTTTTGGGTTTTTATGGTTTTCTTATGGGTTTTCCAAATTTTTATGGTTTTCATGTTTTTTGGGATTTTTAGGGAACTATTAGTATTTTTATGGATTTTTATAGATTTAACTATTTTCAAGGTTTTTAGAGTTTAATGGGGATTTAGTGTTTCTAGTTTTTTGGGGGGTTCTATGTGATTTTAGATTTTTAGGATTTTCTTATGGTAATTCAAGGATTTGGGATGTTTAATGTTTTTAAATAGTTTTAATGGTTTTTAAGATTTTTATGGTGTTAACTGTTTTAAGAGATTTTGAGTATTGTCGGGTATTTTGGTTTTTTGGAATTTTAGGAATTTTTGAAATGTTTTTATGGTTCTAATGGGTTTTTATAGTTTTTTTAATGTTTTTAGGGCTTTGAATGGTTTATAGAGTTTTTAGTGTTTGTTAGGGATTTGTTTTAAAATTTTGGGGTTGTTAAAGGTATTTAGGGTTTTTTATAGTTTTAGGGGTTTTAGGGTTTTAGGGTTTTAGGGTATTTTAGAGTTTTTTAGGTTTATAAGATTTTATATGTTTTTAATGTTTTTAGGGGTTTGGGGAGTTTTTATTTTTCTATGGTTTTCTTAGGGATTTTCCAAATTTTTAAGGGTTTTTATGTTTTTGGGGATTTTTATCGATTTTTTATGATTTTAATGGGTTTTAGGGTTCTTGGGGATTATTTGGGGGTTTAGGGGTGTTATAGGGGTTTAGGAGTTTTTTTCATTTTTAGGTTTTTAGGGGTTTAAGTGTTTTTAGGTTTTTAAAGTTTCTTAGGGGCTTTTATAGTTTTTAGGGTTTTTATATTTTTAGTTATTTTAAGGACTTTATAGTATATTTATGGTTTTTGGGGGGTTTTATGAATTTTTAGCGATGTGGGGTTTTTAGGGGTTTTATGGTTTGTTTGGGGTTTTAGGGATTTTTTGAGTTTCTAGGGTTTTTAATGTTTTTAGTTTTTTTATAATATTTTTTGGGTTTAAAGGGAATTTTTATATTTTTGTGGTTTTTAGGGATCTTATTGGTTTTTAGGGTTTTTAAGGTTTATGGGACATTTTTTAATTTTGAGGGGTTTTATGATATTTTAAGGTTTTTAGGGGTTTTATAATTTTTTTGGTTTTTTAGGTTTTCATGTTTTTCTTAGGGGTCTTTAGGGTTTTTAGTTTTTTTTATGTTTTTAGGTATTTTTTGGGATTTTTTAGTATATTATAGTTTTTTAAGATTATTTGGTATTATTTGGGGGTTTTACGGGTTTTTAATGGGTTTTAGGGGTTTTAGGTTGTTTAGGGTTTTTAGAATTTTATATTTTTTGTGGTTTTATGTATTTTTCTGTTTTTCTATTTTTCTTAGGGGTTTTTGGATTTTTAGGGGTTCATACCTTTTTAAGGATTTTGATGGATTTTTTAGCATATCATTGGTTTTTATGGTTTTGGGGATTTTGAGGCTTTTTTTGGATTTTGGGAGTTTTAAAGGTGTTAGGATTTTTTTTGGGGTTTTAGGTTTTTTAAACATTTTATAGTTTTAAAGTTTTTAGAGTTTTTAATCATTTTTAGGGGTTAAATGTATTTTTAGTGTTTTTGGTGGTTTTAGGATTTTTTTGAGCTTTTACAGTTTTTAATAGTTTTAGGTGTTTTATGGTTTTAGGGGTTTTTAGGATCATTTAGGGTTTTTGAGTCTTTATGTTTTTTATGTTTTTAAGGTGTTTTAATATTTCTTTTGTTTTTTGTGGTTATATCATGTGTTTTAGGGTTTTTAAGGAATTTGAGGGTTTTTAGGGGGTTTAGGGGTTTTAATGTTTTTATGGTTTTTTTTGAGGATTTGGGGTGTTTTTTAGTTTTTTAGGGTTTTTGATTTTTTTGAGTATTTTCACATTTTAATGGTTTTATAGAATTTTAGATTTTTAGTGGTTTTTATGGTTTTATGTGGTTTTGGTTTGTTTTAAACATATTTAGGGTTTTTATGGTTTTTAGTGGATTTTAGGGTTTTTTCAGGTTCATTTATGGGATTAATGGTTTTTATCATTTTTAAGTTTTTTTAGAGTTTTTTAATGTTTTTATGTTTTTAAGTTTCTCTTTTGGGTTTTTAGGGTTCCAAGGGTTTCTTAATTTTTTAAGGATTTATATTGATTTTTTAGGATTCTTTTGGGGTTTTATCTATTTTAACGGGTTTTAGTGGTTTTAGGGGTTTAAATGTTTTTATGGGTTTTATCATTTTTATGTTATTATGTGTTTTATGTTTTTTTAGGTTTCTAAGGTTTTAGTAGTGTTTTTAGGGTTTTTTGGGTTTTTTAGGTTTTCAGCGACTTTTAGGGATTTTTAGAATTTTTATGATTATTTGTGTATTTTGGGATTTTGAGGGGTTTTGGGATTTTATGGGTTTTAGGGGTTTTTTGAGTTTTTTAAGTATTTTAAGGTTTTTATGAGTTTTTTAAAAAAATTATGGGTTTAATGGATTTTTTGAATCATTTGTGTTATCTAAAGTATTATGGGTTTTTAGGGTTTCTGAGGTTTTTAGGGGGTTTTTGGTTTTTAGGGTCTTTTGGGTTTTTTAGGGTTTTTTAGAGTTTTTACCATTTTTACCATTTTTACGTTTTTTAGGGGTTTTATGTGTTTTTATTATTTTAATTTTTTTCTATTGTAATTTCATATTTTTTTATGTATTTTTACATTTTTTCGGATTTAAAGGGGTTTTAAAAAAACTTAATGCTTTTTAGGGATTTTGGTGGTTTTTTGTGTTTTTATGGTTTTTTCGGATTTTATAATTTTTATGTTTTTTATAATTTTTTAGTGTCTATTAGTTTTTTATGGTTTTATTAGAAATATTTAGTGTTTTTAGGATTTTTTACATTTTTAAGGATTTTTTGTTATTTTCTAGGATTTTTATAGTTTTTTGGGCGTTTATGGATTTTGATGCATTTTAGCGGTTTAGGGAAAGGAAGATGTAGGGATAGACTATTTCTGGTCCCCCTAAATTGTATAAAGAAAAAGAAAATTCCACAACAAAAAAGGAGGAGCGGGGGCAAACATCCCACACCTAAAACCTCAACACAACCCAATACCCAATACCCCAAAAATGTCTAAAAACACAAAAGAGCACAAGTCAATCAATTTAGATGCCAAAGTCATCTAGATCCACACTGAAAGGTCCAATAATTTCACCAAGACCAGCATCCATGTTAGAAAAGCAAAAATCCGAGTCAACTCTTGCATCCATAGAGTCCCATCCCGACTCATATTCCTCCTTCATTTTGAGCATAACCAAGAGTTTCTCTCTGGCCCCCTCCTATTATACATTACGTGAAGGATGCTCTCACTTGTTAAATTTGAGTTTCAACATGGCCACCTTGGAGGTGTCTAGGGATTCCATGTGTCATGGAAGAGTGGAGTAATCCTTATACAGCCTCCTTTTGGGGGGGGGGGCAGAGATTGAACCATCCTTATAAATTGCCTTCTCATGTAAAACTCCATCACTGGCTGCACTTGAGGCCCCTTTGTTATCATCCTTTCCTCCAATCCCAAGAGATTCTCCATCCCCTATTTGGTGATTTTTTTTCTCCTTGAACCTAGACATACCAGAATTTATCCTACGGTCATCCTCAACAAACCTCTCCCCAAGTCTTTTAGCCTCATCCTTAAGGGGAAACCTTATCCATTCAACCATCATCATATCATGGAGAAGCAAACAGCGGTCTTCAGCATATGGGGAACCATAAAAAACCATGGTATTCTACAAGTATAGGGACAACCCACCTTCATTAGTTTTAGGCTCTGATAAAGGGAGCCTAGTCAGGTCCTCTACCTAAGCAGTGCCAGAATTGGACTCCGGTGGAAGAAGTATAGCCAAACCCACCACATGAATAGTGCTAGCCTCATCTTCAATGGTACCTAGAATAGCCCCCATATCAAACGTCTATGTGTCACCACTCCCAGTGGACAACATTTGGGGGACTATGATCCATCTAGGTCATCCCTCTTCAATATCAAGTGTTTTCTCCTCTACCAAGATCATCTCATGCCCAACCATAATCATGTCCCATCCATACCAAACTCTAATCTCCAGCCCAACCACCTCCCCCTACTTAGGCTCTCCCCCCTGCACATCATCATCACCAAGCATCTCAGCTAAGGCTAAGTCCTAAAAGCAATTTGACAGAGCGAAATCATTTGCATCCACCAACAGGATACTACTGGCTCCCGCACTACCCTTCCTCCAGTCCATAACCACTCTACCCAAGGATTGCATCAGGGGCCCTCCTGATGGTCATGCCCAGTCCAGTCTGCCTGCCCATCCACCTTCTCCTACTCTTTCCCTCTCCCTAAGAGCTCACCACGTCCAACATTCTCATATATACAAATTAGGTTCCTCCCTTCGACCATTATCACCTTCTTAGTGTCAGCAGCTCCAGATCCACAAATGTTCCCAGACAAATTCAAATTGAAGCCACCCGAATTGACCATTTCCACCTCCAGATCACTCCCAATCATCAAATCTGTCTTGATCCGATAAAATACCACAACAACCATTGACTGATTGGACAAAGGCTCAGTCACTCTCCTGACCTCCTACGCTTCCACCAAATTTAGTTTTCTCTCACCAGGTCCAAAATGATACAGATTTACACCACTCTTACCAGAGGCAGCACAGCCTCTAGTCTGAACATTGTGCCCAAAATATTAATAGGAAGAACATAAGGTAGGCCACTATTTGAAAATCACTGGTTGATTCCAACGGATTTCCTCTCCCACAACAATCCAAAAATAATCCACTGAATCCTTTGAAGCATCAACCTCAATGAAGGTCGTTGGAGTAACAGGATGGAAGAGGGCCCACATCCTTCTATCTACATAAAGGAACCTCTACACCAGATTCCCTAGCATTGAAATTATTGTGAAATTTTGAAACGGGAGGGGATGTTCGGGAAACCTAACCCAAATCACAACCATCGGGGTGTTACGCTTCAGATGAATTTCAAAGCTCCACCGAAAGAGGGAGAAGCGCACACCATTACTGCTTTGAGGTGCCGTGGACTAGGAGAGAATCAGATATTCATTAGACGCGAAGTGAATAATTATGTGAGAACCATCAACCAGACCTACCATTTCACAATCCTAAAGATTCCAAATTTTAGAAACAAACCTTTAAAAATTTTCCACTGAGAAGAGAAACTTCCGGAACCTCGCATCCATAGTCATAAGATGAAGAGTCAAGGATTTTTTGAACTCCTAGAGTGAAAGAGGGAGTCACGGTCAACCTTCAAAAATATCTAGAAACTTCGATCAAAGCACCATCCACGGGAAGGAGGGCAGCAAGTCATGGGATGAGAAAGGAGTGAAAGAGCGGTCCTCAAAGGGAGGAACCTCCCCTGTAGAGTGGGGGAGTGGCACTTGAACTACCATCATCTTCCACCTGGGAGGAAAGGGAAGCAATCATCGCGAGGAATCCAAGATGTAGAGACCTCCATATTTTCTAGGGGGTTTTAGGGGTTTTATAGTTTTTTTAGTTTTTTTTGGGATTTAGTTTTTTTTGAGTTTTTAGGGTTTTAAAGTTTTTTTAGATTTTTTTTATCATTTTTAGGATTTTATGGGTTTGTAAAAAATTTTAAGGTTTTATGTTTTTTTATGATTTTTAGGGATTTGAAGGGGTTTTAGGGCCTTTTAGAGGTTTTAGGGTTGTTAACGTTATATTAGGTTTTTATGGGTTTTAAGTGTCTTTAAATTTTAATGTTTTTTTAGGTATTTTATAGGGTTTTTATGTTTTGGGGGATTTTTGGGGCCTTTTTATGAAATTTATTATTTTTAGGTTTTTTTGGGATTTTGATGGTTTATAGGGGTTTTAGTGTTTTTATGGTTCTTTGGGTTTTATTAAATTTTTTGAGTATTTTTGGGCTTTCATGTTTTTAAGGGTTCTTAAACATTTCTAGGAGTTTAAAAGTATTTTATAGTTTAGTGTGATTTATTAGGGTTTTTATGGGTTTTATGGTTTTTACGGTTATCGGGTTTTTATGGTTTTTTAGTGTTTTTATAATTTTTTAGGTTTTTAAGGGGTTGATGTGTTAATAGTATTTTAGGTTTCTCTTTAGGGTTTTCATAGATTTGTGGTTTTCTACATATTTAGGGATTCAATTTATTTTTTGGACTTTTATGGGTTTTATGGTTTTAGGGGTTTTGGAGGGTTTTATGGGTTTTTTATAGATGTTAGGATTTTTATTATATTTTGGGGTTTTATGGTCTTCTTGAGTATTTTAGTGTTTTTAATATTTTTTAGAGTTTTTTAATGTTTTCATGGGTTTAAATGGTTTTTATAGGGTTTTATGGTTTTTATTTGGTTTTAACGGTTTTTATGTTTTTAGTGGTTTATGGTTTTTATGGGTTTTGAGGGCCATTTAGTGATTTTTAGGGGTTTAATGTGTTTTTAGGTTTTTAAGTTTTTATTAGTGTTTGTAATGAATTTTAGGGTTTATTATAATTTTTGTTATTTTTCTGGATTTTTAGGACTTTTATGGTTTTCTGGTTTTTAGGGATTTTTAGGGTTTTTAAGGTTTTTTAGGTTTTTATGTTTTTTTTTTTGTTTTTTTTTGTTTTTAGGGATTTTTCTGTTTTTTAGTGTTTTTTTAAATTTTAGAGTTTTTTAACATTTATAGTTGTTTGAAGGGATTTTATATTTTTAGTGGTTTTTAGGGTTTTAGGGGTTTTATGGTATTTATGGTAAATTTAGTGTTTTTTTTGGGTTTTTATAAATTTTTATGGTTTTATGGGTTTGATGTTTTTTTAGGTTTTTAAATATTTCTTAAGTGTTTAAGGGTTTTTATAGATTTTTATATTTTAAGGATTTTTACTTCTTTTTTATAATTTTTATGGTTTTTAGAGTTTTTCATTATTTTGAGGGTTTTAGGGTTTTTATTTATTTTAGGGTTTTTTGGGATTTTAGGGGTATTAGGGATTTAGGGGTTTTAGCGTTTTTAGGTTTTTAGTAGTTTTAAGTGTTTTTAGGTTTTTAAAGTTTTCGTAGGGATTTTTATAGATTTTAAGGTTTTTTATGGTTTATGGTTTTTGAGGATATTATAGGATTCATATGTGTATTTATGGTGTTTAGGTATTTCAAGAGGTTTTATGGGTTTTTAGGGTTTTTATGGATTTTCATGGTTTTTAGGGTTTTAAGGTTGTTTAGATTTTTTAAACAATTTTCAAGGTTTAATTTGGTTTTAGATTTTAGTGATTTCTTATGGTTTTTATGGGTTTTATGGTTTTTATGGTTTTTAGGGGTTTTTGTATTTTATGGTTTTTAGGTTTATTTAGGGTTTTTATCATTTTTTACGTTTTGGGGGGTTTAAATTATTTTAGGTTTTTATGGATTTCCTATGATTTTTTAGGTTTTGTATGGTTTCTTATATTTTTATGTATTTTTTGTATTGTTTTAGGAGTGTTAGGGTTTTTTAACATTTTTAGACATTTTGAGGGATTTTCATGTTTTTTAGGGTTTATTGGGTTTTAATAATTTATTAGGTTTTCTAAGGGTTTTAGTGTTTTTATGTTTTTAAGGATTTCTTAGGATTTTCCATGGTTTTTAGGGTTATTTTTGTTATTATAGATCTTTAGGGTTGTTTTAGTATTTTTTTTAGTTTTTAGTGGTTTTAGGGATTTTGAGGGTTTTTAAGGGTTTTTCACTCGTTTTTTTGGTTTTATGATTTTTTGAGTTTTTAGGGGTTTATGATTTTTTTAGTTTTTCTAATGACTCTAGGTGTATAAAGTGTTTTTATAGTTTTTTGTCTGTTTTGGGGGGTTTTATAGTGTTTTAGGGTTTTTTTATTCTTTTTATTCTTATTTATGTGTTTTTAGAGTTTTTAGCTTATTTTTAGGGTTTCTAGCATTTTTTGGATTTTTAAGGTTTTAATTTTTTTAGGTTTTTAATATTTTCTTAGGTATTTTTAGGGTTTTTAGGGTTTTTCTGTTTTTAGGTATTTTTTTGTATTTTTATTTGTTTTTAGGGAATTTGAAGAATTTTTAATTTTTTTGTTTTTTAGGGTTTTTAGCTTTTTTATGTTTTTAGGCGTTTTAAGTGTTTTTGGATTTTATGGTTTTACTAGGGTTTTATAGGGTTTTAGGGTTTTTAAATTTTCATGGTTTTAAGGATTTCTATGGGTTTTAAAGGTTTTTAGGTATTTTAAGTTTCATTAGGGTTTTTTTGGGGGATTTTAGTATTTTTATGTTTTTTTTATTTTTAGGGTTCTTTTTAGTTTCTTAGGGTTTTAAAAGTTTTTTTTATAGTTTTTTATGTTTTAGGGGTTTAAAGGGTTTTAAAGGGTTTTTAGAGTTTCAGTGGGTTTTTAGAGTTTTTATTAGTTTTTATGGTTTTAGAGGTTTTTCAGGGTTTTATGGTTTTTATGGGTTCTAGGGTTGTGGGGGTTTTATATTTTTTAATATTTTACGGGTTTTATGTTTCTTAAGGTTTCCTAGTGGTTTTCAATTTTTTATATGTTTTTAGGGTTTCATTTAATTTTTAGGGTTCTTATTGTTTTTCAGTTGTTTAGGGATTCTGAGGGTTTTTAGGGTTCTTTGTTGTTATCAGGGTTTATAGTGTTTTTTTATTTTTAGTGGTTTCATGTTTTTTTATGTTTTTAAGGTTTTCTAATGGATTTTTTTTGGGGTTTTAGGGTTACTTAGGTTTTTAAGTTTTTTTATTTTTTTAATAATTTTTATAATTTTCTAGGGTTTTATGGATTTTGATGGGTTTTAGGGTTGTTAGGGTTTGGGGGGTTTACCCATTTTTTTGAATTTCCACAGTTTTTAAGGGGTTTTAGTGTTTTTAACGTTTCTAGGGATTTAAAGGGTTTTTAGGTATTTCATGGGTTTTTATGGTTTTTATGTTTTTATTGGTTTTTATGTTTTTTAGTGGTTTTAGGATCTTTAAGGTCTTTTTATGTTTTTAGGGGTTATAAATTTTTTTTATATTTTTATGGGTTTTAACAGTTTTTAGGATTTTATGGTTTTCCTTGTAACACCCCAACCCCAGTTACCCAGAATTGATACATTATTTTAATACATTGTCATGATCACAAGGAAATCATGTCCCAAAAGACCGATTAGTTTAGTAGCCTTGGAAAATAGATTAAAAACATTAACATTAAATTATAATTTCAAAAATAAAACATAGCATAAATAGTTCTTTTAGAACTCCATTATTCCCATTAACTTAACCCTACATATCAATCATAATACGCTTCTTGGAATCCTGGGAAAAAATAAAACATGGAAAGGGGTGATCTCAAACGCTCAGTAATGGTAAGAAATACAGCGGAAGATAACATAAATATTAAGCATGGATAATAATTTAAACCACATGCCTTTACCAATAATAAACATGAATACTTTTATGGAAAGAATATGAGTTGAGTAAATAAATCCATAATAAAACCTAATCATTGGTATTCTACAAGTCGAATAACCACATGAACCATCAATATTATTTCCATAATTAGGGAATGTATAATACCAAACATTCTAAAACATTTTTTCAAGGCCTCGGCCAAGACGTCTAAAAATAATTAAGGCCTTGGCCAAAACCATAAATCAAATTGGGAAAAGGCCTCAGCCAATTCCACGTCTACTTGTCTCATGAGACCTACCGATTCATCGAGGAGCTAAAGAGGGCTACACCCGTCACTTACTATGTACAATAAATTCCTCATATGAAAAGGTTGAAACATAACACAAACATCCGTATAAGAACTAGGATACGAAATTTCAATACTTTAACCATTAACCATGAATGGTATAAAAATAACACATCCACAGTCAAACATATCACAAACACTTCAATACAATATGGATGTTTTGTATCATAATAAATCAACTTCAAAATGAGTTTAAAATCTATTAAAGGATTTGACATAGATGTAAATGATTTGTAAAACTCTTTGATTGAAATATCCCTTTTCATGAAAATATTTAAAAGTCACACAATTTAAAAAGGAAGACATTTAAAGACATTTTTGAATCAAAGTGTACCATACCACTTTGAAACTTTATTTTAAAGTAATTAAAATTTTATAACATTCATGTCCATTTAAATAAATCCTTAAAACCATTTTGCAAACATGGACATTAATGAGAATGGTTTAGAAGAATAAATCTTTAAAACATTTAAAATGATGTTGACATAGATGAAATCAAAACTATTTGAGAGAAATATCACTTTTTTTTGAAATCATTTAAGAGTCACATAATTATAAAATAAAACATTTACTTTGATAATATTCTTATAATCTTCTAAGGGAAGTTTCGACAATTTTATAACGGCGGAAAATAGCCACACCCGCCGTATAAGTTAAAAAAAGACATTCTTACCTTAATTCTGTTGAAAAGGTTAAAAAGGACCTTGTTTGGAAAGTGGCGGAAATATTCCTTTATAAACTTCTTATAAAAAGTCAAACAATGGTATAAATGACTTTAACCCATATTTTGTAAAATAGAAAGAATGTTTTGAAATACATTTTTAAGAAAAATGGATATGTATGATAAATAGGTCCCAGTAGATAATTACGTATAAACAACCTCGGATAATGAAGAGATTATGAAATAAACCCTTAACAACTTGGTAACATACAAAACATACACCCCATGAAAAAGGTATTATACGATGAATATGTAAATACACATAAATTAAAGTTTATTACACAAATAATACAATTATGGGCAATACATACACCACAAAAAAAAGAAATAGTGGCAATATGGCACGAATCCCATGGGAATAAGGAGTGAGATGAAAACCCCTTACCTTGTACTTTTCCTTTTTTTAGGGTAGTTTAACCTCATGTATAATGGTGAAATGAATGTTATTAAATTATACAAGAATCATATACATTAATATGATATCATATATGATCTTTTAACATTTCTTTGTTAATAATATCTTAGTATTATCGTCATTTCAGGTGTTAACAGATTCTTTTTTCTTTGTATTATTTGTTATTTGACTCATAATAATTATGTATGGTATGTATCTTATTCATATCCAGAATTATATCAAGTCTTTAAATATTATTTTTAATCATCAAATGAAAATTAGTCTTGAATGGATACGATGGGGAATGATTCTCATCGCGTTCGTGGAGATGGTAGTCAGTACATACGCACAAGAGACAATATAATTTACTTAAAGGTGTGTAATTTGATGGTATATTAATTTTAAAGAGACATTTTCATGTTATTTTCATTATTTTTATAAATATTACTCATCATTATATCCATCCAAATAACATAGTGTTGAATAACAAATTACACCACGACGTGGAGACGGTAAGCGGTACGTACGCATGCATGGTGACATTATCATTCATAAGATGGGTAGAATAGTGAATATAGTTGCTAAATATTTATAATAACATCAAAGTATATATAATATACCAGATTTATTATTTTATAATGGAAATAACAATGAAATCTGAAGTTGAAGAAGAAAGGAACTTGAAAGAGGGTGGTCAAATCATTTCCTCTTTTTCGGGTTCTTCCTTTTGATTTGATCAAAAGGGCTCCTTAGGTTGGATTTATGGTCAAACTAAGGCCTCTAGGTTTAATTTAGGTAAGTTTTTAGGATATTTGGGTAGGGGTTGGCTGAGCCAAAAGGATTTTATGGTGTGAATTTGAGATACAGGGGAGTGCCCTTTTATAAGAGGGGTGAGGGGAACCTTTGGAAAAACATAAACTATTATTTTATAATAAATTCATATTCTGTTTATAATGGCTAAAAAGTGACTTATTTAGAGGATAAGGTGTGTATGGGTCGAAATCCGTTCAACCTATAGATTTTAGATAGGTTTGCATCACTATATCAACCTTATCCTTTAGTTTTAACTCTTTGTTAATTAGTTTGACATTTACCATGTCACATTGTATTTTAATATTATATGGCTAATTAACTTAATATATACTACCAAGAGACACCCAAGTGGTCCATTAATGAGAAAAATATTATTATATAAGTCCGTTTTCCAAACCATATATTTTTAGGAATAGAATATCAATTAATAATATAATATTTGTTTTAAAACTCATTTATGTCAATTTTGACACTATTCACTAATTGATTTTTTTTAAAATTCATAAAAACATTATTAATTCGAAAAAAAATTAATTTAAGCAATACTATAATGTCATAATAACCAATAAAATTCTTTTATGTCATCAAAACTTTCAAATTATATTTATTTTAACATTTACAATACCAATTATTTGATTCATTCATTAGTAAGGAAAATACTGCATCATTATTGTGTCACAAATAAATTTAATTATTCAATGTATAAAAATTATAAATAAAATACCATTATGTAGGAAATATTTTTATATTTCTAATTAATATTTATAGTCGAAAATATATCATTTATAACCCTATGTAAAAAACATTTTACTAAAAGATATATGCTTATGTCGTTTTTGTATTTACTTCAACTTAATTAATATAAAGTGTCATTGTCACTTACAAGTGGCCCCATGGGGTCCCAAAATAAACCCAAATATTCCCATGGTCGAGAATGTATCAACCAATAGGGTTACTACACGTTTTAGGGTAATTTAATATTATTATAATATTATTATTTTACCCTTATTTACCGGATTTACCCTTTAACCATGGTAAATAAAGTATTTACCGAAGTTATTATTAAAAATGTCTTAAAATAAGAGTCACCTATTTACACAATTTGGGAATCCTGATTACAAATATGGAATCCATTTTTCCAAATTCAAAACACAGAAGTGGCAGAAATTAATTTAAAATTAATTCCCACTGTGAAAACAAAAAGTGTGTTTTTAAGAAACAATAACTTTCAAAAGATTGACACTTGTTTATGTCAAGTTTAAATGTTAAATTATGTACAATTACCAAAATTGTATTAAATGGTAAAAATATATTATAAATATACTTTAAAACCACTCAAATTAATAATTTATCACTATTAATTATTTCGATTTAAAAAGTTGTTTTTAATTAAAATTTAGTAATTTTCTATGTTCATCAAAATATGAAAGTTATCAAAAAGTACCAAAAATTCACCCCAAGAAAATTTCGATATTACGAATCCAAAAATGAAGTTAATTTTTAATGATAAAATGTATAAAATTTCAAAAATTGGGTATTACAATTCATAACGGCTAGTTTGATTGGTTGCGGTGTGTGTTTGAACATGAAGTTGCGTACAACACACGCTATTGTATTATTAAAAGAGAGGAGTATCTTGGAAGCTTGGGGTGTGACATTCCTAGGGGTTTTTAGGGGTTTTAAGGTTATTTATTTGTCTCTGTGGAATCATATATGGTTTTTTAATTATATAGTATTTTGGGGTTTTTAGGGATTTTGATGGTTTTAGGGTTTTTAGGGTCTTTATAGTTTTTAGTGTTTTTCTAGTTTATTATTGTTTTTATAGTTTTTAGAGTTTCTTACTGTTTTTAGGGGTTTAAAGGCTTTTTGTGTTTTTCATTTTTTTTGTGTCCTTATCGTCGTTTCCACCGATGATTTGATCCAAGGTCAAGAATAAAATGGCCCCATGAGGACTATGTAGTATATTATTTTTATCTTATGAAGGGGGTGCCATAGTCAAGTCATTCACATTGAGTTACTATTTTGTTTCCACCAAAGATTTACTTGTGGCCTCAAAGATTGATTGTAATGGGTTGATTGGTGTGAAATCCTTGATCCTGGGTACAAGGTCTTCAAATGGCCACAAATAGGTTATGTTTGTGGAGTTTGAAACAACCAATGACTCTCATATCCATGATTCATGGACCTAATTTCCAAAGGAAAATGATTATTTGGTAACTTGGAAATGACACTTAAGAAATCACTTTGGTCAAGGGGATGGGAAGTTGGGCTTATCACGCCCTTTTGGTGGGAACTATTACCTATTGTAGGACTCTCTTCAAGACATAAGATATGTTCATGAATCCTTGGTTTATTCCCAGATATGTTTCCATGGATTCCCCCTAGCTATCTTATGATCATAACAACATGTGGATTCAGAATAATCTGTATATATCTGAGGTTCTCCATCAATGGAGAAATATTTATGTATCTGAGGTTATCTATAAATGTTACCCTTTTTTGGAAAAAAAATCATGGATTCCTTGGTTATTTATTGAGTTGATGCTGGTTTCAAGCTATGTGATGGGGTTCTCTAGAGTTTATCATCATACAAGGTGATAAGAGTTGTTTCAGTGATGGGATTTAACCCATAAGACAATATTTTTATGTATCCTCATGAGAGGAATCATAACCCATGTAGTTTGGTGTCTCTTAACTAGACACATAACCTTTTAAGGTCGTGTGATAGGGAACCAACCATGAAGTTTAACATAATTAAATAAGGATCTCTATGTGAAGGGTTCTTGGTCAAGGATGGAATGAGACTTTTGTCATGGTAGCCCGAGGGGAACATAAGAAATATGGTCTCCTAGGTGGATATCACTCTATCAGGAATAGTTACAAAGAACAATAGGGTAATTTGGGTGTCGAGTATGGACCTCAAAGGGGCTTCCTATGTATCCCAGTTAGTTGGTAACAAAGCCCACATATTTTGGAATGTCCGGGACTTACACCTTTGGGGAGTCCCAAAAAGGGGGCATGATTGGTTCTTATTCATTAAAGCTATCCATTTGTGAGAATGTGATCCGGTCTTACGCATAGAAGCTTCCCATTTGAATTTTGCTGCATTAGGAATATGGACCTACCAAGGTTGATGTATGGTACTAGAACTTATACCATATAGGAGTCCCATTTGATGTTTGGGATCATGAGTATGTCAAAACCACTACTTACCTTTAATCCCACTTGGGTCATTCTCGGTGTAAGAAACAAGTGGAAGCAGTTGGTATGATGATCACATGATCTCACCCTATCTGCTGATTGATGGTGATGGAGCCTAAAGGGAGAGAGAAAGTATTTTGGGTGTTCTTATTTCATCTCTTGTTTTAATATCCAAGCTAGTAATGTTTGGTGATCTATCCAGATATGCATCAGATAGAGGCAAAGAGGAGTAATAGTGTCTCCGCCTATAAGAAAGTCTAGGGGAATACCTCAGGATAAGTGCCCTAAAATTCGTCATGGGAAAGAGAAGAATGTTCAATGTTCGCCCTCATCAAAGGAAAATTCCATTGGTTCCTCTCAATCCCTAGAACATGGAGGTTCGTGTGAGTTTCCTAAGGTTGGAACCTGATTTACCATGGGGATGAAAAAATTAAAACATTCATAGGTTCTGTCCTATTATTTTGATCACCCATGTGAATCCACATACCATGAATATGTAAAATAAAAAGGAAAAGATGATGCAGTTGATGATATTTTCAAAAGTGTTAGGTGGCTTAGGAAATGTCCATAGCCTAATTTCAGTAGACTAGTTCTCAAAGGAGATGACATGGTGAACAATGATACGACAGAAGAGAGTAGTTAATGTTGGATAGTAGAATACCCTTAGAGGACTCCTTCCGCATAGCACATTCATACTTAGAATGGGGTTCCCCCCATGTAGCATATTTCTATTAAGGTCAGGGGGCCATCTATGTAGCATTTTTCTATGAAGACTATCGGTTAGACTATTTATTTTTTTTCGACACAAGTCTAGGTTCCACGCATGTAGCATGTCACTACCTTGAGCTAAATTCCTCCTACGTAGCATTTTTCAAGGCAGTGTCAGTTTCCACCCACATAGTGTTTCTCTATACAGGACACATATGCACAAAGGGGCCATTGGTTTGTGTCTTATGGGAATTATGCACACAAATTATTTTGGGTTCAAATACGACCAAATGATTTATTATTTTCTCCTTAATTCATTATAATGGGGTTTACCTATAGGGAATCATCGACTGGTTCTGGTTTTTTCAATACCTCCCATTGGTTCACATTAGTTCATACGTCCAGGTGTGGCTCCTCTTTATTTCTCACTCTACCCATAAAGGTCTATTTTATTAAAGAGTTGAGGGTTTGTATACTTATTTGGATAGTCATTCGCTGTGGTCCATGAGCCTTCTTTTCTGGAAGCCCATGGAGGATGCCCAACTATTGAACAACATAGCTAGTGGGTAAATCATTCATAGACGAGGGACATTGTTTATGGTGATCCAACGGTACCACCATATCCTGTGAACTATTTATATTCACAGGGGATATCTATTTTTGGGATGGAAATTACCACCTCCTTCTCGTAAATGACTTCGATTTCATTTTCATGTGCTAGCGTTAACATCCCTTTTTTGTGAAAATTTTAGTTTGGGGATTCTTTATGAAGACATGGACCTTCATGCAGATCAACGGTCCATAAAGGGATTTTCCCTTAATGGTATTTCTTCTTCCTTCATGATTTTCATCCCTTTGAATTTTTTTCCTTGAACTCTTCCAATGATTTTTTTTTCGAACCCTTCCAAATCGATGGAAATACTTCAATCATGTTTGAATATATTTCATGACCCAAAAAATTCCCCCTATTGGAATGGGTTACAAACAAGAAAAAAATAAGGTTACTCTGATGTAGAAAGTGGTCCTATTTTGAGTGAATGATCAGATAATTCTATAATTTTTCCCAAGTATGAGGGGCTTAGAGAGTTTAGTTTGACTGTTGTTAAGGTTACTTTGAAAACCCTGCAAACTCTGTCTTTTCTATTATCAGCTTTTTTTATTATACACAATTTAATTCGGGGTTATTAGGTATAACATGACTTTTACTTAGGCCTCACTTTTCTGGTTTTTGACCTAAAAATATTTATGCCTTTTTCATTTCAATTTGATTACTCAATTCTTGCATAAACCATGGAAATCGTAGGTCTAGCAAGTGGATACTCAACTTTTACCCATGTCTCCCATTGCTGGGATTCAACATATAATTTTTTTGTATATTTTTATTAGATATTTATATTATTTGAATGGAATAATGTGATTGATGTTTTAGGTCAAACAACTTTGACCATGTATTTTGGGGAAAGGGCCCTAATAGGGCTTACTGACTGAGAATTTCCCAGTATTTTTCATACATGAATGATGGATTTCAGTATTGACACTAATTTTATGATTTAAGGATTTGGGGTATAATATGGGGCAATTATATGAGGATAAACAAAGATAATGGTTTCCAAAATGATGTTTCTAGGGTGTAAAAAGGTAAGAAAATCCTCTATTGAGGGGAAATTTTCCTTTAGTTGATAGGTATTTTTGTGGGAAACTTATGTAGATAAAACTAGGGATTATTGTGCATAGTCAAACAAAGGTTTCTCTATGACACTGACCCTTCATTTTCTATGTGAAGGTAATTTTTAAAGATCTAGATCCTCTTTTTTGTAGGGAAATAGTGGGTGGCCTGTCAATAGAATGATGTACGAAAATAACAAGGGAATATGTATCAACACTTTCCATAAATAATAAACCCCTTATATAATAATTTGGCTACTGTAAAGGAGGATTGGTGTATGGTGTAGTTTAACATTGTCAAACTAGGACATGGATGGTACAGTTTAGTATCTTATGGCCAGTATAGTTGAAGATTTTGGTTTAAATTCACCTAGATCTGACCGAAGGATTAACTATTCACCCCATTCATGATAATCTATCCAATAATGTTATATCATCTTCAAACATGAAGAGGGGAAGTTTTAAGCTATACTATTTGGGGTTATAAATCCAAGAAATGGTATGGGACATAGAATCTATTAGAGAGTACAGAGGTAGGAAATTCCTCTCTTGGGGATGAATTTTCCTTTGATTGATAAGAATTATTTTAGGTAAACCTATGAATATAAAATTGGGTCATATTGTGAAAAGTCAAACAAAGGTGTCCTTAGAAAACTATCCCTCTATATCCGATGGATGAGAAGTTTTATGGGGATTCATATATTTTCAGACATAGAGTTTAGCTTGTGAGAGGAGGGTGCTTGAATATGAAAGTGGCAATCTAAGTCACAACTTTCTGTGTGTAACAGTAGAGATGCTCCTCCTATACAGGTTTGAGAAGGTTTCTTGTGCAGGTATGACCTCTATAGAAGGGAGGGACATTTCATACTTGTTTCATGAGCTTACCAATAATGTTAGGCTCATTTGAAATTTCTTATGTGGATTTATCTTGTTCATAGAAACAGGGGGGAATTTTTTTTCTTATTGTCTCCTTGTATTTCTCATTAAGGTCTGACCCATACATAGGAAAAGGGGGGGGGGTATTTTTATCTCATTATTGGAACCAAGATTTGGGGTTCAGGAGTCACTATGTATCCTTTTGATAATAGGAATCAATCCATACATAAGTCTTAATATTATCCAATTTTAGTGTCATGCGATTAGGACATCAGCCATGCAACATTAATATCATTATATAAGTAAATTCTCCATATAAACAATGAGTAACTGCAGGATAATCCAGCTAGGATATTCTGACATTCCTTATATTTGATGGGGGATGTGTAAACCATGGTTTTGGGGATTTCAGGTTCAGATAAATGATACAGAGCATGGATTCTATTGGGGTGTATGGAGGTATGAAAATCCTCTCTTGGGGAAGAATTTTCCTTTTATTGATTGTACCTTCACTAGTAGAATACTAACCTATACCAACGGTTTGGAACCGTTGGTATAGGCCTCCAAACCGTTGGTATAGCCTATACCAACGGTTTGGAGAACCGTTGCGAAGTAAGCCGTTGGGATAGGTCTATACCAATGGTTTTCCCAAAACCGTTGGTATAGACCTATCCCAACGGTTTACAAAACCGTTGGTATAAGTAATATGAAAATCTATTCCAACGGATATAAAACCGTTGGTAAATGTATTTCAAAAAAAAAACATGAGCTGGGATTTGATCCCACGACCCCTTGTTTATAATCGAACGACTTAACCACTAAGCTAACATCACTTTTGTAAACATAATTTCATAAATATATATATGTATTATCATAATTATTTAAAATTTAGATTTATATAATGTTCTCGGGTATTAGACCTGGAAGAAATGAAAGAATCTATCCCAACGGTTCTCAAAACCGTTGGGATAGACCTATCCCAACGGTTCTCAAAACTGTTGGGATAGGTGGGATAGGTGGAAATTTGCTGGAGGGTGGAGGTTGGTTTTGGGGGTGAGTTTTCCCAACGGTTCTCTCAAACCGTTGGGAAAGGGGGGGGGGGTCTTTCCCAACGGTTTGGGAGAACCGTTGGGAAAGGGTCCTCAAAACCCACCTTTCCCAACGGTTCTCTCAAAACCGTTGGGAAAGGGGGGGTCTTTCCCAACGGTTTGGGAGAACCGTTGGGAAAGGTGGGTTTTGAGGACCCTTTCCCAACGGTTCTCCCAAACCGTTGGGAAAGACCCCCCTTTCCCAACGGTTTGGGAGAACCGTTGGGAAAGGGTATATATAAGTGTTGGGAAAGATCCGATTTCCAGTAGTGCTTCTTTCGGGGAATCTATGAAGAGATAACTGGGGCATACTGTGTATAGTCAAACAAAGGGTTTCTCATGAAACTATCCCTCCACATTCGATGGTCGGGGAGGTTTATGAATATCCAAAAAAAATTTGGGAATAGAGTTTTATGAATTTAACGGTTGGGTTCAGGCTTGTAATATATATTTAGACCATGATTGAACATGGAATGTGAAATTACCGACATAGATCTGACTCATATATAGGGGAGTCAATTGTGTTCTTTTGATAGATCCCTGAATGAGGAACTTGAATCTGAGATCTTTTTCATAAATTTTCCTACAAGAGATAGGGGAGTTTTACTTTACTTTAATCTATAATAGGACTATGGAATAAGGCCTAGGATTCACTACATTTCCCATCAGAATGATAATCAATCCTGATGTAGTTTTTGAGTCACCATGTAGTTAAATGTCATATAGTAAGGACTTAAGTGTTTATGTTAAGGTGTTTCAACCAGGACTATGAAAACCATGATATGGATTGATATACCTTTTTCATGTGGGTAATCTCATGCCAAACCTCCTAAG
The DNA here is from genome assembly GCA_963277665.1 of Viscum album. Taxonomy (NCBI): domain Eukaryota; kingdom Viridiplantae; phylum Streptophyta; class Magnoliopsida; order Santalales; family Viscaceae; genus Viscum; species Viscum album. The sequence goes on along the minus strand of OY728132.1, from coordinate 1,784,734,115 downwards.
CCCTTGTAAGAGGTGATTGGTGTGGTAAACAAGGAGAGAGAAGGGTTCATTCATCCACATAGAGGCGTTAGAAAGAAATATTTATGCATTTGAATTTGTGGGTATTGGTCCCATGAATAGAAACATGGGAATCACTACATATCCTTAATGTACAAGAATCAATCCATAAGTAGTTCTAAGTGAGAACTTTTGTTGCAGGTCTGATCCATACTCAGGGGGGATTTCTCCCATATCTTGCAGCTAGGCCCATGACATAAGGTTTAGGCATCACTACATATTCAATAATATGGGAATCGTGCCGTAAATAGTTATTTAACCCTAAATGGTGGATGAACAAGGTTTGGGGTGATTTCCTCTCGAGTGAGGGTATCATGATGGTTCTATTAATTTTATCATCATATGACTAGGACATTAGTATAAGATTTTAACATCATGTTGTGAGGAAATACGGATATGAAGTGCTCTAATGGGAGGTGAATAGTATAACCAATATGATCTAATGTGACTAAGAACCTAAGAGTCCCTATAACACACTACACACTCCTGAAGGAAACTCAGGCCAAGGGGATAGAAGGTTGGTTGGATTTGAATCTAGTCTTAAAGAAGAAATATCAAGAGGTTTCTATGTATCCTATATGGATGGGAATAAATCCATACGTAGTTCTTGAAAGAAAACCCCCCACATAGTTTTGGTTCATACACAAGGAGGGGGAATTTTTGTTATATATATATTTTTTCTTTGGGTTTCTTGGCCTGAGATATGAAATCTAGGTGTATCTACGTATTCTTTATGATCAAGATTCAAGCCATACATAGTTCTTTAATGTGGCATGATAGGTGACTGATGTCAATGGTGGTGAACTCTCCAATGAGTTCATCGTGATGGTTATATGTATTTTATTATAATACGACTAGGATTTTTGGTGTAAAACTTTAAGAAAGATGATTTTGTAGACAAAAAAGAAACATGATATTGATTTCAAAGAGGCCATGAGGGCAAAGACTGGTAATAAAATCATCCCCTAAATGGTGGGAAATTTTCTTATGGGCCTAAAATTCAGACTCTATGCATCACTATGTATCCTATGATGACATGAATCAAAACACATGTAGTTATATATGGGAGTTATCCATACAGGTATAATCTGTACGTAGAGGATGGAATGTTTTTCCATTGTTTGTGGATTGGACAAGGAAACAGGGTTTGGGAATCAATATGTATCATATGACAACAGGAATCAAGACACACATAATTTTGGAGAAGGATACATCCTACATGGATCTGGATATTAGGTAGGAATATAAGCATTTTATCATTCTCCTGCACATTTCTATCTCATGTGTGGTGTATTGTTGATTGAAATGATGATGTTTATACATTCTAATGTCATGCGGTAAGGATTATGTTCTATGAAATTTATCATCGTGAGGTAAGGACTTTAACTCCTTGTTTAAGGTCATATTGTTTGGACCTTTTTCATAGTTTATCATCACCTAGTAAGGAATATGGACGTGAAATTTCATGAAATATTTCATTAAGAACCTTATGTTAATGGGATCTATAGTGAGATTTCCATCCATTGAAATCTAGGAATAATCTCTAATAGAGTAGAAATTATCTATAGAATATTATCCTTCCCATTTTTTTATCCATATTGAGAGGTTTCTTTCTAAGTATCATTGGAGTCCAGAGAACCAAAACCATCTCTCCTTTGAGGAAATATTGTAGGTGACCCTTTTTGTTGAAGGATCATGAAATCCTGTTTTGGTGAATCTCTAAATGGTGAAAGGTATTCAATCTCTTTTCATCAGGTTTCTCTAATTCATCGTGAAATTTCTGGGATTTCTCAACTATTGATAGTTGATCACAAATGGAATTATAGAGTAAATAAAATTGATCTTTTATGGGAAGGACCACCTATGTCACATATATTAATGAGTATGGGTTTTTCTAAGTGGCGGTGTGGGTCATATTCTGGTAAGACCACAGAGCATGGAGAAGATTTTTCGGCCATGATTTCTTATAATTATATTCCATATTTTAGATTATTTTAGATAAGGTATATTTTAAGGCCTCTATCAATATTTTGGTCACTAAAAATAGTGGGATGAATGGTTGGTCATGATACCGTACTTTTAATGTAGTTTCTCCAATTCAGAAAAATAGAAATTGGTGTTTTTTCTTACAGTATTGTATGAGGTTCACCAAATCTAATATTGATGTTGGATTTAATGAATCTGGCAATTATTATTTCATTGACCACATTAATGGGTATGACTTCCACCCATTAGGAAAAGAATTCATTTTTTGTGAGAATATACTTGCATTTATTGGTTGTAGTGGGATGATATGTGCCCACGACATTCCCTACCCATATAGAAAATGTTCAGGAGTACTTATCTGTGTGAACTAACTATGGGGGTTGGTGGATGAAATTTGAATGAACTTGGATGGAATGACACTTCTTGGTGAATTTAGTACAGTCCTGCATCAGAGTGGTCCAGTAGTATCCAAGACATCATATTTAGTGGAAAATCTTGAGTCCTGAATATTGAGATCCATATGCGATGACATGAAATTCACTCATGATGAAAGTGGTCTCCTCTCCATAAATTCACCTAATAAGGACCACATTGAGGATTCTTTTATACAGTTTTTTTATAGTTAGTTCCATTATAAAGAAAAAAGTTAATTTATCTTCTTTATATTTTCTCCCATCTTGACCTATCTGGTGGGAGATCTCCCTTTTGAAGGTAGTCCACAATGGGTTTCATCTAGTTGTTGGTAGGACCATACAACTCAGGGATGGGGATAATATCATTCATTTCTTTCATGTTGTCCTAAACTAAGGGTGAGACCATCTGGATGTGTGCATTATACACAACCATTTCATATTGCTCGGGATTATCCAAAGTTGCAGCTTCATTTTCCAATGCATCGGCCTGAGCATTTTTTGATCGGGGGACAATATTCAAAGTTTTTTCCAAAGGGAATTATACTATTAATCCTCATACATGGTATAACAGGGGATTAACTCTTCTTTTATTATAAAAATCATCATTAACCTCCTTTATGACCTATTCCAAATAACCAGCTTTCTTTACATTCTTTACTTGTAATTGATGTGACATCTTTATCCCTGCAAAGAGAGTATGGTATTCTACTTCATTATTCATGCACCCCTCTAATATTATAGAGTAATGTAGTAATACCATTTCTAGAGATATTAGTATGAATCTGAGACCTAGTTTTTTGAGCTAGGGGTCTTCCATACTTTTCCTTATTAGGCTTCTGGATGCACCATTATAATGAATCTTCAAGATATGGGGTTCCTCTTGAATAAAGAAAACCTATTCATAGGGAAACTCAGTATCCAATGAAGTTATTTCTACTGAGGGGTGTTCTACTATAAAGTCTGCTAATTCCTAGCCATTGATATATTTTGGAGGCAAAAAATATATGTAAAACTATTGTAGGATGACTTCCCACTATGAAAAACTTCTAGAAAACATTGGACGACTAAGAATGTATTTGATTGGGTTTTTCTGACATAAAAATGGACCTCGTGATGTTGTAGGTAGTGTTCCAAATTTTGGACTGAAATGATTAAAAGTATACATCTCTTTTCAATATCTGAGTAATGAGTCTCCGCATCAATCATGGTTTTGATGAGTTAATAAATATTGTTTTCACTACCAATATCATTCTTCTATGTGACGAATGCACCTATTCACCATTCCTAGGAAGATATTTACAAAATGAGTGGTATTACTTTGACAAGTGGAATTAGAACTAGAAGGATTATGATATATTTATTGACACTATTAAATGCTTCCTAACAATTATCAGTCCATTGATGAGAAACCCATTTTCCATCAACCTGGTAAAGGGAAAACATTTTCATACATGGTTGGCTATGAAGCACCGAATTTTTTTCAATTATCCTTGAAGTCCTCTTATCAAGGTGAGGTTTCTATGAGGTGATATGCCAAGGAAAGTATCTTTTTTCTCTAGGTAAACCTTGATGTCAGGATAGTGTGTGATGAATATGAGTATCTTCCCTATGGTAATATCAAAATCACATTTTAATGGGTTAATTTTCAAGTTGTGTTATTGATGTTTGTTGAATACGGTTTCATGGTATGCTAGGTGGTCTGAGAATTGTCCTAAATTAACCACTAGGTCTTCAACATAGCATTCAACTAATTTCCCATGAAGTGTTTGAAGATATGATGCATGGAACATTGATATGTCATGCCATCATTCTTCAAGACAAGGGGAATTACCCTATAGAAAAATACTCCTTTTGGGCCTTAAAGGTGGAAGATTCATTATCTTTTTGGGCCATTTATATTTATTTGTATCCTAAATATCCATCCATGAAGGAGAGATCCTGATATTCAGCAGTTATATTGATTAGAAATTCTATGATTGGGACTGGATAAATGTCCTTTAGAAAGTGATATATGAGATCTCTAAAATAAATGAACACCCTAATTTTTCTGTTATTATTTTTATGGGGAATATGTTGGCCAACCAATTAGAAAATTGTACCTCACAAATGAAGAATGATATGAGGATATTATCATATTCAACCTCTATTTTGGTAGTATTCATTGGGTGCATCCTTTTGGCTACTTGTTTATATCCCTGTTATTATTTTTATGGGGAATATGTTGGCCAACCAATTAGAAAATTGTACCTCACAAATGAACAATTATCTGAGGATATTATCATATTCAACCTCTATTTTGGTATTATGCATTGGGTGCATACTTTTGGCTACATGTTTATATCCCTGATGATCCTTTGGAAGGACTAGGTGTTGAGTTTCCACCTTGAGATTGAGCATTGACATTTCTGTGTAGTTTGAAGAGAAAAAATCCCAATAATTCATTAGAAAGGAGTTGTATACCTATTTATCTTCTAAATACATGGATGCACAAATCAAGGTTGGTTGAGGGTCTTCTTCTATACCTATATTTATTTCCATGAGTTCATCAATAGTTGTAGAGACACTCTCGTAAAATACTGGAGGGGAATCCATAAGTTTTTCTTCATCTTCACCATCTTATTCCACTTATTCTGATGGAGAAAAAATTCAAGAGATAAGCACTTCATAGTTGGGAGAAGAGTCAATATCATGGTATTCAAATGATTAAGAAGCTTCTTATGACTTGACTGGCATCAAGAGATTTTATGGAGAGGATGGAGTGAGAAACAGATAAATTTTTTATTCATCTTCTACCTCAGTGAGTGAGGAAAAGGTTTCTCGGAGATCTAAATATGGAATGTTGGAATTTCTATTCAAGTATTCACTATAATATTGGTGGTTAAAGGATTTTTCAACTCTGTTGTACTTGTTGGCCAAGACCGAAATCATGGGGACTACTGATTACATGTTCGAACATGAACTCATACACTAAACCTGATTGATGAGAAGTACGTATTCTTCACTAATTGGTTTGAAGGGATTAGTAGGGACCAATTCCAAACTCTTTGGGGTAGTGACCCAATTAATACCATCAACTTAGGGTCAATTACCTTTCCTCTCATAGAATCATGCATCAATATAGTGTGACTCATCAGATTCGAATGGGGCCTCATCGGCATGCAAAGTACCATTTTGTCCATTAATGCAATATTTGATGCACTTATGGTATGATGAGGGAATCAATTCATGATGATGAAACCAAGGACTTCCTAGAAGGATGTTTAAGTTGGTGTTCTATCAAACCACTAGAATTTTTGAGTCATCTACAAGGTCTCCAAACCAATTTTTGATCTTAATTTGGCCTAATGGATTTTTCTCACTTTTGTCATTGTCCAGCTAGGTTACTATAGAGGATGTCTAGTTATCCGCATTACAACCCAACTGACAATGTTTTTTTCACTAGAATGAGATTTACTTTAGAGCCATTATTAGTGAATAATTTTTTCATATCGACACCATTTATCCATCCTGACACATATAAGGTTCTTATGTGTCCCAAAATAATGGTGTCTTCATCTTGATTTGTGAAAGAGATGATTGTGTGGAATTATATAGAATCAATATTTATCTAATAGAACTCGGTGAAGGCTACTTTGTATTCTAATTACTAAGGGATTAACAAAGCTTATATGAGTTCTTCCTTGATGTATTTTGACAAACTAAGGGCATGTATGATTGATAGTTTGGCAGGTACAAGGGATAAATATTTCATGATATCGTACTTGTATTCTAAAGGTCCGTGCTTCCCAAATTAGGGATGATATTTAATAAGATATTTAAGGGTTTGAGTATTTTACGTGGATGGATATTAAATTGGAGAAGGATCTAGAGGTGATCCTGTCCTTGTAGGGTTGGGGCGAGCATGTTTGACTACCCGTAGAGAGAGATATGACATATGTCCTTATTCTAACAGATATTCTAGAATTATGGGGATAGAGTATCTAATGGAAGGTCCAGGGTGATTTTAACTTTCCTATTGGGTCTACTGAAGGTATATTCTATGATTTTACATGTTATTAATAGTCTGAGTAGGGGTGTGTCTAGAAGTTTGATTTCTACCATAGTTGCTTCTTCCCATGTTTTCTTGGATCATACAGCCCCTTCCTCTGATTACCCAGTTAGATATGTGGAACTTGGGTTTATTACCATACTCACTGTTAGATAATAGATCAATTAATTGGATGAAATTAATGGAACCTATGATCAAAACATTGTTTGATGAGGAATTTTCCTGACTGACTACTTCTGGTGGTGTCATTTTGCGGGGTAGTGACCATTGTTTTAGATTTGAGAGAATAAAATTAGTGAGTGTTAAAACCAACTTTTTATTTGGTGTAGGTTAATCTTCATGTTCTTTATCTCTATATTTTAGGCCATGATACTTTTTTGAGGGGTGACCTTTGGAGTTTTGGGGCTCTAATGACATCAGTTGTGTTACAGTGGGGGCGATTGGGGGCATAGTTGGTTGTTTCAACTATTCTTGTAAAATTTAATGATATAATTTTACTATTTTACAATTCAGAAAACTATCAAAATTCTTATCACTTTTTCTAACAACTTCTTTACACTCTTTCCCTTCATCAAGTTTAGTGGTGGAAACATATTCCACCTGTTCTGGCAGTGGTCCCAATTTGACTTTCCTGGAATCTATCATTTTATGAGGAAGCTATTAGAAGAAAAATAATCACGGATAGTGTGTACTAGTATCTAGTGAAAGGGAAAATAATCTGGCTAGTCATTAATACCAACCTCATCTACCCTTTTGGATTTGGTATATGGAGTAAAATGAAGTTCATAGCAGCTATTAAATAGCTACAGACATGATCATATCAGAAGAAGTAAACTTTATTCCTCCATTCCACGAATTGATTTCTCTTGGGTCCCTTATTCTATTCATGTGGAGGTGGAGGTTGTTTTTGATGCTTATGTGTCACTTCACGATACAATGTAGTCCTCAGAGTAGGAGCTAGAGTAGGGGATGGCTTAAGCATGATATAGGTTGCTTAAGATTTTACCAGGATTTTTCTCAGGACCGGTGGGGCTACTCGGGACTTGAGCATAGTCTGTTGTATGGAGTCTTGTATTCACTGGGAAATTAAAGAGAAATATTTAAACCCACTTATATATTTCACCAAGATGAGGGGTGTTCACAGCTCATAATAGAGGTCATCGATGCACATAGAAAGAATCTCATCCTAAGGGAGTGGTCGGTTCAAAGAGTAACTGAGAAATTTCCATCTGGGAATGAAATATGAAACTCTATCATTGTCTTTTTATTTTTAATTTAGGATATCACTAACTATTTTAGTTGGAAGTGTTGAGATTAATTGAAAAAAGGAACTGCCGATAGAGATCCTCTCATCCCGTTATCGATCAATCCAGAAAACTTATGTACCACACAAAGGCTGACCCTTGTAGATTTCAGATGAAGCATTTGATTTTTTCTACTTCTTGTTTCTATGGGGTTCCCACAATGGGATAAAAAAAATGATTCATAATTCTTATATGTTGTTCTAGACCCTATGATCCATTGAATATAAGGAAAATAGGACTACTGAAATTTTGAGGTGGTGGGGTGTCTCTCACCCAATCCAGGTAAGGTTTCTATTCCATCTATACTAGTGGTTTCACTATTCCATGGATTCTAATCGGGGTGCTAATGAATTTATGGTATTGATAAGACCTTGATCTATGTTCTATTGAGTCTGATCTTGGAAGAGAATATTAGGGGAAATATTTTACATTCTGGTTTCACTGGTACTTGTGGAGGATATCCGACCGAGGGAATCTTATATGGATTTTCCTACACCATTTCTTGTTCCCTCAATAATGGATGTAAATATTGATATCCATTTGTAATTGGGTCCAGGCACCATGTTGGTCAAATTTATGGGCCTTGCTTCATTTTTTGAGATAAACCCTTTTGGAGAAGGTGTGCCTACTGGGAGTGTACATTGAGGTTTCATTTGGGGAGCATATCTAGTAGGAAAACTACCACAGAGAAACTCTACATTGATTCACCTCAAATCTTTCATCATTTTCCACCTATTGATCACATATTTATTTGAGCGTAAGGGGTTCTTTTTCATTGGTAGGAGGTGGCGGGTTGTCTAAAAACTTATATTTATTCATCTCTATGTTAGGTATTTAAAAAGAAGTTAATGAGGGATTGGTTGAGGGAGTGACCAAATTTGGGATATCTCTCTGGTTTTGGGTAAGCACGCATTCATTCTCAACACAGATCAGATTCCACATGGAACCATCCTATCTCAGTTCTTATGAATTTGCATAATTTTTATTGTGGTCTTAAGGATTAATGTCCATAAAGTTCATCAATGCATACCATATTGTGGGTGTTGTACCAACTATCGAGTGGTAGGAGAGTTTTTTACGACCTTTGATGGATATTATCCCTCCAATATGGGATCTTATTTTGGATTGTTCTCAAAGGGTAGCTGAGAGGGAACATATATATGACATTGTTTTATAAATCCCTTTTGGAGGGAATGATTCACAAGATGGGTTGAAATGGGAGACCTCTCTGTTCTTCATCCAACCAAAATAGAAAAATATTGATTTATTTTAGGCGGGTGGTTGAGGTAGAAATTCCCCTATTATTATAGGAAAGGGTTTCTCCCATTATCTTTTTTTTGTTCCTCATCTTGGATTTTTTGTCCTTACGGGGGATGTTTGTGATAAAAATTCCCCCTGTACCTTTAGGTTGGGGTTGATCCGGTACTACGGTGATTTCTACTACTATTGTTTCTTTCTTGATCTTGTGTATTCCCATTTTAGAATGATCTAGATATGGTGTTGGGTATTCATGTGAACTATTGTTTTTTTTTGATATTAAGAGTGCTTGATGATTGTATTCCCTAAAGTGGGAAGCTAGTTGAATATTCTTTGTTTTCTTCTTTAGGATTTTTTCGATGGTCTGCTCTCATCGAGCCTGACAATTTTTATACTTACTCTAGGTCAGTTCTTTTCAATCATGTTACCATTACTAATTATGGATTTAATTTTATTTCCTCCATTAGATAATGATATTAAAGAATTTCATTTGTGTTGGGTTCTTCTAAATGTGGTGTGGGGTGAAATTTAAAAAATCATGCTCTCCCCATCCCTAGAAATAAACACTAGGTAGGGAGACACTGATAAGACAATGAAACTTATGCAGTGCATGGAGGTAGGTTAGTTGGATATCTTTCTTCCACACCCCTAATTTTGGACCTCATGAAGATAGAAGGACTTCTAATTCAATTTGATGATGAAGATATCCAAATTTTTTGACATGGTCTTCATACCCATTATAGGGTAGTAATTTTGTTTTCAACTAGTAGAGAATTATCCAAAGACTGAGATGAATTTTATTCATGAATTCCTCCAATAAATATCATGGAATGTCAAAACAATAAGTGTTTGTTGGCCAAAAAACAATTGATATGTCATCCCTAGCAAATTTTCTTCCCATGATAAAAATATCCTTCTATTTATATACTTGATCTTCCAAATTTGGAATTTTCATGATGATGTTATCACAAGTAGTGGGGCTAGTAGGAGTCTTGTTTCCATGTGAATGGTATATAGGTGGCTCAAAAAATGAGTGTGGCCTTGGGCCATCTTCTAGTTGAGAAATAATGTAAATTTTCATTGATAGAGTATCCAATGAGTTTGATCCCATCCTTTCAAGCACCTCTACATATGATGGATTTTCCATATTTGAATCAGTAGGGGGAAGAACTTATTTCTAACATGATATTCTACTATGGGGAGGACCTTTTAATGTATTATACCATATATAGGGATACAATAATTACTTGATGTTTGACTGTAGGGATAATTTTGAAAGTATATACCCTAGTGAGGGAAATCAAGGAAGACAACAGTAAGAGGATGACCTTATTTCTATTCAATATTTTGGCCACGATGAGGTATACCATGAATCTAATTAGGAGATAGGATCTCATGATCAATAGTTTGGTTCTAATTAAGGAATCCTTTATGGTATGTGCTCTAGGGAGGACCTCCAGAGTTGCTGGTAATACTTTTTTGGGGGGACCATTCCAACTACTACTGCCACTTCTATAATTTGGTAATGAATTAGCAGGATCATAATCCACTAGAGATAAGTGTTTGATGTAATCTGGAAATACAGATACTAGAATAGTAGGTTCAATAATATGCTCCTCATTTTCAAACTTTCTTTGGAACGATTAATTTTAGGGAAATCTCTTTTGATAAACTCAGGCCATTTGTTGTGAGTGATGGATTCGTATAAGGGTTCCTGTTTGAGTGGTTATCGTGGTGATACTGGGTTATTTTAACAAGAATCTTGAGTTTTGGAATGGATATATTCCTTCCCTAGAGAGGCCTTCATAGAGGATCAGTTTCCCCAATTGGAAAATGTATTTGTGCCTGATCTATTTGTCCTTTTATTATAGAATATTTCTAACGAATCTCATGGATGATGTAATGGATGCATGTCTATTTCTATGTGACCAACCTATTGTGTGAATGAGTCAACCTACATAGGGAGGTAGGGTTTTGGGCCTTAATCCTTTCTATTTTTATATATGTGATTACATCTTGACAAGTCTACATTATATAGATAGAAATTTATTTATGACCCTACATCATCACCAAGATGTTTTGAGAGATGTCTTGAGATGGATCATGAATATATTCTCATTTTGATGCCATAAAAGGAATATATTCTAGCTCCAATCCTCCATTTTTCCCCTAGGTACTAATAGTTCTGCTAAGTGGGGTAGAGGAATGAGTGTACCCCTAGTTTATAAATGGAATATTCCAGCTACATTCTCCAATTTACATCATATTTGAATGATGAAAATTTTATTCATGAGTGAGGATTTTCACCCAGTAATTTTCTACTATATTTTTATGACTATCTTGATATGAATATGTAGGAATTTGAATCTCATTGTATTTAGTTTCCACTATATTTGACTGGTGGGATTCATATTTTCAAGTATAGATTTTCATCTGATCATTTTCCATCATGTTTGGCTGATTGTATTGGTATGTGTTAGAAAGATTTTATGTCATATTATTGTTTTCCAATGTATTTGACTTATGGGATTCAAGTTCATTGGAAGATATATGCATCTTCTTGTAGTTTTCCACACTATTTTCACAGCGGCCTTTATGAAAAGTAGATGGAATTTATGCCTTCTCATAATGTGACACTATATGTACATAGTGGGATTTATATGATTGAGAAAGAATATACGTCCTCTCATATTGTGCCTCCGTATTGGTACTACAATTTATTCTGTAGGAACGAGTGTAATGACATGTTAATGATTTTCTAATCGTCTCCCTCAATGGGATTCCCAAGGGACCTGGGTTCGTTTTCCTTCAACAGGGGATCTTAGGGAGATATCCTCCTCTGAGGGAGGATATTAGACTACATGGCATTGGAAGTGATGACTTCCAGCATGTGACATTAAGCATGACCCCTATGATCTAGGGATGAAATCCTTGGCAATGAATTCATTAGCATCCTTAAGGTAATGGAGGCATTAATTGTTCTGAGGGAAGGAATTAATTTTCTTGATTCCTCTATGGTGGTTCGAGTACCGTTTTGATGGTACTCCATAACTATTGAATTTAAAACCTAGTGTTGAAGATTCTAGTTGGGAGATGGAGTCCTCTACATCAAGGGGGACCCAACCAGCTATGTAATTGCTGACATGCATGTCTGAGAAAACTAGCGAGATTCTATTGGATTAAAGGAAGCTATGGAGAGTGAATGTAATATATATTAAATGTATAAAAAACATCTTGAATGTATCATATCATGCCCAAATTATTAATTTTTGGTCTTGTCTGGGACTCTTCCATTTTTTGATTCAAAAGGGACCTGATGCAGTAAACACCTCCCTCTTGGCTAAGGATTCACATTGGGTTTACCATTTTGTTTCCAATGATGAGTTGATCTAGGGTTAGGAATGAAATGGTATGAAAGGGATTGGGTAGTATATACTTTTTATCTTATTAAGTAGGTGTTGTTGTCATGTTTTTCACATTGGGTTACCATTTCATTTCCACATAAGCCAAATTTTTGGCCTGAACATTTGATTGCAATGGGTTGAATGGTGCGAAATCACTGATGCTAGATATAAGGTATTTGAATGGTCTCCAATGGGTTTTGTTTGTGGAGCTGGAAATTTACAATGGATCTTATATACCTTATTCATGGACCTACTTTCCAAAGGAATTTTCTAATTAGGTAACATGGAAAATGACGCTTATGAACTGACATTGGTCAGGATGATGAGAATTCAAGCTCGTCGCACCCTTTTGGGAGAAATATTGCATGTTTCGAGACTCTCTTATAGTTCAAAGATATATTCACGAATTATTGGTTCATTACCAAGTATGTGTCCATGGATTACCCCTAGGTAATGATTGATTGTAACTATGTGTGGATTAAAAATAATCTATATGTATTAGAGTTTCTCCATTAATGGATGGATCTGTATATATCTATGGTTCTCCATCAATGTTATCCTTTTGTGAAAAAATCATGTATTCCTTATTAGTTTATTGATATGATGTTGGTTTCAAGTCGCTTGATGGGGTGCTATATAGTTTATCATCATCTAGGGGGACATTAGTTGTTTTAATTTTGGAATTAACCCCATAAGACGGGATTCCTACCTATACTCATTAGAGTAATTAGAACCCACGTAGTTCAGTGTCGCTTAATTAGACACATCACCTTTGAAGTGGGTTTGACAAGGACCCAACCATGTAGTTTAACATCACATTGTAAGGAATTATAGGTGAAGGTTGCATGGTCAAAGATGGTTTGAAACTTATGTTGAGGCAGTCCAAGGGGCCCAAAAGAGATGTGGTCTCCTAGGTGGATATGCATCTATCAGGAATGTGGCCCAGAGAACATTAGGATGATTTGGGTGTTGGGTTTGGACCTCAAAGAGGCTTCCAACATATCCCAGTTAGTTGGGAATCAAAGCCCACATAGTTTGGTATGTCTAATACTTACACCTTAGGGGATGCCAATAAAAGGGAAATGATTGGGAATTATTCATGTAAGCTCCAAATTTGAGATAATTTGATAGGCGCTTATGCATAGAAACTAACCATCTAAACGCTACTTCATTTAGAATATTTCCCTTTGAAGGTTGAATTACGGTTTTGGGACATACACCATATAGAAGTCCCATTATAGGTTTTAAATCATGAAGATGTCATAAAAACTACTAACCTCTAATCCCACATTGTTAGGTCCATAAGGAAATATACCCTGAGAGGGGGGTGAATCAGGGTATGACAGATTTAAACAACTACCCCATTTGATCTTGTTTTGCGGTTAGACAAAACTCTCTTCTCTCTCCTTCTGGATGTAGAGTATGAATAAAACTTAAAGCATGCATAAGACACAACGATTTTTACTTGTTTCACCCTCACTGGGCTACGTCCAAGGAGCATACATGGGTAGAGTGCTGATGTACCAATTCCACTATAAGTGCACTGCTGTTTACATGTTCGAAGCGGACTCACTGTCCCTCCAGGTTTACAACCACTCACAAAATGAAATCTCACTGCTCTCTCAACTGAAGTGTGCCCACTGCTTCATCAGAATATCCACTCATAGATTATAGACCTATTTGTCTCTTTATTATCACTAATGAATACATCCTATGTTGTATGTAGATTCTCTGTCGAAGTCAAATTTTCACCCGTAGATGAATCTCACTTTTCACCGAAGGTATCAGGAAATATTACAGCTTTCACACATCCCTAAAATGACTGGCATGCTTCAAACATACCTGTCGAACTTCTCCAAGCCTACGCTCAAGTTCCAGCACACATGTTCAATCTGGTGTTCAAGTTCACTTTAACCACTTTTGCGACATTTGCTTCTTCAACTCCAAACTTGTGCGACTCACACCCTTTTATGCCCAAACCAATTTTGGCATGAAACAATCAACTTTCGCGCTTCTTCAAAGCCTAGCATGAAAGTGTCACCAAACCACCTACGTGACACCCCCTTCTTCAACTCTAAACTTGGTCAAATCACACCCTTTCTCTCCCAAACCGCTTTGGGCGTGCAACTATCAACTGGAGTGCAACTTTTGAATATCTTTATACTTGCACGACCACACCACCTACGTGACGGGAGCTCTGATTTTTTCTAAGTGTTGAAATCACAACAAATGAGGAGGGGTCGACCTCTATTTATAGGCATTGGGACACCCTGAGCACTGAGCACGCATGTTTCCTCTCGGCGCGCAAGTCTCGCTGCCCTAGTCTCTGTCGCCCTAGTCACTTGCGTGACCAAACCTAAAACTTGGGTGCCCCTTTTTCCCTTTTACATATTTTGATTCTCTGATCTTGAAAAACATATGGTGTGCAAGTTTTTAAGCCTCCAATACATCGGCGTGCAAGTCCCTTTTCCAAAAACACTTTTCTATGTTTGTTGATTTTGAGGCCCAAAAATTTGGCAAACACTAGAAAACGACGCCACCTTGTATATGCTCTTTTTGAACCACCTCCAGATCGACTATTCCTTTTTCGATGTTCTTGAATCAATCATGGAACATTATCAACATCCCTTGAACTTGACATGCCACCATCAAATCCCCTTTGTCAACAAATTTGTACATCATGGTTTTCTTTGTCAACAAACACAAAACAGAGGCCCTCTTTGTCAACAAACACAATCACCTAAAAAATGATTCAATTATACCTTGAGGGATTTTTGACCAACACACATCAGTTATGCTTAGTGTGAAAAAAAAGATGAAGTGGTAGGTCTGATGATAATGCGATCTCACCCTATCCACATATGGATGCAGATGGATCCTAAAGGGAGAGAAAAAGGGATTTGAGTGTTCTTGATTCCTAACTAGTTTTTATATCTAGGATATTCATGTTCAGTGATCTATCTGTCTATTCCCCTGATAGAGGAGAAGAGGAGTAATAGTGACACCTCTTGTAAGAATGTCTAGGGGTTACCTCATGATGAGTGACCTAGAATTGATCTTAGAAAAGTGAAGAATGTTTAACACTAACCCTCATCAAAGGGAAATGATAGTAGTTCATCTCAATAACTATAATTGGGAGGTTCATGTGAGTTACCCAATGTTGGAACCTAGGTTACCATGGGAATACAAACTGGAAAACATTCTTAAGTATTCATCCTATTGCTGGGGTTTCCCACACGAATCCTCTTAGCATGTGTATGTAAAATCAAAAGGAAACACTGATGTACCAGATGATCTTATCATATATTCTAGGTGGATTTAGAAGGGTATTTACCCTGATGTCGGTAGACTCGTTCAAAGAGGGGCCTACATGGGGACTAATGATACGATGAAAGAGAGTAGTGGAAGTAGGATAGTAGAATACCCTAGGATTACTATTT
Source organism: Viscum album (assembly GCA_963277665.1). NCBI lineage: Eukaryota > Viridiplantae > Streptophyta > Magnoliopsida > Santalales > Viscaceae > Viscum > Viscum album. Next base: position 1,784,718,206 of record OY728132.1, on the reverse strand, counting down.
CCACGAAGAACATTCTTACACGAGATATGGTTTCCTCCACATAGAGTGATTCTATGTGGGTCAAGGGACTATCTAAGTAGTACTATTCTATGTGTACTAGGGTTTAGAAATCATAGTGAGTTTCTATACAGGACTAGTTTCCACCCATGTAGAATGATTCTACATAGGATTGAATTCCACCTGTTTATAATTTTTCTATGCAGGACAAGTTTCCACCCACATAGAATTTTTCTATGTAGGATGAATATGCACAAAGGGTCCATTGGTTTGCATCTTGTGGGAATTATGTCCGCAAAGGATTTTGGGTTCGCAGACCACAAGATGAATTATATTTCCTCCCCAATGCTTCACAGTGGGTTTTACATATGGGTAATCTTAAAAGAACTCTAGTTTTTATGATTACCTCCTTTAGATCTCTTCAATTTGTAAATCTAATTGTTGATCTACCCTATTTGTTCTCAACCCCATTAGGTTCTATTTATACAAGAGCGGAGGGATCGAATAACGACCTGGATGGTCATTCACGGTATGTTGTGAGCCTTATTTTGTAGAAGACCACAGAGGATGGCCAGACCATTAATGACTTAGTGAGTGGGGATATCATTTGGGGAAGGGGGAATCATTTGTGGGTAGTGGAAAGTACATTCTTATCCCATGAACTATTTTAGTTTTCAGCAGATTACTGTTTGTGGGGGTGTAAATTACTGTCTCCTTCCCACAAAGTGAATTTGATTTCATTTTCATCTATTGTGGCCACCATTCCTTTTCCATGAACAATTTAGTTTATGGGTGCGTCATGAATATGTTGATCAACATGCCGAGTGGTATTCCTTGTAGGTATTTTTCCTTTGTGGTATTTCTTCTTCTTTAATTATTTTCATCCCATTGAATATTTTTCTTTGACCTCTTCCACCAATTTTTTTTTCCTTTTCCAAATCGATTGAATTATTTTTATTTTGTTTATGGAGACTTTATGACTTGACAATGGGGTTTTTTGGTTTTTTGGTTTTAGGTGGTTTTATGGTTTTAAGGGGTTTTAAGGTCTTTTAGGGGTTTTAGGGAATTTAGAATTTTAGAGGATTTTATGGGTTCTAATTATTTTTAGGTTTTTAATATTTTATTGGGGTTTTTCAGAGGTTTTTAAATTTTTAGAGATTTTTAATAATTTTTATGGGTTTATTTATGTTTTTAAGGATATTTATTTTTTATTGGTTTTAGGGTTTTTCGGGTTTTTATCTTTTTTAAATATTTAGGGGTTTGAAGTGATTTTTGGTTTTAATGGATTTATTAGTGTTTTTAAAGGTTTTTAGGGGGTTTTACATTTTAAGTTATTTTTTAGTATTTTTTGGTTAATTTTGATTTTAGGGATTTTGAGGGGTTTTCAGGTTTGTTAGGTTTTTATAGTTTTTAATGTGTTTATGGTTTTTATGGTTTTTTCTAGGTTTCAAGGGTATTTTGAGTTTTTAGGGGGTTTTATGGTTTTTAGGGTTTTTATGTTTTTTTAAGGGATTAAAGGATTTTATAATAATTAGTGGTTTTAGGTTTTTATTTTGTTTTTAAGGGTTTTAGTAGTTTCTATGGGTTTTAGTATATTTTATGTTTTTAGGTTCCTTTTATGGTTTTGGGATTTTTAACACTTTTTAGGTTTTTAGGGGTTTAAAGTGTAATTATGTTTTTATGGTGTTCATGGGGTTCTTCAGAGGATTTAGGGGTTTTTATGTTTGTATGGAATATTTGGGATTTTCTTTTGGATTTTTATGTTTTTATAGGTTTCAGGGGTTTTTTAGACATTTTAGTGTTTTTTCAGTTTTTTAGGGTTTTATGTGTTTTTAGGTTATTAAGTTTTTCTAATGGGTTTTAAAGGTTGTAGGGTTTTTTACATTCTTAGGGATATTGAGGGATTTTATTATTTTTTGGGTTTTTTGGGATTTTAAGGGTTTGGCGGGGGTTTATGTTTTTGGGATTTTAATTTTTTGTTTTATTTTTTTGGGTTTTTTGATTTTTAAGGGTTTTTAAGGATTTCCATAATTTTAAACATTTTTATGGGTTTAATGGGTTTTAATAGTTTTAGTGGGTTTTTATAGTTTTATGTGTTTTTAAGGATTTTTAATGTTTTAGGGTTTTTTATGTTTTTTATGGGGTTTGGGTTTCTTCGCGTTTGTTATGGTTTTTAATGTTTTTAGGTTTATTTAGAGTTTTAGTATTTTAGGGTTTTATGGTTTTATTATATTTTTTGGAATTTTATGGAATTTTACAGATTTAGGGATTTTATGGATTCTTTAAGATTTTAATGGATTTTAGGGGTTTTTAAGGATTTTGGGGATTTTTATGGTTTTTATTATTTTTAGGTTTTTTATGGATTTTTGGGTTTTTTGTGTTTTTTTGAGATTTTTGGGTTTTTATAATTTTTAGTGGTTTAAATGGTTTTATATTTTTTTAGTTGGTTTAGAGTTTTTATGTGGTTTTAAGGGTTTTAGGTTATTATGGTTTTAAGGGGTTTTTTAGACTTTTAGGTATTTTTAGGGTTTTTAGCATTCTTTGGTTTTTAGCAGTTTTAATTTAATTTTTTTTATGGTTTTCTAAAGGAAATTATAGGTTTTAGGGATTTTTTTATATTTTTAAGGTTTTTAAGGTTTTTAAGTATTTTAGGGGTTTTCGGGTTTTTAGGGTTTAAACCATTTTTTAGGTTTTTTTGTGTGTTTAAGTGTTATATATTTTTTTGTTTTCTTAGGGGTTTTAGGGAATTTTTTATTTTTTAGTGATATTTATGGATTTTTTTTGGATTTATATGGTTTTTAGGGTTTCTAAGGATTTTTATGGTTTTAGGGTTTTTATGTTTTTTTGGGTTTTAGGGGTTTTTAATGTTTGTCAGTTTTAAATGGTTTTTTTGAGCTTCTATCATTTTTATCAGTTTAAAGTGTTTTTAGAGTATTTAGTGTGTCTTTAGTAAATTTATGGGATTTTACTGTTTTTATGGTTTTTAAGGATTTTTTAGGTTTTTTGGTTCCTTTTAGGGGTTTTAGAAGTTATTAGGTTTTTAATAGTTATATTTTTTTTGGTTTTTAAGGTTTTTTAAGGTTTTTAATGGTTTTTAGGATTTTTTCATTTTAGGTATATTTATGTATTTTTAATAATTATTTATCGTTTTTATGTTTTATTGGGATTTTGAGTTTTTTAAGGTTTTTAGAATTTTTATGGATTTTTTTTGTTTTTTTAGTTTTTTACGGTTTTTAAATTTTTTTAGAGTTTTTATTTTTTGGGGGGTTTAACGGTTATTGGATTTTTTAGTGGGTGTTAGGTATTTATGGTTTTTCTGGTTTTTAGGGGTTTATGGTTTTTATTAATTTTAGGGGTTTTTAGTTTATTACTGTTTTTAGTTTTTTTAGGTGTTTTAAGTGTTTTTTGGTTTTTAGGGTTTTCATTGGGGATTTCAGTGTTTTTAAGTGTTTTTACCAATTAGGTATTTTTAGGGAATCTTTTTTGAATTTTTATGTTTTTAAGTGTTTTTATGGATCATGAGGGGATTTAGGGTTTTCTAGGTTTAAGTTTTTTTATAGTTTTAGGGGTTTTTATGTTTTTTAGGGTTTTTATGGGTTTTATTTATTTAATGTTTTTTGTGGTTTAATTGGTTTTTAGAGTTTTTAGTGGCGTTTTTGGGGTTTTATGGGTATTTAGGATTTTTTAATGTTTTAGGGGTTTTATGGTTTTTATGGGTTTTTAAACATTTTAGGGTTTTTTAGGGTTTTTAGTATTTTTTATCTTTTTAGGGTTTTTAAATGTTATTTGTTTTTTATTGTTTTGATAGGTTTTTAGAGTTTTTTTTTATTTTTATGGATTTTCTATGATTTTAATGGGTTTTAAGTGTTTTATGGATTTTTAGTGTTTTAGGGTTTTATGGTTTTTTTGAGTTTTTTAGAGTTTTAATGTTTTTTAGAGTTTTTAATATTTTTATTAGTTTAAAGGGTTTTTATATATTTTAATGTTTTTAGTGTTTTTATATGTTTTTATGGTTTTTATGGATTTTAGGGGTTTTATGGTCTTAGAGGTTTTAGGGTTTTAGGGTTTTTTATGGTTTTATATGGTTTGTAGTAATTTTTAGGTTTTTACGGTTGCCAAGGATTTTAATGTTCTTAATTATTTTTTTGGGGGTTTAGGGTTTTAGGGTTTTTTATTTTTTTAGGATTTTTAGGGATTTTATGGGTTTTTAGGGGTTTTAGAGATTTTTAGGGGTTTTAGATGTTTTTTTTATTTTTAGGGGTTTTATGTGTTTAAATGTTTTTTTTTGTTTTTTGATGGGTTTTCATTGTTTTTTGGGTTATTACAATTTACGATTTTAAGGGATTTTCTTTCATTTTTATGGTTTTTTAGGTTTTCTAGGTATTGGGAGCCGTTTTAGGGGTTTTTAGTGGTTTTCGATATCTTATGGTTTTTTCGGTTTTATGAATTTTTTTAGTTCTTAGGGTTTTTATATTTTTTAATGTTTCTTTGGGTTTAAAGGGTTTTTTTAGTTTTTTGTGTGTTTTAGAGTTTTTATGGGTTTTTAATGTTTTAGGGTAATTAGTGGCTCTATGGTTTTTCATGTTTTTATTGTTTTTAGGGGTATTATCATTTTTTCCTTTTAGGGTTATAAAGTGTTTTTGGTTTTTTATGGTTTTTCTGGGCGTTTTCAAGGATTTTAGGATTTTTTACATTTTTAGGATTTTAAGGGCGTTTTTGGCTTTATGGTTTCTAGGGGTTTAGGGATTTTGAGGGTTTTAAGGGGTTATATGGTATTTTTTGGTTTTATGGTTTCATTTGAGTTCCTACGATTTTAATGGTGTTTTTTTATGTTTTTTAACAATTTTTGGGCTTTAAACGGGTTTTAAAGTTTTTAGTGGTTTTTACAGTTTTTATGGGGTTTTACGGTTTTTATGATTTTAGGGACTTTTTTAGGGTTTTTTAGGGTTTTAGGGTTTTGAGAATTTCTTAGGTTTTTTAGAGGTTTTATATATTTTTATGATTATAATATTTTCTTATGGGTTTTCATTGTTTTTATTATCTTTTATTTTTTACGTATTTTTATAGACTTTCAATTATTTGGAGGGTTTCTAGGGTTTTTAGGGTTTTTTTAGAGGTTTTCCGAATTTTTAGGGTTTTTATAATTTTTTTTATTGTACGACTTTTATGTGTGTTATGGTTTGTAAGGTTTTCTTACAGTTTTTCAGGGATTTTTTTTTATGTTTTTAGATATTTTTTGGCATTTTTTAGGACTTTGATTATTTTTGTAGAGTTTTTAGTTATTTTTAGGGTGTTTATTGTTTTTTGGGGTTTTAGGGTTTTTTTTATTTTTTATGGATTTAAGGTGTTTTGAGTCTCTTAATGTTTTTACTAGTTTTTTAGGGTTTTTTGGGTATTTTATGGGTTTTAAGGTTTTTAGGTATTTTAATTATTTTTAGGTTGTTTTAGTTTCTTTTGGGGGTGTTTAGGGTTTTAGCATTTTTAGGTTTTTAGGGGTTTTATGTTTTTTCAGTTTTTATGGTTTTTAGGGATTTTAAGGGTTTTTTTGGGTATTTTACCCTTTTAGGTATTTTTAGCAATTTTTTTAATTTTATGGTTTTAATGGTTTTTTGTTGTTTTAGGGTTTATCGTTTTTTGGTTTTAAGGATTTTTATCTTTTTTTAGGTTTTTATGGTTTTCTAAGGGGTTTACAAGTTTTTCAGGTTTTTACATCTTCAGGTATATTTTGGATTTTTTTGGTTTTAATTGTTTTTAGGGTTTTTATTGATTTTGAGGGGTTTTATTTTTTCAATGTTTTAGTGTTTTTATGGTTGTGTTTGGGATTTTAGGGTTTTTTTTAGTTTTTTGGGTTTTTAAGGTTTTTAGAAATTTTTAAGGTTTTTTGGGGTTTAAATTATTTTTATTGTTTTTTGGGGTTTTATTGTCTTTATGGGTTTTGAGGGTTTTTATGGTTTTTATGGTTCTTATGAAATTTAGGGGTTTTAGGGTTTTTAGTGTTTTAAGGTTTTTAGGGGTTTAAGAATTTTTAGGATTTTAAGGTTTTCTTAGGGGTTTTAATGGGTTTTAAGGTGTTTTACATTATTAGTTATTTAAGGTATTTTTTTAGGATTTTTATGGATTTTTAGGGTTTTTAGGGAGTTTTAGGGTTTTTAGGATTTTTGTAGTTTTTTATTTTTAGGGGTTTTTTGAGTGTTTATGGTATTTATGGGTCTTTAGATTTTTTAATTTTTTTAGGGGTTCAAAAGGTTTTAGAGTTTTTAGTTTATTTATGGGTTTTTGGGTTTGTATTTTATAGATTTCTTAGGGGTTTTATGGTTTTTATAGGTTTTAGGGTCTTTTAGGGGTTTTTAAGGTTTTAGTTTTTTTATGGGTTTTAAGTGATTTTAAATTTTTATGGTTTTCATAGTGGATTTTAGTGTTTTTATGTTTTTTTTATATTTTAGGGATATTTATTGACTTTTAAGATTTTTAATATATTTATGCTCTTCTAATGTTTTTTTGGGATTTTGAGGGGTGTTAAGGGGATTTATTATTTTAGGGATTTTATGATTTTCTAGGTTTTTGGCATTTATTTGAGTTTTTTTGTAATTTTAAAATTTTTAGAGTTTTTCCTATCATTATTATTGGTTTAAAAGGGTTTTATAGTCTTTAGTGGTTTTTTGGGGTTATATGGGGTTTTGGGGTTTTTTACGGTTTTTCAGGGTTTATGGTTTTCAGGGATTGGGGGGGTTTAGGGTCTTTTTATGTTTTTAGGGACTTTAAAATTTTTGTTTTATTTAGGGGTTTTAAGTGTGTTAATGGTTTTACGGGTTTCCTATGGGTTTTAAGATATTTCTAGATTTTTATGTATTTAGGGATTTTTAAGGATTTCTTACGATTTTTATGGTTTTTAGGGATTTTGAGGGTATTTAAGGTTTCTATGGTTTATAACATTTGAAGGTTTTTAAAAGGTTTTAACTATTTTTTATGTTTTTATGTTTCTCTTAAGGTTCTTTAGTGTTTTTAGGGTTTTTAAGTTTTTAGAGATTCTTGGGTTTTTTTATAATTTTTATGGGTTTTTATGTTTTTTGGGATTTTGAGGGTTTTAGGGGTTTTATGAGTTTTATGGGTTCTTTTGGGTTTTTGATTTTTTTAAAAAATTTAGGGGTTTAATGGGTTTTAGAGTTTTTGTTGGGTTTTATGGTATTTATGGGCCTTATGATTTTTTAATGTTTTATAAGGGTTTTATGGTTTTGTGTGTTTTTAGGATTCTTTATGGTTTTTTAAAATTTAGGTTTTTAGGGGTTTTAATTGTTTTTAGGTGTTTAAGGTTTTCTTATTGTTTTCATGGTTTTCAGTGTTAATTTATTTTAGGGGATTTCTTTGTCTTTTTTAAGATTTTTTTTGGGTTTTTAGGTTTTTAGGGATTTTAAGGGATTTGTGGGTTTTTAGGGCTTTTTTGGGTTTGTATCATTTTCAGGTTTTATGGGGGTTTTAGTGTTTTGGGTTTTTATCGTTTTTTGAGGTTTTTATGTTTTTATGGATTTTTAGGAATTTTATGCATTTTAGGGTTTTTTGGGATTTGGGTAGGGGTTAGGGTTTTTCGAGTTTTTAGGGTTTTTATCATTTTTTTATATATGATTTTTTTTTTATTTTTTAGGGTTTTTAAGGGATTTTATATTTTTTACATTTTTAGGGGTTTAAAGGGTTTTTAGTTAATTTATAGTATTTTTATGAACCTTTAGTTTTTTTAATTGTTTTTAGTGGTTTATATGGTTTTATGGGGTTTTAGGGTATTTTAGGATTTTTATCATTTTTAGGTTTTTAGGGGATTTCAATTTTTCAGATTTTTAAGGATTTCTTATGGGTTTTCAATGGTTTTAAGTTTTTTATTCTTTTAGGGATTTTTAGTGATTTATTTGGTTTTTTATGATTTTTTAGGGATTTAGATATTTTTGGGTTTTAAAGGGTTTTAGGGGTTTTATGGTTTTTAGGATTTTTTATTTTTTAGAGGTTTTAAGTGTTTTTAGGTTTTTAAGGTTTTCATAGTGTTTTTTTTCTTGGACTTTTTATGTTTTTAGGGATTTTTATAGATTTTAAGGAATTTTGTGGTTTATAGGATCTTTAAGGATTTTTAGGATTTTTAGGGTGTTTTGTTTTATTGTTTTTAAGGGTTTTTTACTTTTTTGAGTTTTTATGTTTCATAGTGTTTTTTAATGTTTTAATGGGGTTTAATGCATTTTTAGAGTTTTTAGTGGGGTTTTAGGTTTTTATGGGTTCTTAGGGTTTTTAGTGTCTTTATGTGTTTTATGGGTTTTTGGGGGTTTTGGGTCCTTTTAGGGGGTTTAGGGTTTTTAGCATTTTTAGGATTTTTAGGGGTTTTAAGTGTTTTAGTTTTTAAGGTTTTCTTATGTTTTTTATGGTTTTAGGGTTTTTTATATTTTAAGGTATTCTTAGGGATTTTTTAGGATTTTTATGCTTTTGGTGGTCTTTAGGGATTTTGATGGTTTTTAGGGCTTTTAGGGATTATACTGTTTTATAACATTTTAAGGGTTTTATCGGTTTTATGTATTCTTTGGGTTTTTTAGTTTTTATTAGTGGTTTTTTGGGGTTTTTTTAGATTTTTATGTTATTAGGTATCTTTAGGGAATTTTATGGGTTTTTAGGTTTTTTATGGATTTTTATGGGTTTTGGGGATTTTGTGGGGTTTTAGTGTTTTTTGGGTTTCTATGGATTTTTGAGTTTTTTAAGTATATGAGGTTTTTAGTGTTTTTAATGTTTTTATCGGTTTAATGGTTTTTTAGTGTTCTTAGTGGGTTTTTTGGGTTTTTAAGGTTCTAATGGTTTTTGGGATTTTATGGTTTTTAAGATTTTTTATGGGTTTTAGGTACTTTTTTAAGGTTTTTAGCATTTTTAGGGGTTTTATGTGTTTTTTATTTGTTATGGTTTTTTGGGGTTTTAGTGTTTTTAGGGATTTTTCATTTTAAGGGATTTTATGGGTTTATAGGATTTTGAGTTTTTCTTAGTTTTCTTGCGATTTTGTGAGTTTTTAGGGACTTTTAGGGTTTTAGGGTTTTCTAAGGCTTTTAGCATTTTTTAGTTTTTTTAGTGTTTTTAAGTGTGTTTCAGTTTTTTAGGGTTTTCTAGGTTTTTTCAAAGATTTTTTGGTTTTTTGGTTTTTAGTTATTTTTCAGGATATTATATGATTTTTGTGGTTTTTTACAAATTTTAGGGGATTTGAGGGGTTTGATGGTTTTTATGATTTTTATGGTTTTTTGGTTCATTAGATGTTTTTGTGTTTTTTAACATTTTTGGGGCTTTAAATGGGTTTTAGAGTTTTTTTAGGGGTTTTTTTGGTTTTAGGGGTTTTTTTGTTTTTTAGTGGATTGTGTGGTTTTTTGGGAATTTAGTGTCATTTAGGGTTTTAAGATTTTTAGCATTTTTATGTGTTTAAAGGTTTTATGTTATTTTTTCTTGTATGGTTTTCTTAATATTCTCCAAGGTTTTTAATGGTTTTTTATGTTTTTAGGGTTTTAGTGATTTCTTCGGATTTTCATTGTTTTTTAGGGTTTTATGTTTTTTTGTTTATAATGATTTTTTTTGGTTTTTAGGGGTTTTAACTATTACATGGTTTTTACAGTTTTCATAGGGTGTTTAGGGTTTTTAGTAATTTTCATGTTTTTAGGGAATTTTAGGTATTTTTTAGGATTTTATGGTTTTTGTGTTTTTAGGGGTTTTGCGAGTTGTTTTAGGGACTTTTTTGGATTATAGGGTTTATGGGATTTTAGGGATTTTACAGTATTTTGGGGAGATTTGTTTTTTGTTTTTAATGGTTTTAAGGAATTTTAGATTTTTTAGCATTTTTTAGGCTTTTAAAGGATTTTTATAGTTTTAGTGGTTTTAGGGGTTTTTTAATTTAGGGTTTTTTGTTGTTTTTAAAGGTTTAATGGTTTTTATTGTTTTTAAACGTTTTAGGGTCCTTAGTGGGTGTATTGGGTTTTTTGAATTTCTAGTTTTTTTTTGGGATTTTGAGTGTATTTATATTTTTTTTTGATTTTCTTAGGTTCCTTAGGGATTTTAGGGTTTTTTATGTTCTTAGTTATATTTATGGTTTTTTTGGGTTTTATTTTGGTTTTTATGGTTTTATGTATTTTGAGTGTTTTTTGTTTTTTAGGGTTTTCTTTTGTTTTTTCATGGTTTTTAGGGTTTTTACATTTTTTTGGTGTTTTTAGGGAAATTTTATGATTTTTATGGGTTTTAGGGTTTCTATAAATATAAAAGGGTTTTGGGTTTTATTGGTTTTTTGGTGTTTAGGGATTTATTTCAATTTTTTGGGTTTTTATTGTTTTTCATGTTTTTTTTATCATTTTTGGGGTTTAAAGAGTTTTTGGAGTTTTAGTGGGTTTTTAGGTTTTTTATGAGGTTGTAGGGGTTTAAAAGTTTTTAGGGGTTTCATGTATTTTAGTGGTTTTATGGTTTTTTGGGGTTTTATGATTTTAAGGACATTTTAGGGAATTTTAGGGTTTTCAAGGTTTTTAGCAGTTTTTGGGTTTTTACATGTTTTTTTTTGTGTTTTAAGGTTTCCATAGGGTTTTTCAATATTTCTATGTATTTTTATGTTTTAAGGATTTTTTTCAGAATATTTATTAACTTAATGGGTTTTTAGGGTATTTTGGGATTTTGAGGGTTTTAGGTTTTTTTATTTTTTTTATTTTTGGGGTTTTAAGGGGGGGTTTTTGAGTTTTTATGGTTTTAATGGGTTTAAAAAAAATTTAACGTTTTTATGGGAATAAGTGGTTACTGTATTTTTTAGTGATTATTAGGGGTTTTATGGGGTTTTGAGGGATTTTATGGTTTTTAGGGGTTTTAGGGATTTTTATAATTTTTAAATTTTTTAGGTTTTTAGGGGTTTGAAGTGTTTTTAGGTTTTTAAGGTCTTCTTCAGGTTTTTCAGGATTTTTAGGTGTTTTACATTTTTAGTGGTTTTTAAGAGCTTTAGGTGTTTTAAAATTTTTATGGTTTTTAGGTATTTTGAGGGTTTTAAGGGTTCTTAAGTGTTTTCCAGTTTCTTATAAATTTTTAGGGGTTTTTAGATTTTTTTTTTCATTTTTAGGGGTTACTGTTTTATTTATTTCTTAACATTTTAGGTGTTTAATTTTTTTTAGAGTTTTTTTTGTGGTTTTTTAGATTTGTGTCTTTTTTATGGTATTTATGGTCTTAGTTGTTTTTATTATTTCTTGGGGTTTTAAGGTTTTTTGGGTTTTTTGATTTTTTTTGTTTTTTAAGGGGTTTATGTGTCTTCAGGTTTTTAAGGTTTTCTATGGGGGTATTAGGGTTTTTAGAGTTTTTTACATTTTTAGGGATATTAGGTACTATTTTTTATTTTTATTTTTACTATTTTAGGGGTTTTTATGGGTTGTAGGGTTTTAATGGTTATTTTTTGTTTTTTAGGGTCAATTTTTTTAGGGGTTTTATGGGTTTTCACAGTTTTTAACATTTTTATGGGTTTAAAGGGATTTTAAAGTTTTTAGCAGGGTTTTAGTGGTTTTATTGGTATTAGGGTTTTAAATTTTTTATCGGTTTTAATGGTTTTTAATGGGTTTTAGGGTTTTAGTGTCAGTTATGGATTTAGTGTTTTTTTGTTTTAAGTGTTTTTTGGTTTTTAAGCTCTTCTTAGAGTTATTTAGGGTTTAATCTATTTTTACATTTTTGGGATTTTAATTTTTTTTTATAATTTTAATGGATTTAATAATTTTAGGGATTTTTAGGGTTTAAGGGTTTTTAGGGGTTTTATGAGTTTTAGGGTTTTTATTGATCTTTAAATTTTTAGGGATTTTAACTGTTTTTTTGTTTTTAAGGTTTTCCAAGTATTGTTGAAGGTTTTAGTGATTTTAGGTTGTTAGTTATTTTAAGGATTATTTATTATTTATAATGTTTTTAGGGATTTTTGGTATTTTGAGGGATTTTAGGGTTTTTTCTATTTTTACGATTTTTCGGGGTTTTTGGGTTTTTTAGTTTTTATCATTTTTTAGGGTTTTTATATTTTTCTAATAGTTTTACAGTTTATAATGGTTATTAGTGTTTTATGTTTTTTATAGGGGTTTATGGTTTTTTTAGTGAGTTTAAGGGGTTTAGGGTTTTAGGGGATTTTAAGGTTTTTATGTTTTTAATGATTTATTAGTGCTTTTCTAGGGTTTTAGGGTTTTTATATTTTAAAGGATTTTTAGGAATTTCATATAGGATTTTATGGGTATTTTGGGTTTTTATATATTTTTATAGTTTTAGGGTTTAAAGTTTTTTATGGTTATTTTGGGTTTTAGTGATTTTTTGACTTTTTTAGTGTTATAAGGGTTTTTAGAGATTTTTAACTATTTTAGGGGTTTAAAGGGTTTTTAGAGTTTTTAGTGGTTTTAGGGGTTTTATAGTATTTTATATTTTTAAAATTTTTAGGTGTTTTATGGTTCATATTGGTTTTAGGGTTTTAGGGGTTTTATAATTTTTAGGTGTTTTAGTGGGTGTAGGTGTTTTTAGGTTATTAATGCTCTCATAGGGGTTTTAAGTGTTTTTAGAATTTTTTCCCATTTTTAGGGACATTTATGAATTTTTAGAAATTTTCAGGTTTTTTTTTGTTTTCAAAAGATTTTTAGGGTTTTAGGGTTTTTAGGGTTTTAAGGTTTTAATGGTATTTTGGGTTTTAAGTGTTTTCAGTTGATAAGGGTTTTTAATGTTTTTTGAGTTAGTTAACATATTCATCTAATTAAAGGGTTTTCAGTGTATTTCGTGGTTTTTTAGGGTTTTTATAGATTTTATGGTTTTATGTGTTTTATGGTTTTTAGGGTTTTTTAGGGTTTTAGGGTTTTTTAGGGTTTTTAGTGTTTTTTAGGTTTTTTATAGGTTTTAAGTGGTCTTGTTTTTTAGGGGGTTTCAGGGTTTTTAGGTTTTTTATGTTTTTAAGTATTTTTTGGATTTTTTTATGATTTTTATGGGTTTTTAGGTTATTAGAGATTTTTAGGGTATTTAGGGGTTTATTTGGGAGTTTTTTCTTTTTTTAGGGTTTTATTTTTTTTAGGTTTTTAGTTGGTTATTTATATTTTTAGGGATTTTATGTTTTTTTTAGTATTATTTTTTGTTTTTAGGTGTTTTTATGGAGTTTTAAGGGTTTTAGGTTTCTAGGGATTTTGGAGATTTTTAGGTTTTTTGGGGTTTTGAGTTGTTTTTTTGTTTTATGTATTTCTTATAGGTTTTTAGTGTTTTTTAAAAAAATTATATTTTAAGAGATTTTTAGGGATTTTTAGGATTTTTAGGGTTTTAAGGGTTTTTAGGGATTTTCAGTGATTTTTAGGGATTTTTGGTTTTTTGGTGTTTTTAGGATTTTTAGGGGTTTTAATGTTTTTTAGAGTTTTTAACGTTTTTATGGATTTAAAGGGTTTTAGTTTTCTTAATGGGTTTTAGAGTTTTTATGGGTTTTTAGTATTTTTTATTTTTTAGGGGTTTTTAGGGTCTTTTATGTTTTTTATCATCTTTTTGGTTTTTAGTGGTTTTATGTGTTTTATGGTTTTAATTTTTTCATAGTATTTTTATTGTTTTTTTACCTATTTAGGAAATTTTAAGGATTTTTTAGGAATTTTATAGTTTTTAGGGTTTGAGGTATTTTTTGGGTTTTTGGGGCTCTTGTGTTTTTAAGGGTTTTTAGAATTTTTTGTGTTTTTAGGGTTTTAAGTGTTTATAGGAATTTGAGGTTTTTTGGGGTTTTTCATGTTTTTTCAATTTATTAGTTGTTTTGGGATTTTTTGGATTTTTATGGGTTTTTAAGGTTTTTAAGATTTTTCATAGTTTTAGGGTTATATGTTTTTTAGTGGTTTTAGTGTTTTTTTGAGTTTTTTAGGGGTTTTAATGCTTTTAGTGTTTTTTAATGTTCTTCTGTTCTTAATGGGTCGGTAGATTTTTTAGCATTTTTTCAAGTTTCTAAGGTTCTTATGGGTTTTTATGGTTTTGGGGAGTTAGGGTTTTAGAGTCTTTTTGTGTTTTAAGAGACTCTAGATATTTTTAGGGTTTCTTTGGTTTTTTAGTTTTTTTATATTTCTATGGTTTTATAATGGTTTTTCTAGGATTTAGGGATTTTCCAAGATTTAGGGTTTTTTTATTTTTTTAGTTTTTTTTTGAAATTTTAGAATTTTATGGTTTTTATGGATTTTAGGGATTCTCAGGGTTTTTGGGTTATTTAGGGGTTGTAGGGTTTTTTAGAGTTTTTTCTCATTTTTGGGTTTTTATGGATTTTAATTTTTTTTAGGTTTTTAATTATTTTTCTCAAGGTTTTCAGGGTGTTTAGAGATTTTTTGTGTTTTAAGGGATTTTTATGGATATTTTATGATTTTTTGGATTTTTAAGGGTTTTATGGATTTCATGGTTTTTTAGGGGTTGTTATGATTTTTTGGTGCTTTTTTGTTTTTTTTTTTGAGTTTTTTATGGCTTTCAAGGTTTTTTTGAGTTTTTTTAAAGAAATTATGGGTTTAAAGGGCTTTTAGAGATTTTAGTGTTTTTTAGGCATTTTATTAGTTTTAGTATTTTTATGGTTTTGGAAGGTTTTGTAGTTTTTAGGGGTTTTGGGGGTTTTAGGTTATGTGTTATGTTATTAAGGGTATTTAGTGTTTTTGGGTTTTTAAGGGTTTTAAGTGTTTTTAGGTTTTTATTGTTTTCACGGGGGTTTTAAAAGATTTTGGGGGATTTTTATGTTTTTAGGAATTATTAGGGAATATTTATAATTTTTACGGGTTTTATGGTTTTTAGGGATTATGAGGGGGGGTTTTGGTTTTTAAGTTTTTTTTAATTTTATCGGTTTTTTATTCTTTAAATGTTTTATGGGTTTTAAGTTTTTATGTTTTTAAGGTTTTATAATGAATTGTCACTATTTTATGGGTTTTTAATGGTTTTAGGTGTTTTTTTTCGTTTTTAGTAGATTTTTGGGGTTTTAGCATTTTTTAAGATTTTTATAAGGTTTTTATAATTTTTTTATTTTTTATGGGTTTTAAGTGTTTTTGATTTTTAAGGTTTTATTATAAATTTTTAGGGTTTTTAGGGGTATTCATGTGTTTGGTAATTTCTATTGTTTTTTTTATATTTTTATGAATTATTATTGATTTTAAGTGTTTTTATGGTTTTTAGTATTTTTTATGATTTTTAGGGGTTTTAATGTTGTTAGTTTTTAAGATTTTCTTATGTTTTTTGGTCGTTTTTATGTTTTTTTACAATTTTAGGGATTTTTATAGTTTTTTGGGTTTTGGGGGGTTTGAGTTTTTTTAGGGTTTAGTTTTCTCATTGTATTTCTAGGGTCTTAATGTTTTTTGAGTTTTTTGAGTTTTTAATGTTTTCAGTGTTTTTAAGGTTTTAAGGGTTTTAAATGGTGTTTATTTTTTTGGGTTTTTTGGGTTTTATGGGTTTCTAGTTGTTTTTATGGTTTTTAGATAATCGTATGGTTTTTTTGGGCTTTAAGTGGTTTTTTAATTATTTAGGTTTTTCAGAGGTTTCATGTGTTTTTAGGCTTTAAAAGTTTCTTATATTTTTCAAGGTTTTTAGGTTTTTTATGTTTTTTGAGATTTTTAGTGGTTTTTTGAAATTTTATGGGTTTTTAGGGTTTTTAGGAATTTTGAGGGTTTTTATTTTTTTAGGGTTTCAGTTTTTTAGTGGTTTTATGTGTCTATAGGTTTTTAAGTTTTTATAATGCTTTTTAAAGTTTTTTACATTATTTATATATTTTTATGTATTTTTTTGGTTTTTTATGGTTTTCATTGTTGTTATGGATTTTGAGGGGTTTTAGGGTTCTATGGTTATTTTTATTTTTTGGGTTTTTATTGAGTTTTGGGGGGGTTTTAGGTATTTAGAGTTTTTTAAATATTTTTTGGGGTTTTATGGGTTTTTAGACTTTTTAGTGGTTTTTAGGGTTTTTATGGGTTTTAACAGTTTTTAAGAGTTTTAAGAGATATTTGGTTTTTTGGGTTTTAGTGTATTTAGGGTCTTTTAGGTGTTTTAGGGTTTTTATTATTTTAATGTTTTTTAGGGGTTGTAATTTTTTTAGGTTTTTAAGGATTTCTTAGGGATTATTGAGAGTTTAGGGGTTTTATGTTTTTATGGGTTTTTAGGTATTTTTAAGGTATTTTTTGGTTTTTTTAGGATTCTATAGATTTTTTTTATGGATTTTTAGGGTTTTAGTGGTTTTTAAGGGTTTTAGCATTTTTTATGTTTTTTAAGGATTCTAAGTGTTTTTATGTTTTTATGGTTTTCTTAGAATTGTTTTATGGTTTTAGGGTTAATTATTTTTTTAGGGATTTCTAGGGATTATTTTGTATTTTTATGGGTTTTTATGGTTTTTAGGGATGTTGAGGTTCTTTGGGGTTTTGGCTATTTTTGATTTTAATGTTTTTTTGGGATTTAGTGTTTTTTTGTCTGTTTAGTTTTTTTAGTGTTTGTTGAGTTCTTTAACATTTTTAAGGGTTTAAATGGGTTTTAGAGTTTATTTCTAGGTTATAGGTTATTTATGGGGTTTTAGGATTTTATGGTTTTTAGGGGTTTTCTCGGTTTTTGAATATTTATTAAATTTTTAGGTTTTTTAGTGCTTGTAGAATTTTTAGGTTTCTAGGGGTTTGAAGTGGTTTTTAGGTTTTTACAAGTGTTAAATGTTTTCAGGGTATTTTGGGTTTTTTTTACATTTTTAAGAATTTTTAGGGATTTTTTGGATTTATGTGGTTTTTAGGGTTTTTAGGGGTTTCAGGTTTTTTAGGGGTTTTGATGGGTATTTTGGTTTTTTGGGTATTTTGGGTTTGTTAGGGTTTTAAGTATTTTTTAGGTTTTTATGTGTTTTAATGTTTTTTATGTTTTTATGGTTTCCATAGGGGATTTCATGGTTTTTATGTATTTTCACATTTTTTGGGATTTTTATGGTTATTTTAGGATTTTTCTAGTTTTAGGGTATTTGGGGATTTTGAGGGATTCTTTATTTTTATAGTTTTATTGTTTTCTTAGGGGTTTTTGAGTTGTTTAGGGTTTTAAAGGGTTTTATAATTTTTAACTTTTTTATTGGTTTAAAGGGTTTTTTAAAATTTTCAGTGGTTTTAGGTTTTTATGGGTGTTTAGTGTTTTTAATGTTTTTAGGGGTTTTATGGTTTTGGGGGGTTTTAGGGTCTTTTAAGGTGTTTAGGATTTTCATATTATTTTAGGTTTATAGGGGTTTTAAATGTTTTTATATTTTTAATTTTTTATTTGGGTTTTCAGGGTTTTTAGCGGTTTTTACATTTTTAGTAATTTTTAAGGACTTTTTTGAATTCTTATGGATTTTTAGGTTTTTAGGGATTATGAGTTTTTAAGGGTTTTTTGGATTCATTTTTTGGATTTTTGTAATTTCAGTATTTTAAAATGATTTAAGTGTTTATTATGTTTTTTTTAGTTTTCCTAGTGTTTTAAGTTTTTTAAAATTTTATGCTTTTAGGGATTCTGAGTGATTTTTTGGATTTTTTTATTTTCTGATTTTTAGTGATTTTGAGGGGTTTTTGGTTTTTTTGTTGCTTTAGGGATTGTTTTGAGTTTTTTGTGGTTTTTAGGCTTTTATAGGTTTTTAATATTAAATGGGTTTAATGGGTTTTAGGCTTATTATTGGGTATAAGTGTTTTTATGTGTTTTTAGTGTTATTATGGTTTTTAGGGATATTTATGGTTTTTATAAATTTTTAGGTTTCTTAGGGGTTTTAAGTGTTTTTATGTTTTATAGTTTTCTTAGGATGTTTTAGGGTTTTGAGGGGTTTTTATGTTTTTTTGGGATTTCTAGTGATTCTTTAGGATTTTTATGGGGTTTTTGGGTTTTTTGGGATGTTTAGGGTTTTTGGATTTTTAGGGTTTTATTTTTTTAGGTTTTTACTGGTTTTAACTATTTTTTTGGTTTTTAAGGTTTTATTATGTTTTTTTGGTTTTTAGGGCTGTTAATTTCTTAGAGATTTTTTAGGGATTTTTTAGGATTTTAAGGGTTTTTAGGGGTTTTATGGGATTTTTAGGGGTTTCATTGGTTTTTAGGGTTTTATGGTATTTTTGGATTTTTAGTGTTTTACTTTGAGTTTTTAGGGTTCTAATGGGATTTTAGAGTTTTTAATGTTTTAGGTGTTTAAAGGGGTTTTATTATTTTTAATGGTTTTTATGGTTTCTATGCGATTTTAGGTTTTTTTAGGGTTTTATGGTTTCTAATGGTTTTTAGGGTTTCATAGGGGTTTTTTAGGGTTTTTATCATTTTTTATATTTTTAGTGGTTTTTAGTGTTTTTAGGTTTTTAATGTTTTCATAGGGGTTTTGAAGGCTTTTTATATTTTTAGGTATTTTAGGATTTTTTTAATATTTTTAATGGTTTTTATGTTTTTTAGGGTTTTTAGGGTCTTTTAGGTTTTTATGGTTTTTAGAGTTTTAATGTTTTTATGGATAAAATGGGTTTTTATAGTTTTTAATGTTTTTAGGGTTTTTATGGGTCTTCAGCATTCTTAGGGTTTTTAGGAGTTTTTTATGGTTTTATGGGGATTACTGTTTCAAGGTAATTTAACATTTTTCATGTTTTTTTGTTTATAGGGGTTTTAAGTGTTTTAGGTTTTTAATTTTTTCTTAGATGTTTTTAGGATTTTAGGGGTTTAAAATTTTAATATTTATAGTACTTTTTGAATTTTTGTGGTTTTTTAGAGTTTTTTGGAATTTTGAGGGATTTTAGGGGTTTTTTAATGTTTTTAGCATTTTTATATTTTTATGTGTTTAAAGTGTTTTTTGGTTTTTAATGTTTCCTTATATTTTTTCAGGGTTTTTTGCGTTATTTCATTTTTTATATTTTTAATGATTTTTATGTTTTTTAGTGTTTTTAGTGTTTTAATGGATTTTAGGGATTTTGAGGGTTTTTAAGGTTGTTAGGTTTTTTGGGGTTTAGGGGTTTCATTGTTTTGTATGGATTTTAATGTTTTGTAGAATTTTTTAATGATTTTGGGATTTAAATGTTGTTTATTGTTTTAGTGGTTTTTAAGGTTTTATGGGTGTTTTAGGTTTTTAATTGTTTCTAGGTGTTTTTGGTGTTTTTTGAGGTTTATAGGTGTTTTAGGGTCTTCTTAAGATTTTTTAGGGTTTTAGGGTTTTTAGAGGTTTTATGTTTTTTTAGGTTTTTATTGTTTTCATAGGTTTTTTCATAGTTTTAATGGTTTTTTTCATTTTTAGGGATTTCTGGGATTTTTATATAATTTTTAATGTATGTTAGAGATTTGGGTGGTTTTAGAGTTTTTTGGGGTTTTAGAGTTTTTACGGTGTTTATCGATTTTTTGTATTTTTAGAGTTTTATGTTTTTTTAGTTTTTTATGGTTTTCTTAGTGTTTTTAGGGGATTTAGGGGGTTTTACATTTTTAGGAATTTTTTGGGATTCTTAGAATTTATTAATATCTTAGAAGACTTTAGATATTTTGAGGGGGGTTATAGTTTTATTTTGGATTTTTGGGGTTTTTAGGGCATTTTAAGTTTTTTAGGGTTTTTAAGGATTTTTGAGATTTTTAACATTTTTAGTGGTTTAAAGTAACTTTATGGTTTTTAGTTGTTTTTTTTGTGTTTTATGGGGGTTTTATGGGTTTTATGGTTTTAGGGCCTTTAGGGTTTTTAGAGGGATTTTTATGATTTTTATCATTTTTAGGTCTCTTTTGGGTTTGAAGTGTTTTTATATTTTAAGGTTTTTATGGGTTTTTAGGTTTTTATGGGATTCCATGTGTCAATGGATCTTATGGATTTTTCTTAATTTTAATGGGTTTTAGGGTGTTTATGGATTATTAGGTTTTTAGGATCTTATAGGGATTTTGGAGTTTTTACTGTTTTTAGTGTTTTAAGGTTTTTAGGGGGTTTATGTTCTTCTAGTTTGTTTTGGGTTACTAAGTATTTATTTAGGGTTTTTACATTTTTATGGATTTTGGGGCTTTTTTTGGGATTTTATGGTTTTTATGGGTTTTAGGGATTTTGTGGGGGGTGTTAGGTTTTAATGGTTTTTTTTTTGGGGGGGGGGTTGTGTTTTTTGGGATTTTTTGAGTTTTTTATGGTTCTTTAGGATTTTTAATATTTATTAATATTTTTAGGTGTTTATATGGATTTTATAGTTTTTCATGGTTTTTTGGTTTAATAGGATTTTAGGGGTTTTTAGAGTTTTAGGGTATTTATGTTTTTCATCATTTTAACGGATTTTAGGGGTTTTAGGGTTTTTATGATTTTATGAATTATTAGGGGGTTTAATTGTTTTACAGTTTTTAGGGTTTTTAGAGATTTTGAGGGGTTTTTTGGTTTTTTTGGGTTTTTACGGTTTTTGTGTTTTTATTTTTTATGGGTTTTAAGTAGTCTTAGGGTTTTCATACGGTTTTTGGGGTTTCTAGGTTGTTTATGATTTACGGTGTTTTATATATTTTTACTATTTTATATTTGTTTATGATTTTTAGGGATTTTGCTGTTTTTTAAGGTTTTTTATGGGTTTTTGGAGCATTGGAGGTTTTATGGGGTTTTTAGAGTTTTTAGGGACTTTAAGGGTTTTAGAATTTTTTTTGTTTAGGGGTTTAAATGGTATGTAGGTTTTTTAGGGGATTTTTGGGTTTTTACGAGTTTTAGGATATTTATAAGGGTTTTAGGGATTTTCAATATTTTTAGGGGGTTTAGGGTTTTTATAAATTTTATATTATTTGGGGTTTTATTTTTTTTAGGTTTTATTAAGTTTTTAGGGGTTTTAGGGATTTTTCATTTTAGGTATTTTAGGTATTTTTTAGGGTTTTTATGGATTCTATGGTTTTAGGTATTTCTTATGTTTTTGTTTAGTTTTTTGGGTATTTTGGTTTTTTGGGGATTCATTTTTTTTTAGTTTTTATGTTTTCTTTGTTTTTTTTAATATTTTTAATGTTGTTATTTGTTTAAAGGGGTTTTATAGTTTTTAGTGGGTTTTGGGGGTTTGATAGGTTTTCAGGGTTCTTATGATTTTTAGGGGGTTTATGGTTTTATTGGTTTTTAGGGTTTTAGGTTCTTTTTTTGTTTTTATTGTTCTTGGTCATTTTCAGGTTTTATGGTATTTATATTTTTTAGGTTCTAAGGTTTTATTAGTGTTTTTCAGGGTTTTTAGGTTTTTTAACTTTTTTAGTGATTTTTAAAAAATTTATAGTTTATATGTTTTTAGGGATTTTGATGGGTTAATGGGTTATTTAGGATTTAAGGGTTATTTAGTGTTTTTAGCATTGTTTATTTTTTTTATAGATTTTTAGGTTTTTAATGTTTTCTTTTTGGTTTTTAGGATTTTTTAGGTTTTTATATATTTTTTGGGAATTTAGGTATTTTTTATGATTTCTATGGGTTTTAGGGTTTTTATGTATTTTGAGGTGTTTTAGAATTTTTATGGGTGTTTAGGGGTCTTAAGGGTTATTTTGATTTTTTTGGTGTTTTAATGGGTTTTATTTTTTTTAATGGTTTTAGGGGTTTAAATGAATTTTCATGTTTTTAGAGGGATTTATGCGTTTTACTCTTTTTTGTGTGTTAGGGTTTTTAGAGTTTTTAGTGTTTTTTGGTTTTTTAATGGTTTTTAGTGTTTTTTGGTATTTGTGGTTTTCTTAAGGGTTTTCAAGGATTTCTTGGTTTTTTACAATTTTAGGTATTTTTATGATTTTTTAAGATTTTATGAGTTTTTAGGGTTTAAAGGATTTTGAGGGTTTTTGGGTTTTTCTGCGATTTTGTGGTTTTTAGAGTTTTTTGTGGTTTTAAGGGTTTTTAATGGTTTTTTGGGATTTTTATGATTTCTAAGGGTATTTTTGGGTTTTAGGAAATTTTAGGGCTTTTAGGGACTTTTAGGGTTTTCAAAGATTTTAGGTTTTTTATGAGTTTTATGTGATTTCTGGTTTTTATGGTTTTCTTATTAGTTTTTAGGGTCTTAAAGGTTTTATAGGGATTTAGGGTTTTGTTGGTTTTGGGGGGTTTTTTGTTTTTTTTGTGTTTTCAATATTTTCAGGGTCTTTTAGGGTTTTTAGGTTTGTGATAGTGTTTTTTTATTTATGGTTTTAAAGTGTTTTTAGGTTTTTAGGTTTTTCTTAGTTTTGTTTGGGGAATTTAGGTTTTTTAAATATTTTTGAGATTTTAATGATTTTTTAGGATTTTTATTTTTTAATATGGATTTTTTGGGATTAAAAGGGATTTTTGGGTTTCGAGGGTTTGTTAGGGTTATTATTGTTTCTTTGATTTTTATGTGATTAAAAGTTTTTTAGGTTTTCAATGGTTTTTAGGCGTTTTCATAATTTTTATGGTTTTTTACACCATTAGGGTCTTTTAGGGATTTTAATAATTTCTATGGTTTTTTATAGATTTTGAGGGTTTTAGGGTTTTTTATGGTTTTTAGGTTTTTTAATGTTTTCTTTGGGGGTTTTACGATTTTTTTGAGTTTTTATTATCATTATGATTTTTTATAATTTTTTAATTTATTAGGGTTTGAATGGTTTTTAAAATTTTAATAGCTTTCAATCTTTTGGGGGTTTAGGGTCTTTACGGATTTATAGTTTTTAGGGTTTTATGGGTCATTAGGGTATTCTTTTTGTTTTTAGAGTTTTGGGTTTTAGGGGATTATGTTTTTTTAGGATTATATGGTTTTTTATTGGTTTCCATAGCTTTAGTGATTTTTACATTTTTAGTGATTATAAGGGATTTCATATAATTTTTACTGTTTATAAGAGATCTTAGATATTTTCATGGTTTTTTGGGTTTTAGGTTTTTTTTGATATTTTTAGGTTTTAAAGTTTTTTAGTGTTGTCTAACATTTTAGGGGTTTAATGGGTTTTCAGAGTTTTTCGTGGTTTCTATGATTTTTAATGCAATTTTATGTGATTTTAAGGTTTTTATTGGTTTTAGGGTACTTAGGGTCTTTTAAGGTAATTGAAATTTTTAGGTTTTTAGGGTTTTTAATTTTTTTAAGGTTTTAATGTTTTCCTGGGGTTTTCATTGTTTTTATGGTTTTTTAAATTTTTAGCAATTTTTATAGCTTTTAAGAATTTTATGAGGTTTAGGGATTTTGAGGGTTTTTAATTTTTTTTCATTTATAGGTTTTTATGGGTTTTAATTTTTTTTATGTTCTAAGGTTTCTTATGGGTTTCTTTGGCTTTTATTTTTTTATGTAGTTAGTTATTTTTACGGATTTCTTAGGATTTCTATTTTTTTTACGATTTTTTAGTTTATGGATTTTGAGTATTTTGAAGGGTTCTTTGGGATTTTATGGTTTTTAGTGTTTCCTGATTTTTTAGTGTTTTAAAGGGGTTTAGATTTTTTTATCATTTTTTATTATTTTGAAAGAATTCTTAAGTTTTTGTGGGGAATTAGGGATCTAATGGGTCTTTAGGGGGTTTTAAGGCGTTTAAGGGATTTATGGTTATTAGTTGGTTTTAGGTTTTTATGGTTTTTAAGTGTTCTTAGGTTTTTAGGTTTTTCATAGGGTTTTCCTATGGTCTTATTATTTTAATAAATTTTATGGATTTTGAGTTATTTTTAGGGTTTTTATGCGTTTTTAGGGTTTCTAGGGATTCTGAGGGTGGGTTTTGGGTTTTAGGGTTTTGGGGGAGGGGTTAGCATTTTTTAGGTTTTTAGGTGTTTTAAGTGTTTTCATCTTTTTATGGTTTTATATGGGTATTTCAATTATTTTAGTATTTTTTATGTTTTTATATATTTTTAGGCATTCCTAGAATTTTTATAGATTTTAGGGTTTTTTGGGAATTTTTGGGGTTTTTGGGTTGTATGTTTTTTTAGGGGTTTTTTTAGTTTTTTTTTGGTTTTAGGATTTTTTTAGAGTTTTTTTTAACTTATTTGGGTTTTAAATGGTTTTAGGTTTTTATGTAAATTTAGGGGTTTCATGGGTTTTTATGTTTTTTAGGTTTTTTGGGGTTTTATGATTTTTAGTGTTTTTAGGGTTTTAGGATCTTTTTAGGGGTTTTAGGGTTTTTTTTGCGTTTTTAGGGTTTTTCGGGTTTTTAGGGTTGGTAGGGGATATAACTTCATTTATATTTTTAAGGTTTTATTAGGGTTTTTTAAGTTTTTTAGGGGTTTTTATGTTTGTAGGGATATTTAGGGTTTTTTAAGATTTTTTTGGTTTTTTTGGTTTTTATGGATTTTGAGGGGTTTTACGTCTTTAGGGTTTTAGGGTTTTAATAATTTTTAGGGTTTTATGGGATTTATGTATTTTTAGGTTTTTAATTTTTTATGTGTTTCATGGGTGTAGGGTTTTAAATTTTTTAGTGATTTTTTAGTATTTTAAAGTTTTGTAGGGTTTTTAGAGATTTTGAGTGTTTTTTGGGGTTTTAGTGTTTTTTTTTTGGTTTTTTATGGTTTTGATGTTTTTTAAAACTTTTAGGTTTTTAAAGGTTTTTAGATATTTTAGTTGATTTTTAGGGTTTTAATAGGGTTTTATGGTTTTTTAATGATTTTAGTGTTTTTTGGTTTTTAGGATTTTTTTGGTTATTTGGGCTTTTGGCAATTTTTTGGTTTTTAGAGGTTTTAAGTGGTTTTTGGTTTTTTAATGTTTTCTTATAGGATTTTAGGTTTATTTAGGGTTTTTTACATTTTTAGTGATTTTTAGGTATTTTTTAGTATTTATATGGGTTTTTATAGTTTTAAAAGTTTTTTGTGTTTCATTGGGTTTTTAGGGATTTTTTGGAGTTTTTTTAGCATTTTAAGGTTTTTTAGAGTGTTTAATGTTTTTGGGGGTAAATGGTTTTTTATAGTTTGTAGGGGGTTTTAATGGTTTTTAAATGTTTTTTGGTTTTTTATTATTTTTATGTATTTTTATAGTGTTTAAGGGTTTTTTGGGTTTTTGGGGTTTTCTTAAGGGTTTTCTGAGTTTTACGATTTTAATATTTTTGTGGATTTTTTTAGATTTTTTATGATTTGAAGGTTTTTAGGGAATTAGTTATTTTTAGGGTTTATATGATTTTTACAGTTTTAGTTACTTTTTGTTTTTTGGGGGCATTTTGGTTTCTTTTTTATTTTTAAGGGTTTTAAGGGTTTTTAAAGTTTTTAATGTTTTTAGGGTTTAAAGGGGTTTTTAACATTTTTAGTATTTTTTATGGTTTTTATATTTTTTTAAGGGGTTTATGAATTTAGGGTTTTTATGGTTTTAGTTTTTTTTAGGTTTTCTAGGATTTCTTGCATTTTTTTATATTTATAAGTTTTAACTATTTTTATATTTTTATGGTTTTGATAGGGGGTTTCCTTATTTTAAGGTTTTTTCTGTATTTTGGGATTTTTATGTATTTTTTAATTTTTTATGGTTTTTAGGTTTTTTATGAATTTTTATTATTTTTAAAGTTTTTATGGTTTTTATTAGGGGGTTAGGGTTTTAGAGTTTTTTGAGTTTTGTTGTTTTTTTAGAGTTTTTAACATTTTTTAGGGGTTTAATGGTTTTTACAGTTTTTGCGGCGATTTTTTGGATTTTATGCGGTTTTAGGGTTTTTGAGGGTTTTGTGGATTTTTTTTTAGGTATTTAGGGGTTTTCTGGGTTTTCTGGTTTTTAATGTTTTCTTAGGATTATTTAGGATTTCTAGGTTTTTTTATATCTTTATATATTTTTTGGACATTTTCTAATTTTTACGTTTTTTATGATTTATAGGGAACATGAGGTTTCTTAAGGCTTTTTGTTTTTTGGGGTTTTGTGGTTTTTTAGTCTTTTAGTTTTTTTTATTATTTTAATCATTTCAAGGGTTTAAATGGGTTTTTGTGTTTTTTGTGATTTTTTGGGATTTTATGCGGATTAAAAGGGTATTATGGTTTTAGTTTTTTTTTTGAATTTTAGGGGTTTTAAGGTTTTTAAAGACATTTATGCTTTTTAATATTTTTAGGTTTTTATGGGTTTATGTGTTTCTAGGTTTTTAACATTTTTTAGGGGTTTCATAGTTTTAGGATTTTTTATGATTTAAGGATTTTTAGAGCTTTTAGGATTTTTAAAGCTTTTATTGTTTTTATTGATTTTGTGGGTTTTAGGGGTTTTTTAGGATTTCTGGGGGTTTTCGGGGTTGTTTGAGTTATTAGGGTTTTAAAGTTTTTTATCTTCTTTTATCATTATTAAGGGTTTAAAGGATTTTTAAATTTTTTAGTGGGTTTTGAGGGTTTTTTTTTTTTTTTTGAGAGTTTCTATTTTTTGGGGTGTTTATGGTGTTTAGGTCTTTGTGGTTTTATTGACTTTTAGGGTTTTTTAGTGTTTTTAGCATTTTTTGATTGTTAGATGTTTTAAGTGTTTTTAGGATTTCAATATTTTTTAAGAAGTTTTCAAGGTTTCTAGGGTTTAAGGATTTTTGGGATTTTTGGGATTTTTGGTTTTTTATTTTAATAAGGGTTTTTAGTTTTTTAGTGTGTTTTAGGGTTTTTTGGGTTTTTTTGGGTTTTAACATTTTTTTGGTTTTTAGGAATTTTATTTCATTTTACGTTTTCTTGGTTTTATAAAAAAATTTCATGTTTTTATTGGTTTTTATATGTTTTATATAATTTTAGGGATTTTTAATTATTTTTATCACTTTTAGGGGTTTTAGGGATTTTGAGGTCTTCTAGGGTTTTTTTATTTTATTGGATTTTGGGGTATTTTTGAGTTTTTATGGTTTTTATGGTTTTTAGAGTTGCAAAAAAAATTTAAGGGCCTAAATGGGTTTTAGTACTTTAGTGGATTTATTTTTTTATGAGTATTTAGGGTTTTTAAGGTTTCTAGATGTTTTTTTGGTTTTCAGGGATTTTTCTATTTTTAGGGTTTTTAACGTTTTTGGTTTTTAGGCGTTTTAATTATTTTTCGGTTTTTAAGCGTTTATAATTTTTTGAGGGTTTTTTTATTTTCTATATTTTAGGTATTTTTAGGGAATTTAAGGATTTTTTTTATTCTTAGGGTGTTTTTTTATTTTGAGGTTTTTTATGGTTTTTTAGCGTTTTAAGGTTTTTATGGTAGGGTTTTAGGGATGTTTTTTAGTTTTATTGGTTTTACGGTTTTTTAAAGACTTCTACATTTTTAGGGGTTAAATGGGTTTATATTTTTAATATTTTATGGTTTTTAGTGTTTTATGGTTTTTTGGTGTTTTTGGGGTATTTAGAATTTTGTAGGGTTTATTTCATTTTTAGGTTTTTAGGTTTTTTATGTATTATTATTTTTAATAATGCTTTCTTAGGATTTTAGGGTTTTTATGTTTATAAGGATTTCTTGGGATTTTTAGTATTTTTATTGGGTTTTATGGTTTTTGGTATTTTGAGGGGGTTTTGAGGTTTTTAGGGTTATTAGTGTTTTTAGGTTTTTAGCAGTTTTAAGTGTTTTTATGTTTTTATACTTGGGGGTTCTCATGATTTTTAACATCTTTAGGGATATAAGGGACTTTTTAGTATTTTACGGGGTTTTATGTTTTTTAGGAAATTTTATGGGTTTTAGGGTTTTTAAGGGTTTTAGGACATTTTTAGTTTTTAGGGGTTTTTTGGTTTTTTATATTATTTTAAATTTTTTATGGTTTTAAATGGTTTTTAGATTTTTCAATAGTTTTAGGGGTTTTAGGGGGTTTAGGGTTTTTAAGGGGTTTTGGGGTTTTATAGAATTTATGAATGTTTAAGGGTTTTAGGTGTTTGGTGTCTTTTAAGGGTTTTTGAGCTTTTATCATTTTTTTAGGAGTTTTGGGGATCTTATGTGTTTTTAGGTTTGTAAGGATTACATTGTGGTTTTGAGGGGTTTTAGATTTTTTTAGGAAATATTAGGGTTTTTTAAGATTTTTATGGGGTTTCAAAGGTTTTTTTAGGATTTTTATGGAATTTTGGAGTTTTTTAGGGTTTTTTGCATTTGTAAAATGTTTAGGGGTTTGTAGTGTTCTTAGGTATTTAATGCTTTCATAGGGGTATTCCGGGATTTATGGGTTTTTATATTTTTAGGGATTTTTAGGGGTTTTAATTATTTTAGGGATTTTGAGGGTTTTAGGGGTTTTATAAGGTTTAAGTGGTTTTTAGGGTTTTTAGGTTTTATTGGTTTTTTGTTGTTTTAAGGTTCTTTTGACTTTTTAGAGGTTTTACGTTTTTGATATTTTTTTAATGTTTTTAGAAAATTAATTGATCTTTAGATTTTTAGTGTTTTTTAGGAATTTTATGGGGATTTGGTGAATTTTTATGTTTTTAGGGGTTTTATGGTTTTTATAGTTTTATAGTTTTTTTGTTACTATGTTTTTAGGGGTTTTAAGTGTTTTTAGGATTTTAATGTTTTCATAGAGGTTTTAGGTTTTTTATGTTTTTAGGAATTTTATGGATTTTAGAATTTTTATAGTTTTTAGGTTTTTTTGGGATCTTTAGAGTTTTATGGGTGTTTAGGGCATTTAGGCTTTTGTAGTTTTTTTTTGGGTTTTTTGAATTTTTAGAGTCTTTATGTTTTTTTAATAATTTTTAACATTTTTAGGGTTTTAAAGGGTTTTATAGTTTTTATTGGTTTTAGGGTTTTTTGGGGGTTTTATGGGTTTTATGGTTTTTAGGGGTTTTTATGGTTTTTACTGGTTTTATTAATTTTTAGGTTTTTAAGGTTTTATTAGGGATTATTAGGGTCTCTATTGTTATAAACATTTCTAGGGATTTTTACAACTTTTTATTATTTTTATGGTTTTTGTGTTTATTATGGCTTTTTGCAATTTTGAGGGGTTTTAGGGTTTTTTCATTTTTTAATTGGTTTTTAGGTTTTTAGGGTTTTTTTGAGTCTTTAAAATGTTTATGATTTTTTATAGATTTTTTAAAAAATTATCCATTTAAAGGGTTTTTAGAGTTTTATAGGGGTTTGGGGGGGTTATGGTTTCAGGGGTTTTTATGATTATTACGATCTTTTAGGGTTTTTTCAAGTTTTTGTTTTTCATTGTTATGTTTTTGGGGGTTTTGATTGTATTTTTGTTTTTAAGGTTTGCTTTGGTTTCTTCAAGGATTTTTACATTTTTGGGGATTTTAGGGGTATTTAGGATATTTATGGTTTTTTGGGTTTTTTATGGATTTTGTGGGTTTTTTATGGATTTTGTGGGTTTTTTGGGTTTTAGTATTTTTTTTAGGGTTCTCATAATTTTTTAGTTTTTATGTTTTGTAAGTGTCGTTAGGTTTTTAAATTTTTTTTTGAGTTTTTAGGGTTTTTTAGAGATTTTGAAGGATTTTTTATGATTTTTTAATTTTTTGGGGTTTTGGGGTCTTGAGGGTTTTTAGGGGTTTTACGGTTTTTTTGGGTTTTTATGTTTTAAAGGTTTTTTAGAGTTTTTGAACATTTTTCTGGGTTTAAAGGGTATTTATATTATTTAGTGTTTTTTTAATGTTTTATATTTTTTGAAATTTTTAGGGTTCTTTATGATTTTTAGGGGGTTCATGGTCTTTATACTTATTAGGATTTTTAGAGTTTTAGCATTTTTAATTTTTAAATCTTTTATGTATTTTTAGTTTTTAGGGTTTTCTTAGGGGTTTTCATAGTTTTTAGGGTTTTAATTATTTTGGATTGTTAGGGGTTTTAAATATTTTTTTATAGTTTTTAGTATTTGTAGATATTTTGTGGGTTTTAGTGTTTTTATGGTTTTATGGGATTTTTTATCATTTTTTTTTGTTTTTATGGTGTCTAATAATTTTTAGGTATTTAAGATTTTCTTAGGTATTTTTTGTGTTTTAGTTTTTTTTTCATTTTTTTTAGATATTAAAGATTTTTTAAGATTTTTATGGGTTTTTTGGTTTTTAGGGATATTGAGGGTTTTAAGGGTTTTATAGGAGGGTTTTGGGGTTTTATGTTTTTTTTAAGGTTTTACGGTTTTTTTGAGTTTTTTGGGGATTAAGGTTTTTTATAGTTTCTTAAAAAAATTGGGGTTTAAAGGGTTTTAAGAGTTTTAGTGGCTTTTATGTTTTTAACTATTTTTAGGGGTTTTAACGTTTCTAGGGGTGTTTACGATTTTTAAGAGATTCGGTATCTTTTAGGGTTGTTTAGGTGTTTTTATCAACTTTAGGTTTGTAGAAGTTTTTTGAATTTTGAAGTTTTTAGGGTGTTTTAGTGTAGTCTTGTGTTTTAAGGGTTTTTAACTTTTTTAGGCTCTTAAGAAATTTTTTGGGATTTTTATGGGGTTTTAGGGTTTAATGGGTTTTTATGTTTTTTAGGGTTTTTAGGATTTTTAGAACATTATAATGGTTCAATAATTTTTAGGTTCTTAATGGTTGTATGTATTTTTCACTTTTATGGTTTTCTTAGGGGTTTTTAGTGTTTTAGGGTTTTTTAAATTTTTATGGATTTTATGAGTTTTTTAGAATTTATTGTTATTTATGTTTTTAGGGATTTTGAGGGTCTTTAGGGATATTTATGTTTTTTTTTTGTTTTTAAGGTTTTGTTAAATTTTAGAAATTTGTGTAGTTTTTAGGGTTTTATATTTTTTAACAATCTTATTGGATTATAGGGTTTTTAGAGTCATTAGTGGGTATTTTGGGTTTTTATTGGGTTTTAGGGTTTTTAAGGGTTTTATGGGTTTTAAATTTTTTAGGTTTCACAGTTATCATAAGGTTTTTATGAGTTTCTAGGGTTTTCTATGTTTTTCGGGATTTTAATGTTTTTTTAAGAGTTTTATGTTTTTTTTATAGGTATTTTGATTGTTTTGGGTTTATTATTATTTTTACGGTTATTTAGGGGTATTGTAATTTTTTATATTTTTATGGAATTTATGTTTTTTTTAACTTTTTCACTATTTTCGTAGAGATTTTCTAGGTTTTTAGGTGTTTTATGGAATTAGGGAATATTTGGTATTTTTTAGGATGTTATAGTTTTTTTATGTTTTTTGGATTTTGGGGGTTTTATGGTTTTTAGGGGTTTTATGATTTTTTGTTTTTTTTTAGTTTTAGGGTTTTATTTTCTATTTTTATACTTTTTAAATTTTTAGGGGTCTAAAGGGGTTTTAGGGTTTTTAGGGATTGAGGGATTTTAATCTTTTTACTACTTTTTATGATTTTAGGGGGTTTTAGGATTTTTAAGGTCTTTTATGGTTTTCTAGGGTTTTTAGTGTTTTTTGGTTTTTAAGGGTTTTAAGTGTTTTTTGGTTTTTACAGTTTTTTAGGGGTTTACGGTTTTTTAAATTTTTGTGATTTTAGGTATTTTTTTGTATTTTTATGATTTTTAGAGTTTTTAGGGATTTTTAAGAGTTTATTTGGTTTTTGGGGGTTTTTATAGTTTTTATAGTTTTTTAGGGTTTTATGTTTTTGAGATTTTTTCATGTTTTTAATATTTTTAGTGTTTTTTATTTTGTTAACGGGATTAATGGGTTTTTAGAGACTTTACTGTTTTTTATTATTTTTATGGGTTCTATGATTTTTTAGGATTTTTATGGTTTTAGGGGTGTTACGGTCTTTTTAGGGATTCTGGGTTTTTTCATTTTTTAGGTTGACAGGGGTGTAATTTTTGTTAGGTTTTTATGGTTTTATTAGGGTTTTTAGGGTTTTATTACATTTTTAGGGATTTTTATTGATTTTTATAATTTTATGGTTCTTGGGGGGTTTTGGTATTTTGAATTTTTACGTGTTTTTTTTGTTTTTCGTGGGTTTTATGATTTTTAATGTTTTTATGTTTTTAAGGGGATTTATTTATTTTTAGGTTTTTATGTTTTTCTTAGTGTTTTTTTGGTTTTGACAGGTTTATACATTATTACATATTTTTAGGAATTTTTTATGATTTCATGGTTTTTTTGGAATTTGAAGGGGTTTAGGGGTTTTTTGAGTTTTTAGTGGGTTTTAGAGTTTTTTAATCTTTTTAGGGGTTTAAATTGTTTTTAGTGTTTTTGTCGGTTTATGGTTTTTATGCGTTTTTATCATTTTTAAGGTATATATTTGTTTTTATGGTTTATGGGGATTTTTAGGGGTTTTAAGGGCTTTTAGTGATTTTAAATTTTTTAGGGTTTTTATGGATTTTATGTTTTTTAAGTTATTAAGGTTTTCTAAAGGGGTTTTTCAAGGTTTTTAGGGTTTTTACTTTTGAATGTAATTTTTGTGATTTTTAGGTTTTTTATTTTTTACGGGTTTTTTTTTGGATTTTGAGGGTTATTAGGATTTTTAGTGTTTTTATGGTTTTTGTCATTTTTTCGTTTTTGGAGTTTTAAAGTTTATTTTTAGGATTCTTAGGTTCTCATAGGGTTTTTAGGTTTTTAGGGTTTTTTATGTTTCCTTGTATTTTTAGGTCATTTTAATTAATTTTATGGTTTTTCGGGGTTTTACACATTTTGTGTGTTTTTTCTGTTTTTTGTGTTTTTTAGGGATTTAGAGTTTTTATGGGTTTGGAGGTTTTTATGATGTATTTTTTTGAGTTTTCATAGATGTTTATATTGTTTTATGTTTTTAGGTGTTCGAACATTGTTTTTTTGAGTTTTTAGTGGTTTATGGTTTTATGGTTTTTGGGGTTTTAATGGTTTTGGGGGATTTTGGCGGTTTTTAGGGGTTTTAGGGTCTTTTAGGGTTTTTATGGTTTTTTCTTTTTTTAGTCTTTTTAGGGGTTTCCAGTGTTTTAGGTTATTAAGTTATCTTAGGGTTTATTTTGGTTTTATGGTTTTTAAATCTTTAGTAATTTTTAGGAATCTTTTATGTTTTTTATGGTTTTTTGGGTTTTTAGGGATTTTAGGGATTTTGTGAGATTTTAATTTTTTTTATTTATTTTAGGATTTTTATGGGTTTTTGGGGTTTTTAGGGGTTTAAAGTGGTTTTATATTTTTTAGTGGTTTTTTAGGGATTTATGAGTTCATTTGGTTTTTTGGGTGTTTTATGGTTTTTTGGGGTTTTAAGATATTTTAAGGGTTTTTAGTGTTTTTGGAGTTTTTAGGTTTTGATAATGGTTTTAATTATTTTCAATTGTTTAAGGTTTTCATAGGATTTTTTACTTTTTAGGGAATTTATGGTATTTTTAGGATTTTATGGTTTTTAGGACTTTGGAGATTTTACGATTTTTAGGGTTTTTTGTGTTTTTAGAAGTTTTTTCTTTTTTAGTTGTTCTAAGTGTTTTTAGGTTATTAATGTTTTTGGGGGTTATTAGGGTATTTAGGGTTTTTCATGTTCTTATGGATTTTAAGTATCTTTTTGTCTTTTTGGTTTTTTTGGGATTTTTAGGGTTTTTAGTGTTTTATATTTTTTGGGTTTTTAGTGTTTTTTTGAGTATTTAGGGTTTTAAAGGCTTTGTAGAGTTTTTTTGCATTTTTATGGTTTTAAAGGGTTTATAGATATTTTAGTGGGGTTTTTTAGATTTTATGGGTTTCTTGGGGTTTTATGGATTTTGGGGGGTTTTATGGTTTTTAGTGGGTTTTAGGTTCTTTTTAGGGTTTTTAGTGTTCTTATGTTTTTAGGGATTTTATGTATTTTTAGGTTTCGAAAATTTTCATTGGGGTTTTATGGGTTTTTAGTGTTTTTTTATGTTTTTATGGATTTATAGTTTTTTTGTATTTTTATAGATTTATGGTTTTTAGATATCTTAAGGGTTTTTTGGGTTTTCTAGGGATTACATGTTTTTTGGATTTTTTTGGTTTTGTATTTTTTAGGGTTTTTAAGTTTTTCATAGTACTTTGACGTTTTTAGAGGTTTAAAGGGTCTTTTTTTCTGGTTTTTAGTCTTTTTATGGATGTTGGGAATTTTATGTTTTTTGAGGGTTTTATGATTTTTAGGGGTTTAATGGTTTTTATGGGTTTTATGGTTTTTATCCTTTTAGGGTTTTTTGTTTTTATGTGTTTCTAGATTTTTATGGTTTTATTGGGATCTTTGAGGCTTTTAAGGGTTTTATGTTTTTTGGGTTTTTAGTTATTTTATTAGGATTCTTATGACGTTTTAGGGTTTTTTGGGATCTTGAGGTTTTTTGGGTTTTTAGGGGTTTTATAGATTTTATGGGTTTAAGAGTTATTTTTTAGTTTTTAGGGTGTTCAAGGTTTTCAGAGCTTCTAAATGTTTTCAGGGGTTTAAAATATTTTTATATTTTTTAGGGGTTCTTAGGGTTTTTACAGGTTTTTAGGGTTTTTAATTTCTTTAGGTTTTTAATATTTTAAGGGGTATTGATGTTTTAGGGTTTTTTGGGTTTTCAGAATTTTTAGGTTTTTATGGGGTTTAAATGTTTTTATGGTTTATGGTTTTCTTTGGGTTTTTAGGGTTTTTCATGTTTTAAGGTATTTAGAGAAATTCTATGATTTTATGTCTTTTTTGGGTTTTTGGTGATCTCAAAGGATTATTGGGTTTTTTTTGGGTTTTTTGGGTTTTTTAGGTTTTGGGGGTTTCCTTTTTTATTTTTTAGTTTCTTTATGTTTCCTAACAGTTTTTTAAAATTTTAAGGGTTTAAAGGGTTTTTAGATTTTTAGTTTTTTTGTGTTTTTGGTTTTTTAGAGGTTTTGGGTTTTTATGTGATTATATGTTTTTTAGGCTTTTTAGGGCCTTTTGGGGGTTTTAGTGTTTTTTAGTTTTTTAGGGGTTTTATGTGTTCTCAGTTCTTTATGGTTTTCTTACATTTGTTCCCTATTTTTGAGTATTTTTATATTTTAGAGATTTTTGGGGATTATTAAGAATTTTATGGTTTCCTGGGGGTTTGAGGT
This sequence comes from Viscum album, assembly GCA_963277665.1. NCBI lineage: Eukaryota > Viridiplantae > Streptophyta > Magnoliopsida > Santalales > Viscaceae > Viscum > Viscum album. The sequence continues at coordinate 1,784,683,646 of OY728132.1, read as the reverse complement.
TTTTTAGGATTTTTAGGATTTAATAGGGTATATAGAGGTTTTTTATGTTTTTTTCGGTTTTTTAGGGTCTTTCGAGTTTTTTGGCGGTTGTTAGGGTTTTTTGAGGTTTTGGTGGGTTTTATGGTTTTTACAGGGTTTTAGTGTTTCTTGGGTCTTTTAGTGTTTTTATAGTTTTAGCATTTTTAGGATTTTTAGAGGTTTTATGTGTTTTTAGTTTCCTATGGTTTTCATAGGGTATTTCAGTGTTTTTAAGGGGTTTTATGTTTTTAGTTATTTTAGTAGTTTTTTAGGATTTCTAGGATTTTTATGGTTTTTGGGATTTTGAGGGGTTATGGGGGATTTAAATGTCTTTTAGGGATTTGTTTTATCATTTTTAGGTTTTTTAGTGTCTTTAATTGTTTTATGTTTTTATGGTTTCCCTAATGTTTTTTAGTTTTTTAAATTTTCAGGGATTTTGATAGCTTCTTAAGATATTTATGGTTTTTAGGGTTTCTAGGTATTTTAAGAGGTTTTAAGGGTTTTCAGTGTTTTTTGGGGTTATATAATTTATTGGGTTTTTAGGGGGTTTATTGACATTTTAGGATTCTAAGGTTTTTAGAGTTTTTTTTTATCATTTTTAGGGTTTTAGATTGTATTTAGAGTATTTAGTGGGTTTTTTGGGTTTCTATGCATCTTTAGGATGTTTTAATGTTTTAGGAGGTTTTTTTGGACTATAGGGTTTTTAGGTATTTTTAGGGTTTTCAGTACTTTTAGGTTTTTTAGAGTTTTAAGCATTTTTAGGTTTTTAAGGTTTTTAATAGGGGTTTTAGGATTTTTTTAATGTTTTAGGGATTTTATGGATTTTTTAATCTTTTATGGTTGTAGGGATTTTAGGGTTTTTTAGGGTTTTAGTGTTTTTAGAGTTTTTTGGGTTTTTTGGTTTTTTGGTGTTCTGGGGTATTTATTTGACTATTAGGGGTTTTAAGGTTATTTTTTGTTTTTTAATGTTTTTATGACTTTCGAGGGTTTTTTATTTTTTAGTTTTCTTTAGTTTTTTATGGATTTATGGTTTTTAAATGTTTATTGGGGTGTTTATGGTTTTTTGGGCTTTTAACACTTTTTTCGTTATTTAGGAGTTTTAAGTTCTTTTAGGTTTTTAATATTTTTTAGGGGTTTTTAGGGTGTTTAGGGGTTTTTAATTTTTTAGGTACTGTGAGGGATTTTCTATTATTTTTATGGTTTTTATGATTTTTAGGGATTTTTATAATTTTTAGGATTTTTATGGTCCTTAGTGTTTTTAGAATTTTTATGTATTATTGGGGTTTTAAGTGTTGTTATTTTTTAAGGTTTTCTTATGGAAAATTTAAAGGTTTTCAGGGGTTTACATTTTTAGTGACTTTAAGGATTTTTTATGATTCTTAGGACTTTGAGTGATTTAGGGATTTTTAGGGGATTAGGGTTTTTTTGGGTTTAAGGGTTTTTACTGTTTTTTTGGGTTTTTAGGGGTTTTTTTGTTTTTTTAATGATATTTATAGTTTTAAACATTTTTAAGGACTCAGTAGGTTTTAAGAGTTTTTAGTGGTTTTTATTGTTTTTATGAGTTTTTTGGTGTTTTAATATTTTTAAGGGTTTTATGGTTAATAGGAGTTTTAGGGGTATTAGAGCCTTATTATTATTTTAGTGTTTTTTATGTTTATTACATGTTTTAAGTGTTTTCTAGTTTTTAAGTATTTCTTAGAGGCTATAAAGGTTTTAGAGTATTTTACATTTTCAGGGATTTTTAGGTTTTTTATGTTTTGTTAGGGTTATTAGGTATTTTGAGGGTTTTGGTTTTTTTATTAATATGGATTCTAGAATTTATTTGGTTTTTAGGTGTTTTATGTATTTTTATGTTTTAAGGATTTCATAGGGGTTTTCAGGGATTTAATATTTTTTATGTTTTTGGGGATTTTTAGTAATTTTTTAGATTTTAATGATTTTTTAGGGTTTTATAATTTTTAGTGATTTAGGGTTTTAATGTGTTTTTTTGGTTTTTTAATGTTTTAATGATTTTTATTATTTTTAGGTTTTTATAGTTTCTAGTTTTTTTAGATTTATATAGGCAGAAGTAGTGTGGGTCCGGGCTATTTCCAACCCCCCCAAACTTTATTAATGAAAAAGAGACTTAGCAGAAAAGGGCGGGGTGGGGCCAAACAGCCCACACCCATAAAACCTTGGACCCCCATGACACCAAAACCCCAAAAGACCCAAAAATAAGGAAAGAAAAAAACAAGATCTATAAGTCAACATCATCCCTATAAGGGTCCCCATCAGCACCATATCTAGAGGAAGCATCTGATTCCACTGACTCCCACTCAGAAGATTCATATTCCTTTAGGAAGGCCGTGTAATACTCTCTGAGACGCAGTTGTCCGACATTAAGTTGTGCCTTGCTATATTGACCTCCTCTGTCTGATTCAACCTCCTTAGCTCTGGAAGAGGCTCTCATGGACACTGTCTTTGGAAAAGCTGAATAGTCCTCCCTTGGTTTCCTCCTACGGGGAACTGAGGAGACCCCCACAGATTTGTTTTCCTTCACACAGGGAATGACCATCTCCAGCTGGGCCCTCTCATTGTTGATCATATTCATGTTCTGCTCTATCCTTCTATGATCCTCCTGGATGAAATCTTGATTAGGAATGAAGGAGGATTTCTGATTGAGGGAAAAAACATAAATAACCCCACATTGCAGCTTTCTAGGGACCACCGTATGTTCTTGAGAAGCCAGCCCAAGAGGGGGCACCCCAACAGTCAGGGACAGCTGCAAAAGACCCTCCTCACTAGGGAGCTTGATCTCATCCCCTTTGAAAAGGAGCACATTTTCCAGCCGCTTCATTTCCCTTTTCCCCTCATCCCCACCACCCACCATGGGTCCAATTATGTCCAGCTCCATATCCTTACCTGAATTAGGGACTACACTGCCTCCACCCCGCCTAACAGAAACTACCTTAACATGTACCACATGCCTTACATTCCCAGCTACAGAAACAAGAGACCCTTTCCCCTCCTCCCTTATCTTCTGCTCATCAACATTACCCAAGTGCCTATAGGTGTCTAATAGAAGCTCAACTTCACTATCCTTCTGAGCCAGTCTCCCTCCATCCCCCTCAGCAACAATAGCATGTACCCCGTTCTCCTATGTATCATACCTCTCACTCCCATCCATCTTGATTACTTTCTCCTCAACCACGATCCCAACACTATTGAGAACAATAATATTCCTTTCCTCCTGGTAAACATATCCATCCGAGTGCTCAGTGGTGTCCAAAGGTTAGTACGATTCACTGGAAATCGGGGCCACACTTCCTCCACTGCGCCCATCTACGTCAGCCTTCACCTCACTCTGTGTAGCAAACCTCACACACCCAACATCACCAAACGGAGACCCTTTCACCTCTTCCTCAAGCTCCAGCCTGTCAAAGTGATTGAAAGTTGGAATAACTTTCTTCTTCAACTTCACACTAATACCAATGGAAATATAAATCCTACCAGTAGCAACTTCCTTACAAAGAGAACTTCCAGCATCTGAGGGTTTCAAGTCACTCCTTAATCGGTTGAAAACATCACTCACCATGGGGTTTGGTTGGCACTGAGCAGCCACTTTCCTAAGAGCACCTACTGCATACCTATGGCCCCGCAGCACAATTAAACTCTCCCCAGCCCCAGCCTACATACTACCACAAAGAGCCTCTAGGTCCAAGACTCCTTAAGGTGGTTCCATCACCATCTCATGAGAAATCGCCTCTCCCACCGACTCCAATGGACCAGGCTCATTGCACAACACAACATCACCAGAAGCTTGTACCTTCTCCAGACTTCCAACCTACCCCTGCTCCTGTAATTCTCCACTGCACAACCTTAAGGATGTAAATCCATCCTCCTTCAGGACTGCCACCTCTTGAGCCTCACACCCACCACCTCCGCCTCTGTAAGGTCATAGGTAGCTGATTGTCACAGCATCTCCCTCAGAAAAGGATTCCCTTTCTCAGCATTACTTTTCTCCACAACCATCACTAACCAATAAGATGACCCAACCAACCCATAATCTCTTTCTTTTGCTCCTTTGCTGCTAATTCCCCATCTGCAAGAAGAAAAATAATGTCCCAAATGCTGACATCTATAACAGAACACCACAACTGACTCAAACACCACCGGATGTTTGCAGCGAAATTCCTTTCAAATAGTAATCCACATAAAGTCTATCATGGGCTTTGAAAGATCAAGTTCAACATAGATTCTTGGGGGAACTGGGTGGAAAATCACTTTAGTCTGGATTTCGAAACATAGGTACCGATCCACAAGATTCCCAAGCATACAGAAAATGGAAATATTATGAAACGGAAGGGGGAGTTTCAGGAACCTCACCCATGAAGCAACCAGCGGCGAGTCACGGTTCATGTAAAGGTCAAAAATCCACCGGAATAGAAAGAAACTAACTCCATTGAAGCTTTGAGAGGCCTCATACAAATCTTGGATCAGATCTTCCTCAGAAAATCGTATCATTAAGTGTCGGCCATCCAGCAACCCTACTGTGGCCCAATCTTGGAGATTCCAAGAACCAAAAACAAATCTGTCAAAATCCTCCACTGACGGTTTTCTTACGGTTTTTTAGAATCTTTATGTTTTTATGTTTTTAAAAAAAATTAGGAATTTTTTAGGTTTAATGGGTTTTAGGGTCTTTAGGTATTTTGTTGGTTTTTTGGTGCTTTATTTGTTTTTAGGGATTTAATGTTTTTTTAGATATTTTAGGGGTTTTAGGGTTTTTATAGGTTTTATGGGTTGTAAGGGTTATGGGTTTTAGTGGTTTTATGGGTTTTGGGGGGTTTTTTTTGTTTTTAGGATTTTTAGGGCATTTTAGGTTTTAGGGGTTTTATGGTTTTTAGAGTTTTTAAAATTTTTAGAGCTTTAATTATTTTTATAGTTTTTATTGGGTTTTTAGGTTTTTTAAGGACTTTAGGGGTTTCAGGTTTTTAGGGGTTTTTTGGATTTTTAGCATTTTTTAGGTTTCTTAGTTTTTAAGTGTTTTTATAGTTTTCATAGGGTTTTAGGATTTCTTATATTTTTAGGTATTTTTATGCCTTTATATGAATTTTATCTATTTTTAGGGGTTTTGGGATTTTGAGGGATTTATGGTTTTTTTTATTTTAGGGCCTTTATATTTTTTAGGGGTTTATAGTTTTATTTTACTTTTTAGTGTTTTTAAGGGGTTGTAGATATTTTTTCGATTTTTTGGGGTTTAATTAATTTTTATAGTTTTTAGTGGTTTTTAGGTTTTTTATGGGTTTTAGGGTTTTTATGGGTTTTTAATGTTTTTATGGTTTTGGGGGGTTTTAGGGTTTTAGGGTGTTTAGGGATTTTGGTGTTTTTTAGGTTTCTTATGCGTTTTAAGTGTTTTTTTGGTTTTAAGGGTATTCTTAAGGGTTTTTAGGGGTTTTAGTGTTTTTTATATTTTTTGGGATTTTTAGGGATTTTTAGGATTTTATGTTGTTTACTGTTATTAGGTATTCTGATGGTTTTGGGTTTTTTTCGGTTTTTAGTTTTTTTTTTGCGTTTATTAGGTTTTTAGGGGGTTTATGTATTTTTTATTTTGTTAAGGTTTTCTTAAGATTTTTCAGGGTTTTAGGGTTTTTATAATTTTTGGTATTTTTAGAACATTTTTTTATTTTAATTATTTTTAGGGGTTTTAGATAATTATATGGTTTTTAGGTGTTTTATGGATTTTATAGTTTTTATGGTTTTTGGGATTTTTAGGGTTTTTGGAGTTTTTTATGGTTTTTGGAGTTTTATAATATTTTTAAGAGTTTAAAGTGTATTTTTTATGTTTTTATTGGTTTTTAGGGGTTTTTATTAATTTTAGAGTTTTAGGGGGTTCTTTTTTTGGGTTCATTAATATTTTTATTGGTTTTTATGGGTTTTAGATTTTATTTATATTTTTTTGGGTTTTTGGTTTTTATGATTTTATTAGGGTTTTTTCAGGGTTTTTAGGGGGTTTTATATTTTTTTGTACTTTTAGGTATTTTTAATGATTTGTATGGGTTTTTGTGATTTTTAAGGATTTTGAGGGGTTACAGAGTTTTTTTAGGGTTTTTGCTTTTTAATTATTTTTTTAGGATTCAATTTTTTTTTAGATTCTTATGGGTTTTATGTGTTTTTAGAGTTTTTTAATGTTTTTAGGTGTTAAAATTGTTTTAAAATTATTAATTGTTTTTGGGGTTTTTATGGTTTATTGGGTTTTATGGTTTTTAGGTGTTTTATGGCTTCAGGGCTTTTAGTGTTTTTAAGGTCTTTTAGGGTTTTTAGATTTTTTTGTTGTTTTTAGGGGTTTTGAGTGTTTTTAGTTTTTTAAGGTTTTTTTTAGGGTATTCATGTTTTTTAGGGTTTTTACATTTTTAGGTATTTTTAGGTATTTTTTGGATTTTATGGTTTTTAGAGTTTTTATAGATTTAAAAAATTTATTTGGGTTTAGGGTTTTTAGTTAATTTTAGTTTTAGGGGTTTTAAGTGTTTTAGGGTTTTAAGGTTTTCTTAAGGGCATTCAGGGTTTTTAGGGTTTTTCATTTTTTTTGGAATTTTTAGGTGTTATTTAGGATTTTTATGGATTTAGGGATTTTAACGGATTTTGAGGTTTTTAGGATTTTTTTTAAAAATAGGGATATTATGTTTCTTAGAGTTCTTAAAATTTTATGGTGTTTAAGGTTTTTTAAATTTTTTGTTGGTTTTTCAGTTTTTATTTGTATTTTAGGATTTTAAATTTTTTAGAGGTTTTTAGGGGTTCTATGGGTTTAAAGTTATTTTAGAAGTTTTTATAGTTTTAGTGGTTTTTAGGTTTTTTAGGGGTGTTTATTATTTTTAGGTTTTCTTAGGGTTTTCAGTTTTTTTGTTTTTTAAATTTTTCTGGTTTTTATGAATTTTATAGGATTTTTATGGTTTTTAGGGTTTTGGGGATTTTAAGGGTTTATGGATTTTAAGGTCTTCATGGGATTTTAGTTTTTTATTACTTTTAAATTTTTTAGGGGTTTTGGGGTTTTAGGATTTATAAGGTTTTCTTATGGATTTTTAGGGGTTATATATATTTTTATGTTTTTAGGGATAATGTTTTTTAGGATTTTTATAGGTTTTATCAGTTTTGAAGGATTTCTAGGGGCTTTATATTTTTTTTAGTGTTTTTGTTTTTTTATGGTTTTTTTTGGTTTTAGGGTATTTTGACTTTTTATGGGTTTTATGTTTTTTTATAACATGTTAATGTTTATAGGGGTTTTAAGGTTTTTTAGAGTTTCCAGTCATTTTTTGGGTTTTTATTTATCTTTTTGGTTTTTAATGTTTTTAGGGGATTTGGATATTTTATGGTTTTTAGGTTTTTAGCATTTTCATTTTGATGGGTTTTTTGTAATTTCATGTTTTTAATGTTTTTATGGGGGTTTTAATCATTGTTATGGATTTTTAGGTTTTTATGAATTTTTTTATGTGGTTTAATTGTTTTTAGTTTTTTAGATTTTCTTAGGTAATTTCAAGGTTTTTATGTTTTTTATGTTTTTGGGAATTTTAGGAATTTTTTACGAGTTTTATGGTTTAAATTATTTTTAAGGATTTGGTTGAGTTTTTGATTTAATGGTTTTAGATTTTTTTTATTTTTTTAGGGATTAATGGATTTTTAATGTTTTTATATGTTTTTTGGGGTTTATAGGGGTTATAGAGTTGTTAGTGAGTTTTTATGGTTTTTACGGGGTTTAAGGGTTTTAGAGTTTTTAGGATCTTTACCATTATTTAGGTTTTTAAGTGTTTTATGTGTTCTTAGTTTTTTATGGTTTTCTTATGGGTTTTCTAGTCTTTAGGGGTTTTTACTTTTCTTGATATGTTTATAAATTTCTTATGATTTTATGGTTTTTAGTGTTTATAGGGATTTTGAGTTTTTTAGGGTTTTTTAATTTTTTTGGGTTTTTATGGGTTTTAAGTGTTTTATGTATTTAAGGATTTCTTAGGGGGGATTTAGGATTTTTAGGGTTTTTTATTTTTTATTCATTTTTATGGATATTTTTGGATTTTAATTTTTTTTTGGTTTTTAGTGATTTTGAGGGGGGTTGGGTTTAATGGGTTTTCTTGGGTTTTTTTGGGTTTTTTAGGTTTTTCTGGTTTTTTTATATTTTTAGGGTCTTTATGGTTTTTATATTTTTTTAATTTATTTAGGGATTTAATGGGTTTTTAGAGTTTTTAGTGAATTTTTAGGGTTTTAATGGGTTTTTTGGGTTTTTTATAATTTTAATGGTTTTTTATTATTTTTATGGTTTTCAGGATTTTTTAGTGTTTTTTGGGTTCTTTAGGTTTTTATGGGTTTAAATTTTTATGGATTTTTAGAGTTTTTAATGATTTTTATGATTTTTTGGGTTTTTATGGATTTTGAGGGGTTTTAGGATTTTTATGGGTTTTAGTGTTTTTTTGGTTTTTTGGGTTTCTAGGGGTTTTTAGCATTTTTTAGGTTTCTAGAGTTTTATAATTTTTAAGGGTTTAAAGGTTTTTTAGAGTTCTAAGTGGATTTTTTTGGGGATTTTAAGGATTTTTAGAGTTTTCTTAGATTTTAATGGGGTTTTACAATTTTTAGGGATTTTAGGGTTTTAGGGTCATTTTTTGATTTTTTGGGGTTTCTATATTTTTTAGGTTCTTAGGGGTTTTATGTTTTTTTAGGGTTTTGTTGTTATCATAGTGTTCTCATGGTTTTTTGGGTTTTCACATTTTTATGGACATATATGGATTTTTTTGGATTGTTATATTTTTATGGTTTCTAAGGATTATGAGGGTTTTTAGGGATTTTTGGTTTTTTTTAATGCATTTTAGAGTTTTTATTATTTTTATATTTTTAAGGGATTTTATTATTTTTAGATTTTTAGGTTTTTCAAAGGTTTTTTTTTTGTTTTTTTTTTGTTTTTTATGTTTTCAGGTATTTTTAGGGATTATTATGTAATTTTATGGATTTTTATGGGTTTTAGGGATTCGAGGGGTTGGGGTGTTTAGGAATTTTTTAGTTTTTTTATGTTTTTTTTGGGATTTTTAGTTTTTTTAGGGTTTTTAAGGTTTTTTAGAGTTCTTTAATGTTTTTAGGGGTTTAGATGGTGTTGGAGTTTTAGTGGGTTTTTATGGTTTTTATGGGTTTTAGGGTTTTTTTTGGTTTTTTTGGTTTTTTGGTTTTTAGTGGTTTCTTGTGTTTTAGGCTATTTTATGGGTTTTTAGGGTTTTCATCATTTTTAGGGTTTTTAGTGGTTTTTAGTGCTTTTAGGTTTGTAAAGTTTCCTTAGGATTTTCCAGGTTTTTATGGATTTTTACATTTTTAGGAATTTTTAGGGCTTTTTTTTGGTTTTTTTTTGTTTTTTATATTTTATGGGATTTTTAGGGGTTTTAGGATTTATTAGTTTTGTTAAGGGTTTTTTACGTTTTAGTTATTTTTAGGGGTTTTTAATGATTTATATGGGTTTTTAGGGATTCTGAGGGTTTTTTGGTTTTTTAGGGTTTTAGGGGTTTTTTGCTTTTTTTGTGTTTTTATTGTTTTGTTTAGTTTTTTATTATTTTTAAGTTTTTTATATTTATTAAAATTTTAGGGGTTTATGAGGCTTCTAGAGTTTTTAGTGGTTTCAGTATTTTATGGGATTTTAGTGTTTTTATATGTTTTAGGGGTTTTATGGTTTTTCATGGGTGTTATGGTCTTTTCTAGGGGTTTTAGGGTTTTTATTGATTTTAGGGGTTTGGGGGGTTTTAGTGTTTTTAGTTTTTAATGTTTTTAAGGGTTTTTAGGGTTTTTAGGGTTTTTAGGGAATTTTAGGGTTTGTAGGGTTTTAGGGTTTTTGCAGTTTTTTAGGTTTTTAGCATTTTTTAGGATTTTATGGGATTCAAATGTTTTTTTTTTGTTTTTTTGGTTTTCTTAGGGGTTTTGATGATTTTTAGAGGTTTTTAGTGTTTTTTGAATTTTTAAGTCTTTTTTGTTTTTTTAGTTTTTAGGGTGTATAGGTATTTTTATGGTTCTAGGGTTTGGTAGAGTTTTTACTATTTTTGGGGTATTTTGGGTTTTTTTGAATTCTATAGTTTTTAAGGGGTTTTTTGTATTATTATAATTTTTAGGGTTTTAAATTTTTTTTAGAGTTTTTAGTGGGTTTTAGTGTTTTTATGGGTTTTTATGATTTTTAAGGGTTATAGGATTTTTAGAGGTTTTAGTTTTTTTATGGTTTTCAAGAGTTTTAAGTGTTTTAGTTTTATAAGGATAATGTGTGTTTTTCAAGGTTTCTGGAATTTTTTACATTTTTGTTTATTTTTTATGTTTTTTTATTGTATTTTGGGTTTTTTGGGATTTTGAGGGGTTTTAGGGTTTTTATGATTTAATGATTTTTGGGCGTTTTTGGTTTTTTTTTTACTTTTTTAGGGTTTTAAGGGTTTTTAGATTTTTTAACATTTTTAGTGGTTTAAAATGTTTTTTAAGTATTGGTGGTTTTAGGGGTTTTTAGTAATTTTAGGGTTATTAATGTTTTTAAGGGTTTTAGTTTTTTTGTGTCTTTTATGGTTTTCTGATTTTTAACATATTTTATGTTTTTAAGGGTTTTTTGTGTTTTTAGGTTTTTATAGTTTTCATATGGGTTTTAGGGTTTTTATGGTTTTTTATATTTTTAGGGATTTTTATGGATTTTTATGATTTTTATTATTATTTAGGGTTTTTTGGGATTTTTAGGGTTTTAAGGATTTTTAGGGTTTTTAGGGTTTTTAGGGAGTTTATCACTTTTTACATTATTAGGGTTTTTAATTGTTTTTAGGTTTTTAAGTCTTATGGTTTAGGTTTTTTTGGGTTTTTTTATGTTTTTAGAGGTTGTTAGGGCTTTTTTACAATTTTATGCTTTTAGCATTTTTAGGGATTTTGAGGGGTTTATGATTTTAGGTTTTTTTGGTTTTTAATTGTTTTTTTATTTTTAGGGTTCTTTTGTGTTTTTAGGGATATAAAGGTTTTTATGAGTTTTTTAACCTTTTTTGGGTTTAAAGAGTTTTTAGAGTTTCTAGTGGGGTTTTAGGGGTTTTATGGGGTTTTAGTGTCTTTTATGGTTTTTAGGAGTTTATGGTTATTATATATTTTTAGTGTTTTAGTTTTTTTTTCTTTGGGGGTTTCAGGGTTTTAATGTTTATTTGTGTTTTTTTTTTGTGTTTTTTGGTATTTTTAGGGATTTATTGGGATTGTTTTTGGGTTTTTAGTGTTTTTATGGATTTTGAGGGGTTTTGGGTTCTTTATGGTTTTTACGGTATTTGGAGTTTTTTAGGTTTTTAGGGGGTGTAAGTTTTTTTAGATTTTTTATGGTTTTCTTAGGGTTTTATAGGGTTTTTAAATTTTAGGGATCTTTAGGGATTTTTTAGGATTTTTAGGGGGTTTAGGGGTTTGACATATATTTGATAGATTTTACGGTATTTAGGGCTTTCTAATTTTTTTTTGGGGGGGGGGGGGTTTAAGTATTTTTTTGAGTTTTTTATGTTTTTAAGGATTTTTATTTTTTATTGTTTTTAGGGTTTTAAAGGGTTTTTTGAGTTTTTAGTGGTTTTAGGGTTTTTATATGATTTTATGGATTTTATGGGGTTTTATGTTTTTTGGGTATTTTGAAAATACTTTTTAGGGGTTTTAGCATTTTTTATGTTTTTAGGTGGTTTAAGTGTTTTAGGTTTTTAAGGATTTATTTGTTTTTTAGTTTTATTAAAATATTAGGGAAGTTTAGTTTGGTTTTTTATTTTTTTTAGAGTTTTTATGGATTTTTTGGATTTTTAGGGTTCTTTATTTTTTTAGTGTTTTTATATATTTAAGTGTTGTAGTTTTTTTGGGGTTTTAAGTGTTTTTTGGGTTTTCAGGTTTTCTTAGAGTTTTTCAGTGTTATTGGGTTTTTATGTTTTTAGGGATCTTGAAGGAATTTTTAATATTTTTATGGTTTTTAGGGTATTTAAATATTTTGAGGGTTTTGAGTGTTTTTAGACTTTTTGTGTTTTTTTGGGTTTTGATTTTTTTCACTTTTTTAGGAATTTTAAGGTTTCCTACAATATTTCAAAAAAATTAGGGGTTTAAATGTTTTTTATATATTTTGTGGGTTTTTATTTTCATTGTGGGTTGATATTTTTATTTGAGTTTTTTGGGGCTTTTATGGTTTTTTGGTTTTTTAGGGGTTTTAGTATTTTTTAGGTTTTCATGGGTTTAATTTTGTTTATGTTTGTAATGTTTTCTTAGGGGCTTTCATGTTTTAAGGGTTTTTTATGTTTTAATGAATTTTAAGGTATTTTGTCAAGAATTTTGGGGTTTTTAAAATTTTTTAGGGATTTTAGGGGTTTTTAGCGTTTTAGGGGTTTTATGGTGTTTTTTTGGGGTTTTAGGGGTTTTTTGAGTTTTTTTAGGGTTTTATGGTTTTTAGAGTTATTTATTGTTTTTAGGGGTTTAATGTGTTTTTATATTTTTCAGTTTGTTTTAGGGTTTTTATGTTTTAGGGGTTTAAATATTTTTCGTAGGTTTTGGGAGGTTTTTAATCTTCTATGGTTTTTATCATTTTTTAGGTCTTTTAGGCAAGGAAGGCGTATGGCCAGGCTATTCCTAGCCCCCTAAAATTAATTAAAAGAAAGAAAACAAGCTGACAAGGGTGGGGCGGGGTCAAACGACCCACACCGAAAAACCCCGTACCCCCCCCCCAATATACCAGAAAACCCAAAATACCCATAAAGCAGTAGGAAAAGACCCAAGAACTAAAAATCAATGTCTCCATCCCCATAAAGATCCCCATCAGCACCATAACCAGAAGAAGAATCTGACTCTACCAAATCCCATTCAAAAGAATCATATTGCTTGAGGATGGAAGTGTAATACTCTCTGAGATTTTGATGCTCCAAATTCAACTTCACCTTGATAGGAAAAAATCCACTAATAGAGACTTCTTTATCTTTTCAAAAGGCTCTCATGGACATAGTTTCCGGAAAAGTAGAATTGTCCTTCCTCAACCTCCTCTTTGGGAGATCTAAAGAGATCCCTATAGATTTTTTTTCCTTCCCAAGAGGAAGGTCCTCCTCTTGAAAGGCCCTCTCCTTAAGGATCATAAACATATTTTGATTCATCCTTCTACGATCCCCATAGTAAAGTTCTTGATCAGGGATGAAGAAGGCTTCCTGGTTTAGGGAACAATCAGCAAGGACCCCACACTACGACCTGCAAGGAGCCACCAGGGAAGGTTCCTCAAGAGCTGAACAAGGAGAACACACCGCATTAGCCAGAACCAGTTGCAGGCCCTTATCCTCTTTCCCATAGCAAGAAGGCTCATTCTGAATAATCCCAATGTTGTTGTGCACAAGAAACTGCAATGTCCTTTGCTCCTTCCCACTAGCACTATCCGAGTGCCTGATGGGGTTCCGGCATTCCTCATCCCCCACACCATCACCATGGACCTTAAGTAAGGGTTGTTCCAGTATTTCACGCCCATGGATATCATCACTAAACAAAGTGTCCATTTCTGAGGGACCCTTTTCATCAATGATGGAACCAGGACTAGTAGCAAAACTCATAACCCCTGAGTCGCACAAGCCTCATGATCCAGCCAATACCATAGCACCCAAGACCTAGTTATCTTGAAAACCTCTGGCTTCCCATTCGTAAACAGCACTCTCTAGCCCAGAGGAAGCTTTTTTCATCTGTCTGTCACTAACCAAACCATTACAAACATCACCCCCCCCCCCACATCATACTCCATAAGCCCGACTTCATCCATCGCATCCTTATTCTCGGCTACCTCCCCCTATTCATCTGACATCCCCTGCTCCTCCACACCCCTTTTGTATCTTCCTCACCCTCTGACTCTATAGAACCAAGAAAATCAAACCTGTTACACAAGGGAGAACCACCCAAAGCTAGTGCATCCCTACTTCCACCATGACCACTATCAATGTTCAGAGGATCTTTTCCCTCAACCATCCCTCCCAAGTAAATAGCCAATACTAGATTCCCCAAAAACTGCACAACCCTCTCACCAGCCTCTCCATGTCCGATACCATTCCTAGGATCCTCTAGGTCCACAACATAGGGTGACTCCTTCACCATCCCTTGTGCAACATCCTCCTCCTCCAACTCCAGAAAACCAAACTCATTGAACAACGAAGCACCACCCAAAGTCTACAGCGTCAAACATCCCACCTGCCCACTTGAGGCATGTTCCTCCAATCTTCCAGCTTGTCCCTACTCCTATAAATCTTCACTACTCAACCTAATTGATGGTTGTACATCCTCCTTCTGTACTACCCTCTCATGAGATTTCACATCCAAAACCTCATATCCTTCTTCTTTCTCCATAACTCACTTATCACGCACACTCCCAAGATCCTTCTTCAGTCTCATACAATTGAGAGACCTTCGGCCTAGTGGATTGTCATGGTATTTTCATCAGCATAGAATTCCCTATCACAACATTAACATTCTCATCCCCCATATCTGTCCGATCAACTGACCCATCCACCCCATGACCCCCTCCATATCTTTTGTGCTAATACCCCCTTGTCTGCAAGATGTACTATAATGTCCCAGTCACATTCATGTATTTTTATTGTTTTTATGGGCTTTTAATTTTTTTATTATTTTTATGTTTCTTTTGGGGTTTTCATGTTTTTTATTAATTAGGGTTTTTATGTTTTTAGACTTTTTTAACATATTATGAGTTTGATGTGTTTTTGGAGTTTTTAATGGTTTTAGGGTCTTTTGGGTATTTAGGGTTTTTATGTATTTAGGGTTTTAGGTCTTTTAGGGTTTTTATGGTAATTAGAATTTATTAGGTTTTTAAGGGTTTTGTTTTTTTAGGTTTTAATAGATTTCTTAGAGGTTTTCCAAAATTTCAAGGTTTTTATGTTTCATGCATTTTTGTATTTTTAAGGATTTTTATTGTTTTTTGGGTTTTTGAGTGTTTTTAGGGTTTTTATCATTGTTAGGTTTTTATGGGTTTTGAGTGTTTATTTCTTCAATGATTTCCAAGGGTATTTGTATTTTCTTGTGTATTTTATGTTTATATGGATTTTATGTTTTTTTTAGAATTTTTATGGTTTTTAGAGTTTTCATGGATTTTGAGGGGTTTTAGGCTTTTATGCTTTTTGTACATTTTAGGGGGTTTTAGTTTTGTGGGGTTTTATGGTTTTTTACAGTTTTTAACATTTTAGGTGTTTAAATGGTTTTCATTGTTTTTAGTGTTTTTATGGTTTTCAAGGTTTTTTAGTGGTTTTATGGGTTTTCATAGTTTTATGGTTTTTAGGGTCTTTTTAATATTTTTTACTGTTTTTAGGATTTTTCGGTTTTTGGGGTTTTTTATGTTTTTAGGTTTCTACAATTTTATTAGGGTTTTTCTAACATTTAAGGGTTTCTATAATTGAGTGATTTTTATTGATTTTTTATGAATTTATGATTTTTAGGGTTTTTAGGGATTTTTATGGATTTTAGAGGTTTTAGTGGTTTTATAGATTTTAGCAGTTTTAGGTTGTTATGTTTTTAATAATTTTTTTAGGATTTCTATTGTTTTTTTTAGCTATTATTTTGGATTTTTTAGGATTTTTATTGTTTTTAGGGTTTTTTGGATTTTGAGGACTTCTAGGGTTTTATGGGTTTTAGGGTTTTTATGTTTTATGAATTTTAGGGGTTTTTCAATTTTTTTAGTATTTAATGTTTTTTATAGTTTTTTAACATTCTTAGGAGTTTGAAGGAATTTAAGTGTTTTTACTTGTTTATTAAGGTATTTATGGGTTTTTAGGTTTTTAATGTTTTTAGTGTTTTATGATTTTTATGGGTTTTTAGGTATTTTTAGGGTTTTTATGGTTATTAACATTTTTTTAGTTTTTTAGGGATTTTAAGTGTTCTTAGGTTTTTAAGGTTTTCTTAGGTTTTTTCAGCACTTTTAGGGGTTTTTATGTTTTTAGGGACTTTTAGTCCATTTTCAGATTGTTTAGGATATTTATGGTTTTTTGGATTTTGACGGTTTTAGGGGTTTTATGGGTTTTTAGTATTTTCTAGGGTTTTTAGGATTTTTGTTATTTTAAGTGTTTTTTGGTTTGTACAGTTTTCTTAGGTGTTTTCAGGGTTTTATGTGTTTTTTAATTTTTTGGGGTTTTTAAGAATTTTTAGGTTTTTTATATTTTTAATGTTTTTTATGAATTTTGAGGGTTTAGGATTTTTTTTCAATTTTTTAATGTTTTTAGGGGTTTCAGAGTTTTTGGTGGGTTTTTAGGGTTTTTATGGTTTTTCTGAGGAACGTAGCAGTTTTTGTGGGGTTTTGGATTTTTAGGGATTTTTAGGGTTCTATTGCATTTATGGTTTTTAGGGGTTTTATAATTTTTTTAGGTTTTAAGGGTTTTCCTAGGGGGTTTTAGCATTTTTAGGGTTTTTAACATTTTTTTTATGATTTTTAAGGATTTTTTTGGGTATTTATGGTTTTTTAGGGTTTTTATGGATTTTGGTGGTTTAAGGGGTTTTGGGATTATATTGTTTTTTTTACTGGATTTAAGTGTTTATAGGTTTTTTAGGATTTTATAGGTATTTTATGGTTTCTTAAAGTTTTTATTTTTAGGAATTTTATGGAATTTAGTTATTTTTATAGATTTTAGGGTTTTAATATGTTTTTGGGGGTTTTGAGTTTTTAAGGTTTTTAAATTTTCTTATCGTTTCTAGGGTTTTATTGGTATTTTATAGTTTTTTATGTTTTTTTTCATTTTTCTGAATTTTTAGGGGGGGTTTTATTTTTAGGGGTGTTTATGGTTTTTAGTGATTTTTAGGTTTTTAGGGTCTCTTTACGGTTTTGAGTATTTTTATGTTTTTTGGGTTTTTAAGTGTTTTTAGGTTTTTGATTTTTTTTCATTGGGGTTTTCAGGGTTTTTAGTGTGTTTTAAGTTTTTATAGATTTTAGGTATTTTTAGACATTAATGTTTCTTTTGGGTTTTTAGGAATTTTGGGGGGTTTTGGTTTTTTAGGGGTTTTAAATGTTTTAGAGTTTTTTAGGATTTTTTGGGTTTCTAGTGTTTTTATGTTTTTAAGATCTATTAGGGGTTTTAGGGTTTTTATGTTTTTAATGATTTTTATTATTTTGTAATATTTTGTGTTTTTTAGGTATTTTGAGTGTTTTTAGGGCTTTTAGGGTTTTAAGGGTTTTTATTTTTTTGGTCATTAGTGTTTTTTTAGAGTTTTTTAGGTTCTTTAAAGAATTTTATTGTTTTTAATGTTTTTAGAGAGTTACAGGTTTTTTAGATTTTATATTGGTTTATTTGGGGTTTTTATGGAGGTTTAGGGTTCTTTTGAATGTTTGTAGGGATTTGGTTCTAACGTTTTTTTGGTTTTTAGGGATTTTTCATGGTTCTTAGGGTTTTTTTTATTTTTTGTTATAGGGATTTTTAGGTTTTATGGGATTCTGAGAGTTTTCATTTTTTTTGGGTTTTAGGGGTTTTTTTGAGTTTTAGTATTTTTTGGTTTTTATGATTTTCTTAGGTATTTTTTTTGGTCTTAAGGTTTTTTTTTGTTTTTAGTGATTTTTAAGGATTTTTACTTATTTTATTAATTTTTGGGTTATAGATATTTTTATGAGTTTGAAGGTTTTTTAGATTTTTAGTGTTTTTTTGGTTTTTTTGGGTTTTAGGGATTTTTTTGGGTTTTTCAGGGGTTTAAAGGTGTTTTATATTCTTTTAACATTTTATTGGTCTAAAGTTATTTTATATTTTATAGTTATTATTTGGTTTTTTAAAGATTTATAGTGGTTGTTAAGGTTTTAAGGGATTTTTATGATTTTAAGGGGTTTTAAGAGTTTCAAGGGCCTTCTACGATTTTTAGCATTTTTTTATTTTTAGAGGTTTTAAGAATTTAGGTTTTTTAGGTATTATTAGTGTTTTTAGGTTTTTATGGTTTTTTATGGTTTTTACTGATTTTGAGAGTTTTTAGGGTTTGTAGGGATTCTGGGGTTTTTAGAGGTTTCCGTGTTTTTAGGTTTTTTTAGGGGATTTATGTGTTTTTATGTTTTTATTTTCTTAAGGTTTTCTTAGTGGTATTTTAGGGTTTTCAGAGGTTTTTTTACTTTTATCATTTTATGAGATTTTTTATGATTTTATGGGTTGTTTTCAGTTTTAGGGATTTTGAGGGATTTTGGGTTTTTTAAGAATTGATGGTTTTTATGGTTTGTTGGTGTTTTTACGGTTTTTATGAATTTTTAGGGTTTTTATGGTTTTTAGTGTTTTGAACGTTTTTGGGGGTTTAAATGATTTTTAATTTTTAATTGGTTTTAGGAGTTTTATGGGTTTTTTGGATTTTTAATATTTTTGGTGGTTCATAGTATTTTGGGGTTTTAGGGTTTTATGGTCTTTTAGGGTTTTTAGTGTATTTACTTCATTTTAGGGTTTTAGGGGTTTTTATTGTTTTTATTTTTTTAATTTTTTCTTAGGTTATTTTATTATTTATATAGTTTTTTAATTTTTTGGGATTTTTAGGGATTTTAAGTATTTTTATTGTTTTTTAGGGTTTTTATTTTTTGGGGGGGTTTTCACGTTTTTTGGGTTTATTGTGTTTTGTTGGATTTTTAGATTATTTAAATTTTTTATGGTAATAAGTGTTTTTATTTTTTTAAGGACTTAAAAAGGTTTTTTCAGGCTTTTTTAAATTGTTTATCATTTTAGGGACCTCTAGGATTCTTAATGTTTTTTAGGGGTTTAAGGGTTTTCGAGGGTTTTTTGGTTTTTTGGTGTTTTAGGGGTTTTATAGAGTTTTTAGGATTTTAAGGTTACTTAGAGTTTTTTTAACATTTATGGGGTTTAAAGGGGTTTTTATAGATTTATTGGTTTTTAGTGTTTCTATGATTGTTTAGGTTTTTAAGGCTTTTAGGGGTTCTATGGTTTTTAGGGTTTTTAGGATTTTTTAGGGTTCTTAGTATTTTTTTTGTTTTTTGGTGGTTTTAAGTGTTTTTAGATTTTTATGGTTTTGTTATGTTTTTTAGGATTTTTAGGATTTTTTATATTTTTAGGGATTTTTATGTGTATTTTGGATTTTTATGGGTTTTATGGTTTTTAGGGATCATAGAGTTTTTAGTTTTTTTAGGGTTTTTAGTGTTTTTTTAGGTTTTTTTAGTTTTTATGGTTATTTATTTTCTTATGGTTTTAAGGTATTTTATATTTTTTTTACATTTTTAAGGGTTTAAAGGGTTTTAGAATTTTAAGTGGGTTTTTAGGGTTTTATGGGTTTTAGTCGTTTTTTATGGTTTTTAGGGTTTCTATGGTTTTGGAGGTTTTTTGGGGTTTTGGGGTCTTTTATGGTTTTTAGGGATTTCATCATTTTTTTGGTTTTTTAGTAGATTTAAGTGTTTTAGATTTTTAAGGTTTATTAGTGCTTATCATGGTTTTTAGGTTTTTTATGCTTCTAGGGATTTTTTGTATTTTTTAGGACATTTGTGGATTTTAAGGGATTCTTATGATTTTGAGTTTTTTTAGGAATTTTTAATGTGTTTAAGGGTTTTTCGGGTTTTTATCATTTTTTCATTTTTAGGGGTTTTTTTGTGTTTTTAGGTTTTTAAGTTTTTTGTTGGGTTTTCCAAGTTTTTAGGGTTATTTACATTTTATGTGATTTTTGGGGGATCTTAGGATTTTTATAGTTTTTAGGGTTTTAATTGATTTTTAGGGGTTTTAGGGTTTTTTGGGTTTCAATGGTTTTTTTGGGATTTAAGGTTTTTTATTTTTTCAGGGTTTCTAAAGTTTTTTATTTTTTTTAAATTTTTTGATATTTAAAGGATTTTTATAGTTTTTAGTACTTTTTTGGGTTTTTTCGGTTTTTTTAGTTTTTTAGGGATTATATTTTTTAAGGGTTTATGGGGTATTAGGGTATTTTAGGGTTTTTAAGGGTTTCTAGAATCATTTTTAGGCGATTTAAGTGTTTTTTGGTTTTTATGTTTTTCTTAGGGTTTTTCAGGTATTTTATGTTTTTATTGATTTTTAAGAGTTTTTAGTACTTTTATGGTTTTTTGGGTTTTTTGTGTTTTTTGGGATTTCGGGGTTTTTTGGGGTTTTTAAGGGGTTTTTTGGATTTTAAGAAATTTTAGGTTTTTTATTTGATTTAACAGTTTTTATGTTTTTAATGTTTTCATAGAGTTTTTAGGATTTTTATGCATTGTTTTTTATTTTAGGTATTTTTATGGGTTTTGGGGTTTTTAGGGTTTTAGCTTTTTTGGATTTTTAGGGTGTTTTTTTATTTTTATGGATTTTAATTATTTTTAGAGTTTTTTAATGTTTTTACATGTTCAAAAGGCTTTTATAGTTTTTAGTTCTTTCTAGGTTTTTTATGGTTTTGGGGTATTTATGGTTTTAATGTTTTCTATGGTTTTTCGGGTTTTTAGTATTTTTTGTTTTTTAGTGGTTTTAAGTGTTTTTAGGGTTTTAAGGTTTTCATTGGGGTTTTTTCAGGGTTTCTTTATGTTTTTAGGGATTTTATAATTTTTTTGGATTTTGATGGTTATTATGATTTTTATGGATTTTGAGGGTTTATAGAGTTTGGTAGTGTTTTTATGGTTTTGAGGGGTTTCTTCGAATTTTTTTGGGTTTCTAATGTTTTTAGAGTTTTTTCTTAAATTTTTATGGTTAAAGGGGTTTTTAGAGATGTTTTGGGTTTTATGGTTTTGATGAGTTTAGGGTTTTTAAGATTTTTAGGGGTTTTAGTGTTTTTAGGGTCTTTAGGCCTCATAAATATAAATTATTTAAAAAACACTATTAAGTAAAAAGTGTGAAACCTTCCCGTTCTAATAGATCCATCAAATATAATAGTAGGAATTTTTTTTAAGGACCAACATAAACCCATTAGTCACAGCCTCCCTATATAATTTCCAAGAAATATCTAATATCACTTTATTATGATCGCCTTTGATAATAAATTCAAATTGATGGGCTAGTTTGTCCCACATTCTCAAGGACTCCTCCCCCTATTACCTTCATGGAATTGAAGCCTCTATTCAGAATTAAATCCAACTTGACAATCTATTTTTCATACTCCATATTTTCATCCACCTTTATTGGATACTCAATTATCCTTTCTACATCCTCCTTAGGGTTTTTATGGGTTTTTAGGGATTTCAATGGTTTTTCGGTGTTTTAGGATTATTATGGGTTTTTTAGTTTTTATGGTTTTTATGGTTTTTAGAATTTTTAGGTTTTTTGGGGTTTCCACTGTCTTTAGGTTTGTATCGTTTTTTTATGGGTTTTAGGGGTTTTAGCGTTTTTTGTTTTAAGTTATTTTAATATATTTTTTATTATTTTATGGGGTTTTATAGATTTTTATGGGGTTTAGTTTTTTATGGTTTATAGGGTTTTTATCTTTTTTATGTTTTTATGGGTTTTAAGAGTTTTTAGGTCTCTTTTTCTTATGTATTTTTAGGGTTTTTATGATTTTTAATGTTTTTAAGTACATTTAGGTCTTTTTTAGGATTTTTATGTGTTTTTAGTTTTTTAGGGATATTGATGGTTTTTAGGGGTTTGAGGGATTCTAGTGTTTTTATGATTTTTTTTCGTGTTTTAGGGGGTTTTATGAGTTTTTGGGGTTTTTAATGTTTTTTAGAGGTTTTTAACATTTTTCGTGTTTAAGGGGTTTTAATGGGTTTTTAGGGTTTTTTATGTTTTTAGGGGTTTTTATGTTTATTATGGTTTTTTAGGGTTTTAGGGTATTTTTAGGGTTTAGGGTTTTTACCATTTTTAGGTTTTTTGGTGTTTTAAGTTTTTTTAGATTGGAAAATTTTTCTTTTGGTTTTCATGGGGTTTTAACGTTTTTTTCTGTTTTTAGGGATTTTATGGAATTTTAGGATTTTTATTATTTTTTAGGGTTTTTATGGATTTTTTTTAGTTTTTATGGTTTTAGGGTTTTTAGGGTTTTAATTGTATTTTAGGTTTTTAGGGGTTTTAAGTGTTCTTAGTTTTTTAATGTTATCTAAGTGTTTTTTATGGTTTTTTCTATTTTTTATGATTTAATAATTTTAAGGAATTTACTCGGATTTTTATAGGCTTTTAGGGTCCTTAGGGATTTTGAGGGATTTTGGGTTTTTAATCATTTTTTTGTATTTGTTTTTTGTGGGGGTTTTAGGGTTTTTTTGAGTTTTTTGGGTTTTCAATATTTTATATTTCTTTCAATTTTTGTTGTGTAATGATGTTAGAGTCTTTAGAGGTTTTAGGTTTTTCATCTATTTTTAGGGTTTTATGGGTTTTTCGATTTTTATGGTTTTTAAGTTTTTTTAGGGATCTTAGGGTTTTTAGGTTTTTTAGTGTGTTTTAGGTTTTTGGGGGTATTAAGTGTTTTTAGGTTTTTAAGGTTTTCATAGTCCTTTTAAGGGTATTTTATGTATTTTTGAGTTTTTATTTGTTTTTTAGGATCATTATGATTTTTAATCATTTTTTAGGGTTTCAAAGATTTTATGTTTTTTATAGATTTTTGGTGTTTTGGGTTCTTTTGTGATTTTTAGAGTTTTAGATATTTTTAAGAGTTTTTAAACATTTTTAGTGTTTTAAAGTGTCTTTATAGATTTTAGTTTATTTTTAGGTTTTTAATGGCCTTTTATTTTTAATGGTTTTTCTGAATTTTTATGTGTTTTAGGATTCTTTTGGGTTTTTTTGGGTCTTTTAGGGTTTTTATAATTTTTAGGTGTTATAAGATTTTTTTTGGATTTTATGGTCTTCTTAGGGTATTTCAGGGTTCTTACGGTTTTTATGTTTTTATAAATCTTTTGGAATTTTTTCTTCTTATTATAGTGTTTAGGGTTTTGATGGATTTTGATATTTTTTTGGGTTCTTTAGGGTTTTAAGTGTTTTTAGGAGTTCTATACATTTTAAGTGCTTTTTGGGTTTTATGGTTTTCATAGGGGTTGTAATGGTTTTTAGGGATTTATGTTTATATAATTTTTTATAAATTTTATATAATTTTTATGGTTTTTATGGTTTTAAGGGTATTGTGGTTTTTTTTGGAATTTTATGGTTTTTTTGGGTTATTTGTTTTTTTTTTGTGGTTTTAGTTTTTTTATTATTTTTAGAGTTTTTAAAGTTTTAGAGGGTTAAAGGGTTTTTAGAGTTTTTGGTGGTTTTAGGGTTTTAGGGTTTTTAAGGGGTTTAGTGATTTTAATGGTTTTTAGTGTTTTATGGGTTTTTAGGGCCTTTTAGGTTTTTTTTATCATTTTTAGGTTTTTTCAGGGTGTTTTGTTATTTTGGTTTTTTTCAAGGATTCTTAGGAATTTTCCAATTTTTAGGGTTTTTTATGCTTTTTGTGATTTTTAGGGATTTTAAGTATTTTTATGGGTTTTTAGGAATTTAGGTTTCTAGGTATATAGGAATTTTTAGGGGTTTTATGGATTTTTAGTGTTTTATGTTCTTTTAGAGTTTTTATCAATTTTTATGTTTTTATGGTTTTTAAATATTTTTAGGTTTTTAAGGTATTCTTAGGGTTTTACGATTTTTAGAGTTTTTTAAGGGATTTTTAGGACTTTATGATTTTTTGGGGTTTTAAGATTTTTAGGGATTTTGTAGGGGTTTTAGGGTCTTTATGGTTTTGGAGTATTAATGGAGTTTTTTTGAGTTTATAGGATTTTTATGGTTTTTTAGAGTTTTCTAAAAAGATATGGGATTAAAGGGTTTTCATGGTTTTTTTTCTGTTTCTAGTTTTTTATAGTTTTATTTGGGATTTTCAGGTTTTTAGGGTATTTATGATTTAGAAATTTTCGATTATTTTTTATGGGTTTTATGGTTTTTAGGGATTTCGAAGGTTATTTGGGTTTTTGGGGTTTTTATGGATTTTTTATGTTTTTATTTTTTTATTTTTTAGAGTTTTATGGTTTTTAGTGGTTTTTAACATTTCTAGGGGTTTAAAGGGTTTTTATAGTTTTCAGTAGGTTTTACAGTTTTCATGGGTTTTTAGTGGTGTTATGGTTTTTATGTGTTTTTTAGGGTTTTTATACTTCTTCAGTATTTTTAGCATTTTTAGGATTTTTGTGTTTTAAAGTGTTTTTATGTTTTTCTTAGGTATTTTCACGATTTTTATCTTTTCCTATATTTTTATGTAGATTTAGTACTTTTTTAATAATTTGGAGTTTTTTGGGGGTTTTATGGATATTGAGGGGTTTTTTGGGTTTTTTGGGTTTTTTAGTTTTTGGGGTTATAGGGGTTTTTTTGTGTTTGTTTGGGTTAATTGTTTTTACCATTTTTGTACAATTTAATGGATTTAAAGGGGTTTTAAAGGTTTAAATGGATTGTTAGGGTTTTTATGGATTTTAGGGGGTTCTTTTGGTTATTAGGGGTTTTATGTTTTTAAGTTATTTTTAGGGTTTATTAGGTGTTTAAAATTTTTTATGTTTTATATGTGTTTTAATTGTTTTTAGGTTTTTAATTTTTTTAGGGGTTTTCAGTGGGTTTAGAGTTTTTTATTTTTTTAGGGATTTTTAGGCCTTTTTAGGATTTTTATAGTTTTTTTTGGGGTTTTAAGAATTTTGAGGGGTTTTTGTGTTTTTTAGGGTTTTAGGGTTTTTAGAGTTTTTATCATTTTTAGGTTTTTTAGAGGTTGAAATTATTTTTAGGGTTTTAAGGTTTTCTTATAGTTTTTCATGGGTTTTACTCTTTTTTAATGTTTATGTGTATTTTTTTATTATTTTTAGAAATTTTATGGCAATTTAGGTGTTTTAGGGTTTTGAGGGGTCTTTTGGGGATTTTAGGGTTTTATTCTTTTTGGGGTTTTATGGTTTATTTAGTTTTTTAGGGTTTTATGGTTTTTATATATTTTTTAATGTTTTGGGGAGTTTTAAGGGTTTTTAGAGTTTTAGGTAGTTTTTTAGGGTTTTTAGGGTTTTCAAAATTTTAGGGTCTTTTATGGTTTTCATAGTTTTTAGGTTTTTTATGTTTTTTTAGTGCTTTAGAGTATTTTATGTTTTATGGATTTCATTGAAATTTTTCATGGTTTTTAGGGTTATTTGTGTTCTTAGGGGTTTTTTTTGGAATTTTTAGGATTATTTTGGGTTTTTAGGGATTTTGGGGATCTATATGGTTTTATTATTTTTAGTAATTTTATTGTCTTTAGGTTTTAGGAGATTTTTTTTGAGTTTTTTTGGAGTTTTAATGTTTTTAGAGTACTTTAATGTCATTAGGGGATTAATGGTTTTTAGTGTTTTTAGAGGTTTTTGGGTTTTTTTGGGGTTTTTTGGGTTTTTTTTGTCTTTTTAAAGGTTTTTCATGCTTTTAAATGTTTTTAGAGTCATTAAGGGTTTTTAGTGCTTATTATTCTTTTAGTAGTTTTATGTGTTTTTAAAATTTTAATGTTTTAGGTTATTTTATGGTTTTTAGGGGTTTTTAATATTTTAGATATTTTTATTGAATTTTTAGGTTTTTTATGTTTTGTAGGGTTTTAGGGATATTTAGGGTTTAATGGGGTTTTATGGTTTTTCGGGTTTTTTTTATGTTTTTTATATTTTTTATGTTTTTAAGAGGTTTAAAGTGTTTTTAGGTTTTTAAGATTTTCTTAGGGAGTTTCAGGATTTTTTGGTTTTTTTATATTTTTATGTATTTTTTGGGATTTTTAGGATATTTATGGTTTTAGGGGTTCAATTATTTTGAGGGTTTTTAGGGTTTTTTCGCAGTTTTAGGGGTTTTATGGGTTTTTAGGGTGTCTAGAGTTTTTTGTTTTTATTTTGTTTTTTTGTTTTTTATGGGTTTTAAAATTTTTATCGTTTTTATAGTTTTTTAACATTTTTATGGGTTTAAAGGGTGTTTATATATTTTAGCGGTTTTTGGGGTTTTATTTGGTTTTTGGGTTTTATATGGGTTTTAAGGGTTTTATGGTCTTAGGGGGTTTTAGTTTCTTTATGGTCTTTTGTTGTTTTTAGTGTTTTTTTTGTTTTTTATAATTTTTAAGGGTTTTTTGGTTTTAAAGGTTTGTTTGGGTTTTTCAAGTTTTTATGGTTTTTTATGTTTTAGGTATTATTAGGGAATTATTTAGGATTTTTACTATTTTTAGGGGTTTTAGGGATTTAGAGAGGCTTTATAATTTTTGGGGTTTTTATAAATTTTTAGGTTTATTGAGGTTTTATCTTTTTTTATGTTTTTAAGATTTTATTATGGTTTTCCAAGAATTTTAGGGATTTTTATATTTCTATGAATATTTATGTTTTCAAGTATTTTTATGGTTTTTATGGTTTTTAGTGAGTTTGAGTGTGTTTAGGGGTTTTTAGTGTTTTTATGGTTTTTTTAAATTTTTATGATTTAATTGATTTTTTAGGGGTTTCAATGCATTTTAGAGTTTTTTATCATTTTTATGGGTTTAAATGGTTTTAGGGTTTTTAGTGGGTTTTTAGGGTTTTTATGCATTTTTAGGGTTTTTTTGGTTTCTCAATGGTTTTATTGTTTTTATGGATTTTTAAGGATTTTAGGGGCTTTTAGGTTTTTCAAGGTTTTTAGTGTTTTTATTGTTTTTAGGGGTTTTAAGTGTTTTTAGGTTTTTATAGTGTTCTTAGTTTTTTTCAGGTTTTTTATATTTTTTATATTTTTATTATTTTTAGTGATTTTATAGGATTTTCTAGTATTTTTATGGATTTTTAGGGTTGTTAGGGATTTTGATTGTTTTTAGAGTTTTGTAAGGTTTTTTGGTTTTTTGGTTTTGGGGGTTAAGATTTCTTTTCAGTTTTTAGGGTTTTTAGAGATTTTTTGAGTTTTTTTATCATTATTAGGGGTTTAAATTGTTTTTAGAGTTTTTTATCTTTTAAGGTTTTATGGGTATTTAGATGTTTTATTGTTTTTAGAGGATTTATGGTTTCTATGTGTTTTTAGGGTCTTTTAGGGTTTTTTAGGGGTTTTAGAAATTTTTATGTTTTATGGGGTTTTAATTGTTTATTGGTTTTATGGTTTTCTTATTGTTTGTCATGGTTTTCAAAGTTTTTACTTTTCATCTAATTTTTAGGGCCTTTAAAAGGTTTTTATGGGTTTTAGGGAATTTTATGGGTTTTAGGGGTGTTTAGGTTTTTTTAGTGTTTTTTGGGTTTTTTAGCGGTTTAGCATTTTAAATTTTTTTAGGGGTTTAACTTTTTTTTCATTTTTTATTTTTTTAAGAGTTTTTAACATTTTATGAGATTTTTTATGGTTTTTAAGGCTTTTTATGTTTTTAGGGATTTTTAGGACTTTTTATTTTAATATTTTTATGTTTTTTAGGATTTTGATTGTTTTTTTATTTTTAGTGTTTTTAGAGTTTGTTAGGGTTTTAAGAATTTCAATGTTTTTTGGGGTTTTAAGTGTTATTATGTTTTTAAGTTTTTATAAAGGATTTAAATGGTTTTTAGGGGTTTTTACATTTTTAGGGAATTTTATAGATTGTTTATGATATTTATTATTTTTAGGGTTGTTATTTATTTTATGGGTTTTAAGGTTTTTTAAAAATTTTAAGGCTTATATTTATTATGGGGTTTTAGGTTTTGGTTGAGTTTTTTGGGTTTTTATGGTTTCTAGATATTTTTTATATTTTCAAGGGTATAAACTATTTGTATAGTTTAAATGGGTTTTTTATGGTTTTATGGTTTTTATGGTTTTTAAGGGTTTTAGGGGTTTTAGGGTTTTTAGGGATTTTGGGGTCTTGTTGGTTTTTAGGGTCTTTAAAAAATTTAGTTTCGTAGAGTTTTATGTTTTTTTAGGTTTTTATTATTTTCTTAGGGGTTTAAGGGTTTTTATGTATTTTCCGGTTTTTTATGGATTTTAGGTATCTTAAGGATTTTTATGGGATTTGGGGGTTTTAGGGATTTTGAAAATTTTCAGGTTTTTTTAGGGATTTTTGATTTACAGGGTTTTAATAGTTTTTTAGGTTTTAGGGGTATATTGTTTCATTAGTTTTTTACGGTTTTCTTAGGAATTTTTAGGTTTTTTGTGGTTTTTTATGTTTTTGTGTATTTTTATGGGTTTTTAGGAATTTTATGTTTTTTAGGGTTTGTTTCTTCTAGAAATAGGGATGACCTTGATTGTTTAAGTTTCAAAAATTCAAATCGGTTTCTAACGGGTTTATTCGTAGAACCGAAAACATCCAATGATTCTATATCCATTTGGACCTACTTTCCAAAGGTAGGTGCTCATTAGTTGTGGACCGATGAGGCTAAAGAATTTACATTGGTCGAGAGGATGGGAGGTCAGGCTCATCACACCTTTTTTAGTGGAATTATTACCTACTCCGGGACTCTCTTATAGATTTAAGTTATGTTCATGAATCCTTATTAATTCACCAAGTATGAAAATGAGTTTTCATTTATATTTGACAATCAATGATTAATATATATGATATTTAGAGAATCTTTTATATTTATTTAAGGTTCTTCATCGATAGAGAATCATCTGTATTTATTAGAGATTCTTGGACAATGGTATCCTTTGACACATTATATAAAAATATATTGGTCATTATGATAAGCATACTGGTTTTAAATCCACTCAGTGGGGCACTTGAAGTTTATTGTCATTCAGAAAGACCTGGATTATTTTAGAGTAGGGATCTTACCCATATATGGGTTGCCTATGTATCCCTGTTAAAAATAAAAGAATCAGAACCCACATAGTTTGATTTGAAGGATATAGTTTTACGTCACATGGGACGGAAAAGAATTAATGAAAGATGGGCTTGAACCCTAGAAATTATTCCTACGTACTCTACTTTATAGCCATATTTCAGAGTCCACGTAGATTAGGTATTGAAGTATGAGTTTTATTCATGATTAATGGACCAAAGAGAGAAGTCATAATTACTTTTACACTCTAAGACCACGTGAGTCATACACGGTGTGAGAAATAAGAGGTATCAGTAAATCTGACGATTGTGCCAGGAAAGATGCAGTCATAGGAAATGATGTGGGGCTTACTTATGTATGACAGACCAAGTAAATGAAGATTAGGACTTAGTTCAGGAAAGAATTCCAGGAGCAGGGTCCATAAAAGTATTTGTGCTTTATGGAGATTTGGAATTTTAACTCGGGGCTTACTCCTAAGGAGGAAGCCCAAATCAAAGGGGACTTATAACTTGGGGCTTACTCCAATGGAGGCCCAGATTAGGGAACATGGGGCGTACTCCTAAGGAGAATGCCCATGAACATGGAACATGGGGCTTACTCTTAAGGAGGATGCCCAGGTTAAGGGAAATTATGATTGGGGATTACTCCTGAAAAGGAGGCCCAGGTTAAGAGGACTTGAGACTTGTGGATTAATCTTGAGAAGGAGGCCCAGGTTAAGGGGACTTGAGACTTGTGGCTTACTCCTGATAAGGAGGCCCACGTTAAGGGGACTTGAGACTTGGGGCCTACTCCTGAGAAGGAGGACCAGGTTAAGGGGACTTGATACTTGGGGCTTACTCCTGAGAAGGAGGCCCATGATAAGGGGACTTGAGACTTGGGGCTTACTCCTAAAAAAGAGGCCCAGGTTAAGGGGACTTGAGACTTGGGGATTACTCCTGAGAAGGAGGCCCAAATCAAAAGAAATTCTCAGAATTATTTTCAGATAAGGAAACCAACAAAGGAACCATACCACAAATGGCTTTGAAGAGGGTTTTAAAGGCTATCTTTGAAGAGTAAAGGTGGATCTGAGGAAAGGAAGTGACTAGGAAGGAGGCATGCAAGTTTTGTTCTGGCACACAAGTTTTGTTCTGGAATTCAAGTCCTGTTCATGCAAGTATACTTGCGTGACACGAGTCAACTTGGGCGATGAAGAATCCATGAAGTGATACTTGGGCGACTTTGAATTGGATCCCTTAGTATCATCCCTAGAGGCTTTCAGATTTGTGGCGCGCAAGTTTCCTTGAGAGGGAAAGGCGGCATGCAAGTGTCTTCACTTCCCTTAAGGGAAAGACACATAGGTGCGCAAGTATTGATGAGTTATAATACTTAAGCCTTATTCTCCCTCTTGAGAGATTCCATTCTGGGTAAAGAATTACATTAGAAGTGTTTGGAAGACTTCATATAGAGACTTGGGCAACCATAGCTTGAATCTGAGTTTTGGATTTTTCATCCTTTAAATGGGGGGCCCACAGGGGGTATTTATAGACCAACTGAGGCTTGGGAGAAATTTCACTTAGGGAGCGCAAGTTACGTGCATCCCTAATATCTGGCGCACAAGTGACTTGCGTGCCCAAGGCTGCCGCGCAGGTATCCTTGCATGCCTTAATGCCATTTTGAAATTCTTGATGTTCTTCCCCTTTTTTTGCTTGAGGTGCTCCCCTTAGTTAATATATGGACTCTGTGATCGAACATAGCATCAAAAAAATTCCCCCCTCAGAGTTGGATTCGAAAAAGGAAAAAGGATTTGACTCTGAGGAAAATAAGAAACCAAGATCCAACAGTGCACAGGTATGTGGCGCACGGGTTGCGGCGTGCAGGTATCTTGGCTTTTTGATCGTCCGTGCTTCTGTTTGTTGTGTCACGCTTCTTTAGTCTATTTCTGATTTGTGCACCAGTACTAGCGTGGTACAACTGACAGGACCGGCTTAGACTTGCACGCCAAAATTATACTTGCGCGCCTTAATGCCTTATCCATTTTTTCAGATTTCTTCACAAATTTTATGAAAAACCAACTTACTAAAAAGTTAATTATTCGATCTTTGTGCAGATTCAATGGCTCCAAGAAGAATTGGATCGGCAGATGAGTTGGCTAGCAAGCAGATTTATGATATTATGAACAACTTTGTCCATGATTACTATGATATTTGTGATAGAACTCTCCCAGATTTTCCCAAGTACTTGAAGAAGTATCATGTCAATTTCCCACGGAGCATTTAATTGCCTTTGTAGGGCCATGGTCATCTTCAAGGAGTCAATGATCCAGATGAAAAAAACTATACGCCTGAGATGCAGTTGCACTACTACCCCTCTAATTTGGTTATACTGTGCATTAAGAGTAGCAACAATGGTGTGAACTTTCAAATTTTTCCTCCATGCCATTTCCTTGAAGATATGAAAATGGAAAACCATGGGTTGATATGTTTTCCACCGCAGGTTGGTGGAGAGTAGACTATCATGACACTAGAAACAATATCTAAAAACATTAATCTCACCAAATGTCTCTTTACTTCCAATGATCCCTTCTCAAATCCATGTATCCATCTTCCAAGTCTCTTGGACAGAAACAGATTCATTGTTTTATCTGTTGAGAAAAGTATTGTTTTCAACAATAAGAATTAATGTTATTTAAAGGGGGATATTATTAAAAATAATACTCTGTCTCTTTATGATAATTTTGATGCTTACAAATACCCTTAGTTATTTTCTAATGATTTTATTTAGTATTTTGCAGGAATTTATTAATTTATTTTACTCTTGAAATAACGAGAATTTATTACTTAGCGCGGAATTTGTTTTATCACGTTTTGGAATCACTGTTCACATCTTACGTAGATGAATATAGCGCGGAATCTGTTTTAGCACGTTCTGTAATCACTGTTCATACCCTACGTGGATAAATGTAGTGTAACGATGAAAAGCATGTATACTTTTTGAGATAAGAGAAAAGTATGGTTAAACAACCATACGTTTTCAGCAAAGTATGGAAGAAGAACCTTATGTTAGGAAGGAAGCCTGCGTTTTGGTTATCAGCAAAGTATGGAAGGAGAACCATATGTAAATTCTAAGCGTTACATTTATTTCTCAAAAGTATGGTTCATCAACCTTACTTTTGTGAACAACCATACGTTCTTGGAAAAGTATGGATCTTTTACCGTACGTTTGAGTGTTGAAGAAAAAAGTATGGATGATCAAACTTATGTTTGTTTTCAACCTTATGTTGTCAACCCTACGTTTGGAGGCCACATCATCAACCTTACGTTTGGCGTTGGAACTTTTGACAGACGATATTTATGTGCAACGATCAGTAAGCTGATTTCTGGGTGGATTTCAAGCCAGATTTAAAGTAGTTTTTAAATTACTACTTTGACTGATTCAGAGCTTTTTTTTAATGGATTTAAGATCGAATTGAAAGGATATTTTTATGCCATGTCTTAAGGGAAGTTACGACTTCTCTGTAAATTCAAAATTTTGAATATCGCAAATCAGAAGGCGACTTTTATAGATCTAATTATTCAAGAGATATGTTTTATTATATATGTTCTCTCTGAAACACCAGGTACAAGGGGGTGTGATCGATCTATTATTGAAAAAAGGTGGAAAATAGAGATTGCAACTATTCACGATTGATCTGCTTATTCAACAGGAGCGTAAAAGCTCTGTTTGTTCAATAAGAAGGAACTCGATAGAAGATTCACCTATTCTACATCGAATATATATTGTGGATCTTCTACTGCTGAGGTTGTGAACTATATCTCTATATCTACTACAACCGGATCAAATCAGAACTGCTTCGTCTTGAAGATCAATATTTCTAGATTCTTTGATCTATCTATTGTCAATTGCATTCTATTGTAATTGTGAAGATCAACTGGAAATTTCTTTCTGAATTTTTTTTATTCTTGAGTAACCAGCTTATCGTTTTAAGCTGTGTAGGTTCGTGTTTGAACCAGAAGTATTTGTTTTACCTTGGATTGTAAAGGTGTCAACTGCCTGTACTCAGTTGTGAATCGGTCTGTGGAAAAGAGGACCATATAGTGAAAATCACCAAGCTCCTGGAGTAGAGAGTTGGTGGAGTGGACTAGGGGATTTCTGTTCCTCGAACCACTATACATCTTTGTGTTCATAATTTTTACTTTTTCTGCTGCATGATCAAATATGATAAAGTATAAAGGACAGAACTCGTTCAAGAGAAGAGTTATCGAAAAATTGCAAAAGACACAATTCACCCCCCCCCCCCCCCTCTTGTGTTTAATCTGTAGATTCAGATCCAACAATTGGTATCAGAGGAGGATCTTATGATAGATCCATAGAAAGCTAGAAGCATTTAAGGATTATACAACAGAGCATCATGACAGATACAAGAGAAGGTATGTCGATGGTTAGAGCACCATATTTTAATGGAGAAAACTATGGTTTCTGGAAATCGTGCATGATAATATATCTAAAAATCCTCGGATATAGAGTCTATTCAAATATTCTGACTCCTTATGAAATTTCTAAAAATCCTGAGGCATGGAGTGCTGCAATAGAGGCAGAGTACGATATGAACTCGAAGTCTATGAATGAAATTATCTACGGTCTAGGACCAGATGAATTTAACAGAGTATCTCAGTTCCCAACATCATATGAGATGTGGAAAACAATATATGTGGCATATGAAGGAACAGATAATGTAAGGCAAATGAGATATGCAACTGAAAAACTGAAATTTGATACTTTCAGAATGATTGAAGGTGATATAATTACCCAAATGAATTGGAGATTGACAGAAATTGTCAATAACATAACTGCTCTAGGAGAACCTATCAATCAGGCTGACCAAGCATTAAAAGTACTGAGAGTACTTCCTACTATATGTACTGGTATTTTTGCTTCAATCATACAATCAACACCTATCAAAGATCTAACTATGAGAGATCTAATTGGTACACTTATTATGTATGAATCTAAAATGCACGATGAAGATAATGAACATAAAGTGATTATCAAAAGAGAAGATATTGCCTTGAAGGTAACTTCACCACAAAAAGAATAGAAAGATGAAGAGAAAAGAAGTCAAATCTAAATCAGAAAGATCTGACTCATCCAACTCAGATGAAGAACTGGCTCAACTAGTCAAAAAAATTAGAAAATTCTACAGCAAGAAATGAGGCTTCAAAAAATCCTTTAAGGTAGATAATAAGGAAGTGAGATATTATGAATGTAAAAATATGGGACATATCAGACCATATTGCCCACAATTTAAGGATGCAAAGAAAAAGAAATTCTTCAAAAGAAATGACTTTGAGTAGAAAGACAAGAATGCTATGAAAGCCACTTGGAGTGTATCTGAAGACTCTAGTAGCTCTTCTGTATCAAGCTAAGAGAAAAGAGAAGTCAATCTAAAGGCAAACATGTGTTTTATAGCAGAAACTGATGACGTACACTCATACTACTCCTCTTAATCACATTCTGAATCAAGCTATGCAAATGAAAAACTTGCAGCCTACTGTAACATGCTTGAAGAAAGATATGACTCACTATTTAAGAAACAAATGTCACAAAAAATATACATAAATCCATTTCAGAAGAAAGAGACACAATTATGAAACAACATAAAGAATTAAATGATAAATACAATTCAATTAAAACTAACTATATTAATTTTGAATCAAGAATAAAATCACTGCAGGATGAAGTAAAATATTTAAAACATGCTGTATTGGTTTTTACAAAAGGAGAGAATTCATTAAATGAAATTCTGTGAAAACTGTCATTAAAAAGGAGAGATTTGGAATTGGCAGTAAAGGGGAAAAACCAAAGCTATATAAAAATTATTTTGTTCCTAGCTCTAAAAATATTAATTGTAATTTTTGTGGGGCAAAGGGACATGTAGCTAAAAACGGTTTCTTAAGGCAACCTCAAATTTGTGGTATTAATAAAGCCTATTTTTAAAAAGAAATATATTATTCAGCTAATTTTAAAAGAACAAAGAAAATCTGGATACCCAGATCATTGCTAGCTAACACTCCTGGACCCAACAAAATATGGGTACCAAATAAATTTGTTTGAATGTCTTTGTAGGTAGAAGATCACTAGAGAGGAAAAGATATATTGTACATAGACAATGGCTGATCAAGACATATGATTGGAAACTCATTGAATTTTTCTTCACTCACTCAAAAGAAAGGAGGACTTGTCACATTTGGTGATAATGCCAAAGGAAAAATCATTGGCATTGGAACTGTTGGAGATCCAAAAACAGTCTCAATCAACAAAGTACTTTATGTACAAGGACTGAAACACAATCTGATAAGTATCTCTCAACTTTGTGATGATGGATATACTGTTGATTTTACTAACAATTGTTGTACTGTTTCTAAAGATAAACTGTTTAAATTTAAAGCACCAAAAACTGAAAATGTCTATACATTGGATTTAAATTCCTTGGGTAAACAACAAGTAGACTACTTGACTGCTAAAGTAAGTGAATCATGGATTTGGCGTAGAATACTTGGTCATTTCAATGTATATTTTTTACAGAAGTTATCCAAGAAACATTTAGTATCTAATTTACCTTGTCTCAAATTTGAAAGTGACAGATTTTTTGCTGCATGTCAACTTGGAAAGCAACACAAATCATCCTTCAAATCTGTTAATAAGGTTGCTACATCTAAACCTCTAGAACTTATTCAAATGGATTTGTTTGGACCCTCAAAAGTAGCAATCTTATCCGGTAAATTATATATATATGTTTTAGTTGATGACTATTCAATATTTACATGGATTTTCTTTTTGAAATTTAAAAATGAAGTTTTTACTTTATTTGAAAGGTTCTGAAAATATGTTCAAAATGAAAAGGGTGTCAATATAATTTCATTTAGAAATGATCATGGTGGAGAATTTGAGAATCTGGAATTTAATTCCTTTTGCACAAATATGGGTATTAAACACACCTTTTCTACACCCAGAACACCTCAGCAGAATGGGATTGTAGAAAGAAGAAATAGAACAATTCAAGAAATGGATAGTACTATGTTAAATGAATATAACCTACCTATATATTTCTGGGAAGAAGCTGTGAATACATATTATTATATAATTAATAGAGTTTTAATTAGACCTATTTTTAAAAAGACCCCCTATGAACTATGGAATAACATAAAACCTAAAATAAATTACTTTAATATTTTTGGATGCAAGGTTTATATCTTAAACACCAAGGATAATCTTGGTAAGTTTGATCCAAAATATGATGAAGGTATTTTCTTAGGATATCCTGCTACCTCCAAAGCTTATAGAGTTTATAATAAGAAGTCAAGGATTGTTGAAGAATCAGTTCATGTGAAATTTTATGAATCTGATCCTTTTGAGAAAAGGACAGAACAAATGGATGAACTTGACTCTAATGATAACATGAGACTTGAGAATTTAAAGAATAATTTTGAAAATAATATAAAAGAAATTCAGTCCATTTCAGAGGAACATGATACTGAAGAACCTTTAAATAATTACCTAGAAATTCTAGAACCCTAAAGAATCACCCTTTATAAACTGTAATAGGTGACCTAGAAACTGGTGTTCAAACTAGAAGAAACATAAAAAACCTAGTGGAATTCTCTTCCTTCTTATCTCAACAAGAACCCAAGACTATAGAAGAAGCTTTAGATGATAAAAGCTGGGTAATAGCAATGCAAGAAGAATTAAACCAGTTTAAAAGAAATGAAGTTTGGGATTTAGTGGAAAGACCTAATAATTATCCTGTAATAGGAACAAAATGGGTTTTCAGAAATAAACAGGATGACCAAGCCACAATAACTATAAATAAATTAAGATTAGTAGCTAAAGGATATAATCAAGAAGAGGGAATAGATTATGATGAGAATTTTTCACCTATATCAAGTTTAGAAGCCATTATAATCCTTTTAGATTATGCATCTTATATGAATTTTAAATTATTTCAGATGGATGTTAAATCTGCCTTTTTAAATGGTTATTTAATGGAGGAGGTTTATGTTGAGAAACCTCCTAGTTTTGAAAACTCTCAAAAACCTGATTCTGTTTTTAAACTTACTAAAGCTCTTTATGGTCTTAAACAAGCACCTAGAGCTTGGTATGAAAGATTAAGTTCTTTTCCTTTGAAAATTGATTTTACTGTTGGAATGGAAGACCCAACACTCTTTAAGAAAACTGTGAAAAATAATGTTTTATTGGATCAAATTTATGTTGATTATGTAATCTTTGGATCAACAAATAAAACTCGTTGTCATGAATTTTCAAAATTAATGCAAGAAGAAATTGAAATGAGTATTATGGGAGAATTAAATTTCTTTTCGGGTCTTCAAATATTTCAAAAATATTTTTGAAATGTTTTAAATCAAAGCAAATACATTACTGATTTACTTAAGAAATTTGGACTTGAGAACAGCAAGACATTTACAAATCCTATGTGTAATAATAAAAAACATGATTTGGATGAAACTGGAAAGTCAGTTGACAACAAGTTATATAGAGGTATGATTGGTAGTCTGTTATATCATACTGCTAGAAGGCCATATATAATGTATTCAGTATGTCTTTATGCTATATTTCAATCAAATCCTAAAGAATCTCATCTAACTACTGTTAAAATAATTTTTAGATATTTATAAGGAACCATTTTTCAATCTCTTTTTATCCTAAAAATTCTGATTTTAATTTGATTTCATATTCAGATGCTGACTTTGGAAGTTGTATATTAGATAGAAAAAGTACATCAGGTACATGTCACTTTTTAGGAAAGTCCTTAGTATCATGGTCTAGTAAGAAACAACATTCAGTTTCCCTGTCAACAGCTGAGGTAGAATATGTTTCTGCTGGTAGTTTTTGTGCACAAGTGTTTTGGATGAAAAACAATCTTATGGACTTTGGATTGAATTTTAATAATACACCTATTTTATGTGATAATATGAGTGCAATTAATATTTCAAAAAAATTTATTAGTCATTCTAGAACTAAGAACATTGATATAAGGCATCACTTTTTAAGAGATCATTTATTAAAAAAGATATATTTTTAGAATTTATAAATACTGAAATTCAATTAGCAAATATTTTTACTAAACCACTTCCCACTGCAAGGTTTGATTTTATTAAGGGGGAGCTAGGTTTATTTAATTTTAAATAATTTTTTTTAAAATTTTTATTTACTTATGTAAATTTTGTTGAATACAGTTTATGTTTTTCTTTCCTTCATCGTATGAAAAATTTATTTGTTTTTAAATATATGTAATGATGAGTGATTACACGGGAATCAAGGCTGTCAAAGCCTTTTCGACTTATAAACCCTTTCAATTCTATTGTAACCCTTTCAAAATCCAAAAATCACACTTACTCTTATGAAACCCTAACCTTCGAACTTCTGAAATCCTAACCTTCAAAACTTTAGAGACTCTCGCGGAAATGGTAAGGACTAAAAGAGCCAGTGAGGCTGAGCCAAGCAATGCCAAGAGACAACGCATTGAGGGAAGAAAAATATTACAGGGCAAGGTAATCGATCTCGACTGGTTATTTTAGACAAATCTATTGTTGAAGCAAGCATTGTTGCTTCAGAATATTGAACAGATGTTCAACAGTGAAAATATGTAATTTCTGTATGAAGTAGAACTTATATACTTCTACAAATCTGTATAGTTTAGTCTGGGAGATACATAGGACAGTATGATGGGTAAAATAGTGGATAGGGATTTTCAATCTCTTCAGTAGAGATTAGTCAGATTCTCAACTGCCCTCATGAGGGAGTTTTTCATTTTGACTTGAAAAATATAGGAGATTATGTGCATAAATCTGAAGACATTATTTCTTTTATTTTCGGTACCATGAAAATAAAGAAAATGTTTATTAAATATTTGGAGCCTGATCAGAATATTTTGGTCAAATTTATTCATACTGGAATAGCTCCACAGATGGATGAAATGGAGAAGATTTTGTACCCTGATATGTATATAATGTTTCTTATGTTAAGTGATATTAAGTTAAACTTTCCAAGATACATGATAAGGTATCTCAGTTACTGATGTCAAAGCATAGCCAGGATGAATTTATACCCCTTTGGTAGATTTATTTCTAAGCTGCTGTTTAAGAAATACATGGTGAGATTAGTGGATGCTATAGTTAAATGTCATCACAGTAATAAGTTTAATGGTGGAACTTTGAGGAAAGTTGTATATTTATGGAGCACAATTAAAGGAAAACTATTGCCGGTAAGAGCTGAGGAAGACTCAGAAAGTGCTCAGGCTCAGCCTTCTATGTCCAAGGAGGCACAAGCAGAATCCAGAGTCAGAAATGTAGCAAGAAGGATACACCTTGAAGTGGCAGATGTTGAGGAAGCCAGAATCCAGGAGGGACTTCAATCAAGAAGAAAAATACCAGTAAATGATGAAGTCACTTCCACTGCTTTGGAAACTCCAACATAACCTTTATTTTCTTATTCTTTTGTGAGAGAAGCTATTGGTGATAAAACCATGGAAGGTGTTACTGGGAGAACGGCTCCAGTAAAGAAATAATAAGCTCAAGAAGAAGCTCAAAGGGAAAATTAGGAACATATTGTTGCTGATGTTGAAGTTGCACTTCAACAGGAATAGGAGATGGAGGCAGTTCCTGGTGAAGAAGTGGCCAGACCTCAAGGAACTTCTGAAAATATTTTTCTTGAAATTAAAGATGATGACAAATATGCAGATGAATGTGATGAGCATGCTTCTAAAGCTCAAACAGATGTACCTCAAGGGGATTTTTCTGTGGAGGAGTTTGAAAACTCTGAGGAAAGATCTGTGGACCAACCTTCTCAGGACAAAGAAAAAGAAAAATATGATGCTGAATCATTGCCTTTGGTATTGATACATAAACATGAGAATGTGAATCAAGCACAGGGTTCATCTGATTCAAGGAAAGAATAAGTTGAAGAACTGTACAGAAAAGTATCTCAGTTGGAATCTAAGAATGCTTCTCTGAGAAATGCCTTAGACTTAGAACATTTTATGTTTCAAAAGATGAAGGAGTGTACAGTTTCAAGGAAAGAAGTTGAAATTTTTAAATAGGATATTCTGACTGATGTTACACAATTAATATCTAAAATGGTTATGAAGTCAGATTTATCAGATCTGAAGTTTTTTATGGAGAACCAATTTGCGTCAGTTTCAAATAATGATGTTAGTTTATCAGGGTACTTCACCTGATTTAATCAGAAGGTTTTAGGCTATCATAGCTGTGTTGAGCAATATGAATGATAGGATACATGATCATTAATGTAATAGTGCTCCTTTGTCAGTGTTGCTGGACAATTAGAAATTCATAGTGGATCAACTGACATCTATTGAGCCATCAATCAGAATTCTGTTAGATCAGTTAACAGAGAAGATATCAGTATTTGTTGAAAAAGAGGAAAGGATGCATGAGTTTTTCAGAGTCAATTTAATTGAGGATATTCATATGAATCAAGAGAACAGGGAGCTCATTATCAATCTTGGAGATGGGATGATGAAGAGACTTCAGGAACAGTTTACAGAAATCAAGTCTGCAATCCAGAGGAGATAGACCCTATTTCCTATCTTACCCAAACCTTGATTCCTATGTATATCATTGTCACGTATATACTACTGTTTTTTAATGACAATTATCCTTCATTTTTTTAATATGCCAATAATACAGATTTAATTATTGATAAACAATTCGTAATAGCATCTACTAACAGTTCAGTGCAATATTCAAAGTGTTAAAATCCATGATTTTTCATTCTTTTTGATAACACAAAAAGGGGGCGAATTTGGAAAAACACAACATCAAAACCTACATTTTATTGAGGGAGAAAATTAAATGAGACATTTGGATTTATAATTATATTTTGGGTGGAGAAGTTTTTATTTAAAACTTTATAACGAATTTTGAAAATTAATTTTTTTTAAATAATTTTAATAATTTTATGGGTTTTGTGATCATCAAAAAGGGGGAGATTGTTGAGAAATGTATTGTTTTCAACAATACATATTAATGTTATTTAAAGGGGGAGATTATTGAAAATAATACTCTGTCTCTTTATGATAATTTTAATGCTCACAAATACCCTTATTTATTTTCTAATGATTTTATTTAGTATTTTACAGGAATTTATTAATTTATTTTACTCTTGAAATAACGAGAATTTTTTAATTAGCGCGGAATCTGTTTTAGTGCGTTCTGGAATCACTGTTCATACCCTACCTGGATAAACGTAGCGTAAGGATGAAAATCATGTATACTTTTTGAGAAAAGAGAAAAGTATGGTTAAACAACCATACGTTTTCAGCAAAGTATGGAAGAAGAACCATATGTTAGGAAGGAACCCTACATTTTGGTTATGAGCAAAGTATGGAAGGAGAACCGTATGTAAATTCTAAACGTTACTTTTATTTCTCAAAAGTATGGTTCATAAACCTTACTTTTGTGAACAACCATATGTTCTTGGAAAAGTATGGATCAAGTAAAAGTATGGATCTTTTACCGTACGTTTGAGTGTTGATGAAAAAAGTAGGGATGATCAACCTTACTTTTGTTTTCAACCTTAAGTTGTCAACCCTACGTTTAAAGACTATGTTATTAACCCTACGTTTGGAGGCCACGTCATCAACCTTACGTTTGGCATCGGTACTTTTGATAGATGATATTTATGTGAAACGATCAGTAAGCTGATTTCTGGGCGGATTTCAAGCTGGATTTAAAGTCATTTTTAAATTACATCTTTGACTGATTCAAAGCTGTTTTTTTAATGGATTTAAGATCGAATTTAAAGGATATTTTTTATGCCGAGTCTTAAGAGAAGTTACAACTTATCTGTAAATTCAAACTTTTGAATATCGCAAATCAGAAGGTGAGTTTTATATATCTAATTATGCAGGAGATATGTTTTATTATATATGTTCTCTCGGAAACACTAGGTACAAGGGGGTGTGATCGATCAATTATTGAATAAGGTGGAAAACAGAGATTGCAACTATTCACGATTGATCTGCTGATTCAACAGGAGCGTAAAAGCTCTATTTGTTCAAGAAGAAAGAACTCGATAGAAGATTCACCTGTTCTACATCGAATATCTACTATGGATCTACTACTGCTGAGGTTGTGAACTATATATCTATATCTACTACAACTGGATCAACTCAGAACTACTTCATCTTGAAGATCAATATTTCTAGAGTCTTTGATCCATCTGCTATCAATTGCATTCTATTGCAATTGTGAAGATCAATTGGAAGTTTCTTTCTGAATTTTTTTTATTCTTGAGTAACTAGTTTCTCGTTCTAAGTTGTGTATGTTCATGTTTAAACCATAAGGCTTTGTTTTTCCTCGGATTGTAAAGGTGTCAACTTCCTGTACTCAGTTGTGAATCGGTCTGTGGAAAAGAGGACCAGATAGTGAAAATCACCAAGCTCATGGAGTAGAGCGTTGGTGGAGTGGACTAGGGGATTTATGTTCCCTGAACCACTATACATCTTTGTGTTCTTAATTTTTACTTTTTCCGCTGCATGATCAAATCTGATAATGTATAAAAGACCTAACTCGTTCAAGAGAAGAGTTATCGAAAAATTGAAAAAGACACAATTCACCCCCCTCTTGTGTATAATCTGTAGATTCAAATCCAACATGATCAGCATAAAATTTTCTCAAACAGCACTCAAAAACATTCTTTTACAATTATTCCAAGAAGAACCAGTACCACTGCATCTCTTATTGTATCCAGTTGAATGAATGAACTCCAGGTGGCTGCTGATGAAACTCGGTATGTCGTAAATCAAATGAAGAGTTATGTTGAAATCCTCTTGTAATTCTTGAAAAAGAGAAGACACTCTAGTCTGTGGATGTCCTTCTAACCCTTGTGCATCATTGAAAAACACTTTCATCTTCAATCATTTGTACCTACATCCTCTTTCTAACTACTTATATATTTTTTTACATAAACCAATGGGACTAATAACCATAATTTACTTGTTCCTAGGATTATAAAAATAATGCTACAAACTTTGAATCTTTTTATTGCTCAATATTGCTTATAGAATACAATATGTATGTTTAGAGAGCTCGGACTTGAATTTTATTCAGAGTTACTTTTACAAGTTCCCAATTTAATGAGTACCCTGTATTTTATTGGTAGTTTAAAGTCATGCATGTTGGACATGAAAAGGATAATGTTTAAGGTTGAATAGGTTTGACAGATTGGATTAAAATTGACTCAATTACTTGATAATTTGTTTGAGAACAAATTACCACATTCAAGTATGGGAGAAAACATGTAATCTATGACCTAAGAAATTTTGAATCTGAGGGATGATATGAAAAAAGGGATAAAAGGGATTAGAGGAAGTATTTACTAAGAGTGAAGTTACCATTATTTAACAAACCCGTTATGGGGTTAAATTATGTATGGCCACTTAAGGGCATTGGCTGCATAGTCAAATAATAGCATCTTTTGGCTGACAGGTCTGTTATGTAGAATACTTATGCAAGGCCACCTAGGGGAACGTGCTACATAGTCAACCAAAAGAACTCTCAGAAATATTAATTTTCTATTGCTAAAAAGACAATGGAATTTTATAGAGATTCAAATTTTCCAAAGCATGGAGTTTGTTATATGGAGAGGGGTACTTGAATATGGAGAGGACATTCCCAATCAAGATTGTCAAAGAATTGGATGAATTTCACTCCTGGGAAGGTCTAAACAAACACAGGGAAGGGAAATATAAACTATAGAATTAAATACTTCTAGATCATGAAAATGAGTATGGGACAAATATGTTAAGGATGCCTATTTTCTTGGATCCCTACATATTGTGGTTAAGACAGATAAGGAAAAAAGATATTTTTATCCCATGAATGAAGTTACCACTATTTGACAAACATGTTAGGGGGTTGAATTATGCAGGGCCATTTAAGGGCATTGGCTGCACAGTCAAATAATAGTATCTCTTGGTTGAAAGGTCTGTTATGTAGACTACTTATGCAAGGCCACCTAAGAGCATGTGCTGCAAAGTCAGGAAAAAGAATTCTTGGGTATTAGACATTTTGTGTCCAAAATTCAATAAAAGGGTTATGGAGATCTAGAGGTATTTAAGGTTAGGAGTATGACACATCAAAATGGGCATATTCCAATGCATGAAGGAGATACACAGACCAATGCTAACCATAATCATGTTATGGTTGGGTCCTGAATTGAGGTGATGGACTTCACTACGTTTCCCATAAGGATAGGAATCAAGCCATACGTAGTTCTTGAAATACAGTTTAATTTCATGTGGGGCGAGAGTGTAGGAGATCTTAGTTTAGGGTCATAGAGCTCGAACCATAATTCAGAATAAAAATTGTTTGTTTTATAAACCTGATGTGAATGAAGACCAGGGTTTTCATACCACATTCATGTTTTCAAAGGGGGACTTTTCAGCCAAGGGACTGAAAGTGGAATTTGAGGTTAGGTCCAATGACTTGGGGCTGGATTCGAGGGATACTTGAATGTTCTTACATATCCCATAAGGATGAGAATCAATCCATACATAGTTCATGAAATACCCTCTGTACAGATCTAGTTCGTACAAGTGAAGGGTGAAAGGGGACTTTAGTGTAATGATGGTTTTGACCCAAGATTAAAGGTTCAGGCATTTCCATGTATGCACGCAGTCCTTGCAATATGAAATGGTTGGATATCAATGTCAATAATGATTCCCTCTCATTTGAGGGCGTTAAGGACTGTGGTAGTTTATTGTCATACAGGACAAAAGTATGAATAGTTTAGGGTCATATGCATAGACCGATGCTGCATAGTTTAGCATCATGTAGCTAAGAAGTATTTCTATGCAGTTTAATGTCATGCAGTGAGGAAAATGGGGGACTGTATATTTTAACGTCATATAGCATGGACTATGGTGAACCAATGTGAAGATATTGGTTTGGGGGGGCTTCACGGATCAACATCGTATGAGATAGAGGTGAACTGATGAGAAGATGTTGGTTTTGGGCTTGAACCTAGGGGGGTTGCCTACGTACCCAACGTAGAAGGCAAGGATCAAAGTCCACGTAGTTCGATTAAGAATGAATTGGTGATCAAGTTGTACTTGAGGGCAACCCGAAGATGATGTTGGAACTTACGCGTGGTTAGTAGCCTAGAGAGGGTGTTATGGTTGAATCTTACTCTAAGCTCACATGAGTCATGCTCGGTGTGAAAAAAAGAGGTAGAAACAATCCTAATGATGCACAGTTTAACGTCATGTTGGACATATAAGGGACTGGACACAGTTTAACGTCATGTTGGATAATGGAGGGACCATGT
This sequence comes from Viscum album, assembly GCA_963277665.1. Lineage (NCBI taxonomy): Eukaryota > Viridiplantae > Streptophyta > Magnoliopsida > Santalales > Viscaceae > Viscum > Viscum album. The sequence continues at coordinate 1,784,638,762 of OY728132.1, read as the reverse complement.
GGTTTAGAGTCTTGCAGTGAGGACTAAAGGAGTATTTGTGTTACACAAAATAATTCTTCCGAAATATGGCATTGGTTGGAGTCGTGATGAGTTCTCCATCCATTGACATTAAAGAATAAGCTCCATTGGAGTAGAACATATGTATTTAGTAAGTTCCTTTGAAATTTGACTCAAGCTTTGGAGGTTTCATTCATGGTATTATTGGAGTTCTGAGGACCAATACCAATTCTCCTTTAATGAATGAAGGAAGACAAACTTTTTTATTAAAATCCTTTGCTATTCGATTCTGATAGACTTCCAAGTGGTGCAGGGTGCACAATATTTTTTCATCTAATAGTTCCAATTCATTCAATTGCTTTTGAGATTGTTCATCTATAGATGACTGATCACAAATGGATACTCTGAGCGAAGGTAATTTAACCTCAATGCGAAAAACTGCTTTTGTTCTATTTATCAATGAGTATGGAGTTGACCACGTAGCAGTGCGGGTGGTGGTCTGATAAGCCTATAAATAATGAAAAAGTTTATCAAGACATGATTTATTATCTTTATCCACCATATTATGTATTACGTTTGAAAGAGTCTTATTGAAGGATTCTATTTGACCATTGGCCGCTGCATGATACCGAGATGAATGGTTGGATTTGATGTTGTATTCCTGATAGAACTTCCTTACCTCTGATGAACAGAAGTTGGTTACATTGTACATCAATATAGTATGAGGGACACCAAATATGGTAATGATTTTAGTCTTGATGAAGCTAAAAATTCTTTTAGAACTAACTTCATTGAGAGGTATTGCCTATACCCATTTAAAAAAGAAATCAGTAGCAGTGAGAATATACTTAAACTGCTTGGATGTAGCCGATGGGTAAGGTCTTGCTACATCCATTCCCCATGTGGAAAATGGACAGGATTATTTAGCTATATGAAGCAACTATGGGGGTTGATGAATGAAGATGGAATATACTTGGCATGAATGACACTTCTTAGTGAAATAAATACAATCTTGTATCATTGAAGGCCAGAAGTATCCAAGTCTTAGAATTTGATTAGATATTCTATGTCTAGACTGGTGGGCACCATAGACTCCTGCATTTACTTCTTTTATGACATCCATTGTCTCTTCACCATCAATACATCTGAAGATAATTCCATAAAAACCTCTCTTGTAGAGAATTGTTTCTAGGTGATATGTGCTATCATAAAGAGTAAAATTGACCACACATCGCCAAACTTATTCTTTCCCGGCTCTATCAGGTGATAGTGTTCAATTTTGTAAGTATTCCCTAATAGATGTCATACATCCTGTAGTATGACCATATGGTTCAGAAATGGGACTAATTTCATTTATTTCCTCTGTTCTGATTTGAACATAAGGTGAAACTATATGACGGTGGGCAATGCTGATGATTGTTTCATCCCGATTTGGATCTGCCAAAGCTGTGGCTACATTAGCCAGTGCATCAGATTGAGCATTTTGTGATCGCGGGACATAAAAAATGTCAGTTTCGAAGGAAATTCTGCTATTAACTCTCTGACGTAATCATACAAAGGGATTAAATCTTCTTTTCTAATGGCATAGTCCCCATTGACTTGTTTGATTACTAGGTCTGAATCACATTTAAACTTTATGTGATTCACCTATGCCTGAAGCGCCAACTCCAATCCTGAGATGAGAGCTTGATATTCTGCTTCATTGTTTGTACCTCCTTCCAAAAATAAGAAGGAATAGGGTAGCAGTGCCTTTTCTGAGGAAATAAGTAAAATTCCTAACCAAAATTTTTTGAATTTAGGAACTTCCATTTTCTTCCCTATTGGACTTTTGGAAGCACCATCAAAGTACATTTCCCATGTTTGAATATTATCTTGAATAGAGAAGACTTTCTCATCAGGAAGTTCAATATCTAAAGATGTATCTTCTACTGAAGGGTGTTCAGTAAGGAAATCAGCTAGATCTTGGCCCATTATTTCCTTTGGGACACATACTGGATATCAAACTGCTATAAAATAACTGCCCACCTTACCAGATGTCCTGTAATCATTGGACGACTAAGGATAAATTTGAGCAGGTTATTGCGAGATACCAATTGGACCTCATGATGTTGCAGGTAGTGTCTCAATTTCTAAACTGCAAAGATTAACTATAGGTAGCACTTTTAAATACTTGAATATCTATTTTCTGCTCAAGAATAGTCTGACTGAGATAATAAAGGTTGTTTTCATTCCTAGGATCATTCTTTTGGGCAAGGAAGGCACCCAATGATCTCTCTAAAACTGTCACATAGAGGATAAGTGGTCTGGTGGACTCAAGAGATATTTCTTGAGAATATTGAATGCTTCTTTACATTCTTCAATCCACTGATAAGTGACTCCCTTTTTCATTAATTTTGTGAAGGGTAAACATTTACCTGCTAGATTGGTGATGAAACACTGAATATAGGATAAGTGTCCTTGAATTCCTCTCAATTACTTGAAATTTTGAGGATGTGAAATACCAAGGATTGATTTTTTCTTCTTAGGATCCACTTTGATACCATGATGGTGTACAAAAAAGTCAATAAATTTTTCTGAGGTTACCCAAAAAGCACATTTCAAGAGGATCATCATCAAATTGTGTTGTCGAAGATTGTGGAATATGATTTCCAAATTAGCCAAGTGATTAGAATGTTGTTTGGATTTAACCACCAAATATTCCACATAACATTCAACTAATTTCCCTAAAAAGTGTTTGAAGATATGGTGCATAGCATGTTGATACGTTGCACCTGAATTTTTCAGGCCAAAGGGAATTACCCGATAGAAAAACACACCATGGGGGGCTCTGAAGGTTGTAAATTCTTCATCTTCTAGAGCCATTCGGATTTTATTATACCCAGAATATCCATCTATGAAGGAAAGTGATTCATAGACAAATTTTTCATCAATTAAGAGTTCTGTGATCAGAACTGAAAAATCATCCTTGGGACAATGCTGATTAAGATCTCTGAAATCAATGCAAACTCTAATTTGTCTATTCTTCTTTTTCACAGGGACAATATTATCCAGACATTTGGTACATTGAACTTCTCTAACGAAGTTATCCTTGATAATCTTATCCACTTCATCTTCAATTTTGGAGGCATAAGTTGGTTGTGTTCATCTTGCAGCTTGCTTCAATCTTCGATGTTCTTCTGGAAAACCCAAATGATGAGTAGAAACATCAAAATAAAGCCCTGTAATTTCTCTATAACTCCAAGAAAATATATCTCGATTTTTCATTAAAAATGAAATATACATTTCTTACTCATCAAGATTCATGGCCACACTAATTAATGTGGGGCGTAGATCTTATTTTGTACCCAGATTTATTTCTCTGAGTTCATCCACAGTGGTAGAGATACCCTCTTCAAATGTTGGAGGAGCATCCCTGAGATCTTCCTCTTCTTCTTCAAAATGTGTTACTTATTTTGTTTCTAATTTCATAGTATATTATCAAGTATAATTTCCATGATCTGGAGAGAAGTTAGAATTCAAACATCTTGAAGAAAAGGCTACCATTTTTGACCCTATTGATGATGAAGGGTCTTCCTTGTGTAATAAAGAGGAGATGATAGATTGAGAATCGACATCATCATTCATCTCTGACATTGCTATAACTTCTTCTGGCCTGGTTGATGAAGTATGGAATTTATGGATTTCAGCGAATGAAATGAAGACATCTCCATTTGAGCTTTCACCATTGCCTAGTTATTCAAAAATTTCTACCATGTTGTCTGGCTTGGTTGTCATAGTTGACATTATGGAATTTCCCATAAGAGTATTTGGATTTGGGTCTATCCTGTCAATTTGACTAATGGGAAAAACATAATTTGTACTCACATTTATGAATGGGTTTACTGGAATCTTTTCCAAACCATATGGAGCATTAATTTTGGTATCCTACTTTGTCGTAGTTATCTCATTTCTCTCCATGTGATAGAATTCTGCCTCAATGTATTGAGATTCACATGTTTTGAATGGGGCTTTATCACCATAAAATGTCCCAATTTGGCCATTGAAACAATATTTGAGACATTGATGGTATGAAGAAGGTATAGCCCCATTTTGATGTAGCCAAGGTCTTCCATGAAAAATTTTGAAGGCTGTGTCATGACGAACAAACATGAAATCTGAATTGGATACAAGGTCTCCAAACTGAGTTTGAAGTGTAATCTCCCCCATAGGTTCTTTTTAATTTTTATCATATCCTTCTAACATCAAAGTAGGAGATAAATCTGATTCGGTGAGGCCCAATCGACGAAGTTTACGAATAGGGATGAGGTTGACTTCTGAACCATTATCAATGAAAGCTTGTCGGATGTCTACATCATTGACCTTTCCAGATAAATACAATGATCTAATATATCCATGCACAACATCATCTTCATCTTCATCTGTAAAAGATACCACTGCATGGAATTCTGTAGGATCATTCTCTATATGGTAGACTTGAGCTGCAACAATTTCAGTTTTGAATTCCTGAGGACTTGAAAAAGCCTCAATGAGTGCCTCCCAAAGATCCTTTGATAGATTCAAGGCATCCAGAACTAATAACTTGGCTTGTACATGGGCCAAATGTTCTAAGACATCATACTTTTTGGTCTAAAGGTTTGGATTTCCCAATATGAACATGTGGTTTTGCAGGTGCCTTAGAAGTTGATGCTTTGGAAGTAGATGCATCTTTTATCGGGGTAGGAGTTAGAAATACTCCTAGCTTTGGCAGATTAGACCGACTAGGTCTATTTATTTTCTAATAGGGATAAGGTGTAACCTCTAACCGATCTTCCAAAATAACTGTGCCAGGACTGAATCTGTCATGTGTGGAAGAACTTTCTTGTTCTTGTTGAGCCCACTGAAGAGCTTTTCCACGAGTTTCTTCTATATATAAAGTTCTAGCAGGGGTAGGATTAGAATAGTGGCTTCTGAAATATCCTTGTCTTCCCCTGTATCCTAGACCTCTTCAACTCCCTCTAATTCCTCTTTTTGATATAGGTAACTCAAGATCATCAAGATCAAAACTTTTATCGGCATAAGGATATATTAAATGAATCATGTTAACATAACCAAAGATTAAATCTTCATATGATGAAGACTCTGCCTGATGAACCATTTTAGGTTGTACCATTTGCTGGGGCGGTACCCGTGCTTTTGAAGTAGATGACATAAAATCTGCCAGAGTCAAAGACAACTTAGGCTTTGATACAAGCTCATATTCTTCTGACTGCTCTTCTTTCTTCGAATTATGCCACCTATTTGAGGATTTTCCTTATGATGAAGGGGGTTTTTTTGTGGCATTCAAAGCAGAAGATACAATTTATTGATTCAATTGTGTTTGTAAAATTGAATGAGTTCGGTTGATCATTTTCCTGACTATCCAATCATCATATTTCTGCGTATTTTTACTTTTGACTTCATACCACTCACCTTCTTCCTTTGGATTAGTAGCAGTAACACATGCTACCTAGGCTGAAGAACCTTTCAGTTTTACCTATCCAGAGTCGACCATATTTTGTAGGAGGTTTTTTAAGAAAAAAAATCCTGAATGGGATGTCCCAACATATGATGAAATGGGAAATAATTGGGGAGGTCTTCATCTTTTTCCTTTTTTGGCCTTATGGGCCTTGGAAACTGAACCAGGTTGTTTTCTAGAGCCGAGATTAAGTAACCCAGAACATGTTCATTCCAGAAAGAATAAACTTTGTTCTTGAAATATTTGAACTGTTTCCGCCTTTTATCTTTTTGATCATCTTGATGAGGCAGCTGTTGTTGTTGACGTTCAAGAGGTGGAGCCCTTCGATATGATGAAGGTCTTGAAGTGGAAAAACATACAGGTTCTTGTTTAAGTGTAACTGTAGCAGTCTCTACTTTCCCTATTATCCTTCTTAGAACTGATGGAATTACATGAGATTTATCCGTAGTATTCATAAGAGAGTCTTAGATCTTTTGAGATATTGAAGTAAGGTCTCGAAACCCTCCTGTGTATTTCACAGGGATCAACGGTGTGCGTAATTCACCACGGAAATTTTCCACACAGATTGGCAATAATTCTTCTTCTTGAGGGAGTGTTGAGCTTAAGGAATATGTTAATCCCTTCCAGCGATCAATGAAGTCTGAAACTCTTTAATTTAACCTTTTCTCACAATTGGTAAGATCGAAAACTGTTGTCTTTGTCAATGTTGAGATAAATTGAAGAAGAAATATTTGACGGAGATCTTCCCACCCAGTAATTGACCGGGATTGCAAGCTTGTATACCATACAAAAGTAGACCCTTGTAATGACTGTACAAAACACCTGAGCTTAACTGCTTCTTTTTGTTGAGGAGTTCCCATCATTGAATCACAACAAGAAACAAAATGTGTTAAGTGTTGTTCTGGATCTCCCGAAGCATTAAAAATTGGGAATGTGGTACTTGCAAAATTTGATGGGGGAGGAATTCCATCCACCCATTTAGGGTAAGATCTCTTTTCTGGTTGAATTTGTGCATGTTTTCCCTCCTTATCTTTCAACCGAGATTTTAATGACTCAATGGTAGTCATTAATTTTTGAGAAACATCTGGTTGAGCTTGGTCCTGAGCAGGTGAAATAACTGGATATTGGATGGGTTTATCGACTGGGATTTCCACTAATGGTAGTATTATCAGTTGTTGTTGCGTATGACCCATAATATTGGACCTTTGAGGGTGTACTGGTAATGGGGGATATTCTTTATCCATCCTAGTAGCTGCAACAAATTCCCTCGACTGACTGAATCTAGCATGATTAGGAGGAAGACTACCTTGAAGTAATTCTGCATTTAACCTCCTTAACTCTTTCATTTCTTCTTTCTACTGTGTGAACATTTCCTCTAATTAGAGTTATTGGTCTTCTCAAAAGTAAGGGTGGAATGTAACCTGACTTTTAACCTTCTCTTTGGTATGTGCCTTTCTGGAGTACGGAAGGGCATTGCCCAAAAGAATATCTTGCCTTTGGGAAGCCCTATGGCTTCTGGTACACACACCTTCTTCATTCGTTTCTATGTTTACAACTTCTTGAATAGGATCTTCTTCATCTGATTCCCCTGAGTGAACCTCATGTTCTAGGGGATCAGTGATAACGACATTGATGACATTTATCGATGCATAACGCATTGCAGTCCTTTTGTCAGCATCTCTATGATACTGTCTTCTTCCATGTCCTTTATGAGACATTTCCCTTGGTATAGCTGATCCCTCATGAACTTCTTGATGAACCATAATTTGGATGGAATCTCTTGGTAATTCATCTCTACGTTCCTCTTGTGGTTTCTTCCCTAATCAAGAGAAGACTATGTTTCGCTGAGGAAGAGATTGAGGATTTGAAAAAAGCCCCCAGTCGGGTGGACTGGGACAATTCCTGTTTTTCCTTCTCAACTCCTCAAATCCTATCTATTGATACCTAGGGTTGGATTAAAAGAGTCCCAAGTCTGGAAAGATGAGGTGGCTCTTGAGCCACTACATCGGAAAATTTCTTAAAATCTCTCCTGATTGTGCAGACATCAGTCTAGAAATTGGTTGGATGCATTAACCTACATCCACTCAAATCACCTCGCTCATATGACCGTTGGATTATTTCTGACACTTCTACCACCTGATGATGTGCATGCTCTGAATGAGAAGCATGTTCGATATTCTCATTTCCTTGATGCAAGAGTAATTCAAAAACGTGTTATTTATATGCCTGATTTTGGGAAGAACTAGTTGAGGCATGTTCTTGGGAAAGCCTTTGATTACACACAAAACTAGGTATTTGTGTCCATCCATTGGAAAATAACATTGCATGAGACCACTTTTTGCGGGCTTTGTTGACTGGAGAGTACAGTGAAATTCAATGCTCTATGAACACCCCATCCCCTGATATGAATACCAGATGGGGCATTAGAAATTAACTAGCGCAACCTTTTTAACATGCCAAGGAATGAACGTTGAAGGGATTTCTTCTTCTTTTCAATCTTTGGATGACATGAAATTGAGAGAGATGCCAAATCAATTTGGCGTTGTAACCCTTCTATTATATTAACATGATTTTCATATTCATCATAAGATAATATTTTCACTTTTAAGTGACAAAGAGTTGTCCACATGTTGAGACGAATATCATGAATAAAATCTTCCGTCAACATTTTTGGAATATCATACTGAGAGTCAGCCAAAGGCCAAAACATGACTGGTACTTCACCTTTCTCATGTTGTTGTCTCATATTCAGCACTTCCTCTTTATCATTCGATGAAGATTCTTCTACCTGATTAGTCCAAAGTTTGTGCTTCTTTGTTGCTTCACCAGATTCAACAAGATTTGTAGAGAATTCATTTATCAAATTAGAAGATGAATGACCCAGGAATGGTTCGGAGAATGACCTACACCTCGGGAAATATTTTTATTGAGAAAGTATTTCACTTGCTAGAAGTAAAGCATCAGACATGACCGGCTTCATGTTTGCAAGTACCTCAAGATAAGAGGGTTTTCTCATTACTACATTTTCTTTTAAAGAATTTTCTAGGCAATGCGAATTACTACTGTGGAGAGGACATTCACAGCTAAATTCATCATCATCATGGGAATAAACACCATGGTAGGTTACAGAAAAAGATGAAACATCATGCTCCTTGATCTTCTTGCCATGTAGAGGGTTATCATGGCTCTCATCTGAATATTATTCTTCGAGATCGACCGAACTGTCATGAAGCAAGTATTCATGAGAAAATGTCTGATGAAGACCATCAGATTTGTTGTTGTTACTTCTGAAATCTGTAAACGAGAGATTATAATCATGAGTTTCAACAGACAATTGACTGAGTGCATCAAGAACTCCATCATCAAGCAAGGCCTTATTGTAAATTGGCTCTTGATTTCTCAACTGTGCTAGATGGGTCTTTTTCTTATATGCCTTATTAATCACTTTGGAAACCAATTGTTGATGAAAGTGGTTATTATGGGTAGGTGTATGTGCCTGCTCAAGAGAAATGGTCAGGTTAGGCTGATTATCTCCATACAAATTGGGTGTACGTGCCTGACTTGATTGTCCATATGACATGGGGGAGTATGCCCCATGACCCTCCTAGACTGGAACAAAGGTTCATATCTACACTGGGGTAACATGTTGATGAGTCGCTCCACTGATAAGGACATATTTATATTTCTTTCCCTGTGATGTCGCTGAAGTTGTTATAATATTCTGACAGGTATCCAAAATATGGGTAGGGATTTGCTTCTCCTCTTTCACCATTGTCAGAATGTGTTTGGTGACGTCAGCTACCAGAATGGGAATATAATTACATTCCATGTCTGGAGTAGGTGTATATGCCTACTCCTATCCTCCTTTTCTTGTCAACTAATTCTAACAGTACCTATTCATAGGGGCAGAGAGTTGAGTCTGCTCCAAATTTGTCATCGGAGCTTTCCAACTGACTTCTCCGGGTGATAACAAACAAGATTGTTGGAAGGCTTGATGAAAATTGGCAGGTGTATGTGCATGCTGTGTATTATTAATCAAGTATGGTTGATGAATTTCCTTCAATATTGGAAGACGAGATTTCTGACAAAATTGGTGATTGTAAACAGGTGTATGTTCCTTCTTATCAGTTGCCACCATATTAGATTGACGAGCTTCTTTGGATGCAGTCAGAAGAGCCTTTTGACTGGCTGATGAATTATAAATAGGTGTATGTGCCTCCCTATAGTACTCCACTGAAATTTCCTTGCGGGATTGGCGTGTTACTTCCAGACAAGTCTGCTGGGTAGTAACATCAAGACAGATTGGTGTATATACCCGCTCTTTGTTTGCCATCAAGTTGGCTTTATGGACTTCTTCAGAGGGGGAAGAAGTAATAACCTTCTCCCTTTTGACCGGATTTCACCTCTTACGGTTCTTCTAGAATGTTCGGGTCTAAGGAACCTGAGATGAACCCCTAAAGGTGATACCCTCATCATGTTGAGGGTGCACTACCGCATGAGTATGGCAGCGATTGTTGATGGGATCCCTCGGAAAGGACTCATGTCTTCTTGAATTGAGGCCTTGGGTGACCTCTTCATTTACCACCCTATAATATGGGAGAGACTATTTTTTGAAATCCAAGGATAATGACACGAAACGATTGGAGACAGTGGTTGGAACCACCTGCTTCTTGACCACTGGTCGTCTCTGTCCGGACAACCAGGGTGAGTTGTTAACTTGGAGGGCTTGTCAAGCGGCCTCCAGAGTCGGGATGGTACTGTGTTGACGGTAATCCCTCACCAATGCATTTGAGACCCAGTGTTGCATACAATGAGTAGGTGATGTAGTCCATAGAGCAGACGAGGATCCAATAGGAGTAGCGGCCAAAGCATTCACCGGTGTGAATTTTAAAGAAGCCATTTCTGTAATGCAGATAAATCTTGGAAAACAGTTTTTGTTTGATATAACAGACATAATCAAGATAAGTTTGTCCAGAATAAATCTTTTGGATGAGCACATATGTTATTGATTTCTTTGCTGGCCCTCACATTAAGTTAAATAAGGGCCTAGAAAATAATTAAAACATCATTTAACTTGGTTAAGGATTCGTGTCGGGTTCACCATTTTTTGTTTCTTCTAGAAATGGGGATGACCTTATTTGTTTAAGGTTCAAACTTTCCAATTAGTTTCTAACGGGTTTATTCATAGAACCAGAAACATTCAATGATTCTATATCCATTTGGACCTACCTTCCAAATCTAGGTTCTCATTAGTTGTGGACTAATGAGGCTTAATAATTTTCATTGGTCAAGAGGATGGGAGGTCAGGATCATCACACCTTTTTTAGGGGAATTATTACCTGCTCTGGGAATCTCTTACATATTTAAGTTATGTTCATGAATCCTTATTAATTCACCAAGTATGAAAATGGGGTTTCCTTTATATTTGAAAATCAATGATTGATATATATGATATTAAGAGAATCTTTTATATGTATTTGAGGTTCTTTATCGATAAAGAATCATCCATATTTATTAGATATTCTTGGTCAATGGTATCCTTTAACACATTATATAAAAATATCTTGGTCATTATGATAACTATACCGGTTTTAATGCCACTCAGTGGGGCACTTGAAGTTTATTGTCGTTCAGAAAGACAGGGATTATTTCAGAGTTGGGATCGTACCCATAGATGGGCTACCTACATATCCTTATTAAAAAGAAAGGAATCAGAACCCAAGTAGTTTGATTTGATGTATATAGTTTGACGTCACATGGGACAGAAAAAATTAATGAAATATGGGCTTAAACCTTTGAAAGGATTCCTACGTACACTACTTTAAAGGCATAGCTCAAAGTCCACATAGTTCGGGTATTGAAGTATGAGGTTTATGCATGATTAATGACCAAAAGAGAGATGACATAATTACTTTTACTCTCTAATCCCACATGATTCATACTCGGTGTGAGAAATAAGAGGTATCAGTAAATCAGACGATTGTGCCAGGAAATATGCAGTCATACGAAATGATGTGGGGATTACGTATGTATAACGGCCCAAGTAAATGAATATTAGGACTTAGTTCAGGAAAGAATCCCAAGATAAGGTTCCATAAAGGTATTTGTTCTTTATGGAGATTTGGAATTTTAACTCGGGGCTTACTCCTAAGGAGGAATCCCAAATCAAAGGGGACTTATAACTTGGGGCTAACTCCTAAGGAGGATGCCCAGATTATGGAACTTGGGGATTACTCCTAAGGAGGATTCCCATGAACATGGAACTTGGGGTTTACTCCTAAAGAGCATGCACAAGTTAAGGGAAATTATGACTAGGGATTACTTCTGAAAAGGAGGCCCAGGTTAAGGGGTATTGAGACTTGGGGCTTATGCCAGAGAAGGAGGCCCAGGTTAAGCGGACTTGAGACTTGGGGCTTACTCCTGAGAAGGAGGCCCAGGTTAAGGGGACTTGAGACTTGGGGCGTACTCCTAAGAAGGAGGCCCAGGTTAAGGGGACTTGAGACTTGGGGACTAATCCTAAGAAGGAGGCCCAGGTTAAGGGGGCTTGAGACTTCGGGCTTACAACTGAGAAGTAGGCCCAGGTTAAGGGGACATGAGACTTGGGGCTTACTCTTGAGAAGGAGTCCCAAATCAAAATAACTTCTCAGAATTATTTTCAGATAAGGAATCCAACAAAGGATCCATTCCACAAATGGCTTTGAAGAGGCTTTTGATGGCTATATTTGAAGAGGAAAGGTGGATCTGAGGAAAGGAAGTGACTAGGAAGGAGGCACACAAGTTTTTTTATGGCGCGCAAGTCCTGATTGTGCAAGTATACTTGCGTGACGTGAGTCAACTTGGGCGACGAAGAATCGATGCAGTGATACTTGGACGACTTTGAATTGGAGCCCTTAGTACCATCCCTAGAGGCTTTCAAATGTGTGGCGTGCAAGTTTCCTTGAGAGGGAAAGGTGGCGCATAAGTTTCTTCACTTCCCTTAAGGGTTGGACACTTAGGCACACAAGTATTGATGAGTTCTAATACATAGGCCTTATTCTTCCTCTTGACAGCTTCCATTATAGGTAAAGAATTACCTTATTAGTGTTCGTAAGACTTCAGACAGAGACTTGGGAAACCCGAGCTTGAATCTGAGTTTTGGATTTTTCGTCCTTCAAATGGGGGGCCCACAATGGGTATTTATAGGCCACCTAAGGCTTGGGTGAAATTTCACTTAGGGAACGCAACTGACTTGCGTGCCCAAGGCTGTCGCGCAGGTATACCTACGTGCCTTAATGAATTTGTGAAATTCTTGATGTTCTTCCCCTTTTTTTCTTGAGGTTCTTCCCTTAGTCAATCTTTGGACTCTTTGATGGAACTGAGCATCAATAGGGTTTTTAGTGATTTTGTGGCTTTTATGGTTTTTAGTGGTTTAATGAGATTTTTTGGGTTTTTTATGTTTATTTCTGTTTATAATGTTTTTATAGTTATTTAATGTTTTTAAGAGTTTGACATATTTATATATATTTTAAGTGATTTTTTATTGTTTTTATGAGGTTTTATGGGTTTTTATGAATTCTAGAGGTTTTATGGTTTTTAGTGACTTTTTAGTGGTTTTTAGTGTTTAGAGTTTTGTAGGTTTTTATGGTTTTCCCATATTTTTAGGATTTTAATTTTTTGTTAGGATTTTTCAAGGTTTTTATGATTTTTTACCTTTTTATGGATTTTTAGTATTTTTTGAATTTTTATGGTTTTTAGGGTTTTTAGTGATTTTGATGGGTCTCAAAAAAATTTGTTTTTCTAGTGTTTTTAGGTTTTTATAGGTTTTAATTGATTTTAGGATTTTATGGTTTTATTAGGTGTTTTCATGGCTTTTAGTATTTCTTATGTTTTAGGGGATTTTTAGAGATTTGATTATTTTTATGGGTTTTTTTGTATTTTGGAATTTTGATGTGTTTAGGGTTTTTAAGGTTTTTTTGGGTTTTTGGTGTTTTACGGGTTTTTTTATTTTTTGGGGTTTTAATGGTTTTTTAAAGTTTTTAACATTTTTAGGAGTTTAATGTTTTGTTAGAGATTTTATTGGTTTTAGTGTTTTATGGTATTTTGGGGGGTTTAATGATTTTAAAAGTGTTTTATGGTTTTTATGGATTTTATGGATTTTATTGTTTTTTAGGTTTTTTAGGGTTATTATGTTTTTTTAGTTTTTTAATGTTTTCGTAGATTTTTTCAGGGTTTTTATGGTTTTTATGTATTTAGGGGTTTTTAGGTATTTATTAGGAATTTTACGGTTTTTAGGGATTTTATGGATTTTTCATGGGTTTAATGTTTTTTTAGGGTTTTTATGGTTTTTTGTTTTTTTATATTTTTAGGGATTTTACTTGTTTTTAGGTTTTAAACTATGTCATAGGGTTCTTAGGATTTTTTAGGTATTTAGGGATTTTTAAAGATTTTTGTGGGTTTTTTAGAATTTAGGGATTTTTAGTTATTTTATGGTTTTTAGGGTTTGACATGGTTTGACATGGTTTTTATAAATTTTTTTGGTTTTTTATTATTTTTATAGTCCTTAAAATTTTATGTTATTTTAAGGTTTTTATATTTTTAGCGGGTTTTGGGGGTTTTTGTGGTTGTTAGGGGTTTTTTGGTTTTTCAGGGGATTTATGTGTTTTTATGTTTTTAAGAATTTCTTTGGGTTTTTTAGGGGTTTAGGGTTTTTTATGATTTTAGGTATTCTTAGGGATTTTTTATGATATTTATCAGTTTTTAGGATTTTTATGGATTTTGAGCAGTTTAAGGGTTTTTAAGAAGTTTTTTGGGTTTTTTAGGTTTTTAGGGGTTTTAAGTGTTTTTAGGTTTTTAATTTTTTTCTTGGGGTTTTCATGGTTTTTAGAGTTTTTAACCCTTTTGGGATTTTTTTGGTATTCTTTAGGTTTTTTTTGTTTTTATTTTTTTTAGATATTTTTATGTTATTTATGGTTTTATTTGTTTTATAGGCTTTTAGTGTTTTTTAGTTTTAATGGGTTTTAATGTTTTTTAGTGGTTTTAATGATTTTTTAATGTTTAAAGGGTTTTTAGAGTATTTAGTGAGTATTTAGTGTATTTAGTGTACTTGTGGGGTTTTTACAGTTTTTAGGGGTTTTATGGGTTATGAGTTTTTTTACAGTTTTTGGGGTATTTTACAATTTTTTTGGGTTTTTAGCATTTTTAGGTTTTTTGGGGTCTTATATATTCTTTAGGTTTTTACGTTTTTCAAATGTATTTTTAGGGTATTTACATATTTTTACTTTTTTAGAGATTTTTAGAATTTTTATGGTTTTTTAGTTTTTTTGGGATTTTGAAGGTTTTATAGTTTTTAAGGTTTTTAGAGTTTTTTTGTGTTTTTAAATTTTTTATATTTTAATGGTTTTAATTGTTTTGTGGTTTTTAATATTTTACTAGGGTTTTTTCAGGGTTCTTAGGGTTTTTACGCTTTTAGGTAATTTAGGGATTTTTTAAAATTTTATGTTTCTTTTGGTTTTTTAGGGTTTTTGATGGATTTTAGAGTGTTTTGGGGTTTTTATGGTTTTCATAGTTTTTAATGGTTTTTTGGGTTTTTTAGGGTTTTTAGAGTTTTTTTAACATTTTTCGTGGTTTAAATATATTTTAGTTTTTTAGTGGGGTTTTAGGGATTTTATGTGTTTTTTAGGGTTTTATGATTTTTAGCAGATTTATGGTTTTTAGGGGTTTTCTAGGGTTTTTATTACTTCTTCAATTTTTAGGGGTTATAAGTGTTTTTATTTTTTTAATTTCTTATAATGGGTTTTCATGGGTTTTAGGTTTTTTTATGTATTGAGTTATTTTTATGTATTGTTCTGGTTTTTATGATTTTTCATGGTTTTTAGAGATTTTGAGGGGTTTTAGAGATTTGTAGGGCATTTATAGTTTTTAAGGATTTTATCATTTTCAGGTTTTTTATGGGTTTTAAGTGTTTTTAGGTTTTTATGGTTTTCAAATTGTTCTAAAGGTTTTTATAGTTTTTTTCATTTTTAGTCATTTTTAGACCTTTTTTGGGATTTTTACGTTTTTAGGTTTTTTATAGAATTTGAGGTTTTTTAGGGTATTAGGGGTTTTTTTGGTTTTTTGGGATTTTATAGATTTTTTCAGTTCTTTAGGGTTTTATGTATTTTTAGAATTTTGTAATGTTTTTTGGTGTTTTTTATTTTTAAGGTATTAGTGGGTTTAATGGGTTTTAGGAAAAGGAAGGCTCGAGACCAGGCAGGCCTGGTCCCCCAAAATTAAACAAAAAGAAAAGGACAAGAAGAGTGCTACAAGGGGGGATAACATAACTGGGTGTGCACCTTACCCTTCAAGTCAAAGTCGACGAACAAGGAGCGGGGAGGCGTGGCGACAAAGGACCACAGCGAGCACTGCTCCACAATGGCCTGCTTGGAGAGAGTATCTGCAACCGCATTTGCCTCCCGGTAGGAAAGTGTCATAGTGAGATTTAGCCTTTGGCACATGGAGAGGTAGTCCATCCACGGGGTGAGGAGCCTCTAGGGGATGCACCTAGATCTGTTTTTAAGAGCGCTCATAGTATGCATGGAATCAGACTCAAGCAACAGGAAGCTCCACCCAAACCTAACAGCATACTCAATCACCTTTATCATGGCCCACAATTCTGCCTCAAGGGAACACACATCACCAATAAAGTTCTGGAAGCATCCTCTGACAAAGCCCCAATAGGTGCGGAAAACTCCACCACATCTAATAGGGCCTAGCGCACCAAGGTCCACACCATCCATATTGAACTTAACCCAGGAGGGGAGTGGAGGGATCCATCAAATAGACTTGTGAACCATGGGTTTTTTTTGCCCTATCAAAGACACCAAGAAACAGAAGGATGACCAGCTTGCGAACATCATTCTCCATATGGCATGTCTAAATACAAGAAACTGCATAAACAGCTTTGTGGATCACCACAACACCACCATTAATGGAAAGTCGTTTCTTATTGAAGGAAATAGCTTTCTGATTGGTCCAGATAAAAGATATGGGGGCTATAACCGCGGACAGCAGAAGGTTGCGTACCCACTCAATATAATCCCAGTTAGGCAGGTCTGCCATGAGCTCAAAAAGAGGCCTATCCAGGCCAGCTGGGAGCCCAAAAATCTACCGCAACTAGCCCCAGAGTTCAGCACTGAATCGTCATTCGAGGAAGCTGTGCTGATCATTTTATTCCACACCAAGGCATAGAATACAAATAGATTCAAGTCGGTGTCTGGCTCTCTACAAATGGTTCTGCATGGGCAGCCGATTCTTACAGATTTTCCAGAGAAGGAGATGGATGGCAGGAGGAATGAAATTCCTCTTGAATTTGGAGAGCCAAATTGGGGGAGGGGATCCCCTGGAGCAATTGTACCAATAATACTCCTTGGCAGTAAGTCTCCAAACTAGGTTGGGTTTCTAGATCAAGATATCAGAGTGGAAGAAGGCATAGCACTGGATTTGGAGTGAGGCTTTAGTTGGGAGGAGAGCTTCAAACTGTTCTAGCCTCGGGATGAACTTCGCAATAGACAGGATCTTAAGGACAGGAGTAGGAGTAATGTGATCCTGCAAGGGACTATCAAGCCAATGTGTAGACCAGGCATTCAATTCCGAGTGTTTTGAAACAATCTATTTAGAGTGAGAGACAATGGCCTTGTATGAGTCATGAATTTCAGGCCATACAGAAGAAGGGAAGTATCCTGCATAATCATCACAAAGTGTGAGCACAAATATTTCTTGAGTGAAACCCAAGCCCCTATCCATAGGACATAGCATCCCCCATGTAAATTTAGGAAGGAGAGAATCATTATAACATCTTAGGTCTTTGACGCCAAGCCCTCCCAGATCAATTGGTTTAGTTCAGTCCTTCCAGGACACTATAACCAATTTTCTTTGATTTATACAGCCTGCCCAGGAAAATTCCTGATATTTTATTGCAGGTCCTTGATGAGATTAACTATTCATCTGTAGATGGAGAATGCATAAGTGAACATTGAGGTAATCACTGATTTGATAAGGCAGACCCTTATGGCTTGTGAGAGTGATTCCCCTTTCTACTTTTCCAGTTGTTGAGTGATTTTGGAGGCAATGTTCTCAAGGTAACATTGTTTGACACATCCCCAAAAAAAAGGAACGCCCAGGTAGTCAAAAGGTAGGGACCCTATCTTGACACCAAGGGACTTGGCAATCGACATCTGATGGGACCGTGGGATCCCCTCCCCAAAGATGATCAAAGACTTGTCCCAACTAATGGATTTCCCTACCACATAGTCATAAATCCGGAATATCATTCGGATGGATTCCATGGTCCATTTGTCAGCTTTCCCAAACAGGAGGATATCATCAGCATACAATAGATGGGACGGCATGTGAAGATCCCTCCCTGCCCGAATAGGATTGAAGAGACTATCCTGGAAATGGTCAATGAGGCACCTACTCATGTAATCTTATGCAATTGCGAAGAGGATTCCTGAGAGCGGGTCACCCTGTCTGACCCCACGATAATAGAGGAAGAACCCATCTGGGGGACCATTTAAAAGAACATAGACCCAGAATCTGCATAGAATAGACATAATGATCCTGATAAAGTTACTCAAGAATCCATACTTGGACAGGACCAGGGAGATAAAGCTCCACTTAATGGTGTCAAAAGACTTGGAGATGTCAGTCTTAAGCACAATGTTTCCCTGTGTGGACTGCTTCCTCATAATTTTGATGCTCTTTGAGACCGTGAAAACATATTCATGGATGTTCCTCCCTTGGATGAACCCAAACTGATTAAGGGTGAGAATATCCCCCACAAACTTCCCAATTCACATGACCAAAATCTTAATTTAAATTTTAGGGACAGTTTTTCCAATGACCACTGGTTGAAAGTCATCAATGTCAATGGCATTGTGACTTTTGGGAATCATGGCAATGAAATTAGAGTTGACCCCATGTGGGAAAACATTAGAGAGAAAGAATTTCTTAACAGCACTGGTGATGCCCTCATGCACGATATCCCAGTAAGACATGAAGAATTTGTTGGTGAAACCATTCGGTCCTGCTGTGCTATCAATGTTCAGATAGAAAAAGTTATCCCTAACTTCCTCCACAAGGGGGAGGATCGTTAGAGCTCGGTTCTGTTTCTCATCAACTCGTAGAAGGATGGAGTCCATCAAGGGTAGATTATACTCCCCGCCATCATCCAAGTAAATCCATTGAAAGTGGTTTACAATAACGGTAGAAATATCATCCTTCGAGGTGAAGGTGGAGCCCGAGATATGGACAACCTTTAGACACTTTTTGGATTTTTTCTCCCTGTACAAACGATGGAAATATTTTGAATCGCGATCTCCATCCTTGAGCCATATAACATTGAACTGATTCTTGTCCAACTTTTCTTTGAGATCCAGAAGATCATCAAGCTTGGAATGGAGCTACAGATCCTCTCAAGAGGGAAGGGGTAGGAGTTGGTCAGCTTCTTTGTGGGAGGCAAGTTGATGCTCAGCAGCATGGATGTCGTCTTCCAGACTAGAGAAACAGCCCCTGCTCAATTCTTTGAGAAAGGATTTTATTTTTTTGAGCCTTAAGACCAAACTATGGTAATGAATTCCCCAAAGGTCTTCATTCCAGCCGCTAATGAAAATTTCCCTACATCCAAGAACTGTAAGCCAGGCAATATAGAACTTAAAATAAAATGGTGATGAACTTGAAGTTCCTATGGAGAAATCTGAAATCAATGGATTGTGATCTGAATGGAACTTGGGGAGGGTAAATCTTGAGAAATCAAAGGGCAGGATCGCATCATTTATCCTGTACAAACATCTGTACAACTTGCTTTTCTACCTTCCATTCATAGTGAGACACCCCCAAGTGAAGGAGGCTCCAGAAACAGGGACTTCTGTGAGATCACAAGCATCATGGAAAAAGGAGAAGTTCTCAACAGCCAAGCGAGAGATGTTTGATCCAATCCTCTCACCCGGATGCAGAACAATGTTGAAGTCCCCAATCAAAATCCATCAATTCTCAATGAGCCCATAAAGAGTATTCAGTGTTTCCCATAAATTATGTCTCCTCAAATAGGATCAAGAGGCATACACAAAGGACAAAGATAGGGGAGGAGTTTCACATGACAGACAAGGTGATGACTTGGGGACACACCTCCACAGATGTCAACTGAATGTCATCATGCTTAAGCACCCATAGGGTGTCGAGACCATTCCCATTAGCGGTCTTGGAAAAATAGGAGTAACCAAGGTTTCCCCAGTTGAAACCCGTCTACTTATCAAATTGGATCATTGGCTCAGCAATACCAAGAACCATAGGCCTTTGGAAAGTAAGGAAATTCCTAAGGGATGAGGCAGTGGGAGGATTCCCAATCCCCTGGCAGTTCCAGAAGAGGATCTGCATCAGATTAAGAAGAAGTATCCCCATTCACAGGGCTATTATTTGCATTCAAGGTCATATCCTTCTCCTTTGCCTTTTTCCCGTTCTTCTTGGGCCTGCCCACAGGGTTCTTCTTAGTGGAAGGATCAGCTTTTACAAACTGGTATTTGAGTCCCAGGTCAACGGGAGGTTGAGAACCAACCTCATGTGGTGAGTTCTTGTCAACCAGCTTGGAGGACCCTTCTTCCTCCTTATCATTCTGTTATTCAGCCTCATCATCCTAAAAGCTACCACTGAGAGGGGTGAACCTATTCATGGGGAAGAGTGCCACTGGGGAGGCACTTTTAACTATGTCTCATTATTCTGCCTTGCTGGAGGACATGGACATGAAGGACTCACCACACAGTGATGGAAAGTCCAGGGGTGTGAAGTCCTTCTCAGGGCTATATTGGATAGGGGGCCTTGTGGTTTCAAGGCAAGCCAACCCATCATCCACCTCCTGTATGGGAGGGGATGGTCCCTGGTAGTTGGAAATACTTGCCAGAATAGAATGATCAGGGAGCAGAGAAGGCTGGCCGAGCTCAACCATGATTACCCGACTAGTAGTAGGCTCTAAGGATTGGCTAGGCTCAACCATGGTTGTATATAGACCGGGAGTGACAACAGTAGAGTCTGAGACAGCCAGCCGTTCATCTGGGGGGTTAGACCTAGTAGAAACTCCCTCTAAGTGGAAGGTCCTATCTTGGAAAAGAGTGTAATCGACCTCCAGTGCCCTCCTTGGTGAAGGCATCTCCGTAGGACAAAAAACTACCTCAGTACTGTGCTGGAAGGGAGCAAGTGCTTAGCAAGGGGCCTTCACCCCCACTCCAGCACCCAGTTTCCTATTGCACAACTCAGTAGTGTGCCCTTTATGATTGCACTTGGAACACACTTTCAGACATTGGCAGTCAGAGATGAGATGCCCAAATACGTAACAATGAAAGAAAAACCAGGGTTTGTGCTTGTATTGGATCTCCATCATGAATTTGTCTTCATCAGTGTTGAGCACCACTTCTTCGATCAGTGTGAAGGCCAAGTCAACTTCCACAAGGACACGGGAATAGTGCCTATTCTTTGGATTTTCAGTCTCCTTGTCAATGCATATAGGAAAACCCACCGAGGAGGAAATGCCTCATAGGATCAGAGGGTTACAATAAAGCCAGATAAGATTACAAATGCAAATCCATACCTGTACAGAGGTGTTCTTGACATTCAGTGGATCGAAATTCCGATCCCACTCTTGGATCCTTAGAAGATTGGGCTTCAAGTTAAGGGAGTCTATTCTCCAAGCTCATCTCTTGAATTCATCCGATGATAAGACAATATGAAAGTACCCTCGCCCCATGGCAGTCATTTGCCACTCTAAAAGCCCCAAATCTCCCTAATCCGATTGGTGAGATCATAGAACTTCCAGAGTCTCTCACCCTTGGGGGTCAACACCCGAGCAATAATGGAGAAATGACATAAGTTTCGTCTTTCCTCCAATGCCTCTCGATTTGTCGAGACATGAGCCACTCCCCCTTTCTGAATGACTCGACCAGGGGAGGGGAATCAAAATCAGAGAAGGAAAGTGAGATCACAGATTTCACCACCTCCTCAAAATTAATCTTCAGTCTCGAGGACTTCGGTGCACTTCCAATCACTCCAAATCCAGAGGACGTTCGATTACATAGTTGGAAGAGCTCATTATGGCTGCAGAACTCTAGAAAAGCCGGAGCAGGTTCCACCTTGCCGGCTGGGGGCAGGACTTTCAAAGGCCAGATGGGATCTCCAACACCGTCAGGTACCCTTCCTTGATCCATCTTCTTTTCATAGGGGTTTTAGGGGTTTTAAGGTCTTTTAGGGTCTTTTATCATTTTATTTTATGTTTCATGAGGTTTTAAGTGTTTTTAGTTTTATAGTTTTCTTATGGTTTTTTTTGTTTTTTAGGTTTTTAAATGTTTTAAAGATTTTTTGGGCGTTTTTAGGATTTTTATGGTTTTTAGGGTATTCGGGATTTTGAGGGGTTTTAGGGGTTTTTAGGGGTTTTTAGTGTTTTATGGTTTTTTTTGTTTTTATCATTTTTTGGAGTTTTTAGGTGTGTTATGTTTTTAATGTTTTTTAGGTTTTCTTAGGGGTTTTTAGAGTTTTTAGTGGTTTTCCATTATTTAGGTTTTTAGGGATTATTTTGGATATTTATGTTTTCTAGGCATTTTAAGGATTTTGATGGTTTTTACGGTTTTATTGTTTTATTGTTTTATTATTTAGGGGTTTTTTTAATGTTTTAGGGTTTTGTGGTTTTATAGAGTTTTTTTAACATTATAGGGTTTTAATTAGGTTTTAGTGTTTTTAATTGGTTTTTAGGGTTTTATGGGTTTTTAGGATTTTTTATGTTTTTATGGGTTTTATGGTTTTTAGGGGTTTAGGGGTTTTAAGGTATTTTTTTTATTTTTAGAGTTTTTTAGGTTTTTTAGGATTTTTAATTGTTTTTAATATTTATAATGTTTTCTTAGGTTTTTTTGGGTTTTAGATTTTTTACATTTTTATGGATTTTTAGGTATTTTTTAGGTTTTTTATTATTTTTAGGGTTTTTTGGATTTTTAATGGGCTTTAGGGGTTTTATAGTCTTTAGGGGTTAATAAGTTTTTTAGGGGTTTTAAGAGTTTATATGTTTTTAAATATTTCTTAGTGTTTTTCAGGGATTTTACATTTTCTTATGTTTTAAGGGATTTGAAGGGATTTTTTAGGATTCTGATGGGTTTTTTTGGTTTTTAGGGATTTTGAGGGGTTTGAGGTTTTTGGGGATCTTAGGGTATTCCAGAGTTTTTTCATTTTTGGGTTTCTTTTGAGTATTTTAGGTTTTTAAGGTTTTTTAGAGTTTTACAACGTTTTAAGGGGTTGAATTGGTTTTTATAGTTTTTAGAGGTTGTTATTATTTTTAGGAGTTTATTTTTGGTTTTTAAGGCTTTCGTTGATTTTTTTTTGGTTTTTAGGGGGTTTTTGGGTGTTTGGATTTTTTAAGGTTTTTTAGGGGTTTTAATTTTTTTCATATTTTTATGGTTTTCCTAGGGGTTTTTTAGGGTTTTTTACATTATTTAGATTTTTGGAAATTTTATAGGATTTTAATGGTTTTTGGGGGTTTTAAGGATTTTTAGGGTTTTAGTGTTTTTTATGGTTTTTGGCTTTTTAGTATTGTTTGTGTTTTTTAGGTTTTTAAGGGGGTGTTGGTGTTTTTATGTTTTTAAGGTGTTTAAAGGGGTCTTCTATTTTTTTAGTTATTTTTAGATCTTTTATATTATTTTTATTGTTTTTAGGGGTTTTATGGGCTTTAGGATATTTTTAGTTTTTTTTATTTTAATGTTTTTAGATTTTTTTAAATTTTTAGGGGGTGAGATGGGTTTTTTAGTTTCTATAGGGTTTTTATTGATTTTATGGGTTTTATGATTTTTTAATGTTTTAGGTCGATTTTTATGATTTTTAGGGGTTTTTATGGTCTTTTAGGGTTTTTAGCATTTTGTTGGGTTTGTAAGGGTTTTAAGTGTTTTTAGGTTTTTAAGGTTTTATTAGGGGTAATTATAAATTTTAGTGTTTTTCAAATATGTAGGGATTTCCAGTTATTATTTATTGGTTTTATGATTTTTTAGGGGTTTTCGTGATTTTTATGTTTTTAGGGGTTTTTGGGTTTTTGGGGTTTTTTTTGTGTTTTTAGTGTTTTTTAGGTTTTTGAGGGGTTTAATGTGTTTTTAGTTTATTAAATTTTTCTTATGTTTTTTCAAGGTTTTAGGTTTTTTTGTGTTTTTTGGGATTTTTGGGATTTTAGAGATTTTTAGGGTTTTGGTGTTTTTTAGGTTTTTGGGGGGTTTTAAGTGTTTTTATGTTTTTAAGGTTTTATTATGGATTTTCAAGGTCTTTTAGGTTTTTTATATTTTTAGGGATTTTTAGTGATTTTTTTTGTAATTTTATGAGATTTAGGGTCTTTGGGTTTTTTTGGGTTTTAAGGATTTTCGATTTTTTAACATTTTTTAGATTTAAAGGGTTTTTAGAGTTTTTATTAGTTTTTATGGTTTTTATGTTTTTTATATTTTTTGTGTCTTTAATGATTTTAAGGGTCTTATGATTTTATTGGTTTTTATGGGTTTTAGGGTCTTTTAGGGTTATTAGCAGTTTTCAGGGTTTTTTAGGGATTTATCTATTTTTAGGTATTTAAGTTTATCTTAGGGTTTTTTAGGGGTTTAGGGATTTTTTACTTTTATTGGGATTTTAAGGTACTATTTAGGGATTTTATTATTTTTACGTTTTTATGGGTTTTTAGGGGTTTATAAGTTCTAGGGGTTTAGCTTTTTTAATGGTTTTAGGGGTTTTTTTGGCATTTTTTAGGGTTTTTAGTGGTTTTATGTGTTTTTAGGTTTTAAAGGTTTTCTTAATGATTTTCAGGGGTTTCAGGTTTTTTTTATTTTTAGGGATTTTAGATATTTTTAAGGGTTTTATGAACTTTAGGGTTTTTAGGGACTTTAAAAGGGATTTTTGGTTTTTCCTTTTTTTTGGTTTGGGGGGGGGGTTAGGATTAAATGTTTTTTATATTTATTAATGTTTTATGGGTTTAAATTATTTTTAGAGTTTTTAGTGGTTTTTTAGGGTTTTATTAGGATTTACGGTTTTTAATGTATTTAGAGGTTTTTATGGTATTAGTGGTTTTAGGGTTTTAGGATCTTTATAGATTTTTTAAGGGTTTTAGTGTTTTTAGGTATTTTGGGGGTTTTAATTTTTTTAGGTTTTTATAGTTTTCAGAGGGGTTTTCAAGGTTTTTAGGGTTTTTTAACTTTTTAGGATTTTTTAGGAATTTTTAGGATATATATGATTTTTAGGATTTTTTGGTATTTTTAAGGGTTTTAGGTTTTTAGGGGTTTCAGGGTGTTTAGGGTTTTTACCATTTACAGGTTTTGGGGGGGGGGGTAAGATTTTTAGGTTTTTAAGGTTTTATTAGGGGTTCTTAGGTTTTTAATGTTTTTACATTTTTATTTATTTTTACGAATTTATTTTTATTTTTATGGACTTTTAGGGTTTTTATGGATTTTGAGGGTTTTTCGCATTTTTAAGATTTCAGGGTTTTTTGGTTTTTTGGATTTTAGGGGTTCTTTTTAGTTTTTGGGGTTTTAAAGTTTATTTAGAGTTTTTAACATTTTTACAAGTTCAAAGGGTCTTTATATTTTTTATTAGTTTTTATAGTAGTTATGGGTTTTTTTGGGTTTAAAAGTCTTTAGTGGTTTTTATGGTTTTCAGGGATTTTTGTGAATTTTTGGACATTTTAGTGTTTTTAGGGTTTTTTGTTTTATAGGTTTTTAGGGGTTTTAAGTGTATTTTTATTTTTACGGTTTCTTTTTAGGTTTTCAGGTTTTTTAGGGTGTTTTATTGTTTTTAGTGTTTTTAGTGGTTTTATGTGTTTTCAAGGTCATTTATCCACCCTCAAGACAATTTGTATTATGTGGTTTCCCAGATATTCCATTTCCCCTTTTTTTCTCACACTGAGCATGACTCATGTGGTATTAGAGGTTAACAGTGGTCATAAAATCCACGTGATCGCAAACCTTATGGGAGTCCTCCTTAGGGGTAATTTCTAATCATATCCTGAACCTAAATGGGAATCTCCAATACATAATCCCCAATAATTGAACAACAAGAACTCTAATATCTATTACAACTGGGATACGTAGGTGTTTCGCCTCCTAGGTGGCGCGTTCTGGGTGGTGAGGAAATGGTGTAATGATAATTATCACCAATCTCTTTTTCCGAAGACATTTTCTTGTCAAATTAACCATTTCTTTTGCTTTGACCCAACCTACATCATTATCATTTAATGTAATGTTGTATTAACTTGCAGAGACTGGGTTATCCACCCATTTCATATTTCAAAAGAGATTCCATAGTCTGATGATCCCAGTAGGCAATTTCATGGGGTCAAGTATTTGTGCAATCAGTCCCCCTCAGATATAACTTCCTCAGATGGTCTCAAATAAGTTTATTCATGGATCCAAAAACACCCAACAACCCTAGTATCCATGATTCATGGACCTGCTTTCCAAAGGCAAGTGCTTGTTGGTCGATGATTCTTCTAACGACACTTAAGGACTCCATTGGTCAAGAGGATGGGAAGTCAGGATCACCGCACCCTTTTAGGAGAGGATTATTCCTTATTCTGGGACTCTCTTATAGATTTAAGTCATGTTCATATGTTCATGAATCCCTGGTTCATTCCTAAAGACTGTAACCATGGGCTACCCCTGGTTTGCAGGATCTTCATAAGCATATATAGATTTGATGCTATAGAGGTGATGTTTACATGATCCATACGATAATGTTTTCTGTATTTTATCGTCATCCAGGGCGAAAAAGGTGACTTGATGTTTGGATTGGACCCATAAGATGGGATTCCTATGTATCCTCGAGAAATAAATCAGAACCCACATACTTCAGAATAGTTGGGGTTTACACTTGAACGCTGACCATTTGGGAGGACGTGATTAGGTGAACCCTTTTGGATGGGCATCCTTTTGAGATTGGTCCTTCAGGTAGGCGTCCTACTTATCCCAGATTGATCAGGAATCAGATTTCTCATAATTCAGAATTGTGCAGATGTTGTAATTGTCTCAAACCTCTAAGACCACGTGTGTCATGATCAGTGTGAGAAACAAGAGGATGTGATAGATCCAACCAACCAGATGCTTCCTCTACTGCTGGTGAGAGAGGGAGATCCTATGGTGGAAGAGGTCAGGGAAACAGTGGGTGAGGGTGTGGAGCAATGAACCTTTCAATGTGAAATGACATTAAAGTTCATGTGACTCGGCTTCAGAATATTGGGGACTTATCGTAGTGGGAGTGCCCCAGAATTCATTCTAGGAAGGGGAGGAGTTATGTCCTCATCAAAAGGGGAAGCAAACATAACCCCTTTTACGGATTTCCATTCCTCATTAAATTGAAAAGAAGGTGATCACCCTTAATCCATAGAAAGGGGAGGGTCACGTTGGAATCCCGAGGTTGGACTCTAGGTTACCCTAGGAATGTAGACCCATAGACACCCCCGATGTTCGAACCGTTTTGGGGAGATACATCCTGACTCCTCTTACCATATATATATATAATAAAAGGGGAATGTTGATGCACCTGATGGCATGATCATACGGGTCTGGAGGATTTGGAGGAGGCTTTGGAATGATGTTGGAGGTCTAGTTCATGGAGGGACTATAGAGGAATGGACAGAAATATAGGGGGAGATTGGAACCAGAGGAAAGAATATCAAAAAACAACCCTTTCCATGTACATATTTCTTACACGGGATGGGGGAAGCTCCACATACCATAGTGGTATGTGGGAAGAGGGGTTGTCTGCGTACCAATGCGGTACACGACATGGGTATGGACCACCGCCCACCCCAGTGGTATGAGGTCCATCATGCCGCTTTGGGTTCCATCTGCGTGCTGATGCAGTATGCGATGCCGAGTTAAATCCGCATAACGATTCACTAAGCAGAACACCATTTTGATGGAGGGTTCGAGGGATTATCGTTCATGAGTAGTTCATCTGTGAGAAATATGTGATTCGTGGTTTCACCAATCAAATTTGTGGTTCTATTATTATTATTAGGTTCCCTAGTTTTATGGTTTGTGTCTAGTTGTTTCTGAGGAGAGTGTGGTTCACAATTCGGGCTTTGCTGATGATTCACAACTGAAGCCAAAATCTTCCTCGAGTTATTTCTTCCAATCTATGGGTTCTCTCCAAAAATTATTTATCCATCATCTTTCAATTACTTTTCTTCTCCCTTTTATAGAACATTAGGTAAATCGTATCTTTGGGCATGTGACACCATTTATGGAGGCCGATGAAGATATATCTTTACCTATAGAAGACACAGTCAACTGGGGTTGCAAACTCTTTAGTTCATGATCATGGTTTGTGGAACCCTGTCAGTTTTCTTTGTCTGCGAACCATTATGTTCATGAGACAGTATGCAGATGGACTTTGTGTGCAATATTCCTTTAACGACGTAGTTCTCAGTCCATCGTGTTTGATGGCCATCACTCTGTGGTCCAGTGCCTTGCAGATTATTCTCTGTATTAGGGGTTTGTGATCCATGTGGTCTGCAAACCCTTCCCGGTGATGGTACACAGGTCATTTTAAATCCATGTAAAAATTGATTTCCTTCAAGTTTCTTATGAAATTTGTAACTCAATTTGAGTCCATTCACCTTGTTAGACTTGTATGAGTAATTTATTTATTTTGAAAACTAATTGTGGGAGTATTTTCATGCCTTATAGAATTTTCAGGACCCTAAAAATGCCCCCGATCATAATGGGGTCCATTCTAAAAGAAAATATGACTATTCTGATGTAGAAGCGGTCCTAAACTGAAATGGTTCACAGTAGAATAATAGAATTTTCTTCCATTATGTTATTATGTTTTTTTTCATGTTTTTTAGTGCATGGATTTCCTCATCCTGTGATGTATATACCAAGGTTTGGGCATGTACATTGATGATGGTGGCCATGCTGGAAGAGGTTCAACCCATTAATTTGTCCCTTCCTACTCTCACCTGGATTTATGATTTGTTGGGACAAATACAGAAAGGTAGGCCCCCACATCATCTCAGTAGACCGTTTCAATTCATGTGTGAGTGGTTGGTAGAAAAATTACCTTTTTATGAATATCTTCATACTACAAAGGCTCCTCATTCTAACTTTAAACCCTCTCTTCTCTACATTTCTACTATTCGTCCTTGGACTCTAAGCATTATTGATGTGTTTGGGTTGCTGAATGATGCTTCTCGCTTCTTTTTTGCAACACATCCTAATTCGCATGGGTCGTTAAGAGGTGACATGGGTGGTTATTTAAAAGAATGTTCATATCTCATTGCGCTTAGGCGCGAGATGCTTACTGCTCATATAGATCAGGTATCCATTTGGGAGACATACCTCCATTACCGGTTTTCTAGAAAATTTGGGTGTATTTAATAGAATTCACTTCTTCAGGCTATTCGGCTAAGGGGAGAATCTCATCCTGTAATTATTCACCAATTATGGATCATGATGATTCATTAAGGTGATGCTACGGAAGTTATCATCCCTAACACAGTGAGATCCACCTTTCTGCCACTGAAGTATGCCTAACTTTGGAGGGCCTATTAACCTGATGGGGTGTTCAGAGAACCAATTTGGTGGGTGCAAAAACATTTAACCATTCCACACCCCATCATTACCCCAAAAACAATGATACCTTCTATTATGAAGAGAATGACAGCTACATCTTCTACTCATGTCCCTACAACAGCCCATACAGATTCATCATCTATTCCTACCCTTATGGTAAGAAGATGCTCGGTTCACCAAAATAAGTGTCTGAAAGGGGACTATCTCAGTGGGGAGTGATTCAAACTGCTCCCCTCCTACGGGTACTACCCATGACCTTAATGAGGATGTTCCCAGAAGAGTATCACCAAAAACCCCAGAATTCGTAGCTAGTCCTTCGCACCCGGCTCCATCGATCGAACCATCTGAGGGAAAGGAGAGTCCCCCATCTTGGGTGACCTATATTAGGTCCCTTCCTATTCATTTGATGATGAATACTACTTATAGACACAGTGTGGTGGGGTAGGATCAAGGTGATGGTGCTGCGGGAAGGCACCAGGCAGTGTGAAAAGAGGCATGGTGCCAGTTATGTGCTCTTGCCCTGAAGACACCTATGAATAATTTTGCTGATGAGACTAAAACATTTTGACGATTATTCACTAAGTAGGGTTCTAGAGGACTTTATTATCATCAATTTTACCTCCTCATCTACCAAATCATCATAGCCCAATAAGACCTTGCTTCTTTTGAGAGCAATCTTTTCCAAGTTCAATTCTTCCCATCATCAGGTGACGACCTTCCAAGATGTTTCGGAGGAATTAGATCACCTAACAGCTGAGGAGGTGAAGGATCTAGATTTATTTGTTTCTCAAAGGGAATAGTTATGGGAGTGTGAGTCCCACATAGTAAGGTTGAGGGATCAATTGGCCTCTTCACGGGCCAACTATGAATCTTTCCAAAAGAAAGGGTGGGACCTTAAAGTTGTTATGGAATAGGTGCGTCCAATAGTCAAGGCTGAAGTGGAGGAGAGATATTAAATGGAAAAAACTCTTGAAGACCTAAAACAATCACTTGCCATATTTTTGGAAAGGGATAACCAATCATTATTGTATCCCCATCTCAAATCATGATATATACCCTTCCCTTTTTCTTATACCTGGGATAGACTCTAGACTAGGGATGTTCCTCCATTTATGTTGAACTCAATAAAACCAATTTTCTTTTAAATTATTCTTCTATTACTTTTCATGTCAATTTCAATTGTTCAAAATAAATAATATAAACATTCTTTTGATTAGGAATTAATTTTAAACCATGAACAATAAACATAAAAAATCGACTCCTAATCTAATTTTTTCCTAATTCGCGGGACTCAATGAGCATAGTTCGACTATTGATGAGGTTTTATGAAACACCTCACAAACTTTTTTGTATTTTTTCATTATTACCGTAATATTTTCCTAATCCTGCTTAATATAGGCATAACGGGCATGATTAGCCTTTTTCTTAGGCCGCCCTTTGGGGGTTTTCGACCTAACAAGATTTATGTCTCTTTTAATGGATCAAAGATTTTAACGAACCGATACTCATATTTTTCCTAGAGGTGACTTCTATGAATTTTACCTCTATAAAGTATTATGGATTTTTCACTTATAGTCCACATTCCTGCCAATTAAACTCATTACTGATGTTTTAAGTCAAACAACTTTGACCAAACATAACTGGTTAGGGTCCATAATTCAAGATTGGTCAGCCAAGAATTTTCTAATATCCCTCAGACATGGATTAAGGTTTTTTCTTAAACCTAAAATTGTGAATTATGGACATGCATAAGTCTCATGAGCTATTTTAGGAATACGAAGGTAGGAAAGGACTATCTTGGGGAAGAATTTTCCTTTAATTGAAGACCTTTTTGAAGGTGACATATGCAGAGCCACTCAGGCATGATGTGCGTAGTCAAACAATGGTGTCTGTAGAAAATTGGCCTTCCATCTCTAATGGCCTGGTAGGGTTTGCAACACATTTAGTTTATTTTGATTTTGTGATCCATAGTGGGTGGTTGGTTTGACAATGGTGTCTGGAAATATTAAGGGCATTCATATCATATTTGACTGAGTATCTATTATCACACGGTTCATACTTGTGTAAGGGAGAACTGGGGAATGTTCAGTTTTGTTAGAATTTTTTTTATGTCAGGGGAATTTGAAAATTAGATGGTATGTAATCTGTTATCTAAGAGTTTTCCAAATTTGGGGGTGTGATAGGAATGAATTCCATTTGAGCATATGGAAACGGGAAAGGACTCCCCTAACAATGAATTTTCCATTGATTGATATCCTTCTTCTAGGTGATATATGAAGATCCACTAGGGCATGATGTTCATAGTCAAACAAAGGTGTCTGCATGACATTGTCCTTCCATCTCCAATGTCCTAGTGATTGGGAACTTTCTAAATATGGGATGTTTCCCTCGATAGGGGATGCACCTAAACACAAAAAATAGACATTTTAACTGAACTTATTTTGGGAAACCTAGAAATTAATGGGGGCCTTCTTCTATTGTATGAAGATCAACTTCATACATATGGATGGGGTATCTTTATAAAACTCAAAAGAGACTAGAGATGAAATGGGCCCACATGTTCTGATATATCCAAGATGTGTTTAGGGAGGAAAATTAAAACAATAACTTTGAGGGGCCTTGGTTCAAGAGGGATGGCATGGGGCTTGGAAGCCATTCGGCGTACTAAGATAGGAGAGGAATCTCCTAGGGACAAATTTTCCTTTGATTGACAGTTGTTTTGTAGATGACATATGCAGAGCCACCGGGGAATGATGTTCATATTCAAACAAAGGTGTCTGTAGGACACTGGCCTTCCATCTCAGATGGCCTTGAATGATTATGGGGATCCAAGATCTCTTCGATCAAAGAGTTTTAGGTATGGAAGGAATGTATCTAGACATATTGGAAACATTTGGGTTTCAATTTACTCATATAATTAGGTATCCCTTATGTAGATCTTTCTCACACATAGGGTGAGGCGTTCTCATATCATTGGGGTACCCTATCATTTAACATTGTATGGCTAGGACGTAGGGTTCCTTATAGGGAAGGAAACTGTAACATGCCTTTTTGGGTCGTGCTGCTTGGACCAAATTCCTAGACTATTTTTCTATAATATCCTAGTGGATCTCTCACTAAGATCCATAATCTCACATGAACTATTCTAGGTGTGGTAAATTGGGGATTACGAGGGTTCCAGGACACTACCTACGAATAGAAAAATCAACATTAAAGGGAGCTTTAGGAAAAAGTCGATGCTATGCAGTTTAACGTCATACGACAAGGATGACTTTGGCCTCACAGTTTAATGTCATGCATTGAGGACATGATTTTGTTAATTTTAGATTCATGTAAAGAGGAAGATTATGATATCATAAATTTCATTAATATCTTTGAGTTAATCAAATCAAGATGTTATGGTGTTCCTTAGATATGAGTGATGATATAAGGTTTAAACCATATTCCTGAGGGAAACTTGAATCAGGTGGGATGACATTGGGCTTGGAAGCCATTGGGCACACTTAAATAGGAGAGGAATCTCCTGAGGATGAATTTTCCTTTGATTAGTGGTCATTTTGTAGGAAACATATGCAGATCCACCTAGGAATGATGTGCATATTCAAACAAAGGTGTTCAAAGTACACTGGTCTTCCATATTAGATGGCCTTGAATGATTATGGGGATCCTAGTTTTCCAAGGGTATGGAGTTTTAAAAACAGAAAATATGTGTCTGGGAATAGAGGAAATATCCAAATTGTGATTAATCGTGAACTACTAAAACCTACACATAGCTCTGACTCATATGTATAGGGGGAGCAGGATATTTTAACTTCTCATGAGTGGGGGGCATGTGCAAGATCTCGTGAAACTGAAAATTGTTCCACACATAACTCTTAAAGGATTTCTCATTTTATTATCATGTGGTTAGGACCTTTCATGGACTCCTCATACAGGTATGACCAATTCACGAGGAATGGGTCATTGTTTATAGTGGATGGGTTGAGATTCCACATCTTGGCATCACTACGTATCGTGAAAGATCATGAATCTAGCCGTGTGTAGTTCTAAATATTCCTTGTACCAATCTGGATTGGTCCATGTATAAGTACATGTGAGGGAATTTTTTTCAATGGCAGGGCTGAGATTCCAAATCTGGGTTTTAGTACATATCCTGCAAGGGTAGGAATCATGACATATGTAGTTCTAGAGGTTCCTCATACCGATCGGGATCGAACATGTGGGTAAGAACATTTTGGTTTCATTCTCTATGGTTGTTGGGTATACCATACTTCTCTATAACTTGTTTTTGTAAAGAAATACTTACCACTGATCGTAGGATCATGTGATTTATACTCGATGTGAGAAACAAGGAGTGACAAGGGTTTCCCAGGAAAGTATGGGGAAATAGATGATATGATAGAGGCATTTGTTTTGGGGGTTCTATGCCAAGATCAAGGATCAACGAGTCACTATGTATCCTATAAAGGTAGGAATCAATCCGTACATAGTTCTAGGAGAGATCATGTAGTTTATCATCATGCAATTAGGACACTTTGTGCCATGTAGTTTAACGTCTTAAAGCAAGGACATGAGTCATAGTTTAATGAAATGTTTCAGGGATGAGTTCCTTACAGTTTAATGTCATGTGGGAATTACTACGACTCATAGTTTAAGGTCTTAGAGTTTGGACCATGGCTTCACTTTATTAATACTCATAGTTTAAGGTCTTAGAGACTGGACCATGGCTTCACAATATTCTTACTCATAGAATATGTTCTTAGTGTTTAGACCATGGATTCACATTATTACTACTCATACATTAAGGTCATAGAGTTTGAACCATGGTTTTACTACATTAAAACTCATAGTTTAATGTCTTAGAGTTTGGATGATGTCTTCACATTATTACTTCTCATACTTTAAGGTCTTAGAGTTTGGACCATGGATTCACTTTATTACTACTCATAGTTTAAGGTCATAGATTTTGGACCATGGCTTCACTTTATTAGTACCCATAATTTATGGTCTTAGAGTTTAGACCATGGCTTCACTTTATTATTAATCATAGTTTAAGGTCTTAGAGTTTCGACCATGGATTCAATTTATTTCTACTCATAGTTTAAGGTCTTAGAGTTTGGACCATGGCTTCACGGCATTGTTACTCATATTTTAACGTCTTAGAGTTTAGACCGTGGCTGCATGTCATTAATACTCATAGTTTAAGGTCTTAGAATTTGGACCATGGCAGCACAACATTACTACTCATAGTTTATGGTCATAGAGTTTGGACTATTGCATGGGAATTGTTATTACACAAAGTACTACTTTTGGAACATTGAATTTGTGGGATCCATGGTGATTTGTCTGTCCGTTGATATCAGGGCGTATGATTCATTTAAGTAGACCCTATATATGACATATGGTCCTACACACTATAGTTCAAGAATTGGGGGCTTCTTCTTGAGTATCATTAGAGTTCTAAGGAATAACACCATTTCTCCTTCGAGGATAGATTAAAGGAGAACCTTTTAGTTGAAGTCTCGTGCAATCCTATTTTGGTAGATTTCCAAATGGTGTAAAGTGTGCAGCCTCTTTTCATCTAGATTCTCCAACTCATCAAACTATCTTTGGGATTTCTCTTCCATGGAAAGTTGATTGAAAATGACCACAAAAATTAATGGAACCTAGATTTGGATAGGTAAAACCACCTCTGCCCCATATACTAGTTAGTACAGGGTCTCCTAGGTGGCAGTGAGAGTCGTGGTCCGGTAAGCCCTCAAATCATGAAGGATATTTCCTGGCCATCTTCTGGAGTAGGTTAGACAAAGTTTTGTTGAAAGTGTCTATCTTCCCATTGGTCGCTACAAGGTACCACGACGAATAGTTGGCTTTGATTCCATATTCCTGGTATAGCTTTTCCAACTCAACAGTATAGAATTTGGTGCCATTTTAGGCCAGTATTTTATGAGGGACACCAAATATGGTAATGATGTTGTCCTTCACAAAGCTAACAATATTTTTCTCCCTAACTTATTTATGGGGTATGACTTCAGCCCATTTGGAAAAGAAGTCGGTCGTTGTGAGTATGAACTTGAATTTTATGGCTGTGGAGAGAGGATATGGTCCCACAACATCTATCCCCCAGGTGGTAAATGGCTAGGAGTAATTAGCTTTATGAAGTATCTCTGGGGGTTGGTGTATAAATTTGGAATGAACTTGGCATGAATTGAACTTTTTGGTGAATATGGAACAATGTTTTATCATAGTGGGATAATAGTACCCAAGCCTTCATATTCGGTGAGAGATCTTGGCTGCTGATTGGTGCACTCCATAATGTCCATTGTGAACTTCCTTTATGACATCAATATTATCTTCTCCACCAATTCACCCAAGAAGGACTTTGTCGAGGCCTCGTTTGTAGAGAAAATTTTCATGGTTTACCCCATTGTACAAGACAAATTTGACTTCCCATATTCAGACTTGTTCCCTTCCAACCCTATTTGGTGGGAGTTCCCCCTTCTAATGGTAAATTTCAATGGGAGTCATCCAGCCAGTGGTGTGACCATGAGGCTCAGAAACAAGGATAATTTCATCGATCTCCTTTTTATTGTTCTGGATAAATGGAAAGACCATCTAGTGGTGGGAATTGCTAATGAATGTTTTATCCCAGTCTGGATCAGCAAAGGTCGTGGATACATTTTACAAAGAATAATCTTGATCATTTTGAGACCATGGGACATAGGTAAACATTGGTTCTAATGGGAATTCTTCCATTAGTTCTCAAATATGGTCAATAAAGGGGGCAATAATTCTTTCTTAATGGCATAGTCACCATTGACTTGTTTGATGACTAGCTCTAAATCACCCTTTATTTTTAGTTGTTTGGATTTCACATGAAGTTCCAATTCCAGACCCACAATGAGGGCATGATATTCTACTTCATTATTTGTACACCCTTTAAAAAATAGGAAAGAGTAAGGCATGATGACTTTCTTAGGGGATACAAGTTTAATTTCTAGCCCCACTTTGTTGATCTTGGGATCCAACGTCCTTTTCCCTTTCGGGAA
Source organism: Viscum album (assembly GCA_963277665.1). Classification (NCBI taxonomy): domain Eukaryota; kingdom Viridiplantae; phylum Streptophyta; class Magnoliopsida; order Santalales; family Viscaceae; genus Viscum; species Viscum album. The sequence goes on along the minus strand of OY728132.1, from coordinate 1,784,602,640 downwards.
TTTTGAAGCAACATCAAAGTATATTTCTCATGTCTGGGGGTCATCCTGGACCGAGAACACATCTTTATACAGAATTTTAATATCCAATAGTGTTGTTTAATTTGAGGGGTGCCCTGCTAGGAAGTTTGCTAACTTTTGGACTTTGATGACCTTATGGGGTACGTACTATATGTCAAATTGTTGTAGGATGAACGCCTATCGTGATAAGTGTCTAGTTTACATTAGACAGTTGAGGATATATTTGAGCTGGTTGTAGTGGGAGACCTGGTGGACCTCATGGTGCTATAGGTAATGCCTAAGTTTCTAAACTACGATGATTAGGGCTAGGTAGTCATTTTTAGTTTTTAAGTACCAATTTTCAGCATCAATCATTGTTCGACTGAGGTAATAGAGGTTTTCTCACTACCAGAATCATTCATCCGTGCGAGGAAGGAACCTAATGACTGTTCTAGGGCGGTTATGTCCAAAATTAGTGGCCTCCCCAAAAAATTGTGGCATTATCATTGGTGTACTCAGGATATATATTTTGAGATTGTAAAACACTTATTCTAAATAACTATCCCACTCATATGTAACCACTTTCTTCATCAGCCTGGTGAAAGGTAAAAATTTACCCACCAAGTTGGCTATGAAGCACTAAATATGGGAAAGGTTCCCCTGGAGACCTTTCAACTTGGTGAAGATTCAAGGTGGGGACATTCCAAGGACTGATTTTTCTTTTTGGTGGTGACTTCGATTACATGATGGCATGCGATGAATTCGAGGAAATTTTTAGAGGTAACACCAAAGACACACTATAAGGGATTTATCTTTAAAACGTGTTGTCGCAATTTATTGAAGGTCGTTTCAAGATCATCCAGTTGGTTTGAGCACTATTGTGATTTAACCACCAAATCCTCAACATAACACTCAACAGATTTTCCTAATAAGGGCTTGAAGATATGGTGAATGGTGCGCTGATATGTAGGTTTGACATTATTTAGACCAAAGGGAATTACCTTATAATAGAACACTCCCTAAGGGGTCCTAAAAGTAGTGGATTCTTCATCTCCCCAGGCCACACAGATTTTATTATATCCCGAATAGCCATCCATGAAAGAGATGGCCTCATATTTGGTGGTTTCATCGATCAACAATTCTGTGATGGGGACTGGGAAATCGTTTTTCAGGAAATATCGATTAAGGTCCCTCAAGTCAATGCAGATTCTAATCTATTTTTTCTTCTTTTTAATAAGAAATTTGTTTTCTAGATAGATCAGATACTAGAATTCTCGTATGAAGTTGTCTTTGATCAACTTGTCAAATTTAGCCTCTATTATAGTAGCATGCGTTAGGTGGGTTCTTCTGGCTGCATGCTTATAGCCCTAGTGGTCTTCTGGTAAGCCTAGATGATGAGTGGCGACCTTATGATTGAGTCTCGGAATTTCTGTGTAATTCCAAGAAAACACATCTTGATTATTATTTTTGAAGGAGGTATGCCTAATTATCCTCAATAGGCATAGACACTCTGATTAGATTGGGTTGTGGGTCATCTTTGGTGCCCATTTTTATCTATTTAAGTTCATTGATTGTGGGGGAGAAACCTTCTTCGAATACAGGAGGGGAATCATTGAGTTTTTCTTCTTCATAATATTTATTTTCTTTCTCCTTGTCCACTTCTGATGGAGAGATGATTCTTGAGACAAACTCTCCACTGTTAGGAGAGAAATCGTCTTTTTCCTTAGTGAGTAAGGAAAGGGTAGTTTGGGATCTTGTGGATGGGTTAGAATCATCTCATTTAGGAATTTTCCTGACATCATGGGAGTTAGTCTGCTCTTCCGTGTCTTTGGACTTGGCGGTCTTAAGAGAGACCATGCACACAATTGAGTCTGCATTCGTACTTTCACTTATGCATTCAACTTGGTTGATGGGTAATACGTACTCTTCCACAAGTTGATGGAGGGGGTCGGTGGGAGTCATTTCCAATCAATTAGGGGCAGTAATCTAATCAACTTCATTGTCTAGAGAATGTTTTTCTTCCAATTTATAGAACCCTATATTGATATAATATGAATCATATGAATCAAATAGGGATTTATCGATGTGCAATGTCCCATTTTTCCCAATAGTGAAATACTTGATGTAGTGATGGTATGATGATGGAATTGCAGTGTGTTGATGCAGCCAAGGCCTCCCTAACAAGACGTTGAAGGTCATTCATTTCTGCACTACCAGGAACATAGAATCTGACCTGAGGTCTCCAAGATGAGTTTTAAGCTTGATTCATCCTAGAATCTTCTACTCACTTATGTCATATCCCATTACAGTTGTGGTGATGGGTGTCAAGTTGTCTTCATCACAGCCCAACAGACAAATTGTTCATAGTGGGAGTAAATTGAATCCAGATTCATTGTTGTTAAAAATACTTTGGACATCAATTACATTTAGCTTTCCGGACACATATAAGGGTTTTATGAGCCCTTACATGATGAAGTATTTATCCTTGTCTGTGAAGGAGATGATGGTGTGACATTCTTCTGGATTAGTCTCGGTCCGATAGACTTCGGCTACTACTACTTCATCCTCTAACTCTTAGGGACATAGTAAGGCTTCGATGAGTGCCTCCCAAAGATCTGTGGACATGCTTAACACATCCACACATCCAATATTGATTATTTTTCTGGTACTGAAGCCATCTGCTTTAGAGTATCATATTTTTTCTCTAATGGCGGGTGCTTCCTAGATGGGGGTTTCTCTTTCACAAACATGTTAGGGGCTTGGGATTTGGATTTAGAGGGTTCTCCCTATGTGATAGGATCTGGTGGTGATATGGTTCTTTCCAGGTTTGGCCGAACCGATCCACCCGTATGCCTTAGATGATTTAATATTTGTTCTTCCTCCAAAGGATAGTCCAATATAACTGGGCTTGGATTTCTTTTAATGGGGGTGGAGGAGAATTCTGGTTCTTGTTGTTTCATATAGAGGGTCCTTCCATGAGTTTCCATATTGTTAACGGTTTGAGTTATGGCATGGCTGAGAATTTGACTCATGTCATGATCATGCCTTCCAAGAAACCTCCATCCTCTGTGGCCTCTTCCTCCGACTCTCTGGCTAGGAGTGGGGAATTTGGGTTTAGGGACATAGTCTCCATTCGATAAGGGGTCCATTAAGTGAATTAAATTAATGGATCCAAAGATTAATTCATGATTCGTCAATGTTTCTATCCAATTGTCTCCTTCTGACGGTGTTGTTTGGTGGGGTGGTGCCCGTTGTACCATTTGGTGGGGCGATGCCCATTGTACTATTTGGCAGGCTGGTTCCCGTTGTACAATTTGGCAGGGCAGTTCCCATTATTCCAAGTCCATTGGTATGAAATCTTCAAGTGTCAACACAGAATCCATCTTTAGGTTTATCCCATCTTCTTTCTCCTACTTTCTACCCACCTGGCCTTTAGGGGACTTCAGGGATGAGGAGGATGAATGTGTTGTATTTGGAGCTTTTGGGGTAATGGTTGGTTGTTTGAACTATGCTTGGAGGATTCCAGGGACTCTTTTGACAATCTTACAGGTCTTCCAATTGTCATACTTTTTCTCCTTCTTACTAGTGACATTTTTCCATTCCTCTTCCCCTCTTGAGTTTGAGGTGAAAACATTTTCCACCTATTCTAGTGGTAGGCCTAACATGACTTTCCCAGAATCCACCATATTTTATAAGATATCTTTGAAGATGAATTATTCCTAGATTGTATTTCCCAATATTTGATGATAGGTACAATAATTTGGAAGGTCTGAGAGACCCACTTCATCGGCTCACTTTGGGTTTGGTAGCTAGAGGAAGTTGCAATTCATGGTGGATATGAAATAATTGTGGACCTGGTCATCTTAGAATGAGTATACTTTATTTCTTCTCAATTTATTTTAGAAACTAGTTGCTCATCTTTCCGAGGTGGGGGTGGTTGTCGGTGTCTAGGGGGCCCCGCACGGTTCGATGGGGGCCTTGCAACTGGATATGGTGCATGGGGTGGCTTAATCATGACATGAGCCACTTCATCTTTTCATGTTATTTTCCCTGTGGCTAATGGGGCTACTCGGGACTTGAGATTGTTCCATTACAAGGAGTATTCTATTCTTTGGGCGATGTAAGAGAAGTCCTGGAACCCACATGTGTACTTCACCGGGATGAGCAGTGTCCATAATTCATCCTGAAGGTTGTCGATGCACATGGAGAGCATTTCGTCTTGGGGAAGTAGCCAGTTCAGGGAAAAAGTTAGGCCTTTCCACCTAGAAATTAATTCTAAGACTCTTTCGTTCTCTCGCTGCTAACAGTTCATGAAGTTACTGACTATTTTATTAGGTAGCGTTTAACAATACTAGAAGAGAAACTATCGTCATAAGTCCTCCCATCCTATGATTGAATTGGATGGAAAGATAGTACACCATACAAAAGTTGAGCCCCACAGGGTTCATACAAAGCACATGCGTTTTACTACTTCTTTCTACTCTAGATTTACCATCATGGGGTCGTAGTAAGAGGTATAGTTCATTAAATGTCGTTCAAGATCACCCGATCCATTGAATACTAGGAATACATGGTTTCTGAAATTTGGAAGTGGTGGAACGTTGCTCACCCATTCGGGGTAGGGTTTGCATTCCGATTGTATCGGAGAACTCCCCCCCCCCTACATGATTCTAGTCGAGCTGTTAGTTTCTCAATATTGTTCAAGAGCCCTTGATGCATATCCTATCAGGATTGATCTTGGGATGGTACAATAACGGACAAAGAAGGGTGTGCCAGTGCTACTAGAATTTGGGGTTGATACCTAGCCAAGGGTAACCTTTTTGGGTTTACCTAGATATTCTATGGCTTCCTTCATAGCGGGAGAAGTCTTGATGTCCTTCCAGGGATAGGTTTATGTAGGTTTCATGTCTCGATGTTGGATTGGACGAGCCTCTGATCGTGGATTTATTCACCAGGATGAGTGCCTATGGCAAGGGAACCTCTTCTAGGAATACCTGCTGATGTTCTGTAGGGGGAACAAATCTGGAGAGGTAACTCCCTCAACGCTGATCAATAGTAATTCATTTGAGCTCTTTCATTTTTTCATCCTTCTTGGTGAAACATTCCTTGAGGGTGGGGTCGCATTTCCAGAGGGAGTAGAAGGCAGGCCGTAGATGACTTTGGATTTATTATTCTCCTTGTTGGGGTTTCGCAAGGGAGGTAGTGTCAGATTAACTGAGGGGAACCCAAATCTAGGAACACTCTCTGGTTCCGGGTATGCACCCCATCATGCTCGGTGTGGGATTCCTCTGGGAGAGAACCATATTACTTTTCATCATTTCCTTACTTGTCATTTCCTATGAGATTCGATGGGTCAATGTTTACCATGTTCACTAAGTCATACTGCATTGGAGGTGGCATACCTGGTGTCGAATGGTAGGAAGTCTTTTTTGCATCCTTTGTTTGATTTTCTCCTTCTGTTATGTGGTATTATTCGGGTTTATTTGTGGATATTGACCCGGACAAAGACCTGATCCAACCTCATAATGTGATTTTGTCTCAGAGGGTGTGAACCATGAGAAGGGGTAGAACAAGTGACTCCTCTATCCATCGTTATTCCTAGATAGAAGAAGACATACATCCATTGTGTAGGGACTTGTGGTAAAAATGCCACCATCTCTGTGGGATGGGGTTGTTTGTATTCTTCCATCAATGTGCTATAGCCTGGATTTGTTGGTCTTATGGGGGCATTTTGATTTAAAATTATTTGTATCCCTCGGGGATGGGGTTGTTCCTAAATTATAGTGGTAACCACCACCATTTCCACCTTTTCGATTTCACGAACTCCCGCATAGGTGTGAGCTGAGTATGGAATTGGTCCCGAAATGAGTCTATGGTCTTTTAAATACATGAGCTCTACTTGCTAGTTGTAATACCTTAGGTGGGAATCCTACAGAATCTTCATGGTTTCCTAACTCAAAAGCTTTTTTGTGAATTTATCACTTTGGTCCTGATGCTTTTGAGTCTTACTCCAGGCTATTTTTTGTTTAGTATCCGATCTTTCCAAATTGGGGGTTTCATTTTATTGTTTCTTTTGGGTGATGAAATTGCAATATGTCATTTCCAATGGGGTTTGATGGACTGGACATGGGTCGAAGTGTAGAGATCCATGTTCCCCCCATCCCCGAATGTGAACTCCAGTCGAGGCATCACCAATGAGGCGAAAAAAATTGTGTAGTGCGTGGAGGTAATCTAGTTAAAGGTTTTTCTTTCTCCCTTCTGATTTTGGTTTTCATTCGAATGGGAGGTCTTCCAAAGTAGATTGGATGTTGAACCTCCCCTAACGTGTTGACATGGTCTGCATACCCTTCATAGAGTAGGAATTTTTCTTCCAGATGATGAAGAGTCATCCATATATTGAGGTGAATGTCATATATACATTCCCTGAACAACTCTCTTAGTATGTCGAAGTGAAAAGTGGTCATTGGACAATATATCATTAGTATATTATCCATAGCTATTTTTATTCTCACAAGCAACATATCCTGTTGTTGTTCTGCCGGAGGATCCTATACCAAATATGTCCATCTTGACTACTTATTAATAATTTATTTCCAAGAAATTGGGATGGTGGGAGCCTTATTGATATAAAAATGGTGTGGGGTGTCTTAGCAGATGAGCATGGCCTCATACCGTTCTCTCATTGAGAATGGATATCACTCGTGATGGATGGAGTGCTTGATATATCTAACTCCTTTCTGAGTGCTTTAGAATACGAGGGATTTCCCATCTTTGTTCTAATAAGGGGAGGGCCTTCTTGTCGGTATGAATTTTGGTTTCCGGGAGGACCTTTTAAATTGGTGCAACAATAGAGAGGGATACTATTACAACTCAATACCTGACCATGAGAAATGTATTTATAGTGTATACCCTGGGGAGGACCTTCAGGGCATGCTACAATGAGGGGATGACCTTTTTACAACTTAATGTAACTGAGGGGAGGACCTTCTTGATGACTGTTGTGATGGTGTGGACTACAATCATAGCTTGATACCTGGTTGCGGAGAGAATTTCTGTTGTGTGCATCGTGGGGAGGGTATTTAGGATGTACCGCAATGAGGGGAGGACCTTCTTGTTGCTTGAAATTACTATGGGGAGGGCCTTCATAGGAACTGTCATTACAGGGAGGTCCTTCGTAATGGTTGTCATCATGGTGAGGACTACCATCACGACTTGACATCTGACTACAGGGAGAAGCATATCTGTAGTGTATACCCTGGGGAGGACCATTAGGGGGGATGATAGAAAGGGGAGGACCTTCTTGTTGTCTTATCTTCAGGTCTAGGGAATGGTAACCCTGAAAAACATTAGGATATAGGATCTTGTGATCGATCATTCTTGGATCTCAGAGTAAGGCCCTCTGGGTGCTCTGCGGAGGACCTTCAGAGCTACTGATAGCGACATTTCGGGGAGGGCCTTCGCAACTTATACTTCCACTTCCATAATTTTTTAATGGACTGATAGGGTCTTGAGACTTTATTGATATATGATTGAGGGAATCAAGAACCCCCGCTTCAAGTGGAGCATAATCATGTATGTGCTCTTCATTTTCTGGTTTCCTTTGGCACATTTCATTTTTGAGCGATCTCTTTCAGGTAACCAGGGTAATCTATTGTTGGTAATGACCTTCGTATATAGGTCCTTATCTTGTTGGGTCCCATGATGTCATTGGGATATGCCAGTGGACATATTGTAGTTTGGTAGGGATATATACCTACCTTGGGGAATCAACCATGTTGGACCAGGGTCCCCCAGTTGGAATGGGTATTTATTCCTGATCCAGTTGTCCGTGTATAATGGGATATTTTCATCAACGCTTTTAGACTGGAGTAGGGATGCATAACATCTCTGGAGATACTGTCCCATTTTGTGAGTAATTCATTCTGTTCAAGAAAACTGGGTCATCATCCCGGTTTCTCGCCATTACCACTGATGCCAAAATGTCTTGGCATGTTTGGATGATATGGTCTAGGATCGACGTCTAATATTCCATCTTTTCCGGGATGCACTGAGACACATATTTGGATGGAATGGGTATAAAGGGCCATTTTGATATCAGAGCAGGAGTTTGTGCTTGCTCCAGTCCTCATTGAGATTCCAGTAAATACCGGTAGTTCTCCTATGCTAGGACAGAGGAACGAGCCTTCCACCGGTTGCCTTCTCTAGTTTCCACCGTATTTGATTTGAGGTCTCTATATTCATGAGTAGGGATTTTCATCTTCTCGATTACCACTATATTTGTCCCACAAGATTTATATGCATCCATAGGAATTTTACTCTACCCATATTTACTTTCCTTCCTATTTGTATGTCATGCTTGATATGAATCAACAAATATTTTTACCTGTGTATAGTTAGTTTCCATCCTATTTGGTTGAAGGTCTTGTTGTGCATCGGCATATATCTGCATCTACCTATAGTTTGCCGCTTTTTCTACACAGCGAGACCAATGAACACTAGGAGGAACGTGCATGTGCTCATATTTCGCCACCCTATTTATGTGGTGGGATGGAGTGGAGGGGGTAAATTCATATGTTTTCTAGTTGAATGCCACCGCATTAGTGATATGGAGTTGCTCCTTGGGAACTAGGGTGATATCATGTTTCTGATTATATATTCTCAACCCTTGGTGGGAAGCCCGAGGGTCTCGGGTCTCCTGGACTCTAGCGGGTGCCCTTGACATAAGGTCCTCTTCAATGTATGGTGGCTTGGATGTCCATTGTCAATGATGAAGTTCTCTGGAGAGTGCTTGTGAGTAGGACCCCTGTGTAGTTGAGATGAAATTGACAGCATCGACTTGATCTACCTCCTTAAGGTAACAGAGGTACTCGTTGTCATGTTATAGGGAAAGTCTCACAAAATAGTTTCAGATGAAAAATGAGGCCTCCTTGTTATAGGGTGTCGGTTGTGACTGAGGAGGTGGCTGGTGAACCTTTTCAGACTAGAGGGCTTGTCTCGCAACCTCCACTGTGGGGAGAGTTCCATTTCGGTGTTACTCTTTGATTAGCATGCTAGATAGCCATCATTGAAGACACTAGGTAGGCGAGGGGGTCTTGTTCTTCGTGGGGGTTCCAACTGCTTGCGGGATCACTGATGTGCATGTCTCCATTAGTTTTCTAGATGTCATTTGAATCGAAGGTTGCTCTGTGGGAACTTGAAACATACATATATAACAAAAAAACAAAAAACACCATCAAAGTAGAATTCTGTTAAACATATTCATATCCGACGATTCATCTTGACCCCCTTCCCCTCTCTCTTCTCTTTTATTTCTTATGGGGAAAAGTGGATTGAGTGGGGTAAGACCTCCACCTTGGTTAAGGATTAATGTCAGGTTCACTATTTTTGTTTCACCTCTGAGGGGGAACATTCTGGGTGGTAATGAAATGTTCTGATGAGAATTATCACTCGCCTCTTTTTTCAAAGACAATTTATTGTTAAATTCACCATTTCGTTTGTTTAGACCCATCCTACATCATTATCCTTTAAAAAAAGGACCGTTTAAACCTACAGGGACTGGGTAATTTACCCCTTTCATACTATGAATGAGATTCCACAGTTAGATGATCTGAGCAGGAAATTTCATGGGGTCAAGTATTTCCGAAATCGGTCCTCCTCAGATATAACTTCCTCAGATGGTCTCCAACGGGTTTATTCATGGATCCATAAACACCCAACAGCCCTGGTATCCATGATTCTTGGACCTACCTTCCAATTTCAGGTGCTTGTTGGTCGCTGATTCATCCAGTGACACTTAATGACTCCATTGGTTATGAGGATGGGAAGTCTGGCTCACCGCACCATTTTGGGGGAGGATTATTGCCTATTTCAGGGCTCTCTTATCGAAATAAGTCATGTTCATATGTTCTTGAATCCTTGGTTCATTCCTGAAGAGTGTGTACATGGGATACCCCTACCTTACAGGATTTTTATAAGCATATATGGATTTGATGATATGGAGGTGATGTGGACTTGAGCCATACAATAAGGCACTCTAGAGTTTATCATGATCCATGGGGGACTAAAGGTGAATTGATGTTGGGATCAGACCCATAAGTTGGGTTTCCCACGTATCCACAAGAAAGGAATCAGAAACCATGTAGTTTGGAATGGCTAGGGCTTACGCACGGATGTTGCTCGTTTGGGTGGACATGATTGGGTGAACCATTTTGGATGAGAACCCTTTTGAACATAGGCCTTCAGGTAGGCATCCTACGCATCCTGATTTTTTTAGCAATTAGAGTTATCGTATTTCATAATTTTGTGGATGTGATAATCTTAACAAACCCCTAAGCCCACGTGAGTCATGCTCGGTGTGAGAAACAAGAGGATGTGAGGGATTCAACCAACCACCTGCTTCCTCTTCTGCTGGTGGGAGAGGGAGAGACTACGGTGGAAGAGGCTGGGGTGATGGTGGGTGAGGGTGCATAGTGATGAACATTTCAATGTGAAATGACCTTAAAGGTGATGTGACTCGACCTCAGAAGATTAGGGAATTACCTCAGTGGGAGTGCCCTGAAACACGTTCTGGGAAGGGGAGGAGTTTTTTCCTCATCAAAAGGGGAAGCAAACATAACCCTTTTTACTGATCACCATTCCTCATTGAATGGAAAATCAGGTGACCACCCTTAATCCGTAGAATGGGGAGGTTCACGTCGACATCCTGAGGTTGGAATTCGGGTTACCAAGGGAATGTAGACCCACAGACATCCCTGGATTCTAAATCATTGAGGGGAGAGCCTTTGTGACTCCACTTACCATGGGTATGTAGAATCAAAGGGGCATGCTAATGCACCCAATGCCTTGATCATATTGGTCTGGTGGCTTTGGATGAGGCTTTGGTTAGATGATGGAGGACTGGTTCACTGAGGGACTATGGAGGAATGGATGGTAATGGAGGGGGAGATTGGAACCATAGGAAATAATACCCAAAACACCCCATTACGTGTACTGATTTCTTAGGTGAGATGGGGGAAGCTCCACATACCGTAGTGTTATGCTGATAGAGGGGTCATCTAGTTACTGAAGTGGTACGCGGGCATGGGTATTGACCACCGTGCACCCCAATGGTATGCAGGCCATCACGCCACTTTGGGATCCACCCACGTAATAAAGCAGTACGCGGTGCCAAGTTAAATCTTTGTAGAGATACACTACGCAGAACACCATTTTGAAGGAGGTTATGGGGGATTATCGATCAAGGGGAGTTCATCCGCGAGAAATATGTGGTTCACGGTTTCACCAATCAGGTACGAGGTTCTATTATTATTATTAAGTACCCTCTTTTTATGGTTCACATCCAGCTATTCCTATAGAGAGTGTGGTTTACAATTCGGGCTTCACCGATGATTCAAGACTGAAGCTGAAATCTTCCCCGAGTTCTTAATTCCAACCTCTCAGTTCCCTTCAATATTTCATCATCCATCCTCTTTTAATTCATTATATGCTCTATTTAATAGAGAATTGAGAAAATTGTATCTATGGGCATGTGACACCATCTGTAGAGGCCCGTGAAGAGGTATCTTTACCCTCAGAAGACTCGGTCAACTGGGGTTTGCAGAGGCTCTGGTTTGTGATCGTGGTTCTTAGAACTCTATTGTTTTTCTTCGTTCACGAACCATTATGTTCACGAGATTTAATGTGGATGGAATTCACACGCACGATTCCTTCAGCGACACAATTCGCAGTCCACTGTGTTTGTTGGCCATCATTCTGTGGGCCAGTGCCTCATGGAGCATTCTGTGTACCAGTGGTTCTCGATCCACATGGTCCACAAACCCTTCCCGATGATGGTACGCGGTGTAACGACCCAATCTTTTTGAGTATTATATTAACTTACTCTTAATGATTTAATAAGACGTTAATGGTTAATGCAGAAAGGGGAGTTGATGGCTTCATCCAGTAGACTCAACCCTTACGAAGCCCACTTATCAGAGCTTGGGAAGGAGGTAGCATATGTGGGCTTCGCTTTGGACCAAGCCCAAGCCGAGCTCCAGCATGTCAAGCTTGAACGAAAACGCTTGCAGGAGAAGTTCAAGTTAGTGGAGATTGCTACTAGGGAAATGTTATCTGAGACTCCCTCAGATTCTCTCACCATAGCACACCTTACACTTAGGTCTTATGCCAGTGTTATAAGGGGCTATGTGATGAGACCCTAGTTTCCTTGTGTAATCTTTTCGGGTGAATAAATTGTGATTTCTTCCTTTAGTGATGTTTGTGAAATTTCAAATGTCTAGATAATTTTAGAATGTATTTTATTGATGAATTTTGAAAAAGGGATATTTTGAAATATATATGTAAACCCTAAATAACTAATAACGTGTAATGATTTTCAAAAAATGGTCTTCTACAAAAGTGTTCATTAAGGAATTTGGAGTCTAATAAGATCAACTTAATTTTTGATGAATAGTAAATTATGAATAGTGATTTTACGCTTAGGATTAGTAATATGACCAAATGGATTAGTAATTTCACTCAAAGAAAGTTTTAATATAATTTAGACACCTAGATTAAGTAATGTGATTCAATAAAATGGTTAAATAACGGTTTCATAAATTATTATTCAAGTATTAGTTTTTTCGGATGAATAGTGTTTTTAATTAAAAATTTAATTAAAAATAATTAGAAAATTATTTTTATAAAAAGGACTTTATTTTTGAACTCAGAGCATCGATATTATGTTAAGGTAAATTTTGGGGATTTTTCTGAAAAAAATGAATTTTTGATGAATAGTGTTTTTATTTAAAAATTAAATTAAAAATATTTAGAAAATTATTTTTATAAAATGGATTTCATTTTTGAAATCAGAGCATTGATATTTGGTTAAGGTGAAATTTTGGGATTATTCTGAGAAAGTTGAATTTTCGGTGAATAGTGAAAGTATAGTTTTTAAGTTACGGGTGTTTAATGACATCATTAAATGATGTATTAAGTATATATTCAATATGGTCGAATTATGAATAGTAAGATAAGGTGTGAGGTGTCCCAAGTGGCCAATACCATGGGCAAATACCATGGGCAAGCCCATGGTTTTGCCAAAACCACTAGTGAGGTGTCCCTTGGCCATTAATGCTTTGTCCCCTAACTTTCCCTATAAATACCCACCCTTTCCTCCCTTAGTTTTCACTCCCAACTCTCCCCCAACGATGTTCTGGACTTCTTACCTTCCCAAGAGTCCTCCCAAGGTTCCCCCAAGCCCTCAAGGTCCAATCCTTTGAGCTTCAAGAGTCACATTTTAAGGTAAGGGATCCGACCCCTCTCTTTCTTTTCATGAAATCTCTTTTATGTCATTCCTATTATGCTCCATGTTTTTATGTGATAGGATGTTCTTTTATATTCCTCTTAATGCCCTTTCATGTTTATATGATGATAGATCCCCTCTTACTCTCATCATTTCGTTTTATGAAAGTTTAAGTGACGTCGTTAGGCTGCCGAATTTTTAAGGGATTCTTTCACCCTTCTCATTTTTCAAGTTCGATTTTCATGTCAAGTCTTTCAAGTTCCTTTTTATTATGTTGGGGTATGATCTCTATATCAATCACACTGATCTCTTATGATCATATGATGAGGGACCCTTTTTGATCTTGTCAAATCATTTTCTTTTGAAGTTAAGTGACGCCGTAAGGCTGCCGAATTTTCATAAGAGAAATCTAATCTTTTTCCTTCCATGTTTTTCATTTCAAATGGTATGTACCTAAAATTTCATTACCATGTCCATATGTCCTTCTTATTCTTTCACCCTACTGTTTTATGGATCATTTATGAGTGGGTGACCCATGTCCCCTCTCATTTCAATGTTTTCTAAAACCCCGAAACTTAGCCGTTATGCTGCAGAATTTTCCCCTCAAAATGCCTCTCTCTTTTCTCAAAAATTATTTTATGTTATAAAGTGAATACTCAAAGCTCTTATTTCTACAAGGGTATTCACATATATATCAAAATGTTCCATTTTAAATTCTGGGATTTACATACATGAGACCCGCTTTCCCTTTCCGTGGGTTTAAAGTGACGTAAAGATCATGTCTTTAAAGTAGTTTTTAAAACGTTATGATTATGAAATGAAACCCATTTATTTTATGCTATGTGGGTTATTTATGAAATGTTTGATGATGATATATGTGGCTCACATGATAATAAAGGCAAATTTAAGGGTGCGCCCTGATAGCGCTCCAATGCATTGGGTAATGATGTAACCACTAGAGATTACAATTTTCACGATACCTTGGTGAACAACCTTGGTAATTTTCAAATGACACCTTGGGGATGGACCTTGGTGATATGTTCATTATTGTCTATGTTAAATGATGTAGCCACATCTTCAAGTTATGAAAAATGTTATTTTTATTATGAAATGCCTCATGATTTATTTCTCATTCCTTAAAGTTCTTTTCATGTCCTTATTGAAGTATCTCAAGTTCACATGTAAAATGTTCCTCTTGTTTCCCTTACTGGGCCTTCTGCTCACCCTTTTATTTTGATGTATGTCCCCGGGTTATGATATGCAGTAATGAACCTAGAATGAACTTAAGGAGACGCCTTTCAAGTGTTTAAGAAGATTGTTTTATGTTGTTTTCATGTATTATGTTCCTGGTTTCCAAGACACTAGACCTTAAAGATCCTCAGTTTTGTGTAATGTAATTAAAGTTTATGTTATAAAATGGCGGGATGCTATAGTTGGTATCAAAGGATGGTTTAGTTATTTGTGGAAATTAGGATATAAAAACTTTAGGAAGAACCCTATAGAAAAGTTTAAATATAGGAAAACTTCCTGGTATTTTGGTAAGTATTGAGTAAGTGGTCTATCAAACAAATACATCCCTGTCTAGATACGAGCAGGTAGAGGCGGCTCTGGCACAGATGTACATAGGGGTAAAACCCGAAAACACCGCTTTGAGCTAGACTCGAACGAGAACTGGTGCACGATAACGGGCCTTGCTGCACTCTTGGTTACGACACTCCCGGGGGATATGTTTGGTTAATCACAAGCTTTTTATGAATCATTATGAAGGAATTATAGAGAAGTATAATTGTCTAAGCATGAAGTCTTAGTTAAAAGATTCATAAATGAAATAAGTTTCTCACTAAGGTTTTATTCTTTTAGAAAATGGTGGGCAATAGGAGAAACCGTGCCGATGGTGACCGCAATGCACCATGTGCTGACGTCCCTCCGATGGAAGCCGGAATGGAAACATTCATGCGAATGATGAACCAACTGACTCAAGTTATGAGTAATAACTTGAATCAAGCTGAGAGGCTGACCTCACCACGAAGGGAACAACTTTCTGTTGAGTCCTTCATGCGTCAACGACCGCCAACATTCAGTGGATCTACTGACCCATTGGTTGCGGAACAATGGATAAGCTCCATTGAAAAGATCTTTTCTGTACTTCATTGTTCGGAACAAGAAAAAGTCACCCTTGCTGTTTACCGCCTAGAGGGAGAAGCTGATCAGTGGTGGTCACTGATCAAAAACACAAAGCCATGAGGAGAGATGGAAGCTATGGAGTGGGAAGAATTTCGGGGGATTTTCTTTAACAAGTATTTCCCTCGTTCCATGAGAACGAAAATGGAGAAAGAGTTTCTCGAGCTGAAGCAGAAGGAGAACGAATCTGTCGGAAGCTATGAGATGAACTTCACAAGGCTTTCCCGTTATACCTCAAGCTTCGTCATGGACCCTAATGGGAAGGTTGATAGATTCTTTGGCGGACTACGACCACATCTGCGGAAGAATCTAGCCGACAGGGACTACGATAGCTATGAAGAAATAGTTCGAAGTGCTATGAAAGTTGAACTAGAGTTTGGGGAGACACAGTGGTCTCACAAATCTAATGAGAAGAAGAGAAATCGAGAACCGAGCCTGGGAAGAAGTTTTGATCAGGAAAGAGGTGGAAAGCATATGCAACATGCCACATGCAATAAATGTGGGAAGAAGCATCCAGGGAACTGCTTGATCGGAAGTGGCAAGTGCTATAGGTGTGGAAAAGAAGGCCATATTTATCGGAATTGTCGTGGTGATGTGAAGCCTCAACTTCCCAACACTAACGACAGAGGAAAGATGGTTCTGGACCTACCCGAAGTCACATGCTTCAAGTGTGGACAGCTTGGGCACTTTGCTAATCAATGTCCAAATCCGAGGGTGGTGGAGGGGAATCACCATCAACCTCAGCAGAGGCCAAGGGAGCAAGGTCGTGCTTTCGCTATCACAACAACTGAAGTTGAAGTTCCGAACGATGTGGTAGAAGGTACTCTTGTTGTCCTCTCAAAACTAGCAAGTGCTTTATTTGATTCTGGTTCTACGCATTCCTTTATTTCTTCCAAGTTTGCAAAGAATATAGAATCAATCCCCGAATTGCTTGAGGTAGAGTTGTCAGTCAAGACTCCAAGTGGGATTATCCATGCATCAACAGTGTTTAGAGACTCTAGTGTTTACTTTGGTGAGCACAATCTTATCGCAAATCTAGTAGTCATTCCCATGATGGAATTCGACGTTATACTAGGGATGGACTGGCTCTCAAAGTATAATGCTAAGATCAAATGCAGAAGTAAGGAAATCTCAGTAGTCTTGAATGAACGACCTACAGTTATCTTCCAAGGAGAGATATCCCGAACTGATCCCTATCTAGAAGCACCTCCTATAGCTTTCTTTATGGAGTTAATCGGTGATGAGGAAGAAGGGAAAGGGAGCATACAAATTGAAGATGTTCCGATTGTTCAGGAATACATGGATGTATTTCTTGAGGAGTTACCTAGACCTCCTCCAGAAAGAGAGGTAGAGTTCTCCATTGAACTCGTACCTGGGTCTCAACCGATATCAAAGACTCTGTATAGAATGGAAAATGTGGAGATAGAGGAGCTAAAGAAACAACTCCAAGACTTGTTGGAGAAGGGGTTTATCCGACCGAGTGTGTCTCCTTGGGGAGCACCAGTTCTCTTTGTGAAGAAGAAGGATGGATCAATGCGGCTATGCATTGATTATAGAGAACTGAACGGGATCACAGTGAAGAACAGATACCCTCTACCAAGAATTGATGATTTATTTGACCAACTTCGTGGGGCTCAATTCTTCTCTAAGATTGACCTTCGATCTGGTTATCATCAACTGAGGGTGAAGAAGGAAGATATTCCAAAGACTGCCTTCCGATCAAGATATGGGCATTATGAGTTTACTGTTATGCCCTTCGGCTTGACTAATGCTCCTGCTATTTTCATGGATTTGATGAATAGAGTCTTTAAGGACTACCTTGATAACTTTGTGGTAGTTTTTATTGATGATATTTTGATATATTCAAAAAGTCGTGAGGAGCATGAAAATCATCTGAGGGTTATTTTGAAAACTCTACGGAAGGAGAGGCTCTTTGGGAAGTTCAGCAAGTGTGAGTTTTGGTTACAACAAGTGGCTTTCTTGGGGCACATCGTAACCAATGAAGGAATCTCGGTTGACCCCGCAAATACAATGGTTGTGGAGGAGTGGCCTCAACCCACAACAGTAACTGAGATTCGTAGTTTCCTTGGTTTAGCGGGATATTATAGGAGGTTTGTGAAAAACTTTTCACGGCTTTCTAATCCACTAACCAAGTTGACTCGAAAAGGGGTTAAGTTCGTCTAGACAAAGGAATGCGAGGAAAGTTTCCAAGAGCTGAAGAAGAGATTGGTTACTGCACCTGTATTAACACTACCCTCTATCGGAGAAGGATTCGTTATTTTTAGCGATGCATCTCTGAAAGGGCTTGGGTGCGTCCTCATGCAAAATGACAAAGTAATTTCTTATGCATCTCGACAGTTGAAGATTCATGAGCAGAATTATCCTACGCATGATCTAGAGCTGGCGGCAGTTGTTTTTGATCTAAAGATATGGAGGCACTATATTTATGGGGAGAAATGTGATATATACACTGACCACCAAAGTCTAAAGTATATTTTCACACAGAAAGAATTGAACATGAGACAAAGTAGATGGTTGGAGCTTATTAAAGACTATGATTGTTCAATTCATTATCACCCTGTTAGAGCAAACAAAGTCGCGGATGCGTTAAGCAGGAAAGATCCTGTTGTTCTGGCAACAATGAGGATCCTGGGAGATCCCTTGATTAAAGATCTAGTAAAACTGGACATGGGAATTATAAGGAAAGGGACATCATCAACCCTATCCCAAATGATTTCTCAACCTTCATTACTAGAGAAGATCAAGAAGGCTCAAAAAGAAGATCCTTTACTGCAGGAGAAGTTCGAGGCTGTAAAGAATGGGAAGTTCCCTGATTTCAATATTGATTAAGAAGGTGTATTGAAATTTCGTACAAGACTATGTGTTCCATCTATTCCGGAGATAAAGAAAGAACTGATGGATGAAGCTCATAGCTCTACTTTTTCTATACATCCGGGAAGCACTAAGATGTATAGAGACCTTCGTGATCATTATTGGTGGGATAACATGAAGAGGGAGATTGCCAATTACACTACAAGGTGCCTGGTGTGTCAGCAATTAAAGGCAGAAAGACAACTTCCTAAGGGGGTATTACAACCGCTACCCATACCAGTATGGAAGTGGGATAATATCACCATGGACGTTGTAACTGGTCTCCCAAAAACATCCAAAGGAAACAATGCGATATGGGCTATTGTGGACCGTCTCACCAAGACAGCCCATTTTATCTCTATTCGGGAAGATTTCTCTCTGGATCAGCTTGCCAAGATATACGTGAAGGAAGTGGTAAGGCTGCATGGGTTTCCACTATCCATCGTATCTGATCGTGACCCAAGATTCACATCAAAATTTTGGAGAAGTCTTCAGCATGCTCTGAATACTGAATTGAATTTTAGTACGGCCTATCATCCTCAAACTGATGGCCAATCTGAAAGGACTATTCAGACACTCGAAGACATGTTGAGATTATGCTCAATGGAATTTAAAGGTGGATGGGATCAACACCTCCCATTAGTGGAGTTCTCCTATAACAACAGCTTCCATGCGAGTATTCAGATGGAACCCTATGAAGCTCTGTATGGAAAGCGGTGTAGAACTCCTACTTGTTGGGATGAAACTGGTGAGAAGAAGCTTCTTGGGCCTGATCTCGTGCAAGAGATGACAGAACAGGTTCATGCCATCCAACAACACATAAAGGCTGCTCAGAGTCGGCAGAAGAGCTATGCTGACAATCGTCGAAGGGACTTGGAGTTTGGTGTTGGTGACAAAGTCTTCCTTCGAATTTCTCCATGGAAGAGAGTCATGCGGTTTGGGAAGAAAGGGAAGCTCATCCCTAGGTACATCGGCCCCTATGAAATCCTTGATCGCATAGGAGCAGTGGCCTATCGTCTAGCACTTCCACCGAACCTAGCTCAAGTTCACGATGTCTTCCATGTATCTCTCTTGAGGAAGTACATACCCGACCCTTCGCATGTACTGAACCCAGAGGTGGTACAACTTGAACATGACCTATCTTATGAGGAGCAGCTAGTGGAGATCTTGGACCGTAGAGACAAGGTTCTACGAAACAAGACTACCCACCTTGTGAAAGTGTTGTGGAGGAATCATAAGTACGAAGAAGCGACTTGGGAGCCTGAGGAAACGATGAAGAAAAAGTACCCTCACCTTTTCGACTAGGCCTCAAGTATAAATTTCGGGGACGAAATTTCTTAAGGGGGGAAGAATGTAACGACCCAATCTTTTTGAGTATTATATTAACTTACTCTTAATGATTTAATAAGACGTTAATGGTTAATGGAGAAAGGGGAGTTGATGGCTTCATCCAGTAGACTCAACCCTTACGAAGCCCACTTATCAGAGCTTGGGAAGGAGGTAGCATCTGTGGGCTTCGCTTTGGACCAAGCCCAAGCCGAGCTCCAGCATGTCAAGCTTGAACGAAAATGCTTGCAGGAGAAGTTCAAGTTAGTGGAGATTGCTACTAGGGCAATGTTATCTGAGACTCCCTCATATTCTCTCACCATAGCACACCTTACACTTAGGTCTTATGCCAGTGTTATAAGGGGCTATGTGATGAGACCCTAGTTTCCTTGTGTAATCCTTTCGGGTGAATAAATTGAGATTTCTTCCTGTAGTGATGTTTGTGAAATTTCAAATTTCTAGATAATTTTAGAATGTATTTTATTGATGAATTTTGAAAAAGGGATATTTTGAAATATATATGTAAACCCTAAATAACTAATGATGTGTAATGATTTTCAAAAAATGGTCTTCTACAAAAGTGTTCATTAAGGAATTTGGAGTCTAATAAGATCAACTTAATTTTTGATGAATAGTAAATTATGAATAGTGATTTTACGCTTAGGATTAGTAATATGACCAAATGGATTAGTAATTTCACTCAAAGAAAGTTTTAATATAATTTAGACACCTAGATTAAGTAATGTGATTCAATAAAATGGTTAAATAACGGTTTCATAAATTATTATTCAAGTATTAGTTTTTTTCGGATGAATAGTGTTTTTAATTAAAAATTTAATTAAAAATAATTAGAAAATTATTTTTATAAAAAGGACTTTATTTTTGAACTCAGAGCATCGATATTATGTTAAGGTAAATTTTGGGGATTTTTCTGAAAAAAATGAATTTTCGATGAATAGTGTTTTTATTTAAATATTAAATTAAAAATATTTAGAAAATTATTTTTATAAAATGGATTTCATTTTTGAAATCAGAGCATTGATATTTGGTTAAGGTGAAATTTTGGGATTATTCTGAGAAAGTTGAATTTTCGGTGAATAGTGAAAGTATAGTTTTTAAGTTACGGGTGTTTAATGACATCATTAAATGATGTATTAAGTATATATTCAATATGGTCGAATTATGAATAGTAAGATAAGGTGTGAGGTGTCCCAAGTGGCCAATACCATGGGAAAATACCATGGGCAAGCTCATGGTTTTGCCAAAACCACTAGTGAGGTGTCCCTTGGCCATTAATGCTTTGTCCCCTCACTTTCCCTATAAATACCCACCCTTTCCTCCCTTAGTTTTCACTCCCAACTCTCCCCCAACGAAGTTCTGGTCTTCTTACCTTCCAAAGAGTCCTCCCAAGGTTCCCCCAAGCCCTCAAGGTCCAATCCTTTGAGCTTCAAGAGTCACATTTTAAGGTAAGGGATCCGACCCCTCTCTTTCTTTTCATGAAATCTCTTTTATGTCCTTCCTATTATGCTCCATGTTTTTATGTGAGAGGATGTTCTTTTATATTCCTCTTACTGCCATTTCATGTTTATATGATGAGAGATCCCCTCTTACTCTCATCATTTCGTTTTATGAAAGTTTAAGTGACGTCGTTAGGCTGCCGAATTTTTAAGGGATTCTTTCACCCTTCTCATTTTTCAAGTTCGATTTTCATGTCAAGTCTTTCAAGTTCCTTTTTATTATGTTGGGGTATGATCTCTATATCAATCATACTGATCTCTTATGATCATATGATGAGGGACCCTTTTTGATCTTGTCAAATCATTTTCTTTTGAAGTTAAGTGACGCCGTAAGGCTGCCGAATTTTCATAAGAGAAATCTAATCTTTTTCCTTCCATGTTTTTCATTTCAAATGGTATGTCCCTAAAATTTCATTACCATGTCCATATTTCCTTCTTATTATTTCACCCTACTATTTTATGGATCATTTATGAGTGTGTGACCCATGTCCCCTCTCATTTCAATGTTTTCTAAAACCCCGAAACTTAGCCGTTATGCTGCAGAATTTTCCCCTCAAAATGCCTCTCTCTTTTCTCAAAAATTATTTTATGTTATAAAGTGAATATTCAAAGCTCTTATTTCTACAAGGGTATTCACATATATATCAAAATGTTCCATTTTAAATTCTGGGATTTACATACATGAGACCCGCTTTCCCTTTCCGTGGGTTTAAAGTGACGTAAAGATCATGTCTTTAAAGCAGTTTTTAAAACGTTATGATTATGAAATGAAACCCATTTATTTTATGCTATGTGGGTTATTTATGAAATGTTTGATGATGATATATGTGGCTCACATGATAATAAAGGAAAATTTAAGGGTGCGCCCTGATAGCGCTCCAATGCATTGGGTAATGATGTAACCACTAGAGATTACAATTTTCACGATACCTTGGTGAACAACCTTGGTAATTTTCAAATGACACCTTGGGGATGGACCTTGGTGATATGTTCATGATTGTCTATGTTAAATGATGTAGCCACATCTTCAAGTTATGAAAAATGTTATTTTTATTATGAAATGCCTCATGATTTCTTTCTCATGCCTTAAAGTTCTTTTCATGTCCTTATTGAAGTATCTCAAGTTCACATGTAAAATGTTTCTCTTGTTTCCCTTACTGGGCCTTCTGCTCACCCTTTTATTTTGATGTATGTCCCCAGGTTATGAGATGCAGTAATGAACCTAGAATGAACTTAAGGAGACACCTTTCAAGTGTTTAAGAAGATTGTTTTATGTTGTTTTCATGTATTATGTTCCTGGTTTCCAAGACACTAGACCTTAAAGATCCTCTGTTTTGTGTAATGTAATGAAAGTTTTTGTTATAAAATGGCGGGATGCTATACGCGGTCCATTCCAAATCCTTTGAGAACATGAATTCCTTCAATTTTCTTCAAAAATTCGTAACTCAATTTTAGTCTATTCACATTGTTAGACTTTTAGGAGTACTTTCCTCCTTTGATAAAGTGACTGTGGGAGTATTTTATTCCCTTGGGGAATTTTCAGGACCCTATAGTAGGTTTCCCACATAGGGCCCGAGCTTAATGGGCATCCTCCTCAGGATTAAGTCCCAATTATAATTTCCTTAATCTGGGAATACTACTTATGAGTAAACCCCAAATTAAACCTCTAAACCACCATGAGTTAAAACATCCCTCATGGTCCCTTTATAGGGAATCCTTTTCCGGAGTAAGCCCCAACTTAATCCACTAAAAGGGCCATAATCCCCTACGAGATGAATATTCGATGGACCTCCATAGGAGCAGATCCTAAAAATCAAACTATGTGGGATTTGATTCCCATCCAAATTGGATATGTAGGAAGACTCCATGAGGTCCAAATATGACACCCCAAATCAACTCAGTTCTCTATGGGTCACATTCCCATCAGGATCTATTTCAACTGGGGAATCCATATTCTTTATAGGTTCTTCGGGATATTTTTCACATAATTTTCACACTTAACTTTAACTTGGAACATTCCTCTAATATGTCCTTTCCCCATAACATTAAACTGTATGGTTAGGTCCATCTCACATAAATTTAAAGATATGATGTTCCCCTATTAAAAAGAATTGAACTACTTGGGTTCTGATTCCTTTCACAAGTATATGTAGGAATCCCATCATATGGGTTCGATCCCAACATCAAAACAACTATCGTTTCCCTAGATGATGATACACTCTAGAGTGCCCCACTATTTGGCTAGAAAACCATCATCTTCTGGATCAATGAATCCCAAAACTGTAATTATGAGGATACCATTGATGGAGAACCTCCATTACATATAGATATATCTATTGATGAAGACATAAGATACATACAGATGATTCCATATTCCATAAATGATCATAATTGGTTATTAATTCAAGGGTAACCAACATTATACTTGGTAATTAATAAAGGATTCATGAATATGTCTTAAATATATAAGAGAGTCCTGAAGTAGGAAATAATTCCCCCCAAAAGGGTGTGATGAGCCTAACATCCCTTCCCCTTGAATAATGTGAGTTCTCAAGCATCATTGGTCAAACCTCCCAATGAGCACCTACCTTTAGAAAGTAGGTCCCCTTGGATGCAGAACTGTCGGGAGTTTCTGTTTCCATGAAAAAATCCATTGGTTCATAAATATTTATTCCTAACCAGAACATGATTCTGAGGGAAAAAATGGTTAACCTGACATGAATACTTAACCAATATGATAATGTCACCAACCTATCATTCCTATTTCAATTGATAAAAGAGGCCCAATAAGACAATCAATCATTCATGTTTTCATTCAAATGAGTTTATTTTTTTATAGAGTTTCGTGTTTGTGTTTTTTATATATACAGGAACATCTTTTCAGAACTCCCCTCAATCTAGTGGCATCATTATATATTTTACAAAAAAAATATTTGGCTACTGTACACAGTGGATCTTCATCTTCATGAAGGAATCTATCACCAACCCAACATCTTCAACATTGGGTCCCAAATATGTTGGTCTAGGAGTACCATTAGAATGGTATGATCCCAACCATAGAGGCTGCCTGACATGCCCTTCACCTCACCAAGCCCACCAATTGTCCATCCAATGATGACCAGTGGTCCTTAAGAAGATAGATCTGATCATTGTCTTCATGCGTTTTGGGAGTTTTTCCCGACAAAGCAATAAACAATCCCAAACTTATTTATGGGAGGTGAATCATAAGGTCATATATGACCTCATCCCGAATATATAGGGGTACTTATAAAGGGATCCTTTTAGAAATCTTAATCTCAAACACCACGCGATAGTGACCCCTAAACATGATGAGGGTGTTTTTGTCTGTTGTCCAGCCTAAGACCATCAAACTCAAGTAAGAAAGACGGACCACTAGGGATGAAAACTAGACAATAGGGAGAAAATTCACAACTATTCCCCCTCTAGAGAAGTCCACCAACCCAATTTGGTTTAAAATTACGAATGGGAACACACACCCATCCACATTTATTAATCCATCCAGAAGACTCATCTGGTTTCTACCAATGACACCTGACATTTAGATCCAATAGTACACTTATGGAAAGACTATACATCTACCTGCACCCACCAAGTCTACTAGATGACTCTTCTACTAGCACTCAAAGATGACCTCCAACGAAATATGGATACATCTTGCAGGAAGGAGTACACACATGCCTATAATCATCAAGTCTACCAGCACCCTCATCTAGAATCACCCGAAGAATTTAGTCAAAAAGTCTCGATGATAAGTGGAGGTAATAATCAACTCTCTTTCCTCACACACATGTACTGTGAGTATCCACCAGTAATAAAGGGAGGAAAAGAGCATCCAAATACACCTACTCCAAATACATAATGGACATATATCCTCATTATAGTTGCTGAAGTCACCAATAATATCCTAGAAATGGTGAAATGGCATACACAGATCCCTTCCCATATCTTACAGATTTACTTTGACATCATAATTAATAAAAAAGTAGTTTCTAAGGAAAGAACATATAAATATATTCCCACAAGTGGGGAGGCTCATCATCATGTCACCCAGGAGAGGATACACACCTCTACTCCTGTATAGGAGGTCCATGGGAAAAACTCCATCATATTATATAGAAAAACAGATCAGGAACATACACCCACTCGAATCAGAGTTAATATAATTATCCCAATGGACACTCCAAGGTAGTCACAAACACATTCCAATGATAACCACTTCTCCAAGAAAGTTGACCCAATCATTCATAATAAGGTATCCAAGAATAATCCTCAAAAAACATGAATGGAAAATCAAGGTTCGATTTATGATCCAACTCTCCTTAATGCTGGAGTTCATGAAGCCCTCATATGTTTATCTAGGATAGATTAAGATCCTAGTATCCTCTTAGAAAATTATAGAAGCAGTAGCAGTAATTCTGGGGATCCTCATCAAACACCTCACCATGAAGGCTTGCTTCATGTCTATAATCTAATCGATCTCAAGAGCCCATCTTCTATTGATATCCACTACATCCCTCTATGTGGCTATAATATTAAGGAGAATGAGGGTATTCCCCTTTCTATAATCCATCATGGTGGTCCTCCCCATAATTTCTTTCATTATGAATCTTCTCTTTGCTGTAGTGTTTCGCATTATCAAGATAATTATACAATTAGAAATGTAGTAAAGAGAAAAATCTTATATCACAAGGAACTTGCAAAGACAAGAACAATCACGTCTGATGTCTTATCACCAGTAGGTGAAATCCTTTCTCAACCAGAATAAATCACAAAGCTTTGATCATTCTCTGAACCACCATTGAGCCAATTACATTCTAGTGCAATAAAGGATCTCCTTATCAATCTCACTGTCTATGATAAAATGATAGGAAATAATCCACTCTTTTCAGACAAGGAATAGGATCCTATGGAAGAAGATGAATAAGAAATGAAAAATATGAAGATATAGGTGGCTAATTATTACATACCATTTATGTTCTGGCCTTTATCATCCCCTCAATACATCATTTCGGAGGCATTTTTTGGAAGAGTGTGTGCATGATATCTGCCTAAACATATGGAAAACTCTTCATCACTTGAAAGAGAAAGTATTAGAATATGAAGAGAACCAAATTCATATCAAGGTAATAGAAGTTTTGCAACACCAAAATGACTTGGCACATCTCCTGGCTTCCTAACCTCTAATAATAAAGAAATAGCAAGGATCCCTTCAATGTTCATGTCTCAATGCATTAATGAGGTTGTGACATCTAATCACTAATTCCACGTCTAGTTTTCACATCATAGGATGGGGTTTACATGGAGATTTATATTTCACTATTCTCCATAATAAACAAATCCCACAAATATTTGTATCATGCAATGTCATAGCCTCAGGATTCCTCCATCAAAGGATCCTTTCCACGACCGAATGCATGCTCAAAAAATACAGGCCCTGGAAGACTTGCATTGATATCAGGCTATATTAGAGAAGGTCGTTGAGATATTTTTTCATTAAAAATATGAGAATATTGAGAAATAATCCCATATAGAGGATTTCAACCATCAGATAGTGAAAAATGTCAGAGATAGCACAACGATCTTTGGAAATGGTTGATCCGAGTGCATATAGAATAATGTACCCAACACACGATTAGAAGAAAATACATGAAATAAAAATGGAATCCATAGTAATAGAATCCATTTTCATTCAATAGAAACCCCAGCCCATAGGTTTGGGGGATTTTCTAACCCAACCCTCTGGGTCAGCAAACTAGACCTAAAGGACTCTGAATTTAGAATAGGAACAACCCCATCCCATGGGCTTGGGGGATTTTTCCCCTCAATGATCACCTCCTCGGTGGGAATCAGTATTTTACCAATTAAGGAAAATTCCACAAATTGGATCCTCCTAGTTTATCCCATCCCGTGATTCGGTTCCTTCACTCAAAACACGGATGACTGAAATATCAATATACTCCCTTTAGAAAACAATATTTTGAAAAACTCCAAAATAATAATAAAATGAAGGGACAAGGCCTCTTAGAGTATTCAAAAGAGAGCATTATTTTAAATATAATCACATAATTACTATAATCAGTTGTACATTTGTAAATTTCATCAACCCCATACCCACTAATTCAACAGAACAGGATGAAAAATTAGATAATATTTTGGAAGAAGAAGTTTCATATCATGACATGGTCCACACTAAAATGTTTTAATGAGGTGTGTGTACTCAGAACCAAAGGCTTTCCCTAAATTTGGACACTCCCTTGATCAATCCACCATTATGTCCTTTAATGAAGGGAAATTGTAAGGGGAAAATCATGTCCCACCTTACTCCTAGAGAGAGTAGGACCCTTTCATTGGAGGAATTGTTTTCTCAGAAAGATGATGAGGTGAAAGAGTTAAGGATACTCAATAAAGAATTACTCTGAGGTATCCTTCTTGATAGAAAAGTTTAGAAAGAATATCCTCCACTCACACTTCAGTTTTGTAAAATAACAAAAAAATGAGTTTTCCATAGTAATTGAAGCGGGTTTGGTACATCCTATCAATGTGGGATACCAACCACCAATATATTTGGATCCCGTTGTAGGAGATCAAGAATTCCATCCATTGGGAACATATCTAGAATATGGTCAGGCACATCCTTATAGGCCTTCCCCTATAGGTTTCCCATGAAATGTACCAACAATACTACCACCAATGGACCTACAATTCACTACACCTATTCAGGATCTAGTTTCCACACCTGTCTAAGATTAAGATCAACCAAATGTTCCTAGATTTTTTTGAACACTATTGAGTCATTAAAAACTCGATTGGAATCCATAGAGTAATGAAATAAACTGATACAACAAGAAAATAAGGATTACCCTGAATGGGAAGATTTGAATCTTCCGCCACCAAACTCTTGGAATCCTACATTTATAATCTTTGATGGATCATGAGACCCAGAGTATCACTTGATGTATTCTTCTCTCACTGTGATACCATGATGGGAACCCCAGAATACCAAGAGGTAGTGAAACTCAGATGCTTTGTGAAATCACTATAGGGACCAGCCTTTGTGAGAAACACAATTTCACATTCTTAGTCAATCACTGGATGGGAAGAACTCTCTTAGATGTTCCAATTCTAATTCAAATCAATTATGTAGAAGAAAATATCCTTTGATCTCAAAAACTGTATACAATAGGAGAATAAAAGAGTCTCATATTTCATATCTCGGTGGAAAGGATTGAAATACTCTTTAAAACTATCACTTCATCAAGAATATTTTTCTTCCCATATATGTAGAAAATATTCTTGATGAATTGTGCATGCTTTTGATCCTTTTAAAATACATTGGAGGGTTTTAGGACCTTGCCTCAATTGCTAATTAGGTGAAAAAATCCATCACAGTGACTAAAGCCAAGTCCCGAGTAATTCCATCATCCAAGGGAAGGATAAAATGGAAAGAATAGGACATTTTGGTTACTCATAATCAAGACTATATACCCAATCATACTTAGAAGCATACACTATACCATACAAATCCACCTCTTAAGCATCAACAACAATGTATGCCTCTTCAAGATGATCATAAAGACTAGAGGTGGGCACAATTAAAGGAGGAGAAAAACAAAGTCAGTTATTTTAAAGATGACCATGTCCCCAGATAATTCATCTTGGCATTGGAATGAAACTTGGTAAAGTTTCCAATGACCAGGAATCCCATAAAAGAGGATGATGAAAAACTTCTAAAATATTCCCCCTTCCATCAGATGTTGGGGAACCACATCCATGAATTTATTGTCTTTAAATACCACATGAAAAAGATGATGTAATCTAGGAAAGTAAAGCTAAAAAATTCACCTACTCAGGTGGAGTATATTTCTATAGACATTCGAAAGGAGGAAAGTGAATTACAAGAAGTTAAGAGCAAGTGTGAGCAGAAATTTAGTGACTAGATGGTTATAAAAAGGATCAAATTGACTCATACTATTCTCCAAACATAGTTGAAACAACCGATTGTGCCTCTACATACTTCCTCTATAGTATAACCAACTTCATAGGTATCTCAATCCTATGAAGGGAAATCCTTTAAAAAGAGTCACGACTAGAAGGGTATGAAACAGAATTTGGAAGATGAGATTTCACCAAAGCCAAATATTTAATTGAACTTAGAGAACTTCTTCCTAAAAATCTCAAATGAACGGGCATCAAACCACTAAATGGTACAATGAGATATGACCTATCATATATAATCTTCATCAGATGATGATTTTATCATCAGTTCTATTAATGTTATCCACTTAATGGATCTGTTCATACATGATGATTGTAATTATGAACCTGAATTCCATATTCTTGATTGGAGAACTAGGGGAATAAGTTATTAAAATCAAGGTTATAGGGGAATTTGTGGTCATGTAGGAAATCATTACATTAATCACTCCCCTACTCAAACTGTCTATATATCTAAAACTCAAGGAAGATCCCTCTAGTGAGCTTAGTAGAAAAAAGAGTATTCCCTTATACATAACAGCGTATCACTAGAAAAAATTATCCTAGAATATCTTCTAGATGGTAAGACATCTCTTAAAAAACTCCAATGTGTAGGCAAACCCAGTTGACTTAATCCCAAATGAGCAGAATCACCTTCAACTCATATTTTGAGGGAAAGTTTGTATACATCGGGAACATCATCTGTAAAATCACATATGAAAAAACACTCCCATACTAGGAAGTAAGGACCTTTGGACCATAAGTATGATTTTTTAAAGAAACTGCCCTATTTGCCTTCCAATTTCTCTCTCATAGATGCTCTGATTCTATCAGAGGTCTTTTGGGAAGCACTCATAGAGGACTTATCAAGCCCTCTGAAGTTTGAAGTTGAAGATGGTACTACAGAAGTGTATTTGGAATAGAAGGATCTAGAAGAATGTCATGCAGTTATCTCTTTCACAGACCATGATGATGATATTTTCGTACAAGGAAACATTTGACCATTGTTTATATCTAGAAAGATAAATGACATTGATATTTGATGAGCCTTTTTTAATAATGGAACAGGATTAAACCTCATTCTAGTCCAAACACTTTTCCAACTGAGTCTCAATGAATCACACTTCTCTCCCTCCACTCTGATGTTATAGGGTTATGATAGGAATGAGAAACAAACTATTGATGAGATTTCACTCAGAACTCAGTTTAGGGATCTTATGTTCAACTCATAATTCATGGTTTTTCAGTATGATACATCTTTCAATATATTGATGGGGAGGACTTGGATACATCATCATGTGTCCATTATTTATTCATAATACCAATGTATTGAATATTGTATCAATGATCAAATTGGGACATTAAATGGTTACAATGAACCTTTTATGTCCTTTGAGTCACAATATATTGACACAAGATTCTATTAAAATGAAGGAAAGCAGTCCATGGCTGATGATGTTGTTCGGATCAATTCCCCAAATGTCCTAGAAAAGATCTGAGCTAAACCATTCAAAAATAATAGTGTGGACTACGTACATCCCATAAATCAAGTTTATGGGGTGGGAATAAATCCAATCACACATTCAATGTCTTCTGTGATGTCAACTATGACAACTGAACTCGACATCATAAGAGAAGTCATCAACCCACCAAGCAGTGATGAAATCCTGGATGAAAATGTCTTCATTTTATCCCTCAAGATTCAAAAAATCTATATTTCATCATTTAATCTAGAATAAGTTATCACATTAATGCAAATAATAACAAATTATCATTTTCAATCTCTCATATCCACTTTAGAGCCCTGAAATGGAATTACTCTGTCAATGGAGCCAGGAATGATTACTTTATCATCTTGATGTCCAAAACAAGATTCCTCCCCTAAATCAGAAATTATTTCTTCATAATCTACCTCCCATGTTGAGGAAAAATAATTGATGCTTTATTAATAATAAGAATAAGAAGACCCTTGGGATTCCCCTATAACATTTTATGAAGGCGTAACCAAAACCGTGCATGAACTCAGAGAGATAAATCTGGGTACAAAACAAGTTACATGACCCACTATGATTAGCATGTCCATGAATCTCAAAGAGAAAAAGGTATATAACTCTTTTCTAAAGAACCAAAAGTATGTTTTCTCTTGGAATTACATATATTCAATTCCATGACCCCGATGTGGCCACCCATAACTTGGGTTTGTCATAAGGTCATCAGGGATCCAAGAATGTATCCAAAAAGACACACATGAATTATGCCTCCCAAATTGTGCCTGATGGGGATAATGTCATCATGGAAAAATTCATCTAAGAGGTAAAATATCCAAAATGGATTTCCAATACTATCCCTATAAATATGAAAATGGTCAAATTAGAGTCTCAATTGACTTTAGAGATGTCAATTATCACTATACAAAAGATGAATTCCCTGATCCAATTACAGAACACCTGATTGATGCCACAATTTTTTATCGATCAATATCCTTAATGGATGGATATTCAGGGTATAACCAAATCCATGTTTCCCTCTAAGATAAAGAGGCCACAACCTTAAAATCTCCCCAAGTATTATTTTGCTATTAAGTAAATCCCTTTGTCTAAAAGAATGTTGGCACCGTATAGAAATTTTCCATGCATCACATCTTCAAACTCTTCTTATAAACCATCTTCCACAAACTGAGACAACATATCTTAAAGATAAACCCATTAAAATGTGATTTTGGTATATCCATAGGGATGTTTCTCAGCTTCGTTATATTCCATTGTGAAATGAAAAAATATATCTTTTATCTCAATAGAACCATGATAGGCATGGAGACTCACTATTTAGATATTGAGAAGAGCTTCCTGGCATTAATAATTGTGGTTCAGAAGCTAAGAAACTATCTTCAGTTCCAAAAGTTCCAACTAGTCTCTTGAAATAACATAATAAAATACATCCTCAGATATCCTATGTTAATAGTCTATATAGAATAGTGGGTGGTTATTCTACAGCAATTATATATACAATATGTGCCTCAAAAATTAGTGAAAGTCCAGGCTTTGGAATATTTTCTTGAAGAAAACCTATCTACAAAAAAATCATAATTAAATACTGAACTAACTTAAAATGATATATTCTCTATTCAGGATAGACCCAAAACATGGGAAATGTATTTTGATGGTACATCCAGAAGAACAACATGTAATATAATGGAATACCCTAAGCATAAAAAATTTGTTTTTGAATCATTCTCATTTCCCCAGCAAAGGCAGTTCTACCTTATTCTTTCCTACTATCAAAAGGTTGTACAAACAATGAATCAGAATACCAGGCTCTCATTGTTGGTATGAAACTAGTTCTTAAAATACCATTTAATCACTTTGAGGTAAGGGGAGTCTTAGTGTTCGTAATTAAACACCTCCACAGGGATTAATCCATTAGAAAACTGGATCCAATTCCCCTATGTGATTGTGTATGAGGGATAATGGTAGAGTTACCTTAAAAACAAACATTTACTAATGTCTTGTGATCATCGAAAGACCAATTATACACATTAGAAAATACATATACAACTTTGGAAGTTCCTAACTAGGATGAAACAATCATCATAATTTCCTACCGAAGAATGGTCTCCCCTTCTGTTCGTGTCATAATAAAAGAAATTAATGAAATCAATCCAATCCCGGATATATATGAACCTACCACTAAGTGGATGATTTTGATCCTGGAAAACCTATTGGATGGAGTTCTTCCACTAGATAGAGCTGGAAAAGAACAAATATAATTAATATCATCCAACTTCACTCTATATGATGGCCCAAATCACCAGAAAGTTCTCTATAAATGAGGCTTCAACAAAGTCCATCTCAGATGTGAAGATTGAGAAGAGACTATAGCTATTATGTAATAATTACATGTGGGAACCTGTGGTTTCCACCTATTAAGGCATAGAATTTATGATCAAATTTGAAGGCTTGGATACATTTGACATTTGACGACAAAAGATTGCACAAAATTCACCAAGAATACTCATTCTTATCAAGTTCACACCAACTTCATCTATCAACCCCCAGAGTTTCTAAATATATACAAGTAGTCATAGATATTTTCCATATGGGGAATGGATGTTGTGAGTCCATACCCTATAGCTATGAAAATTTGGTTCAAGTATATCCTTACTACTATATATTTCTTCTCCAAATGGGTTGAGAAAATAACTCTCAAAGAATTTAGGTCCAAAAGCATTACCAGATTCATAAAATCCAACATCATTACTAGATTTTGTGTACCTCATAAAAATTGATGGAAAATGGAACCCATTTCTGTTCTACTGAGGTAGAGAACCTATGTCATAAATACAATATCAAATCCAACAATTCAACCCACTATCACGCAACAACTAATGGATAGATAGAGTATTTCAATAAAATCTTTTCGATCATACTCCAAAATATAGTGGAAAAGGATAAATATTATTTTGCTGACAAGGTCTATCATGCCTTATGGTATTACCATCCTATAACCCATACTGTCACATGGGAAACCCCATATTCATTAGTATACAGAACAAAATCATTCCTTCCCATTTAGGTTCAGTTGTTATCACTTCGTGTTTCTATGTGTGACTAGAAATCTATAGATGATCATTCCTAGAAATGGCTGGATGAATTGGAATGGTTAGATGAAAAATTGTTTTAAACCTTGAATCATTTGGAAGTCTATCCAAATAGTATAGTGTGAGCCTTTAACAAGAAGGTCTTCCTACATTCATTCCTCCAATTAGAACTGGTACTGGTCTTTAGAACTCCAATGATGCCCAGGAAGAAGCCTCCAAAGCTTGAGATAAAGTGTAAAGGACCTTACTCCATACACAAGGTTCACTCCAAAAGAATGTACTCCTTGATCTTAATAGATGAAGAGCTCATTATGACGTAAACCACTGCAAGGTCCCTAATGAAGTAATTATTGTAACCACATTAAAATCATCCAAGATAAAGGACATTAAATTGCATTGCACCGTATAAGTCCCATCTATAAGATGTTAAATTGTGCAGTTGGTCATTGTCACGCGACCTGAAAAGGGGTCAAATAACATCCTAGCTAAATGACGTTAAACTAGGTAGCTTTATCATCCTTGTCACACAATGATAAACTACATGAAAAGGGGTCCTAGTCATATGACCTAAAACTACAAGACACCATTTTTACACACCACATGAAATTAAATTTTATAGTTTATATATCCCTTATTTTTCATTAAAATCCCCCAAAAATGCAACAATTTGACACTCTTTATGGTTCCTCAATAGATGGGAAGATCCCATGAGTAATCCCCACTAACATAATTTCCACTGTATCATTTCATTTGGGCCCATTTTATAGGTATAAGACCCTGTATATTCATGTCCTTACCACAAGATGTTAAACTGCAAAACCAACATCCTCATCACATGATGATAAACTATGTAATCATTCCAAGAACTATATAAGGCTTGATTCTCATTCTAATGGGATACATAGTGACACATGAATATTTAATCCTAAGTGCGTCCATAATAAAAATATATATAAGACTATTTTCCCTATGTACAAATTAGATCAGTATTGGGGACCCTTTCAAGAACTACATGTGGATTGATTATCAATTGAGTGAGATATATAGTGATGCCTAAATCTCCAATCTTGGGTTCATCTGCAAAAAAAATTCCTCTTCTCCCTATGTATGAACCAAATCTACACGGGGAACTATTCCAAATCATATGGCTTTATTCTCATTGAAATAATATGTATAATTACTCCTAGATCATGCATGTTGAACCCAATCACAATTTTGAAAGATATCAAATCCCCCTTTCCCCACATCTAATCTAGATTCGTGTGGGGAATAAATTTCAAGAACTATGTTTGGATTGATTATAACTCGAATGAGATACATAGTGACACCTAAATCTATAATATTAGGCCCAAATGAAGTAAAATATAGACCTAACTCTCTATTTACGAATTAAACCCGCAGAGAGAACATGTCAAGAACTATGTGTGGATTGATTCTGATTCCAATGAGATATGTAGTGATGACTAAATCTCTAATATTTGGTCCAGCCACCATATTTACATTCTTACACATCGATTCATCCTATTCCTCGCCACATGAAATTAAAATACATAGGGTTTAAAGAACTAAATATGTATTGATTCTCATCCTAATGAGATACGCAGTGATCCCTAGATCATATCTCCTAGCCCAATCACCGTAGAATCTAAATGCACATATCCTTTAATTGGGCTGCCTTTGTGTTGTGGAAGAAACTTTTGTCACTTCTTATTTCCCACACCAATAATAGCACATGTGAGATGAGTACATTAGGTAAAGTATCTTCCCTATATAAGTAAGACATGTCAATTCATATTGTGGTTACCAATGGGCCTGGATGCATGACCTTACAAGACACACCAAATGTCCTTGTCGCATGATAATAAATAACATGATATCCCTAGGAACTATGTGTGGCTTGATTATTTCCTCTACAAGATATATAGAGATTCCTAGTTCCTACACCCTAGCCCAAATATAATATTATTTTTCAGGTTAATAATCACCCATGTACTCGTCGTATGATGAGAAACTATGTGTTTCTTCAAGAACTACATGTGGCTTGATTCTCACCCATACAAGACGCATAGTGGTGTATAGATCATCAAATATTGGGCCTAACCACAACACAATACAGGAAATACTACCACTCTCCCTTCACAAGTCATATTTTCATGAGGAGAAACAATATAAGTTATTACCCTACGCATGAACTCATATCAAAACAAAACCTCAATTTTCCTCCACTCATGACATCAATCAGGGTGGAGACTAATATTTTAGAACTATGCGTGGCTTTACTATTTCCCTAATAAGATAAATAGTGACACATAGTCCCTATACCCTAGTCCACCCATAGTATACCATTAATCTTCACATCAAGAAGCCTTTTTTCCTTACCACATTATATTAAACTACATGGTTAATGTCCTTGCCGCAAGACCTTAAACTACACATTACGCATTGGACTCTGTGAGACATGATTCTAATCCCATTGAGATATATAGTGATGCCTAGGCCTTAAGTCCTAGTCCTATCCATTGGGTAAAAAATTACCCTCTCCTTCAATGAAATAGATATTTGTGCAGGATATTTTAATTCAGGTCCCCCTCACTAGGGGGTCCTATAAGGAAACCGATATTCCCCCTTTTTCATATGAGTTTTATCTATCGATGGGACTCCAAATTCATGAACATTTTCAACCTAATTTATTCCTTTTTTCTTAGAAATACTCTTTCCCAACGTCATACTTCTAATCCTAAACACTTTAAGATCTTCATAATCTTTCCTCGACTTCTGGTTGAAGAATGTTTGATACCTAATAGCTCTTTTTCCTGACTATGGTGTAATATTCCCCAGTTGTATTTTCATAATAAAACCCATTAAACAAGTTGGTCATCCGATGGATACCACTATCTAAGTATGAAGTATGTTCCCTATTTGGTCGGCATAAAACAGCCCTCATAAAAGGTTTTTCCAGCAAGTGGTAACTTCTCCCTTGAGATAAGTCTCTTATGATCCTATGAGTTTTGATGACAGTGCGATTGGACCCATGATTCAAAATCATTATCCATACCTCAAATATTTTCCCCATTTCCTCTCTCCTAGTGGGAATAACTTCATGATTGTGATTTACAACTTCCACATTCACATCTGGAGTATGCATGAGTGACATTGGCTCAATATGTCGTGTATTATCTATCATTTCCATAATACCATGGTCCTAGTCGTATGACCTAAAACTACAGATGCCCTATTCTTTGAACTTGTGTAAAAACTATGTAGGAAACCTATTTTTCCATTCTTGGAAAATTTTGACTTGAAATTCCCCATCCAAATTCAGGTACTTTCTTCTGAAAAACAAATTATGTTCTTGGGAAACCCGAATCTCCAAAAAAATACATCTGCTCTTAGTCGTAGTATTTCGGAATTACTAAGGATTTTTTAGTTTAAATAGAAAGTAACATGCCGCAATAGGATTTTCATAAGTTGAACCCATATTTTAGGTCCTATCATCAAATGGACTATACTATTGACTATATAATACTCACCCTAATCGGCCTTGCATAAAATATCCCCACAAATGGATATTTCAACCAATGGTAACATCGTCTTCTAGAGACACCTCCTCTAACACCACAATCCCTTTTCCCTATACTACTTTTCGAATTTGGAGATCTCCAAATCACAGTTTTCATTTT
The DNA here is from genome assembly GCA_963277665.1 of Viscum album. Lineage (NCBI taxonomy): Eukaryota > Viridiplantae > Streptophyta > Magnoliopsida > Santalales > Viscaceae > Viscum > Viscum album. The sequence goes on along the minus strand of OY728132.1, from coordinate 1,784,565,197 downwards.
TCTCCTCTCACACCTGAATATGGGTGAACTAAAAACAAATTACCAAGAATGGGAAAATTATCAGCCTTTTAGTCAAGGATAAAGACCTTAAATTATAGCCTCATACTGTACTTTTTTATGACTTTAAACTACATAGAATAATTTCCTTACTTTATGACATTAAACTGCATAACATAATATCATTTTCATAAGACATTAAACTACACAGTCAGTGACTTGATCATGTGACATTAAGTTGCATGATACTTTTACCCTTTTCATAAATGGGTCTTCCCCTTGGAATCAACCATCAATAAAAATGTATCCACCTTATATCAAGTTAAATTTAAATAAGAGAGGTCTCCCATTCATGGAAAACACCAATAAAAATTCTCTATTCATCCTCAAACACCTTCTTTAGGAAAAGAACCCACCCATCATGGTCTTGAGAAATCTAAATCATAAACTCCAACCATCAGTAATGAAATTTCATAATTCCTGAGAACTTATTTTCTTGACTATGTTGTAACACACCCCAATTATCTTTTCAAAAGTTACTCACAAATTTCAGGTCTTGTTAGCTAAAGGATTCCATTATTTGAATATGCATTTTGCACCCTAGTTGGCCATGCCTAAAAAATCCCACTAAACAGTTTTGTCAACCAGTGGTAACTTCATACTCAAGAAAGACCTACTCTATTTATGAATATCATGTATTAGATTCGGGAACCAAAAAATCATGAATCAAGATTCCTTATTGGAGATCTAAAGAATTTTGGAGCATTCTTGGTCCATAAGACCAGTTTTGGGACACTATTATAAATGTTATGATCAAAGCTGTTTGATCTAAAATACCAGTGTCATTAATCTTACAAACATGAATTTAAACTACCAAAAAATAGACGGAACTCACCAGATTGAAAAACCACAAAGGTAATTATGGATAAAATTCGTGTCTCATCTCTCTATAACTACACCTCATATGGTTTCGATAGAAATTGAGCAATGAAAAGTTAAAAAACACAAATTTTATAGTGTTGTCCATATGACCCCAGTAATAGTTATACTATGCTTTCTAGGCCCCTTTTCTTATGAAAAAAAATTCCCCATCCTTTTCATTTTGGTTATAAATGGATAACACAAATATGATTTGTTATGATAATTAATTTCAATGTTATAATAAAAATGCAGAAATAGAACAAGGATGAATAAAAAAAGTGATTCAGAACAAAAAATAATCCATTTCATTTATGTTCTAAAATTCAGATGAACATTCACATATTGGAGCATATCAACCAAATTTTATAGTTTATCCTCGATATGGGCCTTGATATGTTAAAATGTTCCCTAGGAAACTAATACCACTTCCCGGAGCTCATTTTTGTGTGAATCAGTATCCTTCTCATCTTTATGAATATTCTCATGGTTAACATCAAAATATTCTCTCCTATGTGTTGAAGCCTCTTTCAAGGATCAATGAAGTTGAAATACATCTTTCCTTGCAAAACTGAACTCTTCTTCAAGGTTCATTATTTGAAAAGACCTCTAATTGAGGTGATCCTAATACTACCTCACCCATTTGGAGTGGATTACATTTTCTTGGATCATGGAATCTTTGAGTTCCTCAAACTGACCCATCTACTGCACCTCATACTTTTGCACCCTATTCTCCTCCTACCTATACCAAATGATTTACTTCACTATATCATGGATCTATAAATAATGAAATCCATAATATACCATAATAGAAGGCTTAACTGGAAATTGGATAAGTCGTGATGGAATATCCTCAATAGGTGTCTCACCAACTATCTTCCAGATATCTCACCAGGAAAGAAGACATGTAGGGAGAAAACCCTCCTGAACCTCTAGGTCAGATTCAGAACCTCTTTTGGATGGAGAGAAATTATCAGGGATAAGTTCACTTAATGAGATTCCGTATTCCTCTCCCTCTAGAATAGCCACACTTCCACCCAAAAATGTTGGTGAAACTGGCATGGAAGCCCCCATCTAAAGCCCAGTTGTTGATGTTGATGACACTAAAAAAGAAAAATACACTTCTTGTAAACATCAGGAGATAAAAAAGTAGCTAGGGAAGTAAATCAACTGAAACAGTTGATGACACTCACCCATTGTCGGATAAACTACCAGAGCCAATTCCTCTCCAACACCCCCAACCTCAACTATCATGGTTGGGACCTCCTAATGAGGGGATTGATCTTGAGTCTTCTTAGAAACTAAAATTAATGGATCTATAGAATTACCCACTTCGGAATTTTCAACTATTGTTCCTTCAATAGTGTTAATAGAGTGTATTTGGATTCCCTATTCTTGAAGGGATTTTGTGACATTCTCTGTATAAAAAGCTGCAAAAGTTGTCCCTTAATGTGATATACCAGGTGAAATAAAATCAACTATGTTTAAAACGTTCAAGGATGATAAAATTAAAATCCTTCTAATTTTATAAGGAATCCTTCAAACTCCTTAACCGTGTCTTGAATATCAATTCTTGTATTATGTACATCCATCAGGTCATGATAAATGGAATTAATCCTTATAGAATCATCGCTAGTAAGGGTATCCGAGACACGGTGCTGAGAACCCCAATTGTCTCTACTAATGATCCCCTCTGCTAACTGCTCAGCAAGAAAAACATTCTCATCCACCACAGAGTGAGGTTCATCGTCAATAACATCAATGGATAGCCTAAGATCCCTATCATCCCCTTTCAGAGTAACAACAGGGCCAATGTTGAATATAGCTTGGCCCTCCACTGCGAATAAGGGATCCGAAATATTATGTAGAGAGGAAAGTCTGAAGTGGTATGCACACTTAAAGGAGTGTATATGATATCACCTAGACCCTCCTCACCCTCTGTAGAAGTGGGGGAAGATGCAGATGCACATATGGATGATTTTTCTGTAAAGATTACAGATTCATCTGCATCAATATATACCTACCCCAAGCAACCCTCCTCGATCCTTGAAGGACCAGTGTACGGTACTTTAAGTGAGTAAAGTGATGAAATTTTTTCAAAAGATAATCATGGTCATAAAGGTGTGTCAAGAAGGTTGTAATCTCTGAGTACAATACAAATACATACTATGAAACATTATTTGTACCAACTATAAATCTATTCTCTTCCTCTCATGAGATAGTGAAGAGCCTATACCACTCTTCTAAGCAACATAGACCTGAGGTAACATTCAAAGATTTCATGCCGCCATCACATCTATCATGGTCTTCTGACCTGAGGGCATTCTGGGGACCTAAGGGATTATTCCACTGTCTCAATAGGGGTACCCATGGATATATACTTTAGTGACCCAAGATCCTCTATTTCCCCTCCTTCCCCTCCTTCTTCTATTCTAAGCAACAAAATAATATCCCCTCAAGATTAATTATGGTGGATGGAAGAGTAGGAAATGAAAAGAATAAAAGATAAATTCATCATCTAGGCTAATGTAAACATCCCATTCCTACCCAGGATAAACATTTACCCCCTTCAATTACTCCTTGCTCCAACATATCAGACACTCACGTTGATGCTGAGACTGGATAATATATTGTGTATATGAAAGCCTCCAACTCCTAGAAATACTTTATTACCTCATCTAATTTATTTTTATTATAGAGATCATAGGGTGATATGATATCACATAGCTTTAAGATTCATAGGTCAGCCAAGAGAAACTCCCATGCATCTCTAACATTTCAATTCATGTTCTCCAAATATTGTATCGCAAAGGGTCATACATAGATTGGATTTGATAAAGATTACGGTGAAGAAGATATGAAAACATTTGATTGGGAAGCCTCTTTTTGACACCTTATAGGAAACATTCCTCCTCATGACAGGGAAGACTATATCACCTTGTCACTAGATGTGTTTTCTTCTCAACCCTATAATTATTGGTGGTCTTTGTTTGATAACATTTAGAAGGCTCTTAATACTTTGCATCATCTTTGGATCAACCCTTTTTTCATTAATTCCATGACCAATAGTTCTTATGGCCTCTCCCTGACAAATTTATTTTGGTAATTCCCCTTGACGGTATGAAGAGATCCACACCTTAGCATATCCAGGCTCCATCCCGATTGATGCCACTAACAGAGGTAGTGTGATTGAAATTTTGGATACCTCCAGAGCCATTAGGATCCATAATTGTTAGGCAACCATCAGATGCTTCTCATGACTAACATGAATTGAGGGAAAGGTGCTTGATTGTTTCAAACATTTAAACTATAGATCTAATCGATAAGGAGAATAATACTCATAGATGATCTCACTATCAATATGGGCTACCAATATGTTGTCCCTGAATGCCATCATGTATGACCTTATCTCATAATTCTACTCCTTACCATCATTGGTAAACATTATAGTTAGGGGGTTACCATATGGGAAGAAATTAATGTCTCTGGATATATTTAGTTCCCTCATCACATCATCATGATTTAGGTTTATAGGCTAAATCCTAATGACTTTTTGAACAGAAGGGTGGAATCAGCTGATAGGGATTTTAACTGAACTCATCACTAAATATGAGATAAAATGTGTTGCAATCCACACCCACAACACTTGAAAAGTATCTGTAAATCAAAATAGGGAATTTCCATTGTATTTGTGTAGAAAACTTCGATAAATCCTTGCCATAAGTTAGGAATCCAACCCTATGTAATTTCCCTCTGCTAATTTTTTCACGATTAAAAAAGTCCCTAGCCTCACGCTGCCACCAGACTCATGGAATGGGAGAAGATAAATTCTTAGCCACATAGTAAGGAAGAAGACCATGCGAATCTTAACATAGATCCTGAAATTTACCATATAACCCCAACGCCAATACTCAACATTCTCCAATGTGGTCCGGAACGTGCCTGAGGCACCTCGATTCTCTATAGTTAGAAAAATAGTAGGGCGTTCTCAAGTAGGACCCTCACCAACTAGTTTTAATAAATCCTTCATGCATGTTATTTCATGGATGTTACCAATAGGGTGAGGATCTTGGTCTCTCTGTAATTTCTTCACTACCTTGAAGATATTGTGGGACAATGGTGTCATCCTCTTAGCATCATCCCATATTGAATTTATTGGGGTAAATTCTTCATAAATTTCTCCAAGAATGGAGATCCTAGAAATTTGGTAGACATCCCATAAGTTGATTCCAACCTCACCATGCATCATGTGAAACAAATTTTTCTACAGAATCCATTGGCTCAAAAAATTAGGGATGATTCATGGGTTCTTACAAACATATGTCTTTCACACCCAAATAAAATCATAAATATGAACCAACTATATATCTTTTTTGAATTATTCACAAGTTTGGAACACCTAAAAATCCCGCATCCACTTAGGACTAACTCCCCTCCCAAAGAAAAAGTCCCAACCTTCCTTCCATCCATGAGTTTGATCTTTATTTGAAGCACAGAAAGTTGAGTCATAACTACAAGGCCTCAAATATTCGATATAAGGCTCCATATATATATTTTATCCACTTTGGTGCATAATATAGATGATTGTGATTGTTACTTCCTTGATAAAAACACCATTTGAAGATATATTAGTAGCATGGAAGTTGATTTTCTTAACAAACCAAGACTCCATAAAGTATTTCTTAAACATCGGAATATGAGAATCCCTATGAAGTTTGATATTGTATAATGGAAAGTATCTGCTTCATGGGTACTCACGTTGATATGGAATCAAATAATTTTCCAGATCTAGAATAGTTTATTCAACGACATCATAATAATCAGGCCTGATGGCTTTGATCCTTTCAGAAGAATTCATAATAGATTGCTCATTTGAAACCATTTAATTATACAATGAAATCCAAAAAATGGAAACAAATTATATCATTTGAGTAGAAATATTTACATAATAAAGTTAAAATTTTAACTTATAAGATTCCCAAAAAATTGTCAAAGGGAAGAACTTGTGTAGGTCCCTCCACAAGGGATCTCCGTGCAACACTTTTGACCCGGTCCTTTACGCAAGTCCCTATATGAGATTCCTAAATTAGGATCCTCTCTGATGTGAATCCTCATAGCCTTTTCACTAAAGTGTCTCTAACTTGAGAGAGCCTTATAGAGCCCTTCACAAAATCAAAGAACAATGTATCTGATTGGATGACCTATGCAGCTAGAGAGAAAATAAAAACCTGGAATGTGAGGGAAACAAAAATGTGTGGGGGTATTTATAGACACATCTAGCCTATTCCATGTGCCTATATCGACACCATGTTCTCAACACCTATGCATTAGGACTCCACTATAGAACCTAAACGATCTACCATTTTCACCCCTTCTGAATCTTTTCCCCATTTTTTACTTTAGAACTAAACCATCCCTTTTTTCAGATCTAATCCTATGGGGGGATTTTGTAGAAACTCATCTTCATATCGAGGAGGACGAAAATATTATGAGGAACACCTTGGGAATGTTATAGGGCTAAATATACTTATGTATAACAAAGTGAGTTTCCAAAATCAACCTACTTGTGAATACCCCATAACATTACAAAACCTATTAAGCTACCCTACATGAACCAAAGGATAAAGACACCTCTATGCTGGACATATGCGATGTAGACCTGCACTGTGGACCTACGTAGACAACCTCCTTTAACTAGGGCACCATATTTTCCTATAAATGGGACCCTTGGGATCCTCATTTGAATAATTGAAAAATTAGAAGAACCGCTAGATCTGTGATTGTGTAGAACCTTCACCCAGGTCCCCCTAAACTTCTCAGGTAGCTCTCAAAAACATGAGAGAAGAAGGAATTAAGTTGTATAAATAATATCAAGGCCCCTTCAGGGTCCCATGCATAAGTCACCTACATGAGGACTAGTCTCCCTTAGATAGAAACCACCTTTGCGAGGCCCCTCTCCCTAATCCAGGACATACGAACAACCTTTACAAGGACACCATAGGTGACCCAATGTGCCTAGGATGAAGCCTCAACCATGTTTTGTTTCTTTAATGGTCCATTTCATGAGGCATATCCATCTTGCGCAAACCTGTACTCCCCTACCTGAAGCACCTTCAGATCCTCTCAGGCCCTACATGGCACACTTATGACCAGGACCTACATGAGTAACCCTTCATGCCCTCTTCTAGTCCACCCATGGCAGGTTATATCCTTATTAGGATTCATTGTTTAAAAGGGTCTAAGTTGAAACCTCCACCAAGGCCTCCTAATTATCAAAACCTTGGGAAAAGTTACACCAATATTTTTTCCATTTGGATTTTTATTTCTACAGTCATTGGTTTACCTTACATGCCCTACAAAATAGTTAGGATCCTTGGGGAGCATGTGGATTTGTATTTACATGGTCACGAGGATGCTTACCCTAGATAAAATTTCAGGGAGTTTTCAATCATGAATACTAGGATCAAGACAATGTCATCCCCTCCTTGTTTCTGTGACACAGAGCCTCTAGTTCTAAGAAGGTAGGGTGATGATTACACTTTCTTTTCCATTCAACATGGAATCAGATCCTCCTCCCTCACTATGGGACCGATTATAGGGAATACCTCTTGGGTTAATACCCTATCTTTTATTACAGTAGGTTTCCCTCTTACTCATCCCTACCTCCTTTCCAACACTAAGGGTCCTTCCTTCCTCATTTTAAATACACTATACTTATTCCGAGGTAAACTGGAGTGATATAAGTGTAATTCCCTCAGCCTCTTTCTCCTGCATCCTTCTCCTCTTCCACCAATAGAGGAGGATATGTGTGTGGTTTTAAAGATCTTCCACTTCCTCTTAATCCTCATGTTCAAGAATAACTCATCATGAATTATAGGCCTAGATGATATCCACGATCATGACACCCACACCCACATATTCATGTTTCAGTATGGGATCATCATTTGAATCTTCCTCTAACCTTCCTTTAGAGTCCATTCATAGGAATGGGTCCTCAAGTTCATTTATCCACCCTTAGGAAAATGCAGATTGTGTGATTTCCCAGTTATTTAATTTTCTCTTGTTTCTCACACCGATCATGACTCACATGAGATTAGAGGTTTACGATAGTCATGACATCCACATGATCTCAAACCTTATGGGAATCCTTCTCAAGAGTAAGTCTCGATCATATCCCAAACCTGAATGGACATAACCAATGTGTATTCCCCAATAATTGAACTATATGAACATTGATTCCTATTATAACTAAGATATGTAGGACACCCACCTAGGGACCACGTTCAATGGGCATCCTCCTCAGGAGTAAGCCCCAAAGTAAACCTCCAAACCCTAATGAGTTAAAATTTCCCTCATGGTCCCTTTATAGGGAATTCTAATTAGGATTAATAAAAAATTTAATCCACTCAATGGTCCATACTCTCCTACGAGACAAATATTCTAAGTACCTCTATATGTGTTGATCTTGACAATCAATCTAGGTGGTATTTTATTCCCATACAACTGGGATATGTATGAATCCTCCATGAGGTCCAAACATGACACCCAAAATCAACCATGTTCTCTATGGGTCACATTACCAGAAGGGTCTATTTCAACCAAATAATCCACATTCTTTCTAGGTTTCATAGGAAGTTTTTTTGAACATAAGACGAATTCATTAAAAACTGAGATTAGTGGAAGTAAAAGCACAAAGCCATGACAGAAAGTGGTCCAGCCAGAGCTTGTAATTATCAAGAGGGCTAGGGGCCGCCAGCTGGTGGGAAGAATTGTTCCCTTCCCTTCAGATGAAGGAGAAAGTACCAAAAATGAAACAGTGACAGAGAGATTGGATTTTCCAGATGAGGGGACCATAAGGTTGAAGGTCGTCATCATTGCGGTTGATGGTCTTGATAATAGTAAGACAGACCGATTCAAGGTGGATCTTCTCCCATCCACGATCTTTGGAAAAATTCTTCCCGGTGAGGATGGTAGCGGCTTTGGAAATGACGGGTTCCCAAAGAGCATGATGGGATTCGTGTTTGGCTGCGATGATTTGACCCAAATGATCCTGGGCCAGCAAACCAAGGCTGACAGGACCATCTTTTAGGAGAGACGCATCAACATTTATCTTGAGGATCCCTTCCGGTGGTAGACACCAATGGGAGGGAGGAGGAGGGGTCCAAAGGGCATTTATTGACCAGAGTGATGTTTCCAGCCCTCAATCTAGGATGATGCTCGTTCAATCTAGAAATTGGGAGTCTTGAAAACATGGTTGAATACCGCATCGTTACGAAGAACCCAAATGATCCAAGCCATGATGAAAAGTGAGCCCACCAAGGTTGGCGACGTGGAAGAGAACCATTGCCTTAGGAGCGAGGGGAGGTCAAAGGCCAAAACCAGTGAGGAATCCACATATGAGCCCCATTTGTTCCAAATCTCCTTTGGCCGCTGACATTGTATGATCGCGTGGTGGGGGGATTCTGGGACATCCGTGTAGAAGGGGTAGAACATGTCACTAGAGAAATGTCGGAAAGAAAGAAGGCTCATGGTATGGAGGATGCCCGAGCACACCTTCCACCAGAAGTGTCAGATTTTTCAGGGGACGTTGAGCTTCCACAGTGAATCCCATGGCCCTCCTTCCCTAGCATCATACTGAGAATAAATAGTGAGTCGATATCCAGATTTCACCATATAGACTCCCAATATGTCATTGATCCAGAAGAGGTGGTCGGGGCCTGCATCCGGAACACAGGGGGGGGGGGTACTCTAGATAATCCTTATGTCTCTTTCATTGAACCATGATTGAAGATTTTCCATGATCCACCCATTACCATGATCAGAAAATAGGCACCGGATGGTGGCACCTTTGATCCCAGGTGGGGCTGGTGATGATGCCCGCCTGCCGTCCTTATCGATCAGCCAGGGGTCCATTCAGATAGAAACAGATGTACGATTCCCAATCCTTCAACCCAGCCCTCTCTCCAGAAAGCTACAGGTTCTCCAGACGCTTCTCTAGAGGAAGCTGGGTCGGGGACCAAGAGTGGAATCCTAGAAATCCTTGTGGGGGAAATATTTATCATGGAGAACTCGTGAACAGAGAGAGGACGGGTTGTTAATAAGGCACCATCCTTACTTTTCTAGAAATGCATCATTAATGTGAAAGAGGTCCCAGAATCCCATTCCTCCCTCAGATTTTGGATGGAAGATATTTTTTCAGGCGATCCAGTGGGTTTTATTCCTTCCATTGTTTTGTCCCCACCAGAAGTTTGTTGTGTGCGAGTGGATCTGGTTGAAAACCACAGCAAGGAGCTTCAACAGGGACATAAAGTAGATGGGAATAGATTTAAGGGTAGCCTTAATGAGGGTTTATTTCTAGCATTGGAATTTTTTTTGGGGTCCATCGTTGGATTTTTTTCTCTATCCTATCATGAAAAGAGGTGAAGATTTCTTTTTTGGACCGGCCGATCACTGTGGGTAGCCCGAGGTACTTCTAATGCTTCATGATTATATGAATGCCTACAATGGAACAAAGATCTTCTCGTTTGGAAAGTGGGACCCCAGAGATGAAGGAGACTTCTGACTTTCCATGATTGATTGTTTTCCCAAAGTCCCTCTCATATTGTTGAATCACATTGCCTATAGTGAGGCACTTGTTCTGGGTTGCTCTGGAGAAAAGAAGGCAGTCGTCGGCGAAAAAATGGTGTGAAACCGATGGGATTGCACAGAAGACCTTAGCCCCATGAATTGAATGAGGGGAAGCTTCCCTAGACATGAGGTTAGAAAAAACAGCAGCCACCAAGATAAAAAGAAAAGGGGAAAGAGGGTCTCCCTGGCACAGGCCACAGGTTGGGGAGAAGCCACAGGTGAGCACCCCATTTACATTAATTCGGAAGGAAACAGATGAGACACAATGCATGATCATCTCTGTCCACTTCGAGAAAAATCCCATTTTCAGCATCACAAATCTGAGGAAATGCCATTCCACTTTATCGTAGGCCTTGTTCATGTCCAGTTTCCATGCCATGGTTCCTCTTTTCGCAGTGGAGCGTGTTTTCATTGAGTAGAACACTTCATGGGCCACAATGGCATTATTCGTAATCAGTCTCTTAGCCACGAAAGCACTTTGATTTTCTGAGATGATACCAGACAACCATGGGCACAACCAATTAACTAGGATCTTCGAGAAGATCTTGTACGAGACATTGCAGAGGCTGATAGGTCTGAAATCGGGTACCACGAGGGGTTTCTTGATTTTGGGGATGAGGATTAGGATAGTTTCATTAATGCCAGAAAGGCTTGTTTCCCCAGTCCAGATCTTCTTCATCAGATTGCAGATGTCAGGAACAATAATGTGCCAATATTTATTTGTAAAAGAGGGCGTGGAAGCTGTCCGGGCCCGGGGCCTTAGTAGGGTGGATATGTTTCAGGGCCAGACGAATCTCGTCGTCCGTCACATTTTTGGTAAGTTATCTATTAATTTCTTCGGTGATCACAGTTCCGATGCAGTCTTCCACTTCGGCAGAGATGTTAAGACTACCAGCCGAAAAGAGATTCTGGAAATAATTGGTAATAATGTCTTGGATTCCATCTTTGTCGAAGGCTTTGGTACCATACGGATGCGAGATGTAAGAGATAAAGTTTTTTTTCGGTGCCTAGATGAGGATTTCAGATGAAAATAGAGGGTATTGGAGTCCTCTTCTTTAATGTGGGTGTCACGTTCCCTCATGGCCCATAAGCATTCCTTGATTCACAGGACAGTATCTAGATCCCTTTGAATGGCCCTGATTTTGGATATAGTGCAATTGGATGGGGGTTGGTTGAGAAGCTTGCACGGTTTTCTTTCAAGGAAATCACATTGTCTGTCAGGTTGACGAAATTTGTTATTGCTCCACGTACTCAAATCTGATGTAATTTGTTGGAGATTTGACCCAATGTCTGCATGTCCACACTTCCAGCATGAACGGACCACATCTTCTCATTCACGTTCTTTAGTCTAGAAGATTTCAAATATGAAGGGTCTTATGCCTTTGTTGTTGCAGTCTACTTGGGTGAATTCAATCACAATTGGACAGTGGTCCGAGCAATTGAGCGACAGGTGATCAATGTGAAACATTCTGAAAATATTCATCCACTCCGTTGAGCCCAGAAATTTGTCGAGGCACTCCGCATATGGGTTTCGTCTGTGTTGCCCTGGAACCACGTGAATGGGTTCCCCGTGAATCCCAGATCGACCAGATCTGCACTAGTAATGGCATCCTTAAAGTCAGACATCGACAATAAGGGTCTAAGAGCTCTGCCACTTTTTTCTTTCTAGTACATGATCTCGTTAAAATCACCTCCAATGAGAAAAGGGCTTGGCAGATCACGTCGCAGATTGCAAAGGAGATCCCACGACTTACACTTCTCAGTGTGGGATGGCCAACCATAGAAAACCACAAAGGTCCACAGCGGGGTATGGGAATCATGAATAGCTACCGTCACATGGTGCAAGGAGAAGGATAAGATCCTAAAGTCAACATTCTCCTTCCATAGTAGACAGAGATCCCTTGAGTGGCCTTGTCGGGGAACTGGGAGGCAGCCCTAGAAGCCACATTTCAGTGCAAGGACAGTGGTTTCCTTGTTTTCCAATATGTTTTCGGACATGAAAACCATATCAGGGTGACTTTGAGTGCAATGAAAATAGAGCATTCGAACCGTTCGTGTGTTGACAAGCCCACGACAGTTCTAGCATAAATTGATCATTACTCTAGGAAGGGCTGGGACATACCCACCTCCGCCTTTGATTCCTCCGGGATCATATTTTCTCCCACCACTTTCCATCTTTTTGGATTGTTTTCATCCGAAGTAATCATTTCAATTCGTCATTTCAACTCCACAGGTTTTGGATTAACTACTTTTCCATCTCTAGTATCACAGTGTTCCCTCTTCCAAGTTCTACGAGTGACAGGGACTGGTACCATTAATCTTGTCATCCTAGAGTCACCTTGTAGATAGAAGTATGATGTGGTTGTTTCTGGATCAGGTTCCGGATCTGGTGGTTCGGTGCACATTTTCTTCGGGTTCAAGCTTTTTTTTGGTGGGTTCACTAGTTTTGGCACCAGCTCTATTGGTGTTGGGAGAGTAACTTTCAGGAGGGTAGAATCTGTTCCTGATTCGATGTCTTGCTTCTTCATTTGACTCTCCTAGAAAACCACATTATTTCACATGGGGATTATGATCTAGGAAGGTCTACATGCTTCCATATGGAGAATTGGGCTTTCTTTAGGGAACTTTGGAGGTCCTAGTGTGCTGACTTTAGTGTTATCATTTTCTGCACGCCCCATGTGAGCCATCGTGAGGAAATCACGATCCTTTTGTTTTTCCGCCTCTAGGATAAAGTAATTTTTTGTCGTTTTGGCTCGTAGCCAGGGACCATATTGAAGTATGATATTACCTGATTCATTCCTTTTCTTTTCGTCACATGCTCTCTCCAGATGGCCAATACGTCCACAGAAGAATCAGAAAATTGGGAGTTTCTCAAACTCGAATGAGATCCACATGTGAGCATAATTAAGCTTCAAAAACATTCCCCTCATTAGGGGATCTGACACTTCGACCTCGAATGACTGGGCCTGGGATTTCTGGGTCGATCATCACTGCCGGGAGTCTCTTGAATTAATGGAAGCGGTCAATTTATACTCCGCAGTGTGGGCTTCCTAATTTGCTATTTACCCACCATCCTTGATCTTTCTAGACCTACTTAGTCGCTGGTGTTCAAGAACTAATACTTTCCATCTTGCCTATGGTGAAGTTGGCATTAGTCTGTGGGATATCCATCAATTGGGAGGGCTCCCGATTATTGGTGAAATGTTTGAAGAATTTATGCCCACACCTGACACATGGGACAACATCGAACAAGTGACTTTATTGGAAAGGGATCAACTTGTTATGGAAGAGTAATCCCTAGGTCAGGCCTTGCGTACCCGCTCTCTTATTCCCTATAGCACCTGGATAGGGTTATTTCTGAACACCACTGGTCCTGTGTCGAAGAGAAAGCGCCTCAGGACTCATCCTTATCAACAGTCACGAACCATCCCAGGTCCCTACTGGACGGTTCTAGAGGAGGGTGACAACCTTTCATGGGGTTACAAGGTGCGCCCCGGTGTGCCACCTTTTCTCTGACTGGCATGTTTGTTTTCTATGTTCCTGAGAGGGTGGCTATTCTCTTCTCAGGATACCAATCCTGACATCAGGGCTTGCACCCTGATAATGGTAGTTGAGTTGGAAGAGGGACGCCCAGTGAATTTGGTCGTGCCCATATTTGCTCGTATTTATGAACTGCTGGGTCACATGCAAGAGGGTGGGTCACCCTTCCGTCTGAGTGGGCCATTTAAATTTTTGTATGGCTAAGTAGTAGATCATTGTCGCTGCTATGAGTATTGTCACAACACGGTCATCCCGCTTCTTACCTTTTGGACTACCCTACTTGATATACGTAGGGTTCGCTTGAAGTCCCTCAGCTCTGGTGAAGTCCTCGAGCTTCGGAGCGACTTCTCCCAGTTTTCTTTCACTCCCTACCCCACCCCTTCGGGCGCCTTAGTTGAAAACCGTCGGGGGAGCTCGGGGGAGTGTTCTTACATGATCTCTCTGAGGGATGGATATCTATCTACACTGATCGATGGGGTTTCTCTATGCAATATGTATTCCCCGTATCATTTTTCTCGCCAGTTTGGGTGAATGAAAGTCCATGTTTCCCTTCCCCCTCCTCATGCTCAAGGAGTGCACCCAGACATACTTTGTCAATGGTGGCTGATGCTGACACGGGAGGGATCTGACACAAGCATTCCCCTGCCTGTCATGGGGGTGGATGTTGGCCTTTCCTTGGAGTATGAAAAACCATGGGCAAAACACTATCCCTATGGGATCATAGGGAAGGCCATTCGAAAGGTTCCCAAATTAGGAGGTACTATGGCTGTTGCGTCCACCACACCTTTCTCATCAGCTCTAATGGAGGATCGACTGATGGCTCGTCGATCAAAGCGACTCAGGGGATTTTCCTCCCCCATCCCTACAGTTGCCGAAGTTCAGACGTGTTCATCCTTCTTGGAAATGGATGAGGATGACCCTGTTGTCCCGGGTCCCAGTGAGACAATCCTGGAAGTTTTTCCAGTCGATACCGGGCTTAGTAAATTGATCCCCAATCCTGAACCGGGGATAGAGCCTCCAGACTTTCCAGCTTCAGAACAAACTTCTAGCGAGCACATGTCTGCGTTGGTTGCAATGTCAAACTTCGTTCCCACACTACCGGGCGAGGACACCAAATATAATCATGCCATGGAGGACCACCGAGCAGTGCAGAGGTGGGCCTGACCTCGGATTTGCGAGATCGTTACCGAAACTCCTCTAGCTGAGATGTCAACTAAAACCGAAGCTCTTCGACAGCTCTTCCTGGGTTTGGGGTCAGGTGTCTTTGACTATTGGAAGTTCTATTCTTTTTCATTCCATGTTTTCATGGCCCGTGAGGATGTTTCCATTGGTTAATGCAAATTACTCACGCTGCTGCCGCTCATTGCGGGACCCGAGCCCTGGAGGAAGCCACGATACAACTTCATCAGCTGATAACACAAGAGGCGATCGCTCGAGATCAGGAGGTCGTCCTATGCTCTGAGTTTCATTAATGTGAAGAATGGGCAGCGATACTGAATAATCAGTGGTTAGATATGACTATTCATCTTGAAGCCACCAGAAAATGGATCAACGATCTCTAAACAACATTGGAGCGTTCTCGTCTGGTGGCTGAGGTTGAAGCCAGAGAGAATGCCGTGTTGGAATAGTCTTGCAACGACCTCCGCCGCATGGTCGCTGATCTGGTGGAGAGAGTGAGTCATGCTCTTTTATGACTATCAGAGCCATTCTTGTACTCTCTATTTTATTTACCCCCCTTTTTTGTGAGGGAGAGACCTCATCTTTGTGGACGTCCTCCCTTTTTGTTCAAACAGAATACGATCTCTGTCAATCTCTTGTCACTGTAAAATTTGATTTTCACTAGAACACTTGTTGTGTAAATAACAACTCACTAAATTGGAATTAATCATAACTCAGGAAAACAAACTCTAACATCTTCCTGGACCATGGAATCCAATGAGTATAGTTTGACTATTTCTAGGGTTTTGTAGAAAATAACCACAAACATTTTTTATTTTCTTTCAATAAATTTATTTTGTCTGGGATCATTTAGTGTGCACCAATCGGGTATGGCCTGACTTTTGCGTAGGTATCCCTTTTCAGGTTTTTGGCCTAACAGGTTTTGTGCCTCTTTTCTTGGGCGATTTAAAGTCCTACCCTCAAGACTATCATTACTGATGTTTTAGGTCAAACATATTTGACCAAGAATGGTGGGTCAAGGGCCCCAATGGGGTTTATCTTATTAAAATATGTCTCAATAGTCTTCAGACGCATGTGGGGGGAACAAGTTTAAATTTGAACGACATGAAGGGCATGTCTCAAGGAATGGGATCCTAATCGGCGTACAGAGGTAGGAGGAGCATCACCTAAGGAAATCTTGCCTTTGGTGGATAGGATAGGGTGATCAATATGATGATCTGCTAAGGGCACGGTATGCATTGTCATACAAAGGTTTCCTTAAGTCAATGAATGTTCGTTGCTGACATCTCAGGGACTTCATGGAAGTCCAACTTATGGAAACCACCATGGGTGGCTTGGAAAATTATGAAAACCACTAGAGGTGGATCAGAAGGGGAATGTGACATCTAAAAGGGTTTTGGGAACATCTGTATCAATCAGGAGTGTGGAATAAAGTGTCCTGTCTTATGAATTTATCTAGCGTGAAGGAAGTTTGGGGATTGGAGCAGTTTAAAGTCATGCAGGTGGGACATCACCTAAAATGGAACGACTTATCCTGGTTCACAGTAATCTTTTCAGGGACGTTCCACCATATTCAGGCAGGGTTGTGAAAGAGGTTGGTAAACTGTAGCTCAGAGGGTTTTTGAATCCCAGGATGGACATAGGGGCTCATGGGCCAAGAGGCGTACGAAGAGAAGCATCACCTAAGGAAATCTTACCTTTGGTAGATGGCCCAGGGGCGATCAATATGCAAAGCCGCTGAGGGAATGGTATGCATAGTAATGAAAAGGTGTCCTTAGGTCAATGATTGTATTCCCCCGATAGCCAAGAAACTTCAGGGATGTTTGAGATTCGGGACCACCAGGGGTGGATTATGAGAGTTCATATTTTTTTGAGTACATAGTATGGTTTATGAGGAGAGGGTTCTTGGATATAGGAGGAGAGCCTAGGCTAAGTATCCCGAGAATGGGTAAAGTCATTCCTTCTCATGCTGTTATGAGACGGTGGTTCATGCAGGTCTGACCCATGCAACGAGGGACAGAGAAAACCCTCTTTTCCTTACTGAACCCATGATGGGTTCCACAATGCAGTTTAACAGCATACGATAAAGACAGCGAGCAATCTTCAAAGGTGTTGTGCAGTTTACCGTCATGTAGTGAGGACGGGGGCATTTTTCTTTCCTTTTCCAATGTTGTGCATTTTAACCTTGTGCTGTAAGGACGATTGACCGTGTAGTTTAACGTCATATGGTAAGGAAGAGGAGCATTATTAAACCAGTGAAAATGATTTTTCTTGGAGGCATTCCATTGAATGTTTAATTCTTGGTCTTTGCAGCCTTACGCCAAGCAGACAAGATATTCTCCGTGCCATTTGATGTCAAGCAACAAAGACGTAGTTAAAAAGGCCACTCTTGATTGGAATGTAACTAGGTCCGAGTATCCTGGCATGTCCAAGACATGGAGGGGGTTGATTGTGTAAATCATGGTTCCGGGGCTTCTTGGATCAGGAGAGATGACATGGAGGCTCTGGGGCCTGTAGGCGTACGAAGCTAGGAAAAGTGTCGCCTGAGGAAATCTTTCCTTTGGTAGACAAGCCAGGGGCTATCGATATGCAGATTCGTTTAGGGAATGGTATGCATAGTCAGGCAAAGGTGTCCCCGGGTCGATGAATTTCCACTTATGATGGCCATGAATGGTTATAAAGATCCACAATTATCCAGGCCATGAAGTTTGTCATCAGGGAAGGAAATGTCTGAACATGTCAGTCATACTCGTCCCTGGTTGCTGTTAAGGCTTAAAGAGCTCCCTACGCTGATTTATTTTGTGCACGAGGGTGTACCTTCACTCTAGGCAGTTTAACGTCGTGCGTTAAGGATGAGTTACTCCTAGTTTAGTATTCATAGATCTCGGACCATTGGGAGACTATTTTTGTAGTCACTCGAAGGATAACTGGGTCAACATGCTCTAATATACTTGGAACAAGGTGTGGGATGAAGGTCGTAAACTGTAACTTTGAGTTTTCCCGGACCAGGAGGTGTGGTGGTGGGGGCTCTGAGGTCGGTAAGCGTGCAGAGCTAGAAGGAGTGTCATCCAAAGAAATCATGCCTTTGGTAGACCGGCCAGGGGCTATCAATATGCAGAGCCACTGATGGCATGGTATGCATAGTCATGCAAAGGTGTCCCCGGTTCGATGACTTTCTACTTCCGATGGCCATGAATGATTATGAAAATCAGAGATTTCTCACAGTACAGAGTTCGGTATGTGGGGATAATGGTGTCTGGACATATAAGAAACATCTTCACTATAGTTGTCCATTGATCCAAAGTATCCTAGTCATGTCTTGATGTTTGTTGATGTAGGTCGTCACATAAACCACGGTCAGGTACATAGGCTAACCAGGTAGGGGTACCCTAGAAAAATTTTGATGTGAAAAGGGGAATGAACTTGTAAACCACTACTCCATGATTTTTTGGATCAGGAGATGTGATTGGGGGATTTGAGGCTGATAGGCGTATGGAGCTAGGAAGAGCGTCGCCCGAGGAAATCTTTCCTTTGGTAGACGAGCCAGGGGATATCAATATACAGAGCTGCTGAGGGCATGGTATGAATAGTCATGCAAAGGTGTCCACAGGTCGATGTCTTTTAGCTTCTGATGGAAATGGGTGGTTATGACGATCCACAGTTATCTAGGTCGTAGAGTCTGGTGTATGAATAGGATGAATCCAAATGCGCCAG
Organism: Viscum album; assembly: GCA_963277665.1. Lineage (NCBI taxonomy): Eukaryota > Viridiplantae > Streptophyta > Magnoliopsida > Santalales > Viscaceae > Viscum > Viscum album. The sequence continues at coordinate 1,784,546,222 of OY728132.1, read as the reverse complement.
GAGTATTACTTTCCCCTTTCACCATATATCTTTGGTGGGTGACATCGAAGTCCGTGCAGTTTAAGGTCATGTGGTGAGGATGAACTCCATGCATTTTAATGTCATGCGGTGAGGACGAAAGTGATCTGACGCGAAAGGAGGGGGGGGGGCTGCACAGTTTAATGTTGTGTGATGAGGGAGACTTCCATGTAGTTTAATGTCATGTGGTAAGGACGAAGAATACACCCCGTGAAAGTCTGGTCTATACACGGGGGAAGTGGGCATTTTTTTTTGAGGTGGCAGGGCTAGGGTGTGGAATTCTGGCGTCACTACGTATCCTCTGAGGTTAGGAATCAAGCATCACGTAGTTCTCTGAAAGATGATACACCCCGTGCAGGTCTGGTCCGTACACGGGGGAAAGGGAATTTTCAACATTATTTTTCATTTGGGAGTGGCTGGGCCAGAATAGGGGATCCCAGTGTCACTACGTATCCTACGAGGGAAAGAATCAAGACACATGTAGTTCTCTAAAATCTGTGCAGTTTAACGTCATGCGGTGAGGACGCGGTCCATGAAGTTTAATGTCGTGCGGCGAGGACGCAAAAATACACCCCATGTAGGTCTGGTCCATATACGGGGGAAAGGGAGCATTCTTAACTTTTATTATCCGTGCAGTTTAACGTTGTGCGGTAAGAAAGAGGGGTATTATTAGATTCTGTGCAGTTTAACGTCATGCGGTAAGGACAAGATAGTCTTAGTTTAAGGTCATAATGTTTAGACCATTGGGTGCTTGGCAGCTTAATGTCATGCAGCTCGGACGAGGGGTATTATTAGATTCCATGTAGTTTAACGTCGTTCAGTAAAGATGAGATACTCTTAGTTTAAGGTCATAGAGTTTTGACCGTTGCATTCTTGGCATTTTAATGTCATGCATCTCAGACGAGGCATACACCTTTAGTTATCATGTGAAATACTTCTTCAGAGATATCTCATTTTTAGGAGCTGTTGTGAATTGGCCATCCATGGAGATCAAGGTATATGCTCCGTTGGAGTATAACTTCTGTACAACGTATGGTCCCTCCCACTTGGGATCCATATTTGGAGGTTTCTTTCTGGGTATCATTGGGGTCTGGAGTACCAATACTAATTCTCCTTACAAAAAATGACCGAAGATGAACCTTTTTGTTGAAGACTCATGCGATCCGGTTCTGGTAGACTTCCAGATGGTGCAAAGTGTGCAACCGCTTCTCATCCAACTATTCCAATTCACATAGCTGCTTTTCGGATTTCTCATCATTGGATAATTGATCACAAATAGAAACACGGAGTGAGGGAAGTTGGAGTTCAATGGGCAGGACTGCCTCTGTGTCGTACACCAATGAGTATGGGGTAGCCCGAGTAGCGGTGCAGATTTTGGTTCGATAAGCCCACAATGCATGGAGGATTTTATCCGGCCATGACTTCTTGTCTTCGTCCACCATTTTCTATAGAATGTTGGACAGGGTCTTTTTGAAAGCTTTTATCTGTCTGTTGGCCGCTGCATGGTAGTGGGATGAGTGGTTAGCCTTGATACCATACTCGTGGTATAGTTTGTCCAATTTCGCAGAGCAGAAGTTGGTGTCGTTGTACGTCAGTATGGTATAAGGGACACCAAATCTGGTGATGATATTGGTCTTCAAAAAGCTGACAATATTTCTTGCCCTGACTTCCTTGAGGGGTATTGCTTCTTCCCATTTGGAAAAGAAGTCAGTTGTTGTGATGATATACTTCAGCTGTTTGCCCGTGGAAGGAGGATATGGTCCCACGACGTCCATTTCCCAGATGGAAAATGACCAAGAGTACTTGGCTTGATGAAGTAACTCAGGGGGTTGGTGTATGAAGTTGGCATGAATTTTGCATGAGTGGAATTTTGCGGTAAAACACTCGCAGTCTCGTGCCCCTGTGGGCCAGTAGTACCCAAGCCTTCAAACCTGATGGGAAATCTTGGTCCCCAGTTGATGTGCTCCACATGATTCGGCATGTACTTCATTCATTACGACGACAATTTCTTCTCCATCAATGCATCTGAGGAGCACTCCATTGAGGCCTCATTTGTAGAGGACCTTTTTTTGACCCGCGCCGCCATATATGACAATGTTTATTGCCCTTCTCCGTGTTTTCTCCCGTTCATACCTATCTAATAGAAGTTCTCCCCGTTGATGGTAGTTTGCAATAGGGGTCATCCAGCCAGTGGCAGGAGCATATGGATCAGGGACAGGACTGACTTTGTGGATTTCTTCTGTCTTAGCTTGAAAAAATGAAAATACCATTCAACAGTGAGCAATATTGATAACTGTTTCATCCTGGTCCGGGTCAGCTAGGGTTGTGCCCGCGTTGGCTAATGCATCAGCCTGAGCATTCTGAGACCGGGGAATATAGGTCAATGTTTGTCTATGGAGAATTCTTCCATTAACCCTCATACATAGTCATACAGGGGGATCAGCTCCTCCTTTTTAATAGCATAGTCACCAATAACTTGCTTGATGACCAGCTTCGAGTCACCTTTTACCTTAATTTGTTTTACTTGTGCCTTGGGTGAGAGTTCCAGGCCTGTAATGAGGGATTGATATTCCGCTTCATTGTTTGTACATACCTCTAACAGGAGGAAGAAATATGGAAAGGCTTCCATTTTTGGGGACACTAGTATTATCCACAAACCCACTTTGTTGAATCTGGGATCCTCCATCCTCTTCCCGGTTGGGCTTTAGGATGCGTCATCAAAGTACATTTCCCATGCTGGGAAATCCTCTTAAATCGAGAATATGTCTTCATCAGGTAGCTTGGCATCCAGTGCAATGTTCCCTATCGAAGGGTGTTCTTCCAGAAATTCTGCTAATGCTTGGCCCTTTATGGATTTCTAAGGCACAAACTGGATGTCGAACTGTTGCAGGATAACCAACCATCGGGATAGGCATATGGTTAACATCGGGTGGCTGAGGATGTAATTGATCGGGTTACTCCATGAGATCAAATGGACTTCATGATGCTACCGATAATGTCACATATTTTGAACTGTGAAAACCAAGGCCAAACAGCTCTTCTTGATATTTTAGTATTGAGTCTCAGCATCAATCATGGTTCAACTGAGGTAATAGAGACTGTTTTCACTGTCGGCATCATTATTTCATGTGAGGAAGGCTCCCAATGACTGTTCTAGGTCCGTCATTTATAGGATGATGGGTCTTACTTCTACCGGGGGCATGAGCATTGGTGGGCTTAAGAGGTACTTCTTTAGGCTATCGAATGCCTCTTGGAAGTCATTTGTCCAATGGTACCTGACCCCTTCTTCATTAACTTGGTAAAGGGCAAACATTTTCCTGCCAAGTTGGCTATGAACCACCTGATATAGGCCAGGTGCCCTTGGAATCCTCTCAACTCGGTGAGATTTCGGGGTGGTGGTAATCCAAGGATAGCATTTGTCTTCTTAGGGTCGACTTCAATTCCACGATGGTGTACGACGAAGCCAAGGAATTTCCCTACGGTAACCTCGAAGGTGCATTTCAAGGGGTTCATCTTCAGGATATGCTGTCGAAGTTTGTTGAAGACGGTCTCTAGGTATGACAGGTGATCTGAGCACTGTCTGGACTTGACCACCAGGTCATCCACGTAACAGTTAATGAATTTCCCCAGGAACAGTTTAAAGATCCGATGCATGGCATGCTGATATGTGGCGCTAGCGTTCTTGAGAGCAAAGGGAATGACCCTCTAATAAAATACCCCTTGAGGGGCCCTTAAGGTAGTGGCTTCTTCGTATTCTTGAGCTATCTTGATTTGGTTATACCCGGAATAGCCATCCATAAAGGATAGAGCCTCATACCCGGCCGCTGGATCAATTAATAACTTAGTGACTGGGACCGGGAAATCATATTTTGGAAAATGCCGATTGAGATCTCTGAAATCAATGCAGACACGGATTTTCACATTCTTTTTCATGAAGGGGACAATGTTGGCCAACCAAATAGGGTACTGGACCTCCTGAATGAAGCCTTATTTAATGAGCTTATCGACTTCAGCCTCTATTTTGGCAGCATGTGAGGGGTGTGTCCTTCTGGCGGCCTGTTTACAACCTCGGTGGTCTTCTGGAAGACCTTAGTGGTGTGTTGCCACTTCGGGATCAAGTCCTAGAATTTCCATGTAATTCCAGGAAAACACATATCGATGTTTCCTTAAGAAGGTGGTATATACCTTGTGCTCTTCAGGAGACACGGCTGCACTAATGAGTGTGGGCCTCAGATTTTCTTCGGTACCCAGGTCTATTTCCCTGAGCTCATCCAATGTGGTGGAGATACCTTCCTCAAATGCAGGAGGTGCATCCCTGAGATCTTCCCCCTCTTCTTCTCCCAAATACTCATCTTCTTGATCCGACGAGGAGAGAACTCCTGACCTGGGATTTTGGGAGTCCGGAGGCGAGGTATCATGGGAATCCTCACTCGAGTTTTCATCCCCAGATTGAGGGTCAGTGGACGTTCCCACATTGTCATGCTCTGACGTTATAGCAGAAGTCACGAGGACATCTGAGTGCAAGCCCGAACATGAATTCCTACTCTCAACATGGTTGATGGGAAGGACGTAATCTCCACCAAGCTTCTTGAGGGTGTCATCAGGAACTATTTCCAGGCCATTTGGAGTGGGGATCCAGTCGACACCATCGACCAAAGGCCTATTTTTCTTTTTCTCATAGAACCCGGCGTCAATGTAATGTGACTCGGAGAGCTCGAAGGGGGATTTGTCGGCATGCAACGTTCCACTTTTTTCATTGACACAGTACTTGTTACACTAGTTTTAAGATGAAGGAACGACCATGTGTTTATGGAGCCACGGTCTTCCTGGCAAGGCATTGAGGTTTGTGCTCTAGCGGACCACCAGGAATTCTGTGTAGGCTACCAGGTCACCAAAACGGGTCTTTAGCTTAATTTACCCCATTGTCTTCTGCTCTCTCTTGTAGTACCCCAACAGAGTTGTGGTTGAGGGATTAGATCTTCCTCACTGTATCCCGACTTACTGAGTGTCCGTAGGGGAAGGAGGTTAACAATAGAGCTATTGTCTATAAAGAATTTCTAGATCTCAAAACCATTCAGTGTGCCGCACACATATAGTGGTATGATGTGTCATTACATGATGGCATCCTCATATTTATCGGTGAAGGAAATCACCGCAGTGCATTCAACCGGGTAAATCTCCATCTGGTAAATCTCGGCAGCAGCTACCTCGGCTTGAAACTCCTGGGGGATGATCAAAGATTCTATAAGCGCCTAAATGAGGTCTTCTGAAAGACTTAGGGCATTGAGGATTGAAATCTTGGCTGGTACCGATGCCAGCTTCTTAAGGATATCACATTTCTTCTCCAGCGGTCGACGATTCTCCATTGGTGGGAGAGACTTAACGGGTTCTTTGGGTGATGGAGCATTTGACGAGGAGGGACTGGCCGCATGGTTGGATATCGATGGCGTTCCAGTGTTTTGAGGACTTGGCCCGGCTGGTCTATTTGTGCGCACTTGGCGGCCTGACACTTGCTCCTCCTCTGGTGGGTATCACAGAACAACAGGGCCAGAGTGGCTTCTTGTGGAGGTGGAGGGGCATTCTTTCTCCTGCTGAGTCCGTTGAAGGGATCCCCCATGGGTTTCCATGATATTAATGGTTTCAGACAAGGTCCAACTATAGGGTTGGTTTTGGTCGTGGTTGTGCCTCCCCTGGTATCCCCTACCTCTACGATTCCTCCACCCGTTTCCTTGTGCAGGGAAATTAGGTTCATAATCGTACCCTTCGTCAGGGGATGATTCCATGAGATGGATGATGTTAATAGAACCAAATATTGGCTCTTCATCCTCTAACAGGTCATCCCGGTCGGTTTTCTCAGATGGTGTCATCTGGTGGGTCGGTGCCCGTGGCGCCAAATTCGAGGGCATATAATCCGCTAGGGCCGGTACTAACTTTGTCCCCATTGCGGACAGCTCCTCTTACGATTGTTTCTTCCTTCTTCTATTATGCCTGGATTACTGGATCATGGAGGATTGTAAGGCCGATGTTGTCGGCTGTGTGGTGTCAGGGGCTGCTAGCGGCAACACTGGCTGTCGTAGCTGAGCTCAGAGTATGCCCTGGGCTCGGTTGATAGTCTTCCAAGTCATCCAGTCATTGAATATCTTCTCCTGCTTGCTGGTGACATTCTTCCACCCCTCCTCTTTGTCAGAATAGGTGGTAGAGATACATGCCACATGTGATGGGGGTGGTCCCAGCTCGACCTGTCCGGATTCTACCATCCTTTGCAGGAGGACTTTGAAGATGAAGCACTCTCGGATATTGTGCCCCAACATTCGATGGTAGGGGCAGTAATCTGGCCTGTCATCACAGCCGACTTCTTCAGGTTTCCTTGGCTCCGAGAGGCGGAGAATGTTGCAATTCATGGTGGAAATGCAGTATCCGTGGACTGGATCGTCTCAGAACAAGTATACTTTTTTCCTTCATTCCTCAAAATAGTTCCGCTTCAGTCCTCTCTAATCGTCCCGTTTAGGCGGAGACAGCCACTGATATGCAGGAGGCCCTTGATGATTTGGTGGGGGCCTGAGCGGTGGAGTGGTTATAGGGGCTGTCTTGAGTGTGACAATGGACACTTCAGCTCTAGGGGATCTTTTTGCAGGAGCCTGCGAGGCTATTCGGGACTTCTATTTGGTCCGCTGCAGGGAGTCCTCAATTCTCTGGGCAATGGCCGAGAGATGGCAGAATCCAGTGGTGCACCCTACTGGTATGAGAGACATTCAAAACACATATTGAAGATTATTTATTCATATGGATAACATCTCATCTTGAGGCATTGGCCTGTTTAGGGAAGAGTTCAGGCCTTTCCATCTGGTGATGAAATATGAGAGCCTCTTGTTCTCCCTCTGCTTGCAGTTCATGAGGTCGATGACCGTTTTTTTAGGCAACGTTGTACTGAAGTGGAACAGGAACTACTGCCGAAGGTCCTCTGAGCTCTATATTGATTGGGCTGGCAGACTCATATACCAGACGAAGGTAGATCCTTGCGAGGTCCATACGAAGTATCTGAGTTTTACTGCTTCTTGTTGTTCCGAAGTCCCCATCATAGGGTCGCAATAAGACGCGTAGTGCATCAAATTCTATTCCAGAAAGCCTGATCCGTTGAAAATACGGAATACAGGGCTCCCAAAATTAGGTGGAGTTGGTGTGTCGGTCTCCCAATCTGGGTAGGGTTTCCACTCTTGCTGTATTGGAGTGAATCTACCTTCCATCACTTCCAATCGAGCTGTTAGTTTTTTGATGGTGTTGGTGAGACCCTAGTTTCTATCCTCCTGGGCACGGTCCTGAGCAGGCATAGCCCGAGGCATTGACTGAGGGTCTGGATTGGCCGGCATCAGGGGTGCGTGTGCTGTTTGTGGATCCTTCTAAGGGTTCAGGCGTACTCGCTCTGGTTGCTTCCTGAGTAGAGGGAAGTCTTGGTATTCATCTGAATCTACGTTTAGGTACTTGGACGGGCCAGGCACCTCGTTGGACGGGAGTCCTGAACATGTTTCATTTTCCGGGGAAAACCTTAGTCTTTGAGGTGAACTTGTTGGGAGTGCATGATGTGGATCCTCCTGGGACACACTTTTAATAAGGCGGTTCCTCTGGAGTATCTCGGTGCTAAGCTACCTCAATTCTTTCATCTCCTCTTCCTGTCGAGCGAATCTCTCTTTGAGCCTGAGTGGCTCATCTTTTTCGAGAGAAGGAGGTGGGTTCCGGGTAACCATTCTTTTATTCTTATCCTTATTGGAAGCTCTCTATGTAGGCGGAGGAGGGTTGTATGGAAGGACGTCCATATTTAGGGCGGCCCTCTGGTTCTGGGTGTGCACACCTAGGGTTTCATTGAGAGTCACAGCCTAACCGGAACCATCATCTCCCGACCCATCCCGATTTTCATCATTTCTGTTGTCACCCGTGGGGTTAACCTCTATGACGTTGATAGATGCATATCGCGGGGTAGAGAAGATGTCATCTTCCAAACAGGAAGAGGATCTCCCACGCCTTCTGCTGGCCTTCCCTTTCATGACCTGGGATTGCCTTCAGACTTCTTGACGAAGGGTGACGCAGAGAGTTATTTGATTCGTCTTTACGGTGAACCTTCCCCTTGGAGGGGATGATGATTCAAATGATGGGATAGGACGAGAACATCCTCTTATGATTGTCCTCCCTAGAGGAGAGAATACTGACTCTCGTGGGGGAGGTTGTTGTTGAGGGGGTAATAATTCCCCCAGCCCTGAGGGTTGGGGTTGGTTCCGTTCCTTGGACGTCGAGTCCCCTCCCATTTTTATTGGTCTTACAGGGGAATTTTTTGTTAAAAATTCCCCCAGCCCTGCAGGCTGGGGTTGACATTTGATCGCGGTAGTGGCTGCTGCCATCGCCACCTGCCTGATCTTGTGTGCTCCCATTCGGGGGTGAACCGGGTTTGGTTCTGAGTTCTTCTATGAATAAATCCCTTCTGGGGAGGCAGGGAAAGATGTCTTATTGGCCTCCCTTAGGAGAGAGGCCAATTGTATTCTCTCGATGGCCAGATTCAGAAGTTCTTGAATAGCTTGTTCCTGTCGGGCCTAACGCTTCTGGGACCTACTCAAGGCCTGACTCTTTTGGGTGTGTCGCCTCTCCTGAACAGGTAGACCACTCAATTGTAGTCTTGACATGATGACGTTGCAAGAAACCATACTGAACGGGTTCTTATGGGCGAGGAGCGGAGTGAAATGCAGAGCTCCATGTTCCCCCCATACTCTGATATGGACTCCCGTCAGAGCGTTACCGATGAGGCAGCATAGCTGATGTAGCGCTTGGAGGCATGCTATTTCCATGTTTCCTTTACGCCTCTCGGGTCGCTATTGTGGTGATGAAGAAAGGGCTTCCAGGTTGATGTGATGCAGGAGGTCTCATATTGTCTTGATGTGGTCTACATACCCATTGTTTGGCAGGAAGCTTGATTTCAGTTGGCAGAGGGTTGTCCCTATATTATGGCGGATGCCGTGCACGCATTCTTCTGACAACTCTCTGGGTATGTCGAACTAAGAGGTAGCCGTGGGCCAAAACATAACTAGTATATCATCCCTGGCCAGTTGTTTTTTCAGGCACATCATATCGGCATACTCCTCTACTAGTGATTCCTCTACCTGGTCAGCCCAACTAAGGTGCTCATTGATAGTGTCGTCGGAGGAAGTGGGACTGGTAGGTATTTAATTGTCCCATGGGAGATTCCGAGGTGGTTAAGAGGATGAATGCGGCCTTGGACAATCTCCGGATTGAAGAAGGGTGTCGTTGACGACTAACTGGGAATCTGACATGCTTGATCCCATCCTTCTGAGTGCCTCGGCATACGAGGGGTTTTCTGTGCTTGATTCGGATGGGGGAGGACCTTCATGTCGATATGATATATCATCATGGGGAGGACCTCTGCAATGGAGACCGTAATGGAAAGGACTACCATTACTACTTGAGGCTTCACTGCATAGAGGACTTTTGTGGTGCACACCCTAGGGAGGACATCCAAGGCGTGTCGTAGCAAGGGGAGGACCTTCTGGCTGCGTAGCATCATTACGGGGAGGGCCTTCACAACAACTGCCATCATGGTGAGGATGTCCATCATGGATTGACGTTCGACGTGCATCCTGGGGAGGACCTTCAGGACACACTTCGATAAGGGGGGGGGGACCTTCTTGTTGCTTGGGGCCAATGCGGGGAGGACCTTCGCAATGGCGGCCGTGGTGGCGAGGAATACCATCACAACTGTGGAAATGGAGAGGACTACCATTACTGCTACTGCAGGGAGAATATCTGCGGGATACATCATGGAGAGGGCCTCCAAAATGTACCTCAATGAGGGGGGGGGGCTTCTTGTTTCTTGACGTCTCTACGGGGAGGACGTCCGTTATCAGGGTGGTGAGGACTACCACCGTGATCTGATTCCCGGATGCGCGGAGTGTCGTTGCAACGTAACCCCTGGGGAGGACCTTCAGGGCAGACCACGACAAGGGGAGGACCTTCTTGTCGTGATGAGGTGTAACTGCTGGGAGGGCCTTTGCAGTTGCGAATATGACAGCGAGGACTACTATCACAATTTGTGGTCCCACTGCATGGAGAGTGATTGCAGTGTATACCCCGGGGAGGACCTTCAGGGTGGACCGCAACAAGTGGAGGGCCTTCTTGCTACTTGATCTTCTGGTCAGGTAGAGGGTTTCGGTGACTCGAATCAGAAGAGGAGCTCTCATGATCGATCATTATATGCCGGCAAGGGAATTCCTTGCGGGTGCTCTAGGGAGGACCTTTAGACCTGCTGGTAGCAACATTGCGGGGAAGACCTTCGAAACTGCTAATGCCACTCCCATAATATGGTAATGGGTGGGCAGGTTTTTGAGCCTGCGATGTGTGCTTAGCGTCGTTGGGAACCCCAGCTTCTAGCAGAGCGGAGTCATGAACCCGACCTTTATTTTCCGGCTGCCTTTGGTAAGTTTGGGGCGCTTTCTTGGGGGTAGTCGAGACCGTATGCTATTGATAACGACCTTCACCTTTGGTTCCCTGTCTAATTGGATCCCATGATGTTTTTAGGATGCGCCGGTGAACATATTGACTTTTAGCAAGGATACATGCCTCTTCTGGAGCATCCACCATGATGGACGGGTGTCCCCCAGTTGGAACGAGCGAAGCTGCTCGATCCGGTTGCCCTTGCGTCACGGAATATGGCTGGTGAACCTCTTGGGAAGAAGGAGGGATGCAGATATACTCTGAGGCGGCTATCTCGTCTCTTATATGAGTTGCCTCAATTGGGTAGATTGGCTCATGGGCCCGAGTCCTTGCTGTTGCCGCTAATGTAATTACACTATAGCAATTCTGCAAGATATGATCTGGGATAGATACCTGCTCCTCCATCATTACCAGGATATGTAGAGATACATATTTGGCTAGAACGGGTATGAAGGACCATTCCGGTATCAGAGTAGGAATATCCTGCTCCAGTCCTACAGTTGTCAGTCGGTACTGAAAATTATCCTGTGTCGGGGCAGGTGAATGAATCTACCCCTGTACCGGGATACACCGGTTTATCTCTCTGTTTGCCTCCAAATCAGGGTGGTGGACTTTTCTTGCATCTAAAGGGAGCTGGCCCTGCATTTTTTGGTTTCCCACTGTATCGAGTCCGTGGCCTCTGTTGGCGGGGAGACATGCCCGCCTATTAATTTCCGCCACATTTGGATGGCGGAATTTGCTGATCGCCACCATATCAGGATGGAGGGCGTCAGAAGCATCTTCTAGGAGCTGGTCCTACAGGCGTTGGGTCTCCACCACGTCAAGATGGTTGGCTTCACGACCTTGGGAAGGGAGAGGTGCCTACCGAGTAAGTGTCATCCTGCATGAGCGACGGCCCAAATGGAGCTCGGCAGGGATGCGCGCCGGCTCGTATGATGCCGCCATGTCTGGATGGCAGCCTCTGTAAGAGCGAACAGGTGTAGCTTCCTATTCATGGTACGTCTCTGTGGCTGGGCAGTGGAGCTCCTCCTCAGGGACCAGGGTGATGATTGGTCCCTGGTTGTACATTTTCCACCCTCGTCGGGCAGTTCTAGGGGCTAGAGCTCGGGGAGCGTGGGCCTAAATCCTCGGGGCTACATCCTCCTAAGCATGAGGATGCTGAGTCGCGACATGACCGCGATGATGCTTTCTGGCGGGGGCCTTTGAGCAGAACCCCTGTTCGGTATGGATGAAGCCCTCAACGTCGACCTCATCTGCCTCCCTAAGATAAGGGAGGTACGCATTGTCCTGTTCCAGGGATAGACTCCCGAAACAGTTTGAGATGGCAACAGGGGCCGTCTGGATTTGCTTCTGTGGCCGCTGCTGGGCAGGAAACCGGCGATTTCTGGTAGATTAGAGGGCGTGCATGGCCACCTCCATCGTTGGGAGAGTACCGTTCAGGTGGTACTCTCGAATCAACGCATCTGAGACCCATCTTTGAAGACGCTGGGTGGGTGACGGGGTCCTTCGTAAGTGAGGATGTCCGGTATTTGTGTTGTTTGAATCACACACTTCCAAGTTCCATTGGGACGACATTGGATCGAAGGGATTTCTGTGTGGTACCTATAAAATATTTTAACAAATACAAACAGCACACCCGTCAAAGCAGCATCACATGATCCCATGCGCATTTAATGACCATGCTTGGCCGTCCTTGTAATTAAAAGGGGGGAACAGAGTGGAATTAGGTTAAATCCATCATGCTTGGTTAAAGATTCATGTCAAGTTCACCATTTTTGTTCCGGGTCGGTCTCGAAATTCCCAACGGTTCCATATCCGATGACACGTGGACCTGCTTTCCAAAGGCAGGCATTCACCGGATAGTCTGACCAGCGATGCTTAAGAACTCACATTGGTCTAGAGGATGAGATGTCGGGCTCATCACACCCTTTTGGGGGAAATTATTTCCAGTTCTGGGAATCTATTATTGATTTAAGACGTATTCATATGTCCGTGAATCTTTGGTTTATACCCAAGCATAGTATCCATAGATTTTACCCTGGTGGGAAATGGTCAACTGGATGCAGGGGTTCAGAATCATTTAGGCCTGAGGTTTACCATCCCTCATTGGATTAATGAACCTTTAGAGTCTGGACTCATTGAGGTGGCGCTGGGATTGGTGCGGTGAACTGATGTGAATATAGTCGGATCGAACAGTTGTTGGGCTTGAACCTTACGGAGGCTTCCTATGTACCCTGGCTAGGAGACAGGGATCAAAGTCCACATAGTTCAAATTGGCTTGGGACTTACGCTCTAAGGCAGCCCAGAGTGATGGATTGGGGATTATACTCTGAGAAGGCCCATTTGAGGGATTGGGGCTTACACTTTGAGGAGGACCATAAGAGGATGTCATGGTCGATGCTTACTCTAAGCCCACGTGAGTCATTGTCGGTGTGAGAAACAAGAGGCAGCAGGGACCATACAATCACGTCGCAAAAGCTACATCCATGAGAAGTGGAGTGGGGCTTATGCATGAGCGGCCCATAAAGTCGGGGCTTACTCTGGGAAGGATGCCCATGGAAACAAAGTTCAACGGGAGAGGGAAAGAGGTTCTCTTGTGCTCGTCACCTATCTTGTTCCCGAGGGAAGTACCGAAGTTCATGGGGGCTTCCTTCTGATAGGTATTTTACTACCCTCCAAAGAAGGGAGAAGTACCCCAGTCCCAACAAGTGGAGGATCAGAAAGGGGGATCCTGAGCTCATACTCCACATTATCGGGGGAATGTGAACCCGGGAATGCTTTGGGAATCTGCTCAATGGTCGGCGCAACCCCTTTGCCCCTATTTACCATGGGTATGCGAACTCAAAACGACGCACTGATGCACCTGAGGGTTACACCACATGGATCCGGTGGCTCTGGTAGAGACCTCATCTCGGGGCCGATGAGTAGGCCAGTGAGGGAGTCACGGAGGATCATGTTGGATCGGAAGGATTTTATGTGGCTCAGGGAACGGGCACTCCGAAGAATTTTACGGGCCATACAGGGGTATGGGTGGTGGCGCCCTTCACGTAGGGAAGTGCTACGCGGTTGGAGAATCCATCTGTGAACTAGGGTGGTCCGTGGACTGATGGGTATTATGCGAACCAAGGAGGTTCGCAGCTCCAGGTTTGATCCGCCAACCAAGGTGGTCCGCGGAGGGTTCCATGCAGGCAGTGGAAGCCAGGTGTGGCGTTGGCCGGAGGCTCATTGGTTGGGGATTTGCCCGTGTAGAAGGGTGGTACGCGGTGCAGTGGATTGGAAAAGAGGCATAAACTCCTTGGTCCGCGGGGAGTACATCCACGGAGGGACCATGGTTCGTGATTTTCTCTTCTTTTTTATTTTAAGTTTGTGGTTCACCAAGTTATCATGCGTTTTTGGTTCCTTATTAGATCATTTCCAGGTTTATACCTGCTCTGGTTTGCGAACTAGAACTTCCAAAATCCTAATCCTTCTTTCGAAATCCTTCCACCCGAATCTGATCGATCTCTCCTATGAATCCTCCCAATCGTCCGAATACTCCCTCCCTTACCCCCTCAGTCTCCTTTTATAGAGTGGGGAAAGAGATGTATCTGTGGTCACACGGCACCTTTTGTGGTGGCCCATGACCAAAATACAGGTTTATGGATGACTTGGTCAATTCGCGATTCACGGTGGGCACTGAGCGCTTCTCTCCCTCCCTCCCCCCCCCCCCGTGATCCGAACGAGGGGAGTGATTCGCGGCCGCGGTGGTTCCACCTCAATTTCGCGAATGACAGTAGAGGCGGTTCGGGCCGGCTGATGCAGATCGCAGCTGGGGTGGTCCGGAATGGTGGACCGGGTTGGCACCATTCCCGCCTCATGACCGCGGAGGATCTATGCCTCCATCTCGCGAATAACAACGGTTTGCGGAGGAGGGATGCTTCACGGAACCAGCCATGCGTCATTATCTTTACACTGGTCCACGGACCGGTTCGTCCTTCATCATCCTTGAGTATTATCCACATTTTTTCAATCCTTTTGAGGGGGAATTGGGTAGAATCTCCCTTGAGTTAAAGGGGATCATCATTCTCCTTTGCAGATTTTTTTCAGGACCCTACATAGGGTTTTTTGAGTTTTTTACGTTTTTAATGTTTTTAGAATTTACAATTTTTTTAGGGTTCTAAATGGTATTATAGTTTTTAATAAATGTTTTAGTGTTTTATGAGTTTTTTGGGTTTTTAGGATTTTTAGCAATGTTTAGGGGGATTATAGTCTTTTTAGGGTTCTCAAAATTGTTAGGTTTTTTACGAGTTTTAAGTGTTTTTAGGTTTTAATAGTTTTCTTAGGGTTTCCCTTGCAGTTTAGGGGATTTTACTTTTTTATATATTTTTTAGGATTTTTATGGTTTTTTTTTTGTTTTTTTGGGATTTTGAGGGTTTTATGGTTTTCCATGGGTTTATAATTTTTTGGTTTTTATTTATTTTAAATGTTTTTTGGTTTTTAATGTTTTGTTAGGGGTTTTAGGGTACTTATGGGTTTTATGTTATTATGGTTTTTTAGGAATTTTTTATGATTTATTGGGGTTTTATGGTTCTTTGGGATTATTTATGGTTTTTAGGTATTTTTAGTGTGTTTAGGGATTTATGATTGGGCGGGGGGGGGGGGGGGGGTTGGGTTTTTTGGGTTTTAATGGTTTTATGTTTTTTTTTGAGTTTAAATTATTTTAAAATTTTTTAGTTTCTTTTATGGGATTTTATGGGTTTTTAGTTTTTTATGGTTGTTAGGGGGTTTTAGGGGTTTTAGGGCATTTTATGGTTTTAGTGTTTTTAGGGTTGTTATGAGATTTAATTGTTTTTAAGTTTTTATGGTTTTATTAGAAGTTCCCAAGGGGTTTGTGTTTTTTTACATTATTCAGGATTTTAGGGGTTTTTAAGAATTTTATGATTTTTAGGGTTTTTATGGAATTTTAGGGGGGGGGGGGTTGGTTTTTAATGTTTATGCGGTTTTTAGTATTTTTAGATTTTTAGTTGTTTTAAGTGTTTTTAGGTTTTAAAGGTTCTCTTAGGTATTTTAATATTTTTTGGGATTCTTACATTTTTATAGATTTTTAGGAATTTTTTTCGATTTTTATGAGCTTTTAGGGGTTTTAAGGTTTTTTTTGTTTTTATGGTTTTTTAAGGAATTAAGGGTTTTTTTATTTTTTGGGTTTTTAGGATTTTTTTTGAGTTTTTATGGGTTTTAAGGTTTTTTTATTTTTTTTATATTTTTAGTGTTTTAAAGGGGTTTTAGAGAAGTTGGTGGATTTTTAAGCATTTTATGGATTTATAAGGTTTTAGTGGTTTTTATGGTTTTTAAGGGTTTTTGGGTCATTTATGGTTTTTATATTTTTTTTGATTCTGAGGGGTTTTAATAGTTTTTAGTTTTTTATGCTTTTCTTAGTATTTTCCAAGGTTTTAAAGGGTTTTTTTTCATTTTTAGGGATTTTATATGATTTTTGGGTTTTTAGGTTTTTAAGAATTTTGAAGGGTTTTAGGATTTTTTACGGTATTTAGTTTTTTTCTTCAATTTTTAGTGTTTTTTATTTTTTTTCGAGGTTTTCAGTGTTTTTAGTATTTTAAAGTATTTTTATGGGTTTTTAGGGTTTTTTTAATGTTTTTAGAGATTTTTAGGGATTTTTAAAAAATTTATGGGTTTTTAGGGTATTGATGGTTTTTTTGTTTTTTAGGTATTTTAGGTGTTTTATGGTTTTCAGTTTTTTCTTTGAGTTTTTTGGGTTTTTATGGTTTTTTAGAGTTTTTAAGGATTTTAGGGGTTTAAAGGGTTTTTAGAATTTTTAGTGAATTTTTGGGGTTTTTATAGGGTTTTAAGGGTTTTTAGTGTTTTTAGGGGGTTTTATGGGTTTTATAATTTTTAGGGTATTTATAGTTTTTTAGGTTTTTAGGGTTTTAGAAGTTTTTAAGTTTTAAGGGTTTCTTAGGGGTTTTTTATTATTTTTAGCAATTTTTACATTTTATGGATTTTTAGTGATTTTTTAGGATTTTTATGTTTTTTAGTGTTTTTGGGATATTGAGGGGTTTTAGGGGTTTTAGGGGTTTTCTGGTTTTATATTGTTTTGTGTTTTTATCATTTTTATTATTTTTTTGGGTTTTTTTTGTTTTTTAGGTTTTTTTAACTTTTTATGGTTTTAATGTTTTTTAATAGTTTTTCTTGGTTTTAGGTTTTTTATAGGCTTTTATGGTTTTTAGGGGTTTTTATGAGTTTTTGGGGGTTTTGGGGTTTTAGGGTTGTAGGGTCTTTTAGGGTTTTTAGGGTTTTTAGAGTTTTTTAGGTTTTTAGGGTTTTTTAATTTTTTTTGTATTTTTGTGGATTTTTTATAATTTTTTAGTTTCTTCATTGGTTTTTAGTGATTTTGATATTTTTAGGGTTTTTAAAGGTTTTAGGGGTGTTTTTGGATTTTCTTATATTTTTTTCATGGTTTTGGGGGGGGGGGGGTTTATGTTTTTATGGATTTTAAAGGATTTTTTGGATTTTTTTTATTTTAGGAATTTTTATGGATTTTGAAGGTATTATGGTTTTTTTTGTTTTTTTTTGTTTTTTTTGGGTTTTTTGTTTTTTTTGGTTTATTTAGTGTTGTAATGTTTTTTTGAAATTTAAAATTTTATTGGTTTCAATGGATTTTATAGTTATTTGTAGTTTTAAGGGTTTTTATGGGTTTCTTTGGGCTTTTTGGTTTTTAGTGACTTTTTAGGGATTTACGGATTTTAGTAATTTTTAGGTTTTAAGTTTATATTATGGATTTTTTTTTCATTTTTTAAGGTTTTTTATGTTTTTAGGGATTTTTGGGGATTTTTTTAGGGTTAGTATAGTTTTAAGGGTTGTTATGGAATTTTAGGGTTTTAGGTTTTTTATAATTTTTTGGTTTTTAAAGTATTTTAGCATTTTTAGGGTTTTAGGGGTTTGATGTGTTTTTAGGTCTTTATTGGTTTCTTCATGATTTTAGTATTTACAGTGTTTTTTACATTTTTATGGATTTTTAGTGATTTTTTATGACTTTAATGGGTTTTATGGATTTTCAGGGTTTTAGGTTTGTTTATGGTATTTACGATTTTTACGGGTTTTTTCGGTTTTAGGGTTTATATCGAGTTTTTAGGGGTTATAAGGGTTTTTAGTTTTTTTTAAAAAAATATTGGGTTTAATGGGTTTTTAGAGTTTTTAGTCGGTTTTTAGGGGTTTATGGGTTTTAGGGTTTTTATGGTTTTTAGGGTTATGTATTTTGAGGGGTTTTCAGGGTTTTTATGGTCTATTTATGGGATTTAGGTTTTAAGGGGTTTTAATTTTTCTTATATTTTTAAGATTTTATTATTATTTATTAGGGTCTTAGGTTTTTTTATTTTTAGGAATATTTATGGGGGTTTTAGGATTTTTCTGGTCTTTTATGTTTTTTAGGTAATTTGAGGGGTTTTAGGGGTTTTAGGGTTTTATGGGTTTTTAGATTTTTTAGAGGTTTTATTTTTTTTGGTTTTTATAGGGTTTTCAGGGGTTTAAGGATTTTTTAAACTTTTAGGTATTTTTATGTATTTTATAGGATTTTTATAGTTTTCATGGTTTTTTGATATTTTATGGGTTTTAGGGTTTTTTTTTGGGATTTTATGTTTTCTGGGATTTTAGGGTTTTAGAATTTTATAGAGTTTTACGATTTTTTGAGTTTTTAACTTTTTTGGGGTTTACAGGATTTATAGTGTTTTTAGTGGGTTATTAGGGATTTAGTGGTTTTTATGGGTTTTATGATTTTTAATTTTTTTAGGGTTTTAGGCTTTTTATATTTTTTTTGGTATTTAACAGTTTTAAGAGTTTTTCATTTTTCGGGTTTTCCTATAGTCTTTAAGGGTTTTAGGTGTTTATACATTTTTAGTTAAATTTAAGGACTTTTTAGGTTTTTTATTGTTTTTAGGGGTTTTTGGGAATCTGAGGGGTTTTAGGGATTTTAGGGTTTTTAGGGTGTTTTTCATTTTTTATGTTTTTTGGGGGTTATTGTGTTTTTAGGTTTTTAAGCTTTTCCTAGTTGTTTTAGGTTTTTTTATATTTTTTGGGACTTTAGCGTGTTTTTTAGGAATTTTATTGGGTTTTAGGTTTTTAGGGGTTTTGAGGGTTTTTAGTGTTCATAGTGTTTTTATGGTTTTTTTCAAGTTTTTAGGTTTTTTGAGTTTTAAATATTTCATAGATTTTAGTTGGTTTTAGGATTTTTTTTGGGTTCTATGGGTTTTTTTAGGTTTTTATGGGTTTTTATGGTCTTTAAGGGACAAGGAAGAAGTGGAGTCAGGCTATTCCTGATCCCCCCAAATTTATTAGAAAAAAAAGACGCAACATACAAGGGAGGGGAGGGGTCAAAAGACCAACACCCAAAAGACCTTAGCAAACCCAAACTCAAAAAACCCAAAAAACCAAAAATCACACAAAAAGAAATAGCAAGAAGACACTAACAGCACCATTAACTACAACTTCATCACTTTCCTTCCAAGTCGTAACCAGCAACCAAAGCTCCCATCCAAGCAGCAACCATCATCCAATCTCACAAATTCTAGCATCCAGCAGCTCAACACCAAGAAGGTCCACCACAAGCTGCACATAACCATCAACACCAAATTCAAACCCACAAGCATCATCACATTCCCACCAAATAGCAACCCGCACATAACAGTGTTACCATCATCAGTCATCTCCATGACAATAAGTTCAACCATCAGCAGCACGAACCCAGTAACATCAGCAGCCTCCCGAACCTCCTCACTAAGAAGATCCACTGCCATCATCATAGAACCACCAACACCAAACTCGTAACCAACAGCTTCATCACGTCGCAACCCATCAGCAAGCAGTAACCAATGCCACCATTTCCAACAAAAAATCTCTCCATGGGACCACAAAAATCAGCAGAGACCAACAACCTATCTCTCACATTGTCACACACTAATTTCCACAACAGTATCAAAAACCACAAAAAATCCAAAACCATCTTAACCAGATACTCAATTAGACCCCTAACCAAATGGCATGCCTAGCCAGCAAGCCACTCCAAAAGTAGAACAAACTATACCAATAGAAAAAACAAGCACCCAGTAAACTATAGCAAGCAGAATTAATGAACCATCAGCACACCAAAAAATTGCAGGATCCACACCGCAGGTGAGACAACATACTGGATTTGATGTTCCATAAGAAAAAAGACCAAGAAGCAAATCAGCAAGCCTGAGTAGATGCGTGAACATCAAGGAAACCAGAACCCATGTCGCTGAGACAAACTTCTCTACTGTTGATGCCTTGGACCCCACTGGCTCATCCGTGGAAACCCCAGATCTGAAAGATCGACCCCAATCCATGGCTGATATCCAGAAGGAATCCTGACCACCAAGGAGACATCGGCTTCGACACCATCTAGATCAGAATGATCTGAAGACCATGTGATCTCTAAAGTCGTCGATGCTCGGATGTGCCATAGATGAAGCAAACCCACATCCTAGTACAAATCCGCAATGGTCGGGGAATTCAAAGATGCTGAAGACCGAGATCCACCACCGTCTTGAGTCTGGAGAGCGCTTCCAGAGCACACCTTCTCTAAGAAATAGGGAGAATCAAGGATCCAATGCCAAAACATCGACCAAAGACCAAGGAAAAACCTGGAAGAGGCAACGAGTGAGAGAGGGAGTCGGGGGATTGCGTCTCCATCAAGGCTAGAGTTCATAGGGGGTTTTAGGTCTTTTTATGGTCTTTAGGGGTTTTAGGGTTTCTTTTGGTTTTTATAATTAGGTAGGTTTTTAGGGTTTTTAAGTGTTTTTTGGTTTGTTGGTTTTATTGGGGTATTCCATGGTTTTTAGTGTTTATACATTTTAAGGTATTTTTATTTATTTGTTATAATTCTTATGATGTTTAGCATTTTTAGGGATTTTATGGGTTTTTAGGGATTAAAGGGTTTTTTATGGGTATTTGGGTTTTAATAATTTTTGGAGTCTTTTAGGGATTTTATGTTATTTATAGTTTTTACCTTTTTTTAGGGGTTCAAAGATTTTCTAGAGTTTTTAGTTAGTTTTAGGGTTTTTAGGGTGTTTTAGGGTTTTTAGGGTTTTTATGGTTTTTAGGGGGTTTATGATTTTTCGGTTTTTGGAATCTTTTAGGGTTTTTAGCATTTTTATCTTTTTAGGGGGTTTAAGTATTTTTTGTTTTTAGGGTTTTCTTAAGGGTTTTTTGGGGTTTTTTGGTTTTTTTACATGATAAGGGATTTTTTGTGATTTTTAGGATTTTTTCCATTTTAAGGGTTTTGGGGATTTTATGTGATTTTGTCACGACCCCCTCCCCACAAAGTGTACCCCTCCTGGGCCAGAAATGTGAGAAGAGAGATAATGACCCCTTAGTCCCACCTCCAGTAGGCCCCGGGTTGGCGACTAGAACCGAGGGTATAATAAACATACAGATGGGATGCATTACCCTCTAAGAGAACACATGTAGAAGAGAGAGATAGAATAGACTCCAATAAACTTCAACTCAGAACTGAAATATAAAATAAATCCAATTACATATATGAAATGTCATGAAAAAGTACTACAACTGAAAGGGGAAACTAAAAGTACCCAAAAGAAAGTAAAACGATAGCGACCACAAGCCCGAACAACTCCTCCTCCAACCACAAGCTAGTAGTAACCAACTTGATCCCCAACCTGCTCCAAGTGACATGATAAATAGTTTATATATACATAGGGTGAGTATAACAGTATACTCAGTAGGATCCTTCCCAAGACTCTCGTGCAACAGTAAAGAAAGCATGCTAAAGCCTAGTGAACAACAAGTGAAACTAACTCATCACCTAAAGAGGTATACTAAGTTCCCAACCTCACCATGGATACTCTCACCAATTAACGAATACAAGAATATAGCATATAGTAAAGATTATCAAGGGTACCCCGCTACTACTTTCCCACTGGTTTGCCTCTCTGCCCCAACGACATACGTCCTATACATCTCTCTCCAAAGGTTTGTCCGCAGACACCTGGGCTAAGCTCCACAATCTGCACCTTGTGCACCACAAAGGCTTTCCCGCAGACACCTAGGCAAAGCACCACACCATCCTCACAACCAAAAGCAACCGGGTAAGTTCTTGGGAGCCACCACAGCCTGAATAACGTGTATCATACATTGGGTATTATACCTCAAGCCATTATAACCCATACACCGAATAGGGATCCTCAAGCCATCACAGCCTATACATGTTACACCTATAGTAGTCCATAGGATACTATATCCAGAATATATGTGTGTGAAATAACCACAAGACATTACATCCCTCTACACACATATATGGTTAAAACTAACCAGTGTGCCTACCAGCACAAAGATCTACCAAGAAAAGAGAGCAGGGTCAAAGGGGGTAGTCAGCCATTCAACCTCCCATCAGAATGTTGGGGAAAACACCCCCCCAGGGCTCAGAATCCTTGGGGTGTCAGTTGCCCTTACCGATAGGGTGGAGTGGCGTATAGAAACACAAAAAGTACAGAATATATATATAACTCACATCCACACTATGGTCATTACCTATTCTTAGATACAACTGCAAGTAACATCTCTCAGACTCCAGGCTGCTACTTCTAAGACTAGGTATCCTATAAGAACACAAACCTTTGAAGAACTTTATTAGATTACTCCATTCTCATTTTATCAGTTCCACTGTACATTAATTAATTCTTTAAACATTAATTAAGCATGAAAAATTCCACATTAAACTGAATTGGCATCACATTCAAAATCAACTACTCCTTTTAAGATTCACATCACCATTAAATTCTAGTATCTCCATCCCCATGGATTTTCACCATTTAATCAAACATTCATTATAGAATTACTTTTCCATATTCCCAGGCATTCTAGAAAAGCATGCTATGCTTCTAAACACAAAGGAGGCTCAACACGGCGAGTAGATATACTACCCGTCGAGTCTTTACTGCCTATAGAAAGAGCATAGACCCATTCTCCCTCAAGAGGCTAAACACGGAAAAGCACGTGGCATACCCCGTGCATCTTCACCTCCTTCGGAAGAAGGGTAGCAAGACCAGCTGCCTTGAGCAGTGGGGAAAACCAAAGAAGATTAACATTCAAAGAAAACCACAAGCATCTAGAAACCACATCCATCCAATTCCATCACCCCTGCTGTCCTCCCCGACACCCACATGCATAAACTAATGCATCTCGCCACTCTAGGAGTCATATGCTGCCCCAACCACAAGGCCTCCATGCCTCAACATGTCACAACAGCCATCGAGGCTCACATCACAACACAAGCAGCATGAAAACAACAGTCACAACCATGGGCTCTTTACCCTTTAACAAACAAGAGGGTAACTCAGAACCCTTTTAGAAATTCCTACATAATCTGTTCTTTAATCCATATTGAATTAGAATATTTGTTATTCATAGGTTCTAATTACGAGATACCTAATCAGTAAGATATCACAATTAAATAACAATACTTACTTCCCTAATTTGATTATCCTCAAATTAAAACAACTACAACAACAACAATAACCAGATTAATTTACATGCCTCTTTATCTTTAGCCAATTAATTAACAATTAATTCCGGCTTTACTTTCATTATAAATTTATATCATGAACGAACAACAAATCAAAGAATACATAGATATCACTCTATCTAGAAAAACATGAGGCAAATTGTTATCATGGTATAAAGCAACAACATGTGATCAACCAATTACTTTAATCCGATTCAAGTATTTAATTAGGTCAATTTAATTGTGATCCAAAGGACTAAATCATGGTAATTCTACGATTGCACATATAAAATTAGAGAATCCATGAATCCCCTACCTGGAAGAGTTCTTGACGTCCTTTATCCACACAACGGGTCAAAATCCTCCTCTCACGATAACTGCATCAAACAGAGGATGCCACAATACGACAATACCAACCAACCCTATGAAAAATCCATTAGAATCTTGGAAATTTCATGGTATAATATTGAAGGGAGAAACAAGAGAAGATGATCCCCAAAGGAAGGACGATAAAACATACCTTATTAGGAAGATTGACCGAAACGGTTCAGTTGCATCAAAAACAGATCAGAACCAATCCTAGGAGTAAAGATTGATTGTGCAACTCCTACGGGAATGATTGAAAGGTTCTAGAATCTCTTAGCTGAGAACAAAGGGAAAGAACAAGGGAGAATGATATCTCATCCCTTTTTAAGATTTAATGGGGCGACGGTCTAAGATCCGGTTAATTATCCATTAAAAACAGATCGCATTAACCCACGCGGTTTGACCAAGTAAATACATCCCGACCTTAGGAATAATTAAAATAGGATTTATGGCCTTTGAAACGGCCTTAAGAGACCTTAAAATAAGGCTTTAAATGTATTTTACATCAAAGGAAACGTCAAAAGGGGAAAAACTATAGGAATCTGGAAACATTGTTCACCCACCGTTACTGTACATGAAACCGATCTATGAGACCGATCTGTGAGACCGATCTGTGAAACCGATCTGTCAGACCGATCTGTGAAACCGATCTATCAGACCGATCTGTGAGACTGATATGTGAGACCGATCTGTCAGACCGATCTGTGAAACCGATCTGTCAGACCGATCTGTGAGACCGATCTGTCAGACCGATCTGTGAGACCGATCTGTGAGACCGATCTGTGAGACCGATCTGTCAGACCGCTCTATGAAACCGATCTGTCAGACCAATCTGTGAGACCGATCTGTGAAACCGATCTGACAGACCGGTCTGTGAGACCGATCTGTGAAACTGATTTGTCAGACCAATCTGTGAAACCGATCAGTCAGACCGATCCGTGAGACCGATCTGTGAGACCGATCTGTGAGACCGATCTATGAAACCGATCTGCCAGACCGATCCATGAATCCGATCGGTCACTGTTCATAAAATTGGAAACATTGTTAACAGAACTGTAAAATTGGAAAAGTGTTGGGGATAAGTCACCTTGACCTCCCAAAACACCTCCAACACCACATTTTCACAAGGTAATGGACCGGAGAGGTCCGGGCCATTACATCAGATACCTCTCAAAACATTCTCATCCTCGAGAATCTAAAACCAACCTAAAGAAAAGAGGGGTCCGAACAACCACCCCATAAGATACCTCTTAGAGGGAAAACCACCATGAGTTGTTCGAAAGCGGGAACAAAACTAAGACATCTGAGAGTATGGGAACAAACAATCCATATCCAAACAATTCAAATATAACATCACATGAAAAGTACATAAATAAAAAATGAAAGGTCCAACCACAAAGAAAACATCATTACATGAAAGGAGTTAAACATTAAACAACTCTGGATACTGATCACGTATCTGTGACTCACGCTCCCATGTAATCTCCTCCATGCCACCGTGTCGCCACAAGACATGAACTAAGGGGATAGAACGCCCACGCAACACCTTCTCCTTGTGGTCTTGGATCTCCACAGGTCGCTCCTCGAAGGTTGCATCATCATCAATATCGATCTCCCCCCAATCGATAACATGAGATTCATCATGAAGATAGCGACGGAGCTGTGATACATGGAAAACATCATGTATCCGACTCATCTGAGGAGGAAGTGCTACTCGATACGCCACAGCTCCAACACGAGCTAACACCTCAAAAGGCCCAATAAACCGGGGAGAAAGCTTACTTCCACGACCAAACCATCACTTCCCACGACGGGGAGTCACCTTTAGAAACACATGATCCCCAAAATTAAACTCTAAGGGTCTCCTTCTTTGATCAACATATGATTTCTGATGATCCTGTTCTGTCTTCATCCTCTCACGAATCACCTGAACCATCTCTGTTGTATTCTGCACTAGTTCTGGTCCGTGAATTGCTGACCCTCCGACCCTAGTCCAGCACAATGGAGAACAGCATGGCCGGCCATACAAGGCTTCAAACGGCGCCATACCGATGGTAGAGTGAAAACTATTATTGTAAGAGAACTCTACCAAGGGTAAGTGCTTCATCCATAAACCTCCAAAATCAAGATCACAAGATCGCAACATGTCTTCAAGAGTCTGGATGGTTCGCTCTGTCTGACCATCCGTTTGAGGATGAAAAGCAGTGCTAAGGCACAGTTGAGACCCAAAAGCATGCGGGAGACCTCTCCACACCCTGGAGGTAAAATGAGGATCTCAATCAGAAATTATCATCCTAGGTACTCCATGAAGTCTCACCACCTCCTCTAGATACTACCTCGAAAAAAACCTCCACTGAGCTCGTCTCGTTGATCGCTATGAAGTGGGCGGACTTTGTTAAACAATCCACTACTACCCATATAACATCGTATCCTCCCAGAGCTCGAGGTAAACCTGTAACAAAGTCCATTGAGATGTCCTCCCACTTCCACTGAGGAAACTCTAATTGCTGGAGAAGACTACCAGGAACACGGTGTTTGGCCTTCACCTTCTAGCAGACTAAACATCAAGACACACACTCTGCAACCGTATGTTTCAGCCCAGGCCACCAAAACTGACTCCTGAAGGATCGGTACATCTTTGTCACACCAGGATGTACTACCAAGGGTGAACTATGGAACTCTCAGAGAACCGTCTCGCGCATCGCCAAGGGAACAAGAAGCCTGCCATGATACAACACTCGGTGTTGTTCATCCTCCAACCAACCATTAGGGGCCTCACCACAAAAAACACTTTCTCTCCAGACTTCCACCTCTAGATCACCCAACTGAGACTCTTCCACCTTCTGCATCAGGGATAATTGCACCGTCATCTGGAAAAGACAACCTCTACCCCCAACTTCTCCCATATCAAGATGCAAAGATGATATCTCTTCCATCACTCTCCAGGAATCACCAGATTCATGCACAACATCACTAAGTGACTTTAGGCTTAGTGAATTAGCTACAACATTCCCTTTTTCAGGTGTATAAGATATTTCAAAGTCGTATTCTTGAAAGAACTCCATCCACTGACATTGCCGCAATTTCAAGTCACGTTGGGAGAAAACATACCTCAAAATCTTATGATCGGTGAAAACCACAAAGTCCTCAACAATGAGGTAATGTCTCCACAACTTTAGAGAAAACACTACGGATGCCAACTCAAGATCATGGGTGGCATAGTTTCATTCATGGGGACGCAACTGCCGAGACCCATAAGAAACAACTGATCTCTGCTGCATCAGAATACAACCTAGCCCTAGATGTGAAGCATCACAGAAAACATCAAATAGGACTCCCTCCGCTGGAAGACAAAGGACTGGAGCACTTACCAACTTCTCCTTTAGATACTCGAAAGCTGCCTAACACTGATCAGTCCATATGAACGCTTGATCCTTCCTGGTCAAAGCTGTCAGAGGATTCACAACTCGGGAGAAATTGGCTACAAACCTCCTATAATAGCCTACGAGACCAAGTAAACTATGCACCTCTGACACGGTCTTGGGGGCTGCCCAATACTCCACTGATTCTTTTTTCGACGGATCCACAGCTACTCCTTGTTGGGACACAACATGCCCCAAGAAACGAACCTCTCGATCCCAAAACTCACATTTTGACAACTTCCCAAACAATTGATGTTGGCAAAGAATTCCCAAAACAGCTAGTAGATGCTCTGCATGCTCTTCTTCAGATGTGGAGTACACAAGGATGTCGTCGAAGAAAACCACATCAAACTTGTCCAGAAATTCACGGAACACGACATTCATCAACCCCATGAAAATAGCTGGAGCATTTGTCACGCTGAATGGCATTAAAACAAACTCATAATGCCCACGACGACAACGGAAAGTAGTCTTCGGGATATCCTCATCCTTTACACACATCTGATGATATCCTGACTGCAAGTCGATCTTTGAGAACCAACTTGCACCCTTCAGTTGATCGAATAGGTCATCAATCCGCGGAAGAGGATAGCGGTTC
Source organism: Viscum album (assembly GCA_963277665.1). Lineage (NCBI taxonomy): Eukaryota > Viridiplantae > Streptophyta > Magnoliopsida > Santalales > Viscaceae > Viscum > Viscum album. The sequence continues at coordinate 1,784,518,798 of OY728132.1, read as the reverse complement.
TTTATTGTCACTTTATTTAATCGACGATAATCAACACACAACTTCAAACTACCGTCATCCTTTTTCACAAACAAAACTGGTGCTCCCCACGGTGACACCCTTGGCCGATCAAAACCGCATTACAACAGACCATCAAGCTGAATACGTAGCTCTCGTAACTCAGAAGGGGCCATCATATACAAAGACATAGAGATAGGAGACGCTCCTGGCTGTAGCTCGATCCCAAACTCGATCTCTCGTCGAGGGGGTAAGGATACAACCTCTTTTGGAAAGACGTCAGGGTACTCCTCTATGACCCTAGGAAATGCCAACTGTTGAACCTCTGAATAACTCAGCATCATCCCATCCATCATGGATGATAAGGATGGAACTCTTCTATGACTCATCCTAGGATCTCTCTCACCAACAAACACCACTTTCTCTCCATCTGCATCAAAGAAAACGACCTTCTTCCTGTAGAAATCCATAATAGCCTGCACTGAATACAACCAATCCATGCCGAGTATGACATAATATGGTTGTATTCGTAAACATAGGAAATCTCCCCAAGAGCGGTGTTGCCCCAACACTAGCTCACAGTCTCTACAAACTTCAAACAAGTCGGCTCGACCTCCAACTGGCGTAGTCAACGCCAAGGGCACTGGAAGCCTCTCTACCTCAAGTCCCAAATCATGGACAAGGGTAGGTGATATGAAGGAGTGTGTTACTACTGAATCAAAAAAGGCATACACCAATGTAGAAAACAAGAAAAGGTTACCTCGAACGACATCTGGCCTGCATGGGGCTAGCAACACTAGAGCATGAAGCTGACCACAACCTCCTCCACGGCCTCTCGGACCCTGATGACGACCACCACCATGGCCGCGCTCTGCTCTCTAAGGAAAAGGAGCATCATGGGGCTGTCCTCTGCCTGCTCCACCTACCCTCTAGTGATCTAAATCTGGAGCAACCTACTACTGCTGCCTCGGCTGGAACTGCCTCAACGGAGGAACCTGGAGCGGAGCGCCCGGTGCACGATGACTGCTCTGAAAAGTCGGGCACTCCCGCTACTGATGACCACGACCACCACAAGAAAAACAAGCACCTGATCCCTTGACATAGGCCTGAGATTTTATGCCTCTGGAGAAACGAGATGGGAAGGGCTGGGACCTACCCCCAGGTGAATGGAAACTCTTCTTCTCTGAAAACCGGGATCCCCGGACCACAGATTTGCTTCATGAGTAATCATGATGGTACCCCTCTTGTGATGATCCGGTCCTAGCCAAAGTCCTCTAAAAAACCTCTACCCTCGCCAGCACCTCAAGATATGTCTTTAGCAAAAATGGGGTGACCTTGCGCTGGATCTCTGGACACAAACCCTCCTCGAAATGCCTCACCCTGGCCTCCTCATCTGGTAACAGGTCTGAAGCAAATCGTAGAAGGTTCCTGAAATGGATTGCAAACTCTCGAACACTGGATCTCCCCTGTCGAAGGGTAAGAAGCTCCTGGCGACTGGACGCCTTCGCAGTCGAAGAAAGAAACTCGACTCTAAACCTGTCTCGAAACTCCTCCCATGAGATCACTAACTCCTCACGATCCACGAGGAACAAGAACCACCACTACCTCGCTACTCCACGCAGCATCGTCACAACCAAGGACACCCAGTGTTCCTTCCGAGAACGAATTGAACTAAAGCCTATCTCGACCTCCTCCAACCAGTCTTCTGTGACTGCATCTGAAACAAAGCCCTTGTACTTCTGTAGACTCTGGCGCTGAAACTCTCAGAGGGTCTTCCTCCAAGTGTCATCGTCGTCAACCTCGACCTGGCGGCGATCTGCTGGAACAGCTTTCTTGGCATCTTCTGCGCAAACCTGACGAGGATGTCGACCTGGAGACATATGTGTAAAATAACAATAGTTAGAGCTCCTAAGACTAGAATATGGAAGAATCAACATTAAATAATTAATTGTTTTGTTTTATTAATTTTAGGTTACCTATACCAAGGTCTACCCATTCAAACACAGGCACAAAGAATAATGATGCATGATCCTTTCCTAGGTCTCTACCTTGCAACCAGTATCACTTTGTTTAGTAGCCATCTTAAACTTAAAGGTCCATGAAACAGATCATAGGGGGCCCTAAACGCCTATGTTTCTTCCAGTCTCCAGTGTTTACCCCACTTGCTAAACATGAATGACACCGTTGCCCTACCACCCCATGCATCCTTACCAGTGCCTAACTCAAACTCCATTCTATCCCTCAACCAGACCTCTGATACCACTCTTTCACGACCCCGTCCCCACAAAGTGTACCCCTCCTGAGCCGGCAATGTGAGAAGAGAGATAATCACCCCCGAGTCCCACCTCCAGTAGGCCCCGGGTTGGCGACTAGCACCGTGGGTATAATAAACATACAAATGGGAGGCATTGCCCTCTAAGAGAACACATGCAGAAGAGAGAGATAGAATAGACTCCAATAAAATCCCACTCAGAACTGAAATATAAAAGAAATCCAAGTACATATATGAAATGTCATGCAAAATTACTACAACTGAAAGGGGAAACTAAAAGTACCCAAAAGAAAGTAAAACAGCAGCGACCACTAGCCCGAACAGCTCCTCCTCCAACCACAAGCTAGTAGTAACCAACTTGATTCCCAACCTACTCCAACTGACCTGAAAAATAGTTTATGTATTCATAGGGTGAGTATAACAGTATACTCAGTAGGATCCTCCCCAAGCCTCTCGTGCAACAGTAAAGAAAGCATTCTAAAGCCTAGTGAACAACAAGTGAAACTAACTCGACACCTAAACAGGTATACTAAGTTTCCAACCTCACAATGGCTACTCTCACCAAGTAAAGAATACAAGAATATTGCATATAGTAAAGATTATCAAGGGTACCCCGCTACTACTTCCCCACTGGTTTGCTGCTTTTCCCCAACGACATACGTCCTATGCATCTCTCTCCAAAGGCTTGCCTGCAGACACCTGGGCTAAGCTCCACAATCTGCACCTTGTGCACCACAAAGGCTTGCCCGCAGACACCTGGGTGAAGCACCACACCATCCTCACAACCAAAAGAAACTGAGTAAGTTCCGGGAGCCACCACAACCCACATAACGTGTATCATACATCAGGTATTATACCTCAAGCTATTATAGCGCATACACCGAATAGGGATCCTCAAGACATCACATCCTATACACGTTACACCTATAGTAGTCCATAAGATAATATATCCAGAATATATGTGTGTGAAATAACCACAAGCCATTACAACCCTCTACACAAATATATGGGTAAAACTAACCAGTGTGTCTACCAGCACAAAGATCTACCAAGAGAAGAGAGAAGGGTCAAAGGGGGTAGTTATCCATTCAACCTCCCATCAGAATGTTGGGGAAAACACCCCCCGGGGCTTAGAATCCCCAGGGTGTCAGTTTCCCTTACCGAGAGTATGGAGTAGCATATAGATTCACAAAAAGTATAGAATATATTTATAACTCACATCCACACTATGGGCATTACCTAGTCTTAGATACAACTACAGCTAACGTGTCTTAGACTCCAGACTACTACTTCTAAGACTAGGTATCCTATAAGCACACAAACATTTGAAGAGCTTTATTAGATTACTCCATTCTCATTTTATCAGTTCTAGTGTACATTAATTAATTCCTTAAACATTAATTAAGCATGAACAATTCCACATTAAACTAAATAGGCATAACATTCAAAATCAACTACTCGTTTTAAGATTCACATCACCATTAAATTCTAGTATCTCCATCCCTGTGGATTTTTACCATTTAATCAAACATTCATTACAGAATTACATTTCCATATTCCCAGTCATTCTAGAAAAGCATCCTATGCTTCTAAACACAAAGGAGGCTCAACACGGTGAGTAGATATACTACCCGTCGAGTCTTTGCCGCCTATAGAAAGAGAATAGACCCATTATCACTCGAGAGGCTAAACACGGAAAGCATGTGGCATACCCCACGCGTCTTCGACTCCTTCGGAATAAGGGTAGCAAGACTAGCTGCCTTGAGCAGTGGGGAAAAGCAAAGCAGATTAACATTCAAAGAAAACCACAAGCATCCAGCAACCACATCCATGTCATCACATCACCGCTGGTGTCCTCCCCGACACCCACATGCATAAACTAATGCATATCACCACTCTAGGCATCATCTGCTGCCCCAACCACAAGGCCTCCATGCCTCAACATGTCAGAATATCCATCCAGAATCACATCACAACACAAGCAGCATGAAAACAACAGTCACAACCATGGGCTCTTGACCCTTTAACAAACAAGAGGGTAACTCAAAACCCTTTTATAAATTCCTACATAATCTATTCTTTAATCCATATTGAATTAGAAGATTTGTTATTCGTAGGTTCCAATTACGGGATACCTAATCAGTAAGTTATCACAATTAAATAACCATGTTTACTTCCCTAATTTGATTATCCTCAAATTAGAACAACTACAACAATGGCAATAACCAGATTAATTTACATGCCTCTTTATCTTTAGCCAATTAATTAATAATTAATTCCGGATTTACATTCATTATCAATTTCTATCATGAACGAACAAAAAATCAATGAAAACATAGATATCACTCTATCTAGAAAAACATGAGGTAAACCGTTATCATGGTATAAAGCAACAACATGCGATCAACCAATTCCTTTAATTCGGTTCAAATATTTAATTAGGTCAATTTCATTTTGATTCGAAGGACTAAATCATGTTAATTCTACGACTTCACATATAAAATTAGAGAATCCATGAATCCCCTACCTGGAAGAGTTCTTGACATTCTTTATCCACACAACGGGTCAAAATCCTCCTCTCACGACAACTGCATCCTCTAGAGGAGGCCATGGTACGACAGTACCAACCAACCCCAAGAAAAACCCATTAGAATCTTGGAAATTACATGGTATAATATTGAAGGGAGAAACAAGAGAATATGATCCCCAACGGAATGACGATAAAACATACCTTATTGGGAAGATTGACCGACACAGTTCGGTTGCATCCAAAACAGAGCAGAACCAATCCTAGGAGTAAAGATTGATATTTCAACTCCTACGGGAATGACTGAAAGGTTCTAGCATCTCTTAGCTGAGAATAAAGGTAAAGAACAAGGGAGAATGGTATCTCGTCCATTTTTAAGATTTAATGGGGTGACAGTCTAAGATCTGGTTAATTCTCCATTAAAAACGGATCACATTAACCCACGCGGTTTGACCAAGTAAATACATCCCGGCCTTAGGAATAATTAAAATAGGATTTATGGCCTTTGAAACGGCCTTAAGAGCCCTTAAAATAAGGCTTTAAATGTATTTTACATCAAACGAAACGTCAAAAGCGAAAAAACTGTAGGAATCTGGAAAAACTGTTCACCCACCGCTACTGTACATAAAACCGATCTGTGAGACCGATCTGTGAAACCAATCTGTGAGACCGATCTGTGAGACTGATCTGTGAGACCGATCTGTGACACCGATATGTGAGACCGATCTGTGAAACTGATCTATGAGACCGATCTGTGAAACCGATCTGTCAAACCGATCTGTGAGACCGATCTGTCAGACCGATCTGTGAAACCGATCTGTCAGACCGATCTGTGAGACCGATCTGTCAGAACGATCTGTGAGACCGATCTTTGAAACATATCTGTCAAACCAATCTGTGAAACAGATCTGTCAGACTGATCTGTGAGACCGATCTATGAGACCGATCTGTGAGACCGATCTGTGAGACCGATCTATGAAACCGATCTGTCAAACCGATCTGTGAAACCAATCTGTCAGACCGATCTATGAGACCGATCTGTGAGACCGATCTGTGAGACAGATCTTTGAAACCGATCTGTCAGACCAATCCGTGAAACCGATCTGTCATTATTCATAAAACTGGAAACACTATTCACAGAATTGGAAAATTGGAAAAGTGTTGGGGATAAGTCACCTTGACCTCCCAGAACACCTCCAACACCACATTTTCACAAAGTAATGGAACGGAGAGGTCCGGGACATTACAGATTTAAGGGTGTTTTAGGGTTTTTATGGATTTTCCGGGTTTTAAGGTTTTTTTATGTTTTAGGTATTGTTACACATTTTTTAGGTTTTATGGGTTTTTAGGGTTTTTAGGTTTTTTAGGGTTTTATACGGTTTTATGGTTTTTTTTTTGTTTTAGGGGGTTTTATTAGTTATTAGTGGTTGATATGTTTTTTATAGTTTTTCCAATTTGGTAGAGATTTAAAGAGGTTTTATTGTATTTTTTGTGGTTTAGGGATTTTTTTTGGGTTTTTCGGGTTTTAATTGTTTTACGGTATTTTTGGGGTTTTGGGGTTTTTAGAGTCTTTAAAATATTTTTGTTGTTTTAAGTGTTTTTTGGTTTTATGGTTTTCTTATAATTTTTTAGGGTTTTTTTATGTTTTTAAGGATTTTTAGGTATTTATTTCATTTTTTTTTGTTTTTTAGCACTTTTAGGGATTTTTAGGGTTTTTAGGGTTTTTAGGGTTTTTAGTGTTTTTAGGGTTTCAAGCATTCTTTAGGTTTTTAGTGGTTTTAAGTTTTTTATGTTATTATGGTTTTATTAGGGTTTTTAAGGATTCTAGTTGTTTTTATGTTTTGGTGATTTTTATTGCCAATTTAGGTTTGTTATTTTTTTAGGGTTTTCTAGGTTTTTGTTTGGTTTTAGGGTTATTAGTAATTTTATGGTTTTCTGTGTTCTATTGTTATTTTGAGTTTTTTATTATTTTTAAGGTTTTTCAGAGTTTTTTAACATTTTTTTTTGTTTAAAGGGGTTTTAAATTTATTTGTGTTTTTAGGGTTTTTATGGGTTTGTAGTGATTTTAATGTTTTTATGGGGTTCTATAGTTTTTAGGATTTTTACGGTTTTTATGCTTTCTAGGACATTAAGTCGTTTTAAGAGTTTTTGGGTTTTTAATGTTTTAGGCGTTTTTAGGGTTTTTAGGGTTCTTTATTTTTTGGGGATTTTAGGGAATTTTTAGTATTTTTATGGAATTTTAGGGTTATCAGGGATTTTGAGGGTTTTTATGGTTTTTTGGATTTTAGTGTTTTATGGTATGTTTTTGGGTTTTTGGGTTGTATTTTGAGTTTTTAGGGGTTTTAAGGTTTTTTAGAGTTTTCAATGTTTTTAGGGGTTTAATGTGTTTTATGATTTTTTAGTGGTTTTATGGGGTTTTAGGGTTTTTAGGGTTTTTACATGTTTTTATGATTTCTTAAGGTACTTAGGGTTTTTAGGGTCTTTTATCGGTTTTATCATTTTTAGGTTATTTAAGGGTTTTAAGTGTTTTTAATTATGTAATTTTTTCTTAGGGGTTTTAAATGTTTTAGGGTTTTTTATGTTATTAGGGGTTTTATGGATTTTAATTTTTTATTATTATTAGTGTTTTTTAGAATTTTTAGGGGTTTTAGTGTTTTTTGTTTTTTATGGGTTTTTAGGGTTTTTAGCATTTTTAGGTTTCTCAAGGATTTTATGTGCCTCTAGGTTTTCTATAGGCTTTATATTTTGTAGGTTTTTTAGTTTTTTTGGGATTCTAAGAGATTTTTTTGGATTTATATTATTTTTAGCATTTTTAGGGATATTTTGGGCATTGAGGGGTTTTACCTTTTTATATTAGAAGGGTTTAGAGTTTTTTATGGTTTTTATTTTATATATTTTTTTATGGTTTTTTGGGGTTTAATTTTTTTACTGTTTTGGTGGGTTTTATGATTATTATTAGTGTTTTGGGATATTTAAGGGATTTAGTGGTTTTTATGATGTTTAGTGTTCTTAGGAGTTTTTATCAATTTTAGGTTTTTTAGCATTTTTAAGGTTTTTAGGGATTTTATGTGTTTTTAGGTTTTTATGATTTTATTAGTGTTTTTTCATAGGTTTTTAGGGTTTTTATGTTTTTAGGGAGTTTGAGATATATTTTAGGATTTTTATGATTTTTATTATGTTTATAAATTTTGGGGGGTTTAATGTTTTTTTGGTTTTTTAGGGTCTTATTTTTTTGGGGTTTTTAGGGTTTTTTTAGTTTTTTATAGTTTTTAGGTTTTTATATTTTTTTAACCTTTTTGGGGGTGTCAATGGTTTTTAGAGTTTTTTTTGTGGATTTTCAGATATTTTATTAGTTTTTCGGTTTTTTATGGATTTTATGTGTTTTTATGGTTTTTAAAGTTTTTATGGTTTTTAGGGATTTTAATTGTTTTTTGGTTTTTAAGGTTTTGTTGGGGTTTTAGGGTTTTATTGGTTTCTTAATTTTTAGGGGTTTTATGGATTATTTAGTATTTTAATGTTTTTAGGATATTCTAGGGATTTTGGGGGTTTTTAGGATTTCTAGGGATATTTTAGGTGTTATTTGGGTTTTCAGCATTTTAAGTTTTTTGGGGTTTTAAGTGTTTTTGGGTTTGTAATGTTTTCTTGGGATTTTTAGTAATTTTGTTTATTTTTATGTTTTAATGTATTTTTAGATATTTTTAGGGTTTTTATAGATTTCTAGAGGTTTTAGGGATTTTGAGGGGGTTTTGGTTTTTAGGGTGTTAGGGTTTTTGGGTTTTTTGGATTTTTTGGATTTTTTCTGAGTTTTTTAGGGTTTTTATAATTTTTATATATATTTTGGTTTTAAAGGATTTTTTGAATTTTTAGTGGTTTTATAGTATTTATGGGTTTAAGGGTTATTTTGGTTTTTTATGGGTTTTCAATGTTTTTGTGTTTTTTTGGATTTTTATCATTTTTAGGTTTTTAAGGGGTTTTAATTGTTTTTAGATTTTAAGGGTTTCTTTGTGTTTTTCAGGGTTTTTAGGGTTTATTACATTTTTAGGTATTTTTAGTTCTTTTTTAGATTATTATGGTGTTTTCCCATTTTAAGGGATTTTAAGGGGTTTTAGGACATTTATTTTTTTATTGTTTTTTGGGGTTTTCATGTTTATTTTGAGTTTTTTACGGTTTTCAATGGTTTTTAGATTATTTTAACCCTTTTTAGTTTTTAAAAGGGATTTAGAGTTTTTAATGGTTTTTATGTCTTTTATGGGGTTTAAGGGTTTTTTTTTGGTTTTTTTGGGGATTTTTACGGTTTTACGGTTTTATGGTTTTTACGTGTTCTTAGGGGTTTGAGGGTCTATTAGGGTTTTTAGGATTTTTATGTTTTTATGGGTTTTATGTGATTTTTTGTTTGTAAGGAATTAATAGGGTTATTTAGGTTTTTAGGGTTTTTTTACATTTTTAGGGATTTTTAGGGGTTTTAAGGATTTTTATGATTTTTAGGGTTTTTAGAGATTTTATGGTTTTCAGCATTTTTACTATTTTCTTTAGTTTTTAAGGGTTTTAAGTGATTTTAGTTTTTTAATGTTTTTATAGAGGGTTATGACGGTTTTTAGGGTATTTTTTACATATTTTGGTCTTTTAGAGAATTTTTAGGTTTTTTTTATTGTTTTTTAGTGTTTTTATGGATTTTGATGGTTTTTAGGATTTTAGGGTTTTTAGGGATTTTATAATTTTTTTGGGATTTTATGTTTTTTGGGGTTTTGGGGATTTATTTTTATTTTTATAGGTTTTAGTGTTTTTATCATTTTAAGGGGTTTAAATGGTTTTTATAGTTTGTAATGCATCTTTAGGGTTCTTATTGGGTTTTAGTGTTTTTAAGATTTGTAGGCGGTTTATGGTTATTATTGGTTTTATCATTTTTTTTATGTTTTTGAGGTTTTTTAATGTTTTTTAGTTTTTTAATGCTTTCTTAGGGGTTTTCATGTTTTTTGGGTTCTTTGATTTATTTTGGATTTCAGGACTTTTTTATAATTTTTATCGTTTTTAAGGTTTTTAGGGATTTAGATATATTTTATTTTTTTTGGCTTTTAGGTTTTTTTTGGTTGTTTTCTATTTTTAGTCTTTTTTGGTGTTATTTTGGGTTTTTATGGTTTCTTTTAATGTTCAAGAATTTTTAGGGGTTTAAATGGTTTTTAGTTTTTTTAGTGGTTTTGGGTTGTTTATGGGTTTTTAGGGTTTTAAGGGTTTTATGGTTTTTAGGGTTTTGTGGGGTTTTCATGTTTTTTTGGGTTTTATCATTTTTTAGGTTTTTAGAGGATTGAAGTGTTTTTAGGGTTTCATGGTTTTCTTATAGGGTTTCAAGCATTTTTGGGTTTTTATGTTTTTAGGGATTTTTAATGATTTTTTTGGGATTTTAGGTTTTTCCATAAGAGAAATAGAATGCTGAATTTTTTAAAAAAGGGAATGGGAATTGAAGTACAGAACGACCAACCAAGGTGTGAATCAGTTTCCCCAATGGTTACCCATGAAAGCTACCAAAAAATCATCAACAAACTATTAAAATATGACAAAACAGTAATCCACCACCCCTATCCTCAAGAAAGCATCTACAAATGGCCAAGGCCCGTTGCACACCCCACCATGTATAGTATGCACAACCTATCATTCCAAGAAAACCCCTTCTAAAAGATACCATCTCTCAAGAAGCTCAACAAAAAACCAACAAACCACAATAAAAGATCCAAAAATTAGCACCTAGTAACAGTATGCTTCAATCTAGAACCCTTCTGTCAATACCAGCACTCTAATCCTCTAGAATCCCAAAAAAACAGATCTCCTTAATACCTAACAAAGAACAACCCACCCCACAGTAGTCATGTGGCTTTCAAGTGAGCTATGAATATAGTAGTGGCTTCATGAATAGACCAATCCCCTGCAACAGCCTACGATAAAAACCCTAATGGCATAGACCAACCCAAAATCTAGCCCAACCACAACCCAACAATAAATGACCATGGTTTCTACCCAAAGAATCACCAAATAACAAAGATCAAACAAGAAAAAAACCCAAGCACATCTAGCCACGCCAAACAGTCAAGCCTAAACATTTCTAATAGGGAAACAACAATGCCAACTCCCACAATAAGACATTGAACCAGTCAATGATGACCAAAAAACTAGGAGCACCAATGAAGTAGAAGAAACACACAACCAACACCAACCAATTCCAAACATGATAATCATCTCCAACTGATGAACTAATAACAGTGGATAGTTAAAATAATCATTGAGAAACCCACAACGTCAATGGAAGGAGATGAAGCCAATGGAAGAAAAAACACTATCTTATGGTGAAAGAAGCTTTCAAAACCCAAATCAGAGCACTAACATACCTCCATATCTGATAAAAATGCATAAGGGGAAACCATATCTCACCTTTAAACAAAATCCCGGAAAGATCTAACCTAAAAAATGAAGAGACATCGACCCTCCCAAAAGCACCCACAAGAAAACTAGGAGAAAAGATGACATCATCCTAATGAACAAGATTCCAGGAAGCAGACGAGGTCTATGATGCAGAAGAAAGAACTAGCGAGCCTGAGATGATGACCTAAAGAACTATAAACCAGGAGCTCTAGTGGGGACCACCAAATCGAAAGGAAGAATCATAATCATATGTCAAGAATAAATACAGAAAACACATGAACTAGGGATTTCAACTAACATCCAAAGTCAATGAAGTCACACCAAGCCTGCTAAACCACCAATGCTGATCAAATGACAACAAACAACCAAAGCTTTAACCGCCAATCCATGAACATGAATATGCGTCAATCATCGAAGTATCCTTAGGGAAAGAAAAAATATTTTGACACTGTCTCCAGCCCATCAAGGATCACATGAACTAACCACATAGTGATGAATACCTACCACCAACAAAACTCGAGAAACGAGGACCCAAAATCAACGATACTTGTTGAAAAACCAACAAAAAGTCAGAAATCCTGCCCACCTACGAACACAAAAAAAGGTCGATGATAGTAGCATCACTAACATGGGATATCAATCTAGTTGAAATAGAAGCACTAAAAAATTACAACATCGACAAAAGCACACTAAGTGGCTGATGAGAACCCACGAACCATACCCCATCAATAATAAATAGAAAACAATAAAAGAGAATTTGGACACCCACAATGCACATATTAACTTTACACCCAGACAGCTCTGAGAACCACACTAGCACTATAATGATGAATACCTACTACTTAAAAATCTTGAGGACCAAGAACACAAAATTGCTGACTTACACTAACAACCAATCAACATATCAAAAAACTATCCCACCAGAAAAAAATAACTCAATAAAACAAAAGATACTACCGCAACATCTGAAGATTGCAAAGGAAAACTAAGGAACCTCCCACTACCAAAATATTTTCACTATGTAACAACAAGAATCTATATTCCATGAACCCGAATATATCTCCCAAGACATGCATGAGGTGTAGAAACCCCATAACCAAACACCAAAATCAATCATTGGAATTAGATTGGGGAACAAAAAATAGTAGAATTGTGTCTAATTTTTATTGGAACCCTCTTCAAATCACATTCATCAGCCCTTATAATATTTTCCATAAGAGTATTATTAAATAAAATATAAGATAAAGTGCTAACCTGGTCGAGATATCCCAAAAAAGAGAAGTCCCACCCCCTTGATGCCTAGAGCGAGTAACAACGTAGAACCAACAATATCACTTAAGATTTAAACCAACTTCCCCATAGTAACAATTGGATGGAAATCCATAGTAGGGGAAAACATAAGGACCTTTCCTTCCCTGATTGGATATGTCTTGGCCGAAGACTTAGGAGAATTATAGAAAACATCAATTGGAGAGAGAAACCACATTCCTCGTAAACACCTTGGACGCAACAGAAGAGGCTCTAGTAGAGGATGAATCAACATTTGAATCCCTCACAGCCTTCTTCAGTAGAAGAGAGGGAGTATAACCACTTAGATCAAGAACCAAAAAAGGGGGTTGATCCTTCCTCTTATAAAAACGCTTCCTTGGAGAAACCTTAGTCCAACCCAAATGAGGATAATCCTGAGGCTTCTTCATGAAATGATTGACATGATGCCCAAAAATATTTCAATGGATGCACGTATTAGGCACCCAACCATAATCCAATGGAATAGAGGTGGATTAAATGGTTCTCAAATCAACAGTTATTACCTCTGAAACATCCTACTCAACTAAAATTTCAACACATAAACACACAAAGTTGATCCTACTAATCTCAACTATAGATATTTCAGTAATGAGGGGTTTCCCCCCACAACTATAATATAACTCAAAAACTCCATTATCCAGTCTTCAAGAGGCACATTCCAAAGATTCACCCAGACTGCAAATCATAGAAAAAGATTCCTTATCAAGGGATATGCCTGACTTCTACGTTCTGAACACCATATATCTTCCAACAAAAAACCATGGCCCTCATGATAACACATAAATGAGATTATGGGAAGGAAGAAACCTAATGAAGTAAAATCCTTTATCATTGCAAATCATTTTAATTAAATCACTCCGCCACAAATTAGAGGCAATTCAAGACGCCCATGATAAAAACATATTCTTATCGAGGAAATACCCACCACCATGTTACACCATCTAATAGTGGATTTTTTAGAACCAATGAAGGTAAAAAAACTCTTAGGCTCTTATATCCATCCAGTAAGGTTGGAACACCAAATATAATGTTCCAACAGAGAATGGAGGGTACTTCACACCAACCTCAGCCACATTTAAACCCACATACTTTACAGAACTCCCAAATTCAACCGAATTAGGGAAAGAGGTGTTTGAAATCTTAACAACCACAACAAAATCCATGATGGGAACTAAAAACATAACCATAGCCCAAACCTTTACTAAATTAAAGCACAGAATCATGTCCATAGTGACCAGAACCACATCTAAAAGAGAAGAATCTACTTTTCCAAGCCTCCTGCAGCACCACCATCTGTAGAACCCGTATTGCTTCAATAATCACACCAACAACCATTGAGGAAACATTGGAAGGAACCAAAAAATGCAAAATATATAGATATTTAAATCAATCATTTTCCAACTTGAAGATCACAAGGGCTATCAAAGCATCACCACCTGCAGTAACCCAATTAGTAAACGAACCTATTGAGTACTCAGACATATGAAATTCTACCTTCCCAGCCAAAAAAACCAGTGACCTTTCAAGACACAACTTCCTCCACCAATGAAAACATTCATGAAGGAGACTCATTAAGAGAAGTTTAGAGGGTTGTAAAGAGGATATCAGTAGAATATAACAACTCTATAATAAGTGCAAGCAAGGAGCAAAAGATCTGTAGGCCGCTAGCCACCTCCATGATCGAGCATCCTTATGGGATCCCTTGATACAGAGAGAAGAGAGCTCAGTAGAGATAGCCTTAATTTTTGGGTTTTCTTAGATTTTTATTGTTATTAGGGTTTTTAGAGATCTATATTTTTAGGGGTTTTAGGGGTTTTTATGGGTTTTAGTGTTTTTAGGTTTTTAGCATTTTAAGTGCTTGTTTTACTTTTTATGATTTTCTTAGAGTTTCTTGGGGTTTTATTGTTTTTTACATGCTTAGGGTTTTTATGGATTTTTAGGATTTTTAATTTTTTAGGGGTTTTATGGGTTTTGATGTTTTGTAGGGCTTTTTTTGGGTTTTTAGGATTTTTAGGGGTTTTTGGATTTTTTTGAGTTTTTAGGGGTTTTAATGTTTTTATAGTTTTTTAACATATTAAGGGGTTTGGAGGATTTTTATAGATTGTAGTGGATTTTACGGTTTTATGGGGTTTTTATTAATTTTAAGAATTTTTTTAGGATTTTAAGGTTTTTTTTATGTTTTTAGGGTTTTTTATCTTTTTTCTTGTTTCGACTAGTTTTATTTATTTTTAGATTTTTAATGTTTTCACAGGGATTTTCAAGGTTTTAATGTTTTTATGTTTTTAGGTATTTTAGGGTGTTTTAGGATTTTTATGGTTTTTAATGTTTTTAGGTATTTTGAGGGGTTTTCAGGTTTTTCTGGTTTTTAGCATTTTTATGTTTTTAGGGATTTTAAGTGTTTTTAGGTTTTTATGGTTTTATAATAATTTTTCATGTATTTTGGTGGTTTATTTTTATTTTTATGGATTTATAATATTTTTTAGTATTTTTATGGGTTTGTAGGGGTTTTAAGGTGTTTAGGGTTTCTATGGTTTTTTTGGGTATTTAGGGTTTTTTCAGTGTTTTAGGGGTTTCATGGGTTTAAAGAGTTTAAAGGGTTTTTAGTATTTTTGTGGTTTTAGTGTTTGAATTGGTTTTTATTGGGTTTTAAGGGTTTTTAGAGGTTTTATGTCTTTTAGTGTTTTCATGGTTTTTTATGGTTTTTGTTGTTTTTAATTTTTTAAGGGTTTTAAGTTTTTTTAAAGGTTTTCTTTAAGTTTTTAGGGTTTCTACATTTTTAGGTATTTTCAAGGACTTCTTTGGATTTTAAGGTTTTTAGGGTTTTTATGTATTTTAAGAGGTTTATTGGTTTTTATGGTTTTTTGGGTTTTGTGGTTTTTTGGGTTTTAGTGTTTTTTTTGAGTTTTTAGGGCTTTTACTGGTTTTTAGAGTTTTTTATTATTTCTAGGGGTGTAAAGGGTTTTTATATTTTTATTGGTTTTTTGGGTTTTTATTGTTTTAGGGTTTTTGGGTCTTTAGGGGATTAAAATGTTTTAAGGTTTTAAGGTTTTCTTAGGGTTTTAGGGGTTTTATGTTTTTTATGATATTAGGGGTTTAACGATTTTTAAGGGTTTTATGGTTTTATCACTACAGAAGAAATAAGTATTTGTGATGGGTTATTTGCGATGGGGAAGGATCCATCACAAAAAGTCCATCGGGAGAGACTATTTGTGGGAGGACCCTCTACCCATTGCAAATACCCAACGATGTTTTTTAGTTTTTGCGAAGAGATTTATCTCCCATCGCAGATAATATGTTGGAAGGTTGGAATTTGTGATGGGCCCCATCACAAATAATTCTTTCACAACTAATCTAGCTTATACATACCCCCATCCATTTTTCTTCTCATTCCACTTCTTTCTCTACTTGTCTCTCCCTTTCTACATACATTTTCTCACACAAAATTTTTCGAAGTTAAAAATATTAAATTAGAGCAATATTCGAGGCTTTTATCATCCAAAAGATTATGTTTTAAGGTTTTTATCTTTTTCTTTTATTTTTAGTTAATTAATTTTATTTGATATTAGTTATAATTATTGTTAATTAGCTGTAATTAAATTAAATTAGAATTCGATCATTTTATTGTGCATTATTTTTATTACGAATACATGTGATAAGTAATAATTAATATTAATTAATAGTTATATTAATTATTATTAATTAGTAGTCATTAGTATTAATTAGAGAAATTATTAATAATCATTAATAATTAGTCATAATTAGCAATAATTATCCAGAATTAGAAAAAATTAGCGTTAATAAATTGTAAATTCAAATAAATATTTATAAGTAATAAAAAATAGTAATAATTAGTCATAGTTATAAATAATTGGCGATAATTAAAAATAATTAGTCATAATTAGTAATAATTGGTAATAACTAGTAATAATTAGTAATAAATATGATTAATTTGGAATAATTTGTAATAATTAGGAATAATTAGTAATAATTATGAATAACTAAAAGTAATTAAGAATAATTTGGAATAATTAGGAATAAATAGGAATAATTAAGAATAATTTGGAATAATTAGTAACAATTAGTTAAAATTATGAATAATAAGTAATAAATAGTAATAAATAGTAAAAATTAGAAATAATTCCCAATAATTAAGATTAATTAGAGATAATTAGGATTAATTAGTAATAATTAGGATTAATTAGAAATAATTAGGATTAATTATTAATAATTTGGATTAATTAGTAATAATTACGATTAATTGGAAATACTTACGGTTAATTACTAATAATTAGGATTAATTACTAATTTTTAGTATTAATTACTAATAATTAGAACTAATTAGTAATTATTAGGATTAATAAGTAATAATTTTGATTAATTAGTAATAATTAGGTTTAGTTAGTAATAATTAAGATTAATTTGTAATAATTAGGTTTAATTAGTCATAATTAGCAATAGTTATTAATAATTAGTAATAATTAGTAATAATTTGTAATAATTCATAATAAATAGTGATAATTAGAAATATTTTGTCATAATTAGTAATAAATAGAAAAAAATAGGAACAAATAGAAATAAATAGTAATAAATAGTAATGAAGAGAAATAAATAGAAATAAATTGAAATAAATAGAAATAAATAGTAATAAATAGGAATAAATAAGAATAACTAGAAATAAAAATGAATAAATTGGAATAATTATAAATAATTGGAATAATTATGAATAATTGAGAATAATTATAAATAATTAGGAATTATTAGGAATAATTATCATTAATTAAGAATAAATTGGAATAAATACGAATAAATCCGAATAAATAATAAATATGAATAATTAGTAATAAATAGGAATAATTATTAATAATTAGGAATAACTATCATTAATTAAGAATAAATAAGAATAATTAATTAGTAATAAATAGGAATAAATAATTAGTAACAAATAGGAATAATTAGTTTGTAATAATTAGTAATAGTTATTAATAATCAATAATAATTTGTAATAATTAGTAATTATTAGTAAAAATTTGTATTAATTAGTAATAATTAGTAATAATTAGGGTTAATTAGAATTAATTAGGGTTAATTAAGATTAATTAGGGTTAATTAGGATTAATTAGGGTTAATTAGGATTAATTAGGTTTAATTAGTAACAATTAGTGTTAATTAGTAATAATCAGGGTTAATTAGTAATAATTAGTAATAATTTGTAATAATTAGTAATAATTTGTAATAATTTGTAATAATTAGTAATAATTAGTAATAATTAGTAATAGTTAGTAATAATTAGTAACAAGTTGTAATAATTTGTAATAATTACAAATAATTAGTAATAATTAGGAATAATTTGTAATAATTAAGATTAATTATTAATAATTAGGATTAATTAGTAATAAATAGTAATACGTAGGAATAAATAGGAATAAATAGTAATAAATATGAATAATTATAAATAAATATGAATAAATAAGAATAATTAGGAATAATTAGAAATAAATAGGAATAAATAGGAATAAATAGGAATAAATAGGAATAATTAGGAATAAATATAAATAGATAGGAATAAATTGGAATTAATAGAAATAAATAGGAACAAATATGAATAAATAGTAATAATTAGTAGTAATTAGTAATAATTTGTCTTAATTAGAAATAATTAGGGTTAATTAATAATAATTACGGTTAATTAGTAATAATTACGGTTAATTAGTAATAATTAGGGTTAATTAGAAATAATTGGGGTTAATTAGTAATAATTAGGGTTAATTAGTGTTAATTAGGTTTAATTAGTAATAATTAGTAATAGTTAGTATTAAAGAGTGATACATAGTAACAAATTGAAATAAATTGGAATAAATAGTATTAAATAGTAATAAATAGTAATAATTAGTAATAATTAGGAATAATTAGAAATAAATATGAATAAAGTTGACTAATTAGTAATAAATATGAATAATTAGAAATAAAAAGGAAAAATGATAATAATTAGTAGTAAATGGTAATAATTAGTTATAATTAGTAATAATTAGTAGTAATTAGTAATAATTAGTAGTAATTTGTAATAATTAGTAGTAATTTGTAATAATTATCAGTAATTTGTAATAATTAGTAGTAATTAGTTACAATTAGTTGTATTTAGTAATAATTAGTAGTAATTAGTAATAATTAGTAGTAATTAGTAATAATTAGTAATAATTAGTAATAATTAGGAATAATTAGGAACATTTAGGAAAAATTAGGAAGAATTAGAATCAATTAGGAATAATTGGGAACAATTTGGAATAATTAGGGAAAATTTGGAATAATTAGTAATAATTAAGAATTATTAGGAATAATTATCTATAATTAGAAATAAATTTCATTAATTAGAAATAATTACCAATAATTTGAAATAATTCATATAAATTCATGATAAATTGGCATAATTTCCAGCAGATTGGAGGAATTAATTTTTCTTAAGAGCTCATATATTTTTATCTCTCTATCATTAAAATAAATATGAAAAATATACTCCAATGTAAGAATATCCATTTTCCAATTAATGAGAATTGATATGTGTACGTTACAGAGGATTTTTCATACTGATTTTAGTAAGAGAAAGTAGCAAAGAGATGAGTAGTCATGAAAAAAGAGGCTCTTTTCCCTGATGAATCATCTGTTTGCATCTTTCTCCAATGGAAATCACTATACAAAATATAGTCTAATGTATAAATATGCATTTTCATATGCATAAGAATGGAGAGAAATGCAGTGAGGCCTCCTTTCTCTCTATTCTCGTGCATATGAAAATGAAATACATACATCAAAGTATATTTTTCATAGTGATTTCTCTCAGAGCAAGTTACAAGAGATGAGAAGTCGGGTAAAAGAGCTGCCACTAATATTCTTGAAATTGTGCCACTTGTAATTAGTAGTAATTAGTATAAATTATCTATAATTACTAATAATTATAGGTAATTATTATAAATTATTATAAATTAGTGTAGATTATTATAAATTTTAAAAAAATACTATGAAATAATATAAATTATTAAAAATTTCTATAAAATTGAATTTAAATTTCTTCTCTTTTTTGGATTGTGTTTTTATTGTAGAAAAATATTCAGAAAAAACAAATTATATTATATTTTTTAGATAAATATGTAATAAATAAGTCGAAAGAAATCATTATTAGATGATCGCTCTTCGATAAATCAGTATAGGAAACCAAATGGTTCTATTTTAAATCCTTTATATATTGAGGGTGTTGAAGCTTTATTATCATTTGAATCATCAAAACTAGAATATGTGTTAGAATTGAAAATTAAGTGTTTATGTAAAAAAATGCTCTATGAGAATGTATGACACATTTGACAATGTTGGAGTCATCTATTTCATTTTGGTTTTCAAACATATTATCTTTTTTGGTATCAATATGGTGAATGGAGTTCCAAAGAATATACTAATAATTTGGTTTCAGATCGATCATAGTTTTAAAAGTTAGTACATGATGTGGAAGGTCTGTCTTTTTTACAAATTGAAACTCAGGATGATATTTATTTAACTCCTAAGTTGGATCCATCTCAATCTTATATGTTATTGAGGTCCATGGAGGAAGCCTTATATCATGGATGCAAGATAAGAAAATTTAAAGTGGTTGCAAAATTTATTTCTATAAAATTTGATAATAGAATGTCAAATAGTTGTTTTCATCAGATATTCACTTCGGTTAAAACACTGTTACCTAATGGGAATGTGTTGCCTAAAAATTTCTATGAGAGAAAGTGGCCGGTTTTTAATCTTGGTCTTGTTTATCAGAAGATTCATGTAGGTTCAAATGATTGTATCTTATATTATGGTGAAAATAATTATTTATATATTTTTCCCACACATGGACTATCTATGTATAAAGAGGATCAATTAGGAAACTATGGATTTATTCATATAAAAATGTTGAGATATTCCTCTCTTAAACCTAGATTACTGCGTTTATTTTTTGCCTCAGAACACAATGACATTAATTAAATGGAACAAAACCAATATTTCAACTCGTAAAAGCTTAAGTCATCCCTCTAATGGTCATTCATGGATTTTTTTTTTGAAAAAATTCATCTTTATTTTTTGTTAGAATCCCAAAACATGGGATTGGGTCTTTCTTCTGAAGGTTTCTACCTATTTGGTTCTTAAGGTAGTTGGTGTTTGTATTGGTATGTCTTTATAAGTTCATAAAATTTACCTCTATGGATATTGATGAAGGATACATATATATTTTTGAACTTATTAATTCCAAGACTTCCAAAAAAGAATATTGATGTTTATTTGAAACCATTGACAGATGAGATAAATTCAATATGGATTAATGGTGTCAGTACATATGATGCTGTTACAAAACAAAATTTCCTACTGAAATATGCATTGATGTGGAAAATTAGTGACTTCCCATTATATGGCATGTTACCTGGCTGGAGCACACATGGTCAAAAATCATTTCCATATTGTATGAGATACAGAAAAGAATTTATTCTTGTTAATGGTCAAAAAAAATTATTTTTAATTTGTCATTGTAGATTCCTTCCAAACAATCATCCTTTTTGGAGGAAAAAATACAATTATTGAAAAGATATAATTAAATGTTATGAACCTCCAATAATGATCTAAGGTGTAGAGGTAAAATCAATTGTCTCATCATTACCTCCCATCATATTTGGACCAACAATAAATTAACAAAAAATTTATGGATTTGGGAAAGAACATAATTAGATAAAACAAAGAATTTTTTAGTATCTTCTATATTGGTCTCATATGTTGGTCCATCACATGTTAAATTTCATTCATTTTGAGATGAAATTTTTTGATAATTTATTTCATACAGTTTTGGATACACCAGATAAGACTAAAGATAATATATACTTATGATTCAATCATTCCCAAATTTTCAAGTTACCATTACTTGATCTTTTGAAAATGTCTGGTCACAAAATTTATTGAAGACAAAATAGCTTAAACATTATCCAAATAAAATAGATTATTATTTTTTCAATGGATTGAAGATTTGAGATTTCGAGATGGTTATGCTTCCAATTTAAGTAGATGTGTTAGAAATTGGCATATTTATTGATTAAAAAGTCATGACTATTATTTTATAAGGGAAAAAATTATGCCGATTAGATTAATAAGTTTTTTGAATTATATAATTTGGGATGAGATAACTGACATATCATGTTTTTTTAAACATTTTTTCAATGACAACATACTAGAATGCACTAAGAAGACTACAAGAAGGTGTTGTTTTAATTTTATGTAAATTGGAAAAAATATATTATCACCAGCTTTTTTTGACTCAATAGATTATTTAATATTATATTTTCTGCATGAAAAAAATGTGGAGTTCTAGTACAGTTCTAATAGATGTATCCATTTGAGAGATGCATGTATAAATTGAAGAAAAAAGTATGCAACAAAGTATTGGTTGAAAGCTCAATTACAGAATCTTATTTAGAAGAAGAAATTTCACTTTTCTAATCTCATTATTTTGCATCTGAATATACCTTAAAACAAAATTTCTTGGGCCAAAATGAGGTAAATGTTGATGACAATATGATTATGCAATTATTTGTTTTTAATCAAACCAATCTTGGCTTCAGTGGAGTTCATGAATGATGGATTTCAGATGAAGAACATTTCAGAGTTCATACATATATTCTTCTCAACTATGAATAAATGATACCATTTGTATTGTGACTGATCCTATCACTTATTCTATAATATTTGTTAAAATAAATTAATCTTATTTTATTTGTAGGTATTATGATAATCCTATTAAGAAACATCATCTACAAATTACTACAGTAGCTCTTGAAGAACTTCAGTAAAATAAATTTTCCTACTAGTTTCAAAAACTAGTAAAATAAATTTTTTATGGTTTACCATATAAAATAAATTTATTAATTTTTATATTGATAATGTTTTACAAATTTTCTGGTATCTCAACATGCTAATAAAATTTATAATCGATTTTGTGTATTGAGTAACCCAACATCTAAAATGATTAAATCTTATAATACATATTCCATGAATGGTTTTTGATTTGATACGCATGCATATGGGGAATCAAAAAATACAATGAATAGTGGTGTCTACTAGAGGGGATCTCCTCATAGAGAAAATGAAATTGAATTTTATGGAATTTTGGAATAAATTATTGAATTTTTTTATTTGGTACATAGTTACATAATGATGTTTATATGTTAGAGGATGGATACTGAGAGAGTCTAACATGTTCATCCGACCCATGAAATCATTGATATTAAATATTAAAGACTTATTGTCGTAAATGAACCATTTTTATTGGCTCATTAGGCACATAAAGTTAATTATACAATTTACTATGCTACTTCAAAAGAGTTGGGTGATTGGTGGAGAAAATAAAAATTAAATATTGGGAAAATCAGTTTACTCAAAGTGAATGCAGTTCTGCTGAAGTGAATGGAATTAAAACTTTTCATGTGACTACTCCAAATCGATATTTTTCTTGAAGAGACATGAATATCGATTATGACACCCCACAATTAAGTGTTGATGCTGATGATGATATTAATGATGTTACAAATGAATTTAAAATGGAAAGAGATGATGAATCTAAAACTCATATGGAAATTGATGATGTTGAGGAGGAATATGAAGACCTTGAAATTGTCAGATATAAAGATGAGGATGCAGTTGAAGACTAACATGGTTAAATGATGGTTATAATCATATAAAATATATATCACTATATAATATTTGTTTTTAACTATTTTCTAACATTAATTTCATGTTTTAGATGGAATATGATCTATTTCATTAGTTTTAGAAGGCTGATCTGCCATTGGACGAGCAGGATGTTGGATGATCTAACCCTCAGACTGCTGGTGGTTCAGGAAGGACTTGGAGGGGGGGGGTGTGTTCATTCCTTATTGATGATTTATGACCCTATATCGGAGCGACATCCACATCATGGCTTCAATCCACCTATGCATAGATATGTTTTCTCATGTATTTTAGTTAGTTTTCAATAATTTATGTATATAATTATTGTTTTATTATTTATTCTTTTTTCACACTTTATCATATATAGATATTAGATAGGGGTTCACTATATTGAACAATTATTTTTCTGAAGCATGGGTCACATTGGATGATACTCAGGTTGATGTTCAGCACTGCATGTTCGATTATTGGTTTGTACATAAATAAATAATATTTATTTTGAAATTTATTTAATTAATAACTTGATATTATAATTTTTTAGAGTTTTTATGATATATCGTCGATAAGAGCATGAGTGGGGCTATATGGAAGGCATGGTAGGGGTTTATGCATGAGCATTTCTACCGGTTTTTTCATAATCTGAGAAGGAAAATAATGAATAAATCAAGAGTGATATATTTTGATGTGTCCTGTCATACCCACTAACCTGATTTCATTTCATCTCAGGTTTGGGATTGATTATGTTCAAATTGGTTGGGTGGATGTTTTTAGAAGATATCATCAGTATGTTGACAAAATTGAGGGAGACAGAAGGTGACACATTGAGAATGGTAGTCGTACATTCAGTACATACAAAGAACATATTGTATTTACCTTTTTTAAATAAATTATATAATATTAAATTTAACTCTTTATTTTATATTCAAATTAGAATTCGAACATACCTATGTTTTTAAATTCTATATTTGTAGGAGGATGTATAGTGATCTAGTCACTGAAGATATTATAGGTGATCTACAGTGTCATATTGTGGTTAGTGTAATTATTTTTTAGTTTTAAAATTAACTACAAATAATATTTTAACTATTTTAATTTTAAATTGCAATTGAAGGAGTCATATGAGGCCGTGGAATCTAAAACACAGACTGAGAGTCAGGCTGCAACCGAGGGTCAGACTAGTGCCCACCGATTTGATGAGACAACCAAGATACATGTGACCTAGTATTCCTTCGAGAAAGGATGAGTTCTTGGTATCATATCTTGATTTACACATGAGAGTTATTATGGTACCATAGCGATGTTGGCATCCATCTTGAGAGGAAGTTGTGAAGAGTCATCATCATCTACTGCATAGTATGGGGAGAAGACTAGAGCTTGAAGTGAGCATATAGAGAGTATGAAAAGGGAGCATGGGGAGATGTGTCAATGGTAGCAATAAGAGATGCACTAATGGTTACAACAACAGAAAGATGAAGAGGTATGACAACAGTAGTAGTAGTAGTAGGAGGAGATGCATCAATGGAATTAGTGAGAGCATGAGCAGATGGAGTACATGTAATGTATGACTCATGGTTTAGGAATGTAATTTCTTCCACCATCTCCTCCTGTTCTTCTAGAAGACCCCAAGTGATATATATATTTTTTTATGATAAATCATTTGAATGATATTTTTTGTAATATTAACTATTTATATTTCAATATAGTTTTTTTTATATTTATGTAGAAATTAAATTATTTACTATTTATTTTTTTATTATTTATATAATGTTTTTTATTTTTATTATTGTATTTTGGTTTTATTTATTATTTTTTTTAATTTTTTTATATTTTAACGAATATTGAGGCTTTTATTATTTTATAATTTTTTTATTTTACTAATATTTATATTATTATTTCTGTAATATTAATAATAAAATTATTATTATATTTTTAATAATATTAATAATATTATTTTAATTTTTTTATTTTACTAATATTAATATTATTATTTCATTAATATTAATATTATTAATAATATTTTAATAATATTATTGTTATATTAAAATTATTTATAGTAATAATAATAATAATAATGTTTTCTAATATCATTTTATTTTTATTAATAATATTATTTTATTCAATATTAGTTTTTTTATTTCTTAAAGCTACTTGCTAAGGGGGTGCCCGTCACAAATAATTTTTTAAATAAACTCAAGGAAACTATTTGCAACGAGAAATTTTGTGACGAGATGCCTCGTCGAAAATAGTTTTTGTGATGGCCCACTGCAAATGCTTTTTCTTAAATAATCTTGAGGAAACTATTTACAACAGGTCCACGTCCCTTCGCAAATAGTTCTTTTTTACGATGGGCCTTCACAAAAAAGTTCCTTTTTAGGGCCCTTTTCTGCAATGAGTAATTAGCGATGGGGTCCCATTGTAAAAGACCCCTAAAAATATTTGAGTTTTATAGGATTTTTATTATTTCTTTGTATTTTTTGAGTTTTTTTGAGTTTTTTACAGTGTTAAGGGTTTTAGTGTTTTGTAACATTTGAAGGGGTTTAAAGGGTTGTTATAGTATTTAGTGGTTTTTAGGGTTTTTATGGGTTTTAGTGTTTTTTAATATTTTTAGCGGCTTTTTATGGTTTTTAGGAGTTTTATGGTTGTTAAGGGGTTTTTCATTTTTATGTTTTTTGGGGTTTTCTGTGTTTTTAGGTTTTTAAGGGTTTCTATGGTTTTATCAGGGATTTTAGGGTTTTTAATGTTCTTATTTATTTTTATGGATTGTTGGTATTTTTAGGGTTTTTAGGGTTTTTAGGGATTTTGAGGTGTTTTATGGTATTTTAGGGTTTTTATGGGTTTCTAGGGTTTTTAGCATTTTTTTGGGGTTTTAGGGGCTTTAATTGGTTTAGGTTTTTATGGTTTTAATAGGGTTTGTTAGGATTTTTATGATTTTATATTTTTTAAGTATTTTTTGGAATTTTTATAGATTGTAGGTTTTGTGGGATTTTGTGTGATTTTAAGGTTTTATGGGGTTTTTTTGGGGGGGGGGGTTAGGGTTTTTTTGGGTTTTTAGTGGGTTTTATGGTTTTAATAGGTTTTTTAGGTTTTCTAATATTTTTAAGGGTTTTTATGGGGTTTTAGGGATTTTTAGGGTTTTTTAATAATTTTTAGTTTTTTTGGGTTTTATGTGTTTTTAGGTTTTTAAAATTTTATTATGTTTTTAGGTTTTTAGGGTTTTTATGTTTTTAGAGATTCTAATGGATTTTTTATAATTTTATTTGTTTTTAGGCTTTTCTGGGATTCTAAGGGATTTTTTGGGTGTTTAGGGGTTTTTTTTTTCAGTTTTTAGGGGTTTTAATTTTTTTCAGAGTTTTTAACATTTTTAGTGTTTAAATGCATTTTTAAAGTTTTTAGAGGGGTTTTAGGGATTTATGGATTTTTAGGGGTGTTATGGTTTTTGGGATTATATGGGTTTTAGCGTTTTAGGGTAATTAGTATTTTTTAGATTTTTAGGGGCTTTATGTGTTTTTTGATTATTAATGTTTTCTTTGGCATTTTCAAGGATTTTATGGGTCTTTACATGTTTAGAGATTTTTAGGGGATTATAAGATTTCAATGGTTTTTAGGGGGTTTTATGGTTTTCTTAAGGGTTTTCAGGTGTTTTAGGGTATTTTTTGTATTTTTGGGTATTTTAGGGATTTTAATAATTTTTATGGGTTTTAGGGATATTAGGGTTTTTTTTGGGTCTTTTGGATTTTTATGGGTTTTTGGGTTCTTTGGATTTTTTTTTGTGTTTTAGGGTTTTAAGGTTTTTTCTAGTCTTTTGACGTTATTAGGCGTTTAATGGGGTTTTAGAGTTTTTAGTGGGTTTTAGGGTTTTTATTTGTTTTTATTGTTTTTTGAGGTTGTTCAGGGTTTTTAAGGGTTTTATGGGTTTTATAGTTTTTATGGTTTTTATGGGAAATTTATGTTTTTTTAGTTTTATTTGTTTTTTGGGTTTTAAGGTATTCATAGGTGTTTTCCATGTTTTTGGTGTTTTTTATGTTTTTAGGGTTTTTACTGCTATTTTAGGATTTTTATGGTTTTTATGGTTTTTAGTGATTTCAAGAGAGTTTAGGGTTTTTATGTTTTTTTGGTTTTTATGGGTTTTATGGTTATTTAGAAATTTTAATGTTTTAAGGGGCTTAAAGGGGTTTTTAATGTTTTCATTAGTTTTTTGTGGTTTTATGGGTTTTAGAGTTTTTTAGTTTTTTAAGGGTTTTAGGGTCTTTTAGGGTTTTAAGCATTTTTTAGGTTTTTAGGGGTTTAAGTGTTTTTATGTTTTTAATGTCTCATTTGTGATTTTCAATGCCTTAATTGTTTTTTCTTGGGATTTTAGGGACTTTTTAGGTGTTTTATGAGATTTTATATTTTTTTATTGATTTTGAGTATTTTACAGGTTTTTAGTGTTATTATGTTTTTAGGGTTTTATGTTTATTTAGGTTCTTATGGTTTTATTATAGATTTTCAATGTTTTTAGGGTTTTTTTACATGTTTAGGTATTTTTAGGTCTTTTTTATGATTTTTATGGGTTTGAGTGATTTTAGGGATTTTTAGGGATTTTTTGATTTTTATGTTTTTAGGATTCTAGGGGTTCTTCATGTTTTTAGGGTTTTTAGGATTTTTAGAGTATTTAATGCTTTTAAGGGTTTAAATTGATTTAGTTTTTTTAGTGCTTTTGGGGTTTTAATCATTTTTCTGGGTTTTAAGGTTTTAGAAGTTTTTATTGTTTTTTAGGTGTTTTAGGTTTTATGGTTTTTAAAATTTTTAGGTTTTATGGGGTTTTTTTTTGTGTTTTTTTGGATTCTACAGTTTTCTTAGAGTTTTTGAGGGGAAATATGGTTTTTTCCTTTTTCTGGATTTTTAGGGATTTTAAGGATTTTTATGGTTTTTAAGGTTTTTAGGGATTTTGAGAGTTTTTTGGGGTTTTAGGGGTTTTAGTGTATATAGGTTTTTAGGGGGTTTATGATATTTTAGGTTTTTAAGGTCTTCTCACGGATTTTCAAGGTTTTTAGGCTGTTTATATTCTTATGTATTTTTATTTAATTTTTTATGTTTTTTTATTTTGTATTGATTTTTGGGAATTTTAGAGTTTTATGATTTTTAGGTTTTTTATTTTTTTAAGGTCTTTAGGATTTTTAGTTTTTCTAGGGGTTTAAATGGTTTTATTGTATTTTTTGTTTTTTCGTTTTTTGGGGGGTTTTATGGTGTTTTATTGGTTTTAGTGTTTTTTAGGGTTTTAATGTTTTTATATAGCAACCCGGCCTTTCATGACATTACTATTACATCATTTCAAAGATAAAAAACAGAATAGTATTACACTTATAGGATCCAAAGGTTTAGTTTCTAGGGAAAACTAGGACCATACATAACAAATACAACATCAAGAATAAGCATTAATTTAATTTATTCTTCTCTAGCTTCTTATTGGAACTTTTCCTCTCCTTAGAACATGTAGCCAACTGAGGATATAAATCAAAAGGGGTGAGCTAGAAGCCCAGTAAGAGGATAGATGAGAAAAATATATCATTGGGTGAGCATAATCATAACATAGGCAAAAGATCATGAACATGAGAGGAGCATAAATAAAAGACTTAAAATGTGGCAATGCATAAAAATGAAACATCATGTCTTAGTGGTTAACTACCACACATACTTGTGAACCAAGATAGAATCATGTTCACACATCATTTCACATTTTCTCATGAGATTAATCACTTTTACCAATGCATTGGAGCGCTGTATAATTCTGGGTGCACCCGTCACATTTAAACATTCATATTGCGCTATATAATTACGGGCACACCCGTCACATTATAATAGTATCATTTATCATGCATGCCACAATGAACATATAACATAAATTAACATAATGAACCCATGAAAAGGAATGGGTATCATCTCATAATAACACATTCATAAGCTTTGGGTTCCCAAAATAAAAATGGAATAACATACATGTTACAAGAACCGTCCACCTTGAGTGAGAAGTAGAAGGGGTGTTCTTAAAAGAAGAGCTCTTTTGGAAAACATTTTTTTAGACATAAAATCCAGTGAGAAACATGTATATACCAGAAAAGTAATGTCAATGATGAAAAAATGATCTTTGAGGAGTAACCATATCAAACATGGAGTGAAAGAGGGAGAACCCGAAGGAAGAAAATTGGGTTCGAGATTTTCCCCATACCTTGTACCTGAATGCTTCCTTCTACTTAATGTCCTATATAATGACATTATATTCATTAATTAGACATCCATAACCATGTGTACATTAATAGGGTTTTTTCTGGTTTCATTATGTCATATTATGTTTCTTTGGATGTCTTATAGAGTTTAAAAACATTGTTCGGGGATGTTTGTTTTTATGGTTTTTCTTGGTTGGTTCGCTTGTATTCTTAAATTGAAGTTTGGGTAGAACATGAGTAAACATACAGAACTGATATTACAAGTTATTAATGAGATTATAGGATATTGAATGATCTTATGATTAATCACATTATATCCATGTGGATGAATCATTAGATTAGAATCAAACGAAGATTGTGTGGGTTAATTTTAGCAGTTTTTCGATCACAAATAACTTGATTTAATTTATCACTTATTAATATGTTCAAAAGTCAGTTCTATAACATTAAATAGGACATAATACATATAACATATTCTGGTTCAACAATAAAAATGTTTTCATGACCAGATCTAAAGGTAGAAATGGAAGAAGAGGGCATGCCATTTTTAAAGGTGATAAATTTAACATGTCATGAACAACATTCTATTTAATAAAATAAAAGGAAGAGGGAAAGGGGGTGGGGTGATATAATATCCCATTATCATCATAACATTCCAGTAGATGTATAATTCTGGAGTTACAATACAATTTAGATGAAGATAGGTGGGGAGAGATCAAGAAATGAACTTGAACATGAAAGGAAATTAAAGGAGAAGAGGGAGAGAAATTACCTCTTAAATCTTTCTCTTGAGATCCTCCTTAAGGAATCTAGTCTTGGTCTTTTGATGAGACCAACAGCTTTTGGACGTGGGGGAGGTCCTAGGGAAGATTTTTGGGAAGAGTTTAGATAAGTCTTGGAGCTTTAGAGGTGTGAGGGAATGAGGGAGTGAAGGGTGGATTTTATAGTGGAGGGGAGAGGGGTTTCCTTAATATAAAATTCATTATTTTATTATTTCCCCACAAGAAAAGAAATAGTGAGTCTTGAACAACCAAGAATAGTAATTTTATAATTTAATCCCGAAACCAGTGGGCTTACATCAGCAGAGCATCATTGATGACTCAATTAATAAATTATTTAGCATTTATTGTGAATTATCAGATTCTACTATTCATCAAAAAAATTATTTTTGTTTCATTAGACTCCAAAAAACATCTAGAACACAACCGTGTATGACGGATTTTCAAAATTCCAAACATAGGAGTGACAAACTTATGTTTAAAGGTCACTTAGAACTTATTAGTTCATTATTTTTGTGTTTTCATGTTATTTTATGACATAAATATAAGAAGGGAAATTTCCATTGAAAAACTTTGGGTCGTTACATTCTTCCCCCCTTAAGAAATTTCGCCCCCGAAATTTCACATTACACAAATAGGTGAGGGTACTTCTCCTTCATTGCCTCTTCTGGTTCCCAAGTTTCTTCCTCAAACTTATGGTTCCTCCACAACACTTTGACAAGATGGGTTGTCTTGTTGCGTAGAACCTTATCACATCGGTCCAGAATCTTTACTGGCTGCTCCTCATAGGAGAGATCATCTTCCAGGTGCACCACCTCTGAGTTTAGTACATGTGAGGGGTCTGGTATTTACTTCCTCAGTAGTGATACATGAAACACATCATGAACTTGAGAGATATTCAATGGAAGTGCAAGACGATAGGCCACACCTCCTATGCGGTCAAGGATCTCAAAGGGACCAATATACCTAGGGCTTAGCTTCCCTTTATTCCCGAATCGCATGACTCTCTTCCATGGAGATATTTGAAGGAAGACTTTATCTCCAACGTCGAACTCCAAGTCCATTTGACAGTTGTCAGCATAGCTCTTTTTCCCACTTTGAGCAGCTTCGATGTGTTTCTGGATGACTTGAACATTCTATGTCATCTCTTGAACAAGATCAGGTCCAAGTAGCTTTCTTTCTCCAACTTCATCCCAACAGGTTGGAGTTCTACATCGCTTTCCATACAGAGCTTCATATGGATCTATCTGAATACTCGAGTGGAAGCTATTGTTGTATGAGAACTCATAAAATGGGAGATTCTGATCCCAACCACCTTTGAATTCAAGAGAGCAGGCTCTTAGCATATCTTCAAGCGTCTGAATAGTCCTTTCAGACTAGCCATCAGTTTGGGGGTGATAGGTCCTGCTGAAATTTAATTCTGTACTCAAAGCATGTTGAAGGATCCTATAGAATTTAGATGTGAACCTTGGATCATGGTCAGAGACAATTGAGAGTGGAACACCGTGCAGTCTCACCACTTCCTTCACATATATCTTTGCAAGTTGTTCAAGTGAGAGGTCTTCTCGAATAGCGATAAAATGGGCAGTCTCGGTGAGTCGGTCAACCACAACCCATATCGCATTATTTCCCTTTGACTTCCTCGGGAAACCCATGACAAAGTCTGTAGTAACATTTTCCCATTTCCACATGGGTATATGCAATGGCTGCATCATAACTTTGGACTTTTTTCACTCAACTTTAACTTGCTGACATACTAAGCACCTTGATATATATTCCACACTCTCCTTCTTCATGTTATCCCACCAGAAGTGTTCTTGTATATAATGGTACATCTTGGTACTCCCAGAATGGATAGAGAAAGTTGAGCTATGTGCATTATCCAAAAGATCCTTCTTTATCCTGGGTGATGAAGGCACACAAAGCCGCGTTCCAAACCGAATCACACCATCTTCATCAATATGGAACTCTTGTTGATTCCCTTTCTTTACTACATTCACCCTCTTTTTTATCTCCACATCATCCCTTTTTTCTTCCTTTGTCTTCTCCTGGATGGATGGTTGCACAATCATTTGGGCAAGGTAGGATGTATCCACTGCCTTTATGATTTCCAAATCCATCCTTTGCATATCCAAGAAGATTGGGAATTTCTCAATCTGTAGCATGGATAGAGTAGAAGGTTCTTTTCTTCTTAGAGCATCATCTACCTTGTTCGCCTTTCCAGGATGATAGTGTATAGAACAATCGTAATCCTTGATTAGATATAACCATATCCTTTGATGCATGTTGAGCTCCTTTTGTGTGAATATATACTTTAGGCTCTTGTAGTCAGTGTATATGTCACACTTCTCGCTATAAAGGTAGTGCTGCCAGATTTTCAAGGAAAAAATCATGGCTTCCAACTCTAAATCATGCATCGGGTAGTTCTACTCATGGATCTTCAACTGTCGTGAGGCATAGGCTATCACATTATCATTTTTCATGAGTACACAACCCAAGCCTTTCTTTGAAGCATCACTGTATATCACAAAACTTTCTCCACTTTTCAGGAGTGTGAGTACAGGTGCAGTGATCAACCTTCTCTTTAGATCCTTGAAGCTTCCCTCACATTCTTCCATCCAGACATACTTTACGCCTTTTCTTGTTAACATAGTTAGCGGGCTTGACAATCGTGACAAGTTTCTCACAAAACGTCAATAGTACCTAGCTAATCCAAGAAAACTACAGATTTCTGTGATACTAGAGGGCCTGGGCCATTCCTCAGTCACCTTTGTCATTGAAGGATCCACAAATATTCCCTCACTTGTGATCACATGTCCCAAGAACGTGTCTTGATTCATCCAAAATTCACACTTTCTGAACGTGGCCTACAAATTCTCCTTTCTCAATGTCGCCAACACAAGTCATAGATATTCTTCATGTTCCTCCTTTCTCTTCGAGTAGATGAGAATATCATCGATAAAAACTACCAAATTTTTTTCGACGTAATGTCTTAATACTCTATTCATCAAATCCATGAAGATTATAGGTGCATTAGTAAGTTCTAAGGGCATCACCAAAAACTCATAGTGCCCATACCTTGTATGGAAGGCAGTCTTCTGAATATCTTCCTTCTTCACCTTTACCTGATGGTATCCAGAATGAAGATCTACCTTTGAGAAGTATTGAGCTCCTCTTAACTGGTTGAACAAGTCATCAATCCTTGGGAGAGGATACTTGTTCTTTATGGTGATCTTGTTGAGTTCCCGATAATTGATGCACAACCGCATTTTTCCATCCTTCTTCTTCACAAAGAGCACTGGCGCACCCCAAGACGATGCACTAGGGCGTATGAACCCTTTGTTCAGATGCTCTTGCAGCTACTTCTTTAACTCCTCTAGTTCGATAGGAGTTATCCTATAGGGGCACATTGAGATAGGAGTAGCTCCGGGTATGAGTTCAATTGAGAACTCTACCTCACGATCCGGGGGAATTCTGGGTAATTTTTCAGGAAATACATTGTCGTATTCCCCCATGATGGGCATTTCCTCAAGGTTGGAACTTTCCTTCGACTCAACCATTTGGGCGAGGTATTCTTCTTCATAGGGAATCAAAATCCACACCATTAAAGTATTTTTCAAAGGAGATTCATGATCTTCCTTGCATTTGTAGAGGATCATGGGATGGTTTGTAATATGAAAAGATATTTACTTTCCCGACAGTTGATATGTGATCTTTATAAAGAGACCCAATCTATTCCCATTATAGGGTCGAATTCCACTAAGGGATGTATTACGAGATTTTCCGGAAGAATCATCCCACATACATCAATAGGAGAAGATTCAAACACTTGGGATGCAATGATTTCACCACTTGGTGATTTTATAGATATCTCTACTTCAAGGTTTCGGGGCTTCGATTCTATAGTTCTAGCAAACTTGCAAGATATAAAGGAATGCGTAGAAACAGAATCAAATAAGACCACTACCATTCTTGAGTGAATAGGAATTGTACCTTATATGACTTCATTAACATGTTCCACATCCGCAGTAGTGATGGCATAAGCCTTCCCTTGTTACTTTGGCTTTGGTAGCTGTTGACGATGATTACCCACAAGAGCTCGAGGTTTAGTGCACTGGTTTGCATAGTTCCCTAGCTCCCTACAGTTTTAGCATTGAACCATGAGTGGTTCTCTCCTTCAATCAGATACATTATCCTTCCTTTTCATGTCTTTTCTACACTATTGAGCATGGTGTCCTTATTTCCCACACTTGAAGCATTTACCTGTCCCTTTGAGGCAGTTCCCATTGTGCAACTTCCAACATTTTTGGCATGTGGGTCGTTGACTTTTCTTCCCACCTTTGTCACTAGATCCACCGGCTTGACACTCCATCTTCTGTTTCTTATCCCCATAGCCGTGGGACCATTCTCCAAACTCCATCTCCACTTTGAGAGCACACCGAACAACTTCTTCATAACTCCCAAAGTATCAAATTTCAAGAGCCTTTCAAAGGTGTGGTTTTAATCCACTAAAGAATCTATCAATTTTTCTATCATTGTTGATAACAAAACCCGAAGCATACCTTGCGAGCCTTGAAAAATTCGATTCATACGTTGTGACAGATTTTCCTTCTTTTTTCTTGAGCTCTATGAATTCTCTCTCCATCTTCGTACGAAGAGTTCGTGGGAAATACTTATTAAGAAACATTATCTTAAAGTCATCCCATTCCGTCTCTTCAATTTCCTCCCTTGGCTTGGTGTTCTTAATCAAATCCCACCATTGATCGGCTTCTCCTTCTAGATGATAAACAGCTAGGGTCACCTTCTCCATCTCAGAATAATGAAGCACAGAAAAGATCTTCTCCATGGAGTTGACCCACTGTTCCGCAACTAGTGGATCAAAAGATCCACAAAACGTCGTTGGTCATTGCTGCATAAAGCATTCGATATCTAGTTTCTCCCTCTTTGGTGAAGGAGGAAATTCCCCATTATTATGGTTATTATTCATAACCTGAGATTATTGGGTAAGAATAGCCATGAAATTTTGAACTCCACCTCCCAAATCATTGGGGATGTCATTCGGGAAATTGTTGCATTGTCCCTCGCATGAGTTGTTGTCCTGATTTCTCCTGGTTCCCACCATTTTATAAAATAGAAAATTTTAGAACAAAACATAAGTAAACAAGTCATGAATAACTTATTCATTTAAACAGTTATACCAAAAACATAACAAATTGGATCCCTAGGTAAATATTTTTGTGTGCATATTTGTACTTAGTCTCATGTTATAGGTTTTCTCTAGGGTTCACTAATCCTAATTCTCAAATTAACTAAACCTTGCCTCTGATACCAACTATAGCATCCCGGACTTTTATTACATTACTATTACATCATTTCAAAGATAAAAAACATAATAGTATTACACTTAGAGGATCCAAAGGTTTAGTGTCTTGGGAAAACTTGGACCATACATAACAAATACAACATCAAGCATAAACATTCATTTAATTTCTTCTTCTCTAGATTCTTATTGGCACTTTTCCTCTCCTTAGTACATGTAGCCAACTGAGGATATACATCCAAAGGGGTGATCTAGAAGCCCAGTAAGTTTATATATGAGAACAATATATCATTAGGTGAGCATAATCATAACATAGGCAAAATATCATGAACATGAGAGGAGCATAAATAAAAGACTTGAAATGTCGGAATGCATAAAAATGAAACATCATGTCTTAGTGGTTAACTACCACACATACTTGTGAACCAAGCTATAATCTTTTTCACAGATCATTTTACATATACTAATGATATTCATCACTTTACCCAATGCATTGGAGCGCTTTATAATTCCGGGCGCAGCCGTCACATTTAAACATTCATATTGCGCTATATAATTCCAGGCGTACCCGTCACATTATAACATTATCATTTATCATGCATGCCACAATGACCATATATCATAAATTAACATAATTAACCCATGAAACTAAATGGGTATCATCTCATAATAACACATTTATATGCTTTCGGTTCCCAAAAGAAAAAGGGAATAACATACATGTTACAAGAACCGTCCACCTTGAGTGGGAAGTAGAAGGGGTGTTCTTAAAAGAAGAGTTCTTTTGGAAAACATTTTGTTGGACATAAAAACCAGTGACAAACATGTATATCCCAGAAAAGTAAAGGCAATTATGAAAAAATGTTCTTTTAGGAGTAACCATATCAAAAATGGAGTGAAAGAGGGAGAACCCAAAGGAAGAAAATTGGGTTCGAAATTTTTCCCTTACCTTGTACCCAAATGCTTCCTTATCTTTAATGTAATGTATAATGACATTATATTCATTAATTAGTAATCCAGAACCATGTGTAAATTAATAGGGTTCATTCTGGTTTCATTATGTCCTATTATGTTCCTTTGGACGACATATAGATTTTAAAAACATTGTTCAGGGATGTTTGTTTTTATGGTTTTTCTTGGGTGGTTCGCTTGTATTATTAAATTGAAGTTTGGGTAGAACATGAGTAAACATCCAGAACTCATATTACATGTTATTAATGATATTACAGGAGTTTCAATGATCTTATAATGAATCACATTATATCCATGTGGATGAATCATTAGATAAGAATCTAACGAAGATTGTGTGGGATAATTTTAGCGGTATTTCGATCACAAAGAACTTGTTTTAATTTATACCTTAGTTATATGTTCATAAGTCAGTTCCATAACATTAAATTGGACATAATAAATATAAAATATTCTGGTTCAACCAAAAAAATGGTTTCATGACTAGATCTGAAGGCAGAAATGGATGAAGAGAGCATGTCGTTTTTTAAGGTGATAAATTTAACACGTCGTGAATAATGTTCTCTTTAATAAAATAAATGGAAGAGGGAAATGGGGTGGGGTGATATAATTTCCCATTATCATCATAAAATTCCATTAGATATATAATTCTGGAGTTACAATACAATTTATATGAAGAAAGGTGGGGAGAGATCATGAAATGAACTTGAACTTGAAAGGAAGTTAAAGGAGAAGAGGGAGAGAAATTACCTCTTAAATATTCCTCTTGAGATCCTCCTTAAGGAAGCTAGTCTTGGTCTTTTGATGAGACCAGTAGCTTTTAGACGTGGGGGAGGTGATATGGAAGATGTTTGGGCAGAGTATAGAGAAGGATTGGAGCTTGAGAGGTGTGAGGAAATGAGGGAGTGAAGGGTGGCTTTTATAGTGGAGGGGAGAGGGGTTTCCTTAATATAAAATTCATTAATTTATTATTTCCCCACAAGACAAGGAATAGTGAGTCTTAAACGACAAAGAATAGTAATTTTAAAATGTAATCCTGAACCAAGTGGGATTACATCATCAGAACATCATTGATGACTCAATTAATACATTATTTAGCATTTATTGTGAATTATCAGATTCTACTATTCATCAAAAATTATTTTTGTTTCATTAGACTCCAAAAAACATCTAGAACACAACCGTGTATGTCGGATTTTTATAATTCCAAACATAGGAGTGACAAAATTATGTTTAAAGGTCACTTAGCACTTATTAGTTCATTATTTTGTGTTTTCATGTTATTTTATGACATAAATATAAGAAGGGAAATTTCCATTGAAAAACTTCGGGTCGTTACATTTTAACTGTTTCATGTGCTTTAATTATTTTAGGGTTCTAATTTTTTGTTAGGTTTTCTCAGGGTTTTTAGTGTATTATACAATTTAGGAATTTTTAGGATTTTTATAAGATTTTAATGTGTTTATAAAGTTTTTATGTATTTTGAAGATTTTTTTAGTGTTTAGTTTTTGTTTGGGTTTTTAGAGTTTTTAGGTTTTTAAGAGGTTTAAGTGTTTTTAGCTTTATAAGGACTACTTTGGGTTTTTAGGGTTTTTAGAATTTTTTATGTTTTTAGGGATTTTTAAATGATTTTTATGGGTTTTACACTTTTAGGAATTTTGAGTGTTTTGAGGGGTTTTTATGGATTTTAGAGGTTATATAGTTTTTTTTGGGTTTTAAAGGATTTTTAAGTTTTTAGGGGTTTTAAGGTTTTTTATA
Organism: Viscum album; assembly: GCA_963277665.1. Taxonomy (NCBI): domain Eukaryota; kingdom Viridiplantae; phylum Streptophyta; class Magnoliopsida; order Santalales; family Viscaceae; genus Viscum; species Viscum album. The sequence continues at coordinate 1,784,480,526 of OY728132.1, read as the reverse complement.
GTTTTTTATGTTTTTATTAGTTTAATGGGGTTCTAAAATTTTTATTGGGTTTTTTTTATTTTTATGTGTTTTTGGAATTTTTATGGGGTTTAGGGGTTTTTATGTTTTTTAGGGGTTTTTGGGATTTTTAAGGATTTTTATGTTTTTTAGAGTTTTTAGGTTTTTTTTGGGATTTGATGTGTTTTTAGGATATTATGGTTTTATTAGGGGTCTTAAAAGGTTTTAGGGGGTTTTTACATTTATTTGAATTTTTATGGATTCTTTAAAAAAATTGGTTTTTGGGATTTTGAGGGATTTTAGGTAAATTTATTGTTTTTATGGATTTTGTGGTATTTTTGGGATTTTTTGAGTTTTTTAGGATTTTTGAATGTTTTTATAGTGTTTAACATTTTTATGGGTTTAAAGGGGTTTTTTTATTTTTATGGGTTTTGAGGGTTTAATTTGGTTTTATATATGTTTAAGGATTATAGAGTTTTTATGGGTTTTAGTTGTTTTTGGGTCTTTTAGGGTTTTTTTGGATTTCTATAGGTTTTATGTGATTTAGGGTTTTAAGGTTTTCTTATGTTTTTCAGTATTTTTATTGGTATTTACATTTTTATAGCTTTTATTTGGATTTTAAGGGTTTTTAGGATTTTTGGAACTTTGCGGGATTTTAGTTTTTTACGATTTTTCATTTCTTTAAGGTTATCCTTTTTTATTTTTTAGGAATTTTAACTGTTTTAAGGTTTTTAAGGATTTCTAATGCATTTTCATGATTTTTTGTGGTTTTTAAAATTTTATTTATTTTTAGGGCTCTTTCAGGATTTTTGGGGGTTTTAGGTTTTGTTTTTTTTTTAATTTTATAGGGTTTTTATACTTTTTTATATATTTTGGGGGTAAAGGGTTTTTATAGTTTTTAGTGGTTTTTTGGTGTTTTATGGGTTTTTTATTTTTTTATGTTTTTGTGGTTTTTATTTGTTTTATGGGTTTTAGTTTCTTTTTATGGATTTTAAGGATTCTTAGAGTTTTTTTAGGTTTTTATAGGGTTTATGTGTTTTTAGTTTTTTATGGTTTTATTGGTATTTTTCATGGTTTTTAGTGGTTTTTATGTGTTAGTGATTTTAGGGGGTTTTATCATATTTATGTGTTTTTAGGGTTTTTAGGGATTTTTAGGGATTTTAGGGTTCTTAGGAATTTTACAATTTTGTTTTGTTTTTATGAGTTTCTTAGCGGTTTTTAGTGTTTTTATGTTTTTATACATTTCTTGGGATTTTTTGACTTTTTTTGGATTTTTTTATGTTTTTAGTGGTTTTAGGGATTTGGAGGGTGATTGGGTTTTTTTGGGGGTTTTATGTTTTTTATTTTTTTAGCGTTTTTTTGAGTTTTTAGGTGTTTTAAGCATTTTTGATGTTTTTTACATTTTAATGGGTTTAAAGGATTTTTAGAGTTTTCATGGGGTTTTAAGGTATTTTTTTTGGATTTTTAGGATTTTAGAAGGGTTCCAGGGGTTTTATGGTTTATAGGGTTTTTATGATTTTTAAGGGGTGTTAGATTTTCTTTTATTTTAAGGGGTTTTAATTGGTTTTCGGAGTTTGAGCTTTTCTTAGGGGGTTTTAGGGTTTTTAGGTTTTTTTTGTTTTGGGGGTTTTTTTTGGTATTTTTAGGACTTTTATTGGTTTTAAGGTTTTTGAGATATTAAGGGTTTTTAGGGTTTTTAGGGTATTTTGGGTTTGATTGTTTTTTAGGTTTTCTAATGGTTTTAAGTTTTTTAAGTTTTTTATGTTTTCTTAGGATTTTTTAGGGGTTTAGATTTTTCTACATTTTTAGGGGTTTTGATTTTTTGGAACATTAATTATTTTCAATGTTTTTAGATTTTTAAGTGTTTTAAGAGTTTTTAGGTTTTTTAGGTTTTAATATGATTTTATGGTTTTTAGGGTTTTCTACATTTTAAGGATCTTTAGGGACTTTTTTAGGATTTTCATATTTTTTAGAAGTTTGAGGGGTTTTAGGGTTTTTTGGGTCTTTATGGTTTTTTTGGTTTTTAGAGTTCTTTTGTGTTTTTTTTGGATTGTTAAGGGTTTTTTAAAATTTTTAAGGTTTTCAGTGGTTTGAATGGTTTTTTTAGTTTTTAGTGTTTTAAAGGATTTAAGGGGTTTTAGGGGTTTTACAATTTTTAGGATTATTAGCATTTTTTAGGTTTTACGGGTTCTTAGGTTTTTTTATGTTTTTGATGTTTTCTTATGGTTTTTAGTGGGTTTTTATGGTTTTAGGTATCCTATATTAATTTTTAATGTTTTGAATGTTTTTTGTTTTTTAAGTATTTTGTGGTTTTGTAGTTTTTTAGAGTTTTTTAGGGATTTAGAATTTTTTTTGGTTTTTAAAAGATTTAACCATTTTTAGGTTTTTAAAGTTTTTTTTAGGTTTTTAGGGTTTTTAGTGTTTTTAACTTTTTAGGGATTTATAGGGATTTTTTTCAACTTATGGGATTTTAGGGTTTTAATGGTTTTCAGGGTTTTTAATGGATTTTTTGGATTTTTAGGTATTTTTTTTGAGTTTAATGGGTTTTTAGAGATTTTTGGGTTTTTATTGGTTTTAGTGTTTTTTTAAAATTTTTAATGGTTGGAGGGGTAATTAGAGTTTTAGTGGGGTTTTACTGTTTTTATGGGTTTTTAATGTTTTAAGGTGTTTAGAGGTTTTTATATTTTTTAGGATTTTTATTTTTTTAGGGTTTTATGGTTTTAGCGTGTTTTTAGCGGTTTGAAGTGATTTTAGGTTTCTAAGGTTTTCTTAGTGTTTTTCTTGTTTTAATGGGTTTCTAGTTTTACACGTATTTTTAAGTATTTTTTACAATTTTTATGGGATTTTAGGGTTTTTATGGATTTTGGGGTTTTTAAAGTTTTAGGGTTTTTATTGTTTTATGGTTCTTAAGGTTTTTAGCATTTTTTAGGTTTTATGGTTTTTAAGAGTTTTTAGTTATTTAAAGTCATCTTTTGGAATTTCAATGTTTTAATATTTTTTCATTTTTAGGTATTTTAGGTTATTTTGGATTTTTATGGGTTTTTGGATTTTTGAGTGGTTTTTAGTTTTTTTATGGTTTTTATGGGTTTTTGGGTTTTTATGATTTTATTTGGGTTTCTATGGTTTTTTGTGTTTTTAGGGGTTTTAAGGTTTTTATAGTTTTGAATAAAAAATTTGGGTTAAAGGTTCTATAGAGTTTTTAGTGGTTTTATGGTTTTATGGTTTTTATTGTTTTTATTGTTTTTATTTTTTTAGGGAATTTATGTTTTTATGGTTTTTAACATTTTTAGGGGTTTTATGGGGTTTAGGTATTTTTTTGGGTTTTTAAGGGTTTCTTGAGTTTTATTGGGTTTTTTGGGTATTTATGTTTTTACGGATTTTATGTATTTTTAATGATTTTTATGTTTTTTTTGGTTTTAGGGATTCTAAGGGTTTTGGGGTTTTTAGTTTTTAGGTATTTTTTGGTTTTTTAGTTTTTTTTTTATTTTTATGTTTTTATGTGTTTTTAGGTGTTTAAGGTTTTCTTAGGTGTTTTCAGGTTTTTAGCGGTTTTTAATTTTTTGTACAGATTTTTAGGGCTTTTTTAGGATTCTTATGGTTTTTAGAATTTTTAGGTTTTCTAGGGTTTTTATGGGGTTAAGGATTTTTTGGTTTTAGGTATTTTAGGATTTTAGGGGTTTTAGGTTTTTTAATTTTTTAAGGTTTTCTTTAATTTGGGGTTTTCCGTGTTTCTAGGATTTATTATAATTTTAGGTAATTTTTGACTTTTTATGATTTTTATGGTTTTTTAGGGTTTTGAAATTTTTTTAGTTTTTTATGGTTCTCTGGGGATTAGGGGATTTCGGTTTTTTTGGGTTTTAAGGTTTTTTAGAGTTACTGAACTTTTTTTAAATTTCTAGTGGGTTTATATAATTTTTAGTGATTTTTATTGTGTTTATATGTGTTTTGTGTTTTTTATGTTATTCAGGGGTATTTATGGTTTTTAGGGTTTTTAGTGTTTTTGTATTTTTTTTCATTTTTTACATTTTTATTGGATTTATGTGTTTTTTGGTTTTTAAGGCTTCATTCGGGGTTTTTAGGGATTTTTTTTGGACATTTTAGTATTTTAATGGTTGTTAGGGTTTTTAGGTTTTTAGAGATTTTGAAGGGTTTTCATGTTTTTTGGGTTTTTAGGATTTTTATTGAGTTTTTTTGGGTTTATTGGTTTTCTTAATTTTAATCATTTTTATTGGTTTTAAGGGGTTTTATAATTTTATTTCTTTTTAGGGGTTTTTATGAGTTTTTATATATTTTTATGGTTTTTAGTGGTTTTAATGGGTTTTAGTGGATTTTAGGGTATTTTAGAGTTTTTAATTTTTTAGGGATTTTATGATTTTATAGTTTTTTAAGGTTATCTTAATAATTTTATTATTTTTTTGGTTTTATGCATTTTGGTGTTTTTAGGGGTTTTTAGAACTTTTATGGGTTTTAGGGGTTTTATGTGTTTTTATGGTTTTAAGGGTTTTATTATTTTTAAGGGTATTAGCATTTTTAGGGTTTTAAAGTGTTTTTATATTTTAAAGGTTTTCTTAGGGTTTTAAGGGGTTTCTTCAATTTTTTTCGAATTTTGGGGGTTTTTAAGAATTTTTATGTCTTTTTAGGTTTTTAGGGGTTTTATGGTTTCTTTTGGGTTATTGGAGTGTTTAGGGGTTTCTAGTTTTTTTAGAGTTTTTATTATTATTAATAGTTTAAAGAGTTTTTAGAGTTGTTCATGGGTTTTTAGGGGTTTTATTGGATTTATGGGTTTTTAAGGTTTTAGGGGTTTTAGAGTTTTAATGTTTTTATCATTTTTAGGTTTCAAGGGTTTTTAATTGTTTTTGGTTATTATGGTTTTCTATGGAGTTTCTAGAGTTTTTATAGGGTTTTTACATTTTTATGGATTTTTAGGGTTTTTAAGATTTCTTATGTTTTAGGGTATTTTGAGATTTTTATGGTTTTTAGGGTTTTTAGGGTTTTTACGGGTTTTAGGGTTTTAGGTGTTTTATGTGGTTTTATGTTTTTAATTTTTAGGGGTTTTCATGGATTTAATGATATTTTACAATTTTATGGATTTTTAGTGGCTGTTTAGGATTTTTTTTTATTTTTAGGATTTTTAGGGTGTTTGAGGGGTTTTAGAGTTTTTACAGTTTTTTCAATTTTAGAGATTTGTTTGAGTTTTAATGATTTTTTTTAGAGTTTTTAATGTTTTAGGTGTTTAAAGTGATTTTATAGTTTTTAGTGGTTTTTTGTGTTTGTACGGTTTTTAATGGTTTAGGGGTTTTATGGTTTTTATTGTTTTAATGGTTTTTTTGTTTTTTTTTGTTTTTTTTATTTTTTGGGTTTTATAGTTTTTTTAGTTTTTAGATTTTTTATGGTTTGAAAGGGTTTTTTATAGTTTTTAGTGGTTTTTAGTATTTTTATGGATTTTTGGGTTTTTAAAGTTTTTAGGTGTTCTTACTGTTTATGTTTTTTAGGGGTTTTTAAGGTTTTTAGTGATCATTATGTTTTAGGGATTTTTATGTGTTTTTAGGTTTTTAAGGATTTGTTAGGGTATTTTAAGGTTTTAGGGTTGTTATTGATTTTAGGTATTTTAAGGGAATCATAGGGTTTTTATCGGTTTTCAAGGGTTATAGGGATTTTGTGGGTTTTTTTGGGTCTTGAGGGTTTTTAGGGTTTTTTTGCATTATTTAGGTTTTTTATGGGTTTTACATGTATTTAGGGTTTTAATGTTTTTCTTATGGTTTTTCTGGTTTTGAAGGGGTTTTACATTTTTAGTATTTTTAGTCTCTTTATGCTTTTAGGGTTTTTGATGGTTTTTAGGATTTTTAGGGGATTTTTCGGGTTTTATGGGATTTTTGGGTTTTTTTAGTTTTTAGTGTTTTTAAGTTTTTTTAGAGATTTTTAATGTTTTTTGGTATTTAGAGGGTTTTTAGAATTTTTAATGGGATTCAATGATTCTATAGGTTTTAGGGTTTTTATGATTTTTGGGGGTTTTATGGTTTTTTGGGTTTTTTGGGTTTTTTCTGTTTTCTAGGTTTTCTAGGTGTTTCATGTGTCTTTAGGTTTTATGATTTTATAAGGGTTTTTAGGGATTTTAGGTTTTTAATGTTTTTTGGGATTTTAGGGCCTTTTTACATTTTTATGTTTTTTAAGGGTTTTTAGTGAATTTTAGTATTTTTAGATGTTTTATTCTTTTTATCATATTTTAGGTATTTAGGTGTTTAGGTGTTTTTAGATTTTTATGGTTTTTAAGGGGTTTTCAGGGTTTTTTGGGGTTTTTACATTTTTAGGTATTTTAAATATTTTTTTAGGTTTTTATGGTTTTTAGTGATTTCAGGGTTTTTTAGAGTTTTAGGGGTTTTTAGGGTTTTTAGTCGTTTTATTGGCCTTTTTGGTTTTAAGTATTTTTTTGAATTTTTAGGGTTTTTATGATTGTTTAGATATTTTTAATTTTATTATGGGATTAAAGAGTTTTTAGATTATTTAATGTGTTTTAGGGATTTTAGGGATTTTATGGTTTTTTAATATTTTTAGTGGGTTTTATGGTTGTGTGGATTTTATACAATTTTATGGTATTGTAGTTTATAGATTATTTATTAGGTTTGTCAGTGGTGTTAATATTTTTTAGGTTTTTATGTTTTCTTAAGGGATTTTAGGATTTTTAAGTATTTTATGACTTAAGGGATTTTTTGGGATTTATAGGCTTTTATATGTTTTTGAGATTTTTATGAATTTTGAGGGGTTTTATGGGTTTTTATGTTTTCAGGTTTTAAAATATTTTTAGATGTTTTTTATTTTTTTGTGTGTTTATGTATTTTTAGGTATTTAATGATTTCTTTGGTGTTTTTAGTGTGTTTTCATTTTTAGGTTTTTTTGATATTTTTAGGATTTTTATGGTGTTTTAGAGATTTTGATCGTTTTTAGGGTTTTTATTGTTTTCAAAGGTTAATTGTTTTTTGGGTATTAGTGTTTTTTTTATTTTTGATTGTTTTTTTAATGTTTTTAGAGTTTTTTAACATATTTTTGGATTTAGAGGGTTTTTAGGGAATGAAAGCCACAGGGCCAGGCTATTCCTGACACCCCAAAATTTATTAAAAGAAAAGGTAAGCAGACCAGGGTGGGGTGGGGTCAAACGACCCACACCGAAAATTCCTGGACACCCCAAGACACCCAAACCCTCCAAAAAACCTGAAAAACAGAAAAGAAAGAAATAATGACTACAAATCAATGTCTCGATCCCCAAATGGATCCCCATCCACACCATACCCAGAGGAGGAATCTGACTCTACCGACTCCCATTCAGATAATTCATATTTCTTGAGGAAGGCATTGTAATACTCCCTGAGATTTTTCTTCTCCACATTCAGCTGCACCTTGACAGGCTGACCATCCCTGCCAGAGGCATTTTACTTAGCTTTGTAGGAGGCTCTTGTGGGCACAATCTGCAGTAATGTAGAGTAGTTGTTCTTCGACTTCCGATTTCGATAATCTGAATTTTACACCAAAGAGTTGTTCTCCAACAATTTAGAAACTACAACCCCAACCATGACCCTCTCCCTCAAGATCAGAGCCATGTTGGAGTTGATCTATCTAGCATCATCAGCATACAACAAACCCAACTACTCAGCTTCCTCCACATCCAATGAGATGACATTCCTAGATCCACCTGAATGTTCCTCCACCTCCAAGTCATGTAGAACCACACAACCAGACCCACCAGATAAGGCCCTAACCACGGCCAGCTATGCATGACCAGGAAGCGTGTCGTCTTGACATGACAACGTGCATCCTTCTATACTCTCATCACAAACCAAGAACTTTTTCTCTGTCACCTTATCCTACTCATCAACCTCCCTCTACGTATGGCCAATATGAGCCATGTCCCCCTTCAGAAACTCACAACTAGACACACCAGCCATTACCCCCTCATACACCATCAAGGCAAGCTTCCCCTGCCCAGCTATCTCCCCTTCCTCGTACACCTCCCCCTGCCTGGCTTCTTGCCATATCTCCTAACCGAACAGATCCACATCCCTCATCCTAGATCCCCCCTACTCATACACCTTCCCTTACTCAAACTCTTTCCCATGCTTAGCCACCGCCTCCAATTTATCAACTACCCCATGATCCTCCTCCTTACACTGATCAACCACATGACATGAATCACCAGCAACAAATCCCTCAAACACAACCCCAAGTGTTTGTAAATATAGACCAGAAAGACTATGTCTAACTACACCCTTAGAACCATCCTCCTCAAAAACTATATTGATCGCCACTAGATTAACCTCTCCCTGTTCTTCCAACACCCTATGCTCACCCACATCCCCCTATGTAGTGGATTCCCCCTCTGGCTCAGAAAAAACAAGACACTCAATCCTAGCACTATCATCATAGCTAGACATGGGAAGCTCCACATCAGCACCTGCAAACTCAATTTCATTACCAGAAGATTGAGCTGCAAGAGCTCCCTAAAGCACCAAAGATTGAACCCCTCCAGTCCGAACTAGATATCCGTTAACACCAAAACTATCATCATGCACGGTAGAAAATTCATCATCCCCTATACCATCCAAAACAACATCAACACAAGTAACCTGTAAACCCTTACACCTATCTTCACAAGTTTCCCCCTGAAGCCCAGATCAAGCAGTCTGCCCAGCTTGTTCATCAATGTGACCGGCCAACTTTGGTTGCATAAACTGCTACTCCTGAGGCAATCCTTTGAATCTAAGCCACCAAAATGATTGTGCAAAGGGACAACAACACTTCCCTCATGCACTGCCAATAGTTTTGAAAAATCCCTAAACTCATCCAAACCTCCAGGAGTGGGACACAACCTAGGCATCTCCATCAGCCATGACTCCACAATCCTTAGACTATTGTATCCTTCCACAGTTTCCATCACCCCTACTAGTCATAATTCCCAGGTCACATTTCAACATATCAAATACATCACAGGCCCTTGGGTCAGTATGGGGCTTCCAAGGAACCTATAGTGGAACATCTCCAACCACTATAACAACATGATCATTTTCTATAGGCACATTATCCTGTCCAGGAAGAATACATGCATCAAGCATTCCATGCCCCCCCCCAAATAGGCGCATCTGTTTGCAAACCATAATATGGATTTCGTCGGTGCAGTGTGGACTTGAAAAACTACTAGAAAAATTACAGGAAGAGGAATAGTGACCCATTCTATGACAGATCAAGCAAAAATACACCCAGGATTCAAAGAGGATCATATGATTCCACCTGATCTCAATGAAGACAATATTAACCAGATCTTTAGACACATCCTTCTCAATGAAAATCCTCGGTGAAACTGGGTGGAAGGAATCATTGGGTTGCACATCTATACAAAGGTATCTAATAATGATGTTTTCAATGATGCGGAGGATGGATAGGTTTTGGAAAGGCATGTCAAGACTAGGAAGGGTAACCCATAGTGCCACACTCATGGGATCACAGTGTAGAAGGAAGTCAAAATTTCAGTGGAATAAGTAAAATTGATGGCCATCAATAGTATGTGGAGAAAAATCCTATACCAATATTATATCTTCTTCATTCCAAAATCAAATCACAATGTGTCGAGAATCCAATAACTCTACAATATCCTATTCATGGATATTCCAATAAGAAGCAACAAACTTGTCAAAATTAGCCATAGAGGAGCAGATCCTTCCGAAATGAGCCACCAGCGTGAGATCTAGGAGAGTGAAGGCCGTTGAGGACTCCCAAGAAGAGATCAAAAACGAAGGCACACCATTCTCGTAGTGGGGGAATTTGGGTAAAATTTCAATCTCCGGAAATCAAGGAAGCTGTGCAGGATTAGAAGAATGAAGGAAGATATTCTGTGGTGAAGGCTCATCCTCCCCCTCCCCTTTCCAGGGCTTAGGGTGAGGTGACGTTGATGTTTCCATTAGCTACACCATCATTTCCCTCAATGGTGAGGAGGGGAGTTCCCATCGTGAGAACCGAAGCATGACCATCATGGGTTTTAGAGTTTTTCTTTGTTATTTAGGTTTTTATTGGTTGTATGGGTTTTTAAGGTTTTTAGGGGTTTTATGGGTTTTCAAGTTATTAGGGTTTTTAAAGGTCTTAGTATTTTTTTATGATTTTTAGTGGAATAAAGTGTTTTTAGGTTTTGATGTTTTTCTTAAGGTTTTTCTTCGATTTTATGGTTTTTTATATTTTTTGGTATTTTTGAAATTTTTAATTATTTTAAATCGTTTTTGGGTTTTTATATATTTTTAGGGATTTAAGTGGTTTTATGGTTTTTATGAGTTTTTTGCATTTTTTAAAATTTTAGATGTTTTAAGTGTTTATTGGGTTTTAAGGTGTTTTAAGGGTTTTCATGGTTTTTAGGTTTTTTATGGTTTTATGGATTTTCAGGTATTTTTAAGTATTTTTATGGTTTTTAGGATTTCTAGGGTTTTTGAGGGATTTAAGGGTTTTTATTGTTTGTTTGTTTTATGTTTTTTTTTTGAGTTTTCATGGGTTTTAATGTATATTAGAGTCTTTTAATGTTTTTATGGGTTTAATTGGTTTCAATAGTTTTTAGTGGTTTGAGTGGTTTCATGGGAATTTAAGGGTTTTAATATTTTTTTTGGGTTTATTGTTTTTATTGTTTTTTGGGTGCTTGATGTATTTTTGGTTTTCAAGGTTTTCTGGTGGCTTCTCTAGTGTTTTTTGGTTTTTTTATATTTTTAGGTACTTTTAGGGTATTTTTAGGATTTTTTAGGATTTTTAGTTAATTTTGGGGGTTTATGTGTTTTGAGGGGTTTTTTCCTTTTTAGGTTTTATTGGGGTTTTAAATGTTTTAGGGTCTAATGTTTTATTCGGGTTGTCATATTTTTATGATTTTTATATCTTTCTTCGGTTTTTAAAGATTTTTATGGTTTTTAGAGTTTTTTGGGTGTTTATGGTTTTTTGGGGTTTTAAGGTTTTTTGGGCATTTAGGGGTTTTTTGAGTTTTTTTAGTTTTAATGGGTTTTTATATTTTTTTTAATGTTATTAAGTGTATAAAGTGTTTTTAGAATTTTTATAGGTTTTTAATATTTTATGGGTTTTTAGGGATTTAAGGTTTTTAGGGTTTTATGGTTTTTATGGTTTTTAGGGTTTTTAGTGTTTTTATATTTTTAGGGGTTTTAATTGTTTTTTGGATTTTAATTATTTTGTATAGTTTTTCATGTTTTTATGGGTTTTTCAGTTTTTTATGGATTTTTATTACTTTTTAAGGTTTTAGGGATTTTGAGGGGTTTTTTGGTTTTTTTAGTTTTTAGGTTTTTAGAGATGTTATCTTTTTAAGGGGTTTTGGGGTTTTAAGTGTTTTAAGGGATTTTATGGTTTTTAGGTTTTTTTATGTTTTCAGGGATTTTAGGGATTTTTTAAGATTATTATGCATTTTACGAACTTTAGGGATTTTAAGGTTATTTTTGGGGTTTAAGTTCTTTATTGGTTTTTCTATGTTTTTTTTGAGTTTTTAGGTTTTTTATTGTTTATAGAGTTTTTTTTTGAAAATTTCAGAGGTTTAAATGGTACGTAGAAATTTTAGTGGGTTTTTGGGTGTTTATGGGTATTTAGTGTTTTTAAGGATTTAAGGGTTTTTGATGGGGTTATGGATTTTAAGGGTTTTATGATTTTTATATTTTTTATGTTTTTTAGGGGTTTTAATTTTTTCTTTTTTAAGGTTTTGTATATTTCGTTCAGTGTATTTATGGTATTTTACATAATGAGGGAATTTTAGAGAATTTTTATGATTTTTATGGTTTTTATGATTTTTATGGATTTTGAGGGTTTTAGGGTTTTTAGTATTTTTTAGGGTTTTTTGATTTTTTTAGGCTTATTATGGTTTTTTAGTGTTTTTACATTTTTAGTTTTTCTTAGGTGTTTCCAGGTGTTTTTTGGGATTTTTCAATTTTATGATTTTTTAGGTATTTTATTCTTTTTAGTGGTTTTAGGGATTTTGATGTGTTTTAGCGTTTTTAGGTGGTTATTGTGTTTTTATGTTTTTTAGGTTTTTTTAGGGGTTTTTAGGATTTTACATTTTTTAAATTTTTAGATATTTTCAGAATATTTTTTTGGGATTTTTAATTTTTTTGGGATTTTAGGGTTTTTATTGTATTAGGGGTTTTAAAGTTTTTTTTTGGAATTGGGGGGGGGATTTAGTTTTTATGGTTTTAGGGTTTTTTGGATTTGTTTTAACAATTTTAGGGGTTTAACGAATTTTTTTATTTTTTTAGTGGTTTATGGTGTTTTAAGGTGTTTAGGGATTTATAGATTTTAAGGGGTCTATATTAATAGGGTTTTTATGGTTTTAGGGGTTTTAGTGATTTTTTGGTTTTAGGTGTTTTATGTGTTTTTAGGTTTTTAAGGGTTTATTAGGGTTTTTTGGGGGGGTTTTTTGTTTTTTTAAATTTTTTCGGGTTTTTAGTGCTTTTAGGATTTTTTGCATTTTTTAGGGTTTGTAAGGATTTTGACGGTTTATGTGGTTTTTAGGTGTTTTATGATTATTTATAGATTTTTATCATTTTATGGTTTTAGTAGGGGTTTTAGAGGTTTTTTTATATTTTTTTTTGGATTTCAAGGCTTTTAAGGGATTTTTATGGTTTTTAGGGTTTTGAGGGTTATTAGGGGGTTTTGAGGTTTTTTATGTTTTTTAGGTTTTTATGACTTTTTTTCGGTTTTAGGGTTTATTGATTTTTTTAGGTATTTAATGGTTTTTTATATTTTTTAATGTTTTAGTGGTTTAAAGGGTCTCAAGAAATTTCAGTGATTTTTTATGGTTTTTATGGGTTTTAGGATTTTTATGGTCATTTGGGGGTTTTTATGGTTTTTATGGTTTTTTAGGCTTTTTATGGCTTTTAGGATGTTATGGTTTTCTTGTAGTTTTTAGGGTTTTTATAAATTTTGTGGGTTTTTAGTGTTTTTAGGTTTTTTAGGGTTTTTATATGTTTTTAGATTTTTTGAGCATTTTAAGTGTTTTTATGCATGTGATGTTTTCATAAGGGTTTTCAAGGGATTTAAGGTTTTCTATGTTTTTATTCATTTTTATGGAATTTTATGATATTTTTGGTTTTTTAGTGTTTTTATGGTTTTCATGATTTTAGTTTTTATTTTCCTTTTTAGCATTTTTTGGTTTTTTAGGGTTTTGGGGTTTTTTGAGTTTGTATGGGTTTTATATTTTTTTAGATTATTTTAATGGTTTGAGTGGTTTAAAAGTTATATATATTTTAGTGATTTCTTTTGAGATTTTATGTGTTTTTAGAGTTTTTTGTTTTTAATAGGCTTAAGGGGTTTTAGAATATTTTAGGTTTTTAGTAGTATTAAGTGTTTTTAGGTTTTTAAGGTTTTCTATGTTTTTTTCAGGGTTTTTATTGGTTTTTACATTTTTAGGGATTTCAAGGATTATTTTAGGATTTTTATAGATTTTATGGTTTTTAGGGAATTTGAGGGTTTTAAAGATTTTATGGTTTTTTTGTTTTTATAGTTTTTATTTTTTGGTGGGATTTTACATTTTAATGTTTTTAAGGTTTTTATAGAAATTTTCATGTTTTTGGGGTTTTTTTGAATTATTATGGTTTTCAGGGATTTAATAGTTTTTTAGGGTTTTTATGGGTTTTAGGGTTTTTATGAATTTTTGGGTCTTAAGGGTATTTTTTAGTTTCTTTGGTAATTTAATGTTTTATAGTTTTTAGTGGTTTTTGGGGATTAATGTTTTTTGATTTCTAAGTGGGTTTTAGGATTTTTATGGGGTGTCATAAGTTTTTTAGGTTTTTTATAGTTTTTATGGTTTTTTGGGTTTTAGGGGTTTTAGGGTTATTATCATTTTTTATGTTTTTAGGGGTTTTATGTGTTTTGAGGTTTTTATGGTCATCTTATGTTTTTTCATGATTTCTAGGATTTTTTATGTTTTAGGTAATTTTTTTGGTTTTTTATATTTTTATGGGTTTTAGGGATTGTAGGATTTTTGGGGGCTTTAAAAGTGTTTAGTATTTTTAAGAGTTTTTAGGGTTTTTAGGTTTTTAGAAATTTTTAGGGATATGTATGACTTTTTTGGATTTTAGGGTTTTTAGTGATTTTTAGAGTTTATAGCATTTTTAGGGGTGTTAGGGATTTTATTGAATTTTAGATTTTTTGGTGTTTTTTAGAGTTTTCAGGATTTTTATATTTTTTTTGAATTTTTTTAGGATTTTTATTTGTTTATTAGGGTTTTTAGAGTTATTCGGTACTTTTAGGGTTTTTATGGGTTTTCTGGTTTTTAAAGGTTTGTATTGTTTGTTTGTTTTTATGGTTTTAGGACTTATTATGGTTTTTAGAGTTTTTAGGATTTTTAGGTTTTTAAGGTTTTCTTTGGGCGTTTTTGGGTTTGTAGGTTTTTTTATTTTTAGTGTTTTTAGGGATTTTTTATGATTTAATGGGTTTTTAGAGATTTTGATGGTTTTATGGTTTTTAAGGGTTTATAGGTTTTATGTTTTTTTTGAGTTTTTAGGGTATCAAAGTTATTTTAAATTTTTATAATGTTTCTATGTGTTTAAAGGGTTTTATCATTTGTAGTGGTTTTAAGGGGTTTTTTGGGGTTTTAGTGGGTTTTTTGGTTTTTAGGGGTTTCAGGGTTTTTTTTTTATTTTTTTGGGTTTTCAGAGTTTTTAGCATTTTTTTAGGTTTTTATGTTGTTTTCATTGTTTTTAGATTTTTTATGTTTTCTTATGGTTTTAATATTTTTCTGGTTTTTTTATGTTATATGGGATTTTTAGGTATTTTTATGGAATTTTTTGGTTGTTTTCCCTTTATAATTTTTAGGGGTTTTAGGGGTTTTTAGGTTTTTAGAGTTTTTGTGTTTTTTGGAATTTTAGGGTTTTAGTGTTTTTTGTTGTTTAATGCTTTTATAGAGTGTTTTTACATTTTTAGTGTGTATTTTAAAAAATATAAGAGTTTTTATTGTTTTTAGGGTTGGTAGGGTTTCTTAGGATTTTTGGATTTCTTAGGGTTTGTAGGGGTTTTAGAATTTTTTTATGTTTTTAGTGGTTTTATGTTTTATAGTCTTTGGAGGGTTTCTTAGGGGTTTTTAGCGTTTTAAGGATTTTTTACATTCTAATTGATTTTTGGAGTTTTTTTTTGATATTTATGGTTTTTATGGATTTAGGGGATTTTTTGTGTTTCTAGGGTTTTTAGCAGTTTTTAGTAGTTTTAAAATTTTTCAGTTTTTAGGCGTTTTCTGTGTTATTAGTTTTTTTGAATTTTTTAGGTTCTTTTTTTTCGTTTTTTTAATTTTGGGGATTTTTAGGGATTTTTAGGATTTTTATGGTTTTTATAGTTATAGGGATTAAAAGGGTTTTAGGATTTTTTTATAGTTTTGGAGGGTATTTAATGTTTTTTTTTATTTTTTATTGTTTTTAGTGGTTTAAATGGTTTTTAGAGTTTTTAGTGATTTTAGTGTTTTTTTGGTTTTTAGGTTTTTTATGTTTTTATGGGTTTTATGGTTTTTAGTGTTATAAGTGATTTTTATTATTTTTAGGGGTTTGGGGTTTTTCGGGGTTTTGATCATTTTTATGTTCTTAAATTTCTCTAAGGGTTTTTAGGGTTTTTTTGGTATTAATGTTTTATATAATTTTTAATGATTTTTTAGGATTTTTATTTTTTAGGGTTTTTAGTGATTCAAAGTGGTTTTTGTGTTTTTAGGGTTTTAATGTTTTATAGTTTTTTTGGGGGTTTAAGTGTTTTTAGGTTTTTTAGGTTCCTTAAGGTTTTTCTATTTTTAGGGGTTTTTTCCTTTTACAGATTCTTATTTATTTTTATGGTTTTTATGTTTTTATGGTTTTCTGTGTTTTTTGATGGTGTAGTGTTTTTTTGGTTTTTAAGGTATTTGGGGTGTTTTTAGGTTTTTAGGGTTTTTTTGAGTTTTTGGATTTTTTATGTTTTTTAGATTTTCTTAATGTTTTAATAGGTTTACATGTGGATTTTAGTTTTTTAGTGGGGTTTTGGGGTTCTTATGGATTTTTGGGGTTTTTACGTTTTTAGGGGGATTATGGTTTCTAGGGATTTTAGGGGTTTTAGAATTTGTATGTTTTTAGAGATTTTAAGTGTTTTAATGTGTTTTATTTTTTCTTAGGGATTTTTGTGTTTCTTATGTTTTTTATGATTTTAGGTATTTTTGGGGATTTAGGATTTTATTAGTTTTAGGGTTTTTAGATATTTTTATGTGTTTTAGGGTTTTTTGGGGTTTTGGGTTTTTTAATGTTTTAGGAATTTTAATTATTTTTAGATTTTTAAATTTTACTTTGGTTTTTTTGGGATTTTAGGTTTTTTTATGTTTTTAGGAATTTTTAGGAATTTTTGTGGTTTTTATGGATTTTTAGGAATCTTTATGAATTTTTTTATTTTTTATGGATTTTTAGGGTTTTTATGTTTTTAGGGTTTGTAAGGTTTTTTATTGTTTTAAAAATTTTTAATGGTTTAAAGGTTTTTAGATGTTTTAGTGGTTTATAGGGATTTTATGGGATTTGGGGTTTTAATAGTTTTTAGGTTATTTATGTTTTCTATGGTTTTTGGTTGTGTTTAAGGGGTTTTAGTGTTTGTGGTGTTTTTAGGTTTTTTAGGTTTTTTATGTGTTTTTAATTTTTTAACATTTTCTTAGGAGTTTTTAGGGTTTTAGGGGTTTTTATGATTTCAAGGGTTTTATAATTTTTATGGGTTTCTAGGATTTTTATAAATTTCTATGTTTTTAGGGGTTTTATGTGTTTTTAGGTTTTTAATATTTTCTTATGGGTTTTTTAAAATTTTAAGGATTTTTATAGCTTTTTAGGTCTTTTAGGTTTTTAGTGTTTTTTTGGTTTATAGGATTATTAGGGGTTTTTTGGATTCTTTCGGGTTTTAGGGTTTTTTATTTTTATGTTTTTTGAGGATTTTTAGAGTTTTTTTATCAATTATGTTTTAAAAGTATTTTTATACTTTTCAGTGGTTTTAGCATATTTTTAAAGTTTTATAATTTTTAAGTGTTTTAGGGTTTTTTTCATGATTTTTAAGGTTCTTAATGTTTGTGGTTTTTTTTTGGGATTTAGTGTTTTTAGATTTCTAAGGGTTTTAGGGGTCTTCAGTGTTTTTAGGATGTTTTATGTTTTTAGGGATTTCATGGTTTTTTGTTTGATTTTTATTCTTTTTAAGAGTTTTAGGGATTTTGAGGGATTTCATGGGTTTTAGGGTTTTTCTGGTTTGTTAGGGGTTTTTTTAGCTTTTAATGTATTTTTTATTTTTTATTATTTTTAGGGGTTTAATGGGTTTTTAAATTTTTTAGTTGTTTTAGGGTCTTTATAAGATTCAAGAGTTATTAATGTTTTATGGGTTTTTAGGGTTTTTTTATTTTATGTTTTTAGGGATTTTTAGTGGATTTAGGGATTTTCAGTGGATTTAGGTATTTTTAGGTATTTTTGTGATTTTTTTTCTATTTTTACAATTTTTAGGGTTTTTTGAGATTTTGAGGTGTTTTGGGGTTTTGGGGTTTTTTTGTTTTTAGGGGTATTTAGAATTTTTTAGGTTTTTAGTAGTTTTAGTGTTTTTAGGTTTTTAATGTTTTTATGTGTTTTATAGGATTTTAGGGTTTTTTACAATTCTTGGGATTTATTAGGTATTTATAGTTTTTAACTTTTTTAGGGTTTTAGGGTTTTTATACATTTTAATTTTTTAGGGTTTTTTTTGGTTTTTTGTGGTTTTTAATGGATTTATTATTTTTAATGTTTTTATTGTTTTAAAGGGTTTTTATAATTTTTTTCATTCTTTGGGTATTTATGGGGTTCTACCATTTTTATGGGATTTAATGTTTTTTAAGTTTTTGGGTTTTTAGGTTTTTATGGTTTTTTAGGTTTTTATATGTTTTCTGTGTTTATAGGTTTTAAGGTTTTCTTAGGGGTTATCAGGGTTTGTTGGGTTTTTTATGTTTTTATGGAATTTTAGTGTTATTTTATTTTATTTTATCTAGTTTTAGGTATTTTGAGAGTTTTTAGGGTTTTAGGGGTTTTATGTGTTTTCGGTTTTGAATGTTTCTTATGGTATTTATGGTGTTTTAGGGATTTTTATGTTTTTAAAATTTTTTGTGATTTTCTATGACATTTTGTTGGTTTTTTATGTTTTAGTGATTTTGAAAGGTTTTTGGATTTTTTGGTTTTTATTATTTTTAAGGTTTTTAGCATTTTTAGGTATTATGGGTTTTAAGTGTTTTTATGTTTTAAGGTTTTCATACAGGTTTTCAAGATTTTTATATTTTTTAAAAATTTTAGGGATTTTTTTCTATTTTTTAAAGATTTTATTTCTTTTTAGTGTTTTCTGGATTTTGATGGTTTTTAGGGGTTTTATAGGAAATTTATGTTTTTATAATTTTTTGGGATTTTTAGTGTTTCGTTGATATTTTTGGAGATTTTATGTTTTTTAGAGTTTTTTAAATGATTTTAGGGGTTTAAAGGGGTTTAGACCTTTTAGTGGGTTTTTTTTTGTTTTTAGGGGTTTTATGGATTTAGAGGATTTTATGGGTTTTTAGGATTTTTATATTTTTTTAATATTTTTTATGGTTTTTAAGAAAATTTGTTTTTATGGTTTTCTTAGGATTATTCACAGTTTTAAGGTTTTTACATTTTTTTAAATTTTATGATTTTTAGGTTTTTTATGGGTTTTTAGGGTTTTAGAGTTTTTTTTGGGGTTTTTAGCATTTTAGGGTTTTTATTATTTTACAGGGTTTTTAGGGGTTGTTTTGAGTTCTTATGTTTTTTAATATTTTTAGTGTTTTTAATGTTTTTTGGGGTATTAATGGGGTTTTAGAGTTATTAGACATTTTTAGGGTTTTTACGGGTTTTTTAGGGTTTTAAGGAATTTTTGGGGTTTTTATAGTTTTTAGGTTTTTAGGCCTTTAAGAGGTTTTTACGATTTTTATATTTTTAGGGAGTTTATGTGTTTTTAGGTTTTTAGGATTTTTTAGTGGTTTTCAGGGTTTTTTGTGTTTTTACATTTTTAGGATTTTTAGGAATGTCTTAGGGTTTTTAGGGAATTTTATGTTTTTTGGGTTTTTAGGGGGTTTTAGATTTTTTTAGGTTTTAATGGGGTTTAAGTGTTTTTTTTCAAGGTTTTCTCAATGGTATTCATGTTTTTAGGGTTTTTCTTGTTTTTAAGTATTTTTAAGGATTTTTATCATTTTTATGGGTTTTATGGGTTTTTATTGATTTTGTGGGTTTTAGGGTTTTTAAGGGTTTAAGGATTTTAGGGTTTTTATAATTTCTTGGGTGTTTGTGGTTTTTTTGAATTTTTATGGTTCTATGGATTTTTAGGGTTTTTTACCTTTTTTGGGGATTAATGTGTTTTTAGTGTTATTAGTTGGTTTTTAGGGTTTTTTATGGGGTGTTAGGGATTTTTAAGGTTTTATGGGTTTTTTATGGCTTTTAGAGATTTCAGGGATTTTTAGGGTTTTTAGGTGTTTTGGAGTTTTTTGGAGTTTTAAGTGGTTTTAGGTTTTTATGGTTTTCATATGATTTTATGTTTTTTTATGTTCATAGGGATTTTAGGAATTTATTATATTTTTATGGGTTTTAGGGATTTTAGGGATTTTGAGTGTTTTATGTTTTTTTTGGGAATTTTGAGTGTTTTAGGGTTCTTATAATTTTTAAGGGTTTTAGGTCATTTAGGTTTTTAAGGATTTATTAGGCTTTTTTGGGATTTAAAGCTTTTTACAATATTATGGGTTTTTAGAGATTTTTAGGTG
Organism: Viscum album; assembly: GCA_963277665.1. Taxonomy (NCBI): domain Eukaryota; kingdom Viridiplantae; phylum Streptophyta; class Magnoliopsida; order Santalales; family Viscaceae; genus Viscum; species Viscum album. The sequence continues at coordinate 1,784,460,764 of OY728132.1, read as the reverse complement.
TTTTTGGGTTTTTGATGGGTTATAGGGTTTTTGAGGGTTTTTTTTGGTTTATCTGGGTTTTAGTTTTTTAATTATTCACTGTTCTGTAGAGTTTCTTAGTGTTTTTAGTGGTTTAATTTTTTTTAGAGTTTTTAGTGTTTTTTGGATTTTATGGGGTTTTAATGTTTTTATGGTTTTGTGGGTTTTATTGTTTTTTGGGAAATTAGGGTTTTTTTTTTCATTTTCAGTTTTTGATGGGTTTTAAGTGTTTTTAAGTTTTTAAGTTTTTCTTATGGGTTTTTCATTTGTTTTATGGGTTTTAAAATTATAAGGATGTTTTAGGATTGTTATTTAATTTTATTGTTTTTAGGGCACGGAAGGTGCAAGGTCAGGCTATTCCCGACCCCCCCCAAATTTATTAGTAAAAAAGCGCAGCAGACAAGGGAGGGGAGGGGTCAAGGGACCCACAACCAAAAACACTTAAACCCAAAACCCAAAGAACCCAAAAAACCAAAAAACACACAAAACCAAGCAAATCATAAATTCAGAATTGTTCCCATCAACATCTCCCAGCCAAACAACAACCAGTATCCAGCAGCAGCATGACCATAAGCAGTAACTTCATCAAAATTCATCTGCATGATATTAGTATCACCATAGTAAAACCTGAATCAGTAGCACCATATTTGAACACTTTTCCAAGATCAGTAACCATTAACCTACACTCCAATCGTAGCTTATCAAACCTACACCACTTAACAGTGCCCCCCCTGCAGAGACACGCCCTTGACGCCAAGTTGAACCACCAACACCACCACTTCCCCCATCATACCAAACCAAGGTGGAGTTCAGTGTGATGGGGAGGACAACAAGAGCATAGGTGGGCGCAAGAGCCAAGTGGAATGACAATTGTGAGCAGCCACACCCCAATATCCAATTGCAACACACACTCTATTTCCAACAGTTAGTATCTCTTTAACAGATCCCAGCCAAGCAGCAGCCATCGCCCAAAAGCCCAGATCACAGCAACCAGTGCCTCTATGTCAATCAGCTTCCAAATCCGAATAAACCCTCCAAATATCCAGAACATGACCATACAGCGCCCCACACCTCGCATCACAGCCATCATTCAGCACTAGCAGTAGTTCACAACTAGTCTATCCATACACATAGCCAAAACGACTGATGTGGAACCCCAGAAAACCATATCCCAACATATTAATCCAATCAAATCACAAATTAATCCATATCGCATCAATATAATGAAATGAAGAAAATCCAAGGAACTAGAAAAATAGACCTACATATTCTATACAAACCGTTGACCAACAGATTTGAGAGCCCATGCCACTGAACCCAGCACGCCACCAGTAAGCCAATGCAAAGCCTTCCAAATCCACCATCTCTACCGAAACCAGCCATCTCAGAAACTGAACCACTTGAAGGAAGACGTCAATGAATCACAAAATCTCGTCTTCATTGAGACCCTGTCCAGTTTTTTGGATTTTTACTGTGTTTTATGTTTTTATGATTTTTAGGGGTTTTAAGTGTTTTTATGTTAAATGTTTTCTTTGGGGTTTTCAATATTTTAAGGTTTTTTATGTTTTGATGTATTTTTAGAATATTTTTAGGATTTTAGGGTTTCTAAGGGGTTTTAGGGTCTTTTATTATTTTTAGGGGTTTAAAGGGGTTTTTTATGTTTATTGGTTATTTTGGGTTTCTAGGTTTTTATTGGGTTTAGATGTTTTTAGGGGGTTTTACGTATTTTTAGTGTTTTTAGAATTTTTAGGTTTTTAGGGGTTTAAAAAGTTTTTATGTTTTTAAGGTTCTCTTAGTGTTAGTCAGGATTTTTATGGATTTTTTATATTTCTAGGGTATTATGGATTATATAGGATTTTTATGGGTTTTAAGGTTTTAGTGATTTTAATCTTTTTAGGGGGGTTTTTTTCATTTTTTGAGGTTTTCATCAATTTATGATTTTTTTGGTTTTTTATTTTTTTGGATTTTATGTTTTTCTAAGGTATTTAATGGTTTCAAGGGTTTTTTAAATTTTTATGGATTTTTAGTGTTTTTTTTGTTTTTATGGGTTTGATTGGTTTTATGGTTTTTGAGTGTTATTTGGGTTATTTGGGTTTTTTCTGGTTTTTTTTGGGATTTACAATTTTTTTTAGGGTTTTATATTTTTTTTGGAGTTTTTTAATGCTCCTAGGGGTTTAAAGGGTCGTTATAGATTTTAGTGAAGTTTTAGGGTTATTTATGGGGGTTTAAGGAATTTTACGGTGTTTAAGGATCTTTATGGGTTTAGTGTTTTTATGGATTTTTATGGGTTTTAGGGTTTGTAGATTTTTTAGGTTTTTATAGATTTTAAGTGTATTTATATTTTTAATGTTTTATACGGGTTTCTCATGGTTTTTAATATTTTTTTATGTGTTTATGGATTTTTTGGGTTACGATTTTTGTATAGTTTTTAGATATTTTGATGGGTTTTAAGGATTTTAGGTTTTTAGGGTGATTTTTTGGGATTTTAAGAATTCTTAGGTTTTTAATGTTTTTATGGGTGTTTAGGGTTTTTAGTATTTTTTTATGTGTTTTGAGATTTTTTTGGATTTTTATGTTTTTTTTGGATTTTTTGGGTTTCTGAGGATTTTAGGGGTTTTTTGGGTTTCTTGGGGGTTTTTTGAGTTATTTGTGGTTTTAAGGTTTTTATAGTTTTTACATATTTTTTTGGGGTTTAATGTGTTTTTAGATTTCTTATTGGGATTTTATGCTATTTTTTGTTTTTATATTTTTATGGGTTTTTATGGTTTTTAAGGTTTTTTAGCATTTTCTAGGTTTTTAGGGGTTTAATTGTTTTTAGATTTTTTAGTTTTTCTTAGGTTTGTTCATGATTCCTAATGGTTTTTACATTTATTTGGAATTTTTAGGGAATATTTAGCATTTTTATTGGTGTTTAGGGGTTTAGGGATTTTGAGGGTTTTTAGGGGTTTGAGGGTTTTATGGTTTTTAAGGGTTTAATGTTTTTTTTAGTGTTTAAATGTTTCTTTGGGGTTTTCATGTTTTTTATGGTTATTTACATTTCTAGGGATTTTTTATGATTTTTATTAATTTATAGGTTTTCGGTTTTTTAGGGTTTTACGGTTTGTTTGGGTTTTAAACAATTTTATTTTATTTTTTTGGTTTTAGGTTATTTTTAGTTTTTTGGGTTTTTAAGGTTTTTAGGGTTTTTATTGTTTTTATGGGATTAAAGGGAATTTTAGAGTTTTTATTATTTTTATGGTTTTATAAGATTTTAGAGTTTTAACAGGTTTTCACAGGATTTTATGTTATTAGGGATTTATGGTTTGTAGTTTTCATTAGTTTTTTATATTTTTAAGTGATTTTTATATTTTTAAGTATTTCATAATATTTTTCATGGTTTTTAATTTTTTTGGGTATTTTAGTTATTTTTAATGAATTTTTTGTATATTTTGGGATTTTGGGTTTTTGAGGGTTTTTTGGGGTTCCGTAGGGATTTTTTTATTTTTAGGTTTTTAGGGGTTTTAAGTGTTATCATATTTTTATGATTTCATTAGGGTTTTCTGGGTTTTTTACATTTTTTTTATTTTCAGGGATAGTGTAATATTTTTATGGTCTTTTGGGTATTTATTTTTTGAGAGATTTTAGGTTTTTTTGGGGTTTTTTATTTTTAGGGGATTTATGGTTTTTAGAGTATTAATTATTTTTAGGTGTTTAAAGTGTTTTTATAGTATTTAGTAGGTTTTTATGGCAATAAAGGATTTTTTGGGATTTTAATTGGTTTTAGGGGTTTTATGGTTTTATGGTGTTTTGGGGTTTTTAGGGTTTATTATGTTTTTACGGGTTTTATTTTTTTGAATTTTCATTTTTTCTAAGGGGTATTCAGGATTTTCATGGTTTTTTATGTTTTTAGAGATTCTGGGGGTTTTTATTGGATTTTTATTGGTTTTTAGTTTTTTAAGAATTTTTTGGGGTTTTAGGGTTTTTTGGTTGATAGTGTTTTTTATGGTTTTTTGTGTTTTGGGATTTGGTTTGAGTTTTTAGGGTATTTAGAGATTTTGAATTTTTTTTAGGTGTTTAAAAGGTTTTAGAGATTTTGGTCTGTTTTATGAATTTATGGATTTTTAGGGTTTCTATGGTTTTTAGGGGGTTTAGGGTTTTAGGGGATTTTAGGCTTTTTATCGGTTTTTATGTTTTTAGGGGATCCAATTACTTTTAGGTTTTTAATGTTTTGGTGGGTTTTAATGATTTTAGGGGTTTTTTTGTTTTTTTTTTGGGATTTTTAGGGATTTTTAGGACATTTATGATTTTTTTTAAAGTTTTTAGGGATTTTGAGGGTTTATGGTTTTTAACGCCTTAGCATTTTTAGGTTTTTGGGGTTTTAAGTGTTTTTAGGTTTTGAAGGTTTTCATAGGGTTTTACTGGTTTATAATGATTTTTATATTTTTGGATTTTTTTAGCAATTATTTATGATTTTTATGGTTTTTAGGTTTTTTGAGGGGTTTTAGGGTTTTTATGGTTTATTTGGGTTTTTTGGTTTTTACGACTTTTTATGGGTTTTGAGGTTTTTTAATTTTTTTAACATTTTTATGTATTTTAATGGTTTTTAGAGTTTTAGTGGGTTCTAAGGATTTTTGGGTTCTTTTGGGGTTTTATGGTTTTTATGGTTTATGGTATTTTTGTGGTTTTTGGGTTTTTAGTGGTTTTTTGGGATTTAGTGTTTTTAGTTTAGGGGTTTTAAGTGTTTTTTGGGTTTTAAGGTATTCTTAGGTTTTTTTAGTGTTTTTAGGGGATTTATATTTTCTTAATCTTAGGTATTTTTAGGATTTTTATATTTTTTGTATTTTTAGGGATTTTAAGGGTTTTAGGGGTTTTAAGTGTTTTTATAATTTCTAATGGTTTTTTGGGGTTTTATGGTTTTTTTAGTTTTAAGGAGTCTTAATGTTTTTGGGGTTTTAACACTTTTAGGTGTTTAAAGGGTTTTATTCACTTTAATTGTTTTTAAGGTTTCATGGGGTTTTAGGGTATTTAATGGTTTTAGGGTTTTTATAGTTCTTAGGGTTTTTAGCATTTTGTTGGTGTTTTAGGGGTTTTAATTTCTTTAAGTATTTGTGTTTTTCTTACGTTTTTTAGGGGTTTCATGATTTGTTTTTGTTTTTAGGGATTTTTTTGAGATATTTACGATATTTTTTGTTTTTCTGGATTTTTGAGATTTTGAGGGTTTTGGGGTTTTTATGGTTTTTAGAGGTTTTAGCGTTATTTTATTTTTATTGGTTTTATGTGTTTTTAGTTTTTAATGTTTTCATAGGGTTTCTATTATTTTTAGTGTTGTCGCTTCATTAGGGATTTTTTGGATTTTTTTTAGATTTTTAGGGATTTAGGGATTTTTAGGGTTTTTACAATTTGTTTTGATTTTTATTTTTTTATGTTTTTTAGGGTTTTTAGGTTTTCCAGATTTTTTAACCTTTTTATGGGTTTAGTGTGTTTTTAGTGTTTTAGTGTGGTTTTAGGGATTTTTGGGGGTTTTATAGTTTTTAATATTTTTTGGTGATTTTAGGGGTTTTAGGGGTTTTAGGGTTTTAACGGTATTTTAGGGTTTTCAGTATTATTAATTTTTTTGGTATTTTTAGGGGTTTTAGGTGTTTTTACGTTTCTAAGGATTTCATAGGGATTTTAAAGGGTTTTATAGGTTTTTTATGTTTTTATGATTTTTTAGTCCTTTTCAAGATTTTATTGTTTTTTGTGTTTTTATGGATTTTTTTGATTATTTAGGTTTTTTAGGTTTTTTAGGGTTTTATTGTTTTTTAGGTTTTCTAGGAGTTAAAAATGTTTTGGGGTTTTTAAGATTTTCTTACAGTTTCACCATTTTCTGGAGTTTTTCATTTTTAGATATTTTATGCATTATTTTATGAATTCTGCAGTTGTTTTGGGTTTTTTGGAATTTTGAAGGGTTTTTGGGTTCTTTGGGTTTTTATGTTTTTTTGTGGTTTCAGAGTTTTGTTGAGATTTTTTGGGATTTTTTGGTTTCTAGATTTTGTAACATTTTTAGGTGTTTAATGGAGTTTTATAGTTTTTAGATGTTTTTTCAGTTTTTATGAATTTCTAGTTTTCTATGGTATTTATGGTTTTTATAGTTTTTTTAGTTTTAGGGTGTTTAAGGATTCTTACGCTTTTAAGGATTTCTTGTGTTTTTAGGTTTTTAAGGTTTTTATAGGTTTTTCAGGGATTTTAGGGGGTTTTATTTTTTTGGGAGTTTTAAGAATTTCTTAGGATTTTTATGGTTCTTTGTGATTTTCAATGATTTTATTGTTTTTTGGGTTTTAGGCTTTTTTAAAAATTCTTTAGGGTTTTTTTTAGTTTTAACGTTTTTAGGGGTTTAAAAGGGTTTTTAAAGTTTTTCATTTTTTTAGGATTTTTATGTGTTTTTATAGTTTTTGTGGTTTTTATGGGTTCTTAGGGTTTCTAGGGTTTTTAGTTGTTTCATGTTTTTATGCTTTTTGGGGGTTTTATGTGTTTTTGGTTATTTAAGGTTTTCATAGGGGTTTTTAAAATTTTAAGGGGTTTTTATGTTATTAAATATTTTTAGGTATTATTAAGGATATATTTTTTGTTTTTTAGGGTTTTAATTGTTTTTGAGAGTTTTCAAGTGTTTTTAAGTCTTTTTGTAATTTATGATTTGTTTGAGTTTTAATAGGTTTTATGGGTTTTTAGAGTATTTAAATGTTTTTTGGGGTTTAATGTGTTTCTAGGGTTTTTTTTGGTTTTTATGTTTTTTTATGGTTTTTATGGTTTTAATGGGTTTTACTGTTTTTTTGGTTTTCAGGGGTTTTTTTGGGTTTCAACATTTTTTAGTTTTTAGGGGTTTTAAGTGTTTTTTTGGTTGTTTATATTTTCTTTGGCATTTTCAATGTTTTTAGAGATTTTTACATTATTTTATATTGGTATGTATTTTTTAGATTTTTTATGTTTTATAGTTATTTTATGGATTTTGAGGGGTTTTTTTGGGATTTATAGGGTTTTTAGAGTTTTTTTGGTTTTTTGGGGTTTTAAAGTTTTTTTTGTATTCAGGATTTTTAATGTGTTTATAGTTTTTTAAAAAATTAGTTGTTTAAAAGGTTTTCAGATTTTATTTTATTTTTAGGGTTTTTTATAGGTTTTTAGGGATTTTATGTTTTTAGGGTTTTTAGGTTTTTTTATCATTTTTAGGGGTTTTAGATATTATTAGGGCCTTTATGGGTTTTAAGTGTTTTTAGTTTTTTAATAATTTCTTAGGGGTTTTCAGGTTTCTTAATTTTTCTTTTTCTTTTTAGGGTTTTTGTAGATTTTTTATAATTTTCCTGGGTTTTAAGTGTTTTTAGTAATTTTGAGAGGTTTTAGGGTTTTATAGAATTTTCAGTGATTTTATATTTTTTAGTTTTTATGTTTTTCATTGTTTTTAAGGGTTTAAATGTTTTTTAGTTTTTCTTAATCTTTTTAATACTTTGAAGGGGTTTACGGTTTTTTGTGGGTGTTTAGGGTTTCATGTGTTTCTTAGGGATTTTTAAGATTCTTAGGGGTTTTTATGGTTCTTTGGGTTTTTTCATGGGTTTTCGGAGTTTTTATCAATTTTAGTGGTTTTTAGGTTTTTAAGGGTTTTAAGTATTTTTAGGTATTTCAGTTTTTATTAGGGGGTTTCAAGGTTTTTAGGGGTTTTTTTACATTTTTTTTATTTTTTGGGACATTAGGATATTTATGGTTTTTAGAGTTTTTAGGGATTTTGAGGGTTTATATGGTTTTTATGGGTTTTTATGTTATTTTGGGGTTTTTAGGGATTTTTATGTGTTTAATGGTTTTTTATATATTGTATCATTTTTAGGGTTTTAAATGGTTTTAAGAGTTGGTAGTGTTTTTAGGGGTTTAATGAGTTTTTAATTGGGGGGGGGGTTTATGGTTTTTGGGATTTCTGGATTTTTGGGGTTTTTAGAGATTTTTAGGTTTTTAGGGATTTTATGTGTTTTTAGGTTATTAAGGATTTTTATAATTTTTCAGGTTTTTTTGGGGTTTTTATGTTTTTTAAACGTATATGTATTTTTTGAATGTTTTTCTTCTGAAGGGTTGTAATGATTTTGAGGGTTTTTAGTGGTTTTAGTGTTTTTATTATTTTTTTGGGTTTTAGTGTTTTTATTAGAATTTTTTTGGGTTCTTACGGTTTTTAGAATTTTTATCATTTTTAGGGGTTTAACGTGTTTTTTGAGTTTTAGTGAGTTTTAGGATTTTTATGGGGTTTGATGAAATTTTTATGGTTTTTTGGGGTCTTGTGGATTTTAGTGTTTTTATGGGATTTTTGGGTTTTTATCGATTTTTGTTTTTTTAGGAGGTGTCCTTTAGGAATTTCAGGGATTATAAGGTTTTTTGTTTTTTAGGTATTTTTAAATATTTTTTAAGGATTCTTATGTTTTTTTAGGGTTTAGGTTTTTTAATGTTTTTTGGGTTTTTTAGGGTTTTTTTGTTTTTACGATTTTTTTGAGTTTTTTAGGGTCTTAAGGGTTTTTATAAAAATTTTTACCATTTTTAGGGTTTTAAATGGGTTTTATAGTTTTTATTTTTTGGCGGTTTTTAGGGTTTTTAGAGGATTTTTTGTTTTTAAGGGTTTTAGGGGTTTTTAGGTTTTTTTACGGGATTTAAGTGTATTTGTGATTTTAAGGATTTATTAAAAAAATTCAATGTTTTAAATGTTTACTATGTTTTTTGGGATTTTAGATATTTTTTTGGGTTTTTATGGTTTTAGGGATATTTAGGGTTTTAATAATTTTTTGGTTTTCTAGGTTATTTTGAGTTTTTTATGGTTTTAAGGTTTTTTATTATTTTTAATGTTTTTTGAGGTTTATAGGGTTTTTAGTTTATTTAATTGGTTTTAAGGTTTTAATTGGGTTTTCTATAAATTAAAGGGTTTTATGGGTTTTTGGGTGTTTAAGGATTTTATTGTTTTTAGGTTTTTAGTGGTTTTGAGGGTTTTTAAGTGTTTTAATATTTTTAAGGTTTTCATAGGGTTTTTAGGGTTTGTAAGGTTTTAGGGATTTTAGGGCCTTTTTATTACTTTTCTGTTTTTTTGGTTTTTATAGATTTTTAGGGTTTTATAATTTTTAGTGGCTTTATGGGTTTTTTGGTATTATGTTTTTTTCAGGTTTTTAGGGGTTTAGAGTTTATCTAGTTTTTTTTACCTTTTAGTGGATTAAAGGGTTTTTAGAGTTTTTAATAGGTTTTAGGGTATTAATATGTTTTTATAGTTTTTATGGTTTTTAGTGGTTTTTATGGTTTTTATATTTTTTTAGTGTTGTTTGTTTTTTATGGGTTTTAGTGATTTTTATGGTTTTTAGGTGTTTCAAGTGTTTTTATGGTTTAAATATTTTCTTAGAGGATTTCTAAATTTTTAATGAATCTATATTTTTAATGTATTTTTAGGTTTTCTTCGGGATTTTAATGGCTTTTATGGGTTTTTATGTTTTTTTGGGTTTTTAGGATTTTTTGAGTTTTCACTGTTTTTAAGTTTTTAAGAGTTTTTAATGTTTTAAGGGGTTTAAAATGTTTTTAGTGTTTTAGTGGGATTTAGGATATTTATGGCTTTATAGTATTTTTAAGGGTTTAAGTTTTTTTTTCTGATTTTTAGGTTTTTTAGGTTTTCTGTGTTTTTAGGTTATTTCGTATTTTTAGGATTTTTAAAGGTTTTATGTGTTTTTAGGTTAATAAGATTTTCGTAGGGTTTTTATGGTTTTCTTAGTCTTTTTAGGTTTTTAGGGTTTTTTTGGATTTTTAGGGATTTGATGTGTTTTGTAGTTTTAAGGTTATAATGTTTTATAATTATTTTATGCTTTTAGGGGTTTAAAGTATTATTATATTTTTTACTGAGTTGTTAGGGTTTTAATGGGTATTTTATGTTATTAGTGTTATTAGTGGGTTTTATGGTTTTTATACGGTTTTAGGGATTATTGGGTCTTTTAGGGGTTTTGGGGATTTTTTTATAATTTTTAGGTTTGTTTGGGAATTTAATTGTTCTTATGTTTTTAATTTTTCTTAGTGGTTTTCAAGGTTTTTAGGGGTTTTAATGATTTTAGGGTTTTTAAGGATTTTTTTTGGTTTTTATGATTTTTAGGGTTTTTAGGAATTTTATCTCTTTTATAATTTTTTGGGGGTTTTAGGGTTTTTTTAGTTTTCATGGGTTTTATTGGGTTTAGTATTTTTAAAGTTTTTATGGATTTTATGGGTTTTTTATAATTTGTTTTTTGTATTTTAACTTATTTTTTGGGGTTTTAGGGGTTTTAGGGGGTTTTAAGTTTTTGAGGGTCTTTTAGGGGTTTAAATTTTTTTAGTTTTTAGCTATTTTATGTGTTTTTTGGTGTTTATGGTTTTCATAGGGTTTTTTTGGGATTTTTTGGGATTTTTTTATTTTTAGGGATTTCAATAGTTTTTTATTATTATTTTTGGGTTTTTATGGTTTTAGGGATTTTGAGGGAATTTAGGTTTTTTAGGTTTTTCGGTTTTTATGGGTTTCTTTGGGGGTTTTAATGTTTTTTCTTAGTTTTTAGGTGTTTTAGGTGTTTTAGAATTTTTTAACACTTTTATAAGTTTGAATAGTTTTTATAGTTTTAGTGGGTTTTTGGATTTTAATTGGTTTTAGTGTTTTTAATCATTTTAAGGGGTTTTTTTGGTTTTTAGAGTTTTTATGGTTTTTAGGGTTTATGGGGGTTTAAGTGTTTTTAGGTTTTTATGTTTTTCGTAATATTTTTATGGTTTAAAGGATTTTTTTTATACATTTTGATATTCTTTGGGGTTGTTACACAAATTTTGGTTTTTTAGGGTTTTATGTATTTTGAGGATTTTTTTTTGTTTTTTGTGTTTTTAGGTTTTATTTGAGTTTTTAGGTTTTTAAGGGTTTTAATTATATTCTAACGCTTTTATGGTTTTAAAATATTTTTAGAGTTCTTAGTGTTTTTATGGTTTTTGTGGATTTCCATAGTTTTTAGGAGTTTTAGGTGTTTTAGGTTTTTTACGTTTTTAACAATTTTTATGTTTTTTTGGATTTTAAGTGTTTTTAGTTTTTTTATTTTCTTAGTGTTTTTAGGGTTTTTGGTTTTTTACCTTTTTAATGAATTTAGAGTTTATTTCTTGATTTTTATATATTTTTATGGTTTTTTAGAATTTTGGGGGTTTTAGGGTTTTATGTGTTTTTTGGGGTTTTTTTCAGAGTTTTTATTATTTTTACGAGGTTTTAATGTTTTTACTTTTTTAGGGGATCAAAGTGTTTTTAAGTGTTTAGTGTGTTTTTAGGGTTTTTATCATTTTTAGGGGATTTCTGTGTTTTTTGGTTTTAATGGTTTCCTATGGTTTTTCATGGTTTTTAGAGAATTGTATATTTTTAGGGTTTTTAATTTCTTTTTATGATTTATATGGGGTTTCAGGGGTTTTATGGATATTGATGGGTTTTAGTTTTTTCTGTGGCTTATGGTTTTATGGTTTCTTTTGTGGTTTTAGGGTTTTTTTATTTTTTGAGGGATTTTGGTGATTTTTTGAGTTTTTAATATTTTTAGGGGTTTAAATGGGTTTTAGACTATTTTTGTGGGATTTTATGGTTTTAATGTTGTTTTAGGATTTTAAGGTTTTTATATGGTTTTAGAGTTTTTTGTGGTTTTAGATTTTTGAGGGTCATTTATGTTTTTTTAGAATTTTTAGTTTATTTTGGGTTTTAAGGTTTTCTTAGGGTTTTTAGGGGTTTTTATTTTTTTATGTATTTTTAGGGATTTTTAGGATTTTTATGGTTTTAAAGGTTCTAATGGATTTTGAGGGATTTTAGAGTTTTTATGGTTTTTAGTTTTTTAATGTTTTTAAGGTTTTTAGGGGGTTTATGTGTTTTTAGGTTTTAAGATTTTATTATTCGTTTTCATGGGGTTTTAGGGTCTCTTTTATTTTTAGGTATTTTTAGTGATCTTTAGGATTTTTATGGTTTTTAGTGATTTTGAAGATTTTGAGTGTTTTAAGGGGTTTTAGGAATTTTATTTTATTTTTTGATTTTAGGTTATTTTATTTCTATAGGGTTTTTATTTTATTTTATAGTTTATGAAAATTTTAAGGTTTTAATAGTTTTATTTGGATTTTTAGTGGTTTTATGGGGTTTTATGGGTTTTAGAGGTTTTATTGTTTTTATTGGTTTTTATGGTTTTTAGTTTTTTAGGTGTTTTAGAGTTTTTTACAATTGTTTTGTTTTCAAGGGGTTTTAAGTTTCTTCACATTTTATGGTTTTTTTATTTTCCATGGGTTTTAGGGTTTTTACATTTTTTTGGATTTTTAGGGGTTTTTTTGGTTTTTAGGGTTCTTAAAGATTTGATGCTTTTTAGGGGTTTTAGGGTATTTTTTGGATTTTTGGGTATTTATGGGTTGTTCAGTTTTTTATGGTTTTTAATGTTTTCTTGAGTTTTTAACATTTTATGGTTTTAATGTGTTTTAGAGATTTTAGGGGGGTTTACGGTTTTTATGGGTTTTTAGGGTTTTTATGGTTTTAGGGGGATTTTTTTGGTTTTTTGGTTTTTTATGGGTTTTATCATTTTTACGATTTAAGGGTTTTAAATTATTTTTAGGGTTTTAAGGTTATATTAGTGTTTTATTTGGGTTTTTTATGTTTTATATATTTCTTTGGATTTTTATGATTTTTATGGTTTTTTGATAAGTTAGGGTTTTTAGGGTTATAGGTTTTTTTATTTTTTTGGGTTTTAGGTTTTTTTATTTTTTTTATGATTTTAAATGCTTTAAATGTTTTTTTAATTTTTACGGATTTGATGTGTTTTATAATTTTATGAGTTTTTTTGGGATTCTATGGGTTTTGGGGTTTCATAAGGTTTTTGGGGTTTATGATTTTTAGGTTTTTAGGGGATTTTAGAGTTTTTATATTTTTTTAGGTTTTTAGTAGTTTTTAAGGGTTTAGGTTTTTTAATGTTCTCTTAGGGGTTTTCAGGGTTTTTATGTTTTTTGGTATTTTTTTATGATTTTTACGATCTTTTATGGTTTTCGTGATTTTGAGGGTTTTAGAGTTTTTTAGGGTTTTATAGTTTCTTTAGGATTAAAGTTTTTTTGTACTTTAATGGGTTTTTAGTGTTTTTAACATTTTTAGGGGTTTAAAGAGTTTTTAGAGTTTGTAGTGGTTTTAGGGTTTTTAGGGTTTTTAGGATATTTAAGGTTTTTAGTGGTTTTTATGGTTTCTATGGTTTTTATGGGTTTTGACATTTTTTGGGGTTTTATGTGTATTTTTGTTTTTATGGTTTTCTTTGGGGTTTTAAATGTTTTTAGGGCTTTTTACATTTTTAAAGATTTGAAGGATTTGAAGGATTTATGGTTTTTTGGATTTTTTTTGGGATTTTGAGGAGTTTTATAATCTTTTAAAGTTTTAGGGATTTTTTTTTCTTTTTTCGGTTTTAGGGTTTTGTATGTTTTTAGGGTTTTTATGTTTTTTTATATTTTTTAAAATTTTTGTGGGTTTAAAGGGTTTTTAGAGATTTTTGTGGATGTTTGTTTTTATTGGTTTTAGGGTTTCTAATTTTTTAGGGTTTTAATGACAGTAAAAGGTTTTATGGTTTTATGGTTTTTAGGTTTTTTAAGATTTTAGAGGTTTTACGTTTTTTTATGTTATTATGATTTCTTAGGGTTGTTTAGGGTTATTTTGGTTTTTTATTATTTTAGGCATTTTTTGGGATTTTTTAGGATTTGTATGGTTTTTATGATTTCAAGGGATTTTGAGGGATTTTAGGGGGTTTTATGGTTTTTATGGGGTTTTTTTTGTGTTTTTAGTGTTTTTTTTCAAGGAAAATAGAAAGTGGTTTATAAAAGGAAAAGGAATTGAAGTACAAAACAATCAGTTAAATGTGCACTAATAGACCAAAGGCTGACAACCACACCAATATGGAGCAAAACCAAAATCCCTAGCAACATCAAACAAGAATCCAATAGAAAGGCCCAAGAAACCTCATGAGGCCCATAAAAACATTGTATGTAAAAAGGGCCTGAAATAACTCCCAAATCCCACTGAACCATATCCAATAAAATGGCCCAAGAATCCTTGTGAAGTTCATCCAAACAAAATCAAACAAAAATGGCCTAAGAACCCTAAAAAATCCCATCCAAACCATAGTCAGAAAAATGGCCCAAGAAACCTCGGGATGTCCATCCAAACTATTGAATGGAAAATTGCATGAGAAACCCATAAAATATGAATGAAACCAAAACCCAACTCCAAGCATCCATCACCCAACACACAACTCCCATCACTATCTCAAGACACAATCACCAATTCACCCAAATCATAGCCCCAGGACCAATTCCCTTAGTAGATAACTCCATCTTCTACCCTAAAAACAATATCCCATCCCCAAAACCTCCCATACCCTACATTAATCTTCTTTTAGCTCCCAAACCCCTGGATCATCATCTCCCAACAGCCCACATGAACTCCCAACTCCCTACATAAACTCCCTGGAGCCGTATCTTCTACCAGTAACCTGATGCACCAGCTCTACGTAGAAAAACGAGCACTACACCACTACTCATACCAATATTGTCAACACTACTCCATAATCACAACTGAAACAACAAAACGAAGTTGTATACACTGGCACCTGCACAGCTTCCAATCTATAACACCAACAGCCTAGATCCAACACCCAACACCCAACCTCTGAAGATTCATCATCACCCATCACCCAACACATCACCCATCTTCCACGATAGCATCCAAAACTATATTACATATACCAACATAGACAACAAAATCCACAAAATCTTAAAGTCCCATCTTCATCACATAGCGGGGCTCCCAGCATCCCCATTAACTTCATGCACCCTGATTCATCTCCTAGCATATCTCCCATTATCTGTAATAAAAACTAGTACCATGTAACCTCTCCCAGCATAATTATCACTAGCCTCAACAACACCTAACTCCCTTCATAATTACCTAACACATTGTAACATCTACATCTAGCCACAAAAAATCCCAAGAACCCCAAATCATCTCTAGCTATCGTAATATATCCAGCACCCCACAACACAAGCCCTCCCAAGGATCCCTCAAGGAGTGAAGACTCCAAACAAACATTCAAGGTCAAGGCACCAAAAGAGGATAATGACGACTGTCCGAAATAGTCAGAAGACAACAAGAATAATAATTGGCCACCCATTACTGAACCGAATCTCATGAGGAACCACAACACCTCTCTGACAATGAAAATTATAAATTAGAAACCGAAAAACCCATAGTCATGTAGACAAGGAACACTAAGACCAAAAAAATCCAACAAACCAGGGTAAAAGTTAGATAGAAAAAAATCAGCCATCAAACAATGATGTCATCTGACAAAACCACTCCCAACAGACTGATGATCCAATATTTCTATGATGAAATCATTATTGAGGAATTGATGAAACAACAATTGATGAACAGTGAAACAATAACCATCAATCCAACTCAAAGCGTAGCCAATCGAAACCTAGGAGTGTCAACAATACAAGAGTTTTGAAGAAGCTAGGATCCCAAGGGAAAAACAAACAATAATGCTTCCATACCAATAGAAATCGAACCCAACACTGAACGAAATCTGACAAGTACCACAAACATCCACTATCCAAGAACCATAAAATCAAACCATAAGTTACATTGGCCTATGATCCCTTATCATAAAAACAGAAAAACCCGAAGTACTTATGAAACACTAATGACAAATCAAGAAATTTGAACCTATCGATATATATGTTTTTTGTGTTTTTAGTGGTTTTAAAATTTTCTAGATTATTTTAAAAAAATTATAGGTTTAAAAGGTTTTATATTTTTAGCATTTTTTTTAGAATTTTATAGGTTTTTATATGTTTTAATGGTTTTTATGGGTTTTATGGATTTTATTGTTTTTAGGGTTTGAAGGGTTTTTATGGTTTTTATCATTTTTTGGGGTTTTAGGGGATTTATGTATTTCTATGATTTTAAGGGTTTATTAGGTTTTTATGGGTTGTAAGGTTTTTTTAATATTTTTAATATTTTTATTGTTTTTTTATAATTATTATTGTTTTTGGGGTTTTAGGGAATTTTAATGTGTTTATGGAATTTAAGTCTTTTTTGGGTTTTTTTTGAGTTTTTAGGGTATAAAATGTTTTTACCGGTTTTTAATGTTTTTAGGGGTTTAAAGGGTTCTTAGAGTTTTTAGTGGGGTTTTTTGGGATTTTAAAGTTTTAGGGGGTTTTTATAATTTTTAGGTATTTTAGGTTTTTAGAGTTTTTTAGGGGTTTTAGTTGTTTTGGTATTTGTAGTGGTTTTAAGTGTTTTTATGGGTTTATGGTTTTTAGGGTTTTTACACTGTTTTTGGAATTTTTAGAGAATTATTTAGGATTTTTATGATTATTAAGGTTTTTAGGGTTTTTAGTGGTTTTGGTGGTTTAGTTTTTTATGTTTCTTAGGGTTTTTTGGATTTTAGGGATTTTTTAGTTTTTAGGGATTTTAATGGTTTGTAGAGTTTTTAAAATTTTTAGGGGATTAAATGGGTTTCATATTTTTTAGTACTTTTTTGTGTTTTAATGGGTATTTAGGGGTTTTTAAGGATTTTAATAGTTTTCTGGTTTTTAGGGTATTTTTGGGTTTTTACCATTTTTAATTTCTTTTGGGGTTTTTATTGTTTTTTGGTTTTTATAGTTTTCTAAAAGTTTTTAAGGGTTTTTGTGTCATTAACATTTTTAATGATTTTTAGGGGTTTTTATATTTTTTTGGTTTTTATGGATTTTTAGGGGTTTAGGGTTTGTATGGATTATGGATTTTGTTTTTGTTTTTTGTGTTTCATTTACTTTTTAGTGGTTTTTGGATTTTTTAGTGTTTTTAATGTTTGGGGGGGGGGGGGTTTAAAGAGTTTTTAGAGTTTTTATTTTTTTGGTAGTTTTTATAGGTTTTTTATGGATTTTTATGGGTTTTCTTGGTTTTCTTGGTTTTATGGTCTTTAGGGTATAATTTATTATATTATTTTCAGGTTTTTATAAATTTTATTGTTTTTAGGTGGTTTTAGTTGTTTTTATATTTTGTGGATTTTCTTAGGGGTCTTTGGTATTTTTTTTGTTTTTTTATGTTTTAATATACTTTTAGGTATTTTTAATTAATTTTATTGTTTTATTGGGTAATTATGTTTTTTGGGGTTTTATGGGGTAATTTATGTTTTTTGGTGTTTTATGGGGTTTTATGGGTTTTAAGGGTTTTTGTGGGTTTTTAGAGTATTTTGGGGTTTTTGTGGTATTTAAGGTTTTAGGGTTTTAGCATTTTTATGGGGTTAATGGGTTTTTACTATTTTAAAGGTTTTTGTGGGTTTTAATTGTTTTCAGGTTTTTAATGTTTTCTAATAGTTTTTAAAGATATTTAAGTTTTTTTATGTTTTTTAGGGGGTTTAGGGTTTTAATATTATTTTCTAGTTTTAAGGTTTTTAGCTATTTTGAGGGTTTTTTTGTGTTTAGGGGTTTTCATGGTTTTTTGTTTTTTTTTCCATTTTTTTCATTTTTTGGTTTTAAGGTTTTCTCGAGTTTTTAACATTTTAGGTGTTTAAATGGTTATAATAACTTTTAGTGGGTTTTTAGGTTTTTATGGGATTTTAGACTTTTTTATGATTTTGAAGGGTTTTTATAGTTTTTATGGTCTTTAGGATTTTTAGGGTTTTCTATTGTTTTAAAGGTTTTTAGATTTTTTTTGTTTTTATGTGTTTTTAGTGTTTTTAGTTTTTTAAGGTTTTCTTAGGGGTTTTAAGGATTTTTAGAGTTTTTAAATTTTTAGGGAATTTTAGTGATTTTTAGGATTTTTATGGTTTTTAAGGATATGAGAGATTTTGAGGGGTTTTAGGCTCTTTTAGGGTTTTTTTTAGATTTTTTAATGTTTTAAGGGGTTTAAATGGTTTTTATACTTTTTAGTGGCTTTTAGGGTTTTTATAAGTTTTTATGGGTTTTAAGGTATTTAGGGGTTTATGGATTTTTTTTCTTTTTAGGGGTTTTAGAGGTTTTAAGGCTTTTATCATTTTTAGTGTTTTTATGGGTTTTAAGTGTTGTTAGGTTTTTAATTTTTTCTTAGTGTTTTTCATGGATGTTATGGATTTATGTTTTATTAGGAATTTTGGGGATTCTATAGGATTTTTATGATTTTTATGGTTTTTATGTATATTGGGTATTTTTTGGTAATTGGGTTTTCTGGTTTTTTGAATTTATTAGGGGTTTAAATGTTTTAGAGTCTATTAATGTTTTTAGTGGTTTAAAGGTTTTTTATTTTTTAAAGGATTTTATGGTTTTTAGGGAATTTATGGTTTTTAGGGTTTTTGGGGTTTTGTAGGGGTTTTATGTGTTTTTAGGTTCTTATGGTTTTATTAGTGATTTTAAAGATTTAATGATTTGTAGGTTTTTTAATTTTTATTATCATTTTTATGATTTTTTGGGTTTTTATGGTTTTAGGGTTTTTAGTGGTTTTATAGTTTTTTTTGGCTATTTACAGTTTTTTGAGTTTTTATGTGTTTTAACAGTTTTTATAGTTTTTTAACATTTTTGGGGGTTTAGGGAATTTTATTTGTATTTTATGGTTTTAATCATTTTTATATTTTTATGGTATTATGGGTTTCTAGTGTTTTTTAGGGTTTTTAAGTTTTAAAGTTATTTATGGGTATTAAGGGGATTTTTGATTTTTAAGTTATTTTTAGGTTTTTAGGGTTATTAATGATCTTTAATGATTTTTAGGTTTTTATGTATAATTATGGTTTTTTGGGATTTTTTTTTTGTTTTTATAGTTTTTAGGATTTGTTTGGTTTTTATAGTTTTTATGGGGTTTTAGGGGTATTTTTAATATTTTTAATGTTTTAAGGATTTTTATAGTTTTTTAAATTTTTAGTTGTTATAATGGTTTTTTTAGTTTTTAGTGGTTTTAGATTTTTTATTGGCTTTTAGGAATTTTAAATGATTTATGGGTTTTATGGTTTTTAATTTTTAGGGTTTTTATCATTTTTAGGGTTTTCAGGGGGTTTAGTTGTTTTATATTTTTAGTGTTTTTATGCCTTTTTAGTGTTTTTTATGTTTTTAGGAAATTTTAGGGATTTTTTAAAAATTTTATAGTTTTTACAGTTTTTATAGATTTGAATATTTTTAGGGTTTTTAGGGTTTTAATGTTTTTTAGGATTAGTGGTTTTTTAATTTTTACTGAATTTATTTTTTTTAGTGTTTTTAATTTATTAGGGGATTAAATGGTTTTTAGTGTTTTTGGTGGTTTTTAGGGTTTTTATAGGTTTTTAAGTTTTCTTTAGGCTTTTAGGGTTTTTGTGGGTTTTTAGGTTTTTTTAGCATTTTTAGGTTTTTAAGGGTTTTATGAGATTTTTATGTTTTAAGTTTTCATTAGGTATTTTTCGGGTTTTTTACATTTTGAGGGAATTTTATAGCCTTTTTGGATTTTTATAATTTTAGGGTTATGAGGGATTTTATGCGGTTTAAGTGTTTGTTAGGGTTTTTAGGCATGTTACGGGTTTTGGGGATTTTTTTTAATTTTTAGGGATTTTTTTTGGTTTTTTAGAGTTTTATAATGGTTTGATGGGAATAAAAGCTTTTTAGTGTTTTTAGTGGGGTTTTATAGTTTTTGTGGGTTTTATGGGATTTTTAATGTATTTGGGGTTTCTATGGGGTTTATAGTTTTTAGGGTTTTTTGGGGTTTCAGGGTTCATAGCGTTTTTAGAGGTTGAAGTGCTTTAGGTTTTTGGGTATTTTTTTTGATTTTTCACTTTTGTATGGATTTTATATTTTTATGTTTTTTTTGATTTTAATGGTTTTTACTTTTTTACAGATTTTGTGGAGTTTTAGGAGTTTTTATCATTTTTAGGGTTTTTATAGTTTTGGGTTTTTTTTGAGTTTTTATGGTTTTTAAAATTTTATAGTGTTTATTTTTTTTAGGGGACTTGAGGGTTTTTATATTTTTTAGTGGTTTTAGGATATTTATGTGTTTTTAGGGGTTTACTGGTTTTTTGGGGGGTTTTTATGGTTTTATATGTTTTTATGATTTATAGTGGTTTTAAGAATTTTTATGTTTTTATGTTCTTCTTATGTTTTATTAGTGTTTTATAGTTTTTTACATTTTTAGAGACGTTTTTTTATTTTTAGGATTTTTAGGATTTTTATGGTTTTTAGGGATTTTGAGGGGTTTTACTGTTTTTAGGGGTTTTTTGGGGGTTTAGTGTTTTCTTTTTGTTTTTTTAGGTTTTTGGGGTTTTTATAGTTTTTAATTTTTTTATGGCTTTGAATGATATTTAGAGTTTTTAGTGAATTTTTATGTTTTTTCGGTTTTTATAGTTTTTTGGGGTTTTATAAATTTTAGTGCTTTTTAAAGAATTTTTAGAGCTTTTTAGGTTTACATGGGGTTTAAGTCTTTTTTTTATGATTTTTATAATTTTTTTAGGTTTTTTATTTTTCTACAATTTTATGTATTCCCTAGTGATTTTTAGGTATTTTTTTGGATTGTTACGAATTTTAGTATTTTTTGAGTTTTAGGGGGGTTTTTTGGGTTTTTAGGGGTTTTATGGGGATTTTTTGGATTTTTAGTATTTTTTGAGATTCTTAGGATTTTTATTGTTTTTATAGTTTTTTAATATTTTCAGGTGTTTAAGGGTTTTTAGAGTTTCATGTGGGGTTTTAATTATTTCTGTGATTTTATGGTTTTATGATTTTATGGGTTTTTTGGGTTTTGAGGGTTTTAATGGTTTTTTAGTATTATTTGGGTTTTAAGGTTTTATTGGGGGCTTTCTGTATTATTAACGTTTTTTTACATTTTCAGGGATCTTTTGGAATTTTTTTTGATTTTTATGATTTTTATTATTTATAGGAATTTTGTGGGGTTTTTGGGTTTTTATAGTTTTTTGTGATTTTCTACGTTTTTATAGATATTTTTGAGTTTTTGTGGGTTTTTATGGGTTTTTAGAGTTTTTAACGTTTTTAAGAGTTTAACGGGTTTTTAGAGTTTTCTTATTGGCTTTATAGTTTTTATGAGTTTTTAGCGTTTTTAGGGTTTTTAAGGGTTTTATGGTTTTGAGGTAAGGAAGGCTCGGGGCTAGGCTAATCCTGACCCCCCAAAATTTTTTAGAGAAAAGACACATCAGACAAGGGAGGGGCAGGGTCAATCATGGTTTTTCGGGGTTTTCATGTTTTCATTGATTTTTAGAATTTTTTAGGATTTTTATGGTTTTTAGTGGTTTTAGGGATTTTGATGGTTATTATGGTTTTTATGGGTTTTTGGGTTTATAGGGTTTTTTGGGTTTGTTTATAGTTTCTAAAATATTTGTGAGTTTTTTTAATGTTTTTAGGGGTTTAAAAGGTATTTCTAGTTTTTTTGGTTTTTATGGTTTTTATGCGATTTTACGGTTTTTAGGGGGTTATGGTTTTTAGGAAATTTTTGATTTTACATGTTTTTAGGATTTTGAGGTTATCTTGTGTGTGTTGACAGAATGTGGGGGTTTTTTTTTTAAATTTTTTGATTTTTGGGGAGTTTTTTTTATTTTTTATGGTTTTTAGTGTTTTTTAGGATTTTAAAGGATTTTAGAGTTTTAAGGATTTTTTGTTTTATAGTTTTTAGGGGTTTTTCTAAGATTTTTAGGGGGTGTATGGTTTTTTATATTTTTATAATATTTTTAGGCAGTCAATGTCTTTTCATAGTTTAAGTTCTATTTTTTGGTTTTTATGGGGTTTTAGGTCTTTTAATGTATTTAGGGTTTTTCATATGTTTTTAAGGGTCTAGGGTTTTTAGGGGTTTTAGTGTTCTTAGGGTTTTTATGGGTATTGAGTGTTTTTTGGTTTTTAATGTTTTCTTTGGGGTTTTATGGGTTTTTTTATTCTTTTGTGATTTTAAGAGTTTTTTTTTCATATTTTTATATTTTTATTGGTTTTTAGATATATTTCTGGTTGTTAGGCGTTTTTTGGGTTTTAGGGTTTTTAGGGGTTGTTTGAGTTTTTTAGGGTTATAAATGTTTTTAGTGTTTTTTATATCTTTATGGGATTAATGTTTTTTAGATATCTTTGTTTTGTTAGGGTATTATGGGTTTTTATGATTTTTGTATGGTTTTTTGGGGTTATTATTATTTTTATGGGTTTTTAGGATTTTTAACGGTTTTAGCCTTTTTAGGTGTTTCTGGGGTTTTAAGTATTTTTAGATTTTTAAGGGTTCCTTAGGATTTTTCTGGGTTTCTAAAGTTATATATGTTTTTAGGTATTTTTTGGTCTTTTTGTAGTGGGTTTAAGGGTTTTTATTATGTTTTATCATTTTTAGGATTATTTTGTTTTTTGGAGTTTTAATTGTATTTAGAATGTTAAAGGTTTTTAGGGTATTTTAAGGGTATTTAGAATTTTTAGGATTATTTTGTTTTTAGGGATTATAAGGGGTTTTAGGGTATTTAGGATTTTTAGGGTTTTTAGGGTTTTTAGATCTTTTATGGGTTTTTAGTGTATTTAGGCTTTTAACATTTTCCAAGGGGTGTTCAATTATTTTGGAGATTTTTACATTTTAGGGTTTTTTTAGGATTTTTATTTATTTTTAATGATTTTATGAATTTTTAAGGGTTGTAGGGTTTTTTTTGGGGTTTTTAGGGATTTTATGGGGTTTTAGGATTCCATTTTTTTTTTGAATTTTTATGTTTTTAATGTTTGTAATAGTTTTTTAAAATTTCAATGTGATTAAAAGGTTTTGAGTTTTTAGTGTGTTTTATGGTTTTATTAGTTTTTAGTGTTTTTTTATGTTTTAGGGGTTTTTATGGGTTTTAGTGTTTTAATGTTTTACAATTTTTTAGGTTTTTAGGTGTTTTATGTATTTTTATGATTTTATGTTTCTTTTTGTGTTTTTAGGGGTTTTAGGTTTTTTTTGTTTAATGGAAAAGAAGATGCGAGGGTCAGGCTATTCCCAACCCCCCATGTTTATTAGAAGGAAAAAAGAGACACAATAGACAAGGGAGGGGAGGGGTCAAACGACCCACACCCAAAAATCCCTTATAAACCACACCAAAAAACGGAAAACAAAAAGGAAAACCACATAGGGAGCAGAAGAAAGAGAGACAGGAGCATCAATTTAGAGGTCAGAAGTCTCCATCCCCATATGGGTCCCCATAAGCACCATATCCAGTTGATGCATCTGACTCCACTGACTCCCATTCAGATGATTCATATTGTTTGAGGAAGGTGGTGTAGTAATCTCTGAGGCGTTGCTGCTTCACATCAAACTGCACCTGCTCCACATTCAGCTGCTTCTTAGCAGACCACCCAACCATACCAAAGGAGTTCTTTATAGCTTTACTGGATGCCCTAGTGGCCACTGTCTTTGGAAGGGAGGAATAGTCCTTCCTCGGCTTCCTCTTTCGGGGGTTAGATGTGACACTAGAATAGAATTTATCCTGAAGAGGGATAATGGTTTCCTCTTTATTCATATAGAAAATAGTGTGTATTGACCCCTCAATAGACCCCTCCCCAGATGAACCACCTGTAAGGTTATATTCCCCAAGAGGGAGTTAATTCCCTAGCATAACCTTCTCCCTCATTATATGTGCCATGTTGAAGTTCATTCTTGATTCATCATCAGAGCCCTCCCCCCAGGCCCTTGCTCCATGTAAATCCATTCCATTTTGTAAGATGGATTTATGCACTGCTGTTGGCATCACATTAGAGACCTCCAAGGTCATGTCCTTTAGTATCTTGGTCAGAAAAACAGCTCCTGTTTTTCCATCCTCATCAATCTGGGTATTGCGTATCCCTTTGAGCACATGCACATTTGAAAAATCCACTGCGACCGGGACCGGATGCCCATTTTCAGCATAACTTGCTCCATGCAGGTCAGAGATTTCCACAACAACACATTTCAGCTCCTCAGCCCAAGCAGGTTGAGTATCGTGCACACCATCAATCCCATCAGATTCATCCACTGCTGCACTGGCACCATGTAAAACGACATCATTAACTTCTGTACTAGCCTCGTCAGTCTTAGTCGTGAGAACCCTGTCCAGCACAAAGACATCTGAAACATCTCCCGCAGTCGGGACCAACTTCCTATCATTAGGGAAGGTGGTTTCAAGTAGGAGGGGGCACGTCACAACAGCTCCATCAGAAGCAGGTCGTGCAGCGTGATCCCCTTCAGAAGCACCAGCATTCTGCCTCCGTCAGTCAACAAGGCCATCCACCTCGAGACTGTCAAAGGCCTCCAGTGTGTCTTGCAGCTGCTCATGACAGAGGCCTAGGTCGCCACCAATACCCATAGGCACAGCACCATGCTGAGTATCATGCTGCCCATCATTGCAAGAATCATCTCCATGGCTTTCCAAATAGCCCAGGCCCTCAAACCGGTTGTTCAGGGATATCCCACAGGTGAAATTCATTTTTCTTCCAGAAAACTTGTGGAAGTCATCAGGAATGTTCCCATTTTCACCTAGGGTCCCAAAGGACACCCCTACAGCAGGCATTAAGATCCTACCACCCTGCCCAATGACTTCAAGATCAGTATCCAGACTCGCCACCTCCACCACCTCCTTATCTCTCCTAATAAAATATTTCAGCACCTCCTTGTTGCAGCTGCCACCCGGGGTTCCATCTGACCCCTTCTCACCAACAGCTTCTTTAAAAAGTAAATAAATCCTTTGACTATCAAAAACAGCCTTAGTGGAAGGGTTTAGATCCTTGTCAGGTGCCTTATCCAGCAAAGGTTCCTCGAAGGAGTGGACAGTGGGAGTATCATGAACCGAACCATCATCTATAACGTCTCCTAGATCAAATCCATGAGCAAATGGTTGCTGCAAGACAGGTCTAACAGGGCCAGCACCACCAAGACACTGAGCAGTTGAGTGTCCTATTCACCGACAGGTCGAACAGAACATAAACCTGGATTCGAAACAAACCTGTTGATGCCACAGGAGCTCCCCTTCAACCTCGATGCAAACCGAATCAACCGGGTCCTTGGAGATATCAACCTCTACACAGATCCTTGGGGCAATGGGGTGACAAACCGCACGAGTGCGGGAGTCCAAGAAAAGGAACCTACCGATCAGATTTCCAATGATGCGGAGGAAAGAAGGATTCTAGAAAGGGAGGGCCAGCCCAGAAAGGGTGACCCAAATTTCCGTGACTGAAGGATCCCGCTGCAGATGGAAATCAAAGGACTAACGAAACAAGGAAAAGAAAAACCCATACACTTTCCTTGGAGAGAATTCCCAAGCCATGATCAAGTCTTCCTCATTTGTAAAACGGATCTAAAAATGTCGAGGATCGAGAAGACCGATGACTGACTTTTCACGGAGCTTCCACGCAGAAGAAACAAACCTGTCAAAGACGTCAACCGAAGGTCGAGACTTCCCAAATCGATCCACTAGCGTATAATCTAGGAGAGCAGAAGCCAGGAAGAAGTTGCGATTCGAAATTGAAACTGACGTCACTCCCTTGACTCGGCGTGGAACTTTAGGGAAAAAATATGCCTCCGGAAAGCCTGGGAGGAGTGCAGGGTCAGTAAACGGGATTCTATGGTTTTTATAGTTTTTGTTTTTCTATGTATTTAGGGTTTTTGTTGATTTTAGAGGTTTTAATGATTTTGGAATTTAAAAATATTTTATATTTTTAGTGGTTCTATTTTGTTTTTAAGGGTTTTAGGGGTTTTAATGATTTTTAGGTGTTTTTAGTGTTTTTCGGGGTTTTTGTGGTTTTAGGGTCTTTTTAAGTCTTTTAGGGTTATTGCATTTTTAGGTTTTTATAGTTTATAAGTATGTTAATTTTTTATTGTTTTATTAGGGTTTTGAACGATTATATGTTTTTTTACATTTTGAGTGACATTTAGTGATTTTTAGGATTTTTATGCGGTGTTTTGGTTTTTAGAGATTTTAAGGTTTTCAAGGGGTTTTCAGGTTTTCTAGGGTTTTATGGATTTATTTTTGGGATTTAGGGTTTTTTTAGTTTTTAGGGTTTTTAATGTTGTTAATAATTTGTAACATTTTTAGGGTTTTAAATGGTTTTATAGGTTTTAGTGGGTTTTTAGGGTTTTTTAGTGTCTTTAGGGTTTTTAGCGTTTTAATGTTTCTAATGGATGCTAGTATTTTTTATGTTTATCGGTGGTTTTATGAATTTTCTTGGTTTTATGGTTTTCTTAGGGGTATTGGGGGGTTTTCCTATTTTTTATGTTTTTGGTATTTTTAGGGATTTTAAGGATTTTTATGGTTTTTTTTGGAATTTTGATGGTTTTTAAAATTTGTAAGATTTTTATAGTTTTTATGATTTTTTGGTTTTTATGATTTTTTTTAGATTTTAGTGATTTAGGGTTTTTAGAGTTTTTTTTATCATTTTATGGGTTCAAAGGGATTTTATATTTTTTAGTTGTTTTATGGTTTTATAGGTTTTTAGGGATTTCAAGGTTTTTTGATGTGTAATAGTTTTTAAAGAATTTTTGATTTTTTAAGGACTTTTAGGGTTTTTAGTGTTTTAATGTTTGTAATGGTTTTAATTGTTTTTGTTTTTTAATGTTTTCTTATGATTTTTCAGGGTTTTTGGGTTTTTTTAAATTTTAGTTATATTTAGGTATTTTCATGATTTTTATTAGTTTTTTTGTATTTTTTTGACTTTTTTTGGTTTTTAGGTTATTTTGAGTTTTTAGGGTTTTTATGATTTTTATGATTTTATGATTTATAGTTTTTTTAACTTCTTCAGTGGTTTAAAGGGGTTTTAGAGTTTTCATATTTTTTAACATTTTTAAGGGTTTGTAGGGTTTTTATAATTTTTATGGGTTTTTAGGGACTTTTTAAAGTTTTTGGCATTTTTTTGGTATTTTTGGGGTTTTATGTTTTTTTAATTTTTACGAATTTATTATGGACTTTTAGGGGTTTTGATTTTTTAGGTATTTTATCATTGTTTAGGATTTTTATGGTTTTTAGTCTTTTTAAGGATTTTTAGGGTTATTATGGTTTTAGGGGTTTTTTAATGTTTTTAGATTTTTTTTTGAATTTTTAGGGGTTGTAAGAGTTTTTAGGTTTCTACTATTTTTAGGGTTATTAGGGTTTTAGTGTTTTATGTTTTTAGGGATTTTAGGTTGTTTTTATTATTTTTATCATTGTTTCAGTATTTTATGGTTTTTATGTTTTTTAGGGTTTTATTGTTTTTGGAATTTATGGGTTTTTTGAGTTTTTTGGGGTTTATAGTTTTTTATCATTTTAATGGGTTTTATGGGTTTTATTGTTTTTATTTGTCTTATGGGTTTTATAGGATTATAGTGGGTTTAAATGCTTTTAATGTTTTTATGGTATATAGGGGTTTTTTATGTTTTTTAGATTTTAAGTTATAGGGGTTTTAAGTGTATTTAGGTTTTTTACAGTTTTCTTTGGGGTTTTCACAGTTTTTATGGTCTTCATATTTTTAGGTATTTTTTGGGATTTTTACGATTTTTATGAGTCTTAGGGTTTTCGAGATTTTGATGATCTTTAGGGTCTTTTAGGGTTTTTAAGAATCTTATGTTTCTTTCTGTTTTGAGGTTTCTTTTTCAATTTTTAGGGGTTTTAAGGTTTTTAATGTTTTTAACGTTTTTATGGTTTTAATTATTTTACTGCATTTTTGGCATTTTTAGGGTTTTTAATGTTTTTTTAGGTTTTTTGGTTTTTTGGGTTTTTTGTGGTTTTTTGGTTTTTTTAGGGTTTTTAGTTCATTATGTTTTTATGGGGCTTATGTGTTTTTATGTTTTTAAGGTTTTTAAGGATTTTTAGGATAATTAATGTTTTTTTACATTTTATGGATTTTTATGGATTTTTTAGGTTTTTTTTATTATTTTTTAGGATTTTAGAGATTTTGAGGGTTTTTTCATGTTTTTAGGGTTTCTAGTGTTTTTAGGGTTTTTGGGTTTCTTTGTTTTTAGTGGTTTTTAGGGGATTTTAGAGTTTTTTTATTTATTTAGGGGTTCAAATAGTTTTAAGAGTTTTTAGTGGTTTAACGGTTTTTATGGGGTTTTAGAGTTTTTATGGTTTTGAGTGGTTTTTATAGTTTGTAGGGTCTGTAGGATTTTTTATGTTTTTTTATATTTTTTTGGTTTTATAGTGGTTTTAGGTGATTTTTAGTTTTTAAGGTTTTATTATGGGTTTTCAGGGGTTTTAGGGGTTTTTTATGTTTGGGGATTTTGGGGATTCTTTAATATTTTTTGTGGTTTAGGGTTTTTACGGAATTGGGAAGTATTTAGGTTTTTCAGGGTTTTAGGGTTTTTTGGGGATTTTGGGGTTTTTCAGTTTTTCAAGGTTTTTATGTGATTTTAGTGTTTCTTAACATTAGAAAAGGATTAACGTGTTTTCATATTTTTTAGTGGGGTTTTTTTTAGGATTTTATGAGTTTTACGGGTTTTAAGGTTTTATGTGGTTTTATGGTATTTTATGTTTTAACGGTTTTTAGTGTATCTTAATTGTTTTTATAATTTTTTAAGTTTTTAATGGTCTTTAATATTTTTAGGATGTTAAGGTTTCTTAGGGTCTTCCATGGATTTTAGTTTTTTTATTTCTTAGGGATATTTGGATTTTTAATTATTTTTTGGTTTTTCAAGGTTTTTAGGGATTTTGAGGGATTTAAGTGTTTTTTAGGCTTTTTTTGAGCTTTTAGTGCTTTTTCATGTTTTTTATAGTTTTTAACATTTTAGGAATTCAAAGGGTTTCTAGAGTTTTTTGTGATTTTTAGGGTTATTATGGGTTTTTGGGGTTTTAATGGGTTTTAGGGGTTTTAGAGTTTTATGTTTTTAGGGGTTTAAGGGTTTTTAGTGTTTTAGGTTTTTTAGCATTTTAGGGATTTTAAGGAGCTCAGTTTTGTTAATATATTAAATGTTTTATAATGGATTTTAATGGTATTTAGGGGTTTTAACAATTTTTCTGCTTTTTATGGATTTTTAGAGATTTTTATGTTTTTTATTGTTTTTAGGTATTTTTAGGGTTTTTATCGTTTTTAGGTTTTTAAGGGTTTTATAGTTTTTGGGATTTTTATGTTTCTTGTATTTCTTTACAGTTTTTAGGGTTTTAGTGTTTTTAATATTTTTAGTGATTTAACAGGGTTTTATAGTTTTTAGTAGTTTTTAAGGGTTTTCGAGGTTTTTTTTTGTTTTATGGGTTTTAGGGTTCTTATGGACTTTTAAGGATTTTAACATATTTTTTGAATTTTTTGGGTTTCAAGTGTTTTTAGGGTTTTATGTTTCTCTTAAGGATTTCCAGGGTTTCTAAAGTTTTTTTACATTTAATGGGACTTTTAGGCCTTTTAGTATTTTTATAGTTTTATGGTTTTTTAGGATTTTGAGGGTTTTGTAGTTTTCAGTTTTTCAGTGTTTTTATGGTTGTTTTAGTTTTTTAGTTGTTTTTATGGTTTTATGGTTTTTCTTTTTGTTTTTAGGGTTTTTTGGTTTTTAGAGTATTTTTTTAAAAAAGTATAGGTTTAAATGGTTTTTTTAGTTTTTAGTGGTTTTCGCATTTTATGTGTTTTTTAAGGTTTTAGGGGTTTTTTTATTTTTTTTATTTTTGTGTTTTCAGGGTTTTTATCATTTTTAGGTTTTTAGGGATTTTAAGTGTTTTTATTGTTTTTAAGGTTTTATTAGCGTGTTTAGTGTTTTTTACATTTTTATGGGTTTTAGGGTTTTTTTAGAATTTTTTATGGGTGTTTAGGGTTATTGGTGATTTTGGGGAGTTTTAGGGTTCTTAGGGTTTTTATGGTTTTTTGGGGGGTTTAGGGTTTTTTTAATTTTTAGGTAGTTTATGGTTTTTAAAGTTTTTAACATTTTTAGGGCTTAAATGGTTTTTATATTTTTAGTGGGTTTTAGGATTTTTTATGGTTTTTAGGGCTTTTATGGTTTTTAGTGGTTTTTATGGGTTTTAGGGTCTTTAGGGTTATTAGGGTCTTTTATGTTTTAAACCTTTTTTATGTTTTGAAGGTATTTTAGGGTTTTTAGGTTTTTATAATTTGCTTAAGGGTTTTCAATGTATTTAGGGTTTTTACATTTTTAGGGATTCTTTGGCCCTTTATAGTAGTTTTTGGTTTTTACTGATTTTGATGGTTTTTGGTGTTTTAGAGTTTTAGGGGTTTTAGTGTTTTTAGGTTTTAAGGGGGATTAATTGTTTTTTTGGTTTTTAAGGTTTTCTTAGTGTTTTCAGGGTTTTTAGTTTTTTTTAAATTTCTTGGGATTTTTAGAGATTTTTTTTGTGGTTTTCAGTTATTTTAGGGGTTTTTATGGTTTTAAGGGATTTAGGTTTTTTATGATTTATTTTGTTTTTAGGCTTTTTTCTATTTTTTAGGGTTTTAAATATTTTTTAGAGTTTTTAACATTTTTAGGGGTTTAATGTGTTATTAAATATTTTGGTTATTTTTACGGTTTTAGGGTCTTTATGGTATTTATGGGATTTATAGTTGTTTGGGGGTTTTAGGGGTTTTAGGGTTTTTAGCCTTTTATGTTTTTAGGGGTTTAAATTATTTTAGTTTTTAAGGTTTTATTTGGGTTTTTTAGTGTTTTGAGTGTTTTTAACATTTTTATGTATTTTTAGAGATTTTGTATAGATTTTTATGGTTCTTAGGGTTTTTAGGGATTTTTAGGGTTATTAGGATTTTTAGGGTTTATTGTTATTTGAGTTTGGGTTTTAGTGATTTAATGAGTTTTTTTGGTTTTTTTAGGTAGTTTAATGTTTTTAGGGTTTTTATAGTTTTTAACGGTTTTTTAGTTTTTATGGTCTTTTTGTGGTTTTTAGGTGTTTTATCATTTTTATATTTCTTAGGGGTTTTAAGTGTTTCTAGGTTTATTTCATATGGGTTTTTTGAGTTTAAGTGGTATTTTATGTTTTTAGGAATTTTTTGGTATTTTTAGTATTTTTAAAATTTTATTGGTTTTTAGGGATTTTGAGGGGTTTTATGGGTTTTTAGGAATTTTATAATTTTTTATCTTTTTAGAATTTTAAAGGAGTTTTATAATTTTAATGTGATTTAGGAATTTTTTAGGTTTTTGGGTTGTTTTATGGTTTTCAGGGGTTTTAGGGTTTCAAACAACTTTTAGGGTTAGGAAATTTTAGGTTTTTTAGGGGTTTGACATGTTTTTATTTTTTATATTTTCCTTTGGTTTTTTCAGAGATTTTAGGGGGTTTTACGTTTTTTATTTATAGGGTTTCAGAGGTTTTTTAGAGTTTTTTGGTGTTTTGGTTTTTTATTATTCTTTACATTTTAGGGGCTCCAATTGTTTTTATTTTTTTCATTTTTTATTAGAGGTTGTATGGTTTTTTTTTATTTTTAGGGATTTTAGGGATTATTTAGGATTTTTACGGTCTTTTGTGTTTTAAGGGATTTTTAAGGTTTTAAGGGTTTAAAGGGTTTTAAGGTATTTGAGGGTTTTAAGGGTTTTTGGTGTTTTAATATTTTTTTTTGGATTTTAGGGTTTTTTGTTGAGTTGTTTAAATTTATTAAGGTCGTTTCAGTGTTTTTTAATGTTTTTTTTGGTTTAAAGGTTTTTTAGTGTTTTTAGTGGGTCTTTTTAGATTTTTTTGTGTTTTAAGGGGTTTTTATGGTTTTAATCGTTTTAGTGTTTTAAGAATTTTTTGGTTTTTAGGGATTTTATGTGTTTTAGGTTTTTAATGTTTTCTTAGAGGTTTTAAGAGTTTTTTAGGGATTTTGAGTTTTTACGAATTTTGTTTTGGTATTTTAGGTTTTTTGGGGGATTTTTTGTTTTTAAGGTATTTTGGGTTTTTAAAATTATTGAGAGTGTGAAGGGATTTTACAGTTATTAGCGGATTTTGTTGGGATTTTATGGGTTTTAGATTTTTTAATGGTTTTAGGGATTTTAGTGGGTTTTCTAGGGTTTTGGGGTTTTTTGGGATTTTTGTGTTTTTTAGGATTTTAGTGGTTTTAAGTGTTTTTATATTTTTATGGCTTTATTTAGTGTTTTCTAGTTTTTATGTTTTTTTAATTTTGTAGGGTTTTTAGGGATGTTTTAGGGTTTTTATAGTTTTAGTTATTTTTGATTGGTTTTAGGTTTTTTAGGGTTTCTACAATTTTTAGGGTTTGGAGGTTTTTTTATGAGTTTTTAGTGGTTTTTAGGTTTTTTAAGGTTTTCTAAGTTCTTTAATATTTTCTATGGTTTTTATGGTTTTTAGGGGTTCTAGGGTTTTTTAGGGTTTTATAGGTTTTTGGGTTTTTAGGGGTCTTTAGTGTGTTTAGGTTTTCAAGGCTTTCTTAGGGTTTTTAAGGATTTTTAGATTTTTTTATATTTTAAGGGATATTTATGGTTTTTTAGAATTTTTATGTTTATAGGTGTTTTAGGTATTTTGAGGGTTTTTAATATTTTTATGTTTTTTAGGGTATTCGGATTTTTGGGATATTTATTTTTGGGAGTTTTTAGGGTTTTAGGGGTTTTAATATTTTCTGGGATTTAGATGGTTTTAATAGTTTTTAGTGGTTCTTTAGTTTTTATAGATTTTTTGATATTTAATGGTTTAATGGTTTTTTAGGGACTTTTCAGGGTTTTAGGTTTTTTATCATTCTTTATGTTTTTAGGGATTAAATTTTGTCTTGGGTTTTTAATGTTTTATTATTTTTTTCAGGGTTTTCAATGTTTTTTACCATTTTAGGGATTTGTAGTGATTTTTATGATTCTATTGAGTTTTTAGGGTTTTAGGGATTTTGATGGGTTTTATGGGTTTTCGGGTATTAAGTGGTTTTATGCCTTTTGAGATCTATAAATTTTTTTGTCTTTCAGTGGTTTTAATGTTTTTTATATTTTTTTTTAATTTTTTATGGGGTTTAAAATATTTTAGAGTTTTTAGTGGTTTTTTGGGTTTTTTTATTATTAGGGTCTAAATTTTTTAGGGATTTTAGTGTCTCTTAGTGTTTTTTGGTATATTGAATTTTTAGGTTTTGGGTGTTTTATGGGATTTTAGGTTTTTAATTTTTTTTCTTAGGGGTGTTTTGGGTTTTTACGGTTTTTTAGAATTTAGATTTTTTAAGATTTATTAGGATTTTTATGGGTCTTTATGGTTTTTAGGGATTCTAAGGATATTAGGGTTTTTAGGGATTTTATGGTTTTGGGGTTTTTTTAGATTTTAGGGTTATTAAGGTTTTTTATAGTGTTTTATCATTTTTTCAGTTTAAAGGATTTTTTGGATTTTTTATGGTCTTAAAATTATTTATAAATTTTTAAGGGTTTCAAGGGTTTTTAGGGTTTTATGGGTTTCAGGGGTTTTTAAGGATTTAAGGGTTTTAGAATTTTTTAGGTTTTTAGGGGTTTTATGTATTTTTAGATTTTATGTTTTTCTTAGGTTTTTCATTTTTTTTCTTTTTTTTGGTTTAATAAATTTAGGCCTTCTTTAGAATCTTTATAGGTTCAATGGATTATTACTATTTTATTGGGTTTTAGTGTTTTTAAGGGTTTTTAGGGGTCTAAATTTTTTTTATGGGTTTTTAAGGATTTTATAGATTTTCAGTGTTTTAGGTTCATTTAGAGGTTTTAGAAGTTTTTAGTTTTTTATAGGCTTTAAGTGATTTAGGATTTTATGTTTTTCTAAGGGTTTTTAGGGTTTTTAGGGATTTTTATATTTTTGGGATTTTTATGTATTTTTTAGGATTTTATTGTTTTTTATTTTTTTTATCAATTTTCTGGGTTTGATGGATTTTAAATGTTTTTAGTGTTTTTAGGTTTTTTAGGTGGTTTCATTTTTTTAAATTTTTATGTTTTTTAGGGATTTCAGGCATCTCATTTTTTTTACATTTATAGGGATTTTATGTCTTTTAATTATTTTTAGGGATTTTTTAGGATTTTGAAATTGTTTAGGGTTTTTAGAATTCATGATTTTTTTGGTTTTAGGGTTTTTATGAGGTTTTTTGGTGTATGTGTTTTTATAGTTTTTTAAAAAAATTATTGGCTTAATGGCGTTTTAGAGTTTCCATTGGTTTTAGGATTTTTACGGGGTTAAAGGGTTTTTTAGTTCATTAGTGGTTTTCATAGTTTTTATTATTTTTATAGGTTTTATGATTTTTAGTGTTCTTAGGTGTTTATGGGTTTTATGTGGCTTTATGTTTCTACAATTTTCCTGAGGGTTTTCATGGTTCATATGGTTTTTATGTTTTTAGGGATTTTTTTTTTGTTTTTTATAATTTTTAGGGTTTTATGGATTTTGAGGGGTTTTAGGGTTTTTAGGGTTTTCAGGTTTTTATAGGTTTTAGGGTTTGAAGGTTTTTTGATTTTCTATAGTTTTTAATACTTTTTAGTGTTTTTCAATTTTTTAGAGGTTTAAAGGTTTTTTATAGATTTTAGTGGTTTTTTTGGGTTTTAAGTGTTTTAGGTGTTTTTTGGTTTTTATGGTTTTTTTCTATTTTATGTGTTTAGGGGATTTAAGTATTTTTATTTTTTAACAGTTTTAAGCTTTTTTCATGATATTTATGTTTTTGTATGTTATTAGTAATTTTAAGTGTTTTTTTGGTATTTTTTTATTTTTTATTTGTTTAGGGATTTGGGGGTTTTTAGCATTCTTAGGGGTTTTTTTTTGTTTTTTCTTGGGTTTTAGAGTTTTTAGTGGTTTGGGGTTTTTATGGATATTTTTATTTTTAAGTGTTTTCATTATTTTCTAGGTGTTTTCAGATTTTATGTTTTTTTTTTCATTTTAATGATTTAAGTGGTTTTAAGTGTTTTTCGGTTTTTTTGGTTTTCTCAGGGTTTTTTAGGTTTTTATGGATTTTCATAATTTTTGGGGGTTTTCAGTGTTTTATATGGTTTTTAGTATTTTTTAGGTTTTAGGGGTTCCAATTTTATTTTGGGTTTTAATGTTTTCTTAGGGGTGTTTAGGTTTTTTAGGGTTTTGAGGGTTTTTAGGGGTATTATTGTTTTTTTAGTGGTTGTAGGTATTTTTTAACTTTTTTTCTGTTTTTATGTTGTTTTAGAGTTTTTAATGTTTTTAGAGGTTTAAAGGGGTTTTATAGTTTTTGGTGGGTTTTATAGTTATTATTGGTTTTTAGAGTTTTTAAATGTTTTTAGGGGTTTTTAGGTTTTAGTGTTTTTTGGGATTTTAGTACTTTTAGCGTTTTTGGGTTTTGGGGGGTTTTAAGTGTTTTTTAGTTTAAAGGATTTCTTAACATTTTCAGGGGTTTTAGGGTTTTTACATTTTTATTGATTTTTATGGAATATTAATGATTTTTTTGGTTTTTATGGATTCTTAGGGTTTTTACGTTTTTTAGGTTTTAAAGAAATTTAGGGGTTTTTGGTGTTTTTTGGAATTTTTGATTTTTTGGGGTATTAAGGACTTTTATAGTTTTTTAATTTTTTTTGGGTTTTAATGGTTTTTTATAATCTTTAGTGGTTTATAAGTTTTTTTAATGTTTTTTGTTTTTATCATTTTAGGGGTTTGAGGGTCTTTTATGATTTTTTGCGTTTTTTAGATTTTCGAGGGGTTTAAGTGTTTTTAGGTTTTTAAGTTTTTCTTAGGATTTTTCAGGGTTTTAGTGTTTTTTACATTTTTAGGTATTTTTATAGTTTTTTTTATTTTTATAGTTTTTATTAGTTTTAATGAGTTTTTGGTATTTAAGGGATTTTAGGGTTTTTATGGTTATCTTGGGTTTTTATGGTTATTTAGGGTTTTTAGGTTATTTGGTGTTTTTTATGGTTTTTATGGTATTTTATAGTTTTTAAAATTTATAAATGTTTAAAGTTTTTTTAGATTTTTTACTTAGTTTTAAGGTTTTTATGGGGTTTAGGGTTTTTATTGTCTTTAGGGGTTTTGTGGTTTTTTTTGGGGTTTTCGGTTTTTTAGTGTTCTTAGTGGTTTAATATCTTTTCAAGTTTTTTATGTTAATGTATTGGGTTTTTAGGGTGTTTTACATTTTTTGTGATTTTTTTGGAGTTTTTAGAAATTTTATGGTTATCACGGTATATATGGGTTTGGATGTTTTTTATGGTTTTATGGTTTGTTTTGTATTTAGAAGGGGGTTTATCTTTTAGGGTTTTTAGGTTTTTATAGTTTTAAACATTTTTAGAGGATTAAAGGGTTTTTAGAACATTTAGTGGTTTTTTGAATTTTATGGGTTTTTAGTGTTTTATGTTTTTTATGGGTTGTTTGGGTTTTTTTATTTTTATGGTTTTTAGGGGTTTCCTAGGATTTTAAATATTGTTTAGTTTTTTAAGTATATAAGTGTTTTTATGTTTTAAAAGTTTTCATAGGTTTTTTAGGGTTTTATACATTGTTAGGGATTTTTTGGGATTTTTTTTATTATTTTTTTCATGTTTTTTTGGGATTTTGATGGTTTATAGGGTTTTTAAGTTTTTAATGAATTTGGGGGGTTTTAGGGTTTTTTTGAGTTTTTTTGGATTTTATGGTTTTTATAGTTTTTAGTGTTTTTTGATGTTTATAGGGTTTTATAGTTCTAGTGGTTTTATTGTTTTTATTGGTTTTCTTGGTTTTTGAGATTTTTAGGGAATTTATTGTTTTTAGTGGTTGGGGTTTTTAGGCTCTTTTAGGTTATTAAGAATTTTTCGGTATTTGACTAGTTTTAAGTGTCTTTAGGGATTTAAGGTTTTCTTAAGGTTTTATATGGTTTTTAGGTTTTTTTATGTTTTCATGGCTTTTTTGGGATTTTTATAGGATTTTTTTTTATTTTTAGGGTTTTTTGTTATTTTGATTGTTTTAGGGGTGTTTTGGGGGTTTAGAGGGTTTAGGGTTGTTAGGTTTTTTATGAGTATTAATTTTGTTTAGGATGTTATGTTTTTCTTAGGGTTTCCAAGTTTTTTAGTGGGGTTTTACCCTTTAGGGATTTTGGACATATTTTGTTGGATTTTTTATGTGCTTTTAGGGTTTTAGGTATTTTGATAGTTTTTAGGATTTTTAGTTTTTCAATTTTTGGGGGTTTTATGTGTTTTTTGGGTTTGGGGATTTTTAATGTTTTATAGTGTTTTAAATATTTTTAATGGATTAATGGGTTTTTAGAATATTTAGTGTTTTTTGGTGTTTTTATGGATTTTTTGGTTTTTTATGTTTATCACGGGGTTTTTTATGGTTTTCACGGTTTTTTAGTGTTTTTAGAGTTTATAACTTTTTGGGATTTTTAGTTTCTTTAAGGGATTAAATTTTTTTAAATTTTTCTTAGAGTTTATCATGGTTTTTAGGGTTTTTTACATTTTTATGGTTTTTTAGAGATTTTTAAGTATTTTTATTATTTTATACTATTTATAGGGATTTTGAGGTTTTTAAGGGGTTTTAGGGTTTTTATGGTTTTTTGAGTTTTTAGGGGTTTTAATGGTTTTAAGATCTTTTAGTGGTTTTAGAGTCTTTTTTAGGTTTTATTTTTTATGGGTTTTAATGTTTTTAGTCATTTTAGCATTTTTTGGGTTTTGTAGGAGTTTTAGTACTATTCATGTTTTTCAGGGGTTTTAAATGTTTTAATATTTTTATGGTTTTCTTAGTTTGTTTCATGGGTTTTAGGGTTTTTTATATTTTTAGGAATCTTTAGGATTTTTTTAAAAATTTAAAAAATTTTAGGGTTTTTATGGATTTTGAGGGGTTTTACGGTTTTTATGGTTTTTATGATTTTTATGGTTTTTTGTGGTTTTAGGGTTTATTGAGTTTTTAGTTGTTTTATGGTCTTTAGTGTTTTTAAAATTTTTAGGATTCTAATGGGTTATAAGAGTTTTTAGTGGGTTTATAGGGTTTTTAATGGTTTTTAATGTTTTTTGGGGGGTTTTATTGAGTTTTTAAGGGTTTTCACATTTTTGGTTTTTAGGGTTTTTACATGCTTTTAGGTTTTTATGTGTTAAAGGGGTTTTAGGATATTAATTTTTCTTATGTTTTTAGGTATTTTAGATATTTTTTATATTTTTATTTTTTAGGGATTTTGAGGTTTTTAATCATTTTTATGGTTTTTATGGTTTTATTGGTTTTTAGAATTTTTTGAGTTTTAAGGGTGTTTAGAGTTTTTTTAACATTTTAGGGTTTTAAAATGTATTTTTTGTTTTTAGTGGTTTTTCGGCTATTTTTTGGTTTTAATATTTTTTAATTATTTTAGTGGGTTTTAGGGTTTTTAGGGTTTTTAGGGGTTTTTTGGTTTTAGTATTTTTATGTTTTATAGCAGGTTTAAGTGTTAATAGTTCTTTAATGTTTTTTCAAGAGTTTTTATTGGTTTTTTTAGGGATTTTTTGGTATTTTTCAGGATTTTTTATGGTTTTATGGTTTTTAATGATTTTAGGGTTTTATGGGATTTTAAGTGTTTTAGGGTTTTTATGGTTTTTTATGTTTTTAGTGGTTTTTTTTATGGTTTTATAGGTATTTTAACAATTTTAGGGGTTTAAAGTGTCATTATAATTTATTTAGTTTTTTTTGTGGGTTTTAGGGTTTTTATTCCTTTTAAGAGTTTTTATGGTTTTTTTATTTTTCAATTTTTTTATGATTTTTTTTTTTCAATTTTTAGGTTTTTATGTGTTTTAGGGTTTTAAGGTTTTCTTAGGGTATTCATTGGTTTTAGTGTTTTTAGGCATTTTGAAATTTTAGGTATTTTTTAGTAATTGTATGGTATTTAGTGTTTTTATGGATTTTGAGGGGTTTTATGTGTTTTATGGTTTCTTTGGTACTTTATGGTTTTTTGAGTTTATTGGGGTTTCAAAGTGTTTTTAAGTTTTTATAATTTTTTAGGGTTAAGTGGGGATTTAGAGTTTTAGTGGGTTTTTAGGGTTTTATGAGTTTTTAGGGTTTTATGGTTTTTAGGGGTTTTAAGGTTTTTTGGGTTTTTTGGGGTCTTTAATATTTTTAGCATTTATAGGATTTTTAGTGGTTTTATGTGTTTTTAGGTTTTTTAAGGTTTCTTAAATTTTTCTTGTGTTTTAGGGTATTTTATTTTTTAGGTATTTTATGGAATTTTTAGAAATTTTATGTCTTTTAAGGTTTTTGGTATTTTTATGGATTTTTGGGTTTTTAGGGGTATTATGGTTTTTTTTGGGTTTTACGGTTATTTTTTATTTTGGTAAGGTTTTTAAGGATTTTTATACTTTTTTAAATTTTAAGGGTTTAACATGTTTTTATGATTTTTTAATATTTTTAGTGAATTTTTATGGTATTAAGAGTTTTTAGGGTCTTTTTGGGCTTTAGTGTTTTGTGGTTTTTTGGGGTTTAATTGGTTTTAGGTTTTTAAGGCTTTCCTAGGGTTTTTCATGGTTTTTGGGTTTTTTCCTTTCTGTGGATTTTTAGGGATTTTTAGGATTCTTATAGTCTTTAGGGTTTTTAGGAATAATTAGGGGTTTAGGGGTTTTATGGGTTTTAGGGTTTTTTGAATTTTTAGGGATCTATTTTTTTTTATATTTTTTAAATGTTTTGAGTGGTTCAAAGGGTTTTTTATAGTTTTTATTGTTTTTTAGGTTTTTATGGGTTTTAGGGTTTTTTTATAATTTTAGGTGTTTTGTGGTTTTTCTTGTTTTTAGGGTTTCATAGAATTTTTATCTTTTTTTTCTTTGTATTTCTATGATTTTTTTAGTTTTTTATAGTTTTATTTAGGTTTTTAGGGGTTTTAAGGTTTTTATGTTTTAATGTAATTTGAGGTATTTTTATAATGTTTATGGTTTTTGGGTTTTTATCAATTTTTTTTATTTTTCTTGGGGTTTTTAGGTTGTTTAGAGTTTTTTAACATTTTTAGTGGTTTGAAGGGATTTTAGTTTTTTTAGTGGTTTTTAGTATTTTATTCATTTTAGGGGTTTTTATGGTTTTTAATTTTTTAAGGTTTCTTAGGGTTTTTAGAATTTTTTAGTTTTTTAGGGATTTAAAGTATTTTTAGGTTTTTAAAATTTTCTTTGGGTTTTTAGGGTTTTTAATGATTGTGGGGTTTTCTCATGGTTTTTAGTGTTTAGGTATTTTGAGGTGTTTTAGGGATTTTTTTACGGATTTTAACGTTTCTATGGTTTTTTTGGTTTTTTTATTTTTATAGTTTTTTAGCATTTTTAATGTTTTAAGAGTTTTAAGATTTTTTTATGGTTTAAAGTGTATTTATAGTTATAGTGGTATTTTATGGGTTCTTTATGTTCTAGGGTTTTTATGGTTTTTCGGGCAAGGAAGGATCAGGGCCAGGATATTCCTGACCTCCCACAAAATCTATTATAAAAAGACACGAAGACACTATAGGAAAGGGAGGGTCGGGGTCAAACAACCCACACCCAAAAACCCTTAACAAACACACACACACTGAATGAAAAAAAGAAATGAAAAGAAAAAAGACTCAAAACAGACACAACAGCAGCATCATCACGTCACATCCATCCAATACCTGTATCCACCAGCACCACATCCAATCATCATAGCTACACAGCAGTAGAAACACATCCAGACCAACCAGCCCCAGTAACCATCAACAACTAATCTGACATCACAACCAATCACAACCAACAACATCAAAGGATTTTTGTGTTTTAACATTTTTAGTTTTTTTTTTGGTTTTTTTTGTTTTTTTGTTTTCCATGTTTTCTTATGATTTTCAAGGATTTTATTGTTTTTGACGTTTTTAGTGATTTTTAGTGATTTTAGTATTTTTATGGATTTCTAAGTATTTTAAGGTTTTTTTGGTATTTTATAATTTTTTGGGTTTTAGGGTTTTTTAGATTTTGGGGGGATTAATGGTATTTAAGTTATTTAACATTTTTGGTGGTTTATTGGGTATTTAGAGTTCTTAGTGTGTTTTTTGGGTTTTTTTATTTCAAGGTTTTATGGTTTTCAGGTATTTTTATGGGTTTTTGTGTTTTTAGGGTCTTTTAGGGTTTTAGTGTTTTTACCATTTTTTTGTTTTTTGGGGTTTTAAATATTTTCTTAGGTTTTGATAGGATTTTCATGGATTTTATGTTTTTACATTTTAAGGATTTTATAGGAATTTTATGTTTTTTTTTGGGATTTTTAGGCTTTTATGGTTTTTTAGTGTTTCTAGGTTTTTTGACTCTTCTGGGTTTTGTTGGGTTTTTTTTGTGTTTTATAATTTTTTAATGGTTTTTAAGAGTTTTATATCTTTTTAGTGTTTTAAATCATTTTTATATTTTTTGGGGGGTTTTTAGTGTTTTATGGGTTTTTAGGGTTTTTAAATGTTTTTTGGAGTTTTATGGTGTTAGGGTTTTTAGGGTTTTAATTTTTCTTGAGTTTTTAGGGGTTTTAATTGTTTTTTAGGTTTTTTAGATTTTCTTAAGGATTTTTTTCTACGATTTTTATGTTTTTAGTGATTTGAAGGCCTTTTAGTATTTCTATGTTCTTTAGGAATTTTTAGAGGTTTTAGGATTTTTAGGGTTTTAGGTTTTTTCTACTTTTTTTGGGTTTTTATGTTATTTTTATTTTTTAGGGTTTGAAATATTTTTAGTGTTTTTTGACATTTTTAGGGGTTTAAAGGGTTTTTAGAGTTTTTAGTTTGGTTTTGTGGTTTTAAGGGTTTTAATGATTTCAGGGTGGTTTTAGGATTTTTTATCTTTTTTGTTTATTTCAGGGTTTTATGGTTATAAGTATTTTGAGGGTTTTTAGTTGTTTTAAGTGTCATTAGGGTTTTAAGGTTTTATTTTTATACTTTAGGGTTTTTAGTGTTGTTAAAATTTTTATTTAATTTTATCGATTTTGTAGGACTTTTTTGGGTTTTTAGT
Source organism: Viscum album (assembly GCA_963277665.1). Classification (NCBI taxonomy): domain Eukaryota; kingdom Viridiplantae; phylum Streptophyta; class Magnoliopsida; order Santalales; family Viscaceae; genus Viscum; species Viscum album. The sequence goes on along the minus strand of OY728132.1, from coordinate 1,784,419,150 downwards.
GTTTTTAGGGATTTTGAGGGTATTTTTGGTTATTAGGGATTTTTAGGATTTTTATGATTTTGGGGGTTTTAGGTATATTTATTGATTTTTAGGGGTTTTAAGGTTTCTAGAGTTTTTTAATGTTTTTAGTAGTTTCAAGGGTGTTTGTAAATTTTAGTCCCTTTCCTGGGTTTTATGGGATTTTCCAGGGTTTTATTGTTTTAGACGATTTTATGGTTTCTATGGTTTTTAGGGATTTTTAGGGGTTTTAGTATTTTTATCATTTTTTGGTTTTTAGGTGTTTTATGTGTGAATAAATTTTTGATATTTTCATAGGGTTATCATTTTTTTCATGGTTATTATGTTTTTTTTGGATTTTTAGGGATTTTTTGGTTTTTTATGGTTTTTAGGGATATTTAGAGTTTTTAGGGATTTTATGGCTTTTAGGGTTCTTATGGTTATTTTGGGGTTTTAGGGGGTTTTAAATGTTTTCAAGGGTTTCAAGGGATTTTAGAATTTTTAATGTTTTATAGGTTAAAATGGTTTATAGAGTTTTTATTATGTTTTAGGGCTTTGATGAGTTTAAAAGTATTTTAAGGTTTTAGAGGTTTGGATGGTTTCTATGGATTTTTAGGCTTTTCAGGGTCTTTCTAGGATTTTTAAGGTTTTAGCAGTTTAGGTTTTTATGTTTTTAAGTGACTTTTCGGTTTTATGGATTTTTTTTGTATTTTCAGGGTTTTTGAGTTTTTTATAGATTTTTAGAGGTTTTTTTTATATATAGGGGATTTTGTGTTTTTAGGGTTTTAGGGTCTTTATGATGTTTAGGGTTTTAGGGTTTTTATGCTTTTTTGGATTGTTAGGGTTTTTTTGTGTTTTAATGGATTTATTTTATTTTTTTAATATTTTTCTAACATCTTATGGGTTTAAATTATTATTAGATCTTTTAGTGGTTTTTATAATTTTTATCGGTTTTTTAGGTTTTTAGGAGTTTTAGAGGTTTTAGGTTTTTTAGGGGTTCCATGGTATTTTAAGGGTTTTTATGGTTTTTTGTGATTTTTGGTTTTTAGGGGTTTTATGTATTTTTATTCTTTTATATTTTTTTAGGGGTTTTTCATGGTATTTCTGGTTTTTAATTTTTTTTTGGAATTTTTAGTGATTTTTAGGATATTTTTGGGTTTTTAGTATTTTTGTGAAATATTTGGCTTTTTAGGGGTTTTATGGTTTTTTATTCTTTTAGGTTTTAATATTTTTCTTTTTTTTGGATTTTTACGGTTTTTATAATTATTTAATGTTTTTAGGTGATTGAATGGATTTTATATTTTTTAATCATTTTAGGTTTTTTATGTGATATCAGGGTTATTAAGATTTTAAGGGGTTTTATGGTTTTTAAGGTTTTTAGGGTTTTTCGGGTCTTATCATGTTTTATCTTTTTCAGGGGTTTTTATGATTTTTAGGTTTTTAATATTTTTTTAGAGGTTTTCAAGGATTTTTGGGTTTTTCCTTTTTTAGGATATTTTTAGTATTTTAATTGGTTTTTAGGGTTTTCAAGGGTTTTATGGTTTTCTTAAAGTTTTTAATTTTTTATAGAGTCTTTTATGTTTTTTGGATTTCTTAATCATTTTTAGTGGTTTAAAGGATTTTTAGTGTTTCTATTGATTTTTAGTGTTTTAATGGATTTTATAGATTTTAATTTTTTAGGTATTTTTTAGGATTTTTATGGGTTTTTATGGTTTTTAGCGATTTTGAGGGTTTTTAGTATTCTTTAGGGGTTTCATTTTTATGGGTTATTAGGGGAATTTTGAGTTTATTTAGTGGATTTAAGTGTTTTTATGGTCTTTAACGTTTTTTATATTTTAATAGGTTTTTATAGTTTTTAAGGTCTTTAAATATTTTAGAGGTTTAATGGTTTTTATGGTTTTCAGGGGTTTTAAGCATTTTTAAGATTTTTAGGGGTTTTAAGAATCTTTAGATTTTTAAGGTTTATTTGTTTTATAGGGTTTTTTATTATATATATATTTATTTATTTCTAGTTTTTTTATAGTTTCTAGGGATTTTAGAGATTTTTTATGTTTTTATAGTGTTTTGGGGTTTTTATGGTTTTATGGGTTTTAGTGTTTTTTGAGTTTTTTTTGATTTAATTGGTTTCTAAATATTTTATAGTTTTTTGGGGTTTGAAGGAATTTTAGAGTTTTAGTGGTTTTTATGGTGTTTTTCGGTTTTTTTGTTTTTAGGGTTTTTAGGGGTTTTATGATATTTAGGGGGTTTAGGGACCTTTATGATTTTTAGGTTTTTATCATTTTTTAGGTTTCAATGGTTTTTAATTTTTTTAAGGGTTTATGGTTTTCTTAGGGTTTTCTAGGTCTTTAGGGTTTTATGTTTTTAGGTATTTTTAGAGTCTTTTCAAGATCATTATGGTTTTTAGGGTTTTTTGGGATTTTGAGGATTTTAGGGTCTTTAATGTTTTTATGGTTTTTTTGCATTATGGTTTTTTCAAGGGTTTTTGGGTTTTTTTAGTTTCTAGGTTTTAAATAGTGTTTTAGTGTTTTTAACAATTTTTGGGGATTAATGGGTATTTATAGTTTTTAGAGGTTTCTTATACTCTTTATTGGTTTTAATGGGGTTTTAATTTTTTTTTTGGTTTTTATGGTTTGTAGGGTATCTATTGGTTTTTAGGGGTTATTTTATGGGTTTTAGTGTTTTTATGTTTTTATGGGTTTAAAGTGTTATTATGTTTTAAGGTATTATTTGGTTTTTTTTGGTTTTTATGGTATTTTAGGTTCTTATGTTGTTTTAGGACTTTTTTGGATTATTATTGGGTTTTAGGGGTTTTAAGGATGTTGATGGTTTTGGAATTTTTACAGTTTTTTGGGGCTTTTGTGTTGTTTTTAGTTTTTTATGATTTACAAGTTTTAGAGTTTTTAATGTCTTTAGGGGTTTAAATGTTTTATATAATTTTTAGTGTTTTTTTTCATTTTTTGGGGGGTTTTAAAGTTTTTTTGGTTTTTATGGGTTTTAGGGGTTTTAGGGTAATTTTAGGGTTTTTAGGGTTTTTTAGGTTTTTTGGGGGTATTAATTGTTTTTATGTTTTTATGTTTTTATTTGGGTTTTTATGAAATTTTATGGTCATTTTAGTGGTTTTTAGGGTTTTTTTTATTTTAAGGGGTTTTATGTTTTTTATGGATTTTGAGGTTTCAAGGGTTTTTAGGGGATTTAGAGTTTTTATGGGTTTCTTAGGATTTTAGGGGGGCTTTGAGTTTCTTAGGGTTTTAAGGGTTTTTACAGTTTGGTTACATATTTAAGGGTTTAAAGGGTTTTCAGGTTTTTAGTGGGTTTTTGAGTTTTAGGGGTTTTTATGGTTTTTAGAGGATTTTATTGTATTTATGGTTTTATGGATTTTTATGATTTTTTACGATTTTTATATTTTTTGGAATTTTTATGTGTTTTTTTTGTTTTTTGGTTTTTAAAGTTTTCATAGATTTTTTCAAGGTTTTTTTGTTTTTTAACCTTTTGAAGGATTTTTGTGAAGTTTTTATGTTTTTTATGATTTTTACCGTTTAATGTGATTTTGAGGTTTTTTAATATTTTATAGTGTTTTTATGTTTTTTTTGGGTTTTTAGTGTTTTTTTGACTTTTTTACCTTTTTATGGTTTTGGAGAGTTTTGTAATGTTTTTAGGGGTTTAAATTATTTTTAGTTCTTTAAGTTCTATTAGGTTTTTACGGGGATTTTAGGGTTTTTAAACATTGTAGGGATTTTAAGGTTTTTATGTTCTTATAGGATTTTATAGTGTTCTATGATTTTTAGGGGTTTTAGGTGTTTTTATATTTTTATGATTTTATTAAGGTTTTTGTGGTTTTGAGGTTTTTAACGTTTTGAGGGATTTGTGTAGTTTTTATGATTTTTAAGGTTTTTATGGTTTTTAGGGACTTTGAGGGTTTATAGGGTTTTTTTGAGTTTTTAGGGAGTTTTTGGTTTTTTTCTATTTTATGGTTTTTTTAATGTTTTTAGGGGTTTTATGGTTTTATATAATTTTTTATGTTTTTAGGGGTTTAAAGTGTTTTAAGATATTTTATTGGGTTTTTAGGGGTTTAGGGTTTATTTTTATTTTTATGGTTTTATAGAATATTTTATATTTTTAGGGGTTTAATGGTTTAAGAGTTTTTAGAAGTTTTTAGGGTTTTAGGTGATTTTATGATTTTTATGGTTGTTGGTGTTTTTATGGTGTTTTGGGGTTTTTTAGGATTTTAGCTTTTTTTCTATTTTTAGTTTTTTTATATTTTTTAGTGTTTTAAGGATTTCTTAGGGGTTTTCATAGTTATTTGGATTTTTTAAATTTTTAGGGATTTTTAGGGAATTTTCAGGATTATTTTGGTGTTTTAGGTTATTAGGGATTTTGGGGGTATTAGGGATTTTAGTGTTTTTAGTGTTTCTTGTTTTTTTGGGTTCTTATGGTTTTTTTTGGGTTTAAAGTGTTTTTTGAGATTGTAAACATATTTATGGGTTCAAAAGGGACATTCTATTTTTAGTGGTATTTTATGGTTTTTATGGTTTTTTAGTGTTTTTAATGTTTTTAATGTTTTTAATGTTTTTTATTATTTTTAGAGGGTTTTATGGTTTTTAGGGCCCTTTATGAGTTTTAGAATATTTTTATGTTTTTATAGGTATTATGTTTTTTAAGGTTTTGAAGGATCTATTAGGGTGTTTCATGGTTTTTAGTGTTTTTAGTGTTTTTTTAGTTCTTTCTAGAATATTTATGTTTTTTAGGGTTTTGGGGATTTGAGGGTTTTAGGGGTTTTTATGGTTTAAGGGTTTTTTTGGATATTTAGAGTTTTTTATGTTTTTAGGGGTATTAAGTGTTTTTAGTTTTTAACGATTTTCATAGAGTTTTTATATTTTAGAGTGTTTTTACGTTTTTTGGGATTTTTAGGACTTTTATCATTTTTAGGATTTTTTGGGTTTTTACGGTTTTTACGGTTTTTATTGATTTTTTTGGGTATTAAGTTTTTTGAGGTTTTTGGGTTTTCAAAGATTTTAGAGTATTTATCCATTTTTGGGGTTAAAGTGTATTTTGAGTATTCTGTGGTTTTAGGGTTTTTATGGGGTTTTAGGGTTTGTAAGGTTCTGAGGTGTTTTTATGATTCTTAGGGATTTTTTGGGTCTCTTTATTTTTTTCGGCATTTTTAGGTTTTTAAGGGTTTTATGTGATTTAGTTTTTTAATTATTTCCAAGTGTTTTTAGGGGTTTTAGGGGTTTTTTATTTTTTTTATTGATTTTTAGGGATTTTAGGTTTTTTATTATTTTCTGGGTTTTTAACGATTTTGAGGGATTTACTGTTTTCAGGATTTTTGGGTTTTTATGGATTTTTTTATGATTTTGTTGTTTTTTTTGTTTTTTTATTTTTAAGGTATTTTAGATTTTTTAACATTTTTATGGTTTTAAATGGTTGCTAGTGTTTTTATTGGGTTTTAAGGTTTTTTAATGTTTTTAGGTGTTTTTATGGTTCTTAAGGTTTTTAGGGTTTTTACAATTTTTATGTTTTTTGGGGTTTAACAAATGTTTAGGTTTTTATGGTTTTTGTAGGGATTTTTTAGGATTTTAGGATTTTATACCTATTTAAGTCTTTTTAGGGACTTATTATAATTTTTATGTTTTTAGGGATTTTGAGTGTTTTGAGGTGTTTTTAGGGGTTTTGGGTTTTTTATTTTTCAATTTTTGGTTTTTTTCTAATATTTTTTGGGTTATAAGGTCCTTTAGAGTTTTTATCCATTTAGGGTTTTAATATTTTTTTTTTCTGTTTTTAGTGTATTTTTATAGTTTTTATGGGTTTTTATCGTTTTTATGGGTTTTTTAGGGTTTTTATAGTTTTCAGTGATTTTTTGGTTTTTTCGGGACTTTTTGGGGGTATTAGCCTTTTTTAGGGTTTTAAGTGTTTTTAGTGATTTTAGTTTTTTAAGGGTTCTGAGGGTTGTCAGGGTATTTATATATTTTTATATTTTTATGTATTTTTAGTGGTTTTTAGGATTTTTAATTTTTAGGGTTTTAAGAGATTTTTGACGGGTTTTAGGGTTTTTAGGGTTTTAGGGGTTTTATGATTTTAATGATTTATGATTTTTTTAGGTTTTTAAGTGTTATAATTTTTTATAGTTTTCTTAAGGGTTTTTTGTGTTTTTAGGGGGTTTTAAAATTTTTTTAGAATTTTGGAGGATTTTTAAAATTTTTATGGTTTTATAGTGTTATAAGTTATTTTGAAGGTTTTTAGATTTTTTAGGGTTTCCAGATTTTTATGATTTTTTGAGATTTATTTTTTCTTTGAGTTTTTTATGTGGTTTATGGGTTTTTAGAGTTTTTAGAATTTTAGTGGTTTAAACTGTTTTTTATGTTTTAGTGATTTTTAGGGTTCTTATTAGTTATTAGGGTTTTTATGGTTTTTTGCAGTTTTTTAATTTTTAGGGGTTTTAAGGATTTTCTGATTTTTAAGGGGTTTTCAGGTTTTAAGAGTTTCGTATGAAATTTTAATGAATTTTATTCCTTGTAAGGGAAATTATATATATTGAGGGTTTTAGGGTCATTATGATTTTTTTGGGGTTTTACGTTTTTTTGTGTTTTTTAGGTTTTATGGTTTTTTAGACATTGTTGACATATTTAGGGGTTAAAGTGTTTTAGATTTTTTTTTCGGTTTTTAGGGTATTTAGGAGTTTTTAGGGTTTTTTATGGTGTTTAAAGGTTTTATTGTTTTTATGGGGTTTTAGGGTTTTTAGGGTCTTTTTAGCTTTTTGGGATTTTAATGTTTTCTTTTGGTTTTTAGCAGATTTTAATGTTTTTATATTTTTATGGTTTTTTGGGGGGATTTTTGGGTTTTTAGCTGTTTTTATATTTTTATATATTTTTATAGATTTTTTTAGGTTTTTTATGGTTTTTTGTGTTTTTAGAGATTTTGAGGGGTTTTTTTTGGGTTTTCGGGATTTTTATGGTTTTTTTGGGTTTCAGGTTATTTTAGAGTTTTTAGGGTTTTTAATGATTTTTAGAGTTTTTTACTTTTTTAGGGGTTACAAGGGTTTTTAGAACGGTTAGTGTTTTTTATTTTTTTTAGGGTTTTTAAGGATTTTAGGGGAGTTTATTGATTTTAGTATTTTTAGGGTTTTTGGAGTTTTTTGGAATCTTTTACATTTTTAGGGGTTTATGTATTTTAGGTTTTTTATATTCTAGTAGGGTTTTTCGGGGTTTTTAGGGTTTTTACCTTTTTAGGATTTTTAGGGGTTTTATAATTTTTTAATGGGTTTTAAAGATTTTGGGATTTTTGAGATTTTAGTATTTTTTAGGGTTTTAGTTTTTTATGGTTTTTTGGGGATTTAGGTTTTTATTTTATTTTATTTTAATTTTTATGGTTTTTATAATTTTTAACATTTTTAGGGTTTAATGTGTTTTCAATGTTTTTAGTGTGTTTTTAGGGTTTTTATTGGTTTTTAGGGTTAATATGGTTTTTTTGGGGGTTTTATGTTTTTTATAGTGTTAGGGTATTTTAGTGGTTTTTAGAATTTTGTAGGTTTTTAAGGGTTTTAATTTTTTTAGTATTTATGGTTTTATTTGGGGTTTTCTAGGTTTTTTTGGTTTTTTTATGTTTTTAGATATATTAAAGTTTTTTGGTGGTTTTATAGGTTTTTAGGGATTTTTAGGATCTCGATGGGTTTTATCTGATTTTAGAGATTTTAGAATTTTATGATTTTTAGGAGTTACAAGTGTATTTAGGTTTTTATGATTTTATTTAGGTTTTTTCTATTTTTAGGGTTCTTAAGGGATTCTTGGGTCTTTTTTTTGGATTTTTATGGTTTTTAGGGTTTTAGAGATTTTGAGGGGTTTTATGGTTTTTTAGTGTTTTTAGGTTCTCATAATTGTTTGGGGGGTTTTGGGGGGGGGGGGTTTGAGTTTTTTTTATGGATTTTAATCTTTTTTGGAATTTTTAATGCTTTCAGTGGTTTGAAGTGTTTTTAGTGTTTTAAGTGGGTTTTATGGGTGATTAATGTTTTTACAGGCTTTTATCAATTTTTAAGTTTGTAGGGGATTAAATTATTTTAAGGTTTATAAGGTTTTCTTAGGGTTTTTTTAGGGTTTTTATGAGTTTTTAAATTATTATTGATTTTTAGTGTTTTTATGGTATTATGTTTTTAGGGTTTTTAGGGACTTTGAGAGTCTTTATTTTAAATTTTTTTTAATGTTTTATGTTTTTTTGGGATTTTTGTGGTTTTTTAGGTTTTAGGGGTTTTAATTTTTTTTTTATATTTTTTAATTTTTTTAGTTTTTTAAAGGGTTTTTAGAGTCTATAGTGGGTTTTAGGGTTTTTATGGGTCTATTGGATTCTTTATAGTTTTAAGAGATTTTTGGGATTTAGGGGTTTTACGGGTTTTTAGGGTTTTTATAATTTTTTAGTTTTTCATGGGTTTTATGTTTTTATAAGGTTTTATAAAGGGGTTTTCAGGGTGTTGGGGGTCTTTTTATGTAATTAGCGATTTTTATGGATTTAATGATTTTTTGGGATTTTTTAATTTTAAGGTTTTATATTGTCTTTATTGTTTTTAGAGGATTAAAGGTTTTTTGGGGGGTTTTAGAGTTTTTTTAAACAATTTTAAAGGTTTTACATTTTTGTAGTTCTTTTAAAAATTTTTGAGTTTAAAAGATTTTTTTGATTTTTTAGTGGTTCTTTAGTGTTTTATGGGATTTTAGTGATTTTATGGTTTTTATAGAGTTTTAGGATTCAATGAATTTTCATGGGTTTTAGGGTTTTTAGAATTCTTAAGGGTTTTAAGTGTTTTTAGATTTTAATGGTTTTTTGAGGGGTTTTAAGGGTATTTATTTTTTGGAATTTTTAGGATTTTTTGGATTTTAATGGGTTTTAGGGTTTTTAGTGATCTCTTGATTTTTAGGGTTTTAAGAATTTTATATTTTTTTGGGTTTTAGGGTTTTTTTATATTTTTTTAGGGTTTTATGTTTTTTTATAATTTTTTACATTTTTAGAGGTTTAAATGATTTCTATCATTTTTATTGGTTTTATGTTTTTTATGGGTTATTTTTTTTATTGTTTTTAGGTGTCTTGATGGTTTTTAAGGGTTTTTAGGGGTTTTATCGCTTTTTAGTTTTTTAGGGGATTTAACTATTTCTAGGTTTTTAAGTTTTTATTAGGGTATTTCATGGTTTTAATGGTTTTTTACGTTTTGGGTATTTTTAGAGTGTTTTTGGATTTTAATGGTTTTAGGGGTTTTATAGATTTTGAGGGGTTTAATGTTTTTTTAAATTTAATTGGTTTTTTTAGTTTTTAATGGTTTCGAGGTTTTAATAGTTTTTTGTATCGTTTTAGGGGTTAAAAGTGTTTTTACAAGTTTTTTAGTATTTTATGGGGTTTTAGGGTTATTAGGTTTTTTAAGGGTTTTATGGTTTTGGGGTTTTATGGATTTTAGCATCATTTAGTGTTTTAGAATTTTTAGTTTTTAGGGGTTTAAAGGATTTTAGTTTTTAAGGTTTTCTCATGATTTTTAAGGGTTTTAGGTTTTTACATTTTTAGTTGTTTTTAGGGATTTTTTGGGGTTTTTTGGATTTTGTGGATTTTTAGAGATTTTTAGGGTGTTAATCCTTTTTTAAGATTTGTAGGGGTTTAAGTGTTATTTGGTGTTTAGGTTTTTCCTAGGGGAATTCATGGTTTTTAGAGTAATTTACATTTCTTTCTAATTTTTAGGGAATTTTTAACATTTTTATTCTTTTTAGGGTTTGTTGGGAATTTGTGTAATTTTCGGGTTTGTAGGGTTTGGGGGGGGGGGTGGTTTAGTTTTTTGGGTTTTTATGGTTTTTTATGTTATTTAATGTTTATTGGGGTTTAAATCATTTTAGAGTTTTTAGTGGGTTTTTAGTGTTTTTAAATTTTTAGGGGTTTTATTGCTTTCATGGGCTTTTAGGATGTTTTGGGTCATTTAGGTGTTTCACAATTTTAAGGTTTTAGGGGTTTTAAGTGTTTTTAGGGTTTAAATGTTTTATTAGGGTTTTCTGGTGTTTCTAAGGGTTTTTATTTTTTGAAGTATTTTTTATATTTTTTTAGGACTCTTACAGGATTTTAGGGTTATTATTGAATTTTATGGGTTTTAAGGTTTTTAGTGTTTTTTGGGGTTTTTGGGTTTTTTTTGTTTTCTAGGGTTTTTAGATTTTTTAACGATTTTGAGGTTTAAAAGTTTTTTAGAGTTTTTAGTGGTTTTTAAGGTTTTATGGGATATTAGGGTTTATGGTTTTTAATGGGTTCTATGATTTTAGGGGGTTCTATGGGTTTTTAGGATTGTTATAAATTTTAAGTTTTTAGGTGTTTTTCATGTTTTTTGTTTTTAATATTTTCTTAGAAGTTTTCAGGATTTTTAGGGGTTTTATAATATTTAGTATTTTCAAGGATTTTTTTGGGTTTTTAGGGTTTTTACAATTTTTTGGTTTTTTTAGTTTTTAGTGTTTTTATGGTTTTTAGGGGTTTTAATTGACTTTAGTTTTTAGGGATTTCTTATGGGTTTTTAGAGTGTTAGGTTTTTTTTAACATTTTTAGGGTTTTTAGGCATTATTTAAGATTTTAATTTTTTTTGTGTTTTTTGGGATTCTAATCCATTTTAGTGTTTTTTGGTTTTATTCCGGTTTTTTTGAGTTTTTTAGGTTTATTATGGTTTTTTATATTTTTTTCATGGTTCTAGGGATTTAAAGGGTTCTTAGAGTTTATAGTGTGGTTTAGTGTTTCATGGGTTTTATGGTATTAAGGATCTTTTTGGTTTTATGGTGTTTTACCGTTTATGGGGTCTTTTAGTGTTTTTAGAATTTTTTATGTTTGTATGGGTTTTAAGTGTATTTAGGATTTTTAGGCTTTATTTTGGTCTGTGTAGTGTTTTATAATTTTTTTACCTTTTAGGTATTTCTTTTACTTTTTATTGATTTTTTGATTTTTTAGGGGTTTTAAGGAATATCGGTGTATTTAGGGTTTTTAGGGGTTTTAGGGGTTTTTAGCATATTTTAGGTTTTTAGGGGTTTTATGTGTTTTCAGCTTCTAAAGTTTTCTTGGGGTTTTATGATTTGGTTATTTTTAGGGATTTTTTAAGCTTTTTTATGGTTTTTTATGGTTTTTAAGATTTTTGAGAGTTTTTTTCGGTTTTAAGGGTTTGTTTGGATTTTAATGATATTAAGGGTTTTTAAGGATTTTGAGAGTTTTCAGGGCTTTTAGGGTTTTTATTGTTTATTTGGGTTTTAGGGTTTTTTTGAGTTTTTTAGGGTTTTAATATTTTTTAGAGTTTTTCAGAAAAAATTAGATTGTTAAAGGGTTTTTAGTGTTTTATTTTATTTTTATGGTTTTTATGGGGTTTTAGGGGTTTTAAGGTTTTAGATATTTTTATGGTTTGTAGGTTTTATTTATTATTTTTGGGTTTTTAGAAATTATAAGGCTTTTAAGTGTTTTTATATTTTTGTGGTTTTCTTATGGGTTTTAAGGGAATTTATTTTTTAGGTATTTTTAAGACATTTTTAGGATTTTAATGGGGTTTAGGGTTTTTAATTATTTTTTGATTTTTTGGGGTTTTATGTTTTTTAAGAATTTTTAACATTTTTAGGGGTTTATATGATTTCTATCATTTTTATAGGTTTTATGGTTTTTATGGGTTATTTTTTTTATTGTTTTAGGTTTCTGGATGGTTCTTAAGGGTTTTTAGGGGTTTTATACCTTTTTAGTTTTTTTATAGGCTATAACTATTTCAAGGTTTTTAATGTTTTCTTAGGGTGTATCATGGTTTAAAGTTTTTTTTACATTTTAGGGTATTTTTAAAGTTATTTAGGATTTTAAAGGTTTTAGGGTTTTTAGATATTCTGAGGGGTTTTAGGGTTTTTAACCTTTTTAGGGTTTTATGGTTTATTTGGGTTTAATGGATTTTTTAGGGCTTTCTAGGTTTTAATAGATTTTTTATCATTTTTAGGGGTATAAAGTGCTTTTACTAGTTTTTAGTATTTTATGGGTTTTTAGGGTTATTATGTTTTTTAAGGGTTTTATGGTTTTGGGGTGTTATGGTTTTTAGGGTCATTTAGTGTTTTAGCATTTTTTAGGTTTTTAGGGGTTTTAAAAGCTTTTAGGTTTTAAGGTTTTCCAATGTTTTTTTGGGGGTTTTAGGTTTTTTTATATTTTTAGTTATTTTTATGGATTTTTAGGGTTTTTTTGGATTTTGTGGACTTTTAGGGATTTTTAGGGTTTCCATAATTTTTCATGATTTTTAGTGTTTAATTGTTATTATGTCTTTAGGTTTTTCCTATGGGAATTCATGGTTTTTAGGGTAATTTACATTTATTTGAATTTTTAGAGAATTTTTATCAATTTTTTGATTTTTAGGGGTTTGTTGGGAATTTGAGGGGTTTTCGGGTTTGTAGGGGGGTTTTGGTTTTTTTTTTGTTTTTTTTGTGGGGGGGGGGGTTGAGTTTTTTTGGGTTTTTATGGTTTTTTTAGTTCTTTAATGTTTACTGGGGTTTAAACTGTTTTAGAGTTTTTAGTGGGTTTATAGTGTTTTTAAATTTTTAGGGGTTTTATTGCTTTCAGGGGGTTTTAGGATGTTTAGGGGCTTTTATGGGTTTTAAAAATTTTAAGGTTTTAGGGTTTTTAATTGTTTTTAGGGTTTTAATGTGTTATTAGGGTTTTCTGGTGTTTCTATGTGTTTTTTATGTTTTAAGTTTTATTTATATTTTTTAGGACTTTTATGGGATTTTAGGGTTATTATTGATTTTTATGGATTTTTGGGTTTTTTAGTGTTTTTTGGGGGTTTTGGAGTTTTTTTTGAGTTTTTTAGGGTTTTTAAGGATTTTTAGATTTTTTTAATGATTTTTTAGGTTTAAAAGGTTGTAAGAGTTTTTAATGGTTTTAAGGGTTTTTTGGGTTTTTTGGGTTTTATTGTTTTTAATGGTTTCTATGGTTTTTAGGGGGTTCTATGGGTTTTTAGGATTGTTATCGATTTTAAGTTTTTTGGTGTTTTTGTTGTTTTTCATTTTTAAGTTTTTCTTAGGAGTTTTCAGGATTTTTAGGATTTTTTACTTTTTTAGGTATATTTAGGTATTTTTTAGGGTTTTTATACTATTTAGTATTTTCAAGGATTTTATTGGTTTTTAGGGTTTTTACAGTTTTTTGGTGTTTTTAGTTTTTAGTGTTTTTATGGGTTTTTAGGTGTTTTAATTGAATTTAATTTTTTAGGGTTTTCTTATGGGTTTTTAAAGGGTTATGGCTTTTAGCCTTTTTAGGGTTTTTAGGCATTTTTTAGTAATTTCATTGTTTTTTTGGGATTCTAATCTTTTTTTAGTGTTTTTTGGGGTTTTTCAGGTTTTTTGAGTTTTTTAGGTTTATTAAGGATTTTTATATTTTTTCATGGTTTTAGGGGTTTAAAGGGTTGTTCGAGTTTCTAGTGGTTTTTAGTGTTTTATGGGTATTATGGTATTAAGGATATTTTTGGTTTTATGGTGTTTTAGCATTTAAGGGGACTTTTAGTGTTTTTAGCAATTTTTAAGTTTGTATGGGTTTTAAGTGAATTTAGGATTTTAAAGATTTTTTTGGTATGTGTAGTGTTTTATAATTTTTTTACCTTTAAGGTATTTCTTTGACTTTTTAATGATTTTTTGATTTTTTAGGGGTTTTAGGGATTCTAGGTCTATTTTTGGTTTTTAGTGTTTTTAGGGTTTTTAGCGTCTTTTAGTTTTTTAGAGGTTTTATGAGTTTTCAGTTTTTAATGATTTATTATGGTTTTTTTGGATTTCTTAGGGGCTTTTAGATTTTTAGGTATTTTGAGGGTTTTTATGGGTTTTTAATATTTTTATAGTTTATAGGTTTTAGGGGATTTTTGAGTTTCTTAGGTTTATAAGAAGTTTTACAGTCTTTAATAATTTTAAGGGATTAATGGGTTTTTAGATTTTTTAGTGTTTTAGGGGATTTATTGGTTTTTTGGGTTTTTAACGTTTTTACTGGTTTTAGGGATTTTATGTTTTTTAGGGTTTTAGGTTTTTTTATCATTTTTAGAATTTTTTGGTTTTTAGGTGTTATTTAAATATTTCATTATTTGTTTATAAGGGTTGTTAGAGTTTTTTTATGTTTTTAGAGATTTTTAGAGATTTTTAGGAGATTTTTTAGTGTTTTTAGAAATTTTTAAAGTATTTGGAGGTTTTAGGGATTTTAGAGTTTTTATGGTTTTTTAGGTTTTTTAGTTATTAGGTTTTTTATATTTTTTAGTAGTTTTGTGGATTTTTATGGGGTTTAGGGTTTTTAATTGTTTTTTGGGTTTTTATTGTATCAGGGGTTTTTAGTGTAATGATATGGTTTTAGGGGTTTTAAATGTTTTTTGGTATTTAATTTTTTTCATATGTTTTTATGGTTTCTAGGGGTTTAAAGTTTAAGTATTTTTTAGGATTTTTTAGAATTTTTATGGGTTTTTAGAATTTTTAGGGATTTTTAGGTGGTTTTTAAGGATTTCTAGTGTTTTTAGAATTTTTAGGATTTTATGGGTTTTATGTGTTTTTTATGTTTTTGTGGTTTTCTTAGGGGTTTTCAAGGGTTTTATTTTTTTTACATTTTTAGGGATTTTTTATGATTTTTAGGGTTTTTAGGGTTTTCAGGGATTTTGAGGGATGTCAGGGTTTTTAATGGTTCATTGGTTTTTTGGGTATTAAGGTTTTATTTTAATTTTTAGGGTTTTAAGGTATTTTACAGTTTTTAATGTTTTTATGGATTTAAAGGGTTTTTTGAGTTTTAAGTGGGTTTTTAGGGGTTTTAGGGCTCTTTGTGGTTTTATGGTTTTTAAGGGTTTTATGGTTCTTAATATTTTTAGTGCTTTTAGTTTTTTAACGTTTTTAGGTATTTTTATTTTTTTTGTTTTTAATATTTTCTTAGTGGTTTTCAGAGTATTTGGTTTTTTTTCAATTTTAGGGATTTTTAGGGATTTTGTTGGATTTTTTGGGTTTTTAGGGTTTTTAGGGATTTTTAGGGTTTAGTGTTTTAGGGGATTTATGGATTTTTAGGGTTTTTATGAAATTTTTATTTTTTTAGGGTGTTTCAGTGTTTTAGGTTCTTCAAGGTTTTCTTTGGGGTTTTCAGAGTTTTTAGGATTTTTATGTTTTACGGGTTTTTTGTGATTTTCATATTTTTATGGTTTATAAGGTTTTAAGGAATTTTAAAGGGTTTTATGGTATTTAGGGGTTTAATAGATTTTATGTTTTTTTGGGGGGATTTGGGTTTTTACTTTTTTAGGGGTTTTATGGGTTTTTAGTGTTTTTTATCATTTATAGGTATTTAAAATGGTTTTAGAGTTTAGTTGTTTTTTTGGGTTTTTATGGTTTTTTGGTTTTTTATGGTTTTAGGTGTTTTATTGTTTTTAAGGGTATTTGGGTTTTTTGTGGCCTTTTAGGGGTTTTGGCATTTTTTAGGTTTTTAGGTTTTTAAAGGGTTTTTAGGAAATTCAGGTTTTCTTTGGGGTATTTTTGGGTTTTTAGTGGAATTTATATTTTTATGGATTTTTAGGTATTTTTAGGGATTTTATGATTTTATGATTTTTTATATTTTTTAGCGATTTTGGGGGTCCTAGTGGTTTTAAGGGTATTTTTGTGTTTTTTTTTTCGTTTTTTGGTTCTTAGGTTTTTTTTTGAGATTTTAGGTGTCTTAAGGTTTTTTGAGTGTTTTTTTAACATTTTTAGTTGTTTGATGGTTTTTAGAGTTTGTAATGGTTTTTATGGGTTTTATGGGTTTTCAAAGTTTGTTAATGATTTTAGGGTTTTTATGGTTTTTAGGGGATTTGGGGGATTTTAGAGTAATTTTATGGGGTTTAGGGTTTTTAAATTATTTGGGTTTTTTACATTTTTAGGTTTTTAGGTATTTTATAGGAAAATTTGTGTTTTTTTGGGTTTTTAGGGTATTTGAGGATTTTAGGGGTTTTAGGGTATTTAGGAATTTATCATTTTTTATTTTTTATATGTTTTACGTATTTTTAAGTTTTTAATGTTTACTTAGGGATTTACAGGGTTTAGCGGTTTTTACATTTTTAGAGATCTTGAGTGCTTTTTTCAAAA
Organism: Viscum album; assembly: GCA_963277665.1. Taxonomy (NCBI): domain Eukaryota; kingdom Viridiplantae; phylum Streptophyta; class Magnoliopsida; order Santalales; family Viscaceae; genus Viscum; species Viscum album. The sequence goes on along the minus strand of OY728132.1, from coordinate 1,784,403,089 downwards.
TTTTATGGATTTTGGGATTTTGGGGGTTTTAGGGTTATTATAGTTTTTTAGAGTTTTAGGGGTTTTTTTATTTTTTTATGATTTTAAAGGTATTTTTAGAGTTTCTTTAACATTTATAGGGTTTTAAAATGGGTTTAATGTTTAAAAAGTTTTTAGGGTATTTATGGGTTTAACGGTTTTAGGGTCTTTTAGGGATTTGAGCATTTTTAGGTTTTTATGGGTATTAATTGTTTTTAGGTTTTAATGTTTTTGTAGGGTTTTTTTTGTTTTGAGAGGCTTTTAAATTATTAGGGATTTTTAGTATTTTTAGGATTTTTATCGATTTTTATGGTTTTTGGGATATTGTAGGGTTTTAGGGTTTTATAGGTTTTTTGGATTTTTGGTTTTTTGGGGTTTTTTTGAGTGGTTAAGGTTTTTATTGTTTTTTATATTTTTTTAAAAATTTATCAGTTTAAAGTGTTTTTTATGTTTTTAGTGGTTTTTTGAGGTTTATGGGTTTTTATGCGTTTTAGGGACTTGTAGGGTATAATTATGTTTTTTAAGGTTTTATAGCATTAATGTGATTTTAGGGTTATTATGTGTTTTAGTGTCTTTAAAATTTAATGGAATTTAAAATATTTTATAATTTTTATAAATTTTTAGTGTTTTAATTTGTTTTTAGCAGATTTAAGGTTTTTATTCTATTTTTATGGTTTTATGGATTTTTAGGGTTTTTATGATCTTTCAGGGTCTTTATCATTTTTTAGGTTTTATGGGGTTTTATGTGTTTTAGTTTTTTGAGATATTCCGATGTATTTTCAAGGTTTTTATGGTTTTTAGGTTATTTGGAATTCATAGGTATTTTATGGACTTTAGGGTTTTTAGGACTTTAGGGATTTTGAGGGTTTTATATGTTTTAGATTTTTAGTGTTTTTTTGGGTTTATAGCATCTTTTAGTTTCTGTAGAGTTTTCAAGTTCTTTTAGTTTTTTATTTTTTTCTTAGGTTTTTCCAGTATTTTAGGGTTTTCTATGTTTTTTGGGTTTTTTTGAACTTTCAAGGATTTTTATGATTTTCTCGTTTTTCTCGTTTTTAGGGACATTGATAGATTTTAGAGTATTTAGGGTCTTTATGGTTTTGGGGTGTTTTGGGTATTTTTTTTTTACATATTTATGGTTTTAATGATTTCTTATAGTATTTTAACATTTTCATGGGTTCAATGGAATTTTAGTGTTTTTTGTAATTTTAGCATTTTTATGTGTTTTAGGGTTATTATGGGTTTTAGAGTTCATTATGTTTTTAGCGATTTTTTATGTTTTTAGTGGTTTTATGGTTTTTAGTACTTTTGTGTTTTTAGGGGTTTTATGTGGTTTTATGTGTTTTGTGAATTCCTATAGATTTTCATGGTTTTTAGGGTTTTTAGTGGTTTTAATGGTTTTTTTATTTTTTAACATTCTTAGAGATTTAAAGGGTTTTTCATGTTTTTTATGATTTTAACGGGGTTTCAAGGTTTTTATGGGTTTTAGGGGTTTTATGGTTTTTAGGGGATTTATGGTTTTTAAGGGGTTTTAGGTTTTTTATGGTTTCAGCCTTTTTTAGGGATTTTATGTTTTTTAGGTTTTTATGTTTTTTAGGGGTTTTTAGGATTTTTTATGTTTTTAGGAATTTTGAGGGATTTTTTAGGATTTGTATTTTATTTTGGTTTTTAGGGATTTCTGCATTTTTAGGTATTTTTATGTTTTTTCGAATATTTAAGGTTTTTATGGGTTTTTAGTGTTTTTAGTTTTTAATGGTTTTCTTAGGGTTTTGGGTTTTTATGTTCATAAGAATTTTTGGTATTTTTAGGGTTTTTATGTTTTTTTGGATTTTGATGGTTTTTTGGATTTTAGGGCTTTTATGGTTTTTGAGTTTTTATGGTTTTTTTGTGTGTGTGTGTGGGGGGGGGTTAGCTTTTATTTTTTTTATGATTTCTTAGAGTTTGTAACATTTTTAGTAGTTTTAAGGGATTTTACTGTTTTTAGTGGTTTTAGGGTTTTATTGGATTTTAGGGTTTTTAACAGTTTTTTGGGTTTTTTATGGTTTTTATTATTTTTATTTGTTTGTATGGTTTTTAGGGTTTTTTTATTTTTAGGTTTTTTTGGTTTTAAGGGTATTTAAATTTTTAATATTATTTTGTGTTTTTAGGGTTTTAGGGTTTATTACATTTTTAGTGATATTCATGTACTTTTTAGTATTTTTATGGGTTTTTAGGGTTTTTAGGGTTTTTAGGGTTTTTATTATTTTTGGGGGTTTAAGGGATTTATTTAGTCTTTTAGGGGTTTGAGTGTTTTTAGATTTTTTTATCCTTTTTAGGTTTTTAAATTTTTTTTTGAGTTTTTAGTAGGTTTTAATGATTTTTATGGGTTTTTATCATTTTAAGGTTTTTAAAGGTTTTATGGTTTTAAAGTTTTTAGGGATTTTTTAGGGATTTTATCATTTTTTGATTTTTGGGGGTTTAAATGTTTTTAATTTTTCACATTTTTCATAGGGTTTTCCAAGGTTTTGAAGGGTTGTTTTACATTTTTAGTTATTTTTAGGGATATTTTATAATTTTTATGGTTTTTTGGGTTTTGGGACATTTGATGGGTTTTATGTTTTTAGGGTATTTATGGTTTTTTTAGGTGTTAGGGTTTTTTTGAGTATTTTAGGGTTTTAAGGTTCTTTTTGGGTTTTAAATGTTTTAGTGGTTTAAAATATTTTTAGAGTTTTTAGTGGGTTTTTAGGTTTTTTATGGGTTTTAGGAGTTTCTAAAGTTATTTAGGGGTTTTATAACTTTAAGGGTTTTTATGTTTTAGTGGTTTTGGGGTTTTTTTTCAATTTTTGGGTTTTTAGGGGATTAAAGTGTTTTTTAAATTTAAATTTTTTCTTATGGGTTTTCAAGGTTTTTAGGTTTATAAAATTTTTAGGATTTTTAGGATTTTCATGTTTTTTAGGGTTTTAAGGATTTTGTGGTTTTTAATGTTTATAAGTTTTTTAAGGTTTTTTTTAATGTTTTTAACGTTTTTAAGGGATTAATGGATTTTTATATTTTTTAGTTGTTTTAGGGTTTTTAGGGTTTTTAGGGGGTTTTAGGGTTTTTGAAGGGTTTTATTCTTTTTACGGGTTGATGTTTCTCTAAATTTTTTAGGTTTATAGGGTTTTATGATTTTTAAGGTTCTCTTAGGGGGTTTTAGGGTTTTTAGGGTTCTCAAGGTTTTAGGGTTTTTTCTGTTTTTAGGGATTTTGATGGGTTTTATGATTTTTATGGTCTTACTGGGTTTTAGGGTTTTTTTTATATTTTTGGTATTTTATGGATTTGGGGAGTTTATTGGTATTTTTGGTATTTTAGGGTTTTATTTGAGTACTTAGGGATTTAATTTTTTTTAGTTTTTTTCATGGTTTTTGGGGTTTAAAGGTTTTAAAGATTTTTTAGTGAGTTTTTAGGTTTTTATTGGTTTTAAGTTTTTATATGGTTTTTAATGGTGTTTAAGGTTTTTATGGCATATAGTGTTTTTATGGTTTTAGAATTTTTATGTTCTTAGAGGTTATGAGTGTTTCTAGATTTTTAATATTTTATTATGATTTTTTAGGGTTTTAGTATTTTTTACATTTTAGGGGTTTTTATGGATTTTTAAGGATTTTTAGGGTTTTTAGGGTTTTAGAAATTTTGAGGGTTTATAGGGTTTTTTGGGGATTTTTGGTTTGTGTGGGGTTTTAGGTGTTTTTTTATTTTTTTAGGGTTTACTAGTTTTTAGGATTTCTTATGGTTTTTTTGTGTACATTGGTTTTTAGGAGGTTTTACGGTTTAAGGGTATTTTTAGTATTTTAAGGGTTTTTAGCATTTTTTTGTTTTTTGGGGGGTTTTAAAAATTTTATGTTTTTATGGTTTTATTAGGGATTTTTGGTTCTTATTACGTTTTTAGGGGTTTTAGGGATTTTTTATGTTTTTTATTGTTTTTATGGTTTTTTATGGTTTTTTTTAAATATTATTGGTTTTTATGGTTTTTAGGGTTTTATGTTTTTTTCGGATTTAGGGTTTTTGGAGTTTTTTAGGGTTTTACGGGTTTTAAGATAATTTAATTTTTTTTTTAGTTTTTTAAAGTGAATCAATATTTTTTAGTGGTTTTTTGGGTATTTTTGGGTTTCAAGGTTTTTTACTGTTTTTAGGGGTTTTATGGATTTTGTGGATTTTGTGGTTTTTAGGATATTTTGACAGTTTTTTAGGGTTTTTAACATTTTTTATATTTTAGTGATTTTATGTGTTTTTAGGTTTTTATGGTTTTTAGGGGTTTTTAGGGTTTGGGGGGGGGGGTTTACATTTTAGGGATTTTAGGGATATTTTAGGGTTTCTAGGGATTTTGAGTGCTTTTAGGGGTTTTTTTCCGTTTTTATTTTTTTTGGGTTTTTTGGGGTTTTTGAGATTTTTAGGGTTTTAATGTTTTTAGGGTTTTTAAATGATTTTATGGTTTTAAAGTGGTTTTAGGTATTTCAATTTGTTAGGTTATTAGGGGTTGTTTGTGTTTTTAAAGGTTATTAGGGATTTTATAGTTTTTATAGTTTTTATGTGACATGAGACGCATTGGGGTTGCCTGATCTTCACATCAGAGGGTGGCAGATGATGGATAAATTTTGGGGCTAAGTGGTGTATGATGGGTTCAGTTATTGGAAACAAATATTCAACCAGCTCTATATGGAGTGTGACTAATTAATTAGACAACACACTCAAGGGAGGGCTGAGATGGCTATTCTACACAACAACACACCTAGGTTGATGCGCGAAATTAGGTTATTTTTTATCTTGTATCACAGTTCTAAATATTATATTGATAGGGCTACAATGAACAGGTGCATGGGTTAAAATCGGAGTGATCCTCAAAAAACAAAGAGAAACACAGAATAAGTACTCTATTACAATTTTGAGGGTCATACAAGTTCTATGGGGGGTGGCTATTTATATCAAAGGAGTGATACAATATTCAGGGGTTAAATACTCGAAAGTCATAAAGGCTAAACCTAATGTTCTCCCTTAAAGTTAAAAAGATAAACTTTTCTAAATAATTTTTGGAAAAAAGTATCACATAATTTTTCAGGTATAGCCCATCTTATTTTACTTTGAGTGCCTAGCCCATGGGATTTCTCTTTGCTGTCAAAAGATTCCATTTTATAATTTCTCATGTGGTCAAGGCTTCTAAAATCTGTGAAACAATGTGGTAAAAGATTTAAACATCATTTCTATTATTTAATAAGTGATATAATAGACCCATTTTCTCTATCTATGAAATGGGAGATCCATTGGGCCTTCAATGAAGCAAGGTGAGTGGCCATAGTAGCATCCAACCTCTTTAATCTCCGTCACGTCATCAATCCTTGAAAATCCAACTCCTCCACCTATGAAATTGACTCAGAATCTTCGACATAGTTCTCATATCTTCCACCTATTAAAAAGGACTTATCCTTGACTCTTCATTATCTACACCCAAAAAGGATAGATATCATAATAATTATTAGTGGAACATACACCATAATCATATAGAAAAGTTATCTTATAAGTAATGTTGTTAGTTTTATTGAGTACATGGAATTGTCTGTATCCTCATGGAATGAGTTTGGATTTTTTCCTTTTGGGAAATCTCTCATTTCACATATTAATCCATACTATTTCACCATTCTTGAAAAAAAAACATTCTTGTTAACCTCATTTTCAATATCAATGTATTTAAGGGTTATTTTCTCTATATTTTCCATACATTTTCAAAGAGATTGATGATGAATTTTTAACTCCCTTTCACATCTAAATCATATGATTCCAGCATAGACAGAGGGACTACATAAATAACAAAATTAGGTAAAATCCATAAAAAAATCAACTGTATAATTTTGAGTTGTGGAATGCTTGTCCCTGTTATATACGAATTACATATGTGGAAAACACTTATTCAAATTATTGAGATTCTTCTAAAAAAGATCTGCAAAAGGGATGATAATTTTAGATTCTCTGCCTCTACTTTCCCATCGGTTTTCAGATATCAAGTAGTGGAGAATAATATCTTTTCACCTAGTTTATATAAAGGTCTTCAAAAAGTAACTAATGAATTTTATATCCCCGCTTGACACAATCTTCCAAGTCATTCCATTGATTTTGAATACTTATTGAAAAAAAAGAGTTGCAATGTTAAAGGAATCGTGTATTTTATTATAAGTAATAAAATGTTCTATTTTTGAAAACCTATTCACCACAAAAAATGGAAACTATCCCCCTCTTGGTCCTTGGTAATTCCACAATAAATTCCATTTATATTTCCTCCCAAGGGTGGTTGTGGATTGAGAGATTAAGATATAATACATTTGGATTCAATTTCAATTTGGATTTATGTTTGAAAATGAGCCTTCCCAAAAAAATTCAACATAGATAGCTCTCCTCGCACAATAAAAATACTCACTAAGAATACTTAGTTATTTTTTACACCAAAATGTCCTATTAATCCATTGCAATGCTACTCATTTAGTGAAAGTGAATGGATAGAGAAATTTTGGATACAAAGATAATCAATCCATAATAATAATACATAATATAAATATAAATTTTATTAACTATCTCCACTTTTAAATTGACCTTAAGGATAACTGAAATCACTATTAGTAGAATATAAATCCTCAATTTATTCAAAAATAAGGAGTTTATAATCCATCAAAGATAAAATATAATATCTTTATGAAAGTGAATCAGCCATAATTATTTTTATCCATTTATTATTAGTTACATATTGAAATTATTCAATGAATTCCATTCATCTACCATATCGCTAATTTAGTTTATGTTGGTTCCTATATTATTTAAGAGCCTTGTGATCTGAATGGATCACAAATTCACTATGCTAAAGAAAATTCTTCCATGTTTATAGTAATATAAACAATGAATACAACTCTTTAGCATAAGGTTCCATTGTTTATAGTTGGTCCATTTACCTTCTCACAAAATAAATAAAATATATCACCCTCTTGAATGAGTACTTCACCTATGACAATTTATCTTTTATCACATTCAATTTCAAAGGTCATACCATAGTTTTAGAGAGAAAATACCAGTGATTAGGTGAGTCTCCCTTTGTGTACATAGAAAGATTTCCTATGATATTCCCCCATTTGAAATGAACGTTCTTCTTTATCAACTCATTTAACAAAACTACTATTATGATGAAGTACTTCAAAAATATACTATAAAAAATAGAAATACCATACAAACTTCTTACCTATCTGACTGATGTGGTATTCAACAACTCTTGAATGGCCTTGATCTTCATAATATCTACCTTAAATCCATTAACTCTTTCCAAGAATCCTAGAAAAACATTTTTTCAAGGAAAAATTCACACTTTTTAATGATTCCAAACAAATTTTCTATTCTTAACACCTCTAGTACTTTTATTATATGATTTATATGTTCTGGTAATGTCCTACTATACATAAAAATATCATCAAAGTAAACTATCACAAATTTCAAAATATATGTTGTATGAAATGATTCATTAACCTTATAAATGTGAGAAGTTCATTGGTGATACCAAAGGGTCTGACTGAACATTCCTAAAGTCTATGTTTTCTCATAAATTTAGTTTTCTACTCATCTCCTTTTTTCATCCTAATATGATGGTAGCCACTTCTTAAATCTATTTTTGAGAAAATTGGAGATCCATTTAACTCATCTAGAATATTATCTTACTTAGGGAGATAAAGAAGATACCTAACCATGATGTTATTGATGGATTTACAATCAATTCACATTCTCCATCTTCCATCCATCTTGGGAACTAGAAGAACTAACATATCATAAGGACAAATTATCTCTCTGATATAGCCTACATCCATCAAATATTGAACATGACATTGAATTTATTTGGTCGCCTCCCAGTTTTTGAGATATACTAGGCAGTTCAGTAGTGATTCTCCGAGTATGAGTTCAGTTTAATTCTCAATACCTATAATTTGTGGAAAAGTAGGTGGCACCTCTTTGGGGAACACATCATCAAATTCTTTCAAAAAAATACTCCACAACATCTGGAAAAAAGATGTTAGGTCGTTAGTGTCAAACATAACCTCTCTATAAATAAGTAATAAAAAGTTTTTTTGAGAAATCAATAATTCCATAACCTCACTTTTTTCCCTAAAATTTCACTTTTCACCCTCTTAAATATTTTTTCCCTCATGATTTTCACTGCTCTCTGTTTTTTTCTTCTCTCACTTTTTCTTTTTCCCACATTCTCACTTTTTCATCAAATCTCTTTTTCCACTCATCACTCATTTGTTTCTTTTCTATCAAAATTTGATCTTTTAAAAATTGTTTATGGGACATGGGTTTGAGGGTTATAGTGTCCCCTAGAGTAAAAAATAGAAATTGTTCAAGAACACGTCATGAGTAAGACATTGATCATTCCACCACGGTTAATCCAACAGAAATTAGAATTACTTCATATGAATAATATTACATAATTCCTCATACATGTACTTAATTATATAGAACAATATCTTCACCTTTTTTGTAACATTTATCTCTCTCCAATCACTCTGCCACTAAATAATATATGGATGTTTGTGCTTCAGTGTAGAAAGTCCCAAATTCTCCACCAACTCAGTGATCTATACATTGCAACATATTCCTCCATCAATAATAAAACTACATTCATTTCCATGGATCTTGAAATATTTATAGAAACGTTTATCATGCCTATACTTCTCTATAAAATTTATTTTTTCACTCATAACTCTCCCAGTGACAAGAATCTCACCATATTCTACAAATTATCCATTATCAATTTTGGGGGATTCCACTTCTTACTCCTTCAAGCTCTCTCAACCATTCTACCATTCTTAATACTTTTTGTGGGTTATGATGAAACTTTTTGGTAATTCCCTAGTAATTTGACCCCTTACTTGATATTTGAAACATCAAATATCCTGATTCATTATTTTATTAGTTTCAATAGTATGTTTCTTAGGTGGAAGAATTATCTTGTCATTTTTTTGATCAATCACCTCTTTTACATTGGATGGTCCTCCAATATCCTTCCTATAATTTCTACATTGAGTGAAGGTATTAATGGGTTTCCTCACGTTTATCAATATATTTATTTGTTGTTCGATCTTAGTGGCTTGGTGAAATGTTATCTTCTATCTCCATCTAGTGGTACATCTAAACTTGATTAGAAAGCTCCTAATTAATCCAATGTAAAAATTGTTTCATGGTTTCCTCTGGATCCTTCTAAATGTTTTATCAAATCATGAGAAATTTCATCTTCTTTAAGTGATCTTCAACAATCTTACTCTATTGTGTATGGTGTTGAATCTTGTTTTGGATGTCTCTATGGTAGTGGGAGGGAACAAACTGCTTCCTCATGGAAAACATCATATCCTCCCATGTATTCATGGGACTTCCTCTGTATTGTGATCCCTTATTTTCAACATTATCCCACCATATTAAATCATAATAAATAAATTCAAGGGAAACATGTTTTACATTTTTATCCTCAGAATAGGTATGAAAAAGAAGAAGATTTTCTCGATCCACATCTCCCATTCCTTGAATATTTTGGGATCAGTTTACCATGGAATTAAAGGGACCTTCACCGTGATACATCTATGCAGCTCATCCTCATACAGTATCTTTTTTCCTCTTATAGGTTTTTTGAACCTCTTCATCCTTGAGGAAATTCCTCAGAATCATCATAAAAGTTCCCTATCTCCTCTTCCATGATGCGAGGGTGACGTGGTGATAGAGAACTCTACGTGTTATCATGAATATTCCTTGTCCTTGTTTGCTTCTCTAGGTTTTTAATCCTCCCATTTATAACCTATAACTTCCTATCAATAATCTTCTAAAAATGACTCACCAAATATTTGATTTGGAGTGGTGTAAGTTCCAATGTGGGAGATTTAATTCAACTTCCTTCATCTCTAGCATGATATAATCTCTTCCCATGATATTCTTCCATGATATGTAATAAAAACACAAACCCACATGGGTAGAAACTCACAAAATGATACAAAAACTCACATACTCTAAGAAACAAAAATACAAGATGTACACAGTCACACACATATGGATACACACTCACACAAAAAAGATATACATTCTAATGAACACAAGTATGTACCCATGAATGAACAAGATATACACACTCACACACATAAGGATACACACTCTATAACACATAAACACATATGATATACACACTCATGAACATTGAGATACACACACATTCAAGAAATACACACTCACGAGTATTTTTTATTATTTATCTCCAATATCAAAACTCAATTAAAATCCCAAGATATTATGATATCTAACACCTTGTCTGGGGAGATCATGTTCCACTAATACTTCCCAAATCTATATTGTGTGTGGGGATGTTTTAACACAAACATTGTTATGGGTAATGGGTTAAGAAATGGTAGATGGTGGAAAAGAGGGTATAAAATATTGGTAAAAGGTGGGAAACGATGGATTGGTGTAATAAAGGGGTTTCTCATGACTGTGAAAGATAAGTAAAATTAATAAAAATATGACTCTAATATGATATGGCGATGAAGTAAAATTATGGAGAATGTGATTTATGGAAATGGAAAGGTATAATAATGTAAATCGCAAAGAATAAGTAATTATATCCACTTATTTTATTTCTTTTTTTAACAAATCTCCCAAAAAGATTTGTGCTCATTTTTTTAAAGAAAAAGATGATAATTAGAGAGAAATTTGATTTTATTTTGAAATATCTCAAAGAATTTATGTGATTAGTATAGAAAATTAAACAATTATAAGGAGAGGTAATTTAATTTTTTGGATACAATGTAAAAGTATTTAAACATTTCAAATCATAGCCCCATTCTGATGGTTTTTAAAGAAAAAAAGTTTTTTGTTTTTATAAATGTGTGGAAAATAAGAAATGATGAGAAAGTTAATAGATATATGAGTTATAAAGAGGGTGATAGATTCCTACCATGTAAATTAGAGCTTTAATACCAACTGATGAAATATACATACAGTTGCCCCATATTCATGGTGTTGTGTGGAGGATGATGAATAAAGCTTTGTTATAAGTGTTAGATGATTTTGTATAGTAGAATAATGTTGTGAACTAACTCTATATGAAGTGTCATATACTACATAGACAACACACTCAAGTGACGTATGTGACGGTCATTCCACACAAAAACACACTTGGGTTGAGGCATAGAATTTGGGGCTTTGTGATATTTGATCACCAATCTAATTTGAAGGATAACAAGGAAATAATGAACATGAGAAATGGGGAAAATCATAATGATCCACAAAAATTGAGAGAAACAAAGAATAATACTTCGATTAAAATATTGAGTTTCATACAAGTGTTATGTAGGTAGATATTTATAGCCAATGATTGATACAATAGTCAAGTGTTTAATACCTTAATGTTATAAAGGATAAACCCACTTTATTCCATTAATTTCAAAAAGATAAAGTCTACCAATGATTTTATAGAAATGTTTTCACATAACTTTCCAACTATAGGCCACTAAAATTTACTTTGAGTACCTAGCCCATAGTATTTGACTTTGGTGTCCAAATATGCCTTTATAGAATTCTCCATGGGGTAAAGCATTCCAAAATTCATGAAAACATGTGGGAAAAGATTTAAAAATAATGTATGGACTTTAATAAGTGATATAATATGAACTTTTTCTCAATACATTTAATGTTATATCCATTGGCCCTTTGATGAAGAGATATGGGGTCCCATTGTAGTATTCAACCACTTTAATATCCCTTTCATAATTGGGCCTTTCAAGTCTAACTGCTCTACCTGGGAAATTGACTCGGTGACTTCAACATGGTTCACATCATCCTTACCCTCTTGAAAAGGATTCACCCTTCTCTCTTTATCCTCTACACCCAGAAAATGAGAAATTTCAGAAACATTGAAAGTGGAAATTACACCATAATCACATGGGAAATTTGTCTTATATGTATTATTATTAGTCTTCATGGGATCTTGAAAAGGTCTATCTTTTTGTGGCATGAGTTTTGATTTCCACTTGTTGGGAAATCTCTCTGATTTATATGAACCCATACTATGTTACTGATCATAAACAAAACATATTTGCTACCCTTGTTTTCGTGATCAATTTATTTTTGGATCATTCGATCGATATTGTTATTACCTTTTCATGGAGTTTCATGATGAATTATCCATTCCATTTCGAATCCATATTAGTTGCTTTCAGTATATGAAAAGGACTAGAACAATATGGGAAAGAGGGTTAAAGACATAAAAAATTTAAAATGGAGAATATTGGGTTGTGGAATACTTGTCCCTTTTATATTTTAATTATACATGGGGTAGACACTCCTCCTAATTCATGATATTATTCTTCACAATTTTCTAAAAAAGTGATGATAGTGTCTGATTCACCACCTCTTTTTTCCTACTAGGTTACAGATGAAAAGTAGTGGATCATAGTAACTTTGTACCTAGTTTTTTATATATGGTATTCCAAAATTAACTGAGGAATTCTCTATCTCTATTTAACACAATCATCCCGGGCATTTCATGGAGTCCAAATAATTCCTGAATGAAAATCACTGTAATTTTAGTGGCATAATCAATTTTGTAACAAGGAATAAAATGATCCATTTTATAAAACTAATCTGACATAAGAACGTAATATATCCCAATTTAGTCCTTGGTAACCCTGGAAAAAATTCCCTTAATATGTCCTCCCAATGGGTATTGTGTTTTTTAAGAGGATGATATAATCTATGTCAGTTCAATTTGGATTTGAATATATGGTAAAAAATTCACATTCCCATAGATTTTTGAACAAATATAGACATCCTAGGCAAATAAAAATGCTCAAAAAGAACACTTATTGATTTTTAAACCCCAAAATATCCCATTAAGCCATCATAATTTTACTCTAGTAAAATTAAATAGATAGATCAACTGGGAATACAAATATTATCAAATTTGAATAATAATCCATCATGTAAATATAACTTTTCCAAACTAACTCTTTTTTACAATGACTATAAGGTTCAAAAAAATCGCTATCAGTGGGGTATAAATCTTTAATGTATTAAAAACATGGAGTTTTGAATACATTAATGATAAAATAGAATATATTTTTGAAGGTTCATCAATCATAATAGTTTATTTAACCTTTTAGTTATGATGAAATATAGAAATAATTAAATGACTTCTAGTCCTCTAGAATGTCTTTGATTTATTTTATGTTGTATAGTATTGAATTTCTCACCCTCATAACGAGAATGGATCAAAAAATCAATAAGGATAAAGATAATTCCACCATGTTTCTAGTACTATAAACAATTCATATAACTCTTTATCATATATAGCATAGTTTATACATGGTCTATATAGGTTTTCACTAAAGAAAGACACGTGCTTCCTTTATTTCATGAGTACTTATCCTATGTAAATTCTGCTTGAATCACATTCAATTTCATTGGTCTTACTGAAGAATGTGAGATCAAGTATAGATGCCTGGATGAGTCTCTCTTTGAATTAATAGAATGGATTCACATGAAGTTTCCCTATTTTAAAGGATATTTAATATTTTTTAACTCATCCAAAGACACCTCTAGTGTGTTTAATTCCTTCAAAAATATCCTACAAAAACTAGCATGCCCATAGAAACGTCTTACCTATCTGATGGAGGTGAGAGTCAGCCACTCCTGGATGGACATGACCTTCTTAATTTATACCTTAACTCCATCACCTATTACCAAAAATCTAATGGAAAAATTATATAATGGGAAAATTTATACTTTTTATGTTTCAAAACAAAATTTTCTTTATTAATACCTTTAATACTTTTCTTAAGTTATCTACTTGTTCTTTGAAATTCCTATTATACAAAATAATATTATAAAAGTAAACTACTAAAAACATTGAAATACATGCATATAATACAAGAATCATTAACGCGCAAAATGTTCTAGGAAAATTGGTGAGACCAATGGGAATGACCAACCAATAATAAATTCCATGTGTTGTCTTAAATGTAGTTCTTCACTCATCTCCTTCTTTTATTCTAATCTGATCGTATCCACATTTAAAATGATTTTCTAAGAAAATTGTATATCTGTTTAACTAATCCAGCATATCATTTGACCTAGGGTTAGTATAATGATACCTGACCATGATGTTACTAATGACTCATTATTCAATGCACATTCTTCATGTTCCATCTTTATTGGGAACTAGAAGAACCGAAACAACACAGGGACTATGAATATCTCTGATATATCCCACATATAAAAAATATTGATCATCAAATTGAATTTGTTTTATCTCCTCTGAGTTAGTGTGGTATGATGGACATATTAGTATCGATTCGATGGTTATGAGGTCAATTTGATGCTCAATACCTATAATGGGTGGAAAACTGGGAGGCACCTCTTCAGAAATCATATAATCAAATTCTTGAAACAATGTCTCAACAACATATGGGAATTGACATGTTCAGTCATTATTGTTCAACATCACCTATTTATTTTTAAGCACTAAAAGTATTTGATGAGAAATAAATGTTTTCATAACCTCACACTTTTTTCCAATATAGAGCTTTTCTATCCACTCAAGTATTTTTCCCTCTAGATTTTTCTTGAGTCTCCATTTATTTTCATCTCTCTTCCCCCCTCATTATATCCTTTTTAATTTTCCATATTTTTTCCCTCATAAGACATTTTTTTCTTTTTTTCTCAAAATGTGATCATCCATATATTATTTGAGGTACATGGGGTTGAGGGTGATAGTTTCCCCTCAGAGTAAAATGGTGTGACAGTTCAAGAACATATCATGAGTAAAATGATGATTATACTATCACGGTCAACCCAACAACAAATGGTTTTCCTTTATAGGAACAAAATCATACAATATCTCATCCTTGTATTTACCGATAGAGAACAATAACTTCACCTATTTGGTAATCTGTGTCTCTCCACACTCAATCAACCACTGAATCCAATATGGATTTTAACGCTTAAAATTTTGAATTCCCATCCTCTTCACCAACATGGTACTTTCTATGTTTCTATAGTTTCTTCCATAAATAATAATACTACATACCTTCCCATGGATATTGCACCATGTATAGAAATAGTTTCATTATCGATCCTTCTCTCTAATGGTCATTTGTTAAGTTAGAACTCTCCTAGTGACAATAATCTCACTATCTTCTGTAAAATATCCAATATAATTTTTTAGGGATTCCTCATCCTCTTCTTGTATCTTTTATCCATAACTATCCCATTATCCATACTTTTTTATGGTCGTGGTGTGTCAATTTCAGAATTCTTTTTCAATGTGAACCCTTTGTTAACATTTGAAACATCAAATATCCTGATTTATTTTTTTGGTTAGTCTCAATATTATGTTTCATAGGTGGAATAAATACCTTTTCACTTTTGAGATCAATCACCTTTTTTACTTTTATTGTTCTCCAATCACCTTCCTTAAATTTCTCCATGGAGTGAAAGGATAAGTGGTTTTCCTCATATTTATCCTCATTTTGATTTATTGCTCGATCTTGGTTTCTTGGTGGATCATATCTTGTTTTTATAGATAGTGTTACATATCTACATGATTGTAAATCTCTTGATTGAGACCATGTAAAAACCATATCGTGGTTGCCTCTGGATCCTCCTCAATGTTTTCTTGAATCATAGAAATTTTCATCACCTTGAAGTCATATTAAAAACACTTTATTGTGGGAGGAATTGAGACTTGTTATAGATATCAACATGGTTTTAGAGGGGAACAATCAATTTCCTCATGGAAAACTTCATTTTCTCCCAAGTATGAATAATATATTCTCCATATTAGGCTCTATACTTTTGAACATTATCCCTCCATATTACTGTATAATAAATAAATTCAAGGGTAACATGTTTTTCATTCTTATCCTAGAAATAGGTATGACAAAAGAAGGATTTCTGGATCTATGTATCCCATTACAAGTATGTTATTGGATCACTTTTCCCATAAAATAAAGGGACCTTCACCAAGATACATCTAGTGATGTCATACTCATGTGGTCTCTTTAATCCTTCTTTAAGTTGTTGGAACCTCCTCCTACTTTGTGCTAAATACACAAAATCATCAACAATGTTCTATATATCCTCCCTACGTGATGTAGGAGACATGTAGTTCTGGAGCATGCCATGGGTTATATTGGATCATCATTAGGATTGGTTGATTCTCTAGGACTAAAATACTCTCAATTAAAGCCCTTAATTTTCTATCATGAAGCTTCCCATAATGGATCACCAAACCCAACATTTCTAGTGTCGTAGCTTTTGATTTGAGAGATCTACTTCAACTTACTTCATCGCTGGAATGATAAATTGTCTTCCCATGATCCTCTTCCAAGAAATTTAACTCAATCACAAACATAAACTGGGATGAAATCACAAAATGACACACACACACTCACACACACACTCACACACACAAATACATACACCCACAAACAAAAGGAACACACTCATGTACACAAGGAAACCCAATAACACATGCAATATATACACACTAAAACAAGGATACACACTCAAATAAGATATAGACACTCAAAAAAACAAGGATATACACTCACACACACAATATATACACACTCATTCACATTAGGATACACAATCACACATAGAAGATATATACACACCCATGCACACAATGATACACACTAAAACACATAATATATACACACTCATGAGTATTTTTATGTATTTATCTCCACTCTCAATACTGAATTCTGATCCCAAAAACATATGAAATTTAATACCTTATCTTGGGTGATCACATTCCACTAATCCTTCCCAAATAAACCTTGTGATGGGGGATGGGTTAACATATCTCATTTGAGTGGTAATAGGTTAAAAAATAGCAGAGAGTGGGAAAGAGGGTGGAAAATATGGGTAAATGGTGGAAAATAGTGGATTAGTGTAATAAAGGGTTTTTTTTCAGATTGTTTAAGAAAAGAAAAATTAATAAAAATATAAGCCAAATATGATATAGTGATGATGTAAAATGATGGAGAAAGTGATGTATAGAATTATAAAGTGATAATAATGTAAAGAATCAATAAAAAGTAATTTTATCCACTTTTTAATCAAATATATCCAAAATAATTGTCTTCAGTGTTTTAATACATAAGATTATTAATGGAGAGTAAGATAATTTTTTTTAAATCACTCAAAGAATGTATGTACTTAGTTTTGAAATGAAAAATGAATAGTAGAGAGAATTTGATTTTTTCTTTGATACAATTTACTTATATGGAATAAAATTCCAAAAAATATGGATGAATAATTGGCACAATGTAATAATATTTCACACTTATAAAACATAGGTCAATTCAGTATTATTTCAATGAAAACCATTTTTTTGTTGTTTTTCAATTGGTAATAAGGAAATATTAGAAGTGTAATGGATATATGGGATAAAAAGGGTAATATATGACAACCATGTAAATTATAGCTATGATACCAACTAATGTGAGATTTATAGGGTGGCTCAATCTTCACCTCATAAGTAAATGGTTGATGAATATAGTTTGAGGCTATGTGGCGGATGATGTGTTTGGATAGTGGAGGAAAGAAGACAACCAACACAATATGGCGAGTAACCTACTAATTAGACAATAGAACCAAGGTAGGGATGTAATTTCCAATATACACAATAACGAACTTGGGTGGAGGCACGGTATTGGGAACTTTATAATCTAGAATCACCAATCTAACATATATATTGACAAGGAAATAATGAATAAGTGCCAGGGGAATATCAAAATGATCATCAAATAATGGAGAGAAACAAAAAATAAGCTCTCTATTACCATATTTAGTGTCATTCTAGTGCCATGTGTTTGGATATTTATATCAAAGGGGTGATACAATAGTCAAGGGTCTAATATCTTAATGTCATAATGGCTAAAACAACATTGTTCCATTAAAATTAAAAATATGATGTCTACCAAATAATTTTTGGAAAAATTAGAACATAAATTTTCAACTATATCCCACCATATTGGAATTTGTGTTCCTAGCCCACCAGATTTGACTTTAGTGTCCAAATATGCCATTGTATAATTATCCACATGGGTGAGGCTTCCAAAATCTATGAATCCATGTGAGAAAATATTTAAACATAATTTTTGGGAAAGAATAAATGATACAATAAACCAATTTTATCCATGTTCTAAAGGATAGATACTTTTGGCCTTTAATGAAGCTATATGGTTAATCATTGTAGCATTCAACCACTTTAATCTCCCTCTTATCATCAACCCTTGCAAATACAACTCCCCCACCCTGACAATCGACATAGTGTCTTCAATATGGTTCTCATCATTAGAGTATTAAAGCGTTTTTAGGGTATTTATAATTTTTAGGTTTTTTGGGGTTTTATGTTTTTTATGTTTTAAGGGTTTCATAGGGTTTTTAGGATTTTAGGGGGTTTTGTGTTTTTAGGTATTTTTTTGGGTTTTTTAGTATTTTTATGGTTCGAGATGGTTTTTAGTGATTTGGGGGGTTTTTAAGGGTTTTTAAGGGTTTTAAGGTTTTTGAAGATTTTTTGGGGTTTTAGGGGGTTTTTGAGTTTTTAGGGTTGCTATGTTTTTTAAAAAAATTAAATTTTTTAAGGGTTTAAATGGTTTTTTTGAGTTTTTAGAGTTTTTAGGTTTTGAATAGGAATTTAGGGTTTTTAATGTTTGTACGGTTTTTTTATTTTAGCGGGTTTTAGGTTTTATAGGGTCCTTTAGTGTTTTTTCCATTTTTTATGCTTTTATAGATTTAAATTGTTTTAGGTATTTATGGTTTTATTTTGTTTTTTAGAGATTTTTTATGTTTTTATGGATTTTTAGGGGTTTGAAGTTTTTTATGATCTCTTATTGTTTTTAGGGATTTTGAGGTGTTTTAAGGTATATAGGGTTTTCTAGGGGTTTTAGGTTTTTTTCGGTTTTTAAGGTTTTAATTGGGTGTTTTAAGGATTTAAGTTTTTTTATGTTGTAGGGATTATTTTCAGAATTTTTAGGATTTTTACGATTTTTAGGTTTTTAAGGGTTTTTTGGGTTTTTTGGCTTTATGGTTTTTTTATTTTTAGGGGTTTTTTATTTTGAGGGTTTTAGAGTTTTATAACATTTTTTATAGGTCTAAAGGGTTATTAGAGTTCTTAGTGGTTTTAGGGTTTTATGTTTTTAAGGTTTTTAATGTTTTTAGAGTTATTTTTAATTTTTGGGGTTTTGGGGGTTTTAGGTCCTTTAGGATTTTTAGAATTTTTTAGGTTTTTAGTTCTTTTAATTGATTTAGGGTTTTATGGATTTATTAAGGTTTTTCATGGTTTTTATAGTTTTATGTACTTTTATGGGTTTTTTGGATTATTGTGCATTTATGGTTTTTTGATATTTTGAGGGGTTTTGGGTTTTTTAGGGTTTTATAATTTTTTTGGGATTTTAGGGTTTTTTTTGTTTTTAGGGGTCTAAGGATTTTTATATTTTCTAAAAATTTTTGGGCCATAATGTTATTTAGTGTTTTTAGTGAAGTTTTTGGTCTTTAATTTTTTATGGTTTTAAGGGGTTTTTATTATTTTTAGAGATTTTAAGGGTTTTAGGGTCCTTTTGGGTATTTAGGGGTTTTATAATTTCTTGTTTTTTGGGGGTTTTAAGTTTTTTTATGTTTTCAAGGTTATATTAGTGGTTTTTACATTTTTAGGGATTCATTTTGTCTTTAAGTGTTTTTTTGTTTTACGGATTTTGAAAGATTTAGGGTTTTTAGGGTTTTTAGGGATTTTATGGTTTTTGGGGGTTTTAGTTTTTTTTTATTTTTCAAGGTTTTTAAGGGTTTTAGACATTTTTTTAATGTTTTGGTGTTTTAATGTGTTTTATAGTTTTTAGTGGTTTTATGGGTTTTAATCAGGTTTTTAGGATTTTAGGGGTTTTAATGGTATTTAGTGTTTTTAGTATTTATTAGGTCTTTAGGGGTTTCATGTGTTTGTAGTTTCATAAGTTTTTATCTTAGGTGTTTCATAGTTTTCTTTGTTTACATATTTTTATGTATTTTTATGTAATTTTGAGATTATTATGGGTTATTATTTTTTTGTAGTGATTTTGATGGTTTTTAGGGTTGTTTAGGGGTTTTATTGTTTTTTTGGGATTTTAGGGGATTTTTTTTTAGTTTTTATGGATTTAAAGAATTTTTAGAGTTTTTTAGAATTTTTACAGGTTTAAAGGATTTTTAAAGTTCATAGTGGGTTTTAAGGGAATTTTTGGAATTTTTGGGTTTTAAGATTTTTTGGGGGTTCTTATGGTTTTAATGGGTTTTTATGATTTTAAGGGTATTTTAGTGTTTTATCCTTTTTTAGGTTTTGTATGGGTTATATGTGTTTTCTCGTTTGTAAGGTTTTATTAGGGGTTTTTATGGGAATTATGGTTTTTATATTTTTATGGATTTTAAGGGATACAATATAATTTTTATGAATTTTAGGGTTTTTAGGTATTTTGAGAGTATTAAGGGTTTTTGTAATGGTTTTAGGGTTTTTTAGGGTTTGTTGTGTTTTATATTTGTAGAGGTTTTAATGGTTTTTACTTTTTTAATTTTTTCTTATGTTTTTTAAAAAACATTACATTTTTTATGTTTTTAGGGATTTTAAAGATCTTTTTGAATTTTTATGATTTTTAGGGATTTATAGAGTTTTTATGGTTTTTTAGGTTTTTATGTTTTTTTTGGGTTTTTAGAGATTTTTTCAGTTTTTAGGGTTTTTAATGTTTTTTAGATCCTTTTAATTTTTTTGGGGGTTAAAAGGTTTTTTATGGTTTTTAGTGGTTTTTAATGTTTTTATGGGGATTTAGGGGTTTCAAGTATTTTGGGGGTTTTATGGTCTCTAGGAGATTTTAGGGATTCTAATGGTCATTTTTTGTTTTTATCATTTTTATGTTTCTTCGGGATTTAGAGTGTTTTTAGGTTTTTATAATTTTCTTAGGGGTTTTTAGGATTTTTTTCATTTTTTGGTATTTTTAAGTATTTTTTACGATTTTATGAGTTTTTAGGGATTTTGGGATATTATGGCTTTTTAGGGTTTTTAGGTATATTAGGGTTTATAAGTTTTTTTATATTTTTAATTTTTTCATTGGGTTTTTTCAAGGTTTTAATGGTTTTTCATATTTTTATAGATCATTAAGGTTTTTTTAAAATTTTATGGGTTTTATTGTTTTTAGGGATTTTGAGGGTTTTTAGGGGTTTTCGGGTTTTTTCGATGTTTAGGGTTTTTTTGACTTCTTAGGGTTTTAATATTTTTTAGAGTCTTTTATCATTTTTATAGTTTTAAAGAGTTTTCATAGACTTTAGTGGTTTTCAAGGGGGTTTTAGGGATTTTAGGTTTTTAAAATGTTTTAGGGGTTTTTAGTGATTTTAAGGGTATTTTGTGTTTTAAGGGGTTTTAGCATTTTAGGTTTTTAGGGGTTTACGTGTTTTTAGGTTTTTAAGGTTTTCATAGAGTTTTCGGGGGGGGGGGGTTACGTTTTTAGGGATTTTTTTGGATTATTTTAGGAGTTATATGGTTTTTTAGGGTTTTATATATTTTGAGTTTTTTTATTATTTTTAGGGTTTTTAGAGGTTTTTTGGTTTTTAGGGGTTTTTAGGTATTTAATGTTTACATTAGGGTTTTTAGGTTTTTAGGGATTTTTATGGTCATTTAGGGGTTTTATCATCTTTTAGGTTTTTAGTGGTTTTAAGTGTTTTTTGGTTTTTAAGGTTTTAATAGGGGTTTTCAGTGTTTTTAGGATTTTTTATGTTATTAGGTATTTTATGGATTTTTAGGGATCTTTTATTATTTTTTTGGTTTTTAGGGTTTGAGGGGTTTTTTTATGGGTTGTAGGTTTTTTATGGTTTTTTGGGTTTTTAGGGGTTTTTTGAGTTTTTCATGATTATTTAGGTTTTCTTGAGTTTTTTAACCTTTTTAGGAGTTTCAAGGGTTTGTATATTTTTAGTATGTTTTAAGGTTTTTATGGGTATTGTTTTTTGTTTTTTGGGTATCAAAACTTTTGCGGGGTTTTTATGTTTTTTATTTTTTTATTAAGATATAGGGGATTTAAGAGTTTTATGTTTTTTATGGTTTTTATAGTGTTTTTATATTTTTTAGTATTTTATGTATTCTTGGGATTTATAGTATTTTTATGTTTTTTAAGGACTTTAGGGATTTTTAGGGGTTTAGGTGTTTTGTGTTTTTTGAATTTTTTGGGTTTTTAGGACCTTTTCTCATTTTAGGATTTTCAAGTTTTTTTTATAGTTTCTTAAAATATTAGGGGTTTAAAGGGGTTATAATGTTTTAGTGGTATTTTAGGGTTTTTAGCTCTTTATGGGTTTTAAAATTTTCTAGGGGTTTGTTTGGTTTTTTAGGGTATTTAGGATTTTTAAGGTCTTATAGGGGTTTTATTGTTTTTAGGGTTTCTACCGTTTTTATGTTTTTTGTTGTTTTTAAAGTCATATTAGGGGCTTTCATGTTTTTTAGGGATTCTTATAGTTTTAGGGATTTTTTGGTATTCTTTAGTATTTTTATGGTTTTTACGGTTTTTATAGATTTTGAAGTTTTTTAGGGATTTTTAGGGGTTTAGTGTTCTCTTTTTTAGGGGTTTCCAGTGTTTTTTGGTTTTTTATGTTTTCTTTTGGTATTTTAGGTGTTTGTTTATATTTGTGTTTTTAGGGAATTCTAGGTATTTTTAGCATTTTTATTGTGTTTTTTTGTTTTTTAATGGTTTTATGGTTATTTATGGTTTTTAGTGTTTTTTTGTTTTTAGTGCTTTTGGTGTTTTTAGGGTTTTAAATGGGGTTTATAGTTTTTATCATTTTTTTTGGATTTAAAGGGTTTTTAGAGTTTGAATTTGTTTAGGGTTTTATCGGTTTTTTGGTTTTTTATGGTTTTTAGGTGCTTTATGGTTTTAGGTTTTTTGGTGCCATTTATAGTTTTTAGAATTTTAAGGGTTTTAAGTGTTTTAAAATTTTATGGTTTTCTAAAGAATTTTTCATGGTTTTAGGGGTTTTTATGTTTTTATGGGTTTTTTTTGGTTTTAGGATTTTTATGGGGTTTTAGGAATTTTAGGAATTTTGATGGGTTTTATGGATTTTTAGGGTTTTAAGGGTTTTATATTATTTTTTGGATTTTTTATAGTTTTTTTGTATTTTATGGATTTTAAGGTTTTTATATTTTTTTATATTTAGTGGTTTAAAGTGTTTTTATTGTTTTTAGTGGTCTTTATGTTTTTTATTTTTTTTGGTGTTTTTATGGTTTTTGGGGGTTCAAAATATTTTGGGACCTTAAGGGTTTCTATAATTTTTTATGTTTTAGGGGTTTAAAGGATTTTTAGGATTTTAAGGTTTTTTTATGGTTATTAGAGTTTTTTGGGTTTGTAATTATTTTTATTAGGTTTTTATATTTTTTATGGTTTTTATGGTTTTCTAGTTTTTCTTGGTTTTTGGGGTTTTTTTGAGTTTTTATCATTTTTATGTTTTTAGTGTTTTTAACATTTAAGAGGTCTTAGAGATTTTAGTGGGTTTTACGGTTATTATGTGTTTTTAGGGTTCTTAAATTTTTTATGGTTTTATACTTTTTAGGGGATTTATGGTCTTTTAAGGTTTTTAGTATTTTTTAGGTATTTAAGGGTTTTAAGTGATTTTATGTCTTTAAGGGTTTCTTAGTGGGTTTCAGGGTTTTTAGGGTTTTTTATGCTTTTTGGGATTTAAGGGTTTTTTAGGATTTTTTGGATTTTTTGGGATTTTTGAGTTTTTTATGATTTTTTGGATTTTTAGGGTTTTTATGGGTTTTTTGAATTTCTAGTTTTTTAGGTTTTATTGGTTTAAAGTGTTTTAAGGTTTCCAATGAATTCATAGGGTTTTTAATGTTTTTTATTTTTTTCATGTTTTTAGAGATTTTTAGGGAATTTTTAGTATTATTATGGTTTTTATGGTTTTATCGATTTTATGGTTTTTAGGGGTGTTTAGTGTTTTTAAAGTTTTTAATGTTTTTAAAAGATTTTAACATTTTAGGGGTTTAAATGCCTTTTTTATTTTTTTAGGTTTTTAAGATTTTTAAAGATTTTATGGTTTTATGGTTTTTATGGTTTTTAGGGGTTTTGTTGTTTTTAGGTATTTTTATGTGTTTTAGGTGTTTTCGGTTTTGTAGGGTCCTGTAGAGTTTTATCATTTTTTGGTATTCTAGTGATTTAAATAATTTTTTGGTTACTAATGTTTTATTAGGGTTTTTCTAGGTTTTCAGGATATTTTATATTTTTAGGGATTTTTATGATTTTTATAGTTTTTATGGTTTTTAAGGATGTTGAGGGTTTTTAGGGGTTTTAGGGTTTTTATAGTTTTTAGTGTTTTAAGTGGTTTAAGTGTTTTTTATGTTTTTAATGTTTTCATATGGGTTTTTTTTTGTTTTTTACAGTTTTTTATGTTTTAATTTATTTCTAGGAATTTTTACGAGTTTTAACGTTTTTTGGTGTTTAGGGGTGTTTAGGGTTTTTATGATTTTTTAGGTTTTTCATGTATTTTAATTATTTTTAGGTTTTTAAGGTTTTCTTAGGGTTTTTCATGGTTTTTAGGGTTTTTACATTTTTAGTTATTTTTCTGTATTTTTATAATGTTTAGGGGTTGTAGGGATTTTGAGGTTTTTTATGGGTTTTATGGTTTTTACAGTTTTTATATTTTTATGGATATTTTTGTAGTTTTAGGTATTATGTTGAGTTTTTATGGGTTTTAATGTTTTTAGAGGATTTTAACATTTTTATTGGTTTATAAGGTTTTTAGTGTTTTTAGTGGGTTTTAGGGTTTTTATGCTTTTCAGGGTTTTAATGGGTTTTAGGGGGTTTTATGGTTTTTAGAGGGTTTTAGGGGTTTTAGGGTCCCATAGGGTTTTTAGAATTTTTTTGGTTTTTATGGATATTAATTGTTTTAAGGGTTTTAAGATCTTCTTTGTGGGGTTTTATGGTTTTATACATCTTTACGTATTTTTTGGTATTTTTAGGTTTTTTATGCATTTTTACAATTTTTAGGGATTCTAATGGGTTTTAGGAGTTTTTAGGGTTTTTAGGGTTTTATAGTGTTTTTATCAAATTTATTTTTTTTGTTTTTAAGTGTTTTTAGGTTTTAAAAGTTTTCTTACGATTTTTTTTGTATTTAGGGGATTCTTTATCCTTTATAATTTTTATGGTTTTTACGTTTTTGGGAATTTTTAGGGAATTTGATGGTTTTTTGGTTATTTGGGTTTTATTTTTTTTGGGTTTAGGGGTTTTTTCAGTTTTATCTTTGTGTTTTTAGGGTTTTAAAGGCGTTTTATTGTTCTAAAATGTTTATAAGAGTTTAAATTGTTTTGGATTGTTCAGTGGGTTTTTTTGGGTTTTTATGTGTTTTTGGGTTTTTAATGTTTTTATTAGTTTTATGGGTTATAGTTTGTTTTAGGGTTTTTAGTGATTTATGTTATTATGGGTTTAATGTGTTTTTAGTTTTTTATGGTTATCTTAGTGTTTTTCCATTTTTTGGGTTATTTTCATTTTTGGGTATTTTTTGGGATTTTTACTTTTTTATTATTTTTAATGATTTCTAAGGGTTTTTGGTTTTTTAAGGCTTTATGGTTTTTTGGATTTCTAGGATTTCTTTGAGTTTTTACGATTTTTAAGGTTTCTAGAACTTTTTAACATTTTTAGGGGTTTAAGGGGTTTTAAGATTTTTAGTGGTTTTAGGTTTTTTATTGGGTTTAGACTTTTTTATGGGTTTTAGGATATTTATGGTTTTTAGGGGTTTTAGGGTCTTTTAATGTTTTTAGTGTTTATTAATTTTTTAGGGTTGTTACATTTTTTTTGTTTTTAAGGATTTTATAGGGGTTTTAATGGATTTTAATTTTTTTACATATTTTTTTTAGATTTTTGGGTTCTTTTAGAAGTTTTATGGGTTTTTAGGTTTTTAATTGATTTTGAGGGTTTGGAGGGGGGTGAGGTTTTTAGTTTTTTTTATGTTTTTTGGGGGTTTTATGGATTTTTATTTCATTAAGGTTTTATTCATATTTTTAGCGTTTTTACGCTTCTAGATATTTTTGGAGTTTTTATTGGATTTTTATGGAATTTTAGGTTTCATCGATTTTGGGTGTTTTAGGGATTTTTGGGGATTTATCATTTTCTGGGGTTTTGTGGTTTTTTTAGTTTTTACGATATTTAAGGATTTTTGGATATTTTTATCATTTTTATGGGATGAAAGGTTTTTTAAAAAATTTAGTAGTTTTTTTTTTCGGTTTTTGGGATTTTATGGTTTTTAGGGACGTTAAGGGTTTTCAGTGTTTTTGAGGTTTTAATTATTTTTAGGGATTTAAAAATTTTCTTATGAATTTTATGGGTTTTGGGGGTTTTTAAAAATTTTAGGCACATTTGGGGATTTTTTAGGTTTTTTATGTTTTTAAAGTTTTTAGGGATTTAGAGTGATTTAATTGTTTTAGGGTTTTTTTTGTTTTTAGGGGTTTTAAGCTTTTAGGGGTTTTATCTGATTTTATGTTGTATGTTTTCCTTAGGGTTTTTCATATTTTATAGTTTATTACATTTTTAGGGAATTTTATTTCCTTTTTTGGATTTTTATGGGTTTTTAGTGTTTTTAGGGATTACTTTTGGGTTTTAAAAGTTTTTAGTGGCTTATGGTATTTTTTTGAGATTTTAGGGATGTTTCGTTTCATTAGGTTTTTTATAGTTATTACAATTTTTTAAGTTTTTTAGGTGTTTAAAGGGGTTTTATAGTATTTAGTGGGGTTTATAATTTTTATGGTGTTTAGGGTTTTTAATATTTTTAAGAGTTTTAGGGGTTTTAGAGTTTTTAAGCACATTTAGGGTTTTTAGTTTATTTAGGTTTTTAGCAGTTTTAAGTGTTTATTGGGTTTAAAGGGTTTGTTTTGGGGTTTTAGGGGTTTTAGGGCTTTTATGTTTTTAAGTAATTTTATGGTTTTTCTTTTTTTTTTGTTCTATGGGTTTTTAGTGATTTTGAGAGTTTTTTTTGTGGTTTGGGGTTTTTATTATTTTCTTGGGGTTTTAGAGGTTTTAAGTGTTTTTGTCTTTAATTATTTCTTAGTAGTTTTTAGGGTTTTTAGGGTTTTTAACGATTTTAGGTATTTTTATGATTTTTATGATGTTTAGTGTTTTAGGTATTTTGAGGGTTTTCCTAGTTTTCGAGATTTTTATGTTTTTCTGTTTTATGGTATTTTTTTAGTTTTTCTGTTTCTAACATTTTTAGAGTTTTTTTTAAATTTTTATGGGTTTAAAGATATCTTTGATTTTTTATTGGGTTTTAGGGGGTTTTCCATGTTTTAGGGTTTTTAGTGGTTTTATGGGGTTTAAGTGTTGTTAGGGTATTTTAGGCTTTTCAGTGTTTTTTAGTATTTTAGTGTCTTTAATAGTGTTTAGGTTTTTATGATTTTCTTAGGGGTTTTCATGTTTTTTAGGGTTTTTACATTTTTAGGGATAACTAGGTATTTTCTAGGATTTTTATGGGTTTTTATTGTTTTTAGGGATTTTGAGGGGGTGGGTTTTTTTGGGTTATAGGGATTTAGTGTTTTAGCATTTATTAGGTTTTTAGGATTTTTATGTGTTTTTAGGTTTTTAATGTTTTCTTAAAGACTTTCATGTTTTTTTTTTCTGTTTTTTATATTCTTAGGGGTTTTTTGGGATTTATTTGGATTTTTATGGTTTTTATGGTTTTTTTGTTTTTATGGGTTCTTGTGCATTTTAGGGTTTTTTTGAGTTTTTAGGGATTTTAAGGTTTTTAGAGTTTTTAATGATTTTAAGGGTTTAAAGGGTGTTCAGAGTTTTTAGTGATTTTTAGGTTTTAAGGGTTTTATAGGTGTATGGTTTTTATGAATTTAGGGTATTTAAGGGTTTTAGGGGTTCTTTCTTGTTTTAGGTTCTTAAAGGGTTTCAAATATTTTCAGTTTTTAAGGTGTTCATAGTGGGTTTTTGGTTTTTTTGGGTTTTTATGCTTTTAGGGATTTTTTGAGGATTTTTAGTATTCATTATTGTTTTTAGGGATTTTACGAGGTTTTAGGGCTTTTAGTTTTTTTTATTTTTATCCCTTTTTATTTTTTGAGTTTATAGGGGCTTTAGGGGTTTAAAGGTTTTTAGAGTTTTTAACATATTTAGGGTTTTAAATGGTTTTCAAAGTTTATAGTGATTTTTATGGGTTTTAGGGTTATTAATGGTTTTAGAGGTTTTTATTATTTTAATTTATTTTTAGAATTTTAGGTTTTTATCATTTTTATGTTTTTTGTGGGTTTATGCGTTTTTTAGGATTTTATGGTTTTATTATTATTTTAATGGGTCTTAATGGGTTTTTACTATTTATTTACATTTATGGATGTTTTGAACTTTTTTTGGGTTTTAGGGATATTTAGGGTTTTATGGGTTTTTAATGTTTTTAGAGGTTTTTTGGGTTATAAACATTTTTAAATTTTTTTTGGGATAGTTGTTTTCAATTTTTAAATGTTTTCTTATCATTTTTAATGGTTTTCATGGTTTTTAATATTATTAGGGATTTTTATGGTAGTGAGGACACTTATGACTTGTAGTATTTTGAGGGATTTTGAGGGATTTTTGGGGTTTTTAGGATTTTTTGGGGTGTTTTAGGTATTTTAGAGTTTTTATATTTATTATGGGTTATAATATTTTTAGGTTTTCATGGTGTTTATAGTGTTTTCAAGGGTTTAGGGTTTTTTTACATTTTTATGTTTTGGGTATTTTTTAGGATTTTTATGT
The DNA here is from genome assembly GCA_963277665.1 of Viscum album. NCBI lineage: Eukaryota > Viridiplantae > Streptophyta > Magnoliopsida > Santalales > Viscaceae > Viscum > Viscum album. The sequence goes on along the minus strand of OY728132.1, from coordinate 1,784,374,272 downwards.
TTTTTTGGGTTTTTAGTGATTCTGAAGGGTTTTAGGGTTATTTTGGGTTTTTTGATTCTCAGGGGTTTTTTAATTTTTTAGGGTCTTTATGGTTTTTTAGAGTTTCTAACATTTTTAGAGGTTTCATTTTTATTTGGAGTTATTTATCAGGTTTTAGGAATTTTATTGATCATTAGGAATTTTTGATGCTTTTAGAGTGTTTTTGGGTTTTTCGGTATTTTTAAAGGTTTATATGTTATCTATAATTTTTATGGTTTTAGGTGTTTTAAGTACTTTTGGGGTTTATAGGTTTTCTTATGTTTTTTAGGCTGTTTAAATTTTTATTTATTTTAGGTATTTTTTAGGGCAAGGCAGATGCGGGAGTCAGGCTATACCTGCCCCCCCCCCCAATTTATTATGAAAAATAGGACACACAGACCATGGAGGGGTAGGGTCAATCATCCCATACCCAAAACACAATCCCCAAAATGAAAACAAAGAAAGAAATAGGCACAAAAGACCAAACACATCAGGAGAAGAGAAAAAGCAGAAACTACAAATCAACGTCTCCATCCCCAAGTGGGTCCCCATAAGCACCATAAGAAAAGGAAGCATCTGACTCCACCGACTCCCATTAAGATTATTCATAATGCTTTAGGAATTTAGTGTAGTACTCTCTAAGGCGTTTCAGCTCCACATTAAGTTGTTCCTTGACAGGCCGACCTCCCCTACCAGAGACAACTTCCTTAGCTTTGCAAGATACTCTCATGAACACTATCTTTGGAAATGTGGAATAGTCCTTCCTTGGTTTTCTCTTTGGGGGGTCTAATGAGACCCTTGCCGATTTGTTTTCCTTCCCATATGTAATGTACAACTCAAGCAAGGCCCTCTATTTACCGACCATATCCATATGATAATTCATTCTTCGAGTATCCTTCTGGAAAAAAACCTGCTCAGGGATGAAGGAGGATTCCTGCTTTAGGTAGTAGGAAGTAGGAACCCCACATTTTAGCACACTAGGCACCACACTAGTTAGGGCTAGCTGCAATCACCCCTCCTCCCTAGTCAGCTTGCAGACCTCCACAACTAGCTCCATCACCTCCCAAGGTTCAGCTGCCTCCCTCTGCTCATGAGAAAACCGAGCCAGAGCCCCCTATAAAGAAGACTCACCAGCATATACCCCCTTATGCACTAGCAACACCAAAGGCCCCAGAACATGCCTCTGGGAGCCCTCCATCACTATAGAATAATGATCTGCCAACTCCCCTTGCCCAGATACCTCCCCCTACTTAGCCTCATCCCCCATCTTGGCCACCATTTCTCCACCGTGCAATTCCCATACCCCATCCTTCATATCACCTCCAGGGACCATTGAAGGCTCACTTTGGCCTTCCTCAGTCCCCACACCATCACCATGATCCATAAGTAGGGGAAAATCCACCACATCTTGTCTATGGAAAACATCACCAGGAAGAGTATCCACTAAGGGACTATTTTCATCTACAATGGTACCAGGCCTAGCAGTAGACACGACCACAGTATTAGCAACCTCCCCCATTTCCTCTGTCACCCCCTGCTCCTCCACATCCCCCTGTGCATTATCCATGTCCTCTGACTCCACAGAATTAAGACAAACAAATCTGTTACTCAAGGGGGAACCATCCAAGGCCAGAACCTCCCTATGTTTGCCCACTATACAAAATCACGGCCTCTTGACCCTTATCCACTTCTCCCAAGCCAGCAGCAAACCCCTAATTCCCCAAAAGTTATGCCACCTCTTGACCACCGAAGGGTGATGCTTTCACCATCCCCTGTGCAGCAAACTTTCCCACCAAGGAATGCACCTTCATTTCCTTCCCACAATAAGAATGTTCCTCCACTCTTCCATCCTGCCCATGCTCCAACAAAAACATTGCAACACAACCTAGGGGATCTCACACCTTCATCAGTCTCCATTCCTCTATACTCATGCTCAATCATCATATTCCACTTCAGTCTCTCAAACACATGAGATACCTTCGACCCAGTGGATTGCCACGACATTGCCTTTAACAGAGGAGACCCTATCACAACATTTAATTGATCTTCTGCTATCACTGGTCGTTCACCCTCCTAACTCATGCACTACTACCCCTTCATCTACATGCAATGATATAATGACCCAATTTCCACGACATTGCCTTTAGGGATTTTCTGGGGTTTTAGGGGTTGTAGGGTTTTTAGGGTTTTTTGTTTTTAGGTTTTTAGGGGTTTCATATGTTTTCATGTTTTTATGGTTTTCATATGATTATTAGGTTTTTTCATGTTTTTTATATTTTTATGGATTTTTTAAATATTTGTATTATTTTTTTGAGTATTTAAGGATTTATCAGGTTTAAGGGTTTTAGGATTTTTATGTGTTTTTGGGTTTTTTATGTTTTAAGGGTATTTATTTTTATTTAATGTTTTTAACCTTTTTAGGGTTTTAATGGTTTTTAATGTTTTTAGTGTATTTTTGGTTTTTTGGGATTTTTTGTTTTTTAATGTTTTTAGGGCTTATATGGTTTTAGGGGTTTTGGATTTTTTGAGTCTTTTAATAGTTTTTAGGTATTTTAGTATTTTTAGGTTTTCTAGGGGGTTTAAGTTCTTTTAGTATTTTGAAGTTTTCTTATTTTTTTTTGTGTTTTTAGGTTTTTTCACATTTTTATATATTTTATTGATTTTTTAGATTTTAAGGGAGTTTTATTACATTTATTCATTCTAATGTTTTTAGGGAGTTTATGGTATTTGGGTATTAAAATTTTTAGGTTTTTTTAGGGTTATACATCTTTTAGGGCTTTTAATATATTCTTAGGGGTTTTCATTTTTTTGGGTTATTAATTTTTAGATGTTTTTAGGGATTTTTTTTTGAATTTTTATGTTTTTCTATGGTCTTTAGGGATTTTGATGATTTTTAGGGGTTTTAGGGATTTTAAGTGTTTTCATGTTTCTATGTATTTCATAAGGGATTCCAGGGTTTTTAGGGTTTTTTAAATTTTTATGTATTTTTAATGATTTTTATGGGGTTTACACAATTTATGTATGTTGAGGGTTTTTAAGGATATTTAGGGTTTTGGGGGGGTTTTCGTTATTTTTAGTGTTTTGGTTTTTTTGTGTTTTTAGTGTTTTTAACTATCTTATGGGTTGAAATGGGTTTTAATGTTTTAAGTTGGTGTTTAGGTTTTTATTGATTTATGGTTATTATAGTTTTAAGAGTTTTATGGTTTTTGGAGTTTTAGGGCCTTTATTTTTTTGGGTTTTATCACTTTTTAGGTTTTTATGGTTTTTAGGAGTTTTATGGTTTTTGGAGTTTTAGGGGTTTTAGGGCCTTTATATTTTTTGGGTTTTATCACTTTTTAGGTTTGTAGGGATTTTATATATTTTTATGTTTTTAGGGTTTTTTAGGGGTTGTTAGGGTTATTCAGGTTTTTTACTTTTTTAGGGACTATTAGGGGTATTTAGGTTTTTTATTGCCTTTTAGGGTTTTCATGGATTTTGAGAGTTTTTAGGGGTTTTATGGTTTTTTCCATTTTTTGTGTTTGTTTGGGGTTCTAAGTGGTTGTCAGTTTTTATGTTTTTTCATAGGGGTATTTTAGGGGTTTTAGGAGTTTTTTCATTTATATGTATTTTTAGGTATTTTTTATTTTTTGGGAATTTTTTGGGTTTTAAGGATTTGATAGTATTTCTGGTTTTATAGATTTTTTTTGGGTTATTTTAGTTTTTAGTGGTAGTTTGGTTTTTTGTAGTTTTTATGGTTTTTAGGGGTCTTTAAGGATTTAGGTTCTCTTTAGAGTTTTTATAGGTTTTATCATTTATTAGGTTTTTAAGTATTTCTTATGGGTTTTAGGGGTCTTTTATGTTTTATGGATTTTTAGTGATTTATTACGATTTTTACGATTTTTAGGTTTTTTAGTTATTTTAAGGGTTTTAGGATTTTTTATTATTTTAGTTTTTAGGGTTTCCAACATGTTTTATGTATTTCATGGGTTTTAAGTACTTTATTGTTTTTAGGTTATCTTATTAATTTTCTGGGTTTTTAGGTTTATTCAATTTAAGGATTTTATAGATTTTATAGGATTCTAATGGGTTTTTAGCATTTTTATGGATTCATAGGGATTTGATGGTTTTTAGGGAGTTTAGGGTTTTATTTTATTTTTTGGTTTTTTCGGGTTTTTGGTTTTTTTGGGTTTTTAATGTTTTTAGAGTTTTTCATTTTTTAGGGGTTTAAAGGATTTTTATAGTTTTTAGTGTTTTAGGGGTTTTATTGGGTTTTATGGGGGTTTAGAATTTTTAAGGTTTTAGCGGATTTTATTTTTTAGGGGGTTCAGGGCCTTTTATGGGTTTGTAGGTTTTTAGCATTTTTATGGTTTTTAGGGTTTTTAAGAGTTTTATGTTTTTAAATTTTTCATTGGGGTTTTTTATGTTTTTAGGTTTTTTTATGTTTTTAGGTACATTTAGGGACTTTTTTTGTTGTTATGGTTTTTGTGGTTTTTTAAGATTTTGAACGTTTTTAGTGATTTGTTGGGTCTTAGGGGGGGGGGGGTTCTGTTTCTATATTTTGTGTGGGTTTTAATGGTTTTTAGGTTTTTAATGTTTTTATAGGATTTTTAAGTTTCTTAGGTTATTTTTACATTTTCTTGATTTTTAGGTATTTTATTGGATTTTTATGGGTTTTTTTGGGTTTTATGGATTTTGAGGGTTTTTGGTTTTTTATGGTTTTTAGGTTTTGATATTTTCTTGGGTTTTAGTGTTTTTTTTGTATTTATTATTTTTTAGGATTTTACTGTTTTTTAACGTTTTAGTGGATTAAATGAGTTTTAGATATTTTGAATGTTTTTAAGGTTTATAGGAATATTTATGGTTTTGAGTGGTATTTTTAAATTCTAGTTTCCTTTTAGTGTATTATATTTTTAAGCATATTTTAGGTATTTTAGTTATTTTTTGGGTTTTAAGTGTTTTTATATTTTTAATGTTTTCAATGGGGTCTTTAGGAGTTTTAGGGTTTTATTATTTTTATGGATTTTTTTGGTTTTTTTTGGTTATTTTGGTTTATAGGGATTTTGAGATTATTGAAAAGTTTAAGATTTTTACGGTTTTTAGCGTTTTATAGTTTTTTAGGGGTTTTTTGAATTTTATGTTTTTTAGGTTTTCATAGGGTTTTCAGTGATTTTTATATTTTTTATGTTATTAGGGGTTTTTAGATATTTTATAATTTTTTTGGTATTGTATGGTTTTTATGGATTTTGAGGGGTTTTAGCGTTTTTAGGTGTTTAATGGGGTTTTTTGGTTTCTTGGGGTTTTTTTGAGTTTTTAGGGGTTTATGGTTTTTAGAGTTTTTTATGTATTTTTTGGGTTTAAAGGATTTTATATTTTTTGTGGGATTTTAGGGTTTTAATGGGGTTTTAGAGTTTTTATGGTTTTTAGGTGTTTTTTTTATTTTTAAAAGTTTTTAGGGTTTTTTTGTATCTTTAAGGTTTTAAAGGTTTTTAGGGTTTTTAGGGTTTTTAAGTGTTTTTAAGGTTTTTAAGGTTTTCTCTAGGATTTTTAGGGGTTTTATTGTTTTTTAATGGATTTTTTTATATTTTTTATGATTTTAATATTTTTTAGGGATTTTAGGGATTTTGAGAGTTTTTAGGTATTTTAGGGTTTTTAGAGTTTGTTTATGGTTTTTAGCATTTTTAGGTTTTTATGTGTTTTTAACTATTTTTAGGGGTTTAGGGATTGGTTAATATATTTAGTCTTTTACATTTTTAGAAATATTTTTGAGTTTTAATGTTTTTATGGATTTTAGGGTTTTTAGTGATTTGGAGGGGCTTTAGGGTTTTTTGGGTTTTATGTTTTTTAGTATTTTTAGGATTTTTCAGTTTTATTTTCTATTTTTTTATTTTCTAGAGTTTTGGAATTTTTTATCGGTATAATGGTTTTACAATTTTTTAGTTGGTTTTATGATTTTTGTGGGGTTTTAGTGTTTTTAAGGTTTTTAAGGCAGCATAAAATCATTTTTTTAACATTTTAAAGTTTTTAGGGCCCTTTTAGAGAGTTTTTTTATTTGTAGAATTTTTAGGTTTTTAGAGGATTAAAGTGTTTTTTGTTTTTTAAGATTTTTCTTAGGGTTTTCAGGGATTTTAGGGCTTTTATGTTTTTAGGTATTTTTAGGGATATTTAGGATCTTTATAGTTTTTAGGGATTTTAAAAATTTTCAGGGTTTTAGTATTTTCAGGGATATAAATTTTTATAGGGATTTTAAATTTTTTTGTTTTATAGGTTTTAATTTTATTTATATTTTTAAGTCTTTCTTAGAGTTTTTTAGGGTTTTAAGATTTTTTACGATTTTAGGGATTTTATGGATTTTTTAGGATTTATGGTTTTTTAGTGGTTTAGGGATTTTGAGGGTTTTTACGTTTTTAGGGTTGTAAAGTGTTTTTAGAGTTTTTAGTGGTTTGAGGATTTATATAGGATTTTTTCGGTTTTGTATGGTTTTTAGACGTGTTAAAGGTATTTAGGTGGATTTTGATTTTTAGGGTATTTTTAAGGTTTGATAGGGTTTTTAGCATTTCATTGGTTTTTAGGGATTTTAATTGTTTTCATGTTTTTAAGGTTTTCTTAGGGATTTTCAGGGATTTAGGTTTTTTTACATTTTTAGGGAATATCTGATATTTTTTAGGGTTTTATGGGTTTTTAGGTTATTATATATTTTCAGGGGTTTTAGGTATTTTTAGGGTTTTTACAGTTTTAGGGATTTTAGCGTTTTTGTGTTTTTATTAGTTTCCATAGGGTTTTTTCAAGGCTTTTATTGTTTTTAAGTTTTTCAGTATTTTTTAGAATTATAGGATATTTGTAGTTTTTTACATTTTTTATAGATTTTGAGGGATTTTAGGATTTTTTTGTGTTCTTAGGGTTTTTATTTTTTTAGGGTTTTTTTGATTTTTTAGGTGTTTTATAGGTTTTTTGAGTTTTTTAACATTTTAGGGGTTTAAAGGGTTTTAATAGTTTTTATTCTATTTTTAGTTTTTTTATTAGTTTTTAGGTTTTTTAAGGTTTTTATGGTTTTTATGGGTTTTATGCTTCTAAAGGTTTTAAGGGGTTTTTTTGGGTTTTTTGGTTTTTTAATTTTTAGGTTAATTAAGGGTTTTAAGTTTTTTTAGTGTTTTCTTATAGTTTTAGGATTTTTTTATCTTTTTTGTATATTTTTACTGTCTTTTTAGGATTTTCTATGTTTTTATTATTTTTAGGGATTTTGGGGGTTTAATGGGTTTTTAGGGGTTTTATGGTCTTAAGATTTTTTAGGTTCTTAAATGTTTTTAGTGTTTTTAGGTTTTTATTGTTTTCTTATATATTTTAAGGTTTTTTGGATTTTTTACATTTTAGGGGGTTTTGATGTGTTTTTATATTTTTTTTGGTTTTTAGGGTTTTTGGTGATTTTGAGGGTTTTTTATTAATTTTATAATTTTTTAGTTTTTTAAGTTTTTTTGTTCTATGGTTTTTTATAGTTTGTTAAAAAATTTAGGGGTTTTAGGGGTTTTATTGTTTTTAGGGTTTTTAGGGGTTTTGAATGTTTTTACGATTTTAGGGTTTTCTTAGGGTTTTTTACAGTTTTAGGATTTTTATGTTTTAGTGTTTTTAGGTATTTTTAGGGATTTTTAAGGATTTTTAGGATTTTAGGGATTTTCAAGGGGTTTGGGATTTTAGGGATTTTATATTTTTTGGTTTTTTACTTGTTTTAAGCATTTTTTGGTTTCATGGCTTTACTTAGGGGCTTTCAATGTCTTTACATTTTATGGGATTTATAGGATTTTTAATTTTTTAGGGATATATATTGGTTTTACTAATTTTTTTTGGATTTTATGGTTTTTCTGGTTTTTAGGATTTTTTTTGAGTTTCATATGGTTTTAATGTTTTTAATTTTATATAAAAAATTTTAAGGGTTTTAAAGGGTTTTTATATTTTAGTGTTTTTTTTATTTTTTATGTGTTTTTTTGGTTTTTTATATTTTTACAGGTTTTGTGATTTTTAGGGTTGTTTGATTTTATGTTGCTTTTAGGTTTTTTCGGGGTTTTAGAAGGGTTTTATTGTGTTTTAGGTTATTTAGTGGTTTTATTGTTTATTAGGTTTTTTTGGTTTTTCTTAGGGTTTTTAGTGTTTTTTCTATTTTTTGTATTTTTACGAGTTTTTAGAAAATTTGAGTGTTTTTAGGGGATTTTTGTTTTAGAGTTTTCTGGTTTTTTTTGGTTTTCTAGGTTTTTTTGTGTTTTTATGGGTTATAAGTACTTGTAGAATTTTTTTTGTTTTTAGGGTTGTAGTGTTTTTCATAATTTTTAGGGTTTTTTTTGGGTTTTTAAGGTTTTTAGGGATTTTATGGTTGTTTGGGGTTTTACCAAATTTTTTAATGTTTTTAGCATTTTTTAGGTTTTTATGGAATTAAGTGTTTTTAGAATTTTAAGGTATTCTTAGAGTTATTAAGTGTTTTTTATGTTTTTAGAGATTTTTTATGGTTTTCATGTTTTCTAGGGTTTTGGGTATTTTGAGGTTTTTAAGGTTTTTAGCATTTTTAAGTGTTTTTATGTTTTTAAGGATTTCTTAAGGATTTTCAACTTTTATATGGATTTTTATGTTTTTATGGATTTTCAGATATTTTTTAGGATTTTTATGGATTCTTAGGATTTTAATGGATTTTGATGGCATTTGGGATCTTTATTGTCTTTTTGTGCTTTTATGGTTTTCATGATATTTAGGTTTTTATAATTTTTTAGGGTTTCTTAGAGTTTTTAATATTTTTATAGGATTAAAGGGGTTTTAGAGTTTTTAATTTTTTTAGGGGTTTAGGGGGTTTTAAAGGTGTTTAAGGGTTTTATGGTTTTTATGGGTTTTATTGTATTTTGGTATTTTTAGGATTTTTAGTGTCTTAAGGTTTATTAGGGGTTTTAAGAGTTTTATGCTTTCATGGTTTTATTAAGGATTTTGAAGGTTTTTTGGGTTTTTTATATTTACAGGGATTTTTTGAATATATTTCGGATATTTATGGGTTTTAGGGTTTTAGGGATTTTTAGGGTTGTGAGTGGGTTTTAGGGTTTCTATCATTTTTAGTTTTTTGGGGGTTTTATTTTATTTTTTGTTTTTAGAGATTTCATAAGGTTTCTTGGGGGGTTTGTTTGACAGTTTTTTGTGTTTTTTAGGGTTTATCTAGGATTTTTATGGGTGTTTAGGGTTTTCAGAGATTTTGAAGTATTTTTGGGTTTTTTTTATTATGTTTTTTTACAGCTTTATTGGTTTTACGGGTTTTTTGAGTTTTTTAGGGTTTCATTGTTTTTTAGACTTTTTAACATTTTTGGGGTTTAATCGGTTTTTATAGTTTTTAGTGTTTTTATGTTTTTTATGTTCTTTTAATTTTTTAAGGTATTAGGGGTTTTTATGGGATTTATAGGTTTTTATAGTTTTTAGGGGTATTAGTGTTTTATAGGGGTTGTCCCAATTTTTATGTGTTTTATGTGAGTTTAGCTTTTTTTAGGTTTTATGATTTTTAGGGTTCTTACAATTTAGGTAATTTTTGGGTTTTTATATATTTCTATGGGTTCGAGGGTTTTTAGGGATTTTTAGGGTTTTATGGTTTCTTTGAGTTGTTAGGATTTTTAGAGGTTTTAGGTGTTTTGTAGTTTCTTAAGGGTTTTTTAGTTTTTTTGGTTTTTAAGGTTTTCTTAGGAGTTTTGAGGGTTTTTAGGGGTTTTATGCTTCTAGGTATTTTTAGGGGTTTTAAATATTTTTAGGGATATACTTAGGGTTTAAGGGATTTTTAGGGTTTCATGATATTTATGGTTTTTTATTATTTTATTGAGATTTAAGCGTTTCCTAGGGTTTATAGTGTTTTTAGTGATTTTAGTAGTTTAAAGGGGTTTTATAGTTTTTAGTGGGTTTTAGGGGTTTCAGGGGGTTTTAGAGTTTTTTAAGGTTTTCCGGGGGTTTATGGGTTTTAGGTGTATTTAGGTTTTTTAGTGTCTTTTAGGGGTTTTATTATTTTTAATATTTTTATGGTTTATGTGTTTTTATGTTATAATGTTTTCATAAGGTTTTAAGGGGTTTTTATATTTTTAGATATTTTTAGGGATTTTTAATTTTTTTATGGTTTTTATGGGTTTTAGGGAATTTTGATGCATTTTAAGGTTTTTAGGGATTTTTTTTGTTTTTTAAATTATTAGAAATTTTTATGGATTTTTAACATTTTTATTATTTTTAAGGTTTTTAGGGATTTGGATGGTTTTGATGTTTTAAAAGTTTTTTATTACTTTTTGGGTTTTTATGGTTTTTTTATTTTTTAGGGTTTCAATGTTTTTAGAGTTTTTAAAAAAAATTAGGGGTTTAAAGGGTCTTTAGAGTTTATAGTGGGTTTTTATCAGTTTTTTGGGGTTTTAGGGTTTCTTACCGTTTTATGGTTTTTATGAACTTTTAGGGGTGTTTTTGTGTTTTTTATGCTTTTAGGGGTTTTCATTTGTTTTAGGATTTTAATGTTTGGTTATTTTTTAAGGATTTTATGGTTTTTTATATTTTTATGTAATTTTTCAAATTTTTTATATTTTTATGGGTTTTTAGGGGTTTTATGAATTTTGATGGTATTTAAGAGTTTTAGGATTTTGTAGTGTTTCTAGAATTGTGTAGGTATTTTCAGGGTTTTAAGCATGTTTAGGTTTTTTAGGTTTTCAATGGCTTTTTAGTTTTTTTTCGGTTTTTACATATGTTTAGGGATATTTAGGTATTTTATATAATTTTATTGGGTTTTTGTGTTTTTAGAGGTTTTTATGGTTTTTAGGGTTTTATGGTTCCAATATATTTGGGGGGGGGTTAGGGTTCTTTTGTCGAGTTTATTTTATTTTTTTGGATTTTTTAGATATTATTTGATATTTTTATGTGTATAATGTGTTTTTATAGTTTTTTGTGGTTTATGGTTTTTATGGGTTATTAGGTTTTTTACGGTTTTAGGGGTTTTTAATTATTTTTATGGTTTTTAAGGGTTTTTTCATTTTTTATGGGTTTTTTGTGTTTTTAGGTTCCTATGGTTTTCTTTGGGTTTTCAAGGTTTTAATATATTTTAAATTTTTAGGGGATGCAGGGTTTTTATGGTTTTTATTATTTTTAGGGGTTTCATGGTTTTTTGGGGTTTTAGGGGGATTATTTTAATTTTATTATTTTTTAGGTTTTTTAGAGATTTTTAACATTTTTAGTGGATTAAATATTTTATAGAGTTTTTAATTTTTAGTTGTTTTAATTATTTTATGGGTTCTAGGGTTTTAAGGGATTTTTAGGGTTTTTAATAAAAAAATTTAGGGGTTTTTAGGGGTTTTTATCATTTCTTGGTTTTTATTACATTCTTTTAGTTTTTCAGGTTTCTTGAGGTTATTTAGGTTTTATGGGATTTTTAGGGAATTTTTAGGATATTTATGGTTTTAAAGATTTTGAGGGTTTTTTGGGGTTTTATTGTTATTTTTAATTTTTAGTGTTTATTTTTTGAGTTTTTAGGGTCTTTATGGTTTTTATAATTTTTTTAAATTTTATGAATTTAAAGTGTTTTTAGAGTTTTTGTTAAGGATCATGGCACACATGGGTATCAAAGGGTTGAAGAGTGACTTGATGAGGAGGGTGGAATGTGCATGATTTCATAAGGCACATTGTACGGAATTGGTGTCCCAATGACAAGGGAGAATGACAAGAGGACGAAGGAGTCCTTACATGGATTAATCATGAATATCTATGGGGTGACCCAATTTCCATTCTTAGAGGAAGCATCCAATCCCATATTTACATTAGTTAAGACCCAAAAAATGGTTTTAAAGACCCAAACCATGGTGTGATAGGAATTTCAATCCCACCCCACTATGGAATCTTCAAAGCCAAAAGTGGTGGGCTAGTTGTCTTTACTTTCCAAAATGGTGTTCATGTTTCCTCTTAAATTAATGGTGATGTACCAAAATTTTTAGAAGTATCATTTTGGATTTTGACTTGTGGAAACTAGTTGTTTGAATTTTGTATCACTCTTTGGATATAAATAGAGACCCCTTGCACTCTTTGAACATCATGAATGAAGGAAATGATCATGTGGTGTGTTTTTGTTGAAACATTTTTTTATTGATTAATTATTGACTTATCAAAAGATTTATCATCCTTTCTTGTGTCCTATGGCTATAGTTATTAGAGACAAGTTCTCTTTGGGTTCTACAGTGAAGAACTCTCTCCTTTCTTCCTAGTTTCTACTATTTATCAACCTTATTAAACATTTTATAATGGATATCTATGTTATCCACACATGAATGTTGAACAAGGTTTCTTGTAAATATCCTAGAGGGTCTTGGATCACATATTATATGGTATTAGAGCCCACATGAAAGAAATCAGGTTAATCCTTTTTATCCCCTCTTATGTCTTCATTTCTCTTCAAATTGGGCTCACATAAATTCTTATCTATATTCTTCTTCACCTACAGATTTCATTTACTCTTAATTTCAAACCAATAAAATATCATTCTTTTAGTTTATAATCTCCTATTTATTATCTATCTTGAGTCATCGAAATCAAAGCTATAAATCATGTGATATAATGGGTTAAAATTTTGCAATGAATTCCGTAGTTTTAATTCCACTCATCTCTCATTTTTATTTCATTTTGTCTTTCAAATTATTGATTCTATTATATTTAAATATTAAAAATTCATATTTTCATTGGTTCATTTATTCAAAAGAATTATCTTAAAAATAAAAAATAAAAATAAAAAAATAGGCAAAAAAATTGAAAAAAATTTCATTATGTATTCCATTATCATTTTTCATCATCAGTTTTCTTCCCCTTTCCACATTTTTTCATTATGAATACATTTAAAATTTAATATTAAAAATATTGTTTTGTATTTTTAAATTTCAATGGCCCTTTAGATTTATTGAAATGGGGTTATAACACTACAAGAACCATGTTTATTGGTAAAAGTACAGAGTGTTATATTTTGTTGAAAAAGATAAAATTGAGTGCAACATGAGTGATCACGATATTTTGGATTGTAAATACATGAGGTATTATTTGAGGTCCATGTTTCTTTCTCTTCAAATTTTCTTATAGGATTCTTAAATGGAGGTGGCGATAAATCCCAATGAACTTCACATTATATTGTTCATGAGGTTTGTAAAAGAATAATTCCAAATGTTGAATGCTAGGATGGATTAATTTTAACCCCTTCCAATTCTAGGGCACCACTATAGAGTAGGTTCATTGAAGAAGATAAAGAGTTCATCAATTTTCCTAAATCACCAGTTCAGAGAAATCAAACACCATTGAGGAAATCCAATGATCATGTAGGAATAAAGTTATTCATCCCTTCATTCCAAGGTTAGAATGATCCAAAAACATACATGGAATGGAAATGAAAGGTATATAATGTATTTGGTTTTCACAACTATTATGGGGAAAATTTGGTGAAGTTAGCAGCTGTGGAATTCACAAACTATGCTTGTATTTGGTGGGTCCAACCAAATGTGAGTTGATAAAAATGTGGAGAAATAACCCTCATTTATTGGGATGATAAGAGAGTGGTAATGTATAAGATTATCATTTATAGACACTATTATCATGGTTTGTTCCTCAAGTTATAGGGTTTGAAACATGGATACATGAGTTTTGATAAGTATCACAAAGAGAACGAGATCAACATGATTCATTCCAATATTGATGAGGATAGAGTGGCCACCATGTAAAGGTTTTTGAATTTCCTCAACCATGAAATTCATGATATTATAGACATTCACCACTACTTGGATAGGGAGGATCTTATTCACATGGAAAAAAAGAGAGGCACGTAAAGGCAAGAAGTATCTTCCCTATAGCTAATGGTAAGAATTCTAAATCTTCATTTATGTTTAATGATTTTAAACTATAAGAGAATGTAAGGGATACTAAACATATTGAAAGGTGGTGACCAAAATGAAACCCTTATTTTCATAATCCAAAGGTAAAACCGAGGATTAGGATATTTCCAAATCATGTGATATAAAGATTTAAATAACAATGATTTAGAAATTTTTCCTCACAATAACCAAAAAACTAGACAATGATTATTTTGGATGATGGATTTTTTTCTTAGTCATAGCTCAATCAATAATGAAATTTCACCACTTGAGGAGTGTTCACATGTGGACCATGTTTATTTTGGAGGTAGGTTTCTTCTGGGTTTTTAGGGTATTTTTTTGAGTTTTTTAGAGCTTTAAGGTTTTTATAGTTTTTTTAATCTTTTTAAAGGAATTATATAGTTTTTAGTGGTTTTATGGTTTTTATTGGTTTGGGGGTTTATTAGTTTTAGGAGATTTTATTTTTTAAGGGATTTAGGCTTTTGGGTCTTTCAGGGTTTTTTTATAGTTTCTAGTATTTTGTAAACTTTTTAGGTGTTTAAAGTGTTTTTCAGTTTCTAAGGTTTTATTACTATTTTTAGGTGTATTTTAAATTATTATGGATTGCTAGGGATTTTTTTTAATTTTTATTGCTTTTAGGGTTTTTAGGGAATTGGGGGGTTAGGGTTTTTATTATTTTTACGGTTTCTAGTTTTTTTAGAGTTTTTTATGTTTTTAGGAGATTTAAGTGTTTTTGGTTTTTATTTTTTTCTTGTGTGTTTTTAGGGATTTTGAATTTATATTTTTTAAGTTATTCTTAGGGTTTTTAGAATATTTATAGTTTTTACTTTTTTATATATATTGAGGGTTTTTCGTGTTTTATAGTTTGTTGCATTTTTTTGGGTTTTGTTTGTCTTTATGTATTTAAGGTTATCTTAAGGTTTTGTAGGTTTTAGGGGTTTTTATGTAATTAAGAATTTTTATGGTTTTTTATGATTTTTAGGTATTTTATGATTTTTATGGATTTAAAAGATTAGAGTGTTTTTAGGATTTTTAGGGGATTAAATTTTTCAAGTTTAAATTTTTTTCTTAGGTTTTTTAGGTTTTTTACATTTATTGGGAATTTTTAGGGAATTTTTATGTTATTTATGGGTTTTTAGTGTTTTTAGGGTTTTATTGTTTTTTTGCATTTGTAGTGTTTTTTAGTATTTTTTGATTTTTATGTTTTTTAGAGTTTTTAAATAGAATTTTTAAGTGGTTCATGATTTTTATGGGTTTTTAGGGTTTAGGGGTTTTATGTTTTTTAGGGTTTTAAAGATATTTTATAGTTTTTAGGGGTTTTTTTATTGGTTTTTTAGGGGTTTTATGTGTTTTTTGTTTTCTATGTTTTTCTTAGGGATTTTCATGGTTTTTATATTTTTTACATTTTTAGTTCTTTTTATATAATGAATTAGTATTTTTATCAGTTTTTAGGGTTTTGGAGGATATTGAGGAATCTTAAGTTTGTTCAGGGTTTAATGGGGTTTTCAGGTTTTACTGATTTTTACGTTTTTATGGTTATTAAGTTCTTTTAGGATTTTATGTTTTTTAGGGGTTTTAGGGTTTTTTAGTTTTTTTTTTATTTTTAGGGGTTTTAGTATTTTTATTGTTTGTTAGGGTTTTTAGGGATTTGGAGTGTTTTTAGGGTTTTTAGGGTTTTTTATGTTTTTAGGTGTTTTAGAATTTTTAGGTATTTTTTCTTATTTTTTCAGGGTTTTAAGTATTTTTTAGGTTTCAATAAATTTCAAGAAATTTTTTTAGGATTTTTATAGCTAATTATGGTTTTTACGAATTTTAAATGTTTTTATTGGCTTATAGGGTTTGTGGGGGTTTATGGTTCTTTTTTTTCGTTTTTAGGGGTTTTTTATTTTTTAGGTGTTTTAAGGGTTTTTATAGTTTTTAATCAATCTTAACAGTTTAAAGTGTATTTATAGATTTATGGGTTTTTATGGTTTTTATGGGATTTTTGGGATTTTTGGTTTTTAGGCTTTTTAAGGGTTTTAGGTTATTTGTAGGTTTTAAGGGTTTTAAGAATTTTTAAGATATTAATGGTTTTTAGTGTTTTTTGGTTTTTTGGTTTTATTTGGGTTTTCAGGTTCTTTAGGTTTTCTCGGTTTTTGGGATTTTTTGCAAATTTTTTAGATTTTTTATGGATTTTCTGGTTTCTAGAATTTTTGGGAGTCCTATAGTTTTTAGGGATTTTAGGGTTATTTAGAAATTTTAGTTTTTTTAGGTTTTTTAGTGGGTTTAAGTGTTTTTAGGATTTTGAGGTTTTATTAGGGTTTAAAGGGTTTCTTGGGTTTATTATATTTTTAGGTTATTTAGTGATTATTTATTATTTTTACGGTATTTAGGGGTTTGGGGGTTTGGGGGGTGGGTTAGTGTTTTTATGGTATTTAGGGTTTTTTGTTGTTTGTGTTTTATGGGTTTTTTTATTGATTTTTAGTGTTTTTGTTTTTTAGTTTTTGTAATGTTTTTAGGGGTTTAAATGGTTTTTATAAATTTTAAACGTATTTTAGGGTTTTAATAAGTTTTTACTGTTTTTATGGATTTATATTTTTTATAGTATTTATTGTTCTTTAGTGTTTTTTGGAGAATTTTATATTTTTTATGGTTTCTAGCATTTTTTTTGGTTTTTGTGGGTTTGAAGTGTTTTTCTATGGTTTTCTTAATGTTTTTTAGGGTTATGAGGATTTTTTATGTTTTTAGTGATTTGAGGGGTTTTTTAGGGGTTTTAGGGATTTTGAGGTTTTTTAGGGTTTTTTAGGGTTTTTTGGTTTTTTGGATTTTTAGGGTTTTTATGTTTTTTAGGTTTTAAGTTTTTTTAGGTTTATAAGGTTTTCTTATGATTTTAATAGGTTTTTATGTTTTAACCTTATTAGGGATTTTTATAATTTTTTTTGATTTTTATGTGTTTTTGGGGTTTTATGGTTTTTTTGGGTATTTTGGTTTTTTGAGTGTTTTTATGTTTTTATGGTTTTTGGGGGGTTCATGGTTTTTATTACTTTTTGTGATTTTTAGGATTTCATGGCTTTTTATATATTTTTAACTTTTTAGGGGTTTAAAGAGTTTTTAGAGTCTTTAGTGGGTTTTTAGGTGTTAGGGTTTTTTGATTTAATGGATATTTATGGTTAGTAGAGTTTTTTATAGTTTTTTGTCTCTTTTAAGGGTTTTTAGGTTTTTTAGAACTTTTTACTATTTTTAGGGGTTTTAAGTGTTTTTATATTTTTATATTTTTCTTAGGGGTTTTATAGTTTTAATCTTTGTTAACTTTTTAGAGATTTTTTAGGATTTTTATGATTTTACAGGTTTGTTGGTATTTCAAGGGGTTTTAGGAATTTCTGGGCTATTATTTTATTAAGTATTTTATCCATTTTAGGTTTTTTAGGGGATTTATGTGTATTTAGGTTTTTATGGTTTTCTTAGGGGTTTTTAGGGTATTTATTATTTTTTAAAAATTCTTATGGATTTATAATGCTTTATTAGGATTTTAATGGTTTTTAGGGTTTTCACAGATTTTTAGGGTTTTAGAGGATTTGAGGGTTTTTATGCTTTTATGTTTTTTAGAATTTTATGGAATTTTTCATTATTGTTTTTGAATTTTTAAGGTTTTTTAGAGTTATTCAACGTGTTTAAATGCTTTTTAGAGTTTTTAGTGGCTTTTAATGGTTTTATAGGTTTTAATGGGTTTTTTGTATTTTAGGGGTTTTATGTTTTTTATGGGTTTTTAGTGTTTCTAGGGTCTTTTAAGGATTTTTAGGGTTTTTAGCATTTTTTAGGATTTTTAAGGGTTTTACTTGTTTTTACATTTTTAAGGGTTTTTATGGGTTTTTAGGGATATGGGGTTTTTATATTTATAAGGGTTTTTAGGGTTTATTTAGAATTTTTGGTTTTGTAAGGTTTTTAAGGATTTTGATGGGTGTTAGGGGTTTCTATGGTTTTTTGGGTTTTATGATTTTTTATGTTTATAGAGATTTTTTTTTTTATTTTTTGGGTTTTTAAGTGTTTTTGTCATTTTTTTGGGAAGAATGGGTGTTTTTAGATTTTAGTGGTTTTAGGTTTTTTAGGGTTTTAAAGAATTTTTAGAGTTTTTATTTATTTTTAAGGTTTTTTTTTGGATTTATTAATTTTTAATTTTCTAGGAGTTTTAATGATTTATAGGGTTTTTAGGTTTTTATGGGGTTTTGGAGTCCTTCTCCATTTTTATGTTTCAATGGGTTTTAATTATTTTTAGGTTATAAGATTTTATTATAGGATTTCATGGGTTTTAGTGTTTTTTTATATTTTATGGATATTAATGGGGTTTTAGGATTTTCAGGATTTTTAGGATTTTTATGTTTTTTAGGGATTTTGAGGATTTTAAATGTTTTTTAGAGTTTCTAGGGATTTTGAGTTTTTATCATTTTTTATATTTTATGGGGAATAAGTGGTTTTATGTATTTAAGGGTTTTTATGGGGTTTTCATGGTTTTTATTGTTTTTTATATTTTTAGGGATTCTTATTTATTTTTTACGATTTTTGTGGTTTTAGGGTTTTTTGGGTTTCAGGTTTTTGTTTTTGTTTTTTGGGTTTTTTGGGTTTTATAAATTTTTTTAGGTTTTTAGTGTTTTTTAATGTTTTTTTGTTTTTAAAAGGGTTTTATCGTTTTTAGTGTTTTCAGGGTTTTTTAAGCCTTTAGGTATTTTTATGGTTTTAGTGGGTTTTTAGGGTTTTTAGTGTATTTTAAATACTTTTATGGGTTTTATATCCTTTCAGTTTTAGGGGATTTAAGTGTTTTAATTTTTTTAAGGTTTTCTTAGGCTTTTTCAAAGTTTTAGGGTTTTTTGTTTTTTAGGGATTTTTAGGGGTTTTTTGGATTTTTATGATTTTTATGGTTTTTAGATGTTTTATGATTTTATAATTTTTAGGGGTTTTGTGTATATTAATAATTTTTAGGGTTTTTATGGGTTTCTTTAGTTTTTTTAGGGTTTTTAGGGATTTATAATTTTATTGGAAATTTTATCGTTTTTTATGATTTTTATGGTTTTTATGATTTTTATGGATTTTGAGGGGTTTTAGGGTTTCATGGTTTTAGAGGTTTTTTTAATTTAGGATTATTTGTAGTTTGTATGGTTTTATAGAGTTTTAGAGTTTTTAACATTTTTAGGGGTTTAAAGGAGTTTAGTTTTTTACTGTATTTTATATGATTTTTATGGATTTTTCGGATTTTTTAAGGCTTTCAGGGGTTTTTATGTGTTTTAGGGTTTTTAATGATTTCTAGGGTAATTTTAGTGTTTATTGTGATTTTTAGGGTTTTAGGTTTTTAGGGGTTTTAAGTGTTTCTTGGTCTTTCAGGTTTTTTTAGGTTTTTTCAAAGTATTCAATGTTTTTTTATGTTTTTACTGATTTTAGGGATTATTTTGGATTTTTATTGTTTTTAGGGTTTTTAAGAATTTTGAGGGGTTTTTAGGTTTTTATATTTTTTTTGGGTTTTAGGGTTTTTGAGTTTCTTAGGGTTTTTATGGATTTTAGAGTTTTTATGTTTTTTAGGGTTTAAAGGGTTTTTTGTGTTTTTAGTGGGTTTTGGGGATTTTATGGGTTCTTATATTTTCTTATTTTTTTAGGTGTTTTTATTATTTTTAGGGTTTTAGGGTCTTCATGGTCTTTTTAGTGTTTTTAGGGTTTTTATCATACTTTGGGTTTTTTGGGGTTTTAAGTGTTTCAGGTATTTAAGGTGTTTTTTGGGATTTTATCACTATAAAATGATCATTTTAGAACAACATAAATTTAGTAACATATAATATACTTTTTTGGTAAAATTGGGTAATTCTAATAGATATTAAGTCTTGTTTGTATTATTTTTTTGTGCTGATAATTATTTTTACTTTAAAATCTATTTATTATTATTAATAATTTAATACCAAAAATATTCTATTAATAGATGAATATGTTAATTTATCATATTAGTTAAAAAAATTACCATAAAATAAATATATTTTATTATTTATTATTACTAACAAATATTTCACTATCAAAAAAATTTGTTATAATAAATTATCAAGTAAAAATAAATATTTTTGTAATTATTTAATATATAATTATTGTTTTGTTACCTATAAAACGTATTTTTTCTATAAAAACACATGTTTATACCTTGAATTATAATATTAATATTTAATAAATTTTCATGAAATAGATCTACAGAATATACAATTAACAATAAATGATTAGAAAACAATATCAACTCAAAATTTATAAATTAAAATAAACTGGATTCATAAGAATATTATTTTAAAATTAAATATTTTTAAATTATTTGATGTTATTTATTTTCATTACTAATATTATGGAAATGAAAAAATGTTCACATATTCTAATTACCACCTTAAATCCTCCCTAATTTGATACCCTGAATCCCGAAAATGATCAACCAGTGATAGGACAACAAAATACAAGTCAGCCTTCTCCACCACCACCTACTTTTTTCCACTTCCCTCTCATCCATGATAAAGGCATCCTTGAAGGGTCAATATAAAGAGGAAAGGACCAGTCTTTTCTACATTCTTTTCATCAGCAGAGGTTACTTGAAGATCTGAGTTTCAATGGAAATTCATAGAACCTTATTGTTGAGAATGTCCATGTCTTGGTCAAAGAGGTGTGTTCACTATATTGAAATTTTTTAAACCATTGGAAAAGGATTTGAATTTTATTTTTAATAATATTCCATCAAAGAGTTTCAGGTGCTTTATTGTAGATTTTTTACTGATTCTCAAAGTGAAAATGTGCTCAGTTTGGATGAATTTCATATTTCATTTGTTTTATGTGGCATCCGAGTATGAAGTTGGATGTGTTGGGTCAGATTGTTGATATATAGATCATTTATTTGAATATGGGGATCAAATATGTTAATTTTTGTTGTGGTTTCATTTGAATGTTTAAATATGGAGCATGATTTTGTTCCATTTGTTCTTGTTTTTAATTAGGGGGTTCATCCTATGAGGTATATCTTGTGAAGTTATTGGCGGTTTATTGGATTTGGCTTCTAAGAATGAAGATTTTAGCATCAAAGGGGTTCAAATTATTGTTTTATGTTGAATGCCACTACCATAAATAGTCTTCTATTCTGGGCTAGAGTTAGGTAATATGGATATTCACATTGTTCATGTGTTTATTGCTTTTAAGATAAGGTAGATCTAGTATTTCATGTCCATGTGCTGTAATAAACATAATTTTAGCTTCAAGATCTATTTTTTGAGGCCCATGTGAAGATCCCTTGGTTTAGTGAAAGTTGATTACATAGAATAAGCTGAATCTCTGAGATATTATTCATTGTGTCTTCAATATTTAATAGTTATACTTCAACCTAAAGTCTAGGGGCCTGATGCCAATGATGTTTTTCAATTATTTTTGTTTTCTTAATGCCAAATATGTATGATGTTGAATCAGTTTGTTTGTTTAAGAGGTGAATAATCATTGGTATGATGAACAAATCTATAATTAAAATCAAATGAACAAAATATATACAAGAAACATTTCTATGAGGTTTCTAAGATGGTGTTAATTGGAAGAATGTGTAGGTGGATAATTTGTTAGGAGGGGGAAGAAAATGTGAATACAGTGGAAGGTAAAAGTCAACATAAATTATTTCTAGGTTTACTCTATATATTAGTCAAGGTAAATTTAAGTCAATTCTTAATACATTATTACCTATTGTCCAAGTATTTTCTTTGGATCTCTCCCTCTGTTCTAACTACATTATTCAATATAATTAATGCTCTTATGTTGTTCTTCTCTACATGTTATGTCAAGGTCCATCATCCCTCTCACTATAAGATCTTTATATTTTTTAAATTTTTATACGGATATACCATTACATAACTCTTGAAAAAACATAAATAGATATATATATTTTAGATTCTTGTTATAAGTGTCACTTGTGTTGTTTGTTCTGAATAATAAATATTTTTGTTCTCTATAATTAATTTAGTTTCTCACTATGCTATTATCTTATTTCACTCACAATTATTGAATAAATATACAATAGAATGAGTTCAACGAATGATTGTAAAGTTAAGGAACCTTTATTCAGGAATTAAATTTATGGTTATTGGTAATAATGCATGAGAATAGTGAGTTTATATTGAATCTTTTTTAGTGATTTATAGATGAATAGTTTAGCTCTTTTTGAAACTTAATTCACTCATTATGATTATAGTGAATGATTTATTCCATTTATCAGAGTTATATACATAAAAAATTATTTTTATTGTGAAAAAGATATAATAACATGTAGGAATCATTTTTAAAACATTGAAACTGGATGGGAATCATGTAATGAATCTAATGAATCTAATGAACCAAACTATGCATGGTGTTTCGAGTTAAAAAATATTTGAGTCCGATAACACTACAAAAGGTAGGACTTGGTGTCGGGTAAATTCCAATGTTGTTGGGTAGGTTTTCATTGGGAGTTATTTTTGATCATGACCTTGTTAGAATCTACCATGATTGGAGAGATTTTTCACTAATTTTATGTCTTGATAGTTTTTGGACAAAAATATATTTCAATTTCCTAGTTTAGTTTTTTTAGTAGATGGTTAATTGACTCGGTGGGTGCCACTCTTCCCAGAAATGATTTTTTTGGTAATTATGTGTTCAAAGTTGTGAACTATTATCAATATATATGTGGACCTGTGACTTCATCCATGGTTCCAACATTTATTCACTCATTATGGATCAAGTTTTGTGTAATAGAGAGTATGCCATTTTATTATATAATTTATTCTTCAAAGTTTTTCTCTATTAAACCTCTTCAAAAACCAAACACATCTTTATTTAGAATCACATGGAGAGGGGAGTGATTGGTGTTTTAATGTTACTCGTGTAGCTTGGTGGACATGATATCAACGATTTATCGAATGTTATAGGCATAGGGGAATGTGGTTGTCTGAGACTCTCCTAAAGTCATTATCAGAGATAAAAACATTGCCCTTGTTATATGGTGGACCAATGCCATGCATGAAAAGGAACCCATATCGCATGTACATAGATGATTCTAGTTTGATCTAGAAAATTTTTGAATCTCCAATGAGCATCTCACTATAAAAATCCTAGTAGTCGTTTCATCCTACGATGTATCATTTTTCACCATACTATAGAAACAAAAATTTTTTAATGTATGCAAACTAATAAATTGGATTGGAAAAATCAATATTGTTGTTGTGATCTATTTTTAATTTCTAAACAAATTATATAAAATTAAATTGAGTTTGAATTTGGTTTATACATATCTTATTTTTGTTTTCATTTTGAGAAAGGGGTAAAATTATTCCTAAAAATAGTGTATGAAAGGGGACTCAATTACATTAGTGGTGACCCATGCCAGTGAAAACCATCTAACATAAACCTTCTTCAATCCACATGAATATTTTCACGAATGTGGTCCTTAAAAACATAAATAAATGGAATTTCTTGGTGAACCCTGAAATTGAAAATCATCTCAATGACATCTCTTTCCACCAACAAGTGCAAGAAAAATGGTATAAAAGAAAGGATAATTGCTTACATGTGTTGATCTCATCATCAGTGTGAACCATGATAGTGACACCCAATGTATTAGGGAAGGTGATTATCGATAATCATGTTTTTAAATTATGTTTGAACATGTTTTCTTAAAAAAATCCTCATTTTTTAGTTTTATATAATATAATTTTATATATTTCATACAATAAAAATAATAAATATATTTTACATAGTTATATTAATAACTATAATATTAAACATTAGAAAAAAATAAATAAATTCCAAAAAATAATATTTTATTTAAAATAAAATTTACAAATAGATAATAATTATTGGTATTCCAGGTGATATTGTTTATAATACTATGGATGGAAGGATAAATTTTTGTAATAATATTATCAAATAAAAAATATGTTGAATGAATCTGTTGCAAAAAAATTTAAACAAAATATATATTATCTATTTATATTTTTATAATCGAAACAAAGATATTTTATCTATCAAAATAAAATTTATCAAGAGAGTTTTTACCAAAAATTTAGTGAGAGTATAATTTTTGTTGATAAAATGCTTTACCAAATGAAAATTGACTATAAAAAAAATAAACCACTATTATAAATTGATAATATTTTTTTATTGCAGGGTTTCTTTTTACATTTTTAGATATTTTTATGGATTTTTTTGGGTTTT
This sequence comes from Viscum album, assembly GCA_963277665.1. Taxonomy (NCBI): domain Eukaryota; kingdom Viridiplantae; phylum Streptophyta; class Magnoliopsida; order Santalales; family Viscaceae; genus Viscum; species Viscum album. The sequence continues at coordinate 1,784,350,192 of OY728132.1, read as the reverse complement.
TATGGTTTTAGGAATTTATATATTTTTAGGGTTTTGAGATTTTTTAATGGTTTAGTGTTTTTGTGTTCTAGGTATTTTTATGTTTTATAGTTTTTAATGGTTTTTATAGTTTTTTAACCATTTTATTATTTAATAGATTTTTATTTTTTAGTAGTTATTTGGGTTTTTATCAGTTTTTATTGGTTTTTTGGTTTCTTAAGATTTTTTCTTGGATTTTTATGATTTTAGAGGTTTTCGAGATTAAATGATTTCTGAGAGTTTTCATGTTTTTATGGTTTCTTAAAATTTTATAGATTTTTAATGATTTTTTTATGATTTTTATGGTTTCATAGGTTTTTTGGGGATTTTGAGGGGTTTTTGGGGTTTTTTTGGGGATTTGTGGTTTTTAATTTTTTTAGGTTTTCTGGGAAAATAAGCCTCAAGGACAAATAATTCCTAGTCTCCCAAAATTTGTTAACAAAAAGTAAAATTAAATCATTATAAGGAGAGTCTAAAAATAGAAGTGTATATTTCATCAATCATATCTATGCCCATGGAGGGCACACAAAAATGTGGGGTGACAAAGGACCACATCGAACTCATTTTCAAAATTTATTTTTTGGATAACGCATATGCCACCATGTCCGCCTCCCTATAGGCATGTTTAACATTTAGGGTTTTTATAATTTATAGGTTTTGGGATGTTTTAAGTGATTTTATGTTTTTATGGTTTTTTTGGATTTCTAGGGGTTTTAGGGTTTTTACATATTAGTGATATTTTAGGATTTTTAATGTGTTTTAGAGTTTTTTGGGTTATTTAGTTTTTTAGGGTTTTACTGTTTTAAGGGGTTTAAAATTTTATTATGTTTTTTAGGTGTTTCATTTTTTTAGGTTTTTAATGTTTTCATTAAGATTTTGAGGGTTTCTTATTTTTTTGAGGTATTTTTAGGGATTTTTTTATTATTTTTATAAATTTTTATACAATTAGGGAATCATGGAATTTGGTTTTTAGGTTTTTTTTGGGGTTTTTATGGTTTTTTGGGTTTTTATATATTTTTTATTTTTTAGGGTATTAAGGTTTATTTATATTATTTTATTTTTTTGGGGGTATAAAGGGTTTTTTGATTTTTTATTGGTTTTATGAGTTTTTATGTGTTTTTATGTTTTTATTAGTTTTTATGGTTTTTAGGGTTTTGAGTTTTTTTAGGGTTATGATAATTTTTAGGTTTTTACGAGTATTATTCTTTTTAAGTTTTTTAGAGTCCATTTAGAGGATTGCATAGATTTTAGGGGTGTTTGATCTTTTAGTCATTTTTAGGGATTTTTTTAGGATTTTTACAGTTTTTCCGTTTTTTATGGGTTTTTAGGTTTTTTATTTTTTGGGGGTTTTAGTGTTTTTTGGGTATTTAGGAGTTTATAGTATTTTGAGTTTTTTTAATGTTTTTAGTGTTTTAAAGTGTTTTTAGTGTTTTAAGTGGGTTTTTAGTGTTTTATGGGCATTTAGAATTTTTATTTTTTAGGGGTTTTTTATGTTTTTAATGGGTTTTAGGGTCTTTTATTTTTTTAGAAGTATTACCATTTTAAGATTCTTAGGGAATTTATCTATTTTTGGGGTTTTTAGGGTTTTGTAGGGTTTTCTTGGTTCTATGGGTGTTTTATTTTTTAGCAATTTTTAGGGTTTTTTTAGGATTTTTAGGCTTTTATGGTTTTTAGAGATTGTGAGGGTTTTTAGGGATCTTTATGGTTTTTATGGGTTTTTAGATCATTAGCCCATTTAGGATTTTAGGGATTTTATGTCTTTTTATATTTGTAAGGTTTTATTTTTCCATTTTAGGGTTTTAGGTTTTTTTAATTTATTTAGGAATTTTTTACGATAATTATTGTTTTTAGGGATTTTGATGGTTTTTAGTTTTTTATGTTTTTTTGGGTTTTATGGATTTTTTGGTGTTTTAAAGGGTTTTTATTATTTTTTATACTTTTTTTATCACTTTTAGGGATTTAAAAGGTTATTAGAGTTTTTAGTGTTTATTCAGGATATTTATGGATTTTTAGGGTTTTTAGGCATTTTTATGGGTTTTAGGGGTTTTAGGGTTTTATTTTTTTAGGGGTTTTATGGTTTTTATTTTCCTTTAGGTTTCATAGGGGTTTACTTTTTTTAGGGTTTTTTCGGTTTTTTTGTGATTTATTGGGATTTTTTATAATTTATTTGGTTTAATAGTTTTTTACATATTTTGAGTGTTTTTAATGATTTTAGAGGTTTTTTGGGTATTTTTGGGTTTTTTGGCAGTATTAGGGGTTTTATGTGTTTTAATTTTTTTAATGTTTTCTTAAGCTTTTTCAAGCTTTTTAATTTTTTTTATATTTTTAGGGATTTTTCTAGTATTTAGGTTTTTTGGATTTTTAGGGTTTTATTATTTTTATAGTTTTTAGGGTTTTTTGGGTTATTTTGAATTATTCAGGGCATTGAATATTTTTAGAGGTTTTTTGGATATTTATAGGGGTTGAAAGGGTTTTTAGAGGTTTTAGAGTATTTAGGGTTTTTATGTGTTTTTATGGATTTTAGGGGTTTTCATGGTTTTTAGGGATTTAGGGATTTAAAACCTTTTTAGGTTTCTTAAGGTTTTTAGTGTTTTTAGGTTTTTTAGGGGTTTTATTTTTTTAATGTTTTCTTATATTTTTCCAATATTTTTATGATTATTTATGTTTTTGGGTTTTTGGGATTTTTGGGATTTTTAGGATTTTTATGGTTTTTTGGGTTTTTTGGAATTTTAGTGATTTGTGGGTTTTAGGTTTTTTTTTAAATTTTTTGAGTTTTTAGGGTTTTATCATTCTTTAGGTTTTTTGAGGATTTAAGTATTTTTATATTTTTTTAATTTTTTCATAAGGGTTTTCATAGTTCTTAGGTGTTTTGATGTTTTTAGGGATTTTTTAGTGATTTTTAAATATTTCAATGGTTTTAGGGTTTTCTATGTTTTGTGTGTTCTAGTGTTTTTAGGGGTTTTAGTGATTTATAATTTTTTGGGAGTTTTATGGGTTTTTTGAGTTTTTCTTTTATTTAGGTTTTTTAGAGTTTTTAACATTTTTAGGGTTTTTAACATTTTTAGGGGTTTGAAGGTTTTTAGAGTTTTTAGTGGGTTTTAGGGTTGTTATGGTTTGTTATGATTTTTAGGGGATCTTAGGGTTTTATGGGGTTTTATGGGGTTTAGAGTGTTTTTAGTTTTTAGGGTTTTTTAGTGTTTTTAGTGTTTTTTGGGTTTTTAGGGATTATAGGGTTTTAAAGGGATTTTTTGGGATTTTTTAGAATTTTTATGGTTTTTAGTGATTTTAAGTATTTTTTATGAATTTTAGGGTTTATTTGGGTTTTAAGGTATTTTAGAGTTTTTAGTATTTTTATGTTTTTAGGATTTTTAAGTGTTTTTTTGTTTTTAAGGATTTCTTAGGTTTTCTTACAGTTTTATGGGTTTTTAAATTTTCATAGATTTTAAAGGATTTTTTATGATTTGTATTGATTTTTAGGGGTTTTTCTATTTTGGGTATTCTTAGGGGTTTTTTGGATTTTTATGGGTATTTTTGGTTTTTAGGTGTTTTTAGTTTGTATTGGTTTTAAGGGTTTTTATAGTTTTTAATATTTTTCAGGGTATAATTTTTTTTTGGGTTTTTTGTGGTTTTACAGTTTGTATGGTTTCAGGGGGGTTTATTGTTTTTACAAGTTTGATGGTTTTAGGGTATTTTAGGTTTTTAGTATTTTTTTCATTTGATATGTTTTTTATGGGTTTTAAGTGTTGTTAGTTCATTTTATGTTTTTAGGAGGTTTTAATGTTTTTAGGGTTTTTTACATTTTTATGGATTTTAAGCAAGTTTTAATATTTTTATGGTTTGTTGTAGTTTTAGGGATTTTGACAGTTTTAGGGTATTTAGGTTTTTAAATGGATTTTATCCTTCTTATGTTTTTAGGGGGTTTAAGTGTTTTTAGGCTTTTATGGTTTTTGGTGGTTTAAAGGTTTTTTTACATTTTTATTGATTTTCATGGTTTTTTTTGGATTTTTATGGGTTTTTAGGTTTTATAGGAATTTTTAGGGGTTTTAGTGTTTTTAGGAATTTGATAGTTTTAGGGTTTTTTGGGTTTTAGAATTTTTTTGATTTTAGGGTTTTTAATGTTTTCTATATTTTTTATACTTTTTTAAGGGTTTAAAGGGTTTAGATGTTTTTTAGATTTTTAGTGATTATTTTGTGTTTTTTTTGTTTTATGTTTTTTAAGGTTTTAGGGTGTTTTATAGGTTATAGTTGTTTTTAGGGGTTTCAAGGTTTTAAGGTTTTAGGGATCATAGGATTTTTATAGATTTTTATAAATTTTATGGATTTTATGGTTTTTAGGGTTTTTAGAGATTTTTTGGTTTTTAAGGGGTTTTTAGGGCATTTAGAATTTTTATGATTTTATGTGTTTTCTTGTTTTAAGCTATTGTTATGGGTTTTTAGGTGTTTTTGTATTTTTTTTACATTTTTAGGGATTTTTTAGGATTTTTTTAGGAATTTTATGGTTTTTAGTGTCTTTAAGGATTTTGAGGATTTTGGGGTTTTAGGGTTTTTATGGGTTTTTTGATTTCTAATGTTTTTATATGTTTTTCAATATTTTTTAATGTTTTTAATGTTATTTTGTTCTTTTATTGGATTAAAGGGTTTTTAGTGTTTTTCGTGGGTTTTAGGGGTTTTATAGGGTTTTAGTTTTTTATAGTTTTTAGTAGTTTTTTGGTTATTTATTATTTTTACAGTGTCTTAGTTTTTTTAGAGTTCATTAGGTTGTTTAGGTGTTTTTTGTTTTTTGAGGTCTGCGGGATTTAGATAGGTCTATTCATGTTTTTTAGGGATTTTTAGTGCCCTTTTAGGATATTTATAATGTTTTATGGGTATTATAGTTTTTTTAGTGTTTTTATGGTTTTTATAGTTTTTTATATCTTTAGGGGTTTTATCTATTTTTAAAATTTTAAGGTTTTTTAGGGTTTTAATGTTTTTTTGGATTTTTAGGGGTTTTTACATTTTTTATGGTATTTATGGTTTTTAGGGATTTTGAAGGTTCTTTTGAGTTTTTATGGCTTTTTTGGGGTTTTAGGAATTTTTGGTTTTTAAGAATTTTTAGTGTTTTTAAATGTTTTATGGGTTTAAAGGGATTTTCATGTTTTTATTGGGTTTTATGGGTTTTATGGAATTTTAATGTCTCTTAAGGGTTTTATTGTTTTTAGGCATTTCATGGATTTTAGGTTCTTTGGGGTTTTTAGTGTTTTTAGTGTTTTTTTGTCATTAGTGGTTTTAATATTTTTTTTCGGTTGTCAAGGTTTTCTTAGGGGGTTTCAATGGTTTTCGTGTTTTTTATGTTTTTAGTGATTTTTTTGGGATTTACTAAGATTTTTATGGGTTTTATGGTTTCTAGGAATTTTGAGGGTTTGGAAAGATTAGGGGTTTTAGGGTTTTTATTATTTTTTTAAATTTTTTAGGTATTTTAAGTGTTTTTATGTTTTCTTAGGGTTTTAGGGTTTTTTATGTTTTTATGGAATTTGATGGATTTTTAAGATTTTTATAGTTTTTTTAGCATTTTATGGATTTTGAGGGTTTTATGGTTTTAGGGTTTTAGGGTTTTCTAAGGATATTATGTATTGTTTTGTGTATTTAAGATTTTATTTGAATTTATTAGAGTTTAAATGGGTTTTTATTGTTTTTTAATATTTTGGATGTTTAATGGGTTTTTAGTGGTTTTAGTTATTTTTAGGGTTTTTATGGGTTTTTAGTTTTTTAATGTTTTGAGGGATTTTATGGTTTTTATAGGTTTTTAGGGTTTTAGTGTATTTTTATGTTTTTTTGGGGTTTTACCATTTTTATGTTTTTAGGGGTTTTAATTTTTTTTTAGTTTTTTAGGTTTTCCTATGGTTTTTCATGGTTTTTACGGTTTTCATGATTTTAGATGTTTTTTGGGAAATTTTGGATTAATATGATTTTTAGCCTTTTTAGGGATTTTAAGGGCTTTTTTCAGAATTTTTTGGTTTTTAGGGTTTTTAGGGATTTTAAGGGGTCTGGGGGTTTTATTTTGTTTTTACGGTATTTAAGGTTCATTGGTTTTTTAGGTGTTTTTGTCCTTTTAGGATTTTTAAGGTAATTTCGAGTATTTCAACATTTTTAGGGGTTTAAAGTGTTTTAGATTTCTCAATGATTATATGGAATTTATGGGTTTTAAGGTTTTTATGGGGTTTTAGTGGTTTTGGGGGTTTTATGGTCTTTTATGAATTTTATCATTTTTTATGTTTTTAGGGGATTTTATCATTTTAGGTATTTATGTTTTTCTTTGGGTTTTTCTTGTTTTTAAGGGATTTTTGGCTTTTTTAGCTTTTTATGTTTTTTTTCAGTTTTAAGGATTTAAAGTGTTTTTAGGTTTTTTTGGTTTTATATTGGTTTTTTATGATTTATTATTTTTTTAAAATTATGAAGGATTTTCTAAATATTTATTTTTTTAATGTTTTTAGGGATATTGAAAGGTTATAGAGGTTTTAAGGGTTTTTTGGTTTTTCAGTTTTTTTGTATTTTGTTGTGTATTTTTGGATTTTTATAGTTTTTAACGTTTTTATGGGTTTAAATGGTTTTTAAAGTTTTTAGTGGGTTTTTTTTTGTTTTTTTATGAGGATTTACACTACAAGAAAACGGAATATCTGCAACGGCTGATTTGTGACAGGATCCCGTCGCAAAAGACCTTTTACGACGTGGCTCCGTCGCAAATCGCCCGTTGCAGAAAACGACATTGAAAATTGTTGTTTTTGCGGCAGTCCCATCGCAAAAATAGTATTTGCGACAGTATTTTTCCCCCATGGAAAATTGGTTTTCATTCATATATAAAAAAGTATTTGCGACGGGGCGTCGCAGATATATTAGGTGAGACGGGTTTCTAATCCGTCACAAATGGGAAATTTAAAAAATATTTGTGACGTAGGTATTTGCGACGGACCGTCACAGCATTAGTTTTTACGACGGGTATTCTTCCCGTCGCAAATGGGACAATAAAAAAATATTTTACGACAGGACACCCCGTCACAAATACTCCCATCGCAAATACTAAAAAAATAAAATAATTAATACAAATCATATAATATTACATAATAATAATATTATTATTAATAATATAAAAACATTCTATTATTATAATATAAATAAAAAATATATATAAAATATAATTATGAAATATTAATATAAAATAATAATAATATGGATATAAATAATATAATATTATATAATAATACTAATATTAATAATATAAAAAATTAATATAATAATATTATTATTAAATTATGTATATAATAATAATAATAATATTAATAATATAAAGAAATTATATTATTATAATATAAATAATAAAAAATATATAATATAATTATGAAATATTAATATCAAAATATAATAATAATATGAATATAAATAATATTATATTATATAATAATAATACTAATATTAATAATATAAAAAATTAATATAATATTACTATTATTAAAATAAGCATACACATTTATGAAAAAATAATATTAATATTATTAATATTAATAAAATTATAAACTTCTCAATATTAACAACAAATATAAAATATTAAAAGTAATATTACTAAAATAAACAGACATTATAAATAATAATAATAAGTAATAAAATATTAAAAAATAAATAACAACAAATTAAATCATACAATATTCATACCAATATGAATGGGGCAGAAGATAATGCCTCTCCTCATCGTGCTGCTGATGCATCTGCTCGTGCCCCTGACACAAATCCTCTATAAGCTCACCCTGAGCACACATCTGCTCCTGATACTGTGAGGTAGAAGATAATGCCTCTCCACGAGCTCCTCTCAAGCCAGACGCTGACATCGCAGCAGTACCATAATAAGCTGCATTAGTCAAATGAGAGTTGATACCAACTACTCGGCCCTTTTCAAAGCCATACTAGGTCGCCTGCATCCATGATGTCTCATCAAAATGGTGGGCACTAGTCTGATCACCCGTATAGTCTTAACTCTCAGCCTGTGTCTGATAGGTCACGACCTCATATGACTCCTTAAGTTTCAATTAGAAATTAAAATAATGAAAAGATTATATGAATTTAATTTTCAAACTGAAAAGAAAATAATACTGACCACAATCTGATGATGGCGGTCACCTTTAATATCACTAGTAGCCGGATTAGTGTTCATCCTGCGATAAACGCCGTATGTCGTAATACCGGGCTGCTCAACTTCCTATATGAATATAAAATAATCTGTTTTTATTTATTGTTGTATAAAATATTAAAAAAATGTACTTACCAGATGCTGTCTATGTGCAGTGAATGTATGACTACCGGCTCGATGCGTCACGTCTTGTCTCCCTCGATTCTGTCGACCCAATGCAGATCTCCTCTGAACCCACCACCCAACCAGTGTGTACATAATTCATCCCAAACATGATATGAAATGTACTCTGGTCGGTGGGATCTACAGTACTCATCAAATTCTGTCACTCCAGCTTTCCTCACAGCCGCCTTTCTCAAATTATGAAAAAACTGACGGAAACGGTCACGCATAGACACCACCCATGCCGCGTGGATAGTGCATGCTCTCGTCGATGGGATACCATAAACCCTAATATAAATTTATTAACGAATTAAATTTCAAAATAAATAATATTTAATTACAAACCAGCATATGATCGAACATGGCGGCCTGCACATCATTGAGAATCTGATCCCATGTGAGCCAGGGCTGAGAAAATAATTGCGCAAGATAGCGCTCCCCTGTCCAATAGGTATATGCGTAAAACTGTGGAAAAAGAAAATATAATCAAACAATTAGAATATAAATAAATTATAATGAATGATAAGTAAAATAAGCAGGTTACCATACCACCATATGTGCGCATCGAATCCAAGAGGTGGACTTCACTCAGGGATAGGATCTGGAATCATCAGTCTGGCAAGACCATGGCCCCTCCGTGTGCTCCCTGTAGTTCCAATATCCTGAGGGTCAGATGACTCAAGAACCTCATAATCCATAGGTATCTCAACCTCCAAAAACTGACGATACATTTCCATGTCCATCTGAAACATGAATTGATTGTTATGAGAAAACAATTAAAAATAACTATTATGTATATATATATATTTGTTATGATTATAAACATCATTTTACTGTGTCAATGTTCAGCTTCATCATCATCTTCATAGTTTTCAATGTCAATGTCTTCATCTTCCTCATCAACATCATCAATTTCCATATTAGTTTCATTTTCATCATCTCTTGTCATTTCAAATTCAGTTGTAACATCATTGACAACATCATCACCATCAACCCTTAATTGTGTGGTGTCATCCTCGATATTCATGTCTCTTTGTGAAAAAGATGTGTTTTGAGGAGTATCCTGAAAAATTTCATTTCCTTGCACTTCAGTGGAACCACATTCAGTTTGAGTAAACTGATTTTCTCAAGATTTAACTTTTATTATACTCCACCAATCATCCAACTCTTTTGCAGTAGCACAATATTTTGCATAATAAATTTTCTATGCCTGATAAGCCAGTAAAAATGGTTTATTTACTGCAAGAAGACTTTTATGTTTAATATCAACAATTCAATGAGTCAGATGAATATGCAAACCTCTCTCAGTATCCAGCCATCAACATTTAAACATTCTTACTCAATTCTATCCCAAATAACACAGTTCAATAATTTCTTCAAGCATGCCGTAAAAGTCAACTTCAATATCTCTATGATGTGATCTCTTCAAACAAACACCACTATTCATTGTTTTCTTTGATTCCCCATATGCATGTGTATGAAAGCGATAACCATTCACCACATATGTATTATAAGATTTAACCATTTTGGATGGTGGGATACTCAATATACGCAATCAACTATCAATCTTATCAGCATGTACAGATACCTGAAAATTTGTAAAAATTTATCACTATTACAAGTAATAAATTGATTTTATCTGTAAAACCAAAAAAGAATGTACGTTACTAGTTTTTGAAACGAGTAGGAATTTTTTTTCCGAAGATCTTCTAAGACAGCTACTGTAATTTGTGGAAATTTTTTCTTGATATGATCATCATATAACCTACAAATACAATATGATTAATTTACTGTAATAGAATCTATAGAATAAGGGATAAGAGCACTCATTGTACAATTAGTGAAATTTCTTCACAGTTGAGTAGAACATATGTATGGGCTCTATGATGTTCATCATCTGAAAGCCATCTATCATGAACTCCACTAAAGCCAAGTTCGGGCTGATTGAAAACTGATAATTGATTGTTCATATCATCATCAACATTCCACTCGTTTCGGCCCATGCGGTTAAATTTTGAGGGATATTCAGATTCAAAATAATGAGAGCAGAATAAAGCAATTTCTTCTTTCAAATAAGCTTCACCAATTGAGCCTTCAACTGATGTTTTGTTACGTACCTTTTTCTTCAATTTTTGCACGCATATCTCAAATGGGTACATCCATCAAAACTAAACTAGACCTCCACATTTTTCGTCATGTGGAAAATGTAATATCAAATGTTCCATTAAGTCAAAGAGAGTCAGCAGAAAGATTTTTTCCAGTTTTCATATAATTACAAAAACAGCTTCTTCCAGTTTTCTTAGTGCATCATAGTCTGTTGTCTCCACACACATGTCTCGGAAAAAATATGATATATCTGTTATCAAATCCCAAATCTTATAATTCAAAAAACCACTTAATCCAATAGTCATAAGTATTTCCATTATAACATGACAATCATGACTTTTTAATCCGGTAATATGACCATTTTTACACATCTTCCCAAGTTGGAAGCATAGCCATCTAGAAGCCTCGAATATTCAATCCACAGACAAAATAATAAGTGAATCTCTTTGGTCAGTGTATAAGCTGCTTTTGGCTTCATTAATCTCCGTGATCTGACATTTTCAAATAATTCATGTTCTGGTCGCCTGCAAATTTGGGCAAGATCTAATCGTGCCTTTACATTATCTTTGGTCTTACCCTATGTATCCAAAACTGTATGAAATAAATTATCAAAATAGTTCTTCTCAATATGCATGACATCCAACATGTGTCGGAACAACAAATCAGACCAATATGCCATATTCCAAAAAATGATCCGTTTTTTCCAATTGTGTTATTTCCCAAAGCCATGAATTTTTTGTTGGTTCATTGTTGGTCCAAAAGTGATGGAAGCTAATGAAAATACAACTGATTATAACTCTGTACCTAAGATCATTTTTGGAGTTTCATCTCTTTCAATTCTACCTTTTCTGAAATGAGATTTATTCCTCCTAAAAGGATGATCGATTGGAAGAAATCTGCGATGACAGTCAAAATAGAAAAGTTTTTTTTCATTCACGAGAATAAATTTTTTTTTGTGTCCCATACTGTAAGGACATGATTTTGGACCATGTGTACTCTAGCTAGATAACATGACATATTCCTGGAAGTCACTAATTGTCCACATCAAAGCAGCTTTCATTACAAAATTCTGTTTCGCAGCAGCATCATGTGTACCAACACCATGACTCCACAATAAATTTAACTCATCAATCAATGGTTTCAAATAAACATCAATATTATTTTTCGGATGTCCTGGGATTAATAATGTCGAAAAGAAATAAGGATCTTTCATCAACATCCATGGAGGTAAATTGTACGGAGTTATAATGACAAGCCAACAGGAATACTGACTACCAAAAGATCCAAATGGACAAAAACTGTCATTAGAAAGTCCCAATCACACATTCCTGGATTCTAATGAAAAATATGGATGCACTAGATCAAAATGTTTCAATGAATCACCATCAGATGGATGAATCAAGCTTTTACCATTTGAAATATTGGTTTTGTGCCCTGGCATCATTGTCGTTGTGTTCTGGGCAATAAATAAACACTGCAACCTGGGTGTAAGCGGGAAATATCTCAACTGTTTCACAGGAATAAATCCAGACTTCCTTGATTGAGCTTCTTTATTCCTCGATTGTCCACATGTGGGACAACTATCCAATGACTCATTTTCACCAGAATATAAGATGCAATTGGTTGAACATGCATGGATATTCTGATAACTAAGGCCCATATTACGATCCAGTCTCTTGCTCTCATAATAATTAGTAGGTAGCACATTTCCTTCAGGTAATAGTGCTTTAACCAAAGAAAATATATGATCAAAACAGTTATTTGAAATTCCATTATCCGATTTAATAGACATAAAATTTTTAACTGCTTCTAATTTTCACATATTGAAACCAAGATATAATGCATCCTCAGCAGACCTGAACAACTCAGAAAATTCAGATGGTGCCAACTCGGGAGGTAAATCAACATCATCATTGATTTCAGTTTGGTGAACAGATGACCCTGCAACATCATGTAATATATTTTGAAACCATGATGGATCCGAAATAAAATTATTAGTATCTTATTTGGAACTACATTCACAGTGTTGATACCAAAAAATATAATCTGATTGAAATCCATAACGCAAGAGATGTTGCCCAATGATGTCAAATGTCTCAAACGTTCTCAGAGCACATTTTTTACAAGGACACTTAATTGCCCCTTATGAAAAAAATTCTGTGATTGATGATGAAAATTATAAGAAAACTTCAACACCATCAACATATACAGGATTTAAACTAGAACTGTTTGGATTTCTGCGCTGATTTATACAAGCGCGATCATCTAATAATGATTGATATCGACATCCTTGTTCCATATTCATATATATGTTTCTACAAAATTTTAAACCACTACTATTGTTAAATAATTTGATATAATAAAAACAATATCCTAAAAAAAGAAGATACATAATTATAGTTATTTATTAGTAATTACCAATAATTATAGGCGACACAGTTAGTTTGTAATCATCCCCACTAATTATTATTAATTTAGCAATACTTAGGAATACTTGGAAAAATGAAATATTCTTGAATAATGAAATAAAATTTTGTAATCATCATTGTGTAGATTATATTACTAATTATTCTTATTTTTTTCCAACGGATTGGTGGCAGCTATTTTGCCTGACGACTCATCTCCTTGCAAGGAGATGAGTCGTCGGGTAAAAGAGCCTCTTTTGTCCGACGACTCATCTCTTTTTTACTTTATACCAATTGAAATCAGTATGAAAAAATTTCTCTGACATACGTTAGAGCACATTTTTCAAACTGATTTCTGTGGGCGAAAGTAGAAAAGATATGAGACGATGAACAAAAGGTAGCCGCCAATCCGTTGGAAATTGTGCCAATTTGTAACCATGTACTCGAATTTATTTGAATTTTGATTAATTATTACTAATTATTACTAATTATTATTAATTATTACTAATTATTACAAATATCAATATTTCCAATAGATTTTTCTCTATTCATAACATGTTCAAATCTTAAAGGTTCGTCAATTTTTAGGTCATGCCCAATAAAAAGTTTGTGTCATCCATGTCCAATGTAAACTCTATAATTTTCCTTACATGGTTGATCAGCACGCAAGTAGTGTTGCAATTGGACGACACAAGTAATTTCATTCCCATCTTTAAGAATCATCTCGCATGACCCTTTACATAGATCATTCTTCCTTGAAAAATTAAGAGAACTTCAGTATCTTTCCCTTAATTTTTCAAGAAAGAATGGTCCATGTAAGAAGTCATGTGATATGATTCTTATAGATTAGAAAGACATGAATTGGGTTGTCCTATTGCAACACTACTTGCGAGGTGATCAACCAAGCAAGGAAAATTATAGAGTTTACATTGGACACATTTGACACAAACTTTTTATTAGGCATGACCTGAAAATTGGCGACCCTTTAAGATTTAAACATGTTAAGAATAGAGCAAAACTTGTTGGAAATATTGATAATTTTAATATTTTATAAATTTCTAACAATTTTAAAAATATAAATATGTTTTTTATAAATATTAAACATATAATAATAAAATAATTATATTATTAGTATTATTTAATTATTAATATTAATGAAATATAATATGTTATATTATGTTACTATTTATGTTACTAATTATATTACTAATTATGTTACTAATTAGTAATGCGAAGATATGCATATAGGTCGGGTGGTTAATCAATCATTGAATAGAAAAAAACGTGATTGACCGCTCATCTTCCTTAATTTTCTTTTCATTTGTGTGTTGAGGATGACAGGAAAATTCTGCCTCCACATGTAATATTTTCTTTTACTATCAAAATTATAAACCTCTTCACCTCTATGCTGGCGAGGAGGTTGATAATTTTGAGAGTAAAAGATAATATTACATGTCGAGGCAGAAGTTTCCTGTCAAGCCTCAACACACAAATGAATAGAAATTTGTGGTAGATGAGTGGTCAATCACGCTTGCTAATTATCCTAATTGTTGTTGCTAAATATCCTAATTGTTTTTAATTGTTTCCTAAATGTTTTTAATTGTTTCCTAATTGTTTTTAAATGATTACTAATTGTTTTTAATTGTTTCCTAAATGATTTTAATTATTTCCTAATTATTTTCATTGTTTCCTAATTATTATAATTTTTTCCTAATTATTTTAATTATTCCCTAATAATTTTAATTGTTTCATAATTATTTTAATTATTTCCTAATTAATTTAATTGTTTCCAAATTATTTTAATTGTCACCTAATTATTTTAATTGTTTCCTAATTATTTTAATTATTTCCTAATTATTTTAATTGTTTCCTAATTATTTTTATTGTTTCTAATTTCCTAATTATTTCTATTGATAATTATTTCTATTGATAATTATTTTAATTTTTCTATTTATTTCTAATCAATTAAATCTAATTAATTCCGAATCATTTGATAATTATTTTAATTATATCTAACTAAATCTAATTATTTCTTAATTATTTGATAATTATTTTAATTATTTCTAATTAATTTGATAACTACTTCTAATTAAATATAACTATTTCTAATTAAATATAATTATTTATAATTATTACCAAAACATCCTCTGGGAGTGTCGAACCAAGAGTGCAGCAAGGCCCGTTGTTGCGTACCAAGTTACCCCGAGTCAAGCTCACAACACCTTATCAGAGTTTTCACTCCTAGGTACATTTTTGCCAGAGCCGCCTCTACTTGTTCGTATCCAGACAAGGATTATTTGGTACAACCACTTAATCTAATTATACTATATAGCTACTAAACATTCTATTAAAAAATTAAAATTAACAATTAAAAATAAAATTAATAATTAAAAATAATTTAACAATTAAAAATAATTTAAAAAATAAAAAATATCTAAATACCTTTGCTCTTTTGAAGCAATTGACGCCTTCTAACTCCTTCTCTCCTCTTCTCGTAAGAAAAAATTAAACCGAAAGAAATTTTCTACTTAGAATTGGACGTTAAAGAGAGAAATAAAGAGAGATCTGAATGATTTGGAAAAAAAGGTTGGGGTATATATAGGATAGATTATTTGCGATGGTCTTATTTGGGACGGGATACCGTTGCAAAATACCTTCGCCCGCATTAATTATGGGTGGCAGTTAAAAGGGTTTTTTACAACGGGCCCATTGCAAATAGCTACCTTCCGACATACTATTAGAGACGGGCGGATATCCCCATCGAAAATTTCTATTTACCGCTGCCGGTATTGGCGACAGGCCCCGTCGCAAATACCTTCACCCACATTCATTACAGGCGGCGGTTAAAAGTGTTTTTGTGACGGGCCCGCCGCAAATAGCTGCCTTCCGACATACCATTAGTGACGGGCGGATATCCCCGTCGCAAAATTCTATTTTCCACCGCCGGTATTGGCGAAAGGAATTTTTTTGCGATGGGACAATTTACCAGTCGCAAATAGTATTTACCGCCACCGGGTAGTTGCAACAGGTAGAAGGCGACCATCGCAAATAGGCTTCCTGCGTTTTGGCACACAAACTGTGCCATATCTATTGTGACGGGTCCTGTATTCTCATCCAAAATAACTAACCATTCGCGACGGGAATATATTCCCATCGCAAATATGCTTTTTGTCAGATTTTTTGAGATGAGAATAAATATCATCGCAAATACCCCGTCGTAGTAATCGGTTTTTCCGGTAGTGTTAGAGGTTTTAAGGTTTTAAGATTTCTATGGTTTTTAGGGGTTTTTAGGTTCTTCATAGGGTTTCATAGGGTTTTTTTTCCATTTTTTAGGTTTTTAGGGGTTTTAAGTGTTTTCTAGGTTTAATGGTTTTCTTAGTGGTTTTCATGGTTTCATGGTTTTATGTGTTTATGTATTTTTAAGATTTTTTAGGATTATTATGGTATATAGTGTTTTTAGGGAATTATAGGGTTTTAGGATTTTTATGGTTTTTATGGTTTTATAATTTGTTTTATAAGGGTTTTTAGTGGTTTTTAGGGTTTTAACCATTTTAGTGATATTCGGGATTTTTGGGATTGTTATGGTTTTTAGGGTATTTAGGGATTTTGTGGGGTTTTTGGTTTTTTTTTGTATTATGGGGTTTTAGGGTTTCCTGGGATTTTTTTGAAGGTTTTATGGTTTTTTTTATTTTTTAATGTTTTTAGGTTATTTGAGGGTTTTTTTATTTTTAGTAGGTTTTTTGGTTTTTGTTGGTTTTGTGGGTTTTTAACGTTTTTGTGGTTTTTATGGATTTACAAGGTTTTATGATTTTTTAGGTGATTTTTATGGGTTTTAGGATTTTTAGTGTCTTTATGTTTTTAGGGGGATTAATTGTTTTTATGCTTTAATAGTTTTCTTAGGGGTTTTTGGATTTTTTATGTTTTTAGTGATTTAAGGTATTTTTAAGGTTTTTTGTGGGTTTTATAATTTTTATGGATTCTAAGGAGTTTTATAGTTTTAAATGTTATTTAGGGTTTATAGTGTTTTTAGGTATTTAATAATTTCATAGGGTGCTTTTTTTGGTTTTTATATGTTTTTAGGAACATTTAGGAATTTTTTGGTTTTTTCGGTTTTTAGGGTTTTTAGGGATTTGGAGGGGTTTATGGTATTTAGGTCTTTTGGGGGTTTTTTTGTTTTTATGGGGTTTAATTAATTTATAGATTTTTAACATTTTTAGGGGATTAAATGGGTTTTCGAGTTTTATTTGTTTTTAGGGATTTTTATGATTTTTACGTTGTTTAGGTGCTTTTATGGTTTTTAGGCGGTTTATGGTTTTTGGGTCCTTTTAGGGTATATTACTATATTGAGAATTTTTATGGGTTTAAGTGTATTTAGGGTTTTAATGTTTTCATTGGTTTTTTTGGTTTTTTAGTTTTTTTTCTTTTTATTCAATTTTATGATATTTTAGTATTTTTTGGGTTTTTAGTATTTTTAAGGATTTTAAGGGGTTTAGGGGTTTAGATGTTTTTTTTGGGTTTTTAATGTTTTTTAGGTTTTAGGGTTTTTATGTGTATTTTGGTTTTTATTGTTTTCTATGGGGTTTTAATGGGTTTTAGGGGTTTTTTATGTTTTTTGGTATTATTATGGATTTTTTTTTATTTTTATGGCTTTAATGGTTTTTATGGATTTTGAGGGTTTTAGTGTTTTATGTATTTTTTTTGGGTTTTTAGGGTTTTTTTGAGTTTTCTATGTTTTTATGGGTTTTTAAGGGTTTTTTTTAAATTATGGGTTTAAAAGTGTTTTAGAGTTCTTGGGGGATTTTATGTTTTGTATGAGTTTTGGAATTTTTAAGGATTTTTTTGGTATTTTACAGTTTATAAGGTATTTTTGATTTTTTGGGGTTGTGGGGTTTTTAGCTTGTTTTAGTTCTTCAGGGGTTTCAAGTGTTTTTTGGTTATTATAATTTTTATTTGGTTTTTAGGTTTTTATGTTTTCAATTGTTTTTTTATGGTTTTTAGGGGTCTTCAATATTTTTATTGTTCTTTTAGGGTTTTAGGGATTTTGATGGTTTTTAGAGTTTTTTATGTTTTTTAGGGGTTTTAATTGTGTATTGGTTTTTATGTTTTGTTTAGTTCTTTCGTGTTTTGATGAGTTTTTATGTTTTTATGGATCTCTAGGATTGTATTTTTATTTTTAAGGTTTTGTTTAGTATTTTTAGGGATTTTGACAGACTTTATGGTTTTTAGGATTTTTATGGGTTGTTTCGGTTTTTAGAGTTTTTTATTTTGTTTCAGATTTTACGGTTTTTAGAGTTTATTTATGTTTTTAGGGGTTTAAAGGTTTATTATAATTTTTAGTGATTTTTAGGGTTTTTATGGGTTTCTTGGATTTTAAGGTTTTTAAGTGGTTTATGAATTTTAGGGGGTTTTTCTGGCTTTCTGGGTCCTTTATAAGTTTTTAGGGTTTATAGCATTATTTATGTTTTCATTGGTTTTATGTGATTTAATTTCCATAATATTTTCTTAGGGGTTTCCTGGGTTTTAGGGTTTTTTTACATTTTTATGGGTTTTTTGGGGTTTTTTGGATTTAATATTGTTTTTTAAGGTCTTTAGGGATTTTGAGGGTTTTAGGGTTTTTAGTGTTTTTAGGTTTTTTAGGAATTTTAGGGTTTTTTTATGATTTTATTATGGGTTTTAAAGGTTTTTAGGGTTTTTTATTTTTTTAGGATTTTTAAAACTATTTTAGAATTTTTTTGGTTTTTAGGGATATTGTGGTTTTTTAGGGTTTTATTGGTTTATTGGGTTGTTAGTGTTTTTTTTTGAGATTTTTATGGTTTTAATGGATTTTAGATTTTTTAACATTTTTAGGGGTTTAAAGGGTGTTTGGAGTTTTTAGTAGTTTTTAGAGGTTTTATGGGGTTTTAGGGTTTTACTAAACTATTTTTTTGTTTTTATGGTTTTTAGGTGTTTTTAGAGGTATTTAGGATTTTATATTTTTTTATGTTTTTATGTGTTTTAAGAATTTTTAGGTTTTTATGGTTTTCATAGGGTTTTATGGGGTTTATATGGTTTTTACATTTATTATCATTTTTAGGGATTTTTAAATATTTTTACTGGTTTTTAGGGTTTCTAGGGATTTTGAGGGGTTTTGGGGGGTTTAAGGGTGTTTATGGTGTTTAGGATTTTTGCATATTTAGGTTTTTTAGGTTTTTGGATTTTTCACAGTTTTTAGGATTTTTTTACGATTTTAGGGATATTTAGATTTTTTTAGGATTTTTATGGTTCTTAGGGAATTTAGGTATTTTGAGGGTTTCTAGGGGTTTAATGGGTTTTATGGATATTTGCCTTTCTATAGGCTTTTTAGGTTTTTAGGGTTTTAATATATTTTATAGTATTCAAATGTTTTACAGGTTTTAAAGGGTTTTATATTTTTTATTTATTTTTTAGGAATTTATGGTTTTTACGGTTTTATGGGTTTTTATGGATTTTAGGAGTTATTAGGGTTTTTTGGGTTTTTTGGGCTTTAGGATCTGTTTAAGGTTTTCATATTTTCTTAGGTATTTTACGGGTTTTAAGTGTTTTTATGTTTTTGATCTTTTCTTAACAGTTTTCAGGGTTTTTAGGGGATTTTATGTTTTTAGATATTTTTTAATTTTTTACGGTTTTCTAGGATTTAGTTATTTTTAGGGTTTTATGATTTTTTAGGGTTTTTAATGTTTTTAGTGTTTTTATGTTTTTATGGGTTCAAAGTGTTTTTATGGTTTAAAGGATTCCATTTAGTTTTTCATGGTTTTTAGTGTTTTTAATGTTTTTAGGGATTTTTAGGGCTTTTTATGAATTGTATGGTTTTTTACGTTTTTAGGCATTTTCAAGGGTTTTGGGATTTTTAGTGTTTTTATGGTTGATAAGGTTTTTTTTAATTGATTATTTTGAGTTTTTTATGGTTTTCATGATTTTTTAGGTGTTTCAAGTGTTTAGGTTTTATGTTTTTCTTAGGGGTTTTCATGGATTTAGGGTTTTTTAGAATTTAGGTATTTTGAGAGATTTTTAGTATTATAGGGTTTCTAAGTGTTTTATAGATTTTAAGGGTCTTTTAGGGTTCTTAGAATATTTAGGATTCTTAGGTATTTTAAGTGTTTTATAGGTTTTTAAGGTTTTCTTTGGGGTTTTCCATGTTTTAGGTTTTTTTTATGTTTTTTTATGAGTTTTAGGGAAATTTTATGATTTTAATTGTTTTGTTTGTTTTAAGTTATTTTGAGGGGTTTTTGGCATCTTTTTTGGATTTTTAGGATTTTTTAGTTTTTTGAGATTTCTATGTTTTTAATAGCATTTTTACATTTTTGGGGTTTAAAGGGTTTTTAGAGTTTTTAGTGGATTTTCTGGATTTTTATGGGGTTTTAGGGTTTTAAAGTTCCTTATGTGAATTATGGTTTTTTGGGTTTTAGGGGTTTTAGGGTGTTTTTACGGGTTTTAGGGTTTTTAGTGTTTTTAAGGTTTTTTAGGGGTTTTAATTTTTTTGGTTTTATGATTTTCTTATGGTTATCGGGGGTTCTTTGGGGGGGTTTTGGGTATTTTAGCTTTTTATGGAATTTTACTGATTTTTAGAAATTATATGGGTTTCATGGTTTTTAGGGGTTTTATGGTTATTTATGGTTTTAAGGTATTTCTACATTTTTAGGTTTTTAGGAGTTTTAAGTGTTTTAAGGTTTTTAAAATTTTCTTAGGGGTTATTAGGTCTTTTAGGGTGTTTTATGTTTTTAGGGAAAAGAAGGAGAAGGGTCGGGCTATTCCCAACCCTCCCAAATTTATTAGAAAAAAGAGGTCGCAGACAAGGGGGAGGGGTCAAATGACCCACACCCAAAAACCCTTTACAACCCCAATCCCAAAAAACCCAGAAGACTAAAAAGCACACCAAAACCAAACATAATAGAAATTAATAATTTTCTCTATCATCACCTCCCAGCTAATCGACAACCAACATCCAGTAGCACTATAACCATATGCAGCAACATCATCAATCCAACTTCAGCAACACAAAGCCACAAACACCAACCTCCAATAGCCCCAAGTCAAACACAATCAAAAAATTCACCATCAAGAAACATAATCACTGTCCAGCAATCTGTAGCTGGCAACTAGAAGTTCCAAACATCAAATTTTCCCACCGTAGAAAATCACCAACAGAAATTGTTAATAGATTAAGAAACCAATATGAGCAGAACACAGCCCCCCCCCCCCTCTAAGACACTAGAGTTAACCCCGAGCAGACCTTAGCACACCAGAACCACCTTCGGGCCAAGAAGAAGCCCTGACTGGGTTAACAGAGCTGGAAGCATGATGTGGCCCACACCAAGATCACCCCAGCCGCTACTGGATCCTGAAGTCCAAGAGGATTTTTCTGCAGCTGGAAACAATCAACCCAGAGCAGATGATGAGCATGCGGAAGGCGCTGCGAGATCCTGAGTCACCAAGCTCTCAAATCCATAGAAAGATCCCTGATTGGGAAAGGAAGACACTGAGATAGAAGCCCAAATCTGAACCACTCAGAGCCGATGCAAACTGAAGCCAGACAAGGATCCTGAAGCCATGAGAGTCGGAGCTTCCTCTATGAAAACCAAAGCCATATCCCAAAGCCGCAAAGCACGAAGAAGCCACCACAAGGTCAAAAGCGAAGACAGGGAACACAAGAGCAACCTCCTTAGATGCCAATCCAAGACGAAGCCGTGGTCACCGAGGCAAGACCACGTTGGAGGGGGAATGACAAATATCTGATGGAGAACCCCAGCGACATGTGGGGAGAAGAAGAGTTGCCGATCTGAGGCCCTCTCAAGGGTGATTTCTTTCTTTTCGTTACATTTTTAGCGATTTGTAAGGTTTTTTTAGGATTTATGGTATTTAGGGTTTTTATTGACTTTGAGAGGTATTTTGGTTTTTAGGGTTTTTAAGTTTCTATGGTTTTTAGGTTTGTTAATGTTTTTAAGAGTTTTTAACATTTTTATGGGTTTGAAGTGTTTTTAGATTTTTTATTAGTTTTTTATTTTTATTGGGTTTTAGAAGTTTTTTAACATTTTTTGTTGTTTTGTTGTTTTTTAGGTTTTAGGGTATTTTTTGTGTTTATAGATTTTTAGCATTATTTAGATTTTTTAAGGGTTTAAATTATTTTTAGGTTTTTACTTTTTCTTATGGTTTTTTAATTGTTTATGTTTTTAGGAATTTTTTAGGATTTTTATGGGTTTCAGGGTTTTTATGGATTTTTTTGGGTTTTATGGATTTTTTTGTGTTTTTATGGGTTTTAAACGTTTTTTTTGTGTTTTATGGGTTTTACATTTTTTAGGGGTTTTTAGGGGTCTTCAGGGGTCTTCTCATTTTTTTATGTTTTTAGGAATTTTTATGGGTTTTTATGTTTTTTATGTTTTTTTAGGATTTTTAGGATTTTGATGTTTTTAGGGTCTTTAGAGGTTTTATGATCTTTTATGTATTTTAGTTGTTTTTTGGGGTTTTTATGTTTTTTTAGTTTTTTAGGGTTTTGGGGTTTTTATTATTTTATTAAATTTCTAGGGGTTTGAAGGGTTTTATAGTTTTCAGTGTGTTTTAAGGATTTAATGGTTTTTAGTGATGTTAAGGTTTTAGGGGTTTTTAGGGTTTTTAGCATTATTTGGGTTTTTAGTGGTTTTATGTGTTTTTATGATTTTAAGGTTTTTATAGAGTTTTTAATCTTTTTTGGGTTTTTCATGCTTTTAGGGATTTTTTATGATTTTAATGGTTTTTAGGGTTTTGGGAATTTTGGATGTTTTTGGGGATGTTAGGTATTTGTTTACCATTTTTTCAGTTTTTAGGGATTTTATGTGTCTTTATATTTTATATTATTTTCTTAGGATTTTCAATATTTTTAGGGTTTTTTACATTTTAATGTATTTTTAGAGTTTTTGGGGATTTTAATGGGTTTTTAATAATTTGAGTGTTTATAGGTTTTTTTTGGGTTTTTTTAGTTTTTTTAGTATTTTGAGTTTTAGGGAATTTTTTTAGGATTTTTGTTATCTCTTCATGTTTTTTAACATTTTTATGGTTTTAGAGGGGTTTTAGTGGTTTTTGAGTGTTTTATGGGATTTAGGATTTTAATTGTTTTTAGGGGGTCTCTTATTTTAAGGATTTTTATAGTTTTAGGGTTTTCGCATTTTTAGGTTTTTAGAGGTTTTAATTTTTTTAGGTTTTAAGGTTTTCTTAAGGTTTTATATGTTTTTAAGGTTTTTTTACATTGTTACGGATTTTTATGTATTTTTATAACTTTTATGGTTTTTAGGGTTTTTAGGGATTTGAGTTTTTTTTAGGTATTAAGGAGTTTTAATTTTTTTAGGATTTTATAGCATTCTTTGGGTTTTTCATTTTTTTAGTTTTTTTATTTTTTAGAGAGATTTACGGAATTTCTTTGGATTTTTATAGTTTTTAGTGTTTTTAGAGATTTTGAGGGGTTTTGGGTTTTCATGTTTTTTTTGGTTTTTTTGGATTTAATATTTTTTTAAACTTTTTTAGGATTTTTAAGGTTTTTCGGTTTTTGTAATTTTTAGGGGATTAAAGTGTTTTTAGAGTTTTTATTGGGTTTTTAGGGGTTTATGGATTTTAAAAGTTTTTTTAATGTTTTTAGGATTTTTTATGGTTTTAGGGGGTTTAGGTTCTTTTTATGGTTTATTAGGGTTATTTTTACTTCAGATTTTTAGGGAGTTTAAGTGTTTTTAGGTTTAAAATTTTTTCTTGGGGATTTTATAGGGGTTTAAAGTTTTTTTACATTTTAACATCTTTTTAGGGATTTTTTAGGATTTTAATGAATTTATTTTTGTTTTTAGGGATTTTGAGGGGTTTTAGGGTTTTTAGGGTTTTTAGAGTTTTATCTTTCTTTATAAATGGTTTTCAGGGTTTCAGGGTTTCTCTATTTTTAGTGATTTTAGATAATTTTTGTATTTTTATTGTTTTTATAGTTTTTAAGTTTTGTTTGGATTTTGGGGTGTTCTGGTTTTTATGGGTGTTTGGGTGTTTAGGGATTTTTTTGTGTTTTTTAGGGTTTTCAATATTTTATATTGTTTTTGACATTTTGCAGGTTTTAAATCGGTTTTTTGTGTTTTTAGTGAATTTTTGGGTTTTTAGTGTTTTTTATTATTTTTATTGGTTTAGGGTTGAGGGCCTTTTAGTTTTCTTAGGGATTTTAGCATTTTTAGTTTTTTACGGGTTTTAATTTTTTTTTTGTTTTTAAGGTTTTCTTAGGGGTTTTAAGGGTTTTATGGATTTTTATGTTTTTATGGATTTTTAAGGATTTATAGGATTTTGTGTTTTTTCCTAGTTTTTATGGATTTTATGGTTTTTGGGGTTTTAATTTGTTTTAGCATTTTAGATGCTTAATGTGTTCTTAAGTTTTTATGATTTTCTTATGGTGTTTCAGGGTTTTTAGAGTTTTTTAAATATTCCAAGATTTTTAGGGATTTTATGATGTTTATGGGTTTAAGGGGTTTTAGGGATTTTTAGGGGTTTTATTGGTTTTTAGGGTTTTTTTGGCTTTTTGGGGTTTTTAGGGTTTTTCTTTTGTAGTTCTCTTAAGGTTTTTAATGTTTTTTTAATGTTTTTAGGGGTTTAAAGCGTTTTTAGGGGTTTAAATAGTTTTTAAAATTTTTAGTGGGTTTTCAGGTTCTTTTGGGGTTTTATTGTTTTTTAAGGTGTTTGTGGTGTTTTTATAGTTTATAGCGTGTTTTTGGTTTTTAAGGTTTTAGGGTATTTTAGGAATTTTAGCATTTGTTACAAGTTTTAGTGTTTTTAGGGTTTTGAGGTATTATTTTGGGTTTTTAGGGTTTCTAGTATTTTATTTTAATGGGATTTTTATTGATTTTAATCATTTTTATGATTTTCTAGGGTTTTTAGGATTTTTTAGGGTTTTTATAGTTCTTTTTGGTTTTTTTGGTTGTTTTTAGTTTTTAGGGTTTTTTATGTTTTTTATGGTCTTAGGAGTTTTTTCATTTTAAGGATCTCTTAGGGGGTTTCATGGTTTTTTGGGTTTTTTACATTATTTGGGATTTTTAGTGTGTTTTTAGATTTGTATGGTTTTTAGGGTTCTTATGGATTTTGAGGGGGTTTTGGGTTCTTAATGTTTTTTTAGGTTTTTATTGTTTTCTGAGTATTTTAGGGTTTTAGAGGTTTTTTATTGTTTTTAACATTTTTAGGGTTTTAAAGGGGTTTTAAGGATTTTAGTGGGTTTTAGGGTTTGTATGGGATTTAAGGTTTTTATGGGTTTTGAGGTTTTTTTGTTTTTTTTTGTTTTTTGGGTGTTTCTAGGGTTTTATCATTTTTAGGTTTTTAGGGGATTTAATTATTATTGGTTTTCTATGATTTCCATTGGGGTTTTACTTCTTCTTAGGGTTTTACATTTTTCAGATATTTTAGGGTTATTAGGGTTTTTAGGGGCTTTAGGGTTTTTAGGATTTTTATGGTTTTAGTATTTTTAGGTTATTTAGGGGTTTAATGGATTTTTATGATTTATTTAGTTTTCTATTGGTTTTATTAGGGATTTTAGAGGGTTTTATGATTTTAGATATTTTTAGGGTTCTTTTGGATATTTATGGTTTTTTGTATTCTTAGGGATTATGATCGTTTTATGGTTTTTAGGGTTTTATGTATTTATTAATTTTTTTGGGTTCATTTTTTAATTTCATAAGGATTTAAAGGTTTTTAGTGTTTTTAATGTTTTAATTTGTTTAAAAGGGTTTTTATAGTTTTTAGTGTGTTTTTAGGGTTTTTGTGGGTTTTTAGGTTATTAGTGGATTTTTGGTGTTTTGTGTGTATTTTTAATGTTTTTTTGGGTTTTTGGAATTTTTTATTTTTTAGGGGTTTTATTTTTTTTAGATATTTAATGATTTCAGAGTGGTTATCAATTTTTTTAGGGTTTTTTTGTTTTTAGATATTTTTTAGGGATTTTTAACGATTTTTAGTATTTTTTATGGTTTTTATCGATTATGAGTCTTTTTAGGGTTTTTATAGTTTTTATAGTTCTTTAGTTTTCTCTACATTTTAAGGGTTTTTGAATTTTTAGGGTTTTCTTAGGGTTTTTCATGTTTTTTAGGGTTTTTTATGTTTTTTGGGATTTTGAGGATTCTTTTAGGATTTTTATGGTTTTTAGGGAGTGTATAGATTTTGACGATTTATAAGGTTTTATCAGTTTAATGGTTTTTTGTGTTTTATGGTTTTTATATTTTTTTTAATTTTATTAGAGGTTTAACATGTTTTTAGAGTTTTTTGTGGGTTTTTAGTGGTTTTTTGGGATTTAGGGTTTTTAACGGTTTTAGGGGTTATTTTTTGGGTTTTTATGGGTTATAAGGTTTTTTAGTGTGTTTTTAGAGTTTTTACGGTTTTTAGAATTCTTTATATTTTTTTTGAAGCTTTAAGAATTTTTTGGATTTTATGGGTTTCTTTGGGTTTTATAGGGTTTTTAGGGTATTATGTTTTTATAAATTTTTAGGTATTTTTTTAAATTTTATGGGCCTTTAGAGTTTCAAAGGATTTTGAGGTTTTTTTGGGTTTTTATAGTGTTGAGGGTTTTTAGTGTTCTTTGCGATTTTTGGGGTTTTAGTGGTTTTAAGTGTTTTTATATTTCTATTTTTTCTTTGGGTTTTTTTAGGGTCTGTGAGCTTAGTTATTTTTAGGGGTTTTTAGGATTTTTATGGTTTTTAATAGGTTTTTTTGGTTTTTTGGGGTTTTGGGTTTTTTTGAGTTTTTAGGAGTTTTAAGGTTTTTTAGAGTTTTTAGCATTTTTAGGGGTTTAAAGGGTTTTTATTGTTTTTTGGGGTTTTTTAGGGTTTTAGGGTTTATAAATTTTTAGGGAGTTTTATAATTTTTAGGTGTTTTTACAGTTTTTAGGGTCTTTAGGGATTTTTAGTGTTTTTATATTTTTGAGGTCTTTTAGGGGTTTAAAGTGTGCTTATGTTTTTAAATTTTTCTTAATGTTTTCAATGTTTTATTAGGTTTTCTATGTTTTTAGTGGATTTTAAGGATTTTAGGTTCTTTATGGGTTTTGGGGTTTTAGGGATTTTGAGTGGTTTTATGGCTTTTTAGAGTTCTAGGGTTTTTAGAAGTTTTATGTATTTATGTGTTTTAATTGTTTTTTGTTTTTATAGTTTTTCTTAGGGTTTTCAGGGTTTTTTGGGTTTTTTATGTTTTTAGGGATTTTTGTGAATTTTTATGA
Organism: Viscum album; assembly: GCA_963277665.1. NCBI lineage: Eukaryota > Viridiplantae > Streptophyta > Magnoliopsida > Santalales > Viscaceae > Viscum > Viscum album. The sequence continues at coordinate 1,784,323,149 of OY728132.1, read as the reverse complement.
TTTTTATGTTTTTTGGGGTTTTAGGGATGTTTAGGATTTTTTGGGATTTTTGGGATTTTTGGATTTTTGGGTGTTTATGGTTTTTTCTATTTTAAGGGGTTTTTTGTGTTTTTAGGGTTTTCTAGATTTTAGAGGTTTTTAATGTTTTTATGGTTTAAAAGGGGTTTAGCATTTTACCCTTCTATGGGTTTTATGGAGTTTTTTGAGTTTTAAACTGTTTTTATGGTTTTTTATGGTTTTAAGGGGTTTTATGTGTTTGGTTATTTATGGTATTTTATGTTTTTAGGGATTTTAGGGTTTTTATAGATTTTTAGGGGTTTTAAGGGTTTTAGCATTTTTAGGATTTTATTGGTCTTAAGTGTTATTAGGTTTTCATGGTTTTCTTATGGGTTTTTAGGATTTTTAGGGTTTTTATGTTTTTAGTATTTTTGTGGCTTTTAGGGGTTTTATGGATTTTGAGGGGTTTTATGGTTTTTAAGGTTTTAGGGTCTTTTATGAGTTTTTGGGGGTTTTGAGGTATTTTATATTTTCTATTATTTTTAGGCTTTTAAAGGGTTTTTAGAGTTCTTATTGGTTTTTTGGGTTTTGGGTTTTTAGGGTTTTTTAAGGTTTTTAGAAATTTTTATGCTTTTTGGGTTTTGGGGTATTAGGGTCTTTGAGAGTTTTTTGGTGTTTTAGTGTTTTTTTTTATGTTTTTAGGGGTTCTATGTGTTTTTATGGGTTTTATTTTATCTTTGGAGTTTTCATGGTTTTTAGGGTTTTTAGGGTTTTTAAGGGTTTTAAGGGTTTTAGGGTTTTTATGGTTTTTATGGTTTTGGAGATTTGAGGGTTTTTAGGGGTTTTATGCTTTTTAGGTTTACTAGTAATTTTAGGTTTTTAATGGTTTTAAGTGTTTTTTAGGTTTTTAATTTTTTTTGGTATTTTTAAAGGCTCGTGGGATTTTTTTATAGATTTTAAGAGCTTTTTAAGTATTTGTAGTGTTTTTATGGTTTTTTTGGATTTTGTGGTTTTTTTTAGTTTTTCTAAAAAATTTAGAGTTATTTAACGTCTTTTGGTGTTCAAAGGGTTTTAGTGTTTTTAGTGGGATTTTATGTTTTTTAGGTTTTCTCAAGGGTTTATGGGTTTTCAGTTTTTAGGGTTTTTTGGTTTTTATTATGTTTTTGGGGGTTTTATGGTTTTTTAGGTTTTTTAGGGGTTTTTAGTATTTTATTTATTTATTATTCACTTCAAGGATTTCGAGGTTTTTGGGTTTTTACATTTTTAGGGATTGATATGGAATTTTTGGGATTTTTATGGTTTCTTAGGGTTTTTAGGGATTTTATGTGTTTCTAAGGATTTGAGGGGTTTTAGGGTTTTTAGCATTTTTAGGGGTTTAGGCGATTAATTTATTTTTAGGTTTTTAAGTACTTATTAGAATTTTTCATGTTTTTTACATTTTTAGGTATTTTTTGATATTTTTTAGGATTTTAGGGTTGTGGGGAATATTATGGTTTTTAGTATTTATAGGTTTTTTATGGGTTTTAAGTGTTGTTGGGTTTTTAAGGTTTTATTTGTGTTTTACAAGGACATTAGGATTTTTTTACATTTTATGTATATTTAGGTCTTTCTTGTGATTTTTATGGTTGTTAGGGTCTTTACAAATTTTGGGGGTTTTTATGTTTTTTCGGGTGTTTTAGGTTTTTTTATGTTTTTAATGTTTTTAAGAGTTTTTTTACAATCAGATGTATGGATAATATATATAATAAAAATTAGTAAAAAATTTTACCCAAGGCTGAGGTGACGTTTGATCGAGGAAAAAATGGATCCAGGACCACAACAAAACCAGAGAACCAAGGTAGGCACCACAGAATGGCTTAGAGAATAAGAAACTTAGAACAACCTGGGAAACTCACAAATCCCAACCATATGGGAACTATATGAAATAAAGAACCACCATAACCAAGGAGTAGTATATGAAAACTAGTAGCATAAGATGTTTTTGAAAATCAGTATGAAACCAACAATAAATAAACCAAAAGAATCTAGAAGAAACAAAAACATGTACCAGGGCCACCTGACTGCAGTAAAAAACACACCGACTAACCACCAATCCGCACAAGAGCCTAGTACAAGTGACACTTTCAAACCAAAAGAATGTACCATGACATCTACTAAGATCAAACTGGTAAGAAAACCAAGGGGAAACACAACCAAGGAAACGACACCAAAGGATAAATAATGTAATTAGAAAGGAGTCCACAGAAAAGTGAAACTAGAACTCCCAAACACTCCCAAACACACTCATGACCACCCACACACATGAACTCTCACACACGGGTCTAGAATCCCCATCCAAAAAATCTCGCAAGCCCAAAAGAAAACCAATCCCATCCAAGAATAAACATCAAGAAATAGTAGCCACAAAATAGCAACCACGCATAAACATCTCCATGCATCTAGAAATGGAATGCTAAGACACCAATAAAACTTCAAACGAGAGCACAAAAAACCCCCATCCTAGCCATTAACCAAACACAAGAAACCAACCTTCATGAGGAATTAAAAAACATGAAGGACCCTAAAACATGAAGCCTAAGAACCAGCAACCTAACATTATAAAAAAATTGTGGCCGCACCCGTTGCACCCTACCAACATGAAAAAGGCCACAAGTTGAAACAATCATCCCACTCAAAGATAATGGAAATGAGTCCACCCCAACCAAACCGGAAGAAACATAACTCCATGTATACCTTAAAAAACTAGCCACAATACCACCACCAATCCAAAGAAAAGAGAAAACTACACATCACCACCCTGTCAGTATAAAAGCCCCTACAATACCAGTAACCCCCCACAATGCACAAACCACCTGCACCACCAACTAATAACTTAATTGAAACATCATTAATACCCAAAATTAGTCCCAATATAGAAAATTTAGCATAACCAAGCCGTCATCACTAATCATGCCACTTAAAACACCCACAACCAGAGCCATATCCAACCCCATCAATAAACTAGCAAAAGAACACAATTCCCACAAAATAAATCCTAGAGATCATCAGGTATTACAAGATCCCTATAACACTAGTTGTTTATCCATGACCATCCCAAAACCATCTGAAACTAGTACCCCACCATCATAAAATTATCTTCAATGCCCCCAACAATATCCCCAACAATTAATCCTTTCAAAACCAAATAGATAATAAAACATATAACTTGTATCAAATAACCAACCAGTAAATAACCCCAATACAATCCCCCCTAAAACCAATAGAAACCCATATAAACAACAATCACACTATAACCAGCAACCAAAGTACCACCAACTGAGGGACCAAACTAAAACCTAGAAAAACATCCAGTATAACCCCACACCAAGACACAAGCCATATGATGAAAACTATCAACCCTTTAACAAGAACTAGATGAAGCCACAACCTCAACTAACTAACACATCTGTATAATCAGTAGGAACCAACATCCTAACAAAAAATAGAAAATTAGTCAACCTAAATCCCCTTATCATGGTAATCAGCAACATTCCATACAACCAAACCAAAAAAACCATGCCCTAACAGCCACTATAAAGAAATAAACCTGGGAAATTATTTATCTGAATCATCTATGGGTTAGCCCCATTGTTATGTAAATTCATGGGCAAAGATAGACTTTAATGAATAGTAGTTTCCATATTTGACCACACATAACTAACATAGTGTTGAGGGGAGCTATGCAGGTAATAATTAATCTCCTTACAAATGAGATAAACTAGAGAATCCACCCCAAGTATTCCCAAAAAAATTCATCAATGAAAAAACAATGAAGTTTACAAAGAAACAATGAATAACAGAACAAAAAGAATAATCCAAACAATAAATATTTAACATCCTTAAAAAAGAGTTCTAAAGATTCTGATAAAAAACAAAATTGAAAAATAAATTATCCAAATACTTAAAAGAATACTAACAAATAAATAATCTATTAGGGAAGGAAATACTCCTATGTAGTTGTCTATCTTGAGTAGGAAAATGGTTGAGAATTCAAAACCACAAAATAAATGATTAGCTACCCAGGGAAACCTGATTCTCGACTACAGAGTTCTAAGGAACAGAAGAAAATTTCAACCTAAGATCCTCTCAAGAAGTCCGAATGGAAACCCAAGATTCTTATTACAAAGGATCACATTATAATCTCCTTGATAATCACTTAGAATAAGAATCTCTTAATTTATATTCAATTACTCAACGGAAAGATGAAGATTCCAACTCTAATCCAAAATAATATCCAAGAATGTAGTAGTGGATTGTAAAATAGAATCATAGATGATACTATCTTCAAAAAATGAACAAATACGTCCTTTAGAGAGCCATGAATCAAATACTATGGAGATTCTGAATCCATACGCAATTGAAAATTAAATATAATCTTTTAGAATGTCCTAAAGAACATGTATTTTCATCAGGTGTCCACGAACTGTTCTATGGTACATTGGCCTTCCAAAAGTGATAACGTATAAGAAATAAATATGTTCTCAATCCACTTAGACTAAATAAAAAGAAGAGGAACATAATTCCCAAATATGTTTATCTATAGCATCTTTGTTCTAGTCCTTGACATGCTTAATCCCTAATCCTTCTTCCACTTGAGTTCTCACTAGCCATAAAGTCCGAAGCCACCTTATCCCCAGACACAAAAATAGAGGGGCCCTTCCAAAGGAAACACCTAAGACAAGATTTTATATATTTAACAAAATTTTTGGAAGAATGAATTTATAGAACTAGTAAGATTGCATGATAAACAAAATAGACTGAACACATTGAAAACAGCCATAAAAAGAATGAAATTTTTTCATCCAAATTTTGATTCTAATAATAATTATATCTTATAAAAAAAATTAGAAGCCTTAAACTTAATAGTGATCAAATGCACTCTAAGATATAAAATTTGTAAATAAATAAGATTAATTCCCATAGAAGCCTCAATATTGTCACCTCATTTGAAATTTCTATCGATAACATCAAATATTTCAAGAGTTTGATATACATCCCATAAATTGAAGAAAGAAAATTCATAGATTTCTTTAGAACTAAAATGATGTCCAAATTTCCATATACGGAGAATAAAAAATCATCCACAAAAAAGAGGTGAGAAACAAACATCTTTCCACATCTCTGATGAAAATTAAAGGAATTATAATCCTTAAAAAGAGAGTATATGATATCGAAAAAACATCCATGAAAACCTAAAAAATAAAGTGATAAAGGGGATAACCTTTTATCAGTCCTCTCTTCCCTGAAAAATATCCATATAAAGAATAATTAATATTAATAAAAAATATTATAGAATTGACACACTTCTTAATCCATGAGTAGAATATGACAGAAAATCCAAGGAGATCCAGAGCATCCCATAAGAACTCCCACCTCACCAAGTAAAATATATTAAAAATATCTATTTTAAAGGCGCAATGAGGTACCATAGAGAAAAAATGTTATCTATCAATCATCTCATGAGTAATAAAATTGTTTTCGGAGATGCGTCTCATATGAATAAATGTTTATTGTGCCATATGAATAAATTTAGGGATAATATATCCTAAAAGTGATTCTAAAACTTAATAATTCACTTATAGATAGTGTTACAATAATAGATAATCATAATATTTGAAAGGTAACTGATATTTAGAACCTTTGGAATCAATGAAATAATAGATACATTAGCTTTACAAAGAAACTTCCCAAACCAAAAAATTTCTTACACATCATCTATAACATATGGGAAAACAATAGACCATAGAATATAAAATAATAATAAATTAAACCCATGATGTCCTGATGATTTTTTTGGATGAATATAGTGTAAATCCTTGCAGTTATCTTCCTGATTCACTGATTTATTCAACATTTAATATGAGTTTTGATCAACGAAAATGGGAAAACAATTCTCCATGTTATCTCTTCCAATATAATCAGAGGAATGTGGGTACCTAAACATGGATTGAAATAATTAAAAAATTTCATAAATAATAGAACTTGAATCAGTGATAACAACCCAATAATATTCTCAAATAAGAAATGTCTTCAAGTAATTAAACCATTACTTCATAGAATTGAAGAAGAAAGAAGAATTGAGGTCACCATCCATGTCCACTAAACCATTATCTTTTTCTGGGCTAAAGGATATCCCTAACGGAAAAGGATTTAATCATATCCTTAAAAATTCACTCTAACTAGATTAAAGCATAGAAAGAACTATTATGAACTGAGGAATATTGGCATGAATACAATTCAGATATGATAAGATATAATTTATAAAAATTCTAACCATAAACCTCTTCATGTAAATCCCGCTGATCCCACTTAACCCTCTTATAGTTTTGGTAAACCTGAAACATTTTATGACCACATGAAATCACATTACAAGATAAGTAAACTAAATATTGGAATCAATCATAATCAACCCTATTTTTTATAAACTTGAATTTAAATTTGTTGGAGTGAAGGCCTTTGCTCGGCCTTATATTAATGGGAGTATGGTCTAAGAGCACAAAAAAAGAAAATATGCAATCATACATAGAAATCTTGTCAACTAATTAAATTTACCCATGTATCTATCTGGTTTCATGAAAACATTGGAATCCATCTTTAAACAAGAGAATCATAATCCTATATAGATAAATTCCTATATAATCTCATTCACAGTACCTAAATTGTAATCCTCTATATAAGAAACCTAGTCTAAAAAACCACCAAGACTATCCTTAGGAAGCCTCGCAACATAAAAATCACCAAGTAGAAGATAGGGCTCAGTATACAAGTAGGAATCATAGTAGTAAATCACCTCCCATAGAAGTCTTTGATTAGAAACAGATTTAAAACCATATATGAAAGAAACCACCAAAGTAACATCAATATTAATATCCTTAACAAGAAATTCAATGATATGGGGAGACTCCAATTGAGGCAATACAAAATATTCCACTTTTTCCAATGGGGGGAATATCTATTATTAAAATTACATTTTCTATTGGTAAACAATTTTACCAACATATATGTCCCAGTCAAAAATGAATTTAGTAAAAACTCTGTCTGTAAATGTTTTTATGATAGATAAATTAGTTCTATCACAGTTAAAATAATACAAACATATAATATCTGCATTTGTTAATGTATTTTGCAAAAGGTTATAATGTGAAATTTTATGTTGGTAATAATATTAAAAATATACAATATATATTTATAAATTATATTTGAATAAATATTATAATTTTTTATTACTAGTAAGATTTCATATTATATTTACTAATTTATCATATATAATACATCTACATTAACTATTAAACTGAAAATGATTTTAACACTTGTAAAAAAATAGAAAAAAATATTATATTACAAAAGGATTCATCACACCACATCCACGCAATTCTAACCAACCGAACCCATCTATGTCTGTGCAGTAGAATCCCATCCAAGCCAGAAAGCCATCTTCTGTACCAATGACCAGTGAGTATCACCAGCGACCCATCCATGCCATGCTAGCATAGTAGTCGCACATCAATGCTAGCAAGCCAGCTCTAGATCCAGTGACCAGTGATCACCAGTGACTTATTCATGATAGTGACTTAGCTCCAGCATTATCCCATCCATACCAGCGATCCATCTCTAGTGACTTGTGACCATCAGCAACCCATCCATGCTCCCAGACCAGTGAGCCAGCTAAAACATGAGTCTTAATTATACCACACAACCCTTAAATACAATATCTCCACCACACAACCAAATATCAATCCAAAAACAAGCTACCTTAAGTAACATCAAGAAACAAATTAGGTCAACTCCAATACTAGAGAGAAACCTCAATTCACTGGTATGTCGCACCTATCACCTCCAATATCTACCTCAAAAAAAAAACCAAAAAACATACCCACAAATTAGTGAAAATATCAGTATGAATTGAAAAAAATACGAATACAACAATTTATACAAAAATGATTTTTATAGTGAAAAATTTTCATCATATCTGTGCACATATCAAGGATAGGTAGTCTTAATTTCTCAAATACAGAAATAATTTCTCCAAAAAGTTTCCCATATCATCTCAAACACTATCCTATTATAAAATATAATTTCCACCTTGATTAGTGATAGAATTGATTCAAATGTTTTACTTATTATCATTAACATAAGAATTAAAATTTAGAAAAATTATTATATAGTAAAATCCATGCTTAGCTATGGGACAGAGAACAACCATATTATCTCTAAAATAACATTCTACCTTGTACAAGTTTAAATGGACAACAAACAAGACAAAAAAATTAGTGAACCCAATAACAAAGAAATCATGTATACCAATGATGAGAAGATGTGTAACAAGAAAATCATGATTCTGACTATGAACACCTCAAGCTACATTTCTCTGTTAATTTAGCATGAAAATTAAAAAATCATCATAAAAATAGTTTCATAGCTAATATAAAAGTATAAAAAATAGGAATAGTAAGAAACATTTGTAGAAAATAGTTTAAAAAATAATATATTAAGAATTCATGTATATATTGTCCCTTTTCTCTCATGTGTATATTTGAGAATGTGAGATGAAATTCGACATTTAAAAATAATAGGGTGTCAGGATATGACTAGGATACTCAATTGTTTATGTGGATAACTACTTGAAGTTTTATTTAATATGGTTGATTTCATTTATCTCTCTATTTTCCTGCAAATGAAACAAGAAAAAACACTAATATAATTAAAAACCATAAAAATAAACACATAACTAAGTATTTTATTTCAGGGTGAAAAGTTTCTCTATTTTATGTATATGGAAAGTCCATATCTATTTATAAGACCTCTTCAGTAATCCACCATGATAAAATGGAACTAAAATCCACACAAGATGTTTGACTTGTTCTCACTTTTCTAATATATAAATATTATAAGACCTTTCTAAAACACTAAATAAACTGTTAGATTTGATGTTTGGTAGAGGTATGAAATAAAACAAAATTTCAAATTTTTATAATAAATAAGTCCCACTTAACTATTTTATTTCAAAAATGAATATTTTTAAAAAAAATCATAAAAGGGAGTCATACTATTTTTTATTCTCTCAAAAAAATCTACTTCATTCACTATTAGTGAAAGTTTTAGGTGAATGTTCTCTTAAAATAAAAATTCAACACTAATGTCATCATTGAAAACCAATTTATCTTCGTCCTCTTATGGTTGAAATGTCATGTTAGTGGAAAAAGTTCATTTAAACATCATGTTCTCCACACTAAAAGAGAACTCATTTTTATTTTTAATTATTTTCAAATCACTACACAGTATCTCTTTCATCCCATGAAAAAAAATAATTTCAAAATAAATTTTCTCATTAAAAAATCAATTTCATCCAATTTAACAAGAAATTTAATATTTTCAAGGTCATTTTCAATTTCAAAATCATTATCCAATTCAATAAGTTATTTATGTTCAAAGGATTGAGTTTCCAATTCAAATAGATTTAAATCACTTATTTTTTTATAAAAAATATGTCCTCCATAATAATTTTTAGTCAGGAGGTCAAGTTCTATATGTTGAGAAGAAATTTCAACAAATAATGTTTTTCTTGTAGTAATTAAGAAGTATATAGATTTTGACTTGCAATAATTCATCCCATATTTCAATGGAAAATAAAAATTAGTAAACGACATCTCTAATTCCAATTCAACTTATTCTTCATTTACCTTTTTATTTATACTTGAAAAATCATCATAAAAATTTTATAATTAACTTTTAATCACTACTTTTATGAATTTAATAATTAAATTCATTAGAAATAGTCATTTCAGCAGTTTTAATATCATCTAAATCTGAGTTTTAATTTTTAGAAGATGTTTTAAAGTATATCACAATATTCGTTTCAAAAAAGATATCATTTTCATATAACAATATATGTTAAATAGCAGGATCATTCTCAATATAAATTTCAATACCATCTAAAGTAAACTCACATAGTACCCAAACAAGAATGGTTTATTTTCCATTTTCAAATTTAGAAAAGTTATGTAAAACCCAGTGGGTCATTTAAAAAAAATAATCATGTTACAAAGGACACAAACAGAGACACACAAAAACACACGTGCAAAATAAATGAGACAACAAGTTATAGATAAAAAATCATACTCGCAACAACATAAGAGTTCTTCTCAAGACTAATCAATGTATTTCAATGAAATCGAGTGCATGATCATCAATTGTAACATCTTCAACATCCAATATGGATGAATTTTTCTCATTGTAATAAATTGACATGTTAGTTTCTAACCCATACACTTTAGGTATAATATCAATTATAACATCTTTAGGTATGGTCTCTTCCTCTATTTTAGGTATGGTATCTTCTTCATCAAAAACCTGAAGCAAATTTCTTCACAAAAAAATATAAACCAATTAGCATTCAATACTGAATAAAGTGAGTTATAGAAAAGAATATATCTATGAACATGAATAAAATGATCTTAATATTAATTGAAAATAAATTCAATAAAGTTAGTGAAATGTGGAGAACCACTATAATGGTTAGGTTGTTTAGAATTAATATGAAAATAAAAATTGTGTTGGCATTGAGATGTAAATTTTCATATAGAAAAAATGATAATTTCTATATGTTATGTATGAGAAATAATTAATAGAATCAAAATATATGTTAGTAATATATGTTATATATAAAGATTGAACTTCACAATTGTAGAAAAAATCATTACAATAGCTGGGATCCTAAATGTGTTGCATAGTTTTTAACAATGTAAGCATCATAAGAAACATGGTTCGCATAAAAAAAAATTTCAATAAACAAAAACAAAAAATATTGATCATTTAAGCATAGAATTCATCAAATATGCTAATAGATGGCATGAAAAAAATTTACATAGCCATAAAGGCAGGGGAATATAATAGACTACCATTATAATATTTATTAATGATATTAAGGATTATCCTTATATGATTATATAATAAGACATTACAACACATTATAAAAGATAAAATCCACCAATACAGAATCACTCTCATAGGTTCAGCACCAAACAATAGTGCAAATTTCATCCCACTTGATCACCTACTTCCCAAACTGTCAACTATTGTAGCAACATTTTTGGTTGTCCACATCATAAATCAATGCACATTAATTTCCAGATTTTAGTTTAACTAGATTCTTGGATAAAACATCAATTCTGTATGATGATTTTTTTGTATTAGGAGTGTTATTTCCAATCATCAATCGTGAATTAGATCAAGGTGGATGGAAGATGAGTGATAGATCAAATGATACCACTTCTATCATGAAATTATAGAGTATGGAGAGTAAGAAATCAAATGAGAAGGGCACAAATTAATTAGGGGAAATACCCATTGAGTTTAGGGGATGTATATCTAGATTAGTTATAGTGAGATAGATTTGATAAATAACTTAAATAGATGCAATACAAATGACTAAAGGGAGATAATTCAACAGAAGGAATGACTAGGTCAGACCTGGCATGGAAAAGATAGATACAAAAAGGATGAACATCAGAAGGGGGATTTGGGAAGGAAGCTTCTCACCTCAATAAGGAAGGACTTCCTACCCATTACCATATTTTCTTTCATATTTACAACTATTTTCTTGAATTATTTTCTACAATTTTTCATAGAGAGCATTACAGTGGGATAAATTGTTGGGGAAAATAATGATTGTTCTGGTTCATTCTTTTAATTTGGTTGTTCCTCCTTATATGATATTGTTACTCACATGTACTTTCCTTCTAATAGTAATATTTTTCAAACATTAGGAATCAATGAATATTGATCTTGATCGAATATTAAACTGTTAAAACTCTTTAAAAAAATCAATCTGACCAGAGGTTTTTCACATGAATAGTAACACATCAAGATCAGACTCAATTTGATTTTGATGTAAACTAAAATTTTCATTCTTATGACAGGATAAAATCTATAAATTGATAAATTTTATATGTTTATCCCGCCATAGGTGGACCAATTGATAGAGTTGTTCAATCTCACTTCTCAGTACAACCCATATTTTTTTCTTGAATTAAGGGAAATAGGAAAAAAACAAACAATATGTGTTTCTCTTACCTCATAAACTATTGTTTTCTACTTTCTGGTTTCTTTTGACCTCTCATTTAAAATGTATCAGTGTTTCATCATCACTTGTTGTAACTACCACTGTCATCCTCACCACCATGATTATTGTGTTATGAAATTGAAAAAAAGCAGTAACAAACTACCTCCAAACAATTAGATAGATAAGGACTCTAAATTGACACACTGAACATAAAACCAGTAGAACCAAAAATATCTTGAGTGAAAATTCAGTACCAGTTAAAATAGATGAAATGAGAAAACAAAATGAGGATCACTAGAGAACATATGTTATATCCACCACACCTATCCCTTCAATGAAACATGATCTATTGTCATTAGGTACCTGAAATACTATCCAATGACACCAGGACCCCAAGACGTGTCACAAGGCTTCAACGATATGAAAATAATCTACCACAAAAACCTCATCAAGAATTTAAAACCACCACAGAGGCCACTAAATCCAAACATTGACTCCCACCAACATAAATGGAAATATTGAATGATGGAAGCAACCGAAAGTAAAATATTCACTAAAAACCACCAATATACTTCCATCGAGTACCCTTAGGACCTTAGGGAAATGTTTAATTTTAGGAAGATCTATGGAGAGATGATTTCAGGAAGATTTGACGATAGTGGAGTTGATTTGATCCCTCCAGGCTAGCCCCTTAGAGATGATGTAGGGTTTAGGGCACACCCATCACCAATCTAGGTACTCATCAATAGGAGGTAAAATCCCCCATATAAAAATTAAATACATAATATGTTAAATTTATTTTGATTATATTGAATTATGTTTATAAAATTTCAATATATAAAATAACTTGTCATGTGTAGAGAGTGTATGGAAAAATATATAGGTAAATATATCAAATATCATAATGAATTAAATTATTTTTTTATAAAAAATATTAAATAAAATTTATTAATTGAACAACATTGAAAAATATAGAATATTGATATTTAGAGACAATTTAAAAATAAAATTAGTTAATGTATTATTTTTAATAAAACCCAAAAAATTATTATTGACTTTTGGGGAAAAATAATGATATATAAAATTAGGCTTCACTTGATTTTTATTTATTTATAAAATCTTTTTTGTTATTGATTGGTTTATTATAACAACTTTAATTGACAGAAAATGATTTTTTGGTAATAGTTACTATTGATAATATATGTATGTGTCAATAAATTGTTTTTGGTATTAGTATGGTAGAGAAATAGATTTTACTGTTGGTAAAAGGTTTTTTGTTATTGAGTTATCAATATCAACAGATATAACTATTGGTAAAAATAAATGTTGGTAATTAAAATTAATTGAAATAAAAATTAATATCTATCGAAATTGTTCATTTTTATCAAAATATATATTATCTGAAAATAAATTTATGTTGGAAAAATTCCTTTTTTTTTGTAGTGATGAGTTATGTGGTTATAATATTTTTATTGATTTTGAAGGATTTTAGGGTTTTTTTATTTTAGGGTTTTATTCAGTTTTAGTGTTTTTTAAGATTTTTAGAGGTTTTAAGGGTTTTTTGAGTTTTTTGACATTTTGAATTGATTAAAGAGTTTTTTTTAGTTTTCAGTGGTGTATAGGTGTTTTTTTGGTTTTAAAGGTTTTTAAGGTTTGTAGGGGGTGTGTGGTTTTAAGGGTTTTAGGGTTTTTAATGTTTTTTAGTGTTTTTATCATTTCTAGGGTTTTTAGGGTTTTTATTTGATTTTAGGGTTTTCAAGATTTTTAGAGCTTTTTATGATTTTAGATATTTTTTGGTATTTTTAAAAATTTTATGGCTTTTATGGGTTTTATATATTTTGAGGGGTTTTTTGGGTTTTTTTGGCATTTTTTGGTTTTTTAGGGGTTCTAACGATTTATATATTTTTAAGGATTTAGTAGAGTTTTAGGGTTTTTTATGTTTTCAAAGATTTTAGGATGATTTTTTGATTTTTATTATTTTTATTGTTTTTAGGGATTTTAATGAATTTTTGGAGTTTCTGGTATTTTGGGTTAAAGGGGTTTTTTTATTTTTTTATGGATTTTATGGTTTTCATATTTCTTTATCATTTTAAGTGATTTTAATGGGATTTATTGTTTTTAATGGGTTTTTGTATTTTTTGGGGTTTTTATAGTTTTTTATTATTTTTTGTTGTCTTATTGTTTTTAGTGGGTTATAGGTATTTAGGGCCTTTTAGGTTTTTTATGGTTTTTAGTATTTTTTAGTTTTTTAGGGGTTTTAAGTTTTTTTAGGTTTTTAAGGTTTTATTAGGGTGTTTGAAGGTTATTAGAAATTTTTAGCGTTTTGTGGGATTTTTATGATTTTTTTGGGTTTTAGTGTTTTTTAATGTTTTAGGGTTTTTAGTGTTTTTAGGTTTTTTAGTGAATTTATGTATTTTTAGGTTTCTAAGGTTATATTGGGGTAATTTTTGGTTTTTAGGATTTTTTTAAATTTTTATGTTTTTAGGGATTTTTAGGGATTTTTATGGTTTTTAGGATTTTCAAGTATTCTAAAGATTTTTGGGTTTTTATTGGTATTTTGGTTATAGATATTTTTGTGTTTTTTAGGTTTTTAAATGTTTTTTATATTCTATAATGTTTTTATGGGTTTAAATTTTTTGTAGATTTTTTTTTGTTTTTAGGTGTTTTATGGGGTTTTAGGGGTTTTAATGTTTTTAGGGGGTTTATGTGGTTTAAGTTCTTTTATGGTTTTTAGGGTTTTAGATTTTTTAGATTTTTATGGGGTTTATGTTTTTCAGGATTTTAATTTTTCTTATGGGTTTTCATGGTTTTCTGTTTTTTTTTCATTTTAAGGATTTTCAAGTTTTTTAAGAATTTTTATTGTTTTTTTAGGGTTCTTAGAGATTTTTAGGGTTTTAGGGGTTTTGGGTATTTAGAATTGTGATGGTTTTTTGGGTTTTTTAGTGTTTTTAGGTTTTTATAATTGACATAGGGTTTTTAGGGATTGTAGGTTTTATTAAATTTTTAGGGATATTATGGATTTTTTGGATTCTTATTGTTTTTAGGGTGTTTATGGATTTTGAGGGTTTTTACTGTTTCATAGGATTTTTTTATTATTTTTTATTATTTTTATTTTTATAGTATTTTAGGGTTTTAAGGGTTTTTAGAGTTTTTTCAAATTATTAGGGTTTTATTGGGGTTTTTATATTTTTTGTAGTTTTTATAGTTTTTTTGGGGTTTTAGGGTTTTTAAAGTTCCTAGGGGTTTTATGGATTTTAGGTGATTTTATAGTCTGTAAGGGGTTTTTCAGAGTTTTCATTTTTTAGGTTTCTAGAAGATTAATGTGTTTTACGATTTTTAGTGTTTTTTGGGTCACTCAAGGTTTTTAGGATTTTTAGATTTTTAGGGATTTTTGGGGATTTTTTAGATTTTTATGGATTTTAAGGGTTTTGGGGATTTTTCGAGTTTTTAGGGTTTTAGGTTTTTTAGAGTTTTTATGGGTTTTTATAATTTTCTATGAATGTATGGTTTTTTGAGTTTTTGGATTATTAATGTTTACTTATGGGTTTTCAAGGGGTTTTTTTTACATTTTTAGGGTTTCTTAGGGTTTTTTTTGGGTTTTCTGGGTTTTTAGGGTTTTCATGATTTTTATGGTTTTAATATTTTTTTTTTGTGTTTTTAGGGGTCAAAAGGTAATTTTATATTTTTCTATGTTTTTAGGGGTTTAAAGCGTTTTATGATAATTTAGTGGTTTTTAGGGTTTTTTAATGCTTTTGGTGTTTTTTTGGTTTTTGAGGTTTTTTGGAGTTTTATGGTCTTTTTTGGATTTTCTGGATTTTTAGCGATTTTATGTTTTTACGCGTTTTTTGTTTTTTTAGGTTTTTAATATTTTCATTGGGGTTGTAGGGGCTTTTACATTTTTAAGTATTTTTTGGGATTTTTTATTTTCATGGGTTTAGGGTTTTAGGGATTTTGAGGGGGTGTGGGGTTTGAGGGTTTTTTGTTTTTATCATTTTTACGGTCGTTAGGGGTTTTTTTAGTTTTTTTAGGTTTTGTTATTTTTTAGAGGGTTTAGGGGTTTTAGTGTTTTTTACGCTCTTAGGAATTTTTATGGAATTTTTTTTATTTTTAGGGTTTTTAGGGATTTATTTTTTTTATGGTTTTTACAGTTTTTACAATTTTTATGGATTTTATGGTTTTTAGAGTTTTTTAGTTTTATTAATGTTTTTAGTTTTTTTTAACATTTTTTGGGGTTGAATGGTTTTAGAGTTTTTAGTGGTTTTTTTGTGTTTTCAAGGTTTTCAAGGTCTTTAGGGTTTTATTGTTTTTCGGGTTTTTATGGATTTTTAGGGTTTTAACATTTTTTAGTTTTTTATGGGTTTTATGCTTTTTTAGGTTTTTTCGGTTTTTAGAGGGGTTTTCAGGGTTTTTAGGGTTTGTATTATTTTTTAGGAAACTTTTATATTTTTTAATATATTTATGGTTTTTAGAGTTTTATTGTGGATATTGAGGGGTTTTATGTTTTTTGTGTTTTAGGTTTTCTTAAGGTTATTTGCATTTTTTGGGTTTTTTAGGTGTGTTAAATATTTTTAGGTTTTTTACATTTTTATTAGATTTTTCAGGGTTTTTAAGGGTTTTTATGTTTTTAGGGATTTTAGGTATTTTTTAGGTTTTTATATGATTTTTATGAATTTTTATTATATTTAATGATTTTGAGGGTGTTTGGGTTTTTTCTGAGTTTTAGGAATTTTTAGGGGTTTAAGAATTTTTTAGGTTTTTAGGAATTTTATATGGTTTTAGGATTTTAATGTTTTATTAGGCTTTTTCAGTGTTTTCATGTTTTTTGTGGTTTCTTACGTTTTTAGGGGGGTTTATAGATTTTATTATTATTTTTTTTTGTTTTTGGGATTTTAGGGATTTTGAGGGTTTTAGGGTCTTTTATAGCCTTTTGGTTTTTATGGGTTTTGGGTTTTTTTTAGTTTTAGGGTTTTTAATATATTTAGAGTTTGTTTGCAATAAAAATTTTTAAGCACATATAAAAGAAAATGAAGTACAAAAAATTCATGCAAGGGTGAGATGATTGTTGATTCTGGGAAAAAAAGGATCCAAGACCAAACCAAAACAAGTGCAACAAGGAAGTAAGTGAAGAATGACTAAGAAATAAAGTAACCTAGAATGGCGCAAGATACTTTTGTATCCCCACCAAATGGTAACCGGATGTAAGAAAGAACCACCACAACCATGGAGCCGCCACAAAAAAATAGCAGCAGATACACTGTCAGCCATAAAAAAAGAATGGGTTGGGTCAGTGACATTATTCTTTAGCAGGTGACTTGATCCAACCTAACCCATGGTGATCGGGTTATATGATGCATGGCCAAATGACCAAACCGAACATGACCCATTGTGGGTTGGTTCAGTTAAGATTTGGTTGACTATGTTATATGTGAACAGAACCGACCCAACCGGATGGATCTATGCCCACAATTCCTTGGGGAATGTTTGGATAAAGGGGGCTTCAAACAGAATATGATGAAGGATACATACTTATTTTGAATAATTCAATTCATTTTAATTTCATTAGATATGATTTGAAAACTATTTACACTCATTACTATAGTGCAGAATGATCTTTAATGATGCATGACGTAGTTGAAGAAGAACTGTAGGAATCAATTAAATAGGTACCTAGAATGAAATAAAAACTAAAAGAAGCTAATATAGTGGTGTTTTCCTCTAATGAAGAGATGGAAGAAGGGTCAAATTATATAATAATGAAACAAACATGGAATGTTAATACATAAAACCACTAATTGGTGAATAGAAAAACATTTCTCTAGGTCATACTATACTTTTAATTGAATCTGGACAAGTTTTTAAGTTGATAATTTAATAATAGTAAATGGTAAGCATTGTATTTAATTCTTTTATTAATGAGTTATGAAAAAAAATATTCATTCTATTGGTGAAGAAGTGGTTACAAAAACGAAAATTATCGAAACTAAAATAAAATATATTCTAAAAGGATGGTATAGATTCATATGTTTTCAAATAAAAATATAGTGAGCGTTGAAATAGGTATGAGGAGATTTAAAATTTGTTTGTATGATCAAAGACCCCATGTTATGGGAATGAATTTTGATGGTGAATAGACGTAAACAAAGATAACAAGATCAATAGCTAAATAAAAGTATAAGATAAAATAAAACTATCACAATGAATCCCTAAGATTTATCTAAAAATCTAAGCAAGCATGTATAGTGAAAACATGAACTCTATCCTAGAAACCCGTTCATGGATAGACTTATTCACATAAAAACATATCTAAAAAAGCATTTTACTTTGAAATTTTTTTACATGAGGGAGTCTTTTTCTAGAAATATTTCTTTATTGAGAAATGAAGTGTGGGATAACATTTCTGTATGAAACAACATATCCATCTTTATCTCAATTACTTCTCTTCATACTCTTATTATATTGCTGATGAAACAAATGAAAAAATTGAAAGGGGTCCTCTTAAATATAATTTCATGTAACCCCAACACATATACAACAAAAATAATTTATTTATAATTTATTTAGGGCTATCATAATTCCCACATATCACTATATTCAATTTTTTTTCAAATATAGAAAAATTAATTTAATTAATTACTCAAAATATTAAGATATCACAACTAAAAAAAGTCATAATGATGAAGTAGTTTCTTCCCATTTCATTGAATTTTTTAAAAAATAAACAGTAAAATTTACGTGATCTACATATAAAGCCATGTAACATCACCCCTCCCCATTTCCTTTTTTCTCTCTTGAGAAAAAATAGAAGTCAAAAACAACATTCCTTGAATTTAAAAAGTGTTAGTTTACATACACTATAATAAATATCAATTTTGATTCCAAGAAGACGATTCACATGAAAATTAGTATTTCAAAAAATTATTTTACCACTCTCTCAAAATAAATGGTTTTGGTGAAAATCTAATTTTCTATTTCAAAATATAAACAAATATTTATGTTTTTAAATTAATTGAAAAAAATTAATTCCTTTTCTGAATTTTCATTAACCAAATATTTCCCCACCAAGATTGAAATCATACCATAATCATTGGCACACCCCTGTTATAAGAAACATTGTTTTGATTGATAGGGGTTATGAAAAAAAAACAATTAATAGGTTGGATAAGAAGAAATAAAATAAAAAATAATAATGATTTGCATACTTTTCAGAGCACAAGCATGACACTGGGAGGAGGTAGTGAAGGGGAGGAGATGAGTGAGTAGGGAAACTATGGATGGGTAGGTGAATTCACCATGGTGTGAAAGAAGGTGGTAGAGGAGGGAGGTGGATAATCGGGGAGTAAGGTTTTCTCGAGAGGGAAGGAGAAGAGAATGAGATCCAGTAAGTAGGGTTTTCTTGCGAGGGAGGTCAGGGACGGAGGAAAAGAGAAGGCCAGTGAAGAGAAGGTGAAGAGTTTAATTAGGGAAGGAGTGGGGTTTCTCTTGTCTTGAGGGAAGGTTGGTGTCCGAGGAGGAGGTGTATTGGAGAATAAGGGAAGGGAGAGGAGATGGCTAGCTTGGGGTATGGGGTGAGTGAATGAGAACCTTATGTTTTTTTCACACA
This sequence comes from Viscum album, assembly GCA_963277665.1. NCBI lineage: Eukaryota > Viridiplantae > Streptophyta > Magnoliopsida > Santalales > Viscaceae > Viscum > Viscum album. The sequence continues at coordinate 1,784,303,452 of OY728132.1, read as the reverse complement.
TCCATCCATGAGGTCTTTCGGGTCATGTTGGGTATATATTTATCCAAACTAAGACCTGGCCGGAGCCATGCATGAGTCAACCCAGTATAACCCAACTTAACCCAAACAGGTCTGGTTGAGTTCGTTCCATTGGGTTGGGTTGGGTCTGGACCCCCCTAGTTTTTAGGGGTTTATGATTTTTTTTAGAATTATTTTGAGTTTTTTAAATATTTTTAACATTTTTAGGTGGTTAAAGTGTTTTCTTGAGGAAAATAGAATGTAGTATATATCAAAATAAAAAGTAATTTAGGTATAAAGTGATCACCCAAGGGTTAATCTACTAACCTGAAGGCCAACGATAAAATATAAAGAACAAAACCTGCAGCCCAAGATAGAAATACTCCCTCTAATGTTCAAAACCACATGAAATAAAAAAACAACCACCAAGTTAGTAAGTAATCCCCATCCCCCACCAACTCAAGAATCTAATTCCTATCACCCAACTACAACCATCCAGTACTAGAAAAACAATAGTTGCAAGCACCATCCCAACCAAACAGGATAAGAACACCCTGAAACCATATTTACAACCATAAAAAATATCTAAACCATGGATTCAACTACAGCATTGACCACTCCCCCAGCAAAACCAAATCCCACTACCATCAAAATGACCAAACACCAGAAACCACCCACAGACAAAAAAAATGACACCTTAACATTAGATCCTTGCCACCATAACCAACACCCCCGTCCTCCAGCAAACTTCTATCCTACAAGATCCAGCTACAAATCCCACATACCTTGTAGCATCCAAATAACTTGAAACCCATGGAATCATACTATCGTAATGAAAAATTGAACCAGCCAGTGACGACCACTAAAATAAAATCACTGAAAACCCAAAAAAAATCACAGTATCATCATGAATAAAAGACAAACATGATCAGTATGTCTATCCAACAAACCATATTCTAGTATTCAGTCAAAACTAATTCCAAAAAACCCATGACTTCAATAGAAGAAGAAAAATTTTATAGAAGCATCTTTGACAGATAAGGTAACAAGTAGAAAAAACTGAAACTATAAGAAATGATAAACCTCCATCTCTTATCTATAGCTGAAAGGAATTAATCTAACCTATAACAGTTAGTAAATCCACATCTCCCACTCTCACCTATTGTACCCATGATTTCGAAATAAGAATAAAAAGAATCTAAAAGAGTTATTATCACTGGTTGATGAGGAAAGAAGCATTAAATACCTTAACTAGGACCGTCGATGAACCTACATCTCTGATCTGAATCCATTGTGGAACCATTGCTACCTCCAACCTAAGATCTCAAAACCATCCACACTCAAAACCAAAAAACTAGTAGCTTCAAGCTGAATGAAATTAAAGGCAACCATTAACAATCTTGAAATCCATTTCACCCATACATTTCACCTACACCATTTCACTTTCACACATCTTCCAAATGATGACGATGAATTTCTTCAATGACGACCATAAACCGAGACCCCAAAACTAGTTTAACAAACCTCTACAAACAAATAGATGTAGGCCGCCACCATGACTATCAATGAACATGAATCCCATATCCACCCCCCCCCCCCACAAACATGAATAGAAATAAGAACATCCATGAACCATTGACTTTGAAAAAAAACTAAGGCCAACGATCCCCCAAAGAACACCTCCAAACTTGAATCCTGGAACAAGTAACCCTATAACCAGAAGAGATATAAATCATTAAGGAAACCTCAATCCAAGTGGAATGACACTCTTAAAATCCACAACACCAATGCATGGTTAACACATAATAACCTCCCCTTGATTCATACAGAACTCGAAACCCGAGCCAATTAAATCAATGTTAATGACCGGAAGACAATCAATGATATAATAAACCAAAAAACACCCCTCATTAAGCTGAAAAAACTAGGAATGATGATGATAATTATGATGGAAGAATAGAAAAAATAATACCACATCTCATCATCAAACAAAATCCAATGGGTAACCATCTCCACCCATGAACCTGGTACCTTTATCCATCCTATGCATTGGAAACCAAGAGGCGAACAATTTCAACTAACATGTGTCCAGTATTAAATGGAACCCTCCTAGTATAACATCCATCAAACATGATAATATTATCCATTATAGGATTATTGCTTAAAATAGAGAAATCAGGACTATCCTGATCGGGAGGTACTAGGAAAGAAGGGGAATAATTGTCTTCCTTACTACTAGGAGTGTAATTCAAAAAATGTCTAGAAATATTTTCCCTAGAGAATGTACCCTCTATCATCATAGAATAATGAAATAAAATAGAAGAATGAGAATAAACAGAATCAGTCATGTCTTGACAGGTATGGATCACAGTTAAATAGTCAAAATTTCAAAAAGAAATATTTGGGTCCTTAGATATTCATAGAAATGATGTTACCGAAGAACAATGAGAAAACACTAGGGAAGGAGGAGAAAACCCATAAAATCTAGAAGAGGAATATATTGATGATCCTTCAATGAATTCATAATGGGAATTACTAATACAGGTGGATAAATGGACTTAACATGCATATTTCATTTCATAGTAATATCTGGAATAAAGAAATCCTCCTTATTCCATGAAAATTACTTCTTGGGAGTAACTTTAGACTAACCAAAAAGTGAGTCCCTCTTACCGTATATCTCTCATTGATTCAAATGATTCTAAATGATTTTAAAAAAGTGCAATATTTAGAAACCCATCCATACTCAACTCGAATGGAGGAAGAAGAACCAACACTCAAATCCTTGATAATTTCATTTAGATGATCCTTCTTAGTTAGGACTTCAACAAAAAATCACAAAAAACAATTCTACAAACCACAACTATGGAATTACCCACAAATAGAGTCCTTCGAACCGAACTTGAGATGTAGCTAAAACCCTTAGCATACCAAGATTTAAAAATAATGTTTTGAAAATTTACCTAAACTGAAAAGACAGAGAAGGACTCCATATTGAGAGAGATGCCTGGTTTCTAGGTTTTGAGAACCATGGAATGATCTGAAATAAACTAAGGACCACTAAAAAGAATATACACCAGATTTAGGATAATAGATTACTAGAGAAGAATAATCCATCATCCTTAGTCCGCATCTCAATGAGATCCTTCCCCCAAAGTTCCCAAGAAAATTTATAAACCATCAAGAAGAAGAGCTTCTTTACTAAATAATACCCAACCAAAGTACTTCTCATCCACAAAACTGCCTTATGAAGAATCAAATGTCGAATCCTATCCCTCAGAACCTTCCCACCTTCCTTAAAATTATGGAAAACAAGATCCATGGAAATAATAGAGGATTCTGGTTCCAAATTCACCACATCCAATATTCTTTTGGATTATTATTATTTTTGGGATTTTAAGGTTTTTTATAACTTTTTTGGATTTAGTATTTTTTAAGGATTTCAAGGGGTTTATGTTTTTTGGGATTTTAGGATATTTAGGGTTTTTAGCATTTTTTATGTTTTAGGGGTTCTAAGTGATTTTAGGTTTTCATGTTTTTCTTATAGTTTTTAGGGGTTTATGTTTTTAGGGTATTTTAGGGTTTTTTAGTTTTTTTATGGGTTTTCAAGTTTTTTAGGGTTTTGAGGTTTTTTATGGTCCTTATGGTTATTGGGGTTCCATGGGTTTTTAGTTTTTTTAGGGTTTTTGTAGTTTTCAGGGGTTTATAGTTTTTATTGTTTTTTAATGTTTTTAAGAGTTAAAACGATTTTTAGATATTTTAGTGGTGTTTAATGTTTTTAACGATTCTTTATGGTTTTTATGTTTTTAGTGTATTTTATGGTTTTCAAGGTTTTTAGGTTTATAGGGTATTTTCGGGTTTTTAGGATTTTTATAATTTTTAATTTTTTAGGGGCTTAATGTTCTATTAGGTTTTAATATTTTTTTATAATTTTTCATGGTTATTATGGTCTAATATGTTTTGGGGATTTTTTAGGTTTTTTGGGGTTTTAAGCTTTTTTAGTGATTTTGATGGTAATTAGGGGTTTTATGAGTTTTAGGTTTTTTATAATTTTTTAGGTTTTTAGGGGTTTTAATTGTTTTTAGGGGATTACGGTTTTATTAAGGGTTTTTTGGTTATTTTGGGTTTTATAAATTTTTAGGAATTTTTAGATATTTTTTATGGTTTTTTGGGGTTTTAGGGTTTTTTTGGGTAATTGGGGTTTTTTTGGTTTTTGGGTTCTTATTAGTTTTTAATGTTTTTAGGGGTTTCAAATTTTTTTAGAGTTTTTATTGGTTTTTAGGGATTTTATGGGGTTTTAGGGTTTTTTATTGGTTTTTAGGGTTTTATGGTTTTTAGGGTTTTTAGAAATTTTTAGGGGTTTTATGAGTTTTTAGGATTATATGGTTTTATTAGGGTTTTTCAAGGGTTTTTATGGGTATTTAAATTTTTAGATACTTTTAGGTATTTTTTAGGATCTTTAGGGGTTTCTAGGGTTTGTATGAATTTGGGGGGGGGGGTTAGGGTTTTTTTCGGTTTTTATGGTTATTATGATTTGTAGCGTCTCCTAGATATTTTTGGGGTTTTAGTTGTTTTTTATTTTTTAAGGATTTATTAGATATTTTCTGGGTTTTTATGATCAGGTATGTTTTTAGGGATTTTTTCTCTTTCATTGGGATTTTTATGGGGTTTTTTGTGATTTTATAGATTTTGCGGGTTTTAGGGTTTTTAATGGTTTTTGGGTTTTTGGGGAATTTTTGGGGGTTCTTAGGGATTTAAGGATTCTTAGATTTTTTTAAATCTTTTTTGGGTTTAATGGAGTTATAGAGTTATTTGCGTGTTTTTATGGGTTTTAAGGGGTTTTAGGGTTTTTAAGGTTTTTATGGTTTTTTGTGTTTTTAGGGCTTTGTAAAGTGTTTATGGCTTTTAGAGTTTTTTATTTTTCTTGGGATTTTATATTTTTTCAGGTTTTCTTATGGTTTTTAGGTTTTTATTATGAATTTTTATTAATTATTCAATATTTTTATGTGTTTTAGGGTTTTTAATCATTTGAGGTGATTTTTGGTTTTAGGGTTTTTTTGAGCTTTTAGCGTTTTTAGGTTTTATAGTGGTTTTAAATGTTTTTAGGTTCATAGGATTTTATTTTTATTTTTTATGGTTTTCAGGTTTTTTATTTTTTTATAGTTCATAGAGATATGTTTTAATATTTATAGGTTTTTAGGGTTTTTAGGGATTTCTGTATTTTTAGAGGTTTTAGGGTTTTTTGTTGTTTTATTTAGTTTTTAGGAAAATGTTTTGATATTTTTATGGGTTTTAAGGTTTTCATAGTTTTTTTAACATTTTTAATGGTTTAAAAGGTTTATTGAGTTTTTAGTGTAGTTTTAGGGTTTTTGTGGGGTATTAGGGGTTTTAATGTTTTTATTTGTTTTTATCATTTTTATGGGTTTAAAAGAATTTTAGGATTTTTAGGGCCTTTTGATAATTTTTAGCAGTTTTATATTTTAAAGGGGTTTAATAGTTTTTAGTTTTTTATGGTTTTATCATGGTTTTTAGTGTTTTATGGGTTTTTATGTTATTAAGGGTATTTAAGTATTTTTAGGATTTTTAGGGTTTTTTATGATTATTTGGGATTTAAAAGTTTTTTAGTGTATTTTAGCACTTTATGGTTTTTAGGGATTTTTGGGTTTTTAACAGATTTTCGAAATTTTAGGGGTTTTATTATTTTAATATTTTAAAAATTTTATTATGGATTTTTCCATTTTTTTAGGGACTTTATGATTTTACGTATTTTTTTTAGGATTTTTATGATTTTTAAGGTTTTTAGGGATTTTAAGGGTTTTGGGGTTTTTAGGGTTCTTATTATTTTTGGGAGTTTTAGGGTTTTTTAGTGTTTTATGGTTTACAAGGTCTTTTAGAATTTTTCAAATATCTAGTGGTTTAGAGGGTTTTTATATTATTGAGGGATTTTTATGGGTTTTTTGTGTTTTCATGGTTTTCTAAGGGTCTTAGGGGTTTAATGGTTTTTAGAGGATATACAGTTATTGAGGGTTTATAGGTTTTTTAGAGTTTTTTAGGTTTTAGGGGTTTTAAGCATTTTTATTTTTTAAAAGTATTTCTTAGGGGTTTTCATGGTTTTCAAGGTATTTTATGTTTTGTGGGATTTTGAAGGATTTTTTCAAATTTGTATAGTTGTTTTGGGTGTTTAGAGATTATGTGGGTTTTTAGGGTTTTTAGTGTTTCAGTATTTTTTATGTTTTTAGGGGTTTTGATTATTTTTAGGTGTTTATGGTTTTCCTAAGGTTCCTAAGGGTCGCTAGGGTTTTTATGTTTTTATGTATTTTAGTGAATTTATCATTTTTATAGTTTTTAGGTGTTTTATGGATTTTTATGGTTCTTAGGGTTTTTTTGTTTTTGATGGGTTTAGGGGTTTTTATGTTTTTTACTGATTTTAAGGTTTTTATCGGTTTTTAAAATTTTAGGTTTTTAAGGGGCTTTTAGTGTATTTTGTTTTTTGGGTGTTTATGATTTTTTAATGTTTTTAGCATTTTTAGGGTTTTATGGGTTTTCATTGTTTTTGGTTTTTAAGGTTCTTTTAGAGTTTTTCAAGGATTTTAGAGTTTTTTTAGAGATTTTTAAGGACATTTAATGATTTTTATGGTTTAGGGGTTTTATTGATTTGGAGGGCATTTGGTGTTTTTGGGTTTCTATTGTTTGTTTTGATTTTTATGGTTTTTCTAGTTTTTAGGGTTTTTAATTTTTTTATTTTTTTTAATGTTTTATGGGGATTAATGGGGTTTTAGAGTTTTAGTGGTTGTTTTGGGTTTTTTGGGTTTTTTGGGGTTTTAAGGTTTTAGGGGTATTTATGGTGTTTATGGTTTTTATAATTTTTACCATTTTTAGGTTTTTAGGTGTTTTATGTTTTTTATCCCATTAAGGATTTCTTAGAGTTTTCAGGGTTTTTGATACTCTTTATGTATTTAGGAATTTTTAGGGAATTTTTAGGATTTTTTAGGATTTTAATTTTTTTTTGGGTTTTTGGAATTTTTTAGGGTTTTGGGGTTTTTTAGGGTTTTCTCCTTTTTAGGTGTTTTAGTGGTTTTATGTTTTTTAGGGTTTTGTGTGTTTTTAGGGTTTTTTGGTTTTCTAAGGGTTTTTTCAGGTTGTTTTAATTTTTTTATGTTTTTAGGGGTTTTTTAGTATTTTTATGGTTTTAGTGTTTTTAGTAATTTTTTGGGGTTTTAGGGTTTTACTGTTTTTATGGTTTTCAACCTTTTTATGGGTTTTTAAGTATTTTTTGGTTTTAATGGTTTTTTTGAATTTTTACAGTTTTTAGTGGTTTAAAGGGGTTTTTATTATTTAGTGGGTCTTTTGGGTTTTATGGGTTTTTATGATTTTTATGGTTATAGGGGTTTCTATGATTTTTAGGGGTTATATGTCTTTTTTCGGTTTTTAGCTTTTTTTAGTGTTTTTTTTTGGGTTTTAGCTTTTTTTGGGTTATTTTTGTTTTTAGAGTTTTTAGTTATTTAATGTTCTCTTAAGGTTTTACAGAGTTCTTAGTTTTTATATATATATTTTTATTTTTATTTATTTTTTAATATTTTTAGGGTTTTTTAGGTTTTTAAATATTTTGTGGGTTTTTTGAGTTTTGAGTTTTATTTTTTTTATGTTTTTAGGATATTTTAGAGTTTTTAAACATTTTAAGGGGTATAATGGGTTTTTAGAGAATTTAAGGATTTTTTAGTGTTTTATGTGTTTTTAGTGATTTTTAGGTTTTTAGAGGTTTTTATAGTTTTTAGGGGTTTCTGAGGTTTCTTTTTTTTAGTTGTTTTTAGATAATTTTAAGGATTTTATGTGTTTTTAGGGGTTTTAGGGATTTTATGTTTTTTTGGGTTTTTGAGGTTTTTTAGTTTTTGGGGTTTAAGGTTTTTGATAGTTCATTAATTTCTTTAGTGTTTTAAAGGGTTTTATAGTTTTTCATGGTTTTTAGTTACTTTATTGATTTTTTATGATTTTTATGGTCTTAGGGGTTTTATGGATTTTAGGATTTTTAGGGTTTTTAGGGGTTTTCAGGTTTCTTGTTATTTTTTGGTTTTTTTTATTTATGTTTTTTAGGGGTTTATGGTTTTCCTAGGATTCTTTAGGGTTTTTAGGGTGGTTTCCATTTTCAGGAATTTTAATGCTTTTTGAGGATTTTATTGTTTTAGTAATTTTTAGGGATTTTAGGGATTTTTTGGATTTGAGGGTTTTGGGGGGGTTTTGGGGTTTTGTTAAGTTTTTTTAGGGGTTTTAATTTTTTTAGAATTTTTTAATTTTTTTAGGGGTTTAAAGTGATTTCGAAGTCATAGAAGGGTTTTAGATTTTTTATGGTCTATTTGGGTTTTTAAGGTTTTCGGGGGGTTTTATGTTTGTAGGTTCCATTTATGGGTTTGTAGTGTTTTTTATAGTTTTTAGGGGTTTTATGAATTTTTATGTTTTAAGGATTTCTTTGGGTTTTCAGGTAATCTAGGGTATTTTATGTTTTTAGTGATATTTACGACCTTTTAGGATTTTCATTATTTTCTAGGGTTTTTAGTAATGTTGAATGTTTTAGTGGTTTTTAGGGTTTTTACTATTTTTATGTTTTTTCAGGGTTTTTAATATTTTTACATTTTTACGACTCTCTTAGGTGTTTTCTAGGGTTTTTAGGTTTTTTAATTTTTAGGGAATTTGAGGGTTTTGATGATTTCTTTGGGGTTATAGGGTTTTTTGGGTTTTTAGTATTTTTCAATTTTTTTGTGTTTTCAATGTTTCTTATAGTTTTTAACATTTATATGGGTTTAAAGAGATTTTATAAATTTTTGTGGTTTATGGGGTTTAATTAGTTTTTACGATTTTTATGTTTTTTTGGGGTTTATTGGGGCCTTTCCAGTTTTAAGGAGTTTTAGGATTTTTATGGTCTTTTTGGGATTTATAGGGTCTTATTTTTTTAAGGTTTTTATGGGTTTTAAGTGTTTTTAGGTTTTTATGGTTTTCATAGGGGTGTTTCATATTTTTAGTGTTTTTCATGTTTTTAGAGTTTTTTTGGCCTTTTATAGGATTTTTATGGTTTTTATGATTTTTAGGGATTTTGATGGATTTTAGGGTTTCATTTTTTTAAAGGATTTAGCCTTTTTTAGGCCTTTTAGGTGTTTTAGGATTTTATATGTTTTTAATGTTTTCTTCTGGTTTTCATGGTTTTTTGGATTTTAATTTTTTAGAGATATTTAGATATTTTTTAGAATTTTTATGGGTTTTGGGTTTTCAAATATTTTGATACTTTTTTTGGGATTTACATTTATTGGGTTTTTATTGTTTTTTGGGGTTTTAGGGTTTTTGAGTTTTTTTGGGTCGTTAAATTTTTTATTGTTTTTTTAAAAATTTAGTGGTTAAAAGGGTTCATGGAGTTTTCAGTTTTTTTAGGGGTTTTATGGTTTTTAGGATTTTTACTGTTTTTAGATGTCTTCTGGTAATAGGGTTTTTAGGGATTTTTAAGGTTTTTAGCATTTTTATGTTCTTAGGGGTTTTAAGTGTTTTTACGGTTTTAAGGTTTTCTTTGGGTTTTCAAGGTTTTATTGTTTTTTAGATTTCTATATATTCTTAGGGATCTTTTAGTATTTTTATGGTATTTTTTATTTTTTTGGATTTTTAGTGTTTTAAGGGTTTTAATGCTTTTTTGGATTTTACTATTTTTTTTTGAGTTTTATGGTTATTTAGAGTTATTTTACATTTTTAGGGGTTTAAAGTGGTTTTAGAGGTTTATTGGTTTTATTTTTTTATGGGTTTTTAGTTTTTTTAAGGTTAATGGGGAGTTTTATGGTTTTTAGTGTTTTTGAAAATTTTATGGTATTATTAGGGGTTTTAGGGTTTTTAATTTTTTTTAACTTTCTTAGGGGTATTAAGTGTATCTACGACTGATGATTTAATTTTTTTTTAAAACTCTTTGGGGGGAAAGTGATAACCCAAAAATATTACATGCACCACCAAATTTCAAACCACATAGGAAATTATCAAGCAATTAAGTAAAATATTCAAAAAAATTTAATTACTCACCCTATGTAAGTCCATGTGATAGAGGTTACCTCCATGTCAGTATCATATTTGATGAGGTCCTAGAAGTGGTAGGCCAACCTATCCCGGATCTGAATATTTTCCTCCTAGCTTATTTTACCCTTTTTGATTACAAGCATAAAAATCTTATCATTTTGTTTATCCAATCAATTTTTTCATCATTAAGGTAAAATTGGATAGATTTCTTGTAAATTATATCAGAATCCACCATTGAAATTTTAATATAAAAATATTCCTATAAAATATCTTCCGTAGAATGAAAGAGAAGTTTATAGTCAGTATCCTCCATTCTTTTCACCTTTTGGACACCACCCAATGCGTCAAGTTCCAATAGCTAGTTAGTATCATTGAACCTATCAAATTTTGTTTCCTTATCCTTATCAATAGATACCTCCTCATTAGGGGTGATTCTAGATGAACTACCATTAGATATAGATTTTCCCCTACCATAGTATTCTTTAGTTTTCCTGATAATATGGTGATCATGGGCTTCGAAAGATAGGATTAGTCTTTTAATTACTTAGTTTTTGTTATCTATTAGAAAATTTCCAGAATAATTATTTTCTTGCTTCCAATTTTTCAAGATACATACAACAACCATTAATGTATGAGGATATTGATGAAAATATGAAGCTTAGTGTGAGTTTGCATCAATGTATCTATGTTGAAGAACCCCAGATTCTGAGACCAGAATTTCTTCCTCTTCCATCATAGAATAACAGACTGCCACCCATCAGGATCAATAACCTCTTTCTCCTTGTTGTCCAGATCTAGACCTATAACATCCAAAACATGAAACTGGTTTCTCATATTAAGAGATAGAGTGGACCTTCTAAGAGTTTTTCAATTCTCTTCATTATCCATACCTTCACATGAATCCATGGTGACTTTATTTAAACCTTTATGTTCCATGCTATCAACTGAGACAACATCAATAGATCACCCAATATTTTTTTTCTCAAAACCAGAATAATTGGTTAGATAAAGAAATATGGAGCACTGGTTCTCAAATCCACCAGAAATAACAGGTTTAAATATTCATGTTACTGCAACATCTCATGCAGGAGATCCAGGATGGATTACTACATCATATTTCTGCACCATGACTGTTGACTTGGTGGGTGTTTCATGTAGAACTTCCCCACCCCTCGAGCTAGGAACCATATTCCCATCACTACCATTTCTATATGTAGTGGGGGTTGATGACATCATTTTATCATTGGATATGATCATACTAGAAACTTTTGTACTAGACACACTTGAAATAGGATTTGGGAGTGTAGAAGAATTATAATGAAATAAATTTCCCCTTATTGCAAACCTCTAGATCACGAGATGTCGTCTCCTCTGGAGAATGAATACGAAACCTATGTTTTGAGTGTCCCAAACAACAACATGATAAGAAAAGGTAAAATCAAGCATCTAACAATACTGATTATTGGTATTTGAGTTCATCATCCAAGTTGATCAATACAAATCCCCTTAGGGCTTTGAGACATCAACTTCTATGAAAATATGTGGGGTAATGGGATTCCATAGGGAAAATGAGCAGTCATCAAAATACTCAAACCTAACGATGAGGTTTTCTAATATTTAGAAGATATATGGGGTTTTGAAGGGAAGAGGTAATATCTAGAATCATCCATAGATTGTAATGGTGAATAGATCACGATTTATTATTTTTATTGGTTTTTAGGGTTTTTATGGATTTTGACAGTTTTAAGGGGTTTTAGGGTTTTGAAGGTTTCTATAATTTTTAGAGATTTATGGGTGCTATGTTTTTTTAGGTTTTCCTAGGGTGTTTAAATGTTTTTAAGGTTTTTAACATTTTTAGGGACTTTTATGCATTTTTAGAATTTTTTAAGCATTTTAGTGATTTTGAGGGTTTTGTAGACTTTATAGTTTTAAGGATTTTTGTTTTTTGTTTTGGGATTTATGGTTTTTATGTTTTTTATAATTTTTTAATGTTGTATTGGTTTAGAGGATTTTTTTTTGTTTTTAGATGATTTTTATGGTTTTACAAGTTTTTAGGTTTTTTAATGTTTTAGGGGGTTTAATGGTTTTTTATGGTCCTTGAGGGTTTTAAATATTTTTTTTGTTTTTTAGGGGTTTTAAGAGGTTTTGGGTTTTATGGTTTTATTAGGGGTTTTATGGGTTTTTAGGATTTTTTATTTATTATGTATTTTTAAGGATTTTTTATGAATTTTAGGTTTTTTTTCATTTTTTATCGATTTATAGGGTTTTTATGGTTTTAAGGATTTTTATTTGTTTTTAGGGTTTTTAAGTATTTTATGGGTTTTCATTGTTTTTAGTTTTTTAAGATTTACTTATAGGTTTTCATGGTTTTTGGAATTTTTTAAATTGTTGGGATTTTTATAAATTTTAATGATTTTAATGGCTATTAGGGTTTTATGGATTTTGGGGAGTTCAATGTTTTTATCATTTTTATCATCGTTTCAGTATTTAGGGGTTTTTGGTGTTTCTAGGTTTATAATATTTTCTTACGGTTTTCATGGTTTTTAGTTTTTTTTTTTACTTTTTTTTGGGATTATGGGGGTTTTTTATTATTTTATTGGTTTATTAAGTTTTTTAGGGATTCCGTGGGGTTTTAGGGGTTTTCTAGGTTTTGAGTGTTTTTTGATTTTTTAGAGTTGTAGGGTTTTTTAAATATTTTAAAATTATTATATGTTTATAAGGTTTTTTTATTTTTTAGGGTGTTTTAGAGATTTTATGGGTTTTTGGGGTTTTTAGGGTTTTATGTGTTTTTATTGATTTTAAGTGATTTAGGGTCTTTTAGCATTTTATGATTTTTAGTTTTTTTTGTTTTTAGTGTTTTAATATGTTTTTAGGTATTTAATGTTTTTAAGGTTTTTAGGGTTTTAGGGATTTTTTTGTTTTTTGGTTTTCATAGATGTTTTTGTATTTTTATGTCTTTTAGGGTTTATGGAATTCTGTGGGATTTTGGGGTTTTAGGGCTTTTAGGGTTTTCTGGGGTTTTAGCATTTTTTATTTTTTATGGGTTTTATGTGTCTTTATGTTTTTAAGGTTTTATTATGAGTTTTGTTTGTTTTTAAGTTATTTTTTTTAGGTTTTTGAGGGATTTTTAGGTTTTTTAGGGTTTATAGGGATTTTTAGTTTTTGGGGAGTTTTATGGTTTTTAATATTTTTAGGACATTTTATTTTTAAATGGTTTAATGGTATTTGGGATTTTTAAAGGTTTTTCAGATATAAAGGTTTTTTATATTTTTTAGTGGTCTTTATTTTTTATGGGTTTTAGTGGGTTTTATGTTTTAGGGGGTTTTAAGGGTTTTTATTGATTTTAGGGACTTTTAGGGTTTTTATGGGTTATATGTTTTTTTATATTTTTATGTATTTCTTAGTGTCTTAAAGGGTTTTAAAGGTTTTTTAAATATTTAGGGACTTTTAGGGATTTTTAGGAATTTTTTTAGGGTTTTTATGGATTTTGTGGGATTGTAGTGTTTTTTTGGGATTTTAGGGTTTTTAAGAGTATTTTTCATTTCATAGGTTTTTTATGCTATTTTAGTGCCTTTTGGTTTTTAATTTTTTCTTTGGTTTTTCATGGATTTTAATGTTTTCGGCATTTTTAGTGATTCTCAGGATTTTTTAGGATTATAATTATATTTTGAATATTTAGCAATTTTGAGGGGTTTTAAGGGGTTTCAGGTTTTTAGGATTTTTTTGGTTTTTATGGTTCTTTAGGGTTATTTGGGCGGGGTTTAATGGTTTCTATATTTCTTTTAACATTTTTAGGGATTTAAAGGGTTTTTATAATTTTTAGTTTTATTCTGGATTTTTTTGGGTTTTTAGGGGTTTTAAGGTTATTAGGGGTTTCATGGTTTTTAATTTTTTTAGAGTTTTAGATCTTTTATGGATTTTTAGTGGATATAGTGTTTTTTAGGTTTTTAGGTGTTTTATATTTTTTAGTTTTTTATGGTTTCCCTAAGGGTTTTCAAGTGTTTTAGTGATTTTTAAATTTTTAGGGATTTTAGGGCCTTTTGAGTATTTTTATGTTTTTTACTGTATTTAGGAATTGTGAAGGGTTTTAGGGTTTTTTGGGTTTTTTTTCATTTTTATGTTTTTAGGTGGTTTTAGTGTTTTTTGGGTTTTAAGGTTTTCATTTGGGTTTTAGGATTTATAGAGTATTTTACATTTTTAGTGATTTTAAGGATTTCTTAGGATTATTATTATTTTATAGGATTTTTAGTGACGTTGATGGTTTTTTTGGTTATTTGGGTTTTTTGGTTATTTGTGTTTTAGGGTTTATTTTGAGTTTTTATGCTTATATTGTTTTATAGTTTTTTATACCCTTTTAGAGGTTTAACGGGTACTTCGATTTTTTAGTGGGGTAGCATATTTTTATGGGTTTTAGGGTTCATTAATGTTTCTAGGGTTTTTTATGGTTTTTAGAGTTTTATGGTTTTTAGGGTCTTTTAGGGTCTTTAGCCTTTTTTATGGTTTTAGGGGTTTTAAGTGTTTTTAGGTTTTTAGGGCTATATTTTAATTTTTAGGGTTTTTAGAATTTTTTACATCTTTACATTTTTTTATTATTTTAATGGTTTTTAGGGGTTTTTGAGATTTTGAGAGTTTTTTTTGGGTTTTTTGGGTTTTTTATTGTTTTTAGGTTTTTTAGTAGTTTGTTGGTTTTAAATTTTTTATTTTTTTATGGTATTATTATTGATTTTTAGGGGTTTAGGGTTTTTTACAATTTTATGGATTTTTAGGGGTTTTTAAATATTTTTATGGTTTTTACGGTGTTTTGGTATTTTTTGTGTTTATTGTGTTTTTAGGGTTTTATGGGGCTTTTAGAGTTTTTTAGGGGTTTTAAGGATTTTTAGAGTTTTAATGTTTTTATGGTTTTAAGGAGGTTTTTTATTTTTTTCTGGTTTTTAGAGGTTTTATGGGTTTATAGGGGTTTTATGTTTTTTAGGGTTTTATGGTTTTTAGGTGCCTTTTTGGTTTTAGGGTCATTTTTGTTTTTAGGGTCTTTATAATTTTTAGATTTTATAGGGTTTTTAAGTGTTTTTATTATTTGAAGGTTGTTTTATGGAAAGTAAGGCTCGGGGCCAGGCTATTCCTAACCGCCCCCAAAGTTTATTATAAAAAGACACAAAGACACTATAGACAAGGGATGGGCGGGTTCAATCAACCCACACCCAAAAACCCTTAACAAACCCACACACAAGCCCAAAAAAAGAAAAGAAAATAGAGAAAAAGACTAAAAAATTAGACACAACAGTGGCATCATCACGTAACATCCAACCAATACCAGCATCCATCAGCTCCACATCCAATCATCACAACTACACAGCAGCATCAACACGTCCAAACCAACCATCCCTAGAAACCAACAACACCAAATCCTACATCACAACCAATCACAACCAGAAGCATCAAACCACAACACAAGCACCACACCCAAACGCGGCCAACATCACCTCCCAAAAAACAGCGACCAGCAACTAGCAGCACAACAACAAACTCATCCGCAGCAACAACGAATAACCAAACAACCACAAGAATCAGCCCCCAATTAGCATTCAACAACTAGTAAATAATGTAGCCTTTCCCCAACATGCCTCCATTCACACCCTTTCCAACTACCAGCATGTCCTCCCCAGGAGGATTCAGTGCCAGTAAAACAGGACCCTCAACACAAAATTTATCCGTTGCCACACATCCCAGTCCATCAACAAACATCAACCGGCACCAAAGAGATAGCCATCCAACATTTCCTTTCATGCCTTGTGAACAAGCATCAATTAAATTCCTATCTCCCTCATCAACACACACCAAAATCCACAACAGCAACAACAAAATCGAACAAACCTGCATCCTCAAAGCACATCGTTGACCAGCAAATCGGAGAGCCCGCACCACAGGTAGACCGATGAAAAGCCTTCCAAAACTAGCCTCCTCAATCATAGAGCCATACAGCCACCAAAGCACTCCATACCTCAGATCTGCAAGGGTTTAGTGTGTGTTTAGGGTTTTATCAGGTTTTAGGGGTTTTTATAGTTTTAGTGGGTTTTAGGGTTTTTAGGGTCTATTAAGGGTTTTTATCATTTTTTGATTTTTCTAGTGATTTATGTGTTTTTAGTTTTTAGGGTTTTTTGGGTTTTATAATTTTTTAATTTTGTATGGATTCAATGGTCTTTTAGAATTATCCAATATTTTTTTGGGTTTAAAGGTTGTTTAGAGTTTTTATTGATTTCTATGCTTTTATTGGTTTTAGGGTTTTTAAGGTTTTTAGGGGTTTTAGGGGTTTTTTTTGTTTTTAGTGTTTTTAAGGTTTTTATGGGTTTGTAAAATTTAATTGTTTTTTGGGGTTTAATGTTTTTTTAGGTTTTTAAGGTTTTCTTAAGGTTTTCAATATTTTTAGGGGTTTTTACATTGTTTGAGATTTTTATGGATTTTTAGGATTTTTAGGATTTTTTTGGGATTTTAGGGATTTTGAGGGATTTTAAGAGTTTAAAGTGTTTTAGATGTTTTTATGGTTTTCGGATATTTCATTTTTTTTAGGGGTTTTATGTGTTTTTTTGGTTTTTCAGTTTTTCTTAGCATTTTCAGGGTTTTAGGGTTTTTATGTTATAAATAATTTTTTTTATTTTATGGTTTTTTTATTTTGTGGGGTGTTAGGTATTTTTAGGGTTTTTTCTTGTTTCCGTGGGTTTTAGGGTTTTTAGGGTTTTTTTGAAATTTTTTAAAAAAATTAGGTTTTTAGATGTTTTATATGTTTTTTTGGGTTAAAAGTGTTTTTATGGTTTTTAGATGGTTTTAGGGATTTTGTGGTTTTTTAGGTTTTTTTAATATTCTTAGGGTTTTTATGTTTTTGTGGATTTTGATGGTTTTCTTGGAGGTTTTAGTTTTTTAATGTTGTTAGGGGTTTAAAGTGTTTTAGGTTTTTACGGTTTTCTTAAGGGTGATCATTATTTTTTTGTGTTTTTACATTTTTATGTTTTTTAGTGGTTTTTTAGATTTTATAAGGATTTTTATGGTTTTTAGGGATTTTAAGTGTTTTTAGGATTTTTAGTGTTTTTAGGGTTTTTAGGTGTTTTATAATTTTTTATGTTTTTATGGGTTTCATGTGTTTTTTATATTCAATGGTTTTCTTAGGGTTTTAAGGCCTTTTATGTTTTAGTGATTTTAGGGTTTTATTTTGGATTTTCTTGGTTTTATAGGGTTTTTAGGGGTTTTAATATTTTTTTGGGATTTTAGGATTTTTTAATTTTGTAGGGATTTAATGGTTTTTTAAAATTTTCAATTTTTTAGGGGTTTAACGGGTTTTTATATTTTTTAATGTTTTTTATGGTTTTATGGGTTTTAGGGGTTTTTAGGCGTTTTAGGCGTTTTTTTTGTTTTTAGTGTTTTTAAAGTATTTATTGTTTTTAACATTTTACTATTTTTAGGGGTTTTAATTTTTTTTTGGCATTTAAGGCTTTCTTATGGTTTTCAGAGTTATTAGGTTTTTTACATTTTTTAATATTTTTAGGTATTTTCACTGTTTTTATGATATCTTAGGGATTTCAGGGATTTTGAGGGATTTTAGGGGTTTTGTGGTTTTAGGTGTTTTATGGTTTTTATATATTTCTAGGTGTTTTAGTATTCTTATGTGTTTTTTGGGTTTTCATGTTTTCTTATAATTTTCACTGTTTTTAGGATTTTTTAGGTTATAAATAGTTTTAGGGAATTTTTTGGTTTTTATATTTTTGGGGTATGTTATGAATTTTTAGGGTTTTTCTTGTTTTTGTGGGTTTTGGGGTTTTAGGGTTTTTTTTGAAATTTTTACAATATTTTTGGTTTTTAAATTTTTTAAAGGTTTTTATGGATTTAAAGGGGTTTTAGAGTTTTTATTTGGTTTTAGGGGTTTTATGATTTTTAGGTTTTTTAATGTTCTTTTAGTTTTTATATTTTTGTAGATTTTGATGGTTTTTTGGGTTTTTTAGTTTTTAATGATTTTTTGGGTTTAAAGTGTTTTTAGGTTTTTATGGTTTTCTTAGGGGTTTTTGGGGGGTTTTGTGATTTTTACATTTTCTGAGATTTTCATATTTTTTTTACAATTTTAGTGTTTCTAGGGTTTCTAGGGAATTTGAGAGTTTTTTTTGGGTTTTTTTATTCTTTGGTTTTTTTAGTTTTCTATTGTTTAATAAGTTTTTTCGTGTTTTTTAAACATTTTTTGGTGATTAAAGGAGTTTTAGAGTTTTTTTATTTTGGGTTTCTTGGGGGTTATAGGATTTTTTAATGTTTTTAGAGATATTCTTTTGTATTTTGGATATTTATTGTTTTTAATGTTGTTAGGTTTTTAGGGGTTTTGTGAGTATTTATGTTTTTAAGGGTTTCTAAGGGGTTTAAAAGTTTTATAGGTTTTCTATATTTTTATGAATCTTTAGGTATTTTTTAGGATTTATATATTTCTAGAGTATTTATAGATTTTGAGGGTTTTTAGGGTTTTTTAGGTTTTTATGGTTTTTTGGGTTTTTAGGTTTTTTTAGTTTTTAAGGGGTTTTTAGGTTTATTAGATTTTTTAATATTTTATCTGTTTTGAAGGGTTTTAGTATTCTTAGTAGGTTTTAGGGTTTTTATGGGTGTTAAATATTATTATTGTTTTAGGGGTTTTCTAGTTTTTAGGATTTTTTAGGGTTTTTATCATTTTTAGGATTTTATGGGTTTTAAGTGTTTTTATGTTTTTAAGGATTTCTTTTTAGGGTTTTCATGTTTTTTCGGATTTTTAGTTTATTTTTGGGATTTTATGGTTTTTATGGTTTTGGGGATTTTAAGGGTTTTATAGTTTTGTAGGGTTTTGGAGGGTTTTTTTATTTTAATGTTTTCTGGGTTTTTTAAGGATTTTAATGGTTTCTAGCATTTTTTATTGTTTTTTGGTTTTCAAAGGGTTTTTATATTTTTTAGTGGTTTTTAGGGTATTCAAGGGTTTTTTTTGGTTTTCTAAGGGTTTTAGGGAAAGGAAGGCACATGGCCAGGTTATTCCTGACCCCCGCCCCCCCAAAAAAAAATTTTAGAAAAAAGACATAGCAGACAAAGGAGGGACAGAGTCAGTCAACCCACACTCAAAAGACCCGAAAAACCCCAAGAACCCCAAGAACCTCAAAAAAACTAGAAAAAACACAAGAGAGGGAAAACTCAAACAACCTACAACTAGGAGTTACTGCATCATAGAAACCCCACCAGCACCATAGCCAGACACAGTAGTAACACAATGTCATCACATTCAGCACCTCCCAGCCAAGTAGCAACCATCAACCAACTTCACAATCTCCATCCTACATCACCTCTTATCCAATCGAATCATCCACGAGCAACAACGAACTGCCATCACCAATATCATAGATATCATATTCATCATTTTCTAGCCAAGCAGGAGCCAAAATCCAACACCTCAGTTTCCAATAGCAATTACCCCTTCAATAGTGCCCAACCAAGTGGCATCCATCAACCAGCAGCTTAGTTTCCATCATCAAGAACCTCTTATCTTGATATATTTGAGCATTCCACACCTATTCGTACAACCAACATCATAGGACCACCAGTGCCCATGCCCAGAAC
Organism: Viscum album; assembly: GCA_963277665.1. Lineage (NCBI taxonomy): Eukaryota > Viridiplantae > Streptophyta > Magnoliopsida > Santalales > Viscaceae > Viscum > Viscum album. Next base: position 1,784,283,811 of record OY728132.1, on the reverse strand, counting down.
CATCAGCTTCATCACATCCCAGCCCAGCAGCATGCAACATCCAGCACCACATTTTTCGACTACCAACACTTCCTTCCGTACCTCGTGAACAAGCAGTAATAAACACCCAATATCTCGCATCGGCACACACCAAATTATACTGTATAATTAATAATATCAAATAAATAAGAACCAACTCAACCAGAAACTCAATCAGAAAATCCCTAACCATATAGACATCCCAACCAACAGATCAATCCACCAACAAAACAATCCATTATAGCAGATAATGTATGCACCCACTAAGTAGTAGAAAGTAAAATCCATGAGCCACCGTCACACCAGGAACAGAGAAAAATCATAGGATCAACATAGTAGAAGAGACAACAAACCAGATTTGAATCGTCATCAGAGATGAAACTGAACACTGAGGCAGCAGACCAAAAGAGGTGACCAACCATCGATGAGGCCAAATCCCACACCACTATTGCAACCATCTCCACTATTGAAACCCTCTACATCACTGACTAATCTGTGGAAACACCAAATATGAAAACATGACCCCAATCCAAAATTGATGTCTAGTATGGTTTACAGCTACCAAAGAGCCATCTTCATCATCACTTTCCGAAATTATCCGATCTGAAATCGCAACAGACCGCGCAACCACTAGAGTCGTTGATGTCTAAACACGCCAGCAAAGAAGCCAAGCCCCGCTTTGATCCGAAGTCGATGGCCCGATAAAAGAAACCAATCGGGGATGTCTAAGCTGCTGGAGACAGGAAACCAGCACTTCCTTGAGTTCGAAGAGCGACTCTAGAGTACACCTTCACCAAGAATAGGGAAGAAGCTAAGATCCATAATCGAAGCCTCGAGAAGAATCCAGGGGAAAACCTAGAATAAGCATCGAGCTAGAGAGAGAGCTAGAGGAGGGTGACTCCATCCTTATATGTTTTTAGGGGTTTTTTCTTATGGTTTTTAGCATTTTAATGGGGTTTTAGGCCTTTTAGAGATTTTGGGTCTTTTAGGTGTTTTGCATTTTTTTTTGTTTTTTAGGGATTTAAGTATTTTACGTTTAAAATTTCTTCTCTAGAATTTTCATGGTTTTCATGTTTTTTATGTTTATAGGGATTTATTAGGATTTTTATAGTTTTTTGGGGTTTCTAGGTAATTTTAGGGGTTTTAGGTTTTTAGGATGTTAGGGTTTTTAGGGTTTTTAACGGTTTTTATGTTTATAACAGGGTTTAAGTATTTTCTTAATATTTTCATAGATTTTTCTCAAGTTTTTTATAGTTTTTTACATTTTTAGGTATTTTTAGGGTTTTTAGTATTTTTAGAGTTTTTATGGATTTTTAGGGGGTTTTGTAATGTTATGGTTTATTTGGGTTTTAGGTGATTTTTTGAGTTTTTTAGGGGTTTTCTGATTTTAAGTGTTTTTAATGTTTTTGGAGTTTAAATGGTTTTTAGAGTTTTTTTTATTTTATGGCTTTTATTTATTTTATGATTTCATAATGTATTTAGGGTTTTTTATTATTTTTAGGGTTTTTACAGTTTTTAGGGGTTTTACGATTTATAGGATTTCTAGGTGTTTTAAGTGTTTTATTTTTTTATGGTTTTCATAGGGATTTTGGGGTTTTATGGGTCTTAAATTTTATGTATTTATAGGTATTTATGGTTTTTTCGTTTTGTATGATTTTTTTAGGATTTTTAAGGTTTTTAGAGTTTTAAATATTTTCAACGGTTTAAACCGTTTTTAGTGTTTTTAGAGGATTTATGTTTTTTTTGTTTTTGAACGTTTTTAGGGGTTTTATTGTTATTAGGGGTTTTAGTAGTTTTAATTTATTTTTAGAAGTTTTTAATTTTTTATATTTTTATGGGTTTTATGTTTTTTTTAGTTTTTATGTTTTTCTTATGGGTTTCAGTGTTTTTTTTACATTTTTCATGTTATATGGATTTTTCAGGATTTTAATGATTTTTAGGTTTTATTGAGATTTATAGTTTCTGGGTTTTTAGATTTCTTAGTGATTTTTAATTATTTTGGCGGTTCTTAGTGTTTTTTATTTTTAAGGCTTTATTAGGGTTTTCTAATGATTCTTATGTTTTTTATGTTTTTTTGGATTTTTAGGGATTATTTAGGATTTTTTTAGATTTTTAGGCTTTTTAGTTAGTTTAGGTGTTTTTAATGTTATTAAGACTCCATATAAAATTTATTGTTTTTTGGGGTTTTCAGGGTTTTTTGAGTTTTTAGGGTTTTTAAGGTTTTTTAGAGTTTTTAACTTTTTATTTGTTTAAAGTGGTCTTATAATTTTTTGTGGTTTTTAAGGGTTTTATGTTGTTTTAATGTTTTTAGGGGTTTTTTGGTTTCTAATGTTTTTAGGGTAGCTAGGGTTTTTTGTGGGCTTTTATCAATTTTATGATTTGTATGGGTTTTAAGAGTTTTTATTTTTTAAAATTTTTCTTATTGTTTTCAGGGTTTTTTATATTTTTATAGATTTTTTGGGATTTTTTATGATTTTTATGGGGTTTAGTGGTTTTAGGGATTTTGGGTGGTTTTAGAGTTTTTTAGGTATTTTAGGGTTTTATGGTTTTTCTTGGGATTTTAGAGTTTTTTTTCGAGGTTTTAAGGGTTTTTATAGTTTTTTAACATTTATAGGGTGTTAAAGGTTTTTTGGAATTTTAGTGAATTTTTAGAGTATTATGGGTTTCTAGGGGGTTTTTTGTTTTTAGTGTTTTTATGGTTTTTAGATTTTTTAGGTTTTTAGCATTATTTTGGTTTTTTACGAGATTTAAGTGTTTCTAGGGGGTTTAAGGTTTTCTTAGTGTTTTTATTTTTTTATGGGTTGTTACATTTTTAGGGATTTTTAGTGATTTTTAGGGATCTTCTAGTGTTTTTAGAGTTTTTAGGATGTTTATAGATTTTGAGGGTTTTTAGTATTTTTTGGGTTTTATGGTTTTTATGGTTTTTTGGGGTTTTAGTGTCTTTGATGAAATTTTTAGTGTCTTATGGTTTTTAGTGTTTTCCAAAAAAATTAGGAGTTTAATGGGTTTTAGCAGTTTTTAGTGGTTTTAAGGTTTTTTATTTATTTTTAGAATTATTATGGGTTTTAGGATTTTTAAAGATTCTGGGGGTTTTATGGTTGTTAGGGTTTTTATATTTTCTTAGTTTTTTTTATCATTTTTAGGTTTTTGGTTGTTTTATGTGAGTTTACATTTTTAAGGGCTTATTCTGTTTTTATTATCGATTTTTAGCATTTTTATATTTTTGGTTATTTAATGAATTTTTAATATTTTTATGGTTTTTTAGGAATTTGAGGGGTTTTAGTCATTTTCAGGGGTTTGGGGGTTAATAGGGGTTTTTTGGGTTTTTAGGGGATTTTTGGGTTTTTTTATTTTTTTATTTTTTTTATTTTTTTTATTTTTAATGGGTTTTTATATATTTTATGGGAATATGGGGTTCTTATCAATTTTTGGGGGTTTTAGAATATTTAGGGTCTTTCTATAGTTTTTCAATGTTTCTAGAATTTTTTGGTTTCTTTGGTGTTTTAAGTGTTTTTAGGTTTTAATGGTTTTCTTAGTGGTTTTCTGGGATTTTAGGGTCTTTTACGTTTTTAGGGATTTTAGGGGGTTTTCTAGATTTCTATGGGTTTTAGGGGTTTTAAGGAATTTGATGGTTTTTATAGTGTTTATAGGTTTTTAGGGATTTTTACGGTTTTAGCACTTTTTGGGTTTTTTTATAGGTTTAAGTGTTTTTAGGTTTTAAGGGTTTCTTAGTATTTTTTAAGGATTTTTATGTTTTTTGGGATTTATAGGTATGTTTTATGATTTTAATGGTTTTAGGTTTTTTAGTGATTTTGAGGGTTTTCAGGGTTTTTTAGAGTTTTATTAATTTTTGGGGGTTTTAGTGTTCTTTTGACTATTTCGGGGTTTTATGAATTTATAGATATTTCTAACATTTTTCTGGGTTTAAAGTGCTTTTTGAGTTTATAGTGGGTTTTAGGGGTTTTATGGGTATTATGTTTTTTTTATTTTTTTCAAGATATTTAGGTGTTTTTTTGGGTTTTTAGGGTTTTGGGTATTCTTAGTGTTTTTAGGGTTTTTAGTTTTTTTATGTTTTTTGTGGTTTTAAGTGTTTTTAGGTTTTATGGTTTTCTAAAGGGTTTTCAGGGTCTTTATAGATTTTTATGATTTTAGTGATTTTTATGTCTTTTTTATGATTTTTATAGGTTTTATGCAATTTAAGAATATTTAGGGTTTTTAACATTTGTTATTATTTTTTTGGGGTTTTATGTGTTTTTAGATTCTTAAGGGTTTTCTTAGTTTTTTTCCAATTTTTTGGGTTTTTTATATTTTTATAGATTTTTAATGATTTTTTAGGATTTTTATGTTGTTTTAGGGGTTTTAGTAATTTTTAGGGGTTTATGGGTTTAGGTTTTTTATGTTTTTTTTGTGGTTTTAGATTTTTTATTTAGTTTTTTGGTTTTTTATTGTTTTTAAGAGTTTTTTAACATTTTAAATGCTTAAAGAGTTTTCATAATTTTTAGTGGATTATATAGGTTTTTATGTGGTTTTATGGGATTTCAAGGATTTAAGGGGTTTGTGTTTTTTAGTGTTTTCAAGGTTTTATGGTTTTTTAGTGTTTTTAGTATTTTTAGGTATTCCAGGGGTTTTAAGTGATTTTATGTTTTTATGGTTTTCTTAGGGTTTTTTGGGGTTTAAAAGTTTTTCACATTTTAGGATTTTTATGGATTTTTAGGATGTTTGTTGTTTTTATGGGCTTTAATGGGTTTTAATGTTTTTAAAAGGTTTAATATTATATGAGTTTTAAAAATTTTAGTGGGTTTTATTGGATTTTGGGGTTTTTGAGGTTACTGAACTTTTTATGTTTTTAGATTTTTAGGTATTTTTTTAGTTTTTAGGGGTGTTTAATGTTTTCAGGTTTGATAGTTTTCTTAAGGGTTCTCAGATTTTTATGAGTATTTTACATTTTTAGGGATTTTTTGGGACCTTTTAGGATTTTTGTTGTTTTTAGGGATTTTAGGGATTTTTAAGGAGTGTAGGGTTTTTTAGAGTTTTTTTTATGTTTTAGGTGTTTTTAGTTTTTTAAATTTTTATGCTTTTCATAGGGTTTTTCGGGATTTTCAAGGTTTATTACATTTTTATGGATTTTTAAGGATTTTTAAACATTTTATGGATTTTAGGGATTTTAGAGATTGGGGGGGTGTTTCTTAGGTTTTTTGGTTTTTTGGGAAATTAGGGTGTTTTTAAAAAAATTAGGGGTTTATGGTTTTTCATAGGTTTCTATATTGTAAGGTGTTTAAAGGGTTTTTAGAGTTTTAGTGGTTTTTTGTTTTTTTTTTGTGATTTCATGGGGTTTTATGGTATTTAGGGGTTTTATGGTGTTTATGGGTTTTTTTGGTTATTATCATTTTTATTTTTTAGGGATTTTAAGTGTTTTTCGAGGATTTTAGGGTTTCTTACTTTTTGTAATATTTTTTAGGATATTTAAGGATATTTGTGGTTTTTAAAGTATTTATGTATTTTTTAGGGTTTCTAGGGTTTTAGGGTTTTGAATGGCTTTTTGAGTTTTTTGGTTGTTTGGGGTGTTTAATTGTTTTATGTTATTAAGGTTTTCTTTGGGGTTTTCTGGGTTTTTAGTTTTTCTATGTTTTTAGGGTTATTATGAATGTTTTAGAATTTTTTTAGGGTTTTAATAGTTTTAGTGATTTATAGGGTTTTAGGGGTTTTATTGTTTTTATGGATTTTAGGTTTTTTTTATCATTTTTTGGTTTTTTTGGGTTTTAGGAGATTTTATGTTTTTATGGTTTTCCTAGGGGTTTTTAGGGTTTTTATGTTTTTATGAATTTTTAGGGATCTTATAGGATTTTTATGTTTTTTATGATATTTAGGGTTTTTGAGGCATTTTAGGTTTTTAGGGTTTTAGGTTTTTTATGCCTTTTTTTTATTGTGAGGTTTGTTTAGTTTTTTGTTTTTTATGGTGTTTTCGAGGTTTTTTAACATTTTTAAGTGTTTAAAAGGTTTTTAGAGTAATTAGTGGTTTTTAGGGATTTTAGATTTTTTAGCATTTTTTTGGGTTTTTAGGGGTTTTATGTGTTATTATGTTTTTATGTTTTTCATTTTGTTTTTTAGGGTTTTTATGGTTGTTTACATTTTAGGGATTTTTAGGGATGTTTTTATTTTTTTTTATTTTTAGGCTTTTTGGAGATTTTGTGGGGGTTTAGTGTTTTTATGGTATTTAGGATTTTTTTGGTTTTAGGGGTTTTAGAGTTTTTAGCATTTTTTTAGGGTTTTTAGGGATTTTAGAGTTTTTAGCATTTTTTTGGGTTTTTTGGGGTTTTATGTGTTATTATGTTTTTATGTTTTTCATTTTGTTTTTAGGGTTTTTATGGTTGTTTACATTTTAGGGATTTTTAGGGATGTTTTTATTTTTTTTATTTTTAGGCTTTTAGGAGATTTTGTGGGGGTTAGTGTTTTTATGGTATTTATGATTTTTTTGGTTTTAGGGGTTTTTAGTTTTTAAGGGTTTTAATGTTTTATATAGTTTTTTAACAATTTTTGGGGTTTGAGGGGGTATGGGTGTTCTTAGTTGATTTTAATGGTTTTAAGTATTTTTAGGGGTTTAAATGTTTTTAGTTCTTTTAGGGGTTTTTTGGTTTTTTAGGATTTATTAGGATTTTATGGATTTTGAGTGTTTTTATGTTTTTAAGGTTTTATTAGGGGTTTTTAGGATTTTTAGGGGTATTGGGTTTTTAGGGAATCTTGGAGATTTTTTTCAATATTTTCGGGTTTAATAGATTTTTAGGGTATTTAGGGGTTTTACGGTTTTTGTCATTTTTTTATAGGTTTTAACTATTTTTATGTTTTTATGGTTTCATTAGGTGTTTTCTGGTTTTTTAGGGGGTTTTAAATTTTTAGAAATTTTTAGGTATTTTTTATAATTTTTATGGTTTAAGGTTTTTATGGATTTTGAAGGTTTTTAGGGTTTTTATAATTTTGTTGGGTTTTTTGGGGTTTTTTGAGTTTTTAAGGTTTTTAAAGGTTTTTTCTAGATTTTAACATTTATAGGGGTTTATTGGGTTTTTAGAGTTTTTTTTTGTTTTTAGGGGTTTAATGGGTTTTAAGGTTTTTATGAATTTTATAGGTTTTATGATATTAGGGTTATTACGATTTTTAGGGTTTTATATGTTTTTTAGATTTAAATTTATGGGGTTTAAGTGTTTTTAGGTTTTAAATGTTTTCTTATGGGTTTTCATGGTTTTTAAGGTTTTGTATGATTTTAGCAATATTTCGAAATCTTTTAGAATTTTTATGGGATTTAGGGTTTTTAGGTATTTTGATGGGTTTTTAGAGTTTTTAGGATTTTTATGGGATTTTGGGGTTTTTAGAGGGGTTTTTTGAGTTTTTTTAGTATTTAGGGGTTTTCAGAGATCATGACCATTTTTTGGATTAAATGGGCTTTAGTGTCTTTATTTGGTACTGAAAAGTATGGGGACATGTCCCTTTATAAAAAAACATGATCCCTTTTGAATTGAGTTAAGGGAGAACCAATGAAAATCCTAAAGGCCTATAGGCACATATACTTAATGTTCAGTGGTCCAAGAGTCCAGTGGAATAGAACCCATTACAAAACCAAATCCCAAAACAGTCTAAATCACATACCATATACCATTTAGAGGTTCAACAAAACCGGATTTCATGAGAATTTAACTAGAAGGTTAACATATAGTCTTTCCATGAAGAAGTGATGATGTTGGTCCTCAAAACATCGATGATACTCAAAAATAAACCACCAAATGTGGATCAAAAATGGAAGGGACCCTGTGTCATACACAAAAATCTACTCAAATGGATCTTATTCTATGATCTAGATGGATGGAAAACTCACAAAGAGCCCCAACAAAGAAAGGTTCTTGAAGAAGTATTTTATGTAACCATAATACCTTCATCCTGATCATATGATGTTAAACTATACATCTAATTCCAAACATCATGTTGTTGAACTATTTTCAAGCATGTTGGGAAAGTGTTTTGTGGAACTGGGCCGCCTGGTCCCTCACTTGTGTTTGGTTTATTACTCTACCATGCCATGTGTACCTATTCTAGGAAGTTTTATCCCCTCAATAAAAAATCTATGACCTTACCCTAGGAGTTAACATCATCATTTCATGATGTAAAAAATAATGGGAATCATCATTTCAATCAATGATTCACTGCATATGAACAAGATCTGTGCGTGGGAAAAACAAAATGCCCATATCTATTGCATGAGAGTCATATTCACATTGGGGGTATCTTTATCAGGAACTATATGTGTCATTATTAATTCATATATAGGATACATAGTGACACCTAGACATCTTAGGTCCGGCCCAACAAAAAATTTCCCTCAATCCATGGAATGATTTTTTTCCGCCTTTGGCCTCAGGGCCTCTTTTCATGTCGGGATTTTGTTTTTAATTGTTCTACATAATCATCTTTCCCACATCTATTATACCTTCATACTGATTCAATGACATTAAAATTTATAATACATTTTCTATTTTTCAAGATAATAAATTGAATAACACTATTGTCCCCACTATATGATGTTAAAGTACTTGGTACGATGGTGTCCTTACCCGAGAGGGCATCGCCTTAGGAATTGGTCACCTACTATTCCATATTTTAGAACTAAATATACATTTATTCTCATATAATGGGATATTTAGAAATGCATATATCATACATCCTAGTTTATCCACCCAAAAAAATTACCCTCTCCATGTACATGAGTAAGATCTTTGCAGGGATGTTCCTCAAGAACAATGCGTGGCTTGATTCCCATCCCATGGGATATTTAGTGATTTATAGACCCTATATCTTGGGCCTAGCCACAAAATATAAGATAAATACCCCCCTCATATATGGATCAAAACTGCACAAAGAGATCATGTCCAAAACTATGCGGGTCTTGATTCTTATTCATGAATGATATGTAGTGGTGCCTGGATCTTTAATCCTAGGTACAACCACAATAAAGGAAAAAAATGACCTCATCCCTATGTATGAGTCTAATCTTAATAGGGATACAATTTTTATGAACTATATATGGATTGATTCCTGACATCATAGGATACATAGTAACACCTAGATCTTTAATATTAGGGCCAGCCATAATATTTCCTCTTCACGTCAGGGAACCAGAGTCCTTACCACACAACATCAAATTACATGGTGCCTCAAGAACTAAAAATGTATTGAATCTTATTTTGACAAGATACATAGTGGTGTCTAGGAATTATTTCCCAATCCTAACCAAAGAACAAAGAAAATATGGAAATTTCCCCATCTCATGTATGCAAATACAGATCTATGTACAAGATCTCATGTTTGGGTTCCTCATTCAGGGATCTATCAAGGAGAAAAACATAACCCCGTGTATATGAGTCAGATATATATAGGTAATTTCACACTTCCTGATCATTAATGGTATAAATGTTTCTTATATTCCTAGAAACATTCATTCCAGTCATCAAATTTTGTGCCTAGGTAAATTTTACATTTTCAAAAATCTTCCATGAACATCAGAAATGGAGGGTCATTTTTTAGGGGAAACCTTTATTTTACTATGAAAAATATTCCCCAGTTGGTTGTGTGTAAGATAACCACAAAAAGGATCTTTCAACCAAAGATAAATCAATCCATATGAGAGGCCTCTTCCATCTCTATAAGCCCCAATGGATTCCATTCCCCATATCATTTCTCTTGATCTGAGAATCATTGGAATCGTGGATTACACTTTATTTCCCCCTTATGTTTGGAGCATGTCAAGACATCCCAATCTGATTAGCCTACACTTAATCATGATTTCAATGAAAATTGACCCTTGTTGTAAGACCGTAAACTACATTACCCCATGTGTTCCTCACTGTATGATGTTAAACTACATGGTAGAGGTCCTAGTCGCATGAAACCATACTACAAGATATTAAGAACTTTGTGTGGCTTGATTTCCATTTCCCCATGATTTGTAGTGACTCCAAAATGATCAATATTGGATCCATCTACAACACAAATTACAAATGATCCTTCCCTATACATGAGTCATAACTGTACGAGGAAGCTTTAACAAACTACAGATGTCTTGATTATATTCATTAGAGGATACATAGTAACACTCTAACCTCATATATCAAGTCCATCCATGAGGTAAAAATGTCGCATCTTTTTCTGTGTATGGGTCAAACCTTCATAGAAGATCTCTATACAAAAAAAAACAAAAATTTTCCTATGTTCTGATGTATAAGGAAGATCTGCGTAGGGGAATCCAACATGATCTTCATTTCATTCATGATATTGTGTTCAAAAAAAATTCCACATCCTTGTACATAGTTTAGACCTACACATGGAACCTTCCAAGAACTATGAGTGGATCGATTCTCATTTATACAAGATATATAGTGACATTTGGACCTCATATCTTGGACCCAACCATATCAAAAAACCTAATATTTATTCATACAACTGGGTTGGGCCAGAATAAGGGAAACTTCTCAACCTATTTCTGGTAAATTATAAATTTGAGTGCCCCTCTCATGTTCAGGTTCCCTAATTTCACAAACCATACACTATTCCCAGAATGTTTTGAATCCCTATAAACATCCCCAACCATTGGAACTGGAGGGACAATGTTCTAGGAAAACATTTTTTTTGACTATAAACAATATGCCTCAGTTTGCTCTGCATAATTTTCCCAAAAAAGTCCTATCAACAAAAATAAAATTCATCCCCAAGAGAGTCTTTTCCTACCTTTATACACCCAAAATGATGTTTACATTCTACATCACTCCTTGGATTTGAGAACCCCCTATATTACAGTTTATAATAGTTTCCCAATTTATGCCTAAGGACGATTGAACATTCCTGATCATATTAACATGAAAAGGGAAAATTGTTTATCCCTTGGAAAATGTAATGTAACCTTAAGTATTATGCCCTGAACATCATAGAAGTAAACAATTAATCCATACCATCCATGTCCTAGTTGTAAGATGTTAAACTACACCATACTCCAAACCTTATTTCTACAAGCCCAATTCATATGGGAGTGGTTTCTCATTAAAGATCAAAGATGATACAAATGCCCTAGTCTTTTTCAGACATCATTAACTTGACAATACACCCTTTTTGGTCTTGAGAAATATAAACTTCAATAAAATTACCTGGCCATCGGAAATAGAGGTCCATTTTCCCAAGGACACATTTTTTAAACTATGCAAAATATACCCCAGATGGATCTTCATAATTTTTCAACAAAAAGTCATTTCAACCATAAGAAAATTCATCATCAATAGAGGCTTTTATTATTACTGTATTCCCTAAAAAATCATGTTATAAATGACTCTTATGGTCACCCCTCATTTACTTTCCCCATATAATGTCTCAGATTCATAAATAAAAAACTAGGGTCAAGAAAAATCTTTCATTCATGTTTGAAAAATATTGGGACATTTTGGTCTAGGAATCCATATTGGGGCCCTATCCCAGTAATTCATGGTCAATGATTTTCGACCTAAAACATCATTGACATTTTCCTAGTTTTCAAGAATCTAAAGTCTCCATGAAAAGAGACACGAAACTCAACTGGGTGAAAACCCACAAAGGGACCCATGGGTAAAATTAAAGTACCATATCACTAGACCTATACGTCACATGGTTTAGGAAAAAATTGAGTAATTAAAAAAACATTGGTAGGTAAAAAACCTAAAAAGGATGGCCTAAGAAAAATTCAAGTTACACCCGCTAGGTCTGCACCATATTGGAATTAGGAAAAAATTAGGGTAGTAATAAAAAGAAAAAAATCTTGTAGGTTTTTCCATGTAACCCTAGAAACAGTAAAACTTATTCTCATTGAGTCCCTCATATCAGTAAAAAAATAGATAATTACATGATCATGTCAATTTTATTATCTCAGGTGGTAGTTGAAATTGATATCTAGTGATGAAGAAATTTTAGTTATATGAGAGATTTGCCTTTCAAATGACATCTAAAATTGTATTGATATACACTGCAGGATAAAATAAAGGATTTGAATTAATAAAGGAATGAGTTTTCATTCAAACGGAAATAATGGAGTGGCATCCACACCTGGTATTCTCTCCTTAATTGTACTAAAAAAGATATAATGGAGCATAGTAAATGGTTACAAAGGAGCATGACTAGATTTTTCCATCAAATTGAAAACTGTTGGACGTAGGCCATCAAGCGTCTATGGCAAAGTGATCCTTCTTATGATTTCAGATTCAGCTATTGGAAACATTTTTATAGAAAAATCACTGAGGTTTTCACCTTTTTTCTTTTTGGATTCAAAATTTTATGTTATTGATCATAACTAAACCTTTAACCGGGCCACACAAGCTTCTTATTATCATAGATTCTTGGATTGTGAAACCCCTTTATCAAAAGATCTTTATTCTTCAGCAACCAAGTGGTGTATCTATGTGTTAATATCTCATAAGGTGTCTATTTGACGATGGGATACATTAAACCGAGTAAGGTCTCTTTCTTGAGTGGATAGGCCTCCCCAAGCTATGAAAATCTAGTGAAAAAGGATGTTTACATTTCAATAACCAAAGATTCTTGAGCCCAATCCATTAAACAATTGGTGGAATGTTTCCACAAAATCAGAAAACTCTACTAAGGGGTCTCTATAATTATTGTTTATATTTGGTTCCATTCCCATTTTCACATATCTTGATGTATTCTGGTAGCATCAAGACCTTAGTCTTATTTCTATTCTACTACGTATATATAATCTGGGATTGTTGTTACAGTAAACATGCTCACCCTAAATTACAACACCAAAGTAAGAAAATACTCTATTTCCAGTGTATGTTCAATATTAGAGGATAAAAATAATGTATTGGATTCAATTTCATTAATTCAAGATTTTATTTCACTTGGTATAGCCTTAGTGTTATTTTTAGCAGCAACAATCAAGAGTATAGGGTCCAAATCACTCCCAACAGAAAGAGATGTTGTAGATGAATCTCCATTTTAAATTCCTAAGATGATAAGAATAACATATTCCTCCCAGAAAAGTGGGTAAAAATGAAATAATATGTGAAATAATAGGAGATTCCAATAGTTTATTCCCCTATTGGACTGACCTCTCCAGCACTCCATTAGGGTAGTAAGCCTCCCACATCTAATCATACTCCCATAATAATTTAGTTGAAGCTACTATGGGAGGGAAACATATTTTAATTTTAGATTCCTTGCACATCATCATCATCCAAAATTGGAGAAGAATGATTAGTTGAGATTACCTCTTGACTTGAGTAATGGGTAAAAATGAAACTTGTTGCAGGCATCCAAATTGACTTGAAAACCTATAAGGGGAGTAAGGTTCGTAAATGGTTACCCTATCTTCTTGAGTAGTCATCATTTTTTCTCACAGCCCAATGATATAGGAATGTTATTCTAAAGAACTACTTCCTTCAACTACCACTACTCCATTGGGTGCTGGTAAGGTGCAAAAGAAAATCAAGAAAAATAAGTCATTAGCTTGACCATTCCATCAATTCTAAAGGATTTGAGACAAACAACAGAAATGTTTATAATGGAAGGATGGAAGTAGGAACAATGAATTTTTGTTGTATACTGATACTCAGAGCATAATTTTTTCTCTTCTATCCATCCAAACAATAATTGGATGGGCCTACTGAGGTGATGTAGGGATCTCTATTTCTGTATTGGACCCCATAGTTCATAAATACAAGAAAGGGTGAGAATGACCCAGTTGATGGGACTTCTCTCTTATAATACAACTGCCATCATCCAAGTTCATATTCATACCCTAGTATAGGCATCACGGGATGAGAAAATTCATTCTATCAGGAAAATGGAAAATAATTCCATAGCCAGAGGCCAGGTGATACATTTTGACAGATTCTATAACCCCACAAGGTGTATTGACCCACCACAAGGGTAGAATAATATGAAATTGGAATTCATTACGATAATTGAGTTGGATGAGTCCTACTATGGAAAAATTTCATCCTTGTACCATTATCTTATAAGAAAATATCTATCAAATTTTTTAATGGAATGACTGAGTGAGCATGGAGGGGTAGACCAAGAAATTACTCTACAATGAATAGAATATCTCTTTCCAATGGAGATACTTTCTTAGAATTCTCTCAGATGTTTGATGTAGGAAGGAATTTGTCATACATGTTACAAAAGATGACAATTCCCCATAGCTAGTAGATATTATATAAATTAATCCCTACTTCACTATGCTGTAATTGGAAGGTATTAGTGCTCGAACACCAGTGACTGAGAAGTTCAGGTAGTATCTTAGTTAGTGAATAAATCATAAATTGAGAAATTCACCCCGATTGGTATAAAATGATAGGCACCAAATATTTAGGGAATTCCAATAAGTTCTAGTTCACATAGAATTCCAAAACCCTTTCATCTGAGAAGCTACATCATGACTACAAATCCGATTTGGATCTTCATCCTCTATTGGGAATACTTCATGAGAGGTTGAAAATAGATGGATAATCCATAGTGATTGATCGTAAAGATATATCATACATGGGTTGGTTACATTATTTTCACACAGATCCATTCATAATGAATAATTCTTCAGAACCTGTACTAGACATGATGTGCCCCATGTTAGAAATCTTCTCTTGACCACACTACCAAGACATATCGATCTAAGCATAGGGGAGATTTAGGTCAATCAGTGGAAGGGTAGAATTATCTTGGAGTCTGAAGTTATAAAGTGGTAATCATTTAGATAGTGGATAATCTATATGTTTTGGTGGGAGGAGTTTCTTAAGAACTCCCTCTTGATTGGTAATATTTGATCAAATATTGTCTTCAATATTCCAATCCATGGTTGTTCATCTCTCAATCACATTCGTAGAAGTAGAAGTCGGAGACTTTTTCACCCCTGTAATGAATCATCCATAGTATTTGGAATTAATATGATATAAAAAAAATGGATGCATAGTAAAAAAATACAATGAAATAGATGAACCACATGCCCATGAACCATTAGATCATGAAGGAATTCACCTGTGAATCATTAATTCATGAACCTCATGAAGGTACTATCCCGCAAAGTTTTGTCTAGTGAATTAGTAATCTGTGGAACATTCCATCCACAATATATATAGCCATTAGGCGTAGGTTAAAAAATTAACTTTCACGGATCATATTTTGAATTCACGTGTGACATAACACAATTCACAAAAGTTCCGGCCACAAAAAAATAGTTTGCGGCCACAGTATCCTATCAAGAGGGTGTGAGATCACTAAGTTCGTCATGAAATACTATAGTAGAATAATGGTCTAGGACACCTATATGTAGTCTTGGTCCCCTTCTTCTAGGTCCACTACTGTACCGCAAACAGGTTCGAAATAGGATAACTTCCTACATTAATATAGCCTTCTCTGCATTCCGATCAGAGGCCATTTTGATGGGGTTCATTCATTGGGTCCAAAAAATATCACATGTAAGAAGAGGAGGATTATATCAGTATCAAAAAGGGTTGAAATGAATCCTAAGTAAGTAGTCAAAGGGATGATACCATGAAGCACAAATTGCTTCACGAACTGCTACTCCACATGGTATTCCACCATTTTACAAGGCGCTAGTGAACTAAATAGTTCGTGGGAGGAGTTGGTACCTCCAGTGCCCACAAACTAAACAAAATCATTTGTAAGACCAAGCTAGTGATTTCCACCCCACGAATGACCATTCATAGAGAACTGAATAGTTTGTGGTATGAGGTTGTACTGCCATATCTTTCAAATGAAAAAAATCATTTGCAGGACCGAGGCGGTGTTTTCCACCCCTGCAAAATATTTCTCTCCACTTATTAAGTCATTATCTGGACAAGGTGTCCTCCTAGGATCCTGTAAAGTAAGACTTGAAGCCCAGCAAAGACGACTATCCATGCCATTACCTGGTCTCTCATTCCTTCTATAAATAGACCCTGAGGGGGGAAAACAGATGTTGGGACACACATGAATATTGTAACTGATGATATGCAAAGCAGAAGAGTGATGAGGTACCAAAAAAACCAGAGCCCTTTGACATTTTCCATAAGGTAAAAAATACCTCATCGTAGTAATGAAGAAATAATAAATCATTGGGTGGAATGAAAATCCAAAAGCCCATTGTGGACACAATACCATAAGTCATGAAACTGATGTACCCTTTTTGGATAGGTATCCTGTATAGCAACGTGCTATATGGGCAAAACCCTACCCCATTAAAAAATCACTACACTGGAGGAACTCGACACCACGTAGACAAATGCTACGTGGATGAATTCTAGTCACACATATCAATACACTATGTGGGAATTACCCAGACCCATGTAGCATCATGCTACATGGATGGTACCCTCACCCAAGTAGCAACATTCTTTGTGGAGGGAACCCCATCCCTCCAAATAACATGTTACGTGGAGGGAACTTCATCCCGCATAAGAACATTCTATAAAAATAGGACATCCTAGGGTATCATACTCCTTATTTTCAATCATTATCTTTAATCATAATCCCCATGTTTACCCTTCTAAGAACTATTCTAGTGGCATTAGTTGAAGTCCCCTTTCAAAACCACTTGACATGTATGATAAAATCATTGGTCACGTCAGTGTTTCCTCTCGATATTACATACCCATGGTAAGTGGAGTCACATGGGTAAACTTCAAAAGGTGGAGGATCCTCTAAATTCCTTCATGTTGACATTCTCATGGTAACTCGGGTTCTGACCCTGGAGTGGTCATCTAAACCACCCTGTTCTGGGTGATGAGGGTAGGGATCATGCTTGTCTTTCCCATTGATAAGGAATTATGTCCTCCCCTAAGAATAAATTTTAGGGAGCTCCTCATGTGGTAAATCCCTATCCTTTCTTACATGACCTATCCTACTTCATTCTTTCCTCCATCTATCTCGACTACCAATATAAAATAGGATACATGCACATTCAAATCCAAATCTCGTTCCCTTTGGGATTTGGCACCTTATCCATCAGCGAATCGAATGGATCATGTGTTCTTCAGATCTATAAATACCTCTTGTTTCTAACACTAAGTATTACTCATGTGGGCATAGAGGTTAATGGAAATCAGGAAATCCACATGATCCCAAACCTCAAATTGTCCTCTTATTCACTATAAATTACAACCATACCCAAATCCAAGTGCATATTTAATTTTTAATCCCCAACCACTTAGGAATCCTCTAAGGTGTAAGCTCCAATCGTACCAAACTACATGGTCTTTGATTCCCACTTAACTAGGATACATAGGTAGCCTCCCCGATTTTTAAACACAACACCCAAAATTCACCAAATGCTCATTGGAATACATTCTAGGTATGTTCATATCCACCAGGGAGACCAAATCTCTTCCTGGTTCCTCACGTCTCCTCAGTATAAGTGTCATGCCATCCTTGACCAGTCAACTTTTTCATAGACGCCCTGGCTTCATGATGTTAAAATGAATGTTCGCCTCCTTGTCACACAGACATAAAAGGCGATGTTCCCTATTATGTGGCGGTGAACCACATGCGTTTAGATTCCTTTCATGGGGATACACTAGAATCCCATCTTATGGGTTCGATCCCAACATCCATAAAAATACCATCCCCTAGATGATAGTAATCTCTAGATCACTGCCCCATGTGTCTTAAAATTAATTTCATCTTAATAGGGGGATAAAGAATCCATGATCTAGCGGTAAAAAGGTACCATTACGGTAGAACCTTGGATACATACAAATCCATCAATTGATGGAGAACCTTGGAGACATATAGATGATTCTAAACCCAAGATATTCCTAACGAATTGTTTCTTAGGGTAATCCACATGTGCATACTTGGGAACGAACAATGGATTCATGAACATATCTCAAATCTATAAGAGATCCAAAGAACACGAAATAATTCACCGTAAAAGGGTGTGATGATCCCGACTTCCCATCCTCTATAACAATGTGAGATCGTAAGTGACATTTGTCATGTTATCGAATGAACGCCTTCATTTTTAATGTTGGTCTATGAATCAAGGATATGAGAGCCATTGGGTGTTTTTGGATCCACAAATAAACTATTTGGAGACCTTCTAAGAGAATTGTACCCGACACCAAGGATTCCACACCATTCAACCCCTAACAATTAATCCACTTAGGTACCATCAATCTTTAGAAGGAAGAAATGTTTTTTATGGTTTTAAGGGATTTTGAGGGTTTTTAATGTCACTATGTTTTTAGTGGGTTTAGGGTTTTTATCATTTTTTATATTTTTAGGGTTTTTAAGTGTTTTAAGGGTTTCTTAGGGTTATTTATATTTTTAGGGGTTTTTTTATCTTGATTTATTTTTATAGATTTTTTAGGATTTTTTAGGTTTATAGGTTTTTCAAAGATTTTTATGGTGTTTAGTGTTATTTACACTTTTTGTGTTTTTATGGGTTTTTTTGTTTTTAGGGGTTTTCTGGAGTTTTTATAGGTTTTCATGTTTTTAGTGTTTTTTAACATTTTAAGGGGTTTAAAGGGTTTCATAGTTTATTGATTTTGTAGTTTTGGGGGGTTTTATAATTTTTAGTTGTTTAAAGATTTTTAGGGGTTTTGGGGTTTTCTATAAGGAAATTTTTTTAGGACCATTTTAGGGTTTTTAGCTTTTTTAGCTTTTTTAGGGTTTTAGGTGTTTTATGTATTCTTAATAACTTTTAGGGATTTTTTAATATTTTTATAATTTTTTATGGATTTTGAGGGGTTTAGGTTTTTTAGGTTTTTTAGACTTTTATCATTTTCCAGGATTTCTAGGTGTTTTAATTATTCTTAGGGATTTTCTAATGGGTTTTTAATGTTTTTAGTATTTTTTATTTTTTTGTGCTTTTTAGGGATTTTCAGTGTTTTTATGGATTTTTAAGGATTTGGGGACTTTGAAGGGTTTTTATTGGTTTTCAGGGTTTTTAGGTTCATTTAGGTTTTTATGTGTTTTTAGGGTTTTTATGTTTTTTTGGAATTTAATGTTTTTCTAGATTCTATAATGTTTTTGGGGTTTAATGGGGTTTTATTGTTTATAGTGGTTATGTAGTGTTTTTATTTGTTTTTAGGTTTGTAATGGTTTATAAGGTTTTTAGGGGTTTTAAGGTTTTTTTGGAGTTTTATAAATTTTTGGCTTTTAAAGGTTTTATGTGATTTTAGGTTTTAAGGTTTTCTTAGGTTTTTATGGTTTTTATGGTTTTTTAAGTTTTAGGTATTTTTAGGGTTTTTTAGAATTTTTATGGTTTTTAGGGGCATAAGTACTTTTATTGGTTTTATGGTTTATATTGTTTATATGGTTTTTTGGGTTTTTAGATTTTTTTTTGTTTTTAGAGGTTTAAATATTGTTTATGGTTTTTAAATTTTTTAGGATTTAAATAATTTTTAAATTTTTTAGTGTTTTTATGGGTTTGAGGGGGTTTTATTGTTTTTAAATATTCTTTATGGTTATTAGGGTTTTTAGGGTCTTTTAGAGTTTATTGGGTTTTTTTTCATTTATTTAGGTTTTTAAGGGTTTTAAGTGTTTTTATGTTTTCACCAATTTGATATGTTTTTTCTATTTTTTTTGGATTTCTTAAATTTTTAGAAATTTTTAGTGATTTGTTTTTTGGATTTTTTTGGATTTAGGGGTTTTAGTGATTTTGTGGTTTTTTAATTTTTTATATTTTTTGTGTTTTTTATGTATTTTAGGGTTTTAATGTGTTTTTAGGTTTTTAAGGTTTTATTAGTGTTTCAGGGTTTTTTTTATATCTTTGAGTTTTTAGGGATTTTTGGGATCTTTTATGATTTTCGGGGGTTTAATATTTTTTAAGGATTTTAAGGGGTTTTTGGGTTTTTGGGACTTTTTCAGTTTTTATGGGTATTTTTATTTTTTAGGGGATTTAATTATTTTTAGGTTCTTATATTTTTCATAGTATTTTTTAGGGTTTTAATGGTTTTTATATTTTAAAGGATTTTTAGGGATTTTTTATGATTTCTATGTTTTTTAGGGGTCTTAGGTCTTTTAGGGTGTTTTTTGTGTTTATAGGGTTTCATGGTTGTTTATACTTAATAAATATTGTACAGTTTCAATGGTTTTTTAGAAATTTTTATTGATTTTAAGGGATTTTATGGTATTATTGGGTTTTTTAAAGTTTTAGGGGTTTTATGGATTTGAGGTTATTTTTGGTATTTTTAGGGTTTTTAGGGGTTTTAGAGTTTTAGGGGTTTTATTTGTTTCTAGGTTTTTTAGGTTTTATGGGTTTTTATGGTTTTTATGTTTTTAGGGACTTTTAGGAATTTTTAGACTTTTTTATGCTTTTTAATGATTTTTAAGGATTTTTAAAGATTTTCAAGGTTTTTATGGGTTTTAGGGTTTTTGGAATTTCTAGGGTTTTATGTTTTTTATGGTTTTTTTGGTATTTGGGTTTTTTTGAGTTTTTTATGGTTATTATGGGTTTTTAGTGTTTTTAACATTTTTAGGGTTTTAAAGGGATTTTAGAGTTTTAGTAGTTTTTAGGGTTTTTATGGGTCCTTAGTGTTTTTATGAGTTATAGAGGTCTTAAATTTCATTGATTGTTTTTAGGGGTTTTTTTATTTATTATGAATTTTAGGGTTGTATGTTTTTTATGGTTTTATATAGTTTTTATGGATTTTAGGGTGTTATGTTTTTAGTGGTTTTATATTTTTATGATTTTTTTGGGGTTTTATGGTTATTTTTATTTTTTCGATTTTTATGTTTTTTTACAATTTTTTACATTTTTTGGGCTTTGAACAGTGTTGAGAGTTTTTATTGAATTTAGGATATTTTTGGGTTTTAGGGAATTTTTAAGGTTTTTACGGGGTTTATGGTTTTTAGGGGTTTGAGGAGATTTTAGGGGTTTGAGCATTTTAAGAGTTTTTTGGATGTTTCGGGGGTTTAAGTGTTTTTAGTTTTTTAAGGTTTTCTTAGGGGTTTTCAATGTTTTTATAATTTTCTATGTTTTTATGGATTTTTATTTATTTTTTAGGATTTTGATTGGTTTTTTTGTATTTATGGATTTTGAGGGTTTTTAGCATTTTATGGGTTTTTGGGTTTTTATCATTTTTTAGGTTTTTTGGGGTTTAAAGTGTTTTTAAGTTTTTAAGTATTTCTTATGTTTTTTATGGTTTTTTATGTTTTTAGGTATTTTTAGAATTTTTTTTAGGATTTTTATGGTCTTTATGGTTTTTAGGGATTTAGTGGGTTTTTGTGTTTTTTAGGGTTTTTAGGGTATTACTGCTTTTATGGGTTTTTTATTTTTGATATTTTAAGGGGGTTTAATGTTTTTTAATTTTTTTTAACGTTTAGAGGGGTTTTAAATTTTTTTATAGTTTTTAGCGTGTTTTTATGTTTTTATGGGATTTTAGAATGTTAAATATTTTAGGGGTTTTATATTTTTTTAGGGGGTTTTAGGGTTTTTAGGGTCTTTTTATTGGTTTTCAGGGATTTTATCATTTTTAGGATTTTTGGAATATTAATTTATTTTTGGTTTTTAAGGTTTTATTAGGTCTTTTCTGGGTTTTTAGGGTTTTTACGTTTTTAGGGATATTTAGGGATTTGTAGGTTTTTTATGGTTTTTAGTTTTTTAGGGATTTTGACTGATTTTATGGTTATTATGGTTTTTAGGATTTCATTATGGATTTCATCATTTTTTTAATGTTTTTAGGTTTTTAGGTTTTTTTAGGTTTTTAATGCTTTCTTTGGGTTTTTTTATTATTTTTAGGGTTTTTATTGATTTTTATGTATTTAGGGGATTTATTGGTTTTGAGGTTTTTATTGTTTTTTGGGGTTTTGGGGTAGTTTGGTGTCTTTATGGGTTTTTAGATTTTTTTTAACATTTTTAGGGGTTTGAAGTGTTTTCATGTTTTTAGTGAATTTTTTTATTTTTATGGGTTTTTATTGTTTTTATGTTTTTATGGGTTTTAGGGTTTTTAGGGTTTTATATGATTTTTAGGAGTTCAGTTTATTTTTTATTTTTTATGGGTTTTAATTATTTTTTGTTTTTTATGGTTTATAGAGGAGTTATTCAATATTTTTACCTTTTTGGAATTTTTAAGGATTTTTTAAAATTTTATGGATTTTTTGGGTTTTTATTGATTTTGAGGGTTTTTAGGGTTTTATGGTTTTTTACATTTTTTTTGTTGTTTTTGGGATTTTATGGTTTTCTATAGTTTTTTAACATTTTATTTGTTTAAAGTGTTTTTAGAGTTTTTAGTGGTTCTAGGGTTTTTATGGGGTTTTTGATTTTTATGGTTTTATGGATTTTATGCTTTAAGTTGTTTGTAGCATTGTTACAATCTTTTTATGGATTTTTATGATTTTTATGATTTTTAGGTTTTTATGAATTTTAAGTGTTTTTAGGTTTTGAATGTTTTCTTTGGAGTTTTCGGGGTTTTTATGGTTTTTTAATGTATTAATGGTTTTTAAGGATGTTTTTTTATTTTTATGGTATTTTCAGGGTTGTATGGATTTTTTGGGACTTTAGGGTTTTTAGGGTTTTAAGGATTCCCATGTTTTTTAAATATTTATGGGGTGAAAATTAATTTTTTTATGTTTTCTTAGGGGTTTTTAGGGTATTTGGGGGTGCTTTACGTTTTTAGGTACTTTAAAGGGTTTTATGGTTTCTTTAGGGTTTATGGTTTTTTAGGGTTTTTTATTTTTAAGGGATTAAATATTATTTGATTTTTTAACAATTTATCAGATTTAAAGGGGTTTTGAAAAAGCATTGATGTTTCACCTTCCCTGGTTATTCCCATGTCCATCTTCACTATATCCATGAAAATTGGATCCCTTTCAATTCTCATATTGTTCAAAAATCCATGATCTTTTCTGCTCAAAGCATCTGCCACCTTGTTTTATTTCCCCGGGTGGTAGTGTATCGTGCAATCATAATCCTTGAGTAATTCAAGCCATCTCCTTTGCCCCATGTTGAGTTCTTTTTGTGAGAAAATATACTTCAAACTTTTGTGATCAGTATAAATCTCACATTTTTCACCATAGAGGTAGTGCCTCCATATCTTCAAAGAAAAGATCACAGATGCTGACTCAAGATCATGAGTAGGATAGTGTTGTTCATGAATTTCCAAATGTCGTGATGCATAGGCAATAACTCTATCATTCTGCATAAGGACACAACCAAGTCCTTTCTTTGATGCATCACTATAAATAACGATCTCATCATTCCCCAATGGTAGAGTCAATATAGGAGAATTGACTAATATTCTCTTCAGTTATTCGAAACATTCTTCACACTCTTTTGTCCAAAAAAATTTAACCCCTTTACGTGTGAGCTTCATTAATGGGTTAGCCAATCGGGAAAAATTCTGGAAGAATCGTCGATAATAACCTGCCAAACCAATAAAACTACGTACCTCAGTTATACTCGTAGGTGCTGGCCATTCTTGGATTGCCTTGGTCTTAGAAGGATCAACAGAGATTCCATCTTTAGAGACAATATGGTCAATAAAAGAAATATCATGAAGCCAGAATTCACACTTGCGAAACTTCCCATATAATTCATGCCTCCTCAGAGTCGTCAAGATAATTCGAAAGTGATTTTCATGATCTTCATAGGTTTTGGAGTATACCAATATATCATCAATAAATACCACCACAAATTCATCGAGATACTCCTTGAAAACTCTATTCACCAGATCCATGAATACAGAGGGTGCATTAGTCAATCCAAAAGGCATTACAATAAACTCGTAATGCCCGTACCTGGTTCGAAATGCTGTCTTCGGAATGTCTTCCTTCTCTACACACAACTGATGGTATCCAGATCGAAGGTCAATCTTTGAAAAGTATTGAGCTCCATGCAGTTAGTCAAATAAATCATCAATGCGGGGTAGGGGATACTTGTTCTTTATCGTTATAGCATTGATCTCCCTGTAGTTAATACATAACCTCATAGATCTATCTTTCTTTTTTAAAAAATAACATGGGCTCCCCATAGAGAAACACTAGGGAGAATAAATCCTTTATCACTAAATTCCTATAGCTATTTCTTTAGTTCAACTAATTCTACAGTGGCCATTCTATAAGGGGTATTTGATATAGGACTTGATCTAGGAATTAAATCAATGGAAAACTCAACTTCTCGTTCTGGAGGATGTCCAGGTAAATCTTCCGGAAATACATCTACAAATTCTTTCACAAAAGGTACATCCTCTATTTTAACATTCCTTTCCTCACCCACAGTTATTTCATTCTCTTCCTCCCCAATAATTGAATTTAGTTGAGCTATTGGGGGTGGATCTAAATAAGAATTAGGTGGTGACGATTCTGCTCTAAAGATAAGGTGTTCCTTATCATTATCATCAAGAATCGTGACCTCTTTATTCTTACAATAAATCTTCGCATCATAGTCCGAAAGCCAGTCCATACCGAGGATTATAAAAAACTCAATCATAGGTATGATGATGAGATCAGCAGATAAAGAACATTTATGTGCTCTAATGGGGACTGATTCACAAAACTTTGTTGCAATGATACTTCCATTATGAGTTTTAACAGACAACTCCCTTGTTAAATCAAATTGGAAATATCTAATTTTTTTAGCAAACTGGGAAGATATGAAACAATGCGATGATCCAGAATCAAATAATGCATTTTCTAAACTTGATGAAACCATTAAATTACCTGCCACCACGTCTTTCGGAGCTTCTACCTCAGCAGTAGTGATAACATAAGCTTGGCCTTGATCCCTTGGCCTTTTCTGAGGTAAGTCCTCCTGACGCTTAGGACATTCATTTTCATAATTCCCCATCTCCCTTCAATTGTAGCACTGGACATTGGTAGATTCCTTCTTCCCTTTGCAATCACGAGCTTGGTGTCCTTTTTCACCACATTTGTAAGAGACGCCCATTCCCTTCAAGCAAGTACCGGGGAGTTTCTTCCCACATTTACCATAGGATGGATATTCAACCTTTCCTTTCATCCCCTTATTTCCATTCCCATATTGATCAGCATGCCTCTTCTTCTCTTGCTTTTCTTTAAAGTCATATATACTTAGAGAATTCCTTTTCGGTCTTGATAGCACATGATATAATGTCTTCGTACGATGAAAAGGATTGTGAGACTAATGCTCGATGGAGAAATGGTTTTAACCCATTAAATAAACGATCAATCTTACTTATTTCGTTACGTATATAATCTCTAGCATACCTTGCTAACCTTGTAAAGTTAGCCTCATACTTTGTGACATTCTCATCCTCCTTTTGTCTCAGACTCAGAAATTGCCTTTCCATATCTGCTCTATGGTCACGAGGAAAGTATTTTTCTAAAAACAGATCTTTTAACTCCCTCCATTCCATATTTGATACTTCATCATCTTCCTTCGTATTTTAAATCAATGACCACCATTGATCAGCATCTCTAGTGAGGCGGTAAACTTCCATGATAACTTTTTCCCTTTCACTACTCCCCAAATCTTGAAATATTTTCTCTAGGGAAAATATCCATTGCTCAGCTACTATGGGATTTGTACTCCCATTGAACGTTGGTGGTTGTTTCCTCATGAATCGATCTAACATTGATCCTCCATGTTGTGGATCAGGGTGCTCCATACGGGTAAGGTTATTATTCATAACCTGAGTGAGTTGTCCCAGTATGGTGATTAGCTGATTGGCACCAGTTGCATCACCAGCTCCACTATAATTATCTTGAGCAGGAGGGAAATCCCTACATGGAGTGCGTGCATTGATTCGGTTTCCATTTCTTCCACTAGGTGCCATTTCTAAACAATGGCATAAACTAGATCAGTTTATGAATAAAAATACATAATCCCATACTTATAAAACACTTAACATAAATTGAACTATTTATGGATATAATCCATAATCATAAAAATGTTTTCTTTGAGGAAGTATATACTCATAAACCCTTCATAATGATTTGTAATGAAAATGAGAGTTATCCTAAGAATATCCCCTGGGAGTGTCGTAACCAAGAGTGCAGCAAGGCCCGTTGTCGTGCACCAGTTCCCGTTCGAGTCTAGATCAAAGCGGTGTTTTCGGGTTTTACCCCTAGGTACATCTATGCCAGAGCCGCCTCTACCTGCTCGTATCCGGACAGGGATGTATTGCTTGGAAAACTCACAAAATCTCTACAATACCAAAATTCTAGGAAGTTATTCTATACTAATCCTCAATGTTCATCTTAGGTCTACGTGCTCTAATCAGAGTTTATCTAAATCTAGCTTCTAAGGTTTGTACTAAACTTCCTCTGATACCAACTGTAATGCCCTGACCCTAGTTACCTAGAGTCGGTTCATTATTACATAACATCGGCGTGATCACAATAAAGATAAAATCTCGAAATACCGATTGGTTTAGTAGCCTTGGAAACACTAGATATATTCATAAGTCTTACATTACATCTTCAAATGAAAAACTACTACAACAAAATATTGTCTCCATAATCCACACTCATATCCCCACATAATATCCCTGCAGGTCATTCATAATTTACTTCTTCACTTCCTGGGAAAAATAAAACATAGAAAAGGGGTGAGCTCAAATGCCTAGTAAGGATAACAATATAGCGGAAACATTCAAAAATAAGCATAAACACTTAAGTCAATGTATAATTAAAACAAAAGCCTTTTAAACATTGAACTTAAACATAGTATGGAAAAAGTAAAATGAGATAATACCATTTACTTATTCACATGGATTTTCTACTAATCTAATAATCACATGCAATATCAATAACCACTTTCATAATGATGGAATGCATAATGTCAGACTATCATAACCGCATAGCCAAGGCCTCGTGCCAAGACTACAAATAAGATTTTTCCAAGGCCTTTTGCCAAGACACTAGTTTGTCTCATGAGACCTATCGATGCATCGAGGAGCTATAGCGGGCTCCACCCGTCACATATTAAGTCCAATGCATTCCCATATGAAAAGGTTTAAACATAACATAAACATTCATATTAAAAATAGCATACGAAATTTCAATACATTCACCATAAACCATGAATGGTATAAAAATAGCACATCCATAGTCAAAAATATCACAAAACCATCAATACAACATAGAAGTTTGTATCATAATAAATCAACTTCACATAAGCGTAAAATCCAACAAAGGATGTTGACATAGATGAAATCAAAACTCTTTTTAGAGAAATATCTCTTTTTATTTTGAAATCATTTTAGATCCATATAAAATAAAAAATTTTCTTTGAAAATATTTTTATAAGCTTGTAAGGGAAGCTTTGAAGATTTTATTACGGCAGAAAATAGCTGCACCCTCCGTATAAGTTAAAAAAACATTCTTACCTTAATTCTGTCGAAAAGGTTAAAAAGGACCTTGTTTTGAAAATGACAGAAAGATTCCTTTATAAAACTCTTATAAAAAGTAAAACAAGGGTATAAATGACTTTAACCCATATTCTCGTAAATGGTAAAAATATTTTGAAATACATTTTGAAGAAACATGGATGTGGATGATAAAGAGATCCCAGTAGATAATTACGTAAAAACAACCTAGGATAATGAAGAGATTGTGAAATAACCCTTACCTTGTACTTTTCCTTGGTTGGGGTAGGTTAACATCCTGTATAATAGTGAAATAATTGTTATTAAATTATACAAGAATCATATATATTAATATGATATCATATATGATCTTTTAACTTCGCTTTGTTAATAATATCTTAGTATTATCGTTGTTTCTGGTGTTAACTTACTCATTTTCTTTTATATGTTTTGTTACGTAAGCCATGTTTGTAATGGATAGGTTGAATATTATTAATATCCAGAATGATATCAAGTATTTAAACATCATTTTTAAATCATCAAGTGATAATTATATTTGAATGGATACGATGGAGAATGAATCTTATCGTGTTTGTGGAGACGGTAGTTCGTACGTACGCACGAGCGATAATATCATTATTTTGACATTAAAATAATATATAATTGGAAGTTATATAATATATACAGAATCATTATCATGTTATATTTATTATTTTCATGAGTTACACATCATTATTATACACATCCAAATAATAATTTATTGAATAAAAATTACACCACGACGTGGAGACGGTAAGCCGTATGTACGCACGTATGGTGGCATGTTACTCAAAGGATGGATAGAATAGTTAATATGGTTGTACCATATTTATAATAACATCACAGTATATTTATGATATTGGAGTAATAATTTTATAATGGTAACGACAAAGGAAGAAGAAGTGGAAGAAGAAAGGAACTTGGAAAAGGGTGGTGAAATCATTACCTCTTCTTCAAGTTCTTACTTTTGGTTTGATCAAAAGGGCTCCTTAGGTTGGCTTTATGATCAAAATAAGGCCTCTATGTTGTAGTGAGGGAACTTGGGAGAATATTTGGGCAGATTTTGGCCGATCCAAAAGGCTTTGAAGGTGTGAAGAAATGAGAAGGAGGAGTGCCCTTTTATAAGAGGGGTGAGGGGAACCTTTGGAAGAGCTAGAAATATTAGTTTATAATAAATTCATATTCGGTTTCTAATGGCTAAAAAGTTGATTATTTAAATGTTAAAGTGGGGATGGGTCGAAAACAACTCAAACAATAGAATTTAGACAGGTTTGGGTACTTATATTAACCTTATATTTAAGTATTAACTCTAAGTTAATTAGTTTCACTTTTACAATGTCTCTTTGTATTTTTTATATTATATGGTTAATAAACTTAATATATACATCAAAGAGACCCCAAGAGGTCCCTTAATGATGAAACTATTATGATATAAGTCTCTTGGCCGAAACCTTAGATTTTTAGGAATTTAATATCAATTAATAATATAATATTTGTTTTAAGAACTATTTTATGTCAATTTTGACACTCTTCAATAGTTGATTTTTGTGAAACTCATAAAAGATTGATTAATTAGAAAAAAGTCAATTAAATAAATACTAATATAACATATTATCCTAGAAAATTTGTTTAATTCATTAAAAGATTCATATTATATTTATTTGGGTATTTATAATATCAATTATTTTAATTTTTCACTACTATAGTAATTAATTCATCATCATTATGTCATAAATAAATTAAATTATTTAATGTCTAAAAATTATAAACAAAATATAATTATATAGGAAACCTTTTTGTCTTTCTAATAAATATTTATAATCTAAAATCCAACATATATAACCCTATGTAAAAATTGTTTTGCTAAAAGATATATGCTTGTGTCATTTTTGTATTCATTTTAACTTTATTAAAATAAAGTGTCCCTATCACTTACAAGTGGCACCATGGGGTCCCAAAATCGACCCAAAGATGACTATGGTCGAACCTGTATCAAAAAATAAGGCTAGGATACATTTTAGGGTAATTCAGTATTATTATAATATTATTTTTTGACCCTTATTTACCGGATTTACCCTTAAACATGGTAAATAAAATATTTTCCGCAGTAATTATTCAAAATGTCTAAAAATAAAAGTTACCTATTTACACAATTTGAACATCCTGATTCCAAATATGGAATCCATTTTTCTAAATTCGAAACACAGAAGTGGCAGAAATTAATTTAAAATTAATTCCCGCTGTCAAAACAAAAAGCGTGTTTTTAAGAGATAATAACTATCAAAAGACTGACACTTGTTTATGTTCGGTTTAATTGTAAAATTATTTCCAATGACCAAAATTATATTAAATGGTAAAAATATATTCTATATATACTTTAAAACCACTCAAATTCATAATTTATCACTATTAATTATTTTTATTAAAAAAGTTGTTTTTAATTAAAATTTAGTAATTTTCACTATTCATCAAAATATGAAAGTTATCCGAAAAGTACCAAAATTTCACCTTACGCTAAATTTGATATTCTGAATCCAAAAAATGAAGTCCATTTTAAAATATAAAATATATATAATTTAAAAAATTAGGTTTTACTATTCATAACGGCTAGTTTGATTCGTTAGGGTGTGTTAGAACTCGGTGTTGCGTACAACACAAGCTATCACATTATTCAAAGAGAAGCATACCGTAGAATCTTGGGGTGTTACAAAGATGTTAATGGAAATCATTTGTAGGCTCAAGTCAACCGAAACAACCTGAACACTGCTGTGAACCAAGACCCATAAGGTAACCATACCATCAGGTCCACCATTTGAAGAGAGGAGAGAATATCCAAGAGAGTTCCAGTTGAAAGCCTTCCAGTTATCAAATGTATTCATGGGCTCAGCCAGCCCAATTAGCAGAGGCTTATGAGAAAGAAAGTGCCAAAGGGTGGCATCCGTGGGGGAATTTCCCAGCCCTTGGCAGTTCCAATACAAAATCTTCATCGGGGGTTAGAAGTATCAGCTGAGGGGGTGAGTTCCTTTCCCCTTCCCTTTCCCTTCCTTTCTTCATGGGAGTATCAACCCATTTCTCAACATCAGATAGAAAATAATTTTCCACCTTGTTATGCGCCGCACCTTCCGGTGTCTTGGTGGGGTGATCCGGCTTAGTATCAACTTGCTCTTCCTCAACCGTATCACTCCAAAATACCCCGCTGAGGGGGTTTAATTTGTTCAAAATACATATTACCTCCTTCTAGGGGGCCCACGGTGGCTTCCTCGCCGCCTTGTCTGAGCCCACCAAGGTGAATCCATTTTCAGGGGTAGCTGAATGGGTAAGGGGCACATCAATATTCTCCATGCTAACTGGGGTTTCAATAACAGTCCCACTACCTAGGGTTTTCTGGGAAACGGGCAGCTCCATTTACACTCCAACACTCAGGGCATCACTAGAAGCACTCCCGGGGGAAGTCCCCGCACACTCCTGGGATTGCGAACACTGAGCTGGGACTCAGGGGCGACCCCCAATACCATCGGGTCATCCGCACGCACACCCGAACCACCATCGACAAACTCCGTATTTCCAACAGAGAAATCATCAACAACGACCCCCATCCACATTGGGAGCTACAATAGGCTGGTTGGCAGCCCCATGTTTTCTCTTGCACTGAGGTGGTTCATGCCCCTTGAGATTACAGATCGAGCAGGTCATCAACCGTCAGCATTCCAAAACCAGATTCCCAAAGTTGCTGCAAGAGGAGAATAATTTAGGGCACTTCTCGTACTTTATCTCCAACGTCAAGCTATCCTATAGTGTGTTAAACACAACTTCTTCAACATGGGTATTTTCAATGTCAACCTCCACGAGTACTCGTGCATAGTGGCCACATATCGGGTTGTCAGTCTCCTTGTCAATGCGGATGGGAAAACCGACTGTCAAGGCAACGTCCCACAGTATTCGTGGGTGCCAATAATACCAATTGAGCTTATAGATCCGAATCCACACCTGCACAATAGTGTTCTTCATGCTGAATGGATCGAAGCTCCGGTCCCAATCCTGAATTCTAAGAATCCCTGGTTTGTTAGGGGACCCAAAATTCCATGCATACCATTTGCAGTCGTCAGAGGAAAAAACGATGTGAAAGTAGCTGCGGCCCATCGTCGTTAGTTTCCAATCCGAGAACCCCTATATTTTTGAGACGTTCTTAGCAAGGTCACCGCATCTCCATAGCCTCTCCCCCTTCACCATGATAAATCATGCAATGATAGAAAATTTTCAGAGACTGGATCGTTCCTCCAACGCCTCACGATTGGTGGATACATGCGCGATCTGCCCTTTTCGAATCACATGACCAGGGCAGGGGGCGCCAAAATCTGCAAAAGTCTGCAATGCAGTTGATTTCACAACTTCGGAAAAATTCTTTTTGGATCCAGAGGATTCCACTGGATCTTGAAGTGGACCTCTCTTCTCCTTGCTAACTCGACCGAGCAGGAAAAGCTCTTTATGCCCAACATTTTCTAATTGTGGGAGTTCTCCATCCCCCTTCTTCAAATTCGCAGTGATTGGAGCTAGCGGCGGCGCGAGATCTCCACGGTCACCTTGCTCTCGGGCGTTCACCATCTCTTCAGCATTTCATTAGCTTTACATTTTTAGGGATTTAGGATTTTTCAGTATTTTTTGGGTTTTAGGGTTTTAGGGACTTTGTGGGGGTTTTTTGGGTTTTTAGGTCTTTCTTGAGTTTTTAGGTGTTTTGTGATTTTTAGATTATTTTATTAGTTTTAGCGGTTTAAATGGGTTTTAGAGAATTCAGTGGAGTTTTTGGGTTTTTATGATATTATAGTGATTTTTAATGTTTTATGTACTATTGTAGTTTTTATGGTTTTTATGGTTTTATGTTTTATGGGGTTTTAGGTTTTTTAGGAATTTAATTTTTTCTTAGGATTTTTTCGTGGTTTTAGGTTTTTCTATATTTGTACTGATTTTTTGGTGTTTTTTGGAATTTTAGGGTTTTTGATTTTTTAGGGGTTTTTAGGGTTTTTGGGGTTGTTAGGGATTTTAGGTATTGTATGGTTTTTAGAGTTTTTATCATTTTTAAGGGTTTAAAATGTTTTTGAGTTTTTAGTCATTTTTACTGGTTTTATGGGACCCTAAATTTTTTAATGTTTTTAGTATTTTTATGGTTTTAAGGGTTTTAGGGTTTAAATGTATTTTTAGGGTTTAGGGTTTTTAGTGTTTTTAGATTTTTAGGGGTTTAAGTGTTTTTAGGTTTTAAGGGTTTTCTTAGGATTTATCATAATTTTTTGTGTTTTTACGTTCTTTTGATTTTTTAAGGATGTTTAAGGATTTCTATAGTTTTTAATGGTTTTAAGGATTTTCAAGGTTTTAGGGGGTTTTAGGGTTTTTATCGTTTTTATTATTTTTAGGGGTTTTAAGTTTATTTAAGGTTTTTTAGTTTTTATTGGGTATTTTCATGGGTTTTAGTGGTTTTTATGTATTTAGGGGTTTTTAGAGATTTTTAAGATTTTTTATGGTCTTTAGGTATTTTATTGGTGTTTAGGGTTTTTATGAATTTTTGGGAGTTTTAGCATTTCTTTTGAGTTTATATAGTTTTTGATGTTTTTTAGAGTTTTCTAAAAAAATTTGGGTTTAAAGGGGTTTTATAGTTTTTAATTGATTTTAAGATTTATATGTGTTTCAGGGGTATTTTTATGGTTTTAACGGTTTTATTGGTTTTTGGGGTTTTAAGGAACTTTTTAGGTTTTATGGGTTTTTAGTGTTTTTTATGTTGTTAGGGGTTATAATTATATTTAGGGTTTTAAGGCATTCTTTGAGTTTTTAGGGGTTATAATGTTTTTTACATATATAATTATTTTTTGTATTTTTTTAATAATTTTACGATTTTTAGGATTTTTTTGGGATTTTGAGGGGTTTTAGTGATTTTTAGAGTTTATAGTGTTTTTAATGGTTTTTATAGTATTTATGTTTTTTGGGTTTTTATGTGTTTTTAGGTTTTTATGGGTTCCTTAGTGTTTTTTAGTGTTTTTAGTGTTTTTTTTCAAATTTAGTTATTTTTTGGACCCTTTTAGGGTTTTTATGGTTTTATGGGATATTTGGGATTTTGAGGGATTTTAGGGTTTTTATTTTTTTATGCTTTTGTGTGTTTTTAGGGTTTTTTGTTTTTTTAGTGTCTTTATGGTTTTTAGTTTTTTTATCATTTTAGGGTTTTAGTTGTTTTTTAGATTTTTAGTGGGTTTTTTGTTTTTTTGTGTTTTAGGGGTTTTAGGGTTTATGGGGTTTTAGGGTTTTTTATTATTTTTAGGTTTGTATGGGTTTTAAGTGTTTGGGGTTTTTACAGTTTTCATTGTTGTTTTCAAGGTTTTTTATTTTTTGGGGATATTTTAGCATTTCTATGGGTTTTGAGGGTTTTTCAGAACTTTGATGGTTTTTAGTGTTTTTAGATGTTGTAGGGGTTTTAGGGTTTTTAAAAAATTTATGTTTTTAGGGGTTTTAGATGGTTTTATGTTTTTGAAGTTTTCTTTATGTTTCTTCAGGGGTTTTAGGTTTATTTATGTTTTTAGTTATTTTTAATGTTTTTTAGGATTTAATGGGTTTTTGGGGGTTTTAGGTTTTTTTTGAGTTTTTGTCATTTTTAAGGGTTTAAATGGTTCTTCTTTTTTTAGTCGTTTTTATGTAGTTTTAGTGTTTTTATCGTTTTTAAGGTTTTTTAAATTTTGTTTTGGATTTTTTAGGGTTTTAAGATTTTTGGGGGGAGTTAATTGTTTTTTTAGTTTTTAAGGTTTTCTTAAGGGTTTTCAGGCGTTTTAGTATATTTTTACATTCTTTGTATTTTTCAATATTCTTTTTATTTTTATGTTTTCAGTTGTTTTAGGGAGTTTGAGAATTTTTAGTGTTTTTAGGGTCTTTATGGGTTATATTTTTTTTGTGGTATAGTATTTTTTCGAGTTTTTAGGGTTTTAAGGTTTTTTTGTTTTTATACAAGATTCTCATCGTGGAAAAATCTTCCTGATGTAGGGATGCAGATGAAAGATATAGTTTAGGGATAAGTTCCAAATTATAGGTTTTAATAGTTGAATAAAGGTATCAAACAACGTTATATGGATCGTGACCTATTACTTAGACAACACACTCAAGGGAGGTATGTGCTAACCAATCCACACAACAACACACTTTGGTTGAGGCATTGAATTATAGGCTTTTCAATCTGGGACCACCAATACAACTTAGATATTGTAATGGAAGGAATATATAAGATCATGGGAATAAAGTAACTATCCTCATAATAGATATAATAAACTCACAGTGTTTCATTAATACAAACTTTAATTAGAATACAATGTCATGGGTGTGGCTATTTATAGCTAAGGGGTGATATAATATTCAAAGGTTTAATACCCTAAAGACAAAAATCCTAAACATACATTGTTACATTAAATTAAATATGATAAAGTCTAGAATTTTTTTTAGAAAATTATCACATAACTTTAGAATTATTCACCACTAGATTTTTCTTTGAGTACATAGACAATCAGATTTGACTGTGGTGTTAAAATATGCCATTATAGAATTCTCCATGTAGGAAAGGATTCCAAAATTCATGCAAACATGTGGTAAAATAATTAGAAATCGTTTTTGGGATTTAATAAGTGAGATAATAGGTCTGTTTTTCTCTATCCGTGCTAGGTGAGATAAATTTGGCCTTTAATGAAGTGATATTGGAACCCATTATAGCATTCAAACTCTTTATTCACCCTCACATCATTAGACCGTAAAAATACAACTCCTCCTCCTAGGAGACCTACTTAGTTTCTTCCACATAGTTCTCATCATCCTCCCCATCTGGAAAAGGAGCCATCCTCAAAAATTCATCCAAGACAACCAAAAAAGGAGAAAAACACTAATACTGAACGCATCCCTTATACCAAACTCAGCTATAAAAATTATCTTATAAGAATTGTTTTCTATCTTCTCAATCACTCAGAAAGGGACATATCCTCATGACATGAGTTTTTATTTCAGCTTGTCTGGAAATCTAGCCTTTTTTATAAGAATCAAAACTACGTCACTGGGGTAGAACAACACTTTCTTGACACCATTTTCAACACGATCAATGTATTTATGGGTCATTCGATCGATATTTTTCTTTTCCTTTTCATGGATTTTCATGATGAATTCTACACGCCCCTTTTCATGCATATTAGTTGATTCATGTATAGGAACAAGGACTAGATCCATCAAGGAAAGAGGGCTGAATCTATAACAATTTCAAATGAAGAATATTTAGTATTGGAATGCTTGACCTTTTTGTATACTACTTCCACATGTGGCAGACACTCCTCCCAATTTTGAGATACTTTTTACCAATTGTCCACAAAATTAATGATAGTTTCCAATTAACCACCTCTATTTTACCATGATTTTGTGGATGAAAAGTATTATATAATAGTATCATTGTACCCAATTTTATCCATAAGGTCTTCCAAAAGTAATTTAGGAATTTTTTGTCTCTATCTGTCGTAATCATTCTGGGAAATTCTTGGAGTTTGAATGATTCCTAAAATAAAATCATTTCAAATTTTAGTGGCATCACATATTTTTTTATAAGGAATAAAATTTTCCATTTAAAAAAACTGATCCAACATAATAAAATAGAAAATCAATACCCCTTGGTCCTTTGTAAACCCAAAATAACTTCCATTGATATGTCCTCCCAATAGGTTTTGTGGATTGATAGTGGAAGATATAATCCATGTGGGTTGAGTTTCTGTTTTGGATTTATGGAAGGTAATGCACTTTCCTAGAAAATTTTCAGCATCTCTAGAAATCATAGTCCTATAAAAATCCTCACTAGTAACACATTAAAATTGTGAAATAACAAAATTTCCCTTTAACTCAATATAATGTTACTTCTTCAGCAAAAGTAAACAGATTTTGAAATTGGGAATATAAATATTATCAATCTAAAATAAGAATCCATCATGTATATAAAACTTTCACAAAGAAATCTAGTTTTATAATGACCATAAGGTTAAAAAAATTACTACAAATGGAATATAAATCCTTAATTTATTAAAAACAGAGGATTTTAGAATCAATCAAATATAAAAGAGAATACCTTCATGAAATCTCATCAACCACGAACTTTATTTACTTTTTTATGATTAATGACATATGGAAATGATTAAATGAATTAAAACCATTTAGAAAGTCTCATATTTAGTCTATTTTATCTCCTAAGGTATTTAAGATCATTGTGATAATAATGGATAACAAATTATTTTTGTTAAATATAATGCTTCCATGTTTCTATTACTCTAAAAAATGAATAAAACTCTTTATCATAGGTAGCATAGTCATGCATTGGTCTATTTAACTTATCACTAAATAAAGTAATTGGCTTACCTTCTTGCATGAGTTCTCATCCTAGACCCATTCTGGTTTTATCACATTCAATTACAAAGGCCTTTCCCATTTTTGGGAGAGAAATATGTGGTTTGTGGGTGGTTCACTATTTGAGTTCGTGTAAATCCTTCTCTTGAGTTATCCTCTATATGAAAGGAACATTGCTCTTTGACAACTCATTAAACAGAGTTGTTAGCGTATTGAAGACCATCACAAATCTCCTATAAAAACTAGTTATCCCTTGGAAACTTCGTATCTATCCAATAAAGGTGAGAGTTGGCCACTCCAAAATAGATTTGATCTTCTCAATATCTACCTGAATTCCATCACTTCTAATAAAAAATCTGAGGAAATCAATTTTTTCAAGGTAAAATTCACTATTTTTAATGTTTCCAAAAAAAATTATTTTCTTAACACCTTTAGGACTATTTTTAAGGGATCTAAATTCTCTTGTAAAGTATGACTATACACTAAAATATCATAAAAGTAAACTATGAAATTTTTTCTTATATCTACACGTAAGACATGATTCAATTTTCTCATTAATGTTATAGGAACATAGGTGAGATCAAAGGGAATAACTAGCCAATCATAAAGTCCATGTTTGGTCTTAAATAAAATTTGACACTCATATCCTTCATTGATCTAAATCTGATGGTGGACACTTCTTAAATAAATTTTTGAGAAATTAATAGATCCATTTTACTCGTCTATCATATAATCTAGCCTAGGGATATGATAGAGATACCTAACCATGATGTTATTGATGTCTATGCAGTTAATAAACATTTTCTATGTTCTCTCCTTCTTCAGTACTAAAAGCATTAGTACAACATGTGAACTAAGGTTATATCTAATATGGACCACATCCAACAAATCCTATACATGAATTTTAATTTCATTTTTATTCTATGGGATAGTGTGATATTTAGGGTAGTTTGTTAGTGATTCTTTGGGTATGGGGTTAATTTGATGATCAATACCTCCAATGGGTGGAAAATCAGGTGGCACCTCTTTGGGAAACAAAACATCAAATTCCTACAAAAAAACTCCATAACATGTAGAGAATGAGATGTCTAGTCATTAGTTTCAACAACATCTCTTTGTATATTTGTATTGATATGTTTTGTTGAGAAATCAAATCTTCCTCAACCTCGCTATTTTTTTCCAACATCACACTTTTCTCTCATCTCAAATATTCTTTCCCTCTTGATTTTACTTTTCTCTCTAATTTTTCATATCTCATTTTATCTTTTTACCTTATTATATACCCATTAATTTTATCTATTTTTTCTCCATCACTCATTTTTTTTATTTTCTCTCAAAATGAGATCTTCCAAAAAAATTTGGTGTACATGAGGTTGATGGTTTTAGGGTTCCCTTGGAGTAAAAAGGAGTGACAGTTAGAGAACCCATAATGAGTAACATACTAATCATACTTCTACAGTCAAACCAATAGTAAATGGAATTCCCTCATAGGAAAAACATCACAAATACCTCATTCTTGTATTTACCGATGGAAAAAATACCTTCACCTTTTTGGTAACCTTCATATATACAAAATAATTCAACCACTAAAGTCGATATGGATGTTGATGCTTCAAAGTTGGAAGTCCCAACTTCTCCACCAATTTTGTTCTCCCAACATTGATATAACATACACAATCAATAATAACACTACATACCATTCCATGGCTCTTTCACGGTGTGTGAAAAGGTATCTTCTTCTACTCCTTCTATCTAATGGTTATTTGTGAACCTAGAACACTCATAGGGAAAACAATCTCACTATCTTATGAAAATTCTCCATTTTAAATTTTCGTGGTTCCTCCCCTTTCTCCTTTATTCAATCTCCATTAGTATCCCATTCTCCATATTTGTTGAGGTTATGATGCACTGGTTTGGTCATTCACTAGTGATGTGACCCTCCTTTGAAATTGGAAACATTTAATATCTTGATTCCATGTTTGGTTAGTCTCAATAGTAGGTTTCTTAGGTGGAATAATTATCTTGTCACTTTTTAGATCAATCAACTATTTTCATTTTGATGGTTATCAAATATCCTTTGTTGAATTTCTCCATGAAGTTAAAGGAGTGGTGGGTTTACTCATGTTTCTCATCTTTATTTTTTCTTGATCTTTGAATCTTTTTGGATCATATCATGTGTCTACATGGTGGTACATATCTAATTGACTGGTAATCTCCTGATTGAGCCCATGTGAGAAATTATCTCTGGTTGCCTCCAGATTGTACCCAATATTTTCTGAAATCACGGAAATTTTCATCTATGTTTATTAATATTCAACACTCGTACTACCGTGTGCGAAGAGATGAATTTTGTTGTGGATATCTGTATGGTAGTGTGATGGAAAAAATCACTTACTCATGTAAAATTGATGTATCCCCATGTATGGGTATAAAAAAATCCATATCAAGCTCTCTCATTTTGAAATTAATCATACCATATTAATGAATAATCAATTAATTCAAGGGATTCATGTTTTTACCTTTTTCTCCTCGAAAATGTTATGACATGGGAAGAGTTTCTCGATCCAAATCTCCCTTTCAAAGTATGCTTCCGGACCACTTTTCTCTTTAAATGGAGGGACCTTCACAATGATACCTCCAAGGATGTCATCCTCATTTTGTCCCCATTAGAATACTCCAGGTTTTTGGAGCCTCCTACTCCTTTTTGGGAATTTCTCAAAATCATCATCAATGTTATCTATCTCTTAATTCATGATGTGGGGGAAACATGGTGCTAGAGCATGTTGTGGGTTATCATGGATCATCCTTGGGCTTGGTTGATTCTAGAGGTTTTCATTCCACTCATGCGGGACCTAAAACATACTATCTAGAAGCATATTGGAACTCACCAATGCTTTCATTTGGAGTGGAATAAAATCTGGTGCTAGAGATCTACTTCGAATTCGTTTATTTCTAGCATGAGAAATTCTCTTCCCATGATATTCTTCCATGATATGTAACACAAAAACAACAAAACATAGAGAGAAACACACAAAATGATAGATTCACACTCAAACATGTGAATACACACACATAAGATGTACCAACTCACACACACAAGATGTACATGCTCATATACACAAGAATAGACACTCACACATGAAAGATATACATACTAATGCAAACAAGGATACACACTCTCCTACACAACATATACACACTCACACACACAAGGACATAAAATCACACATGAATGATATGAAAACTCATTCACCCAAGGATACACCCTCAAGATTATTTTTGATTATTTTCCTCCCCTATAAACACTCAATTCAAATCCGAAGATCTTAGGAAATCTAATACCGTGTTTTGGGTGATCACATGCCACCAATATTATCTAATTAAATATTGTATTGGGTTATTTTTTAACATAACATGTTTCAGTGGTAAAGTGTTTAAAATGTATGTGTGTGGAAAATATAGGTAAATGATGGAAAATGATTGATGGGTGTAATAAATAGGGTTTCCGTAATTATCCAAGATAAGAAAAATTAATAATAATATGAGTGATATCTGATATGGTGATGAATTAAAATGACCGATAAAGTGATGTATGGAAATGAAAAGTTCTAATTATGTAAATTATGAAGAATAAGTAACGGTATACATTTTTTTTGTCAAATATTCCCAAAATATTTGTGCTTAGTTTTTTTAAAAAAAGGATGATGATGTAAGAGTATGTTTATTTTTTTTAATATCTCAAAGCAAGGATGTGCATAGTTTTAAAAATCAAAAAAATATGTGGTGAGAGAATTTTTTTCCAAATAAAAATCACATTTAGCGAACTAAATGTGAAAATAAGATGGTTGAATAATTGGCTCAATGTAAAATATTTCAATCTTTCACTACATTGGCCAATTATAGAGGTTTTCAAAGAAAAATGATTTTTTTTATTTTTTTTGAATGGGTAGATAATAAGGAAATATAAGGGTGGTAATAGATATATTCTATTGGAAAAGTGAAACAGATGCCTACAATTCCAACTAGAGCTCTAACACAAACTAATGTGAGATGCTCGAGGTGGCATGATCTTCATGGAGTAGGGTAGCAGATGACAGATAGGTTTTGGGGCTAAGTGGTTGATGATGGATTTGGATAGTGAAAGAAAGTATTTAACCAATGTTATATGGAGTGTTACCGACTACACAGAAAAATAGTCAAGGGAGGGATTTGATAGTCAATCCAGACAATAACACACCTGGGTTAAAGAATAAGGGAAGAAATAATGCAGAAGAGTAAGGGAATAAAGAATACAGAATAGTAAGGGAAGAAAGAATACAGAATAGTAAGGGAAGAAAGTAATGATCCTAAAAATATAGTGAATAAAATCATATAAATTCACAAATGAAAACATGATTGAGAACACAATTTCATGGATGTTGCTATTTATAAGTGATGGGTGACATAATAGTCAAGGGTCCAATGCCCTAAATTCATAATGTATAAACCTAATTTATTCCCTTAAAGTAAAAAAAGATAATTTTTATCAAAGAATTTTTGAAAAATTAGCACATAAATTTATAACTATATCCCACCATATTTTCTTTTGAGTGCCTAACCCACCATATTTGACTTTGTTGTCCAAATATTCTATTCTAGAATTATTCATGCGGGAAAGGCTTCCAAAATTACTAAAACTATGTGGGAAAATCTTTAAAAATCATGTTTGGGATTGAATAAGTTAGATAACAGACCCATTATCTTCATCTGTTCAAGGCGAGACCCATTGGGACATTAATGAAGTAAGATGGGCACCCATTATAACAGTAAACCTCTGTAATCTCTCTCGCATCATTGGGCGTTGCAAATCCAACTCATCCTCCTGGGAAATTGACTCATTGTCTTCAACATGGATCACATTTATTTCTAAAAATTTTAGGGTTTTAAATGGATTTTATAATTTTTAGTGGTTTTTAGTGTTTTTTTGGATTTTAGGGGTTTTATGGTTTTTAGGGTCTTTAGGATTTTTAGGGTCTTTTTAAGAGTTTTGTGGTATTCAATGTTCTTAGGTTATTAAGATTTTTAATTGTTTTTAGTTATTTTATGATTTTATTAGGTTTTGTCAGTGTTTTTATGGTTTTTTTTGTTTTTGGGGATTTTAGGTCTATTTTAGGATTACAATGTTTTTTGGGGGTTTTAGGGATTTTGAGTGTTTTAGTGGTTTTGGGTTTTGGAAATTATTTAGATTTTTTTAGTTATTTAAGGGTTTTATATTTTTTTGATCTTTTTAAGGATTTATTAAAGTTTTATGGTTTTTAAGGGTTTTATACTTTATTAGGTTTTTTATGGATTTTTTTAATATTTTTATGGTTTTTAGGTTTTTTAGGTTTTTTTTGGTTTTTTGGGTTTTCTGGGATTTTTTTAGCTTTTAGGGGTTTTAATGTTTTTATAGTTCTTTAAAATTTTAATGGTTGTAAAGGTTTTTTTATAGATTTTAGTGGTTTATGGGTTTTTAAGGTTTTTAAGGGATTTTATTCCTTTTAAGGGTTTTAGTATTTTTAGGTTTTTTCAGGGTTTTTATAGTCTTTAGAGTTTTTAGGTTTTAGGTGTCTTAAGTGCATTTAGGTTTTTATGGGTTTCGTATAATATTTCACGGTTTTATGTTTTTTAACATTTTTTGGTATCTTTATGGATTATTTAGGATTTTAATAGTTTATTAGGGGTTTTAAGAATTTTTAGAATTTTGGGGATTTTAGGGTTTTAAGGATTTGTAGGGTTTTTAGTATTTTTTGGTTTTTAGGTATTTTATGTGTTTTTAGGTTTTTAATGTTTTATTAGGTGTTTTTAGGTTTTTCGGTGTTTTTTTTATGTTTTTAGGTATTTTTTGGGATTTTATAAATGTTATGGGTTTTTAGATTTTTAGGGATTTTGTAACGCCCCAAAACTAGTTACCCAGAGTCGGTGCATTATTACATAATATTTGCATAATACAAAGAATCAGGTACCAAAAGACCTATTAGTTTAGTATCCTTGTTAGTACAAGATACATTCATAACTTTTACATTACATCATGAAATAAAAACATCAAAAACATTTTTCCCCTTTGAACACACTTATATCCTTAGTCTATCCCTACAGGTCAACCATAAAATACTTCTTCACATCCTGGAAAAAATAAAACATAGAAATGCATGAGATTAGATGATCAGTAAGGATAACAATATAGAGGAAACTTTCATAAATAAGAACAAAAATTTATGGCAGTGTATAAGACTAAAAAAGTCCTTTTAAACATAAAATTCATTATAACATGAAAAAGATAAAATCAAATAATTCCATTTAATTATTCACATGGATATTCTACTAGTCGAAAAGCACTTGCAATATCAATAGCCACATTCATAATGATGGAATGCATAATGCTAGACTTCATAATCACATAGTCAAGGCCTTGTTACAAAACTACAAATAAGATTATGTCAATGCCTTGTACCAAGATACTAGTTTGTCTCATGATACCTACTGATTCATTGAGGAGCTATAGTGGGATCCCCCCGTCACTTACTAAGTCCAATTCATTCCTCATATAAAATGGTTTAAACGTAACATAATCATTTGTATTAAAAATAGTATACAAAATGTCAATACTTTATCCATAAACCATGAATGATGTAAAAATAATACATCCATAGTCAAACATATCACAAAATCTTCAATATAATATGGAATATTTGTATCATAATAAATCAACTTCCAACAAGTTTAAAATCCATCAAAGTATGTTGACATAGATTAAATGAAAACTATTTGAAATAAATACTTATTTCTATTTTAAAATCATTTAAAAGTCAAATAATTATAAAAGAAAACATTTATTTTGAAATTATTATTATAAGATTTTATGGGAAGCTTAGACGATGTTAT
Organism: Viscum album; assembly: GCA_963277665.1. Taxonomy (NCBI): domain Eukaryota; kingdom Viridiplantae; phylum Streptophyta; class Magnoliopsida; order Santalales; family Viscaceae; genus Viscum; species Viscum album. The sequence continues at coordinate 1,784,240,159 of OY728132.1, read as the reverse complement.
AACGGCGGAATATAGCCACACCCGCCGTATAAGATAAAAAAACATTCTTACCTTAATTTTGTCAAAAAGGTTATAAAGTATCTTTTTTGGAAAATGAAAGATTGATTCCTTTAAAAAAATATATGGTCAAATAAGGGTATAAATGAGTTTAATCTGTTTTTTAGTAAATAGTAAAAATGTTTTGAAATACATTTTCATGAAAACACGAATGTGGATGATAAAGAGGTCCCAGTAGATACTTACGTAAAAACAACCTCGAATAATGAAGATATTATGAAATTTACCCTTACCTAGTACTTTTCATTGGTGAGGGTACTTAAACCTCACCTATAATAGTTAGGTTATTGTTTTCAAATTATACAAGAACCATATACATAAATATGATATCATATATGATCTTATAATATTTCTTTGTTAATAATGTTTTAGTCGTATCATTTCTTCATGTGTTAACTGATTCGTTTTCCTTTATATTCGTGGTTACGTAAGCCATGTTTACTATGAATAGGATGTATCTAATTCATATAAATAATGATATTATGTTCATAAACATTATTTTGAATCATAAAATGAAAATTATTCTTGAATGATTATGATGGGGAATGATTCTCACCGCGTTCATGGAGACGGTAATCCATACATACACACGAGTGACAATATCATTATATTGATGGAGAAATTGTATGTAATTGGATGGTATGTCATATATACAGAATTATTAACATGTTATATTTATTATGTACAATTTTTATACTCATTATTATACCCATCCAAAAAATGATGTGTTTGAAAAACAAACTACACCACGACGTGGAGACGGTAAGTCGTACATACGCATGTATGGTGACTTTGTCATTTATAGGATGAATTGAATAATGAATATGGTTGTACCATATATATAATAACATAAAATTATTTAGAAGTTATGGGATTTATTATTTTATAATGGAAACAACAAATAAAGAGGGTGTGGAAGAAGAAAAGAACTTGAAAGAGGGTTGTGAAATTATTACCTCTACTTCAGGTGTTTCCTTTTGTGTTGATCAAAAAGGCTCCTAAGGTTGGATTTCTGATCAATGTAAAGTCTCTAGGTTGAACTGATAGAAGTTGGGAGGATATTTGGTCAGGGGTTGGCTGAGCCAAAAGGCTTTGGAGGTGTGAAATTAAGATATGGGGAAGTTCCATTTTATAAGAGAGGTGAGGATCACTTTAGGAAAAGGTTGAAATATTATTTTATAATAAAATCATTTTCAGTTTCTAATGGCTCCAAAATTAATTATTTCTAGGATAAGGTGGATATCGGTCGAAAAAATCTCAACCAATAGCTTTTAGACTGGTTTAGGTCATCATATTAACCTTATATTTTATATTTAACTCTTAGTTAGATAGTTTGACATTTACCATGTCTCTTTGTATTTTTATATTATATGGTTAATAAACATACTATAACAAGCCAAGAGAACCCCATGTGGTAAATTATTAATATATATAACCTTATCTAAGTATTTTGGCAGAAAATTATATTTTTAGGAATATTATATCAATTAATAATATAGTATTTGTTTTAAAAACTCAATTATGTCAATTTTGACACTATTTAGTATTTTAATTTTTTGAAAGCCATAAAAATTTTATCACTTCGAATGAAATTTATTTAACCAAACATAACATGTTATATTAACCTAGAAAATTAGTGGAATTCATCATAAGTCTCAATTATTTGGATATTTATAATAACAATTATTTTAATATTTCATTAATTAGGTAATTACTGCATCATCATAGTGTCATAAAAAATTAAATTATTTAATACCTAAAATTTATAAATAAAATACCATTATATAGGAAAGATTTTTATCATTCTAATGAATATTTGTAGTCAAATTTTTAGTTTGTGTAACCCGATATTAAAAATGGTGTAGTTATTAAACATTGAATTTAACTCTTTTAACTCTTCTTTAAATAAAATAATAATAAATGTCCTAATCTAATCCTTGGGGACCAATGAGGTCATATTTTTTCCAAAAGTTGTTTTTGGTGTAATTATACTTATCCAATAGAATTAGGACATGGTTTAGGATAATTATGATATCATTTTCACCCTTACCTACCCTATTTACATTTAACCGTGGTAAATAAAAGTCAAAAGTTACTATTCACCAAAAAAATATTTTTGTTTTATTGATCCACATTTTACTTACTAATATTAACCGTGTCTCTCATATATTTTGAATTCAACTCACAAAAGTAGTAAAATTGTGTTTTATGCAATTTTCAAATGCTTCTAAGAGCTGGGTAAAAGACAGTAAAACGTTTAATAATTCTTTTTATATCTAAACTTATTATAAAATGACTCCAATGAATTACATTGAACATATATAGGTATTATGTATTTATTTTAACCAAAATAAATTTAAATAAAATTCGGTTTTAAACAATAACTCAGGGTTTTTCACTATTCATCAAAAATTGAATGTTTTCTGAAAAATACCAAAAATTCACCCTAAGCTAATTTTGATATTACGTATCTAAAAATTAAGTCCATTTTATAAGATAAAACTTATAAAATTTAAAAAATGGTTATTAATATTCGTAAATCCTGGTTTGATTGGTCGCGGTGTGTTAGAATCTCAAAGTTGCGTACAATGCAAGCTATTGCATTATTCAAAGGGAAATGTACCATGGAAGCTAGGGGGTTACATTATTCACTCCTTAAAATATGTTGTCCTTTAAATTTCTAGAGTACTACCACACAAAATGATTTGGGTGGTTCTTCATCATAAGTTCCTCGGGTTCCCACGTTGCATCTTCCATCTTATGGTTTCTCAAAAGAACTTTTACCAGATGAGTCGTCCAGTTTCTCAGCACATGTTCTATTGTATAATCCTGACATGCTCTTCACAATAAGAAAGATCATGTTCTATTTCAATTTACTCATAAGTGAGTACATGCATTGGGTCAGGCATGTATTTTCTCAACAGTGATACGTGGAACACATTGTGAACTTTGGAGAGACTTGGCGGCATTGCCAAACGGAAAGCTACAGCCCCAATTCGTTCTAGAATTTCAAGAGGTCCAATGTAACTGGGACTTAATTTACCCTTTTTACCTAATCGTATAACTCCCTTTCATGGATATACCTTCAAGAAAACATGATCTCCTACCTGAAATTTCAAATCCTTCCTTCGGTTATTGGCACAACTCTTTTTCCTACATTGGGATGCTTTGATGTGGGTTTAGATAACCTTCACATTTTCCATTGTTTTCTCAATAGGTTCTGAGCCTATGAGTCTTCTTTCACCAACATCATCCCAAAAAGATGGTGTGCGACATCTCATTCTGTATAACGCTTCATATGGTGCCATCTGAATATTTGAATGGAAGCCATTGTTATAGAGAAATTTGACCATAGGTAAATATTGATCCCATATACCTTGAAATTCAAGTGAGAAGGATCTCAACATGTCTTCTAAGGTATTAATAGTCTGTTCTAATATTCCATCGGTTTAAGGGAAGTAGACAGTGCTCAAATGAAGTTCAGTATCCAAGGCCTTCTGAAGACTTTTCTAAAATCTTGACTTAAAACGGGGATCGCGATCAGAAACAATCGATAGGATTACACCTTGGAGTCTTACAACTTCATTATTATATAGTCTTTCCAGATGTTCAAGTGTTAAATCTTATCTTATAATAAGAAAATGTTCTTACTTGGTAAGACGATCAACAATGACCCATATTACATCCTTCCTTATAGGAGTCTTTGGTAGCCCCATGAAAATTTCCATCATAATATTATCTCATTTCCACTCAGGTATAGGAAGAGGTTTCATCACTCATCTAAGCTTCTTCTTTCCAGCTTTCACTTATTGAAAAACCGTACATCTTGACACAAAATCAGAAGTCTCCCTCTTCATGTTGTCCCACAAAAAATGATCTTTCAAATATATATACATCTTAGTGGTACCAGGGTGCATAGAGAAATTGGAGTTATGAGCATCATCCAACAATTCCCTTTTTAGATCAGGTATGTTAAGAATACTGAGTCTCTTCCCAAATTTCAAAATTTTATCTTCATATATGAAGTCACTCAATCTCCCATCATTCACAACTTTAATCTTCTTTTTAAACTCCTCATCATCAGTCTGAGAACCCTTTATCGTTTCTAGTAAAGATGGTTTGGAAACCATTTGAAAATTATTGACGTTTCAACTTCCATTGTTATTCCCATATCCACAATTACTAGATCCATGAAAATAGGATCCCTTTCGACTCTCATCTTGTTCAAAACTCCATGATCCTTTCTACTAAAAGCATCAACCACATTATTTGCCTTCCCTGGGTGGTAGTGTATAGTGAAATCATAATCCTTGAATAGTTCAAGCAATTTTCTTTGCCTCATGTTGAGTTCTTTTTGTGAGAAAATATAATTCAAACTCTTGTGATCGGTATAAATATCATATTTTTCACCATAGAGATAGTGTCTCTATATTTTCAGAGAAAAGATTACAGCTTCTAACTCAAGATCATGAGTGGGATTGTTTCGTTCATGAATTTTTAGCTACCGCGATGCATAGACAATAACTCTATCATTCTGCATAAGAACACAACCAAGTCCTTTATTAAAAGCATCACTATAAATAAAAAACCCATCATTCCCTAATGGTAGATTCAAGATAGGACCAATAACTAATATTCTCTTTAGTTATTCAAAACATTATTCACACTCTTTTGTCCAAAAAATGTAACCCCTTTAGGAGTGAGCTTGGTTAATGGGTTAGCCAATCGGGAAAAATTCTGGACAAAATGCTGATAATAACCTACTAAACCAATAAAACGGCGTACCTCAGCTATAATCTTCAGTGTTGGCCATTCTTGGATTGCCTTGGTCATGGAAGTATCAACATAGATTCCATCCTTAGAAGTAATATGTCCAATAAAATAAATCTCCTTAAGTGAGAATTCACACTTTCTAAATTTCTCATACAATTCTTTTCTTCAAAGAGTACTTAGGATAATACACAAGTGATTTTCAATATCTTTATAGATTTTTGAGTATACCAAAATATCATCAATAAATACCACTAAAAATTAATCGAGATATTCCTAGAAAACTCTATTCATTATATCCATGAAGACAAAGGGTGCATTAGTCCATCCAAAAGGCATTACTATAAACTTGTAATGCTCGTACCTAGTTTGAAATGCTATTTTAGAAATGTCTTCATTCTTCACACACAACTGATGGTATCTAGATCGAAGGCCAATATTTGAAAAATATTGAGCAACATGAAGTTGATTGAATAAATAATTAATGCGAGGTAGGGGAAATTTGTTCTTTATTATTATTGCATTTATCTCCATGTAGTCAATACACAACCCCATAGATCCATATTTCTTCTTAACAAAAAGTAAAGGGGATCCCCATAGAGAAACACTTGGGAGGATAAATTCATTATTACTCAATTACTCTAGTTTTTTCTTTTGTTTCACTAATTCCACAGTGTCCATTTTATAATGGGTCTTCGATATGGGCCCTGAACCAATAATTAAATCAGTGGAAAACTCAATTCATCTCTCTGGAGGATGTCCAGATAAATCATCTGGAAACACATCTAATTGAACATTCATTTCCACACCCATAGTTATTTCATTCTCTTCCTCCCCAATAATTAAATTTAGTTGATCTACTGGGGGTGGATCTAGATAAGAATCAGGTGGTGACATTTCTTCTCTAAAGATAAGGTACTTATTATCATCATCAATAATTGTAACTTCTTTATTCTTACAATAAATTTTTGTATCATGGTCTGAAATACAATCCATACCAAGGATTATGTCAAATTCAATCATGGGTTTGATGATGAGATCAGCAGATAAATAACATTTGTATGCCCTAATGGAAACGGATTCACAAAACTTTGTTGTAATGATACATCCATTAATATTTTTGACTAACAACTACCTTGTTAAATAAAATTGGAAATATCAAATTTTCATAGAAAACTGGGAAGATATGAAACAATGCGATGATCCAGAATCAAATAATGTATTGGCTAAAATTAAGGAAACCATTAAATTACCTACCACCACGTCTTTCGGATCTTCGACCTTAGCAGTAGTGATCACATAATCTTGTCCTTACTCCCTTGGACTTTTTTGAGGAATGTTCCCTTGGCACTTAGGAAATTCATTTGAATAATTCCCCTTTTGTTTACAATTATATCATTCAACATTGACAACCACTTTCTTCCCCATGAAATCACGAGTTTGGTGGCCATTTTCACCACACTTGTAACAGACTCACATTCCCTTCAGGCAAGTACCAAGGTATTTCTTCCCACATTTACCATATTATAGATATTAAACATTCCCCTTCTTCCCCTTATTTCCATTTCGAGAGTGTTTATCAGATCTCATTTTCTATTTCTGTTCTTTGAAGTTATAACACTTAGATAAATCCTTTTTTGTCTTGATAGCTCATGAGACAATATCTTCGTATGATGAGAGGGATTGTGAGACTAATGATCGACATAGAAATGGATTTAACCCATCAAAGAATTGATCAATATTACTCCTTGGGTTACATATATAATCTGTTGCTTGCCTTGCTAACCTTGTAATGTTAGCCTCATACTTTGTGACATTCTCATCCTCTATTTTCCTCAAACTCATAAATTGTCTTTCCATATCCGCTCAATGGTCATGAGGAAAGTATTTTTTTAAGAAAATATCATAAAATCCATCAATTCCATGTTTGATACTTCTTCATCTTTCTTTGTGTTTTAGATTAATGACCACCATTGATCTGCATCTCCCGTTAGGTGATAAACTACCATGAAAACTTTTTCCCTTTCACTACTCCCCAAAGTATGAAATATTTTCTCTAAAGAATTTATCCATTACTTAGCTACTAATGGATTTGTACTCACATTGAATGATGTCATTTTTTTCCTCATGAAGCGGTCTAAAATTGATCCTCTACATTGTGGATCAGGGTGCTCCATATGGGTAAGGTTATTATTCATAACCTGGATGAGTTGTCCCTGTATGGTGATAAGCTGATCAGCACTAGTTGCATAACCAAATCCACTATAATTATCTTGATTAGGAGTGAAATCCCTATATTAATTATGTTCATTGATACAGTTCACATTCCTTCCACTAGACACCATTTCTAAATAATGGCATACAATAGATTATTTTATGAATCTCAATACATAATTACAAACTTGTAAAACACTTAACATAAATGAAACAGTTAATGGATATAATCCATAATCATAAAAAAAATTCATTGAGGAGTTATATACTCACAAATTCTTTATAATGTTTTGTAAACAAAATGTGAAATATCTTAAGCATATCCCCTAGGAGTGTCTTATCTAAGAGTGAAGAAAAGCCCATTGTCGTGCACCAGTTCTCATTCGAGTTTAGCTCAAAGCAGTGTTTTAGGGTTTTACCCCTAGGTATATCTATGCTAGAGCCACCTCTAATTTCTCTTATCCAAATAGGGATGTATTTCTTGGACAACTCACAAAATCTCTACATTACCAAAATTCTAGGAAGTTCATCAATACTAATCCTCAAAGTCTATCTTTGGGTAATGTTCTTTAATCAGTGTTTTTTTAAATCTAGTTTCCAAGGTTTGTACTAAACTTCCAATGATACCAACTGTAATGGCCTGAACCAAATTTCCTAGAGTTAGTGCATTATTACATAACATTGGAATGACAAAAAAAATCATGTCCCAAAAGGCCGATCAATTTAGTAATCTTGGTAGTACTAGATACATTCATAAGTTTTACATTAAAACAAGAAATAAAAACATCAACAAAAAATTTTCCCCTTTTGAACACACTTATATCCCTATCCTATCACTATAGGTCATCCATAAAATACTTCTTCACATCCTGGAAAAATAAAACATAGAAAGGGGTGAGCTTAGATTCTTAGTAAGGATAAAAAATAGCGGAAATATTCATAATTAAGCATAAATATTTAAGGAAATCTATAAGACTAAAATAGAAGCCTTTTAAACATAAACATCCCCATGATATGGTGAAGATAAAATCAAAAAATCCCATTTAATTATTCACATTAATATTCTACTAGTTGAATAATCACATGCAATATCAATAGCCACTTTATAATGTTGGAATTCATAATGCCAAACTACATAACCACATAGTCAAGGCCTTATGCCAAGACTACAAATAATATTTTGTCGAAGCCTAGTTCCAAGACACTATTTTGTCTCATGATACCTTACAATGCATCGTGGAGCTATAGCAGGATCCACCCCTCACTCACTAAGTCCAATGCATTCCTCGTATGAAAAGGTTTAAACAAAACATAAACATTCATGTTAAAAATAGAATATGAAATGTCAATACATTGTCCATAAACCATGAATGGTGTAATGATAACACAAAAATAGTAAAAAATATAAAAAAAACCTTCAATACAATATGTATGATTTGTATCATAATAAATCAACTTCAAACAAGTTTAAAATCCATCAATGGATGTTGACATATATGAAATGAAAACTATTTGAAATAAATACCTCTTTCAATTTTGAAATCATTTTAAAGTCATATATTTATAAAATAAGAGATTTATTTAGAAAATATTCTTATAAGCTTGTATGGGAAGCGTCGAAGATGTTATAATGGTGGAATATAGCTGCACCCTCCGTATAATTTAACAAAACATTTTTACCTTCATTTTGTTGAAAAGGTCATAAAGTACCTTATTTGGAAAGTGATAGAAAGATTACTTTAAAAATATATAAGGTCAAAGAATGGTATAAATTACTTTCACCCATTTTATAGTAAATATTAAAAGTGTTTTGAAATACATTTTTAAGAAAAAACGGATGTGGATGATAAAGAGGTCCCAGTAGATTCTTACGTAACAACAACCTCGAGTAATAAAGAGATTGTGAAATTAACCCTTGCCTTGTAATTTTCCTTGTTCGAGGGTACATAAAACTCATGAATAATAGTTAAATTATTATTATTAAATTATACATGAACCATATACGTAAATATGATATCATATATGATCTTCTAATATTACTTTATTAATAATGTTTTAGTAGTCTCATCGTTTCAGGTGTTAACTGATTTGTTTTCCTTTATATGATTGGTTACATAAGCAATGTTTATTATGAATAGGATGTATTTGATTCATATAAAGAATGATATTATGATCATACACATTATTTTTGATCATAAAATGAAAATTACACTTTATTGATTATGATGGGGAATGAATCTCATCGCGTTCGTGGAGATGGTAATCCGTACGTACGCACGAGTGATAATATCATTATTTTGATGAAGAAATAGTATGTAATTGGATATTATATCATATATAAATAATAATTAACATGTTATATTTAATATTCACATCAGTTATACTCATTATTATACCCATCCAAATAATGAAGTGTTTGAATAACAAACTACACCACAACGTGGAGACAGTAAGCCGTACATATGCAAGTATGGTGACTTTGTCATTTTTAGGATGTATAGAATAATGAATATGGTTATACCATATTTATAATAACATAGAAGTTTGTATAATGTAATGGATATATTATTTTGAAATAGAAACAACAAATAAAGAGGAAGTGGAAGAAGAAAAGAACTTGAAAGAGGGTGGTGAAATTATTATATCTACTTCTTGTGTTTCCTTTTCAGTTGATCAAAAGGGAACCTTAGGTTGGATTTATGATCAAAGTGAGGCCTCTAGGTTAAAGTTAGGGAAGTTGGTAGGATATTTAGGCAGGTTTTGGCTGAGCCAAAATGCTTTGGAGGTGTGAAATTAAAAGATGGGGAAGTGCCCTTTTATAAGAGAGGTGAGGGTCACTTTAAGAAAAGCTTGAAATATTATTTTATAATAAAATAATTTTTGGTTCCTAATGGGTAAATAATGAATTATTTCAAGGATAATGTGGGGATGGGCTGAAAACATCTCAACCAATAGGTTTTAGATGGGTTTAGGTCATCATATTAACCTTATCTTTTAGATTTAACTCTTAGTTAAATAGGTTGACATTTACCATGTCTCTTTGTATTTTTATATTATATGGTTAATAAAATTACTATAACAATCCAAGAGAACCCATGTGGTTAATTATTAATATATATATATATATCCTTATCTAAGATTTTTGGATGATCCTTATATTTAAAAAATATTATATCAATTAATAATATAGAATTTGTTTTAAAAACTAAATTAGGTCAATTTTCACACTTTTTTGTATTTTAATTTTTTGAAAGCCACAAAAACATTATCACTTAGAATAAAATTTATTTAACAAACCCTAAAATTCCATATTAACCTATAAAATTAGTCTAATTCATCATAAGTCTCAATTTACATTTATTTGTATATTTATATTATCAATTATTTTAATATTTCATTAATATGGTAATTACTGCATTATCATAGTGTCATAAATAAATTAAATTATTTAATTTCTGAAAATTATAAATAAAATACCATTATGTAGGAAACTTATTTATATTTATAATTAATATTTATAGTATAATTTATATTATGTTTTACTTTTTATTAAAAATGGTTTAGTTATTAAAAATTGAATTTACCTCTTTTAACTCTTCTTTAAATAAAATAATAATAAATGTCCTAATATAATCCAAGTAGACCAAATTGGGTAATATTTTATTCCTACGGGTTTTTTGGTCGAATTATACTTATCCTATATAATTAGAATATGTGTTAGGGTAATTATGATATCAATTTTTTGTTTAATTACCATATTTACTTTTAACCGTGGTAAATAAAATTCATGCTTTACTATTCACCAAAATTTATTTTCATATTATTTAACCACATTTTACTTATTCATATTAATCAGGTATCTTTTATTTTTAAAATTCAACTCACAAAATCGATAAAATTATGTTTTATGTAATTTTCAAATACTCTTAGGATGTGGGTAAAAGACGGTAAAAAGTTGAATAAAATTTTTATAGATCTAAACTTATTATAAAATGACTCCAATGAATTACTTTGAAATTATATAGGTATTATGAATCTATTTTTATCTAAAATAATTTTAAATTAAATAAATATTTATTTAAATAGAAGTCGGTATTAAACAATAACTCAGTGTTTTCTCTATTCATCAAAAATTGAATGTTTTCATAAAAATACCAAAAATTCACCCTAGGCTAATTTCGATATTCTGAATCAAAAAATGAAGTCCATTTTGGAAGATAAAATTTATAAAATTTCAAAAAGTGGGTATTACTATTTATAACGTCTAGTTTGATTGGTCATAGTGTGTTAGAATCTCGAAGTTACGTACAATGTAAGGTATTGAAATAATCAAAGGGAAATGTACCGTGGAAGCCTGAGGGGTTATTGATTTTGATGTTTTTTAAAGGTTTTATGGTTTTTTGGAATTTTATGGTAATTTTGGGTTTGAGGGTGTTTTTTGATATTTTAGGGGTTTTAATTTTTTTAGAGTTTTTATCATTTTAAGGGGTTTAAAGGGATTTTAAAGTTTTCAGTTGTTTTTAGGGACTTTAACGGGTTTTAAGGTGTTTTTCTATTTTTAGGGGTTTGGGGGTTTTTTGGTTTTTGTGGTGTTTTTAGGGATTTGGGTATTTTTACAGTTTTTAGAATTTTTAGGGTCTTATGGTTTTATAGTTTTTAAGAGTTTTAATTGTTTTTTCAGTTTCTAAGGTTTATATAAGGATTTTTTAAGGTTTTTTATGTTTTTAGGGACATATAGGGATTTTTTAGGATTTTATGGTTTCATGGTTTTTAGGGATTTTGATGGATTTTTGAGTGTTTTTGTGTTTTTGTGTTTTTATATATTTTAGTATTATTTTGTGTTTTTAGGGTTTTTATGTGTTTTTAGGTTTTTATGGTTTTCAAAAGGGTTTTCACATTTTTAGGGGTTTTTAATGTTTTTAGAGATTTTTAAGGAATTTTATGGGTTTAGGGTTTTTAAGGTTTTAGTGATTTTGAGGGGGTTTTAGGGTCATTGGGATTTTTTTTGATTTTTTGGATTATTGGTGTATTTTTGAGTTCTTTAGCAGTTTTAATCATTTTTTATAAATTTTAATGTTTTTATAGTTTTAATGTGTTTTTAGTGTTTTTAGTGGGTTTTGGGGTCTATGGGTTTTAGAGGTTTTGAGGGTGTTTAATGTTTTTAAGGGTTTTTAGAGTTTTTAGGGGTTTTGGATTTTGGGGATTTTAAATTTTTTTAGGATTTTAGGGGTTTTATGTTTTTTATGTTTTAAAATTTTTCTTAGGGGTTTTCAGGTTTTTAGAGTTTTTTACGTTTTCAGGGTTTTTTTTCTATTTTTATCATTTTTATGGTTTTAAGGGTATTGAGGGTTTTAGTGTTTTTATGTTTTTATGGTTTTTTGGGGTGGGGGGGTAATTTTTTAGGGCTTTAAGGATTTAATTTTTTTAACATTTTTAGGGGATTAAAATGTTTTTAAAATTTTTAGTGGGTTTTTAGGGTTTTTATTGAATTTTATGGGTTTTATGGTTTTTATGGGTTTTAGCGGTCTTAGGTGTTTTGGGTTTTTGGGTTTTTAGCATTTTTTGGTCTTTTGGGTTTTTAAGTTTTTTAGGGTTTCAAGGTTTTTATAGGGATCTTCAGGATTTTTTGGTGTTGTATGTTTTTAAGTATTTTTAGAATTTCTAATATTTTTATTGTTTAGCATTTTATGTCATTTTTATGAGTTTTTGGGTTTTTGGGGTTTTTGGGGTTTTCTATGTTTTTTATGTTTTTAGGTGTTTAAAGTGTTATTAGGTTTTAAAAGGACATTTAGGGGTTTTCAAGGTTTTTAGGATTTTTTTTTATTTACGAATTTTATTTAATTTATTAGGATTCTTATGGTTTTTATGGGGTTTATCGATTTTTAGGGGTTTAGGGGTTTTTTGGGTTTTTAGAGTCTTTATGGTTTGGTAGTGTTTTAAGGTATTTTTGTGTATTTAGGGTTTTTAACATTTTTTAGAGTTTTTTCGTTTCTAGGTGTTTAAAGGCGTTTTTGGAGTTTTTAGTGGGTTTTATTGGTTTTTTGTGTTTTTAAACATATTTAGGGGTTTTTATGTTTATAGGGGCTTTTAGGGTATTTTTTAGGTGTTTTAGAATTTTTAGGGTTTTTAAGTGTTTTTAGGATTTTAATGTTTTCATAAGGGTTTTCAAGGGTTTTGGGGGGTTTTACATTTTTATGGATTTTTGGGGATTTTTAAGTATTTTATTTTCTTAGGGTGTTTAGGGATTATAGGATTTTTAGGATTTTTTAAATTTTTATAGTCTTTAAGTGATTTTAGGTTTCTAAGGTTTTCTTCAGATTTTTCAGGTTTTATGGAATTTTTTCAGAATTTTTAAATATTTTTTATAATTTTTATGGTTTTAAACGATTTAATGTATTTTGAGGGGTTTTAGGGGTTTTATGTTTTTTTTGTGTTTTAGGGGTTTTTTTATTTTTAGAGGTTTTTAAACATTTTATGGGTTTAATGTGGTTTTAGTGTTTTTAGTGCGGTTTTAGGGTTTTTATGTCGTTTCTTAGGTGTTTAGGGGTTCTTATGGTTTTTATTGATTTTGGGGTTTTTATGGTCTTTTAGGGGTTTTAGGGTTTTTATCATCTTAAGGTATTTAGGGGTTTTAACTATTTTTAGGTTTCTATGTTTTTCATTTAGTTTGTTAGGTTTTTAGTGGTTATTATGTTTTTTGGGATTTTTTGTGATTTTTATGATTTCTATGGTTTTCCAGGTTTTTAGGTAATTTGATTGTGTCTGTGGATTTTTATGGTTTTTAGAGTTCTTATATATTTTTGTCGTTTTTAGGGAATTTATGAGTTTTTTTATGTTTTAAGGTTTTCCTAGGGGTTTTATAGGGTTTTTAGGAGTTTTTTACATTTTTAGGGGTTTTATCGAATTTAGGATTTTTATGGTTTTTATGGTTTTTAGGGTTTTTAGGATTTTTAGGGATTTTGCAGGCTTTTTTTGTTTTTAGGGGTTTTATTTTTTGTTTTATGTTTTAGGGGTTTTGTTTGTTTTCTATTGTTTTTATGTTATTATAGTTTTTACTGATTTTAAGTGTTTGAAGGGTTTTTAGAGTATTCAGTTGTTTGTAAGGATTTTATAGGGTTTTAGGGGTTTTTATTTTTTAGCAGGTTTTTATTGTTTTTGGTCTTTATGGGTTTTAGGGTCTTTTAGGGGGTTTTAGAGTTTTTTTTTATTTTTTAGGTTTTTACTGGATTTTCTGTGTTTTTTTATTTAATGTTTTTATGTTTTTTAAGGGTTTTTGTTTACATTTTTAGGGATTTTTAGGGATTTTTTTAGGATTTTTATGTGTTTTTAGGGTTTTAGGGGTTTAGGGTTTTTAGGGGTTTTAGGTTTTTATGGATTTTATGTGTTTTTATTTTTTTAAGGTTTTCTTTGTGGTTTTCTATATTTTTAAGGGATTTTATATTTTTATTTATTTTTATGGATTTTTAGGTTCCCTCTGTAATCCTACACAGTTTTAGGAATATAAAAGGATTTTTGAGAACATTATTGGAATTAAAAAATGAAATTCATTTTATATTCATTTTGATGTTCTATGTATATATTCATCTAAATAACCTAGTAATATTGATCATTGGGTTGTGTTTAATGAATATTTATGTTAAAAATCATGTAAAAACATTTGTAAAAGGATTGGGTTTCCATATTGGATGTGAGAGAAAGGAGTTTTTTATTTTTTTGTAATGGATAAGAAAATATTATTAAAAACCTTAGGGATATCTCTATGTATATGAAAATATCATAAAACTTTAGTGCAATTTAGATTTGATGGTTTACAATAAATTATAAACACACATATATACTACATATTGATATGGGTCTCGCACAAATTTTCATATGGTTAATAACCCATAAGGTCTTGTTGGGTATTAACTGAACCTATAACTAGTGTATTACAAACAAGCCATACTAAAAACCATTTTTGATCCTCCTAGGGGAAATTGTTTGGTAAATTCATAAAATCTTTATAAACCATTACAATATTCTTGAATGGATTACTAGTATTGAAAAAATAATAGGAAAATTATAATGAATAACATAGATTGAAACACAGAGACACATATTTTAGGATATGAATTTAATTTATATGTAATTCTTTAATGAATCATATTTTTCTATTTATAATATTTTTTTTCTAATATTCTCATCCCTAATATTATTTTATATATTTAAGTTGATGTTATAAATTTAAAGGATTAATTTCAAAAAATAAATGTGATAGGAAATGTGATGATTTTCCAAAAGTGGTTCTAAATTGGATGGGAGTGGGGTCCAATAAAAATTTGGTAGTACTAGATCAACTGTCTCAACTTGTGAATAATAACTAGATTCATGTTGAATTCCCTATATCTCTTAAGAATGATATTTGTTGTGGCTCAATAATTTATACCTAAATTTCCCATACCTTTAGTAGATTTTCCTATCCCCACATTAAGGGACAATTTGTTTACTATACATATAAGATATTCGCTATCCTATAATTATTTAAAAAGTTAAAATAATTCAAATGGTTTATAATCATAGAGGGAAATTCAATCAGTGGTAGACACTGATAAAAAACGAGAAGCTCAAGGAGGAAGTCAATTCCATTGAATGGTCAGGGTTCAATAAAATATTTTTTAAGAACTATTTTCCCCAAAATCCCTATATTAAAGTAGAAAGAGAATTCCTTAAACTAAATTAAAATGAATATGAGACTATTCGGGATGTTTAGACAAACATCACTAGAATTTCAAAGAATGCCTCTATATTTTTCATTGACATAGAATGTTTGGTGTTTCACAATATTTTTGTATTAAAACCATATAGAAGATAATAATGGGTGATTCAAGACTTCTATACCTATAATGATATTATTCATTCTTACCATATGGTTGGGATAGATATTGGAGAATCATGGTTGTCTCATTAGGATTTAGATAAAAATATGAAAACATACATTCATTTGTATGGATCAATGGATAAATCATATTGAAGAATGTAAAAACAACTACCCAAGTTTCAAAAATGTGGGAAGAATCCATAGAACTATATCAAGGGAATGGGGAGATGCTTCATGTGTGGAAAATTTAGGAATCAAGCTAATAAATGATGAAGGGAGATGAAGAATCAACCTAATTAAGATGAAGAAACTTAATTTTTGATCAATAATCAATCTATAGACCATTATTTTAGTTGAACGTTTCAAGGAAATTATAGTATAATATTCTTTAAGAAAAGGATTCTTAGAGACAATAAACAACAACAAAATCATATTACTAATGATAAAATAGGTGTATATATTACCACAGATGCTGTGGTGGATCTTCAAAATGATGTGGTGATAGTTACGTTGGTAATTTCCTTATGAATTTTGAAATTTATATTTGATTCTAGTGCTACACATTCATTCAAAATATAAAAGTTATATATAAAAATTTAGAGACTAGCTCAAAACATGGGTGTTGGAAAATTAATTAAAATTGGAAATGGAGAAAAAATTGAATAAAAATTATATAAATCATCTCTAGATAATGTTTAAAGAATAAATCTCTAGGTAAATATTTTCATACATCCTTCAGTAGAATTTGATGTAGTATTTGGAATGTATTGGTTATATATATATAAACTTAACATCAATTTTCAAAAGATGTAGAGAATGCTTCACATCCTAATTCATCCTCCAATTTTGTAAAAGTGTAAGGCTGGGGTGAATCTACAATGGAATCATCTTCTAAAACATAGATATTACTACTTAATGAGAAATCCTATCTAGTTAAAATGACTATGAAAATTGAGAAAACCATTCTCATTGACTTCTACATTATGAGGGACTATACTAATGTATTCTATATAGATATTCATATTCTTCCTATTAACCAAGAGGTTGAGTTCTCAATTGTACTTATACTTGGATCACTACACCTTTCCCTGACCTCTTATAGAATGGCCAACTTTAGGGGAAATAATTTTTATGAAATATATACTAGGTTTTTATACCCCCTATGTGATTAAATATAGGGCCCATGGGATGGTTTAATGTATATATTTGTTTATTATCATGAGCTATAAAGGATCATTATAAATAACAAGTATCTTATACCATGTATTTAATACTTTATTAAGTAGAATTGTGGTTACCATTCCATCTCAAAGGTTTACCTTTAGTCAAGGTATTAAAAATAAAATGTGAGGAATGAAGATATTACCTAGGCTACCTTTTGAAAAAGATATTGACACTATGAGTTCATAGTTATCCCTTAAAGATACAAAAATCCCAAACAATATTCACAGACAGAACGAATATATTCATTATATATTACCTTGAGAAAATTGTGATATTATTTATATATTACATTTTGATAGAATCTAAAATCTTGGAGGACAATGGGGTGAATTTGAATACTATGATAAATAATTTACGAAAGGATAATATATATTCATAGAATAATAAATGTGAGAATTAAATGGAGGAAGTATCTTTATTTTGGAGTTTCATCACATGTAATGGGATATCAGGGGAATCTTAGGATACAAATGAAATTGAGTAATAGTCTATACCCACATTTTAAGAGAGATCAATAGTTTCCTTATAATAGGATGAAATTATCAAAAAAAATTGAGAAACGTTTTGTGATTATCAAACATCCTAGCCAAGATAACTGTGAAGAGAGTAATATTTTTCTAGAATAATGGATTTGATGATATCAACATAGAGTTAAAAAGGATTATTATTAATACACTATTCAATACTCTTCCCTCAATTGCTGATATTTTTATAGTATACAATGATACTTCAAAATAGATCTTGGGTTATTTACTAATATAAAATGTCAAAATGATACATTGTGCCTCATGAAAGTTAAAATTTTAGGAGTATAACTATCCTACACATGATTTAGATATGGATACAATAATATTTTATTAGATAATTTAGTGTATGTATCATTATGTTCATATGTGTGAAATATATATTACTACCATAATAGTCGAAATTAATATTTACATAGAATTAACTTAATATGAATTGGAGAAGATAGTTAGAGATGATCAAGGACTATGATTATTCAACAAATTAACATCCAAGGAAGAAAATAAATTGGATTAATATCTATGTAGATAGGATGTGACAACCTTATCCATGATTTATATTGATAGGAATTTGATCATATTAGAGATAAAAATGGTTAATATGGGACCCATAAAGGAATAAAATCATCATTCCATTATCAAATGATTTATCAAGAATCCCTTCAAGTGAAGTTAAAGGCTACACAAATTGATAATGAGGGAATTGAAAAGAATTTGGATGCTATATGAAAATGTAAATACATAGAATTTAAAATTGATGAATAATGAGTTGTAATATTTGGGTCACAACTATATGTACCATCAAATCCCCATATAATGAAGGAGTTGTTGAATAATTCACATAGCATGACCTTGTCTACCCACCTATGGAGAAAAAAGATATATCATGATCTTTGAGAGAATTATTTGTGGGATAATATGAAAAATAAAATCATGGACATTACATCATTATTCATGGTATTACATAAAGGAAATTAATAAACGAGAATATATAGGGGATTATTCAATCATTACATATACCTATATAAAAAATTAGAAAAATTCACCATGGACTTTGCAAATAGACTTTTGAAGACATATATAGAAACTATTTATATATGGTTTATAGTGTATAGTATTAAATTTATTTCCTATAAGAACCAAAACTCTGATCACCTAGATCTGGTGTCTATTTTATTAAATTATCATAGAAACAAGGGATTTAATTTAAAAGGACCAATTATTTTAGTAGTCTAGGAGATCCAGACACATATATGATTCCTATATTACCTTAGAAATATAAAATTAGTAGCATATGATAAAATATTACATATATGATATTAATAATAATATCCTTCTTTATATCATTGATAAAGAAAAAAATAAATGGTTATTTCAAATTCTTAGTAAGAGTTTTACACCATAGAATATATCATGAGTAGATAAGGAGTAATCATTATAGGAAGGTAAATGACTGAAAAATTATGGAATTTAATCAATAATGTGAGCATAAAATCCATCCATGTTAAATATCAATGGAGTAATCTAATGGATAATACTAATTTTATAATTCTAAATGCTAAAAATTCTTAATATTTGACATCATGATCTTAGAAATCATGATATATTTACCAATAATTCCTTAAGCCAAGAAAGTTTAACTAATGGGTATGTATACCCAAAAAATATATTTAATATAGTCAAATGATTGGTCTTTTGAGACCTATCTATGCATTAAAGAGCTATATAATTTTGATCCACACTCATCACTAGATTTCCAATGAATTATTCATTTATTTAAGGATTTATTTTATTCATATAAAATTTGACTTATCAAAAATATCTATATTTAATAGATAATAAGTAATGTCAACATTTCCCCTATCAATAAAATAACATTCATATTAAAAACAATATATAAAATTTTTTTATATTATATGTAATAATCATATCTCGAATATAATGAATAGGGGTATTTATGCTAAGTCTAAGATCTAATAATAACAAAAAAATTGAATGTTTCAAGAGAATGTTAATGAAAAAAATTATTAAGAAGGAAAATATTTCCATCAATTCATATTAAATATTTTATACATAATAAAATAATTTACATTTAATTAATAAATAAAATATAAGAGAAATTTTAAAATAATCCATTCGGAATTATATTTCATTATAAAACCATTGAAAACACAAAAATGAGCTAAGAGAATAAAATGGTTATGGTAGAGGGAAAATACTTTAACATATTATATGTTAAAATTCATTTTTAATTTAATAGAGAAATTTAAAAAATAAAAAATATGGAAATAATTAAAAATAATCTATTAAAACCACATTATAAGTCAAGTTTAAATTAGTATGTCCTCAATAAATCATTTGACTGAATAAAAAAGACTTTCATAAAACAATTTTTAAAAATATGAAATACCTCACCTCAAACATCCATTTAGTTAAACATGATTTAAACCTATCTAATAGTTGTAAATATGTTATAAATTTTTTCTAGAACAATATTCATATTTATAATATTATATATGATTGTCTTATAACATATTATCACATGTTAATTAATAATATTTCTTGATTATCATTTTTTCAAGTGTCAGCTACATTGTTTTGACATTAATATTTCTTCATGTAAGTTATAGTTATTATACATAGGATATATTTATATAAAATTCAATTTATATTAACTTTTTTAATATTATAAATATTAATTATATAAATTTTTACAATAATTATTATAAATTTGAAATTTAAAATGATTCACATCGCTTCTTGGACATGGATGGTCATATATTTGCATGAACAATGCTATAATTTCATTAATAGGTGAGTGAGTAATGAAGTATATGATATATTAAATTTAAATAATAAATATTATGTCATATTTATCATATACATTCTTTGGTTCTGTCATTATTACTATTTATGCGAGTCAGTGATGGAAAACAAATTACATCAGTTCGTGAGGCAAAAGTCTATCACACACAAAAGAAATGGTTTTGATTCCAATTTGATAGAAAAATATATGTATAAATATTATTACATTAATATAATTTGATATAAATATATATTATATACATGAATAATTATATTGTAATTTTTATGTCATTAATGTTGTAAAAGAAGTAAAAAATAAAGAGTTTGGTAAAGTCGATTACCTTCTATTAGGGAAACGTCCTATAGATCAATTACTATGGACCATGGGGTTGATATTTTAGGAAAATGTAACCTATAAAACATGGATTTAGATGTTTAGGATATATTGTTTTAGGTTTTTTGGAGATGAATTACTCAATAAGTGTGAATAATGTAAGGGAGGAGATGCCCTTTTATTATTGAGGTGTGCGACACACTTTTAATTTTTCAACATTATAAAACATTATTTAGTAAATTTCAGTGGAAAAAAGGAATAAAAATGGTTAATATTAGAGTTTTATAGTTTTATAGTTTAAATTAAAACATAAAATTAGGGCTCAAATGGTTTTTTAGTTCATTTTAACCCATAGATTCTTATTCAACCCTACCCCCAATAAACATATTTTAACCATAACCACGGTGAAAAATGCTCACTAATTTTACTATTCAACATAAAAAAAATGAAAGTGTCCTAATTTAAAAATGATAATTTTCTATTTTCAAATATGGAATCCATTTTATAAAATTTAATTTACATAATTTGTATTATTTAATTTAAATATACACCTATAAAATATAACAAAAATAACCTTTCAAGAAATACATTTTTCAAGAATTAGATTATCTTACATTAACTTGGTGAATAGTAATCATCATTTTAGGGATTTAAATTACTAAAGTTCTATATATAATTTATAAACTTAATTTAATGAATTATTTAATAACAATTATTTTAATTATTTCTAATGAAAATTTATTAGGCATTTTAAAATAGTATTACGAAAAAATAAATTTTTCTCCAAATTATCTTATCATTACTCATATCAAATTTAAAATAAATACATTATCAATTATACATATTATAATATATCATTATAGATAAATTGTTGAATATTTAAAGCTATATTCTCATTTATTCATAAAACCTTATTTCTAAGGTAAAATTTCAAAAAATCATTCAAGACTTTTTCTGACCTAGTGAATTAAAAATCAATATTTTTTGTATCATATTAAAATTTTAAGGACATAAAACATAAAAATGTGAATTGTGTTATAGTTTTATTAAAATAAAATTTTTCCTTTATATTATCAATTATTGGGTGTTACATTCTTCCCTCTAACAAAAACTTCTTCATAGTAATTTTTATTTTTGTATATTCTAAACAATAAAGGGTGGTTTTTCATCATGATGTCCTTGGTTTCCCTGCTTGAATCATCCATTTTCTGATTTATCCAATTTAAATTTACTAGTTTAGTCATCCAATTCATCAAAACATTATCTCTAGTGTCAATAATCATGCAAGGAACATAGAAGTAAGATCGATCATGTCCCAATTCGATTTCATCATAGGTGAGCATAAACATTTGAACAATGATATACTTATTTAACAATGAGATATGGAACAAATCAATTTATTTAGAGGGGATTTATAAAATTTCCATTCATTAATCTATATATCCAATGTCACAACCCCCTACCAACAAAGATACCACAATGAGGGGAGGGTGATAGTGTCTACCTAAGTCTAGCCTCATGTAGGTCGTGTGTTCACAACTAGCACTGAGGGTATAATAAACATGCATATTTGAGGCATTAACTTCTAAGAGAAACACACAAAATAGAGAGATAAAAAAATCAATTAAAACTAACACATATATATATATAACCCAAGTAAAATATTGAAATTCTAAACACGATGATAATAACTCAAATGAAACTACAAATGCCAAAAAGGTAAAGATGATGAAGACTACGAAGACCAAATAGATCTAGAGATACCCCATGTTAGTAATATCTAGAAAGATATACAACCTGCTATAGCTAACCTAAAAAATAGTTTATATATATGTAGTGCGAGGATAAAAGTATACTATGTAGGATCCTACATGTAAAATCTCATGAAATAGATAACGAAATCATGTAAAAGCATAGTAAACAATAGTGAAGATAACTCATTAGCTAAATATGTATACTAAGTTCCTAGTCTCACCAAGGATAATTATAACTATGTATCTTTTAAAAGAGATAATACAATATAATAATGAAACATCAAGTGTACCCCTATTCCTCTTCCACATTGGTTTTCAAATCTTCCCCAATGTTGCATGTCCTGAGCCATCTCTGTCTAAAATTGGCCATCATGAATTCACATGGGAATGAAATCACTACAT
Source organism: Viscum album (assembly GCA_963277665.1). Classification (NCBI taxonomy): domain Eukaryota; kingdom Viridiplantae; phylum Streptophyta; class Magnoliopsida; order Santalales; family Viscaceae; genus Viscum; species Viscum album. The sequence goes on along the minus strand of OY728132.1, from coordinate 1,784,217,218 downwards.
GAAACACATGTATCACATCATCAAATAATCCCATCCACATATCCATATATAATAATCAAGTATGTTACTTGAGCCACCATAGCATACACAAAAAGTATCATACTTCATGTATTATAACTCAATCCGTTACTGCCCATCCACCGAGTAAATATCTCAATCCATCACTGCCTATACACATCACACTTATTATAATCCGTGGGATACAATATCATATAATTCATGTCTGTGCAATAATCAAAAGACATCACAACCGCCAATATATATATATATATATATATCTGTGTGTGTGTGTGTGTTTGTGTAAGAAAACTAACTCTCATGTATACCCGCACAATTAACAACCAAGGTAAGAGAGTGGGGCTAGAGTGGGTAGTCAGTTATCCATACTCCTACCATGATGTTGGGGAAAACACCCTCTCACAGTCCAATGGGTTCCAATGAACCTAACTAAAATGGGAGGGGTAGAATATGAAATAAAATAAAATACTGAATATAATATATCCCATAACCGCACCATGGGGATCACTTAGTCATAGAATCAACTACTGCTTACATCGATTTGACTCTTAGATTTCACTACAAAGACTACATGTCCTATAAAAGCACAAAAATTTTAATGAGATACATTAATTATTCCATCCAATTTTTATCATTTATTTTATTAAGTAATTCATTATCTATGAATTAACCATTAAAATAATTCCACATTACATGACATTATTCATCAGATTAATGTTCGTACCCTATAGGTATAATCCAAACCGATTCAATGGTTTATCACGAATAACATATTTTCATCATTTTTATTCAATAAATACCAATGTTGTGGGTTAATAATTATTTATTCACTATTAATATTTGTCTATAATCCTGGTACTCTAGTTAAAACCATTATATTCTAACACCAAGAGGAAACATCCAGCAATTCCCATCCATCCACTTCAAGTAAGGGGGAGGGGAATGCATACAAAATAATCTACCTGATCATTATCCAATAAACATATTCATAAAGAATAATCCCAACTCTCAGCATCACATTAATGGTTAATCCTAGTATCAACCCATTTTATAACCTTCAGTGTCATCCATAACACCAAATGTGTATCCCAACACATCCTACCATCATAGGCACATACTGCTGCCACATCATTCTTTACTCCCAACCCACATTTCACATATTCCATCCTAGACTCATCTATCCAAGTCTAGAATCACATATGGGCCTCCCGACCACATATCACAATGCATAGAGGATCTCTAATCCAAATCACATCACAGAAAATAGTAAGAAATAAACAAGCATATCAAAAAGTGAAATATAGGCCCTAAAACAAGGCATCTAACGTTCACACATAACCAATCTATAACAGATCCGTCCCAAGGAACATTGTATTCTAAATAAAATAAAAAACCCAATCCCCAACAATTAGTTTTATAAATCAATTGGGTTTTATTCAATCTAGAGTCAACCTTTTCATTCTTCATAGGTTCTAACTACGAGAGACCTAATGAATCATGATACAACAAGCTATCACAATCTAAAAATCTATAATTTAACAAGTTTCATAAAACTATGAGATGTTCCATTCACATTTAACATGAATTTTTTTTATTATCAACAAACATTGTCATGATTTACATTCATTATCAATTCCATCAGGTACATGGAATATCATTTTAGATTAAACATGCATATTCTTATCAATTTGATTATCATCAAATTACATCAACTACTGAATTACAAGTCTGAATCACATTTAATTATTCCTAGGAAAATTAAATATCAATTATTTATGGATTTATATTCTTTACCAATTTTATCTTGCTACTCATAGAATAAGAACGTTCTAAAAAATCATAGCATATATATCACAAAATCTAGAAAAATATAGGCATCCCTCTATAATAGTATAAATAATCAACATGTGATTGCTAAACAATTATTTATTAATATATATAAATAATTTTAACGCTAATTTCATTTCCTTACATTGGTATAAACAATTATAATTTTATGATTACACAAAAATAAATAGAGAATTAACAAATCCCCTACAACAAAGGAATTGACGTACTTTAAAGGAAAACAGACCAAGGTTATGAATATATACTCACTTCTCCCATAAATAATCTATGATCATATAAAGACGCAATGCCAAAACTACACTAATAAAAATATGGAAATCTCATTAAAATATATAATATCAATTTCATAGAATGGTGAGAAGATACGGTGGGAAAAGGGTCCAATTAGGGAGAGCCCTTGAGAAAAACAATGATAGAATGAACCCTGGATTACAATGGATTGAAGACAGAAGGAAAGTATCAATCTCCATAAATGGAATTCTAAAACACATGAAATTTGGTCTATTGGTCACTTTGAAGTAGAGAGGCATCGTCCCTAGCTATAAGGCTTAAGGAAAAGCAGAGCATTGTAGCATTTATAGTCACATTGAATAGGGAATATATATAGACTATAAATCTTACATGTCATTTAAATGTTGATTTTTTCATGTCATCTGAAAAAAACATCACCTCAAGGATTTAAACATCATATTAATACATGTCATGACAATCATCACATAAGATGTCAAACTCACTTACACGACTCATAAATATTACAATGTATGTAATCTCCATATTCTTGTCTTTTATAAGTTGAATCTTTTAAAGCACACACTAGACCACCTTCAAGCACCACAAGATTTATAAACATGAAAAGGATATGTTTATACAGATTTGGGCCCTTGAATTAGATACCTCTCAAATTATTTGAATCCGTGATAATCCAAACCTAACCCAGAGATGAATTGAAAAGGGGTTATACAAATAGAAACCATGTGAGATAATTCTCAAGGATCTCTCCGTCTTAGGAACTCGACCACCTAACTCAAAGGAATTGTGGTTCAAAACCATGCAGCAGTAAAATACATCTCTTAAACACTCTTTTAGAGGAGGTACCTCTAACATAAGAGTGAATTCACAAAAATAATCTATAGGAAACCTTCTCATAAAATATAAAGGTCAATATTCACAATAAAACAATACTATAAGAGAAGATATGAACATCAAACATCATGGGGTAGTAAGTTCATGTATTTGACTGAAATTTTAGTGTACTCTCCTCTATGCCACCATACCGCCACAAGACACAAAACAAGAGAATAGTATGCCAATGTAACAGCTTCTCCTAGTAGTCATGGATCTCCAAAAGTCTATCCATGAAGGTTTATAATCATCAATAATGATCTCAACCCAATTTATGACATGATTTTTGTCCTCAAGAAAAAGATAGGGCTATGTCATGTGAAAAAACATCGTGTATCTTGATCATCTATGGGGGAGGTTATATCTGATACTCTATGACTCAAACACTAATTGGTAGCTCAAAAGGCCCAACAAACCCAGGGGAAGTCATACTCCCATGACCAAACCATTACTCCCATGACGAGGTGTCACCTTTAAGAAAACATGATCTCAATAGTCAAACTCCAGAGGCCACCTACTATTATTGGAATAAGATTTTTGATGATCATGTGCTTCCTTCATCCTGTATAGAATTTCTTAAACCATATATTTCATTTAATGGACAAGTTTTAGCTCTAGAATTTATGCCTCTATGACAATAGTACAATAAGAATGATAATGATAAGGTCGATCATACAAAACATCAGATGGAATTAAGCCAATAGTGGAGTGTAAATTATTATTGTAATAAAACTCAACCAAGGGTAGGTGAATCACCCATGAACCTACAAAATTAAGGGAACAAGGGAGCAACATATCTTCAGATCCTTGATGATCCACTTTTTCTAGCCATCATTCTACAGATGAAAATTAGTGCTAAGGAATAAATGATATCTGAGAGAATGATGGAGACCTCTCCAAACCTTGGAGGTACAATGAGAATACCAATCATACTTGGTCATCATCAGGAATCTATGGAGTTTCAGCACCTCTTACAGATATTTCCTCAAAAAAACTCCACTGAGATCAACTCCTTGATCTTTGTAAAGTGGTATGATTTCATTAAATGATCCATTATCACCCATATAACATCGTATACTATCTGATATCATGGTAAACTGTAAAAAATTCTATTGATATTTCTTACAACTACTATTGGGGAACATAAAATGGCTAGAAAAAACTACTAGGAACATGGTTCTTAACCTTCACCTTCTTGAAAACTAGACATAAAGAAATAAACATCTCAATAGTATGCTTCAACCTAGGCCACCAAAACTAACCTCTTGAATATCATTACATCTTTATCACATCTGTATGCACCTCCAAAGTTAAACTATGGAACTCATAGAGAACTATCATATTCATTATGTAAGGAATGAAAATACATCCTTGGAACAACACCTGGGGATGTCCTTCTTCAAATAAAACATCAAGGGAATCACAGAAACAAATCCATCTCTCCATACCTCTACCTCAATATTTCCCAACTCGGCCTCCTCTACCTACTTTACCATAGATGATCACACTGTAAATAGAAAAATATGGCTTATAACTCCAATATCACCCATATATTGATAAAACACTAAGTGTTATTCCATCACTCTCCATGAATATATGAATTCATGCTTGGAATCACTATTTGACTTCATACCTATAGCATCATATATATCATTTACCTTTCCTAGAATATAAAAAATATTGAATCTGTAATACTATCGGAATTATATCTAGTGGAACTGATGTAAATTCAAGTCACACTGGGATAATACATACCAAATACTATTATGGTTGTTAAAAACAACAAAAATATTTTTGGTGAGGTAATGTCACCACAACATCAATGAAAACACAACTTTTTCCAAATCAAGATCTTGGGCGGAATAATTTTCCTCCTAGGTACATACCTACTGGGACCCATAAGAAAATATATTCTATAAAGTAATTTTTCTTGATATAAATAATTAAGCATCATGGAAAATATATAACTAAACCCCATATGCTAATTAATAAAGAACATGGGTGATAACCAACTTCCCCTTCAAGTACTTAAAAGGTAATTGTCACCAGCCAATCCATATGAATGCCTAATACTCCCAAATCAAGACTCTTATAGTAGAACCAATTAAATATAAATCAACTATGAATAGACTATAATAACATAAAAGACCATGGAATGTCTACACCACTTCCATTATCTTAGTTTCTTACCAAGATACAACTGCCACTCTCTTTGAAGTATCTATAGATACACCCTACTAAAACACAAAATGCCCCATAAAAATTATTTCATGAGCCCTGATCTCAAAATTCAATGACATATCAAAAAACATATCATAATAAATAACACCTAAAATGAAATGAATATTCTCTGAATGCTCATCCATATAACGGGAGTACACAAGGATGTATTTAATTAATGAAAATATGAAAATATACCTGAACTCTCTAAACATTGTGTTAATTAACCCCATGAAAACTGCTAGATAATTCGTTACACCAAATGAAATCACAAAAAACTCATAATTATCATGATGTCAATGAAGAGTAGTATAATTAATATCCTTATCATTCACCCACATTTGAGGATATTGATTCTAAAAATACATTTTTAGAACTATTTTTCTCCCATAAGATGATTGAATAAATCATTAATTCATGTAAGATGATAGAGGCTCTTCAGTTTCACAAGGCTCAAGTGATGATAACTCATACAAAGTTGCAAACTTCCATCAGATTTATTCATGAACAAAATTGGTTTGAACAATGTTGAAACACTTGGATAAACAAAACCTCAATGGAAAAAATCATCGAGTTGTACTTGTTGATCTTGTAACTCAAAAGGATCCATCCTATACAGATACGTCGAAATATAATACACACCTAGTTGTAAATCAATACCAATCACGATCTCCATTTGAGAGGGTAATGATACAACATATTCTAGAAATATACTATGTTTCTCTTCTATAACCCTTAGAAACGCAAATTTTGGAACCTCTAATAAACATAACATCAACTCATCCATCAAATATGACAGAGAAAAAACACACCTCTGACCCATCCAGGGGTCTCTCTCACTAAGAAACATTGCTAGATCTTTAGCATTATCATGAAACACAACATGGAACCTGATGTAATACATGATAACTATCACCCAATACAACCTATCCATAATGATTATGACGATGAAATATTTCTATACCTATAAATACAATAAATCTCCCTAAGAGTGTTGCTTCCCCAACACTTTCTCACAGTCTCTACATTATTTATACAAGTCAAATTGACCTCCAATGGGTGTAGTCAACAACAAGGGAACTAGAAGCCTCTCAATATCATGTCCCAAAGCATGTAATTGGGCATGTGATATAAAGGATTATACCACTCCTGAATCAATCAAAGCATGAACCAATGTAGAATGCAAGAAAAGGGTACCTTAAATTATGTCTCAATCACCTAGAGTTGAAAATATTAAATCATGAATATGAAAACAAATTTCTATGAAAACTCTCTTTCTATATAGAAGACATCCCCCCTTTTCATTCTCTGCTATTTAAAAATGAGGATAATCTTGGGGTTGTACTCTTCTTACCCCATCTCAACTGTACAAATCCCAAAATAGACCACCCTGCTACTACTCCCTTCACTGAGACTACCTAAAAAATGGAACATGAAGTGGAACACATATCACATGTTTATTGTCAAAAAGTTTTGGTCACTGTATACACTGAATACCTCAACCTAATAAATAATAACACATCTTAGGTCCCTTAGAATAGGTCTAAGAGTCACTTTCCCCATAGAAAAAGGATATTGAGGTCTAGGACCTACCCTCGTCTAATTGAAAGATCTCATATCTTTGAAACTAGAAACCCCATACCATGGATCTCATTCATGAGGAATAATAAAGTATTTCCTGTTGTGATGATCTAGTTCTAGAAAACATCCTCCCAATGAACTCTTCTCTCACTAGCACCTCGATATACTTCTTCAAGATAAACAGTGTGACCTGGAAAATAAACACTAGATGAAATAACTTCTCATAATTCCTTTCCCTAGCCTCATCATATAGTAATACGTCTAAAGAATATATTATAGGGGTACTAAAATATATCATGAACTATCATACACTAGACCACCCTTTTCAAATGGTAAGTATATCCTAATGATTAGATGCCTTCACTGTTGAAGAAAGGAACCCTGATCAGAACTGGTCATAGAACATCTCCAATGAGAATTCCAACCCCTTGTGAACCCTAAGGAACAATATCCACCGATACCTCACTGGTCATCATAGTATCATCAAAGCTAACAAACCCAACATTTCCTTCTGAGTATGGGTCAGACTAAAATCCATCTCAAAATCCTGTAAACAATTTTTATGACTAAATATAAAACAAATACCTCATAATTCTATAAACTCTGATGCTAAAAATCTTGGAGTGTCATCCCCCATGTTTCATCATCCTCTGCCTCTACTCTTTAGTGATTTTCTAGAAAAGTTTGCTGAACATCTTCATCATAAACATGACAAGGATTTTGACATAGATATATTCCTTCTAAAATTACATAATTTCAAATATCCTAAACCTAGAATATGGAATATTAAAAATTAATTAATTATCATGTTATTTTTTTACCTTATCCCAATGACTAACAATTTCATACATAGGTGAAATAATAATGATGCAATATCCTTTCATAGGTATCTACCATAAAACCAATATCACATCACATAGTATGCTTATTAAACTTAATGGTTAGTGCATCAGATCATAGGGGGACCAAAATACCTATGTATGGGCTGGTATCCTAAGTTTATAATGGTTAATAAACATATTTTACACTATTTCCAAACCAACCCATTCAATATCATCTATTTATAAACCCAAACTTTATTATATCCCTCAAAATAAAACACTTATACAAAAATGTTAGGACCCCCTCCCCACAAAGATGTCGCATTCAGCGGAGGGATATAGTGACATCCAATGTCATACCTTCTGTAGACCCCAAGTTTGCGACTAATACTAAGGGTATAATAAATATGCATATGGGGGCATTAGACACTATGAGAAACATGTGTAAGAGACAGATAAGACAGATACACCAATCAACACATGATCATATATATATATATAAAGAAAACCCATGTGAAAACTTAAAATTATATATAGTACTATAAAAACTGAAAAGATACTACATGTAGAAAGATTTAATGACTATAGTGACTAATAATACCAACGTTCTCTTACAAATCCAAAATCTTCAAATATCAAGCATGACCTCCAAACTACACTAACGGACCTAAAAAGAGTTTATATAATTTTATCATGATTGTAAATATATATTTAGTAGGACCCTCTCTAGATCCTCTCTTGAAAATGATAAATAAACATTGCTAAAGTATAGTGAACAATGGAGAAAATTACTCATCACCTAGATTGGTATACTAAGTTCCCAACTTCACCATGGATAACTCTCACTATGTGTTTAATAAAATATCTCATATAATATTATAATGGGACATCACGGGTACCCCACTACAACTTCCCCCATGGTTTTCTTCTCTTTCCCAACATCGCACATCTAGATCAATCTCTCTATAAAATAGGCTAGCCTGAATACACCTGGGAAAGGCATCACCACATGCACCACATGCATCAAAAAATTCCATCCACATATCCATATACAGTAATCGAGTAGTTTCAGGGATCCATGACTTCTATAATGAGATGTATCATACATCAGTAATTATAAATCAAGCCATTATATCCCATACATTGAGTAAGTACCACAAAGAATCCAAACCTACACATATCACACCTAGAATAATCCTTTGGATAATATATCTGGTAATAGATTTGTGTGAAATATCCTTAAGAAATCACATCCCTATACAAACAAACATGGGAAACTTACTGTTATTCATAACACCACAAATTAATACCAAGATAAGATATCGAGACCAGTGGGGGTACTCAGGCATCCATCCTCCTACTAGGATGTTGGAAAAAACACCCCCTAATGTCCACATTGTGTCAGTTTCCCTAAAAACATGGGTGGGGTAGTGTATGAAATCATATAACCTATAAAATATAATATATCTCAATACAACACTATAGGAATCACCTTATCATATAATCAACTACATCTATTATCTCTCGAACTCCCATCTATTACTGATAACACTAGATATCCTATAAACACACAAGCATTTTAAATAGCTAAAATAATTAATTCTTCCCATTTTTCATTTCAATATTTAATTAATTAATTATCCCTTAATTATACATTAAAATTACTCTACATTATATTACATAATTAATTAAATTAAGTCTATGATCTCTAGTAATAACCAAAACTGAGTTCAAGGTTTATCAAGATTAACATAATTTTAGAAATTTCATCCCATCAACACCAAAAACATGGGTTATGAAGTAATTATTAATTGTTATAAGTGTTCTATAATCTATGTAATCTAGTGAAAAACAACCTAATATATTAATAATAGGAAATATAAAACGAAGTGAAAATAGCAACCTCAAGAAGTGGGGAATGTAATGAAGATAAAATAAAAAATCTGACCATCGACCAATTAATAGATTCATAAACAAGTATCCCATCTATCAACATCAAATCAGTGGTTAATCCCAAATTCAACCCATTACATCATTGACGGTTTCATCCCAAACACCTACATGCATATCCCGATGCATCTTTCCATCACAAGAATCAACTACTTCCACGTCATGCAGGCATCCCTTCCCACATATCACATCATCAATCCCATGATCACATCAAATCCAGGACTCCCTCACCAATATCAAAACATATACCAAAACTCTCTACAATATAATATAATAAAAATTTAAATAAATAATTAATTATATCCAAAAGTTCAATCCATGTCCTAAAATAAGGCTACCATCTTTCACACACAAATGATCTCTCATAGCTCCAATATAATGAACTTGGCCCTTTTAAGAAAATTTCAACTGAATCCCCCAAAACTATCTTTATAAAAAAACTTTTTTTTATTATATATATTATTAATTGATTCATTCTTGACATGTTACAAATCTAGGATAAAAAAGTAATCAAGAAATAACAATCTTTCAAAATCTAAACGTAGTCCCCCAATACTTAACTTGTTTCATTGAACAATGAGAAGTATCATTCAAAATAAAAATTCCTTTTATTTATTTTCATCATGTAGAATTATCATTATTTACATTATTTAACAATTACATTATTGAAACTGAATATAATTATTGATTAAACTTTCATTCTCACATAAATTTTATTATCACCAAATTACATCAACCACTAGATTAAAAATGCACCACTTCTTTATTTATTAATAATCCAATTAATAATACATTAACTCTAGATTTACAGCATTTATAATTTTGAAATTGCTACCCCAAGAATAATAACATGATATAATGAAAGGAATATATATCACACTATCTATTAAAAAAAGAGGCAACCAACAATAACACAATAAAAAATAAGCATGAGATCACTAAACAATTATTTATTAATCTTGTTAAATAATTAGTAGGTTAATTTCATTTCCATATAAAGGAGTAAACCATTAGAAATTTATGGTTACATATAAATAAATAGTTAAGTATTAAATCCCCTACCCTAAAGGCATCAAATTTCTTCACATGAGAATGGACCAATGTTATAGATCTCGGGTCATATCTTATGCATAGAAAATGTGGTATAATAAAGATTTCTTTCAACAACCATATTTAAAATATAAAGGAAACCACATAAGAATAGTGTAAATAAAGATCCATATCATGGAGAGAAGAAAAGGGAGGAAATTAGACCAATTAGGGTTAACTCATGAGAAAACAAATAAAGAACACACCTTGGATTACCACAGACCGAAGATGAAAGAGAAGGATTGATCCTCATAGAAGGAATCCAAAAATTCCTAAAAGTAGGTCCACTAGTTAAGTAGAAATCAAGATGGAACACCACTTTCTCAATGGTTTTATGAAACCCCAACTGTTTCAGCCATTATAGACCCATTTATTAATGAATGTATTGGTTAGTAAATCTTAAATGTCTAATAAATGTTTATTTTTAGAATTCTATTGAAACCCTCATCATCTCTAGGAATTTAATCTCAAATTAATACACATTTTGGAAATCCAAAAACAAGCTGTGAAACTCACTTAAATGACATGTAAATATTTTATTTTGAGTAATCTCCATGTTTCCAGCTTTTAGTCAAAGACACCCTCCACACTCACTCTAGTACTCATGTAAGCACCACGATCTTCAAAAACACATAATGTACCAGTATACATGGATCTAATACCTTATATATAATTCTATATAGAAATATAAAAGTTATTATTTACCAAGGGATTAGTTTTAACTTCTTATTGAACCATATAATAACCATCCACGGAAATAAATTCATGCAAACATGATATCCCCCTTGAAATTACAAATTTTTCTTATGGTTATTGGAATAAATCCTTTTCCCTAGATGAGCTTTCTGAACATGATATTGGATATTCATTTCCATTTTCATTGTATCCTCGTGAGGTAATGGGACTAAAATATTATTTTCACATACTTTATACAAACAAGTTGAATTATAAAATCTCTTGTCATATAATACTTCATATGATTCTTTTTTGAGTACATAAATCGATGTTATTACAATAGTAAAATTGTACCCATGTTAATTTTCACTGTACATAACTTCAAATTCAAGTGATAATTATCTCAACATGTATTCTAAAATTTTAATAGTCATATTGGATTGTCTATTAATTTTGGTATTCTAGGAGATTCTCAAATAAATCTCAGTACCAAAATCCTTATGAAGACATTATAATAATTTTGATGAAAATTTAGAATCACGATCTAATAAAATTTAAATAAGTGTTAAATGAGGTCCTATAACTTCATTAGTATATATGTATACAATGTTTTCATGTGGTAAATATTCTATTATAGTAAGTAAATGTGATTATTTGGTAAGGTGATCAACAATAACCCATATTTTATAATTCATTCTTGGAGTCATTAGTATTATAGTGAAAAAGTTTATAGTGATGTCTTAATTTTTCAACTTAAAAATTGGTATATGTTTTATGAATACAATAGAATATTGTATCCCTATCATCATCTATTACAAAACCAATCATCATAATACTTAATCAAAAAATTCCGCCTTCATATTATCCCACTAAAAATATTCCTCCACATCTCTAAACATCTTTCTACTACAACGGTGTACTGTAAAATTTGAGCTATGAACATCCTAAAATAATTCCCTTTTTCAAATCATGTATAGATGGAACACATAGAATCTTTCCAAATTTTATATTTTTATCATTAAATATTTATTCAAGAAACTTCCCATTATCAATGACATCAATTTTCTTTTGAATATTCTAATAAACATGATAAGAAATTTTTATCTTTTTTAATAATGATGGTTTCAAAATAATTTGAAAAATGAGTGATATTTACCATTCATTAATAATCACCATATTTATATATTCACAAAATCCATGAATATAGGATCTCTTTCAATCCTCATTTTGGTCATAACACCTTGACATTTCTTACTCAAACCAACACCTACCTTATATTCCTTACCTTGGTGGTAGTGTATTGGTCAATCATAGTCCATCAGTAGTTTGAGTCATCTCTTTTTAATCATGCTAATAACACTCTATTAAAATATATCATTCAATATCATATGATATATATATCTATATCACATATTTCAGTATAGATATAATGTTTCCATATCATCAAACTAATGATTACGACTATGAACCCAAGATCCTGAGTTGGAAATTTATATTCATGAGTTATTAAATACCATGATCTGTTATCATTAACGTTATCATTCATCAAAATGACACAACCAAGTAAATTCTTTGATAGATTCATATATGTTAAAAATCCATTATTTCTTAATATTAGAATCAAAATTATAGCATTGACCAATATCCTCTCCAATTCATCAAAACTATATTTCCATTAATTTTTCTATAAAAACATAATACCATAATATGTAATCTTGGATAATGGGGTTCCATTGGGGAAAAAATTTAAAAACCATCAATAATAAGATATCAAAACAATGAAATTATATACCTAAGTTATGTTCATTTGTGAATTCTATTCTTTGGTAGCATTTTTCTTTATAAGATCAACTGATATTTTATCCATAGATACAATATGGCCAATAAAAAACTTTATGATGCTTGAATTCAAACTTGATAAATCTATCATATAAAAATTCTCTTTTAAAATCCTCAATAATTATTCGTATGTGATTCTCAATGTCAACATAGATTTTATACCACCCCATGGTATTATAAAAAAATACCACAAAAAATATCAATATATTTATTGAATATTTATTTCATTGCATCCATAAAAATAGAGCGTATATTTATCAATCCAATAAGAATTACTATAAACTCATAATGTATATACTTCATACAAAATTCTCTCTTTGGGATATATTCCTTCTTTTAAAACAATTCACGGTACCTTGAGTGATGTTCAGACTGTGAAAAATGTAATGCTAAATATTGTTGATCAAATAATCCATCAATAAGAGGAAGATGATTCTTTTTCATCATCTTAATAGAATTGATTGCCCTATAATCAATTAACATCCATATAGATCCATCATTCTGTTTAACTAAAAGAATATGGAAACCCAAAGGAGGAAAACTAGAGTGTATGAATCCATTACTACACAAATCCTCTAGTAATTTCTTTTAAAAAACTATTTCCATAATAGTAATTATATATAATGTATTTGATATCATTATTTCATCATGGATCAAATCAGTAAAAAAATGAACATTTTATTCTATGTATTTCTAGGTAACTCCCTAGAAAATAGAGAAATGTATTCATATAAAAAAGGTATATCCTCAATTCTAGTATCATGTTTTCCATCCATCGATTTTATCAGGTCTTTTTTCCAAGAATCTCATTCAAAATATCTACTAGGGTATATCTAGGCATGACCCACTTGATGATGTATCCCCTCCAAATATAAGTAATTCATTATTCTCATCATGAATCATAATTTCTTTTTATTTATAATAAAATATTTCCTCATATTTTGAAATCTAGTCAAAAATACATATTATATAAAATTAAAACTTTTTTATAATTTTAATCTTTATAAATGTGGAATATTTAGGTGTAATAATGGTAATTGATTTATACATCCTTGTGTAAATTAGATTCCCACTTGTATTTTTGACTGTCAACTCCCTCTTTAGGGTGTTTTAAAAATATATTATTTTCAAGGAAAAAATTAATGATATAAAATTGTATGAGGATATAGAATAAAATAGAGACATATCTAAAATTGGTTATATGATTAAGGTACCTTGCACCGCATCTTTATGAACTTCAAACTCAGAAATATTTATAGAATAATCTTGGCCTTCTCTGTATGGGTTCTTCAATGGTAGATTCCCACAACACTTGGGGCATTGATTTAATAATTCAACATTTCATTTTTGTTAAAGCACTATATATTAGGGTCTTTTCTTCCCCTTTCATTCATTATCCATATGACCCTTAACATTGTACTTTTAATAAACTCCCATTCCCTTTGAGAATTTTATAGGATGTTTCTTTCTATAATTTTCACATAATATAATTTTTTTTATTTTCATTATCTTCTTTTAAATTTTATCCTTTTTGTGACAATTTAATAATAATTTTCTTGATTTACCTTGGATATATAGGATCTGGAAAATGGATTTTTTTATCGAACATAAAACTATTTTATCATATTGTGTTTTTTAGAGAAAATAGTCCCCTTTGGAGAAATGTATAGTGACCTTAAATGAAATGGAAAATATTACATTATGAATTGTATATAAAATCTATATCATACATGTCTAATAATATAATGGCATCATTGTACTCTACAATACTGTATTATTAAATTTCCTTTAAGAGTAGGAACATTCTATTCATTTTAGTTCATTTATCATGAGGGATATATTTATTGAAAAATGTTATATTAAAATCTCTCCATTACATATGATATATTTCAAATTCCTCCTTAGTATTTCAGATCAATTACCAGTATTGATCATGATATCCTTTGAGATAATATACCACCACTACAATATTTTCCCCTTCACTACATCCCAAATCCATAAGTATATTTTCAACGACTTAACCAATTACATAGATAAAATTGGATTAGAATATTATCTAAAATATAGAGGCTTCTGTCCAATGAAATGATCTAATATATATGTTTGAAGTCTTTGAATACCATGTTGATCCATACATTCATGGTTATTAGTCAAACCTGGGAAAGCTACCCTAATATGTCCATGGTATGCTTGGCTCCAATAGTAGTTTTATTAGCATCCTTAGCTGAGAAAATTCTATACTGTCTATGAGTATTTATATCAATCTTTCTGTCATGTGTCATTTCAAAAAAAATTGAATACACTAGATTATCTCATAACAATATTAATTCTGAATAAAATATATAATTATAAATTTATTATAACACTTAACCAAAATTGATAATACAATCATTATAAATATCATAATCATAATATTTTTTTCTTAGGTACTATGATTAAATCATGGAAATATACTTAGATAATTTATAATAGTTTGTAAGGAATAATTGAGTTAACTGTTGAATATACATCAGTAGTTTCAAACCTAGTGTATAGTAAGGGCACACACACTATGCATTAGAAGTATTACCGAGACATGATAAAATAAATATTTTCATAGGAATTATCCATAGATTCATATGTTCCAAATCCTTGTTCAAATATTTTATACGGACTAGGATGTACTTATATGAAAACCAAATAATCACTATTTTAATGAAACATTTATGATATTTACCTATAATATTAAATATACTTGGATTTTATCATATGGTTAATTTATATGATCTATTCTTTCCAAAATCTTGTTATCAAGACTTATAATAAACTTTATTAGATGAAAACTATAATAAACTAAACTCCAGTAACCTATAAATGGTGTCTATTTTACCACATTGACAATGATACAAGGTATATAATTTTGAAAACCAATCATTTTGGTATCCGTCGAGAACTAGATTCATCCATTATTCCTATAGTAAATTCTAAATATAAAATACATAGAATAAGAGACAATATTGATTCCATTATATTAACCATTATATACTTATTTATATCTTGGGAAAATGAAACCAAATAAAGGGTGAGATCATATGCTTAGTATTATTTATTTACATTAAAATATATCCTGAAACAATTACGAGAAGGTAAATAGATGAAACACATTCCATTTAATAAATAACATGATTACAAAATGAATACATAGAAAGTATAAATGTAGTAATATCATGGATAATAATAAAGACTGAATTTTCAATGGGATAAGTTCTTTTTATTTAATTTAATGATGTATTTATCATCAAGGACTTTCACAAAGATAGGTTAATTTATGGGTTGATATACACTAAAAAACCATTTAATTTGGAAATATGATTTCTCTCTTGAGACCTATCATTAAACAAGGGGATATATAATTTTAGGCCCCACCCGTCACTGAATTTCCAATGCATTCCTCATATATTTAATGATGAATTTATTTCTAAAACAATATTCCTTATTAAATAATTTATTTACTTAATAAATAATAATAAATATATATATATCCCCTCTTAATCAAATAATATTCAATTTAAAAAACTGTGTGTAGAAATGGTATATGGTTTTGGAAATGATCATATCTATGATACAAATAATATGTATATTTATAAGAAATTTAATGTTCAATTATCCTAATAAGGATAATGTTTTAAGATAATGTTAATACCCACAAAATTAATAAGAGATAAAAGATGACTATAAATTAATTATAAATTTAGGTTTATGGAAATATAATGTCTTTTTTAGAAATAAATAATATATAAGGGATGAAATACATTTCTTTGTAAAAAAATTAAATCTTGTAGATTAAGATATAATCATAAATTGGTTATGGTGGTAGGAAATTTAGTTAATACTATATATGTTAAAAAATATTTCTTTTGAATTTTATAGAGAATGTCAAAAATAAAACTTTATGAAAAATTATAATGAATCATTTTTTAACTTTTAATGAATTATGTATAATATAAAATATATTCAATAATTTATTTGACTAAATAATAAAAGGACTTTGGTAATGTAATTTTGATAAATGTGGATATGGAAGAAAAATAGTTCCCATCATATGAGAAATAAGATCATATAATATTTTAAATAATTATCTGCATCATTCAAGATCCAAGGATCGGAAAAGATATATGAAAATATAGTAACTCCTTAAATATATATATGAAAAAAATAGATGGAGTTTATAATGTATATATTATAATTTTCATTCAACCAAAAATAAATGCATTCCGAAGAATTATAATTTTAATAAAATCCTTAAAAATTTGGTAACATTTAATTATTAACCCCTTAAAAGAAGAAAAATGAATTGAAACATTTTTCCTAATGAATAATTAAATATTATTTTTATTTATATAAAATTGTAATTGAATTCACCGCATAAAACTAAATAGGTTCATAGTACCAAATATGTATCTATAGAGTGGATATGAAGAAGCAATATCACACCTCACAGTTCCCTTGAGATGATCATCTATTAACCTCTTATATAATGGATTCAAAAATGGTTTTCATTTATACAATAACCATATTGATATTTATTATATCATATATTATCCTCTTAGAATATATTATCACCCATTAATTAATAATATTTCCTCATTACCATTGTTTCAGGTGTTATTGACTATGTTTCCCCATGCATGTTTTTTTATGGATGTTAAATTTATTATAAATAAGATATAGTTATATAATCTCCAAAAGTTTATTAATTATATAAATATAATTCTTATTCAAAAAAAATATTTTTATACTCATTCTAAAAAATTTACATGGAAACTAAATCTTGTCTCTTCGTAGAAACGGTAGGTTGTACATACACACGAGTGGCGTTATAATTTCTTTAATGGCTGAATGGGTTAGAAAATATATGATATATTAAATTTCAAGAATCAATATTCTTTTATTTTCAACATATAAACACATTTTTTCCATAGTTATAACTACCCATGTGAGTTGGTGATTAAAAGGAAATTACATCAGTTCATGAGGAAATAGTCCTCCATACACAAGAGTGATTGTTTTATTCCACATTTGATGGAAAAGGATATTGGTAAGTATTATGTAATAATTATAATAAAATATTAGTACATGGTAGATATTATTTCTTATATATTAGAATTTTTATGACATGACTTAAGTTGTGAAATGGAAATGTTAAAAAGAAAGGGTTCTGTTATATGGGCATTACCTTCTCTTAGAAAAACCTCATTTGGATCACTTCATAAGAAATCTAGGGTTGGTCTTTTGGAAATAAAATAACATAAAAAAACATTGAAAAAGATTTTTTGGGGAGAATTTGGTATGTATTTATTAAGATAAATGTCTCATGAGGTGTGAATAAGTGACAGGAGGAGGTTACCTTTTATAATTGAGTTGAGTGGAACACATGAAATTTTTCATAGTTTTGAAATATTATTAATAACATTTTAATAGAAAATTTTCTCAAAAAATGAATAATATTTTAATTTTATAGGACTAGGTTCTAAATATTATCAACCAATGGGGGTTCATAAAGTGTTTAGTTCACTTTAAACCTTATCTTTTAAGGTTAACCATAAGTAAACCCATTTTAACCTTAAATGGTATGGATATTTTTTTCTAGTTTTTCTATTCATTTTGATAAAAAATGAATTCAACTCATTAAACAATTATTAATGTATTAATTTATATATTTAATCCATATTATGAAATTCCAATTGAAAATTTAGAATAATTTAATTTAAAAATAAAATTGCAAAACATGATGAAAAATATTTATTCAGGAAATATATTTTTCCTGCATAAGATGATATTACATTGGCTATGTGACTAGAAATATTAATTATATGTATTTAAATTCATATATTTATATATATAGTCTATAAATCGAATTAAAATAATTAATTATTATATATTATATTTAATTATTTCTACAAAGAAGACATTAGTAATTTAAATAGAGTTTTTTTGGAAAAAATACCTGTTTTCCTCAAAATGATCGTATCATTTTTCAATCAAAATAATAATCAAGATAGGGTTTATTACCATATTTTAACATATCATCATATATTAATGGAGTATTATTCAAACACTACATTTTTAATCATTCATCAAATATTATTTCTAAGTGAAAATTCAAAAACACATTCTATGTTTGTTTTAATCTAGTAAGATCAAAATCAAAATTTTTCACATAAAATTAACATGTTTGTACCCTAATACGTAAAAATGGACTTTATATTTTACATTTAATAAAATAAAAAGTTTAATTACTATAATCTAGGATCATGTGTTATACTAATAATTTCATTTATATTCAAGTGGACTTCTCCCTCGATAATCATGAAAAGATATACATTAATGATGTGGTGATGCTTCATAAGAACAAATATCAATTATATTGAACAAATATTGGAGATATACCTCCAAGATTTGGGAAATTCACAAATATAATCTAAACAGAATTTTGAAATTTAATAATAATTTTCACCACTAAACTAATTGATAGTTTGAGTGTACTATCCTAAAACATGAGGACATGTTTAGTGAATTATTGATGGACTTCAATGCACGATGGGATAAACATCTTGTAGTGGTCATGTTCCCATTAAATAATACTTTCCACTCAAGCATCTAGATGGATCCATATGAATCCCTTTGTGGTACTAAATGTAGTTCACCTTTATTTTGTGGTGAAGATGGTCAAAATAATCTATTAAGACATAAAATGGTTGAATAAATGTATAAAATAGACAAAAACATTCATCATCACATTAAGAATCCTAGAGTTGATAATCATTACTTGTTGATAACGATCAATGATACCTTGAGTTTGAGTTTTGAGGCAAATGTTTCCTCCATGTATCTCTATTGAAGAGGGTCATGATATTTAGGAAGCCTGGAAAGCTATGTCCCATTTACATCAGCCCTTTGAGAATCTTGACCAGATTAGAGTTGTAGCTTATCAACTTGTGCTACCACCAACCCCATCTCAAGTACATTATTTGTTTCACATATCCCTCTTGATGAAGTACATACTAGAGCCCATATAAATCTTGAATTTGAAGGTTGTATGACTTGAAAATGATAACTCATATGGTGAGTATTTGGTGAAAATCATCGATCTTATTCATAGTGTTCTATGAAAAAATCCAACTCAAGTATTCAATGAATTATGGTGGAGCCGTATGTTTGAGGAGTTGGAATGGGAACTAGAGGAAGCGATTAAGATGTATTTTCATCAATTTCTTTCAAATTAGTATGTGAAATGAGATTCTGAGGATGAAATTTATTATTGGGTAAGAGTGTAATGACCTCGAATGTTATCGATGGAACATCCCATTCAAATTATCTAAATGTTTCATATATATAAATATATAGTTATATAAAGCACAACCACAATACTATAGAACCAAAAACATTGTTATATTAATTGTAAAATTAAATTTTGATAATAAATATATCCATGATAATTGAAAATATAGTTTTTGGATATAAAATAGAAAATAATATAACTAAAATATGTAGATTTTGATATCTTGGATACATAATGAAAAACACACTAATGAAAAACCATAGAAATGATACTAAATATTAGTAATATAATATTCATTTGGAAAATGACAATATCTAAAAAATCATCGAAAATATTAGATTATAAATAATGAATTAAATATGAAGTTCTTATAGAAGGTTGGAAACCCATATGACCATAATAATTGAACATATACATATGTATCATCATCACATGAACTAATTACTATATATAGTCAAAATATTCATCAATATCGGTATTATTGAACCAAAATAATAAACTAATGAACATTATTTTTAAAAAACACCCCTCACCTCTCCTTATAAACACCACCCATTGTACTCACACATTATAAGACATAGAGATTATCTATGATGTATAAAAATATCTCATAATATCTCCACACATCCCTATAATCCTATTTATATTTCAATACCATTCTAAGGTACCTCGAGGGGTTTCCTAATAGAAGAAAAAGTAAGGGATGGGTAAATTATCTACTAAATTTATTTTTATTTTATTATTCTCTTACCACCACCAAATTCATATAATACACTTATAAATCGTATAATATGTACCCTAAATATATGTATATGTTACTATTATGGTGTAATATCCATCTTCTACCCTCCATTAATTATATTTCAAAAAATTATTCACTATAAATTAGTTCACTACCACCCAAAAAAACATACTTAATTTATCTCCATCACCCTCAAGGATACTTAAAGAAATATTAATTTTGTTAAATATGATAATAATAAGTATATTTTAACTTATTACATGATTATAGAATTTATTAATAATATTTTAATTAAATAAAAGCAATATAGTTCATGATGTTGGTAAAGAAGCCAAAATGAAATAATAGTATAATGATAACATTTATAATAAATAAATCGTTCGTATAACAAAAAACATATTGATATTTGGGGTCACACTAATTTATATATGGACAAGAATATTAATTATATTCACTTCTCTTGTTTTAGTCCAAATTTACTCAAACTTAAATAATTATCCCCAAGTTATCTGACCCTGGAACCATGAAAGTGATGCTCTCGGAATAATGAAATTAAACAATATTACTTAATAAAATTATTCTAAATAAACATAATATAAATATATTTAGTAAAATATAAATGTAACATGTTTTTAATTATTCTATTTATAAATAGAATTTTATTATTCTGGATTTTTAGTGCAAGTGAAAATTAAATCTAGATATAAGGTTTGAGAACATCGAAACAATAGTCCTTTATTTTGGGTCGTGTATTTTCCCTCTAAAATTCACTACATAACACCAAAATTATTATTTATTCCTTAGATATTATTCATATATATTCATTTTTCATATATATATATCTATAATTATTATGACCTTTCTTTATTAACAATATACATTTTGTTAAGGCTTATCTCTTATTTTCATTCATTAAGAAAACCTAAATAAGGTGAACGTATCTTTTTCTTACACCATTTAAAGTACCATTCCATAGTTTCTTTTAAACCAAACTTAGTTTCTAAAGTTCCCATTTATTATGTAAAATTATTCTTACTTAATTTATTTCATTATGTAAAATATTTTCCATTTACATTCTTTAATTATTCTCTCTTCTTTTTTACAGAAACTCTAAATTGATTTTACAAAAATTAATTCTCCACTCCTTTATATGAATTCAATTTAAAATCCTTGAATTTTCATTTCATGGTATTATTTATTTATTTATGAAATTATAGGGATGATTTAATCCTAACCTTTATAAAAATCATCATGGAGTTTAATTTTATTATGTTATAAAACATGATTATGTTACCCATTTCATTTTAATGGTTTTTTTAATGATTATGCCTTATAGATGATTTAAACACATCAAAAAAATATGACTAAACATGTAATTATGGGTTCTCCAAGATAGAACCCAAAGAAATTATGTAATGTTTATCAATCATGATATGACATATATTGTATTTGGGTGTAAACCTAATCCTTTATGGGAATCTGTCCACTGCGTGATGTTGTCTGTGTAGTTAGCCTTGACATACAGTTCTGTCATATTTTATTTTATCCCCACATTCATATAATTCTATGATCTTTTGATTCCATATCCATTATGTTAATATTCTTTATTATTATTCTAGTTGATTCATATGTTATGCTTATTTTTCATGTTTATTCCTTTATTGTTCTCTTTAGATCACACTATATTTTTTTATTCCCATGGTTATCTTATCTAGTTTTAGGAGAACAAAGGGATTTGGGGGCTCATAATGATCATAAAATATTGTATTTTTTATTTGAGTATTATCTTGATGTTTTACATACCTAGTCTTCCGAATACACTTGGGCTCCTGATCATTGGGTTGTGTTTATTGGATATTTTTCTTAATAATCATTCAATTGTATGTGAAATTGTATTGGGACACTATAGACATTAATTATTTTACATTCCCTGGGTGCTTTAGTTTTAATAATCCTTTAATTATTTAGTTTTATTTTGATTGTTGTAGTTTTGGAAATGATATATATATATATATATATCTTTTATTGGATATTTTTATATCTTTTATAAAAAAAATTCAATGGTGTATCAGTAATACTATTTTTTAATAAACTCTATGTTTTTGTGTAAATTTATTCAAGCCCATTTCTGTGTAGGACATCATCTTAAAATATAATTCTTTTGTTTCATAATTTATTTTAATATTTATTCAAAAAATAATAATTAATGATTTTATTTTACTTCCTACTTTAATAGATCTAGTCAAAAGGGATTGATTATTATCGATATTTCTATCTCTTTTATTTATTATTTTATTAATATTTCATGGTGATTTGAATTTTTAATCTATGATGATATCTTAAATTATTCTTCAATTTCATATTATGATTTTTGGACGTGTTCATATTGGAAATATATTTTTTAGGTTTAAGTAGTTTTTTCTAATAATTGACTCGGATTTGATTTTATAAAGATATTTTGTATGTCTTGAATCTTTGTATAAATCATTAATTAACTTTATTACAAACATTAATAAAATATAATGATTTAGTTATCAATAAACTGTTAGTAGTATTGGTTATAACTAGACTAATATTCTATACATTTAGGTTCATTTGCATTATATTTTATTTTATTTAAATAATTATGTGAGTGAGTTGATTTTCATTGGGCATGTTTTATACATTATTGAAAAAGGGGTTGTTTTAGTGAAGGGTTTTGAAAGGTGAAATGAAAGATGTTTTTATATATCATTGATATTTTATGTGATTTGTTATATTATTGATATTACACCACTATATTTTTTTGATCAATGGAACACTTCATACTTTGGTAGGTATGAAGGAAAAGTACCTACTATACATTGTTATAACCTCCTAGCATACGACTAATAAATTACACTATCAATGTTTTCACATTCTCCCTTAATTTTTTTAACCAAACTACATAGTCTAGGAATTGATATACTCTAACTAACATTGGATCAAAACACTACAATTTTAAGTCATTAATACACACTCCCAAGTATTGGATTACATTACTAATAGGAAATAATAATTCTATCCCAAGAAGCCTATAAATATATGGATATGATTCATTAAGTAAATAATAATGTAAATGTATCTTAATATAACTTAAACATAGTTCCCTTGGGTGTCTCATGATATGTTTGATTATACTTACATTTTTTGAATGGATTCTACTTCTATTTATATTTAGGTATCCTCCCTTTATTTGGATATCATATATTTATATTTATATTTGTTTTCATATGATAATTATTTCCATGTAATGGTGTTTTCATATTTATCTTATATGGGATTTTCATTATGTTTTCATTTCATATCTTTATTATCATTTAATATATATTCTCTTTAAAATCATGCAATACAATATATTTTGGAATTTAAATAGTATGTTATGGATTAAACTAAATTGTTTATCTCTCATAGTTTCAAATTTATTTCTATACATTCATTCAAATAGGGGGTTTATTTTAATTTCATAAAAGTAATTGATCTTATTTTACTAATGTAGATTGGGTTTAAAAAATAATATATATTTTTACTTATTTATGTTTTTATTAATAAAAATTTAAAAATTGAATATCATTATAAAATTTATTTCAAAAATGAATTAATATAAAAATATATGAAATTAATAATATAGTAGAATTAATTAGTGTAATATTATGGGAAAAAAATTCACAACTTATATAGATCATCCAATGTCTATAAACTTGATAGTTTTATCATGATTAGGTTTAGGTTCAGTTTTTTGGATAATCTCTACCATTGGGACTACTTCTCTTTAGCCTCTCATGGATATGTTTTTATGATATTATTGGATATTATCTTTAGGTCACGAGGATATTGGGGGTTAATTGTTTTTAGATTTGATATTTATTTTATATCATGTATGTATCAACCTTTTTACAATTGTTATATTTTTTATCTGGGTTCAGTCTATTGTATGATTTCAAAATAAAAGTATTATGGGTGATTTAAGTTAAGTGTTTACTTATGGGTATTTCTGGTTTATTTTGTTTTCAATATAATACTATTTACACGATATACCATGAAAGTCCCACATAAATATGAACCATGTTAGATTCTTAGTAATAGTTGTGGGTTGTGTTCATTATCATTTATTAGGATAATTTATTACCAAGAGTGTATCCATGATTCCCAATAACTATTTTTCATTTAGTGGGGATCTAGAATTCCCTTTGAAACTTATCATGAGCTGGATCTGGTACTTGTATTACGAATAGCCTCAATTGGTTTCTAATAATGCATATATTAATCTTCCATGTGATTTCAAGTATTCATTTAATTCAACTAAAATAAAATATAAAATAAATTATGTAATGAAATAATGAAAATAATAATATCATAAAATGAATAAAATTATAGTAGAATTATAAAAATTAAAACAATAATTATAATATTTAAGAATTTACCACATTGAATTAAAAATATCTACCAGTTAAAATAATATTTTGATATGAATTAATTATACATTTGTAGAGAAATATGAAATTTTTTGTGTTTATCGTATAAATGATTCTCTAAATTATTTTGATGTATATTATGAAATAAAAATATAAAAATTTGTTTATAATATACCATGTTTTATGAAACACATGTTACTATTTTTTTCATTTTCTTCTAGAATTTGTAGATTTGTTATTAAATTTATGAATACTTATGAAATTCATTAGTTTATAAAATATGAATCATTAAGAAAAGAAATGTAATTTAATTTGTTTAAATTTCATTATAAAAATAATTTGACTTCTAAAATTTCAATGAATGATTGTTGGTTGTTTATAAATTCCTTATAATCCATATGTGTTAAATGATTTTAAAGTTTTATTTTTTTTGGTGTTCAATTTTTTAATATATTCCTTATGGGTAACATTAAAATTAAGAAATTAATGTTTTTAATATAATTAAATTATTGGATGTTTGTTTTATTTTTTAGTAATCATGTTAAATATATGTTTTTTTACTTGCAATTTTGAAATTTAAATATCCATTTGATAGTTGATATAATGTCATAAATTGGGAATATATTTTTTTTAAGTAACTAAATAGTTTTCTTATTTTTTTTTCTATTGATCAAACAATATGGAGGAGTAATGTATAGTTTTGAGCATTATTGATCTACGTAAAAGACCTTTTTTTCGCAACTTCAATTGAGTTTATTTTTTTTGGTTTAATTCACATCGGTTCAGGTGCGTAAATTCTATTAGTATTAATTATTTTTATTCAAATTAATTAAGTTCACATTGGTTTTGATTAGTTATGTTATATGGATTTTGTTTTTGGTAAATTTATTTTAATTAAATTATGATGGATAAGATTGATTCTATTAGGTTCTTATTTATTTATTTTTTTGTACAGTTTAGTTTGAAAATGTTTAATTAAATTAAGTATTTTTTAGAGTTTAAATTATTTTTTATAGTATAATATTCTCAATTATGTTTGTTTTTGTTTTGATCTTGGTTACTCAGTTTAATTAAATTCTATTTTTATTTTCCTATGTAATTTAGTTCTTGAGTTGGAGTGTAACTATTTCTTTTTGTTCTTATTGTGAAATCTTCCTATCAAGTTTTCATTATTATTCAATATATATTTATAATGAATTTAAATTCATTGATGACACTTTATTTTAATTTATATGAAACATTGATTGGAACAAATAAAAATTCCCAAATATCATCAAATACATATATCATGGGAAATATTTCAACATAAAATATATCAAAATTTCATAAAAAATTTTATTACGTCATGTAAAGAAATAATTTGGTTAAAATTGATTTTAACCAAGAAAGAAACCATTATTATGAAATTCCTCCTTCTTATTAATATTTAAACAATATTGTTTTTTTATAATTTCCTTATGTTATCTATAAATATGGAAATTTAATGATTCAATAATCATTGAAAAATATTACACAACAAAAAATTCTTATTGTTGATATAAATCTCTTGATTTAATGATCAAATCCAATGTAGTTGAATAATATTATATGATAATCCATTTATTTTTCTTATTTGATCAAATTACACAATGAATATGATTTAGATATATCTTTTTTTAGGTAGTGATGTAAATACAGGCTCAATGGGATGGTATTTTACATATTCAGCACCCATTAGATAATAAGATCTCATAGTAATATTACCAAAGTAAACTAAAAAGAAATATATTTTTTTATGTTCCAAAAAACCATTCACAGTAATGTCTATATGATGGTTATTATTCTAAACAAAAAATTTCATTATAAACATGATTATTTATATAGGTTACATCTAATGAGATGAAATAAACCACCAAAATGTCATTCATAGGAGATGAATATTTATATATAACATAAATATCAAAAATAATGATGGGAAATTTTCCAATTCATAGATAATACCTTGTGAATAAATTTTAACAATAATCAAGAATAGAATTCATAAAAATGAATAATTTTTTCATGACGTAAAAATGACACCATAAAAATTGATAAAAAAAGGCATGAATAAATAAATGAGTTGTAATACTTTTTAATTTATATATAATATATTTTTTGTGAATTTTTGTGAGTTAATAATGGAATGATATATCAATCTTAATTTTACAATGTAATAAAATAATTTGAAGAGAAATTTTACAAGTGAAAATTGAATAAATACCAAAAGGACCCATAAAATTAATAGGAGGAATACTCACATAGTTGATATGAGAAAAAAAATAAAGACTGTATAAATATGTGAATAATTTCTTGAGGGTACTATTGTGGTTTCCAATAATATAACATCAGTCCATAAAATTATTTTCTATAGGTTTTTATTTAAATTTATATCAACAATAAGGAAAATTAAAACATGTCAATTAATTATTTCCAAAAATAAAGGATTCACATAAAACTGTTATGGATAGGAATAAGAATATTTTTATGAAAATAGAATGATTAAGAGATTATTACAATGTCAAAAATATGCTAGAAATTAATGACATTAATATTTAAATTTCTAATAAATTTTGATTGAAAAATATTTTATGTTCAATGTGGGTGAAGAAACCATGAAATGTGACATGTACTATTAAGAGGTACTTGAGAATAAAATTGAATAAATAATAATTATAATTATATGTTTTCTATGTAGTGTTTCAATATTTAGTGGGATTATACAGTGGAAAGTGAATGCAGGCGTACCATAAAAATGTCTACATTTATGAACGCGCTCCACATGCCTCCTACTTTTCAAACCTTCCTGCCCATTGTAGTGGCAACCATATGATCTCTGACAGAACTCCCAACCTTGGGTATCTCTGATCCTAGCCCTGACCCAGTTTTTGTCATGTTGACTCTGCCACCAGAGGTTTCTTCTATATATTTTCAGCTGGATTTCTCCTTTAAGGACGCGTTGTGCAGCTTGTCTCATGCCCACCAATCTTGCTTCTCCGAGATCCATCCATTATCGATAGTGGTGTCATAGTAGGGTTCTTGTATCTCCTTGGAGGTCCCTTATTTGGCATTTGATGATGCGGTGCAGTGCCTTCGGTGGAAACTTGAGGCTCATTTTGGAGCTGTCAAGCCATCTCTTTTGGTCTTCAGGTGCTTCGAGGATTCTTGGGGTTTGCAGGATCGAGTAAGAATCTCCTCTCTCCATCAGAATTATTTCTGTTTGGTCCTGCCTTTAGAGCCAGATTTTGTTTGTGCGTGGTGAATTTCTCCTCGGTCTTTTATCCAATGGTTCTTTAATAATTCAAGGTTGTTGAGGGAGTCCAATCGTGGAAAGGAGATGTCACGACCCGACCCAACGGGGCTCAGGCCGCAACTCCCAAAGCCCGCCTCCAATAGGCCAGGGGGTGGCGTCCAACACCGAGTTGGATATCACACACATGGGAGGCATTAGCCTAAGGTACCTATACACACGCACCCACAAACACCTCCATAAAACAGTGCAGATATATATTAAATTGTAAAGTAAATGCATGCATACATCTATCCCAACCAGAGTACAGCAGAAGTACAAAAGGGAAAAATAGGGCTCACCAAAAGAAAACTACAAAAGCGCATCCAAACCGCTCTGAAGAAGGGGAACACTACCACAATCACCCGCCGAAAAGCTCCGTCAGCACTGCACCGGTAAACACCCCGGTCTGTCTCTCTCACTCAGCTCCTCCTGCTCCAGGTCCTCCTAGGACTCCTTTGAATGGCTTGTGGTCTACACAAGACACAAACATTTGCGGGCAAAGCCCATGCAGGGGTGACTATAAACATACTCAGTAGGCACCCCAAAAACCCAAAACAAAAGAGAGCAACTGAAAGGCAACAGTCCACTCATCCCATCCAGAGGGAACCCAGATGAGAGAGAAACTCCATCTCGTGACCATCCTCGGCTAAAAAAAACTAGTAAGATCATCTCATGTGTATTCCCATACATACACATTGAAAAATCCAGATATACTCATCTCACGCAATATGTCACCTGAGGTACTGACCTCGTCCCCAACAGCGGTTCAAAACTAGGAGAGAACACTCCACAATAATTGACATCCCATATGTCACACATCCTATAGATACACTCCATCAGGTTTCTCACAAACATGCGCTCACCCGAGAGACCACGCTCATCAGATACCGTCACCGAGGAAACCCCGCTAAAACAACTTAACCACCAAACTCCTTGGATAGGGAATCGCTCCTAGGGTCCACTAGGGGATACCAGAACCCACTCCAATATACGAAGCTCACAGATAGGGGATCACTCCCAGGGTCTGCTGGGGGATACCACGACCTGATCTGGCATACATAGTTCTCACATATAGGGTATCACACCCAGGATCCACTGGGGGATACCACAACCCGACCTGGCGCTCGACAGAAGCACATCACTCAGATAGAGGATAATCTCCCATATAAAGGTTGTCACGATGATACCGAAACCATATCTCACGATGTAGGGGATCTAACTGAAGATGTCGTAACCCTATCGAAACCACGTGCTGAGTATGGGATCACATAACCAATGATACCGCAACTCTATTATAAACATGATGCTGAGCAGGGGATCAAATACCTGACGATGCCACAACCCTACTACGCACGGCCCACTGCATAGGGGATCATATTCTTGATGATTCCAAAAACCCTACGGGGTTAACCTGCTAGATAGGGGATCGCCGCCCATGAATAAGTGGTCACAACAATACCAAGAACCCGATCTAGGGAAAAGATTCTAGAGGAACCCGCTCCGGGCCCACCGGAGGGATGCCACAACTCTAACAGTTTAAACATCCCATCGAGAGGATCAAAAACATATACGAATGTTGTGATTCCACACAAACCCTCGTGGGAACGGACTAAGGGAGTACTCTCAACCACTACTGGTACAAAAAGTCGCTAACCCGAGCGACCCATAACAACGCCACACTGCGCACCACCAAGGCCGATACCGAGGCCACCATCACGATCCACGTGTAAAAACATGAAGGATAGGCTGCTTACTCGCTCGAAACATAGCACCGGTAAAAAAGGAACTAATCACCGTAGCTAGCATGGGCGGGGCCCACACAACAATCCCAAAACTCACCAACAAGATCATACCATGGTGATCCGATCGAAAAATCACTTGGAATCGACTACTCGTACATCTGAAACAGACACCCGGTGAAAAAGTCACTATTCACTAGAGCCAGCACGGGTGGGGCCCACACCTCAATCTCGAAACTCATTGAACGGATCACACCATTGCGATCCTCTCAGAAAAACACAAAGGATCGATTATTCATCCTCCAAAATCGGACTCCTGGTGCAAAAGATGTGTTTCTCCGCAAATGCTAAAACCCAACCTCAGGGGGCCCACACCCCATTATTAGTCCAAACACCCAAAAACCATCTCAAAAATTCTTTCGTACCATTAGGGTCTTAATGCCACTGATGGCACGTCATTCGGACGCTCTGGTTAGAAGTTACAATGGCCCGAAGTCGTAAAATAATAAAATGTTATTATTTTATGCGACGTTTCCAACTCCCGGGCCACGATCCTGAACCTTTAATCCCTCAAACCCACACCGGGGGGTTGGCCTCGTTCCCAGGGTCGCGTCGTCGGAAACAGCATGGGAATCTGGCTTCTGGATTGCAAGGAATGGGGGTTTAAAAACCCCGGTGTGACAAAAAGGGGCCGGACCGGCCGCCGCCGCCAGCCCGCCCTGGCCGGCGACCCTCCGCCACACGGCGCACAGCACCGCCGCGCTCCGTCGGCCTGCCGGCCACCCCGGTCTGCCGCGGCTCTGCCGCGGTCCACCAACGCCAGTGCCACGCCGACGGACCTTCTGCGGAACGTCGGGGCCACCCCTGGTGGTCAGTTTTGTGATCCGAAAGCACCGGTGCGACCCTCGGGATGTGATCTTCCCTGAAACGACATCAAAACAAAGCAATTTGAATAAAAAATGGGATCGGGGAATAAAAACTCAAACCACCTATCTCGCGGGCGAAACGCAGAAGCTTCGGGTGCAAAATGACGCCGGCGACGCTCTGAAGCTTGATCCGCTGACGATCGCCACAAAAAAAGATAATTCCGGCTCTATTCAACAAAGAACGGAGGTAGGGAAGGGTGAGGTCATCCGCTGCGCATGAGGGAGAAGGGTGGTGATGAATTTCTGTTTTAATTTCTTTAAAACAACTCATATAACTCCCCGTCAACTCACCTTCGTCCCAGCACCTGATGCAGACAAAGGTAAGGTAACCCCTAGGGTAAACACGCCGTTCTGAACGCAACGGAGGACTCAAATTTGCGATCCGAGACTCCATTCAGAAGTTATTCGAGCCAACGCTCGTACACTAACCTTTCCACTTGTTTACGAAAATGCCACTGGTGGCGCTTTCCACTGCAGGCCCGCACCCGCAAAGTTTACACCTCTCCTAGGGTAAATGGCACGTTGTAGACGCAACCGTGCCCTCATATTCCCGTTCTTGTCTACCGTTTAGGAGATAACACACCCCCTCCATGTGCATAGTATAAAAATGCTTAACATTTTTATAAAATTAATTCTGGGCACACCGGGCCTCGGAATCGCACGTCGTCTTCGCGCCTAGCTCTAGAATTATTTGTAGAAATATCCCAAAGTCTGATAGGGCCAAAAATATGAGTCGCTACATCCTCCCCCATTATAACTTTTCATCTATAAAAATCCCTAAGCTAAAGGAAAGTGACTGGACTCTGAACTGGGTCTCACACACCAGTGAGTTCACCAACCAACACCCATGCCTGAACACATAAGTCATAGGGACTCATCCAGTACACCTCAACACTACCCGCTTTGGGCAGCACTGACTCGCCCACATGATTTTTATCACGTCACAAAAAAACATGTCTCGGTGGGGGAAGGATCCCTCTTCTTTGTGCATTCAAAATAGGTCAAGCAACACCCACCCAGG
Source organism: Viscum album (assembly GCA_963277665.1). NCBI lineage: Eukaryota > Viridiplantae > Streptophyta > Magnoliopsida > Santalales > Viscaceae > Viscum > Viscum album. Next base: position 1,784,184,566 of record OY728132.1, on the reverse strand, counting down.
TTCTTACCAATACCCTGAACAAAACTCGAGGAAAAAACAGAAAAGAAGGGTACCGCTAAACAGTGTCTATCAAATTACTGCAGAAAGTAGAAAGGACACAAGGCATACCTCTATCCAATTGCACTTCCTCTGGGTCAACAACCTCCAGGGCATGTATATTTCCTCCCCATCAGCCACCAGCTCCCTGAGCTTAGCGCGGACCACCTGGGGGTGGGGGTAGTGGCATCTGGTACCACCTACCACCTCCTCCTGCTACACCCGCTCCGCCGCCACGTCCGCCATCCTGTGGACCTTCTTGCTCAAGACGCTTCCCCTGCCAAGGCGGTCCATCGACCGACCCCCTCTCAGAATCACGTCGGGTCGTAAAATCCCTAGCAAGATGTCCCCAACCGTCTCAAGCATAACATTGTCTCTCATGCGGCTGACCAAAACTACCCTACGAGACCTGTGAGCCCTGAGCCTCAGATCCTCCATCCTGGGGTCACCTCCTAAAATGTCCACCACGACCGGGCCCTTGAGTCTGTTGTCGGTTACCATATGCCAATCTGACTAACAAAGTCTCAGCTCTCGCGTGCCTGGCACTAACAGGAGGGATCTTCTCGGCCAGAAATCTCTCCACCACCAAAGATTGATCCAACATTCCAACATAGGTGGGCAGACACAAGGAAACCACACCTGCCCAAATGTTCCTATGTTGGCCCTTCTCGAATGTCTAGTCCCTAAAGAAAGGGTCTCAAACCATATCTAGGGAGTAGCACGATAGGTATGTAAACCTCACTGAGTACTCCGAGACAGACATGCCCTCTTGCCGAATCTGCAGAAGCTCATGGATCCGCACTGACCTCAGCGTCACCGGATAGAACTCTTCCCTGAAGATCCGCTCAAACACTTCCCACATGAGCGTCTCCTCATCATGGGACTGCGTCACATGGCTCCACCATTGCCCGGAAGAACCATGCAGAAGGCTCACCACTAGGACCACCATCTGATCTAGAGGTGTCCTCACTAGGAAGAAAAATCAGGTGACTACCTCAAGCCAATCATCAGCTGCCTCGGGGTCTGGATCACCCCAGAACCTCAGAGGTCGCTACCTCTTTAAATCATGCAGTGCACTCAACATGTGCGCAACCTCATCCTACACTTCTGGCACAACCAGCTGCTCAACAGGTGGTGGCTCAACTAGCGGACCACCTAAAGGTCCAGCCTCAGAACCTGCACCCTGGTCCACAACCTCTGCATGGGGAGTATCGTCACCACAATCCTGCTATAGAACCCTCGCTGGCTGTCATCGTGGATGCAACCTAAAATACATTCAAGACACACCACAATCAAAGAGTATATCTGGAGAGCTGACTCAAGAAGGAAAAGGAAAAAACCCCAAAACCCAGTCATATATGATTCATGTACCATTACATCCCTACAACCCGTGTACGAATGCCCCATGTCGAAATGCAGGTTATCAGAGTCCTGGTGTATGGATACGTCGGCGGCCGCACCAACACTAGAGTCCCTGGCCTGAAATCCAAACTAAAAAATCTAAACATAGTCGCTATGCAACCCACACCAAACTCACAGCTTGACTAGCTACGCTTTGGGATCCCAAAGGTGGAACCTCTTCTAATACCACTCTGTCACGACCCGACCCAACGGGGCTTGGGCCTTGACTCCCCAAGCCCGCCTCCAATTGGCTAGGGGCTAGCATCCAGCACCGAGTAGGCTATCACACACATGGGAGGCATTAGCCTAAGGTACCTGTACACATGCACCCACAAACACCTCCATGCTACAGTTCGTAGATATATAAAATTGTAAAGTAAATGCATGAAGAAAACTCTCCCAACCAGAGTAAAATAGAAGTACAAAAGGGAAAAATAGGGCCCACAAAAAGAAAACTACAAAAGCACGTCCAACTAGCTCTGAAGAAGGGGAATGCTGCCATAAACTCCCACTAGAAAGCTCCCTCGGCACCGCACCGATAAACATCCCAGTCAGTCTCTCTCACTCAGCTCCGCCTGCTCCAGGTCCTCCTCGGACTCCGTCGAAAGGACCGTGGTCTGCACAAGACACAAACATGTGCTGGAAAAGCCCATGCAGGGGTGAGTATAAACATACTCAGTAGGCACCCCAAAAAACCAAAACAAAAGAGAGCAACTAAAAGGAAACAGTCCGCTCATCTCAGCCAGAGGGAACCCAGAAAAGAGAGAAGCTCTATCTCGTGACCATCCTCAGCTAAACACAACTAGTCAGCTCATCTCAAGTGTATTCCCATACATACACCTTGAACAATCTAGAAATACTCAGCTCATGCAATAAGTCACCTGAGGTACCGACCTCGTCACCAGCAATGTTTTACAACCAGGAGAGCACACTCCATGATCATTGTCATCCCAGATGTCACACGTCTGAGAGATACACTCCATCGGGTTTCTCACAAGCATCTAAGACACTCACCTGAGTGACCACGCTCTTCGGATACCGTCATTAAGGAAACCCCGCTAAAACAACATAACCACCAAACTCCTCGGATAGGAGATCGCTCCAAGGGTCCGCTAGGGGATACTAAAACCCACTCCGGTATATGAAACTCACTGATAGGGGATCACTCCCAGGGTCCGCTGGGGGATACCACGACCCGATCTAGCATACGTAGTTCTCACAGATAGGGGATCACACCCATGATTCGCTGGTGGATACCACAACCCAATCTGGCGCTCGACAGAAGCACATCACTCATATAGAGGATCATCGCCCATATAAAAGTGGTCACAATGATAACAAAACCCTATGTACTATAACTCGTGATATAGGGGATCGAACCGACGATGTTGAAACCCTACCGAAACCACACACTGAGTAGGGGATCACATAACCAACGATACCGCAAACCTACTATAAACCTGATGCTGAGCAGGGGATCATATACCCAACGATACCACAACCCTACTGAGCATGGCCCACTTCGTAGGGGATCATATTCCGGATGATGCCACAAACCCTATGGGGTTAACCTGCTAGATAGGGGATCACCGCCCATGAATAAGCGGTCACAGCGATACCAAGAACCCGATCTAGGGAAAAGATGCTAGAGGATCCCGCTCCGGGCCCACCGGAGGGATTCCACAACTCTAATAGTTTAAAAATCCCATCAAGAGGATCACAAACCTATACGAAGGTTGTGATGCCACGTGAACCCTCATGGGAAAGAAATAAGGGAGTACTCTAAACCACTACTGGTGCAAAACGCCGCTAACCCGAGCAACCCGCAACAACACCACACTGCTCACCACCAAGGTCGATACCGAGGCCACCATCGCGATCCATGCAGAAAAAAACGCAGGATGGGCTGATTACTCGCCCGAAATGGAGCAGCAGGGAAAAAGGCACTATTCACCGTATCTAGCATGGGCAAGGCCCACACAACGATCCTGAAACTCACCAAGCGGATCATACCATGGCGATCTCATCGGAAAAACACCTAGAATCGACTACTCGTACGTCCGAAATGGACACCCAGTAAAAAAGGCACTATTCACCGGATCCAGCATGGGCGGGGCCCACACCTCGATCCCAAAACTCATTGAACAGACTAGACCATTACGATCCTCTCGGAAAAACATACAGGATCGACAATTCATCCGCCAAAATCAGACTCCTGGTATGAAAGCTGTGTTTCTCCACAAACGCCAAAACCTGGCCTCGTGCGGCCCACACCCCATTCTTAGTCCCAACACCTGGAAACCATCTCAAAAAGTCTATCTTACCATCAGGGTCCCAACGCCACTGACGACACGTCATTCGGATGCTCCGGGTAGAAGTTAGAACAACCCGAAGTCGTAAAATAACAAAATATTATTATTTATACGACGTTTCCAACTCCCGGGCCACGATCCCAAACCGTTAATCCCTCAAAACCATACCGAGGGGTTTACCTCATTCCCAGGGTCACGTCGCCGCAAACGGAATGTGAATCCAGCTCCCGGATTGCAAGGAACGGGAGTTTAAAGACCCTCGTGTGACAAAAAGGGGCCAGACCGGCTGGTTCGGCAGGCTTGGACCGCCCGCCGCCGCCTGCCTGCCCTGGCCGGCGGCCCTCCACTGCATGGTGCACAGCGCCATCGCACTCCGCCGGTGTGCCTCTGCGCTTGGCGGCCGGTCTCCGCATTCCGCCGCGCCTCCGCTGCGGGCCGCCGCACTCCGCCAGCGCCGGCGGACCTTCCACGGACCGCCGGGGGCACCCCGGTGGTTCGTTTTGTAATCTGAAAGAACCGATGCGACCCTCGAGACGTGATATTCCACGAAAAAACCTCAAAACGAATCAATTTGAAGCAAAAATGGGATCGGGGGATTAAAACGAAAACCGCCTACCTCGCGGGCGAAACAACGAAGCTTCGGGTGTAGAACAACGCCAACGACACTCTGAAGCTCGATCTGCTGACGATCGGCGTAGAAAACAGACGATTACAGCTCGATTCAGCGAATAACGGATGTTAGGAAGGGTGAGGGCGTCTTCTACACGTGAGGGAGGAGGGAAGTGATGAATTTTTATTTTAATTTTTTTAAACAACTCATATAACTCCCCGTCAACTCGCCTCCATCCCGACACCTGATGCAGACAAAGGTAAGGTCACCCCTAGGGTAAACAAGTCGTTCTGAACACAACGACAGACTCATATTTTTGATCTGAGACTCCTTTAATAAGTTAATCGAGACGACACTAATACAAAACCTTTCCACTTATTTACGAAAATTCCCCTGGTGGCGCTTTCCACCGCAGGCCCGTGCCCCCAATGTTTACACCTCGCCTAGGGTAAACAGAATGTTCCGGACGCAACTGTGCCCTCATATTTCTTGTTCGGAGCTACCTTTTAGGAGATACCACACCCCCACCATGTTCATAGTATAAAAAGTCTTACCATTTTTATAAAATTAATTCTGGGCACACTGGGCCTCGGAATCGCACGCCGTCATCGCGCCTAGCTCTAGAATTATTCATAGAAATATCCCAAAGTATGAGAGGGCCAAAAACCTGAGTTTCTATAGGAGATCCCCCGAGAAGTGGAATGGGTCTACCACCCTGGACCCCCCTTACCTTTTCATAATGAATCCCTTCTCAAGGAAAATGGGGACTCTCGTGGGGGTTTCCTTTGCTCGAACTCCAGTACCCATTGTGGTGAGGCTTTGCTGGAATATTGGACCTATGTGGTGTTGGATCTCTCCCTCCCCCTCTATGATTGCTTATCCTTGAAAGTGAAAGTTTTTTTGGACTGGTGGTAAGACCTTATATTCCAATATTTTCCCAGGTACTGTTCTTCTTACTCTCTCCAAGGACATTCAGTTCAGTTTTGAAGTAACTGAAGGCACGGTGGGTGGAGTCATACTTCTTGGCCATCTTCCAGCATTGTTCCTTCAACATCAAATACTAATAAGCCCAGTCCTTTCTATGATTCTTTTTGAGATTTGTATGCTACTAGTCCTGTTCTATCCCAGAATTCCCATAAAGATCTTGTTAAGGCTTGTTCAGCTCCCTCTATTTCAGAAGATCATATTGTTTCTCTATGTCCCCCTTCAAAGTTAGGTTATAACTGCCTAGAGTTAGATCATCCATCATCAATGGCCTCATCCGTACTAAATCATGCTTTATGTGGCTATTTATTCAACCCCAGCCAAGTTCTCTTGAGTGTGAGTTTTCTAGAAAGAAATATGGGTCCGATTTTTAGGCTCACAGTGCCTCAGTAGGATCCCCCCTATGGAAATCAGGACTCCTATTGTTCTCTAATGGCTAAAGGGTGATAGGACTATGTTGTGTCTTCCTTACTCAGATGTTGTCAGAGTGCAGTTTGTGTCCTGTGACTCCCGGTCGTCTGATCCAGTACCTCTTTCCCCTACTATTCTAGAATATCATTCCAACTCCCCCTAGCACAGTGAGAGGAAAACCCATCACAATGGCTTTTACAACGGCTCCACATTCACCTTATCTTCCTACTTCTAGTCCTAGGTTTTGTACCCATTTAAAAGTAAAGCAGATGAGAGAGAAACTTCCCTCCCAATTCATAGAGACCGAAGGGCCTGGGGCCAAAGCCAGGACAGATAATTTGTAAACGTTATCCTTTATTATATGGAACTCACATGGTCTTAGAGCCCAGGTGAAAAATGATTTCATTTATATATAGATAAGTAATAACCAAACAGATCTAGTCTCTCTTCGTGAGCACAAGAAGAAGCCTTATAATCTCTAATTGTTTTTCTGCAAGATCAAGCTACATGGTTCCATGCATTCAGATCCAGTGAATAGGCCCATATGGGTATTCTGGTCGAAGGGAATTATGGTTCATCTCCTCTATTCGGGTGAACAGTTCATTACGGTGAAGGTAATTAAGGGCATGGATAGTGTGTCGGTGTCTTTCTTTGTATGGTAGCTACGACATCAAGTGTTGTGAACGGTTGTGGTAGGATATCTATTTTTTTACATGGGGGACTCTCTTTGGCTCGTGGGTGGGGATTTCAACATCCTTGCTGATCCTAAGGAGAAGAAGGGCCTAGTGGATTTTCCCAGGAGGGATAGATTGGAATTTTCTTGTTTAATGGATGAGAATGGTTTTATTGACATAGGCTTCCCTAAAGACCCCTTCATGTGGTGTAATAATCAAAGAGGCAGTAGGAGGTTCTGGAGCCAGATTGACCACTTCCTTGCAAACATCAATGCCATCTCCATGTTCTCCAACACCCAGGTTAAGCACCTTTTTCAAGGTCTCTTTGATCACTCGCCCCTATTGATCTCCCTGTATCCTAGGTCAGAGACCTTAGAGGGCTTTTTGTTCTATCACTATTGGACTGGCATCCCCAGATACAAACAGATCATCAATGAGTTGTGGGTTGAGCCGGTGCAAGGGCACTCGTGGGTTGTAGTTCACAATAAACTACAGCGGATGAATTTGGGTTTTAAGGCATGGGCCAAGGACCTAACACCCCTTAATCGGAACATGGAGGAGATTAAGCAAAGAATCAAAAGTCTGGAGTCTAGTCTAGAAGAGAACTCTATTGACTCGGTGTTTGAGGAGCTCTTAGATAGGAAGAACTCATGGGCAAAGCTGATTCTTTTGCAGGAACGTTTGGATAAATAAAGATATAGGATTAAGTGGTTTTAAGAGGGTGGTAGAAACTCATTATTCTTCCATGCTTTCTTGAAGGAAAAAGGTGTCCCATGAAACCAAACATCTTTCTTGATGACAAATCCTATACGGATGACAAAGACATGGTGGGGAGCATGGTGAATATGTTTTTCAAGGATCTGTTGGCTAGACCTAACCCATGTATGGTAATGGGGTACCCTAGTGGTAATACATCCATTTGGGATGCAGTGGACACCCATGTATCTAAAATGGGAAATTAATGTTTAGAAATGAAACTTTATGAGGATGAAATCAACATGACCAAGATGAATCTCAATCCAGAGAGCTCCCCTAGCCCAGACAGGTTCCCAAGTTCTTTTTTAGGGATTCCTTGGAGGTGGTTAAGGGTGATATCACTGCTAATGTTCGGGACTTATTTTGGGGTTGTAGCCATTCGATGGTGTTATGTTCTATAACCTTATTGCTCATTCTGAAGGTTAGAGACCCCTCTTCTCTCACACACTATATACGGATGAGTATGTGTAACTTCCCCTATAAGATCCTGGCTAGTATCATCAACCTAAGGATTTCCAAATTCCTTCCTCATTGGACTTCCATTAAACAACGTAGGTTTTTCAAAGACCGATCTATCCAAGGAGATATTGGCATGGTTCAGGATATTTTGATAGAGATTAACACAAAAACCCACGGATCTAACATCACTATCAAATTGGATTTGAATAAGGCCCATGATAAGAAGGAGTGGGGTGTCATTAACCAATTTCTTACCATGATGGGGTTATATCATAAGGCCTTGGTTCTCATATTTAGAGGTTTCATCTCATCTTGGATGGTTGTATCCTTCATGGGAAAGGCCTATGTATTTTTTAAGACTACTCGAGGGCTTCGGCAGAGGGACCCAATCATTCCTAATATTTTCATTCTTGCACAGGAAATGCTTAGCCATCTCATTAATATGGGTCTATATAATGGTGACATTCTCCCTTTCCACCAGAAATCAACCCTTCCTTCTACTTCCCATATGATGTTTTTGGATGATACTTTGATCTTAATTAATAGTGGTAGGAGATCGGTTAATGTCATTAAGAGAATTATTGCGGACTATTGCTTCTGGAGTGGATAGGTTATTAGTAATGCCAAAAGAAGCTTGTAAATCTCTAATAAGTGTCCTCCTGGAAGGGAATCTTCTCTTTGTAACAGCCTTGACATGAAAAGTGTGTCCATTCCCATGGATTACCTCGGAGATCCTATATCTTCCGAGATGCTCATGATTCGTGACTTCGATCACATTGTAAGAAATATCATAGGTAGGGTTCTCAATTGGAAGAACCACTTTATTTCCTTTGGGGGGAATTAATTTTATTAATAGTGTGTTTTCAGCTATCCACATCTACGCAATGGCCTCCACAACTATACCTAAAGGTGTCATTAGAACTGTTGATAGGCTCTTGGATTCTTTTGTGTGGGATGCTCATTCTGTAGGAAAGAATCAATGGGTTGTGTGGCATATAATGGGAAATCCCATATAGGAAGGGGATGTTGATGTGAGGAGTTTAGACTCTACACTTCATTGTATGTATGCAAATATTGCATGGGATGTGATTGAAAGGAAAACCCTTTGAGGGAAGTCTATGTCTCAATGTTGGGTGGGTGATGAGGAGAACATTAGTGGTACCATATCCCCTTTCTGGTCTAAGATTTATTTCCTCATTAGCACCATTAGATAGAACTCACATTAGATTGTGGGGGAAGGAAACATTATTTTTTAGAAGCATAATTGGTCTATCTCTATTATTGGCTTTCCAGGCCACTCGACCCCCTTTCTCTCATTTAAGGAAGATATTCTCCACCCTTAACTTATAAAGGATGTGGTGGATACAGAACAACAAGAGATATTCTAGTATATTACTATTAAATTGGACCCTGGCACATATGTCGTCACCACATCCTCCTTGGGGAGATTCTCTACCAAGGATTATCACAATCTCTTGGTTTTATCAAGCCATCATGTCATCTGGAATACCATATATTTTTGTAAACAAATCCATTTAAAATATAATTTTCTAACAAGGAGGATTAGGAATAATGTTCTGGTCGCGGATGAGGAGGTGAAGAAGGAGGGTATCAATTTGGTCTCCAGATGCCACTGATGTTGTAGTCTGAGGGAGGAGAGCATAGTCCACTTATTTTTTGAATGCAATGGGCCCTAGATGTTTGGTATTTCTTTGAATAATTCAGAGCATTCTTCTACAGCTCACATGGGGACACTTCTTTCTGGGATCAGTGGAATCATGTGTTGTATCTTACAGACAAGGAGAGGGTGTCACACTACATGACCCCCAGTGTTGGGTGTTGGTGCATATGGAAAGCCAGGAACCATGTTCGCTTCGATGGGGCTCTTCCTACAGCAACAGCTATCATTGTGGGGCTACAAAACCTGCTGGTAGACCTGGTTATGCTTATCCCCAGATGGAGGGAGGCTCCTTCAATGAAGCTGCTACAAGTGAGTTCAATTCTGGTTAATTCCTCACATAATATGTCACAGGGATAATGGATACGTTGGAGGCCTCCCATATTGATTTACAATCTCAACTCGGATGGTTCATATATGCTAGGAGAAATGAATGGTGGGGGTGCAGTTAGGGACATGTGGGCAGTATTGTGATAACTTTCACGACATCTTATGGAAATGGTTCTCTTATCCAGGTAGAGGCGAAAGCATTACTTATAGGGCTCTCCCTTTGTAAGCAAAGGAACATCATGATCACCCAAGCCGAGACTAATTCTCTGATTCTTCATAACTCTCTAAATGGAAAGGGTCACATACCCTGGTCAATTTCAAACATGGTTAGGAACTGCCTTTCCCTCCGCCATAATACCAGGGCGAATCACACATGGAATGAGGGGAACAAAGTTGCAGATCATCTTGCATCTATTGTGAACAGGAGCACCTACATCACTTTCCTTTCTTCGATTAATCTCTTGAAAAATTATGGAGTTAACTTTATTAGAGGAGATTCTCTCAGTTTATATTACTTCTGGCCCCCTAGTCTTGTGGCTCTCATGTACGATTCTTGTGGCTTATTGATTGTTTTTTTCTCGTCTCCTTTATTTGTACCTATGTTTTCCTTCATGAATAAAAAAATAATGTTGGATGGATGGATAGTGGGATTATTTATAATATTTATGATGTAGTGGATATAGATTTTGTATGTATTATTTCTCCTAATATTGAAGATTTGGAATTCTATCGAATGTTTAAAAAATAATGGATATGATTGCAGATAAAAATGGATTTTAAGTTATATAAGTAAATATATTATTATGGATGGTTTTCCTCACTATATATAATTTCTATACATTTTGATCAACATTATGTTGTACAAAATTGATGGTTATGTTCAATATTTGATCAACTATTCAATTTAACAAATCAATTGTTAAAAATTATCCTAGAATGTCATATTTTAACCTAAAATTTACAAAATCAACCCCATATTGCTTCTCCTATTAAAGGTTCTCTAAGAAATACCTTCTAAGGGAAAAATTATTTTATTTTACTCCTGTAACTTATATTCATTTCAATTCTAAGTTTTAAATGACTCTTATAAAAGGTAGATCGTCCTCTTTCTATTTATGTATTTTGGTGTATCATCTTTGGGATTTGACTCAGGGGATTCATTTAGTCATGTATAATCACATTCAAGTAAATGGTATTTTACTTGTGATGGATATGGATGTATTTGATGAATAATTTTCACAAAATTTATTAAGGTATTGATATCATGAATATTATTGATGAGTTTATTTATTTATTTTCTTTGCATTTTCTTTAGATTTATCTTACAGAACTTATGGATTCATCATTGGTTGGTGAAATAAAATGTTTTAAATTCCTAAAATGTATAGGAGAAATTTTAGGAAATTTTTATAAGTTATATGATCTACTTTATTTTAATTTTTTTATAATGAAATGTTTTAATAATTAATGTTTTTAATAATCAATTTCAAAGTAATTTTAATTGGTTTTCAAAATATTACTATTTTATTTATTAACTATTAATTTTTTTTATTGTTTTAATGATTTTATTTTTTTCATTTTTTATTTTTTCGTGTCAAATGTTCTTATTAATAAATATTTTTTTACTTAATTATAAATATTTAGAAATTTTTTTAAATATATTAAATTATAAATAAAAGGATTTGACAAAGATGGAACTATGAGATTAATATAAGGTTAGTTATGATCTAAATAATTATTATAGTGATTTATAATTTTTTGAAGGAAATAATAATGATAAATTTGATTCCATATTTCATGTAGGGACCCTATCATTGAACTTTTCAATAGGTTATTAGTTCATTACACCAAGTGATGATACTTGATTGGGGTTGTACTTCGTTCCATGTTAATCTTACCCAATCAGTTCAAAATGGCCCATGTTTTTTAAATGTTAACTCAATTTTGTTTTAAAAATTGTTAGCGTGGGTAGTATATAATCATTTTTAAATTTATTTTTTAGTAAAAATATTTAGTTTTGAAAATGTTTGGTGTGAGTTATACTCATATTAAGGGTCTCTATTTTTTTTCAATATTGGTAAAAATTTTAGATATTTTTCGTGTTTGTTATTGAAAATTCATTTGGAGCGGGTTCATACATTTCAAATTACTCACATAGGATTGAAAAGTTTACATGAAAATGGTAATAATTTGGAGTATTCTAGGAAATATTCTAAAGATTTATTTTTAACTCTAGTAAATTTACCTTGACACACATGAATATTTAAATAGTTTTGATTTATAAGAACCCAATTTCATGTCATGATGATTTGGATAGGGATTTAACCATGGTTTTTATACTATTAATGAAGTTTTCCCAAATTATATTATTAATAACATTATAAATTTTTGTGCACATTTTTATCAACTATTAGGTGTGTATGATAATGTTACCAAATTGTTTTTGATTTTTTTTTATTTTTTTTCAATAATTGATGGAGAGATTTAAGAACATGGATAAGACTATATATGTTGAGTGAGATTGAAGGGATCATCGGGAAGAAATATTAAATTAAATGAGACTGAACATATATCGTTGGTGATCTATCCAAATATCATGAAATAAGATTGAGTTAGTGTAACGACCCAAAATTTAGAATAAATTTTGTTTCCTAAATTTGTGTGTTATTTTATTTTATACTCAAAAAAACTATTTCATTTAATAAAATGAGTATGATTAAAATAAGACCATTGTGTTTCGACTGTTATATGATCGTTGGTCAGTATGACCATTTGAAACTAAATGTTGTAATTATTGTCAATAAATACAAGTGATCTTGATTAATTAATATAGAAAGAAGATTCCAAAGCCCCATCCAATAGTCTCGGGCCGATCGAAGCACATCTGATGAAAATCAGGAAGGAGGTAGCACCTTTTGGCTTTGATCTAGACCAAACCCAAGAAGAACTTCATCGTGTGAAGCTGGAACGGAATCGCCTTCAAGAGAAGTTCAAGTTGATAGAAATCACTACTCGGGCAATGTTGGCCGAGCTGCCCCAAGATTCTATCACCCTAGCACACCTAATTTTTAGGTCCATTGCTGGTGTTATAAGGGGTTATGTAATGAGACCATAAGATCCTTGTGTAATCCTTTGATTTAAATAAAAAATTATGATGTCTTCTTATGGTGAAGTTTTTGAATTTTCAAATGTCTAGATAAATATATTATGCATATTATTGATGAATTTTTAAAAAAAATATATTTTAAAAATATTTATGTAAACCTTAAATAATTAATAATGTGTAATTATTTCTTATAAAAAAGGTCTTCTACAGTTATATTTAGTAAGAAATTTAGAGTCTAATAAGATCAACTTAATTTTTGATTAATAGTAAATTATGAATAGTTATTTTACGCTTAGGATTAGTAATGTGACCAAATGGATTAGTAATATCACTTAAATAAATTATTAATATAATATAGACACCTTGATTAAGTAACGTGATTCAATAAAATAGGTAAATAACTGTTTCAGAAATTATTAGTCAAGTATTAGTTTTTTCAGGTGAATAGTGTTTTTTAGTTAAAAATTAAATTAAAAATATTTAGAATTTTTTTTATATAAAATGGAGTTAATTTTTTAATTTAGAGCATCGAAATTATGTTAAGGTAATTTTTTTTTGGATTTTTCTGAAAAAGATGAATTTTCGGTGAATAGGGAATTTTCAGTTTAGAGTTTCGTGTGTTTAATGAAATCACTAAAGATGTAATAATTATGTAATAATTATAGTCGACTCATGAATAGTAAGATAAGGTATGAGGTGTCCGAATTTTCCAATACTATGGGCAAGCCCATGGTTTTGGCAATACCACCAATGAGGTGTCCCTTGGCCATTAATGCCTTGTCCCCTCACTTTACATGTAAATACCAAGCCATTCTCTCATCTTTTCCATTAAAAAATCCTCCTCAAAGAAGTTCTGGTCTCCTTACCTCCCAAGGAGTCCTCCCAAGGTTCCCTCAAGACTTACAAGGTCCCAAACATCATGATTTCATTGTTACTCTTCAAGGTAAGGGATCCTACCTCTCTCTTTCTTTTTAAGTACTATTGTGTATGTCATTTCATTTAAGCCCCATGTTATTATGTTGGGGGATGTCCTTTTATATTCCTATTACTGACCATTTCTTGATAATATGATGAGAGAGTCCCAATTTCTCTCATAAAATCATTTTAAGAATGTTTAAGTGGCGCCGTTAGGCTGCCGAATTTTTGTAAGGGATTCTTTCACCCTTTTTATTTTTTTCAAGTTCTATTTTCATGTAATTTCTTTCAAGTTCCTTTTATTACGTTGGTTTATGATCTCATATATTTATCATACTGTCCTTTTTATGTTAATATGATTATATACCCTATTTTATCTCATCAAATCATTTTTTTATTATTAAGTAACACTGTTAGGCTGCCGAATTTTCATAAGAGAAATCTGATTTTTGTCTTCCTTTCATGTTATTCATTTCATATGGTATATCTTTCAAATTTAATTACCATGTTATTAAATACTTTATATTCTGTCCCTAAACTATTTTATGTATCATTTATGAGTTGGTGATCCATGTCCCCTCTCTTTTCAATGTTTTTAAAACCCTGTAATATAGTCATTATGCTGCATAATTTTCGTCTCAAAATGACTTTCTCTTTTTCTAAAATTCTTTTATTTTATTAATTGAATACTAAAATATCTTTATTCTCTAGGGACATTCACATATATATCAAAATTTTCTTTTTTAATTCTGGTATTTACATACATGTAACTTGCTTTCCTTTTCCGTGGGTTTAAAGTGACATAAAGATCATGCCTTTAAAGCATTTATTAAAAAATGTTATGATTATGAAATGAAACCCATTTATTTTAAGCTATATGGGTTATTTATGAAATGTTTGATGATTATATATGTGTCTCACATGATAATAAATAAAAATTAAGGTTGGGACCTGATAGCGCTCTAATGCACTAGGTAAAGACTTAATCTCTAGAGATGACCATTTTAACGATACCTTGGTGAATAACCATGGAACTTTTTTTAATGATACCTTGGGAATGGACCTTGGTGATATGGAATTTATTTCCTATGTTAAATATTTTAGCCACATCTTCAAGTTATGAAACACATTATTTTTATTATGATATGCCTCATGATCTCTTTCTCATTCCTTGAAGTTATTTATCATGACTTTATTGATGTATCTCAAGTACACATGTATAATGTTTCTCTTGTTTCCCTTACTGGGACATATTCTCACCCTTTACTTTGATGTATGCTCCCAGGTTATGATATGTTGTAATGAACATAGGATGAACAAATGAATAAGCCTTTCAAGTTTTTAAGAATAATGTTTTATGTCATCATGTATTAAGGTCATGGTTTCCAAGACACTAAACCTTAAATATCCTTGGTTTTGTATAATGTAATGAAATTTTATGTGATAAAAAGTTAGGATGAGATAGTTAGTATTACAAAATTAATTAGATTTATACTTTTATTTACCAATAATGGATGATGTCTCTTCATATGAAAACTACCATTGGATAAATCTTTTATAAAGTTAATCAGTGTTTTGTGGTAAATTTATTTGATTAATTAGTATGCATAGTGATTATTAGTATCCAAAATTTATAATGAACGATAATTATATATGTAGTGGAAATTTAAATTCAAATACTCAAAATTATGTTTATAATTTCTACTAATGATTTAAAATTGTGTTCAAGATACTTCGAAATATCATGGTAATTTTTTAAACCTATTTGAATCATTTTTAGATGATTTAAGATGGATAATATTTATTATTATTGAAATGAAAATACTAGAGATAATTTTTCAAAATTATAGTTTTATAGATTTTAAAGGATTTATAAATGTAATTTGTTCATAAGAAAAATATTTAAATTATTCTCTATATATTTTATCAACTTAAAGTTCCCAATTATTACAAAAGATATTGTAGTTGATGATAAATATGGTACATGCCTATTGAAAACAATTTACAAAATGATCTGATGTTCAGAAGATATAGAATTATAGAACAATTGATTATATTTATGATTAGATCTATGATGTATTACATTAATTTCAAAAAATAATATTTTACAGGAATTGATTCTAGATTCTAAGAAGATATATATGTAAATGTTTTGAAAGAGGATAAGATATATGAAATTAACATGTTTTGTAAAATATTAATGTTATAAAAAACTAATGTATTTTGGTATATAAAATATGATATCATGATGATAAAATAGAGCATAAAATGAATATTCATATAATAAAAAAAGTTATGTAAGAGTTTCATTTTCCTAAATAAGATCAATATAAGAATTTATTTGAATCCATGGAGAATAAAATATTAAAAATGGAGACCTATGGAAGTATAATATATAGTTTTCAAAGGATATATACAAATAATCCTATATGTATACATATTCTTCTTAATATTATATAATATTATATAAGAAAATTACCAAAATGTATAATATGATTTTGAGAATATATTATTTTTATTAGTTTGAATAATGGGAGATTTCAGAAGAAGTATTCTAGAACTAAAGTGAAATATGATTATGATTATCCATTTTTAAAGTAAAAAATATCAAAATGATTTCTAGGATTAGAAAAGACTCAATGAAATGAATATAGTGATTAACAATTATCTATTGGAATTATGATGTTCCTCAATGGGTTTCTAATTTTGAATTTAGATGTTACA
Source organism: Viscum album (assembly GCA_963277665.1). Classification (NCBI taxonomy): domain Eukaryota; kingdom Viridiplantae; phylum Streptophyta; class Magnoliopsida; order Santalales; family Viscaceae; genus Viscum; species Viscum album. The sequence goes on along the minus strand of OY728132.1, from coordinate 1,784,168,170 downwards.
TAAATATTATTTTGTTCTTTCGGATTCTTAATGAAGGAAAAATGTCATTTTAAAAATTAATTGATTAATAAATGAACAAATAATGTCTCATTATTGAGGATGAAAAATTCATAGACTTATGGATGAATTGAATGAGTATAAGGAGGATATCATCATATTATAATTCTACGAAAAAAATTGAAAAAATGAAGATAAGAGGCATGTGAGATAAATACATGATTATTGTTCTTGAAAATTATAATATCATTGAAGGATACAAATATTATCAAGAGAACAGGTCCTTTGAAGAAGAATAGATAGACTATCTCAACACCACTCTAACTAGGGCTAGACCAGTGACTACCCCAATCCCACCATTATTGGCTAGGGGTGGGGACAATCTCCAAAAGGAATATACTAAATGGTAGGCATTTTCCTAATTTACCTGTATCCATACACATGACCATATCAATGAAAAAGTGTATAAGAATAAATATGAAAACATACAGTAACTAGAAATTAAACCATGCATGAAAAACCTTAAGGGTGTACTAGAGTATGATAGTGTAATCTTAAAAGTAAATTAGAACAAATACATGGAAGACCATAAATATTTACAAAATTGAAAAAATATAGAAATTAAACTACTGAGAGAGCCTATCTCCTGATCTCCAATCTACGACCACTGTACATGGTCCACAACACCAAATATCCCTAAGCTCCTCTAATGTCACCACTGACCATTCCATCATCTGTATAATACATGAAACATGTGGGAAAATCCCATTCATGGGTGATTATATACATACCCATTTGGACACCTTGAAAGCTTAAGGGGGAGTTGTAAGAGATAAAACAGTAATAGAAAGATAGAAGACAGTAAACAAAATGCAGCTCAGCCTAAATAAAGATAAATAATAACCTCATCCAAATGATAGGGGATAAACATACTATGTAGATAGACTACATATCAAGTATATTCCATCCACAGTAGTAGTGTGAACACATCCAACCGTAAGAAGATAATCATAGAAGGAATGTGTCATACCCCACGCATATTCAGAACTCATTGTTGATGATTAACCAAACCCAAAATAATTTATATAGATGTATATATATATATATATATATACTCAGTAAGATAATCCCAATAATGGAGATAGGGGATCTATATCTCATATCCTAGCCCATGAAAAGGGTCATCGTCAGTTTTGAGAAGTCCATAAATGATACCCAACAACTCAATCATCAACCTAGTAGAAACTATCCAAGTCACGCACTGGTGCATCACTATGTCACAAATTAGAGGGGTCATAATCTCAAAGTAGAGTACCCATGAAATAGTAAAACTGGAGGGTTCCACATAGGGGATAGATAGAGTACCCATTCCATATTCCAAAAGTAGAGTTCCACTATAATAGTGGGTAGAGGACCCATGCCTTGCCAAGTAGGATGGACCAACTCTAGTGGTAGAGGACCCACGCTTATGCCAGTTGAAAGGTTTCACTCTAGTGGTAGAGGACCCATTCCCATCCCAAATATAGGGTTTAACTCTAGGAGTCAATAGATCACCCATGAAATGTTCCAATAGGAGGGTTTCACTCTGATAGTAGAGGACCCATGCATGTCCTAGCTATAGGGTTCCACATTAGTATTCGATAGAGGAATCATGCCTTGAGGAATTATGAAGGTTCCAATATTATAGTAGACATACCATTCCTAGTATGGATTTGGGTTTCCACTATAGGAGTTAATAGAGGGCCCATTCCCATCCTATCTAGAAAGTTTCACTATAGTCATTTAGGACCCATGGTTAGCTTAACTCGATAGTTCCACTCGGAATGCCTCTAGTGATCCTATGCAGTCATTAATATCATCAAGTGTATCCTAATCAAGTTTCATGCTTGTAACATCTCACATAATATCCTAAAATCCACAACTAATGGAACCATCATGTTCTATGCATATAAATACTCAGGATAGGCTACTCAAGGGCCAAAATAAGAGTACAAAAGGATATACGAGAAATTAAATATTCGAGAAAAGGGACAAAGGAGTACACAGTTTTTGAGGGGACCCACACGACATGTTTTCATAATCTATAAACTATATAAATCCTTGTATGTGAAAGGATCACCAACCATTTTGGGATACACATCATTTATGGGATATACACGGCATGCTCATTCCACTCAGGTTCCCACACATGTGCTTAGTTGTGGTCATGTATCCAAGTTGTGTTCGTCAAATCAAGACGTACACATTATGTAATGGGTCCACATTGTGTTTTTACCCACAAATTTTTCTAGTCATTTACTCACCATTACAGGTATTTCTATTCATGTAGAACTACACTGAGGGTAAGGTTACTACTTAATGTGTCTCAGCTAAAACGATGATGATCGAACGAGACCCATCATCAGTCCAAAGTGAAAAAACATAATTCAATTGATATTCTTATAAAAACTTCCCTTAACGAAAAAAATGATTACACAATTATGATCCTCATGAAAAAACACTCGAGATAGGATATTCACTTTCCCAATTCAGACACCTGGTGAAAAAATAACATTTCACCATATAAAACACGAACAATGTTTCGTGATCCTGATCCATGAGTCTAAGTTAAATACCCGATATTGGTCTTAAAATATCCACGTCAATTTTAGGGTTGAGATACCACTAACATTTCATCATTACGACATTGAATGAACATGATCTGGGGAATACTAGATTCAATAAAAAATTATAAGGAAAATACTCCATTCAAGGAGGAGATACACCCACATATCCTTCATTCCCATGTGCATGTCCAACTCATGGCTTGGCTGGCTATGGTGCCTCACCATCTGCGAAATTTATCCTTTTTTATTTTAATTAATTTTATCAATATTACATTGTGAGAATAAAAAACATCATTTATTATTCTAATTTAATTCAATTTAATTAGTTTCCCATGGATATCTTCATATTGAAATAAATGAATTTTATTTAATTAACCACAAACACATTTATTTAATTATAATAGTAATAACAATAATAATATATATCATGTTAACCAAGTTTAATCGCTTCATCATAGATCCACCACCCATAAAATTTTATCCTCATCTCACCCCGATAGTGAACCTGCACAAGTGATACAAATCCAATCTATTCACAAAACACCATCCCACTCGTTTATAAATATATCCACAAACTAACAATCCACGTGTTGTTCACGCTACTATAATGAATCTAGGAGTTAGAAAGAACTTGAACCAACCCCAGAAAATTCGAACCATGGCCCAGTTGGCCAATGATGAAGAACACAACGAATGGGGTGGAGAAATGAATAAGAAAAAAGTGATCCATAATTTGAAAAGCATTCTTGGACATCAAATAATTAAACGAGAGGATAACATGTAAAACATGGGAATAATTATACTTCATCAATTCGGTCAATCAAATTTTGGGGATCATGTGATGAACATAAAATCCCTAAATCAAAAATAGATAAAAACCAATGCATTAATATTTTAATAAAAAGAGGTGAAATCCACAATTGATGGGTCCTACCTCAGATATGGATTGATATTTGGTGAATGAAACATCCACTACTGATGAATATGATCTATTGGGTCTATAATCTCTTGATTCTCCTCGATCTGATCACCCATCATCGTTTGATATTTATCTTCCAATGAAGAATGGGTGGAAGAACCTATCAATTATCGTAGGTCTATGCGGCTACAATGAATATTTTACATAATAGAGAATTTATATAGGAAAATGGTTTTGGTCATTTAATTCAAAATAAATATATAAATGGTTTATTTTTATTAAACTCGCATGCTAATAACTATATCTATCGGACATCCCACACTGACCAACATTTGGTCACACCTTGGGAAATATCCATGTTCGAAACTCAATCGTGGCATCATATTTTTGATCATATAATCAATTTATGAGATCTTGCACTTTTCTGAAAAAAACACATGAAAATAAAATATTTTATATTTTATATTTTTATAAAATTAATTATGGGAACATTGGGCCTTAGAATCATGCGATGTCTCTACGCTTGACTATGAAAATATTCCTAGGAATATTCCAATGTCATACACAAAGAACTAGAGTCTCCACATTATTCTCTTTTTTAATGATTTTAATCCATGAATAGCACAAATTATGGAAAATTATGGGGATTATGAGCTCGGATTCGAATATCTCACTCCCACAATGGGTTCATGTGATGCTAACAAACACACTCCCAAGGAAATCACATGCCCACAATGGTAATTTCTTAACAAGTTCTTAATGACACTGACTACTTGAAAAATGAAACTCCAATCTCACAACCCAACTTACTCAAGTGGGTATCATACAAAAATTCCTATACATACCTCCTCATTTGGAAAATTTTGAGAACACCAAGAACCTGGTCTAACTACAAAGATTTCATGAGCTTTGTCACCTCACTCAAAAACAGTAGACGAAAAAAATCACAGGGAGCATCTACAACCATGACCACTCCCTGGGTGGCCCTAAAGCGCATTCCTCCTCAGCCTCTATAGGGGTGACAATCACTACCATGTATGAGAAGACATAAACTGATATGTGGAACTTTTAATTGAGAACTGAATCCATGAGAACTTTCATTAGACTAGAACTCCTAGAGCATGTCATGCACCATCATCCTGGGCCTTTCATGATCCAAATATAGAATTCAAGGAACAAGGGTTCCATTATATAATAAGACCACAAAATGATCCTATAAATGTTAAATAACCATCTCATAAGTCTTGCAATCTTTTTTGCAGCATTCAACATGATAAAGGGTATCATCAAGAACTAAAAACCTTAATGATTCTAGGATTCCACTCTCAATGCATCCACTTCTCCAACATAAATATTGTGATAACCCATATTGTGGTCAAAATATAAGATCCAGTTCACCACTATATACTAGAAGAATTTTTCATCGATTCTTGGGGGTGGATATTGTTCCAAAATAGTTACCAGTCTCATATGACACCAATCCACACCCGAATTCAAGATCCCATCTTCACATTAGGTGAAAAACACAGGCATCCCCATGAAAACACATTAGGTATTATAAAGCCTCTATAATATAAAATCCTATGATAACACCTCTATCTCTCATAGCTTCCAAGGTTCATCTGATATGCTGGCACAAATATCGGGTTATCCACAGTGAAAGTCTATATAGAGGACAACTATTGATAGTTAGGGAGCCCCAGCACATCCTCAAGTTTGATTACCTCATACCCCTCCATCATCATAGTAAATTTAAACTCATGGAATTTGTTTCTCCATGGGTACTATTATTCATATTATAAGAAAAAAATTTGTAACCTCCTCTGAATGAGCTTATCCATCCCTACTAGGGGATAACCCCTTATCAATAGAGTAAAAAATATATCCCAAAAATTTAGAATAACGGTTACACATACTAGTAGAAATCATCAAAAAATGGATGGTAAATGACCATCCCATAACAAGAAAAACAAAATAGGGTCCAACTATCACTATATAATAATTTCATGTGAGGCTCTCTCTCTCTCCCTCCATGAAAAGTTATGTCACACCATTTGTGGAAACAGGTGATCAATTATAATCCATATAAGAGACTCGAGCAAAATGGTATAACAAAAATGGCCTATACTGGTATCACTAGGTCATGTACATGGTATACATAGATGGAAATGTATATTTTGACTATATGATATCACTAAAACTTGATTAGTGATGAAATAATTCATACCTTGAACCACACTCAAGTCTATCATCCAGAAGTCCCTTTTACTGGATACTCATCCTTTCACTTGTCCCCTAGATCTCCTCAACCAAGGAATTCTCTGACACCTCATAATTTTAGAAGGTCCTAAAACACACTAGATAAAGAAAACCATCCACCATATCTCAATACTATCTACATTGGGATGGTTCTGACAATCCCTCATAGTTTTAGATCACATTTTAAGAACACATCTCAATGGGGGAATTGTCCCTCTTACTTGAATGTCGAAATCCATATAGAAAATATCCATCATAGGTCCCTAGTAACATCAAAAACCATCTTTGAGAGGTATCCCCACGAGGACCACCATAAATAGGGGTCCTATCTGAGTAGGATAACCATACCACGTGATCGAGCATTACCTAATCTATCTGTAAAGAGGGTTTGGATCAACATGATACTTGGGTGATATAATTTATGGGAACCTACAATGCACACTCGGCATAGGTGCATGATATTAAATTACCATCAGAACACACAATGTCTCTATGAAGAGAAATATATGTGAGAAAACCCATCCAATCAGTTGGGATCCACAGAAATCTAAAACCTCATATCACCAACTCAAGCCAACCCACTACTTCCTGTGAAACAAACTCATCATGTAACCTTAGTGGTATCTAGAACTAGGAATCCTTGGGAGTTCTATGTTTCCAAACATCCAAATCTTTTTATGTTGGTTCTAAATACTTCCTAACTAGTGGGGGTGGTTCTACCGGTCCACATATAGGAAAATTTCTCACAGGATGGACCCTGAACCGAGGCATCATCACTCATTAGATTACCATCACAATTTTGAAATTGATAACCTATCAGGATTTCCTCACAGAGGCATCTTGAAAGTGATCAAGGAGTACCATGGTCAAATAAGAATATATATATATATATATATATATAACAATGTGGAACTGACTCAAGAAGGATAGTCAAAGACTCAATCTTATACAATGCATTGTATAGACTCATTTTTTCCATGTAAGACCTTAGAATATTCTTAGGAATAATTTTGAATCCAAGAATTGAGATGGTACACGATTTAAATTCCTTGTGTTCCCATAATTAATTTTATAAAAATGTTAAACATATTTTTATTGTGTTTTCACGGTTTTTTAGAAATAATTGAATATCTCTCAAATGGTTGATCAGATCAGAAATTTGAGACCATGGTTTTGTTCAGGAATGTGTCGTTTACCCTAGGCATGACATAAAATAAGTTGGAATTGGAATTTTGGTCCCCACATTCATGGGAAGTTTGTTTAAATTATTTGAATAAATATTTAGTAAATATATTCAACACATTTAACTTAATGAAAATTAATTTGAAAATATCGCATAAGGATTTTTTTTCATGGGTTGGAACACAATTCCTGCAACATTTAGCTAGTTCACTCCCCTCCTTCCTATTTACAAATGACATCAGATGTTGAAGAAGCCCTGGATATAGGAAGATTGAAGCAATATGAACACAAAAACTTGTTCTAATCATTTATTAGGTTCGATCTTTGTCAATAATGATTGATCCAATCTAGGTTGGAATAGCCTTTTGTTTTTTACACCCTTGATTAAACATTGAGCATGTTGATGGTTATTTCTTCAATTTTCTCCCCTTGCATGATCCTTAAAAAACTGAAAACAATTTCTTTTGTCAATTATTTTTAACCCCAGATTCTCGTTCTTGATCGGTTGGACAAGAAAGCTTGGAACACGATCCTAACTTTCAATTATGTTCTTTACCTACCCATTTCTTCATGTTATTCACTAGCAGAACCCTACGGTTCCCATGTTGACAATTATCAGGTGACATGAGCTTGAACAGGTGCCCAAATTTATGTTGGATTTGTGCAACGATGATGAAATCATGACCTGAGACTGGGTCTGTGTATATCGGGACCTGAGGATTGTAGATCTATGGTATTTTCAATGTTTTAGTTAGGAATGAAGGTGTGGTGGCTCACCTATGGTGAGACATATGTGTTTAGTCCGATGAAGTGGGGTTGGAATGAGTTGAGTAATCAAGATATCAGTCTGATGTGGCTCCAGGCGGTTCAGGGAGACGGTGTGCAGTGATGTATATAGGAGATATTAGGTGAGGTAAGTGGGGAAGAGGCTCGTGGTAGATCGTGGGTGTGAATAATGGCATGAAAGATCGAGGTCGGTGTAAGCTAGTGCAGGTCCAACCAATGAGGTAGCCGATCACGATGGCAGGCCGAGGTGGTGAATCCGAGACGATGGCTCCGAAAGATGACGACAACAAACATACAAGATTTGAAGGATGTGGAGGAGGGGCACATGACCTCGTGGTGGCCCACATGGTAAAATAAGGGGGGTGGGTGAGAAACCCCAACCCTAACACAAAAAATTGATAAAAATAAAAATATCAATAATAAAAACATTTTTATTATTATTAAATCCTTTGGACTGTCATAACTCCCACATGGAGAGTCCAAATGGTGTACCGTTAATGGAAATGTGAACCAGTCCTTTAGGCTGTCTTTTTATGAACAATTTTGGATTCCTTTATATGGATTTTGGATTGGGTCCTTAAAACATTCAAATAATAATAATATATTATTTTTATTAAAACGTTGACCCTCTATAATTTCAGCATGAGGCATCCAATTGGTGAGTCATCAACGACATTGTGATCCTGACATTAAGGCGATATTTTTGAGACCGATCTTGGGATTTTAATTCAGGATCAAGGTGTGGTCCCCACAAGACATGATTTGAGCATAATGAAACAAAATAAATCTTCTCAATTGGGTGTCCGATTGAGGAAAATGAAGAGTTTATTCCATGAATTTTACTATGAGGATCACAACAATGTGATCTGTTTGGTAATTTTGGTCCACCCAAATTTCCTACTTGCACTGATATAAGAAGTCTTATTCTTGACCTAGTTAAATGTGGATACATTAAATGAATATGGGTTGAAGATCATTTTTATTGGTTTGAAGGGAATCCAAAGCTTAGAAAATCACCATCTCTTGTGAAAATGGAAAACATATATGAAGTGAAGTGGTCAATGCTTCCAGGGATGTTCGAGTACACATATTAGTGAAATTATGTTTTTCCCCTATGGACCAACGGTGAGAATCACATGGTCGTCAGCCTCTTGAAAATATATTCCATGTACTCAGGGAGTACAATGGGACACCAAGGGGTACATGTACACAGTTTAGTACCCTGGTATGGATAAGTACACAGACATGCGATGAGGTTGGGTCACACGTCATTTGTTCCCCATACACATCATGTTCCTCATTAAAAATCTTCTACCTCTCATATACCATTATTTTGGACTTGTATTTTTTATAGTGAGTTTCCTATTCTAAGTGTTTTTATATATATAACATGATGGTTCCCTTGGAATTGGTTTTCAGATATGACATGAATGATTCAGGTTTGGCACACATAGAGGTGACACTCTATGATGACAGAAATCATATAGGATTATCAGAGAAGTAATGGTCTTACCCTATAGTAGGGCTGGGTAGTGGAGTTCCCTAATGGAAGTTTCAGGCATACTCTCCAACTAGGATGGGAAATGGAATTCCCTAATGGTAGTTCTAGGCAGACCCTCTCGCCTGGCTAGGAAGTAACATTCCTTGATAGTAGTTACCGGCATAACCCCTAGTAGGACTAGGAAGTGACATTCCCCGATTATCTTTCCATGATACCCTCTAGTATGATATGGGAAGTGGGGTTTCTTAATATTCCAATCTTACACTCTAGATGGGATGGGTAGTGTCATTATCCAATGAAATTATAGATGGGGGATGGGTAAATCTTGATCTCATATATTATTAGGGATACAGACATCATGGACTGTGAACGATGGTCAGAGTTGGGATATAGGAGCGGGACTCTCTCGATTGTTACTCTTTTTCAGTTTCCTTCAGATTGGGACATGTTTCTGCTTTGGAAGTGTGTGTTTTCCCTTTAATTTGAAGTTGAAACTAACATTATCTTGTTCCATATAGTGGTTCAAGAATGTTCATTTTACTTTATATCATTTCACACATTTTATAAATTTTCATTGAAATTTTGCATTGAGTTGGCGATGGGCATGTGTACACACTACTAGAAATATTACCTATAACAATGCACTAATACTAAAGGTTTGTAAAAACTATGGGGATATACCACGTTGAAACAAATTCTTCTAATAGTTTTGGGAAACTTTTGGGAAAGGGTATGGCTATCCCAACAGTTTTTCAAAAATGTTGGGATAAACCAGTTTGAGAAAACTGTTCCCAATGGTTTTGGAAAACCATTGGAGAAGGGTGTGGCTATCCCAATGGTTTTCCCAAACCATTGGGATAAAACAGTATTAGAACACCTATCCTAATAGTTTTGGGAAACCATTAGGATAATTTAAGGTTATCCCAATGGTTTTCCAAAACTATTGGGATAGAATGTTTTTACAAGGGTACCTATCCCAATGGTTTTGAGAACCATTGGTATAGGTACCATTATTTTTTATGAATTATTTTTTCAAATATCATCAACTAAATAAATTTATAAATTACATACAAATATAAATATATATGTATATTTATATATATCTAAATATATTCACAAAGGAAACTATAGGATAATGGTAAAGACTTCGTTATATAACGTGTAGGTTGTGGGTTCAAACATATACTATAACTTTTTTTTAGATTTAACTATCCCCACACCAAATCACCCAATGGCTTCCCAAACCATTGGTATTGGATATACCAATTGTTTGGGGGGTCTATACCAACAGTTAAAAACCATTGTAATAGGATATTTTTCCATTAGTGACAGGTACTTAGGAAAAGTCTTCCCTGTGTTTTTTGTGCCTTTGGTGCTTGACACCAACCCCTGGCATATGGAGGTGGGCTTGGGGTAGTTGTGGCTCAATCCTTGGCTAGGATTGGGTTGTGATATGGATGTACCATTGATCCCTACAACCAATGATTCATTATATTGATTCTACATTTAGGTGATCAAGGTCCTAGTGAATGGATACATTGGCTGCCCATACCAACATTGAGTTCCTTGACCTAAGATCCATAGTTGAGAAACATTGACAATAAATTACTAATTCCAAAGAAATCATCATAAGGGGAATACTCTAGAAAACTTATTAAGGAATGAACTGCTCTAATACCAATCTTTAATGACCCAACCCTATCTGAGTCATGATCCAAAACTACAACAAGGATTTATCCATAGGCTTGGGGTGGCGATAAGAACCAAAAGGAATATCCTAAATGGGAGTCCATTTATTTATTTACTTATAAATACACACATGAATAAATATAAAAAGATAAAGTAGCTCTAATTTAAACCATGCATTGAAAATATCAAGTGTGTACTACAGTATGACAATGAAAACTAAAAAAATAAAAGGGGATAAATACGTTCCCAACCATAAATATGTACCAACATAATTAAAACTAGATATTAAACTGCTGAGGGAGCCCAACTTTTGATCTCCAACCTATGACAACCGTACATGGTACACAACACCCAGTATCCCTAATATCCTTAGAAGTCACCACTAAAATGTCATCCATATTCAAAAGTCATGGAACATGTGGGAAAATCTCATGTAGGGGTGATTATATACATACATAGTAATACACCGTAATAGGAGAAGGGGGTAGTAAGATATATAATAGCTATAAACAGATAGTTGATAGCTAACAATATAAATCTCAACCCAAAGTAGGATAAATAAAAACCTTGTCCAAGCATAGGGGGCTCAACACAGTGTGTAGATGGACTATGCATGGAGTATTTTCCACCCATATTAGTAGAGTAACATCATCTTTCCAAGATAATATAAACATGGAAATCACGTTGAACACCTCATGAATCTTCACAGCCCATTTATGGAGAGTAACGAAATTCAAAGTTAGGTATATAGATGTATATAAATATTCTCATCAAAATAATCCCATACAAGAGAGAAAGGGGATCTCTATCTCACAACCTAACCCAGATGAAACTTCTCCATCAGTTCCAGGAAGTCTATAAATGATGCCCAACATCATTCACGTCATCCCAAATGATACCATTTGTGTCAAGACACACCTAATCATTATGCCTCACATTTGAGGGCCCTAGATCTCTAGGAAGAATACCCATGCCATTGTGCAACATGATGGTTCGAGTCAGTTAATAGTTAGAGGACCCATACCTTGTTACAATTATAGTTTACTACTCTAATAGTTGATAGAGGACACATGCCCTTCCTAGGAAGAGAGTTTCACTCTGATGGCAGAGGAAACATTCCCATCCCAATTGGAGGGTTCCACTATAGTGGTAGAGGACCCATGCCTAGCCCAAGTTGAGGGTTTCACACTAGGAGTCAATAAAGGACTCATGTCATGTGATAAGAGGAGAATTTCACTCTAATAATACAGGACCCATGCACATACCATCTGGAGGGTTCCACTCTATGAGTTGGTAGAGGACCCATGGATTGCACCCACAGGAGGGTTCCACTCTAATAGTAGAGGACACACACCTTGACTATATAGAGGGTTACACTATAAGAGTATTTAGAGGATCCATTCTCAATTGGATTATAGAGTTCCACTCTAGTCATTGTGGATCCATTCTCATCTCAACTGAAAGGTTCCACTTGGAATTCCTCTATTGATCATGTATGATCACTAACATCAATGGGAATAGCCTAAACAATATCTATGTAAATAATATCTCACATATTATCCCAAAATACATAACCATGGTTACCATCATGCTATACATAGAAATACACTTAAGATAGTGTACTCGTGGTAATAAATACGAGTAAAAACAAAGGAGATACGAGAGATTTAAGTTCAATAAAAATGAACCAAGGGGTACATGACGTGTGAGGGTACCCACATAGCAAGTGGTCCCACTCCGTCACCTAGACACATCCCTATAGTTAGACATCTTACAAAACATGTAGGGATACATGGATTATAGGTGATATACAAAACATTATCATGCCACTTGGGTTCCCTCTCATGGGCTTGGTCATGTCTATGTATCCAAGCTATGTCCATGAATGCAATATGTCCACATAATGTAAGGGGTCCACCTAGCATGTGGTCCCACACCTCTGTCCATATTTGACCTCACCATCCCATGTAATGTGTGTTAGGTAGTACTATATGATGTGAAAGGGTATTACATGATGTTTCTTAGCCATAAGACTATCGAATGAAAGAGGCTCATCATCGGTCCAAAAGGAAGAAACATAATTCCACATATATGCCTCTATAAACAACCTTAGATGGATAAAAGGATCACACCATTTTGATCCTCATGAAAAAATTATTGGGATATACTACTCCATTTCCAAAATCATACATCTAGTGAAAAATTCACATTTCACAATGCAACGCACGAATGAGGTTTCATAGGCAAAATCCATGAGTCTAAATTAAATACTTGATATTGGTTGTGAAACTTCCACCTCAATTTCAGAGTCGCGATGCCATTGAAGGTTCATCATTAGGATACCATATGTAAAACATATATCAAATACTAGATTCAATAATAAAAATAATATATTAATCATTATTGGGAGCTCCATCGACCTACACCACAAGCACAAATTAATTATCCTAGATTGGTCTTAAAAAGACCATCTTGATGTCAGGATTCAAATTACACTAACGGTTGATCAATATGATATTTTATGGTGATTTACTATCAAAATAATATTTTAGAACAAAAATAAATAATTATAATATTTAATATTAATATTATTATTATTATTTTAAACCTTAACGAGAGTACACACTCAATATCCCTCTCAATATATTTCATGCTTGACCATTAGCGAATGCCGCTTTTAAAAAAATCAATACCTTATCATTATTATTCTTAATAAGATAATAATAAATGGATATGGAATATCTCCCATTAAAGGAGGAGATACGCTCTTTCCCCCCTCATTCCCACATACGCCCCCATCTCAATGCCAGATGGCTATGGTGCCTCACCATATACAACATTTAATTAATCTTTAATTCAATTAAATTTATTAATATTACCATGTGAGAATAAACACCGTCATTTATTATTAAAATTTTATTCCATTAATTTAGATTCCTAGGGATTTCCTCATATTAAATTAAACCCATTTAATTTGATTAACCACATACACATTTATTTAATGATTTTGTTGTTTTGTTATTATTTTTATTATTATTATTATTATTATTATTATTATTATCCATCATACAGACCACATTAAACCACCTCCTTAGATATCCACCTATAATCAATCACCTTACACATCGCTCATCGATCGAGAACCCACACATCCAGTACTGATCTAATCAATTAACAAAACATCATCCAGATTATTTAACATTCCATCCACAAAACGTCGTTCAACTTGTCATTTAGGATACTTCAATAAATCTTGGGTTTCAACCATGCTCGAACCTGCCTTTACAAAGTTGAACCAAGGCCCCGTTGAACAATGGTCAAGAACACAATGAACAAAGATAGGAAAAGAACAAGAAAAAGTGAAACATAATTGGATAACCATTATTGGAAAATTAATATATAAAAGATATTATAAAATGTGAAACAATCTTATAATTATACCAGATCTATTTAACCAATCAAATTGCAGGGCTCTTGAAATGACTATACTATCACAGAATCAAAAGAATATAATAATAAATGCCTCAATATTTTAATCAAAAGGGGATGATGACACAATTTATAAGTCATATCTCTATTATGGATTAGTCATTGGGGAAGAATGCATCCTCTAGTGGTGAAGATTATATGTTACGTCCTCCACCTATCGATTCACCTTGATCAGATCACCAGTTGTCTTCTGGTCTTCTATACACTAATGATGAATGGGTGGAAGAATCTCTCAATGATCCATGGGTTATGTAGCTAATATAATGATCCAACATAATAGATTAATTATAGAAGTAATTATTTAGGTCATTTAATTCAAAATAAATAAATAATTTATTTATTTTAATTAAATACACCATCCAAAAATATTATTTAATAGACGTCATGTGCCGACCAACATTAGGTCATGCCTAGGGTAAACATTGCATTCTGAAATCAATGGTGGTATCTGATTTAACATATGAGTATCTGTATGTTATTTATTTGAATTGGGGTTATTAAAATAATTAATTACATTAATTAAGTTTTTTCAATGAACCCACCAAAGTCTACCACATCCGAACACCCTGTGCCGACCAATTTTTGGTCGCGCCTAAGGAAAACCAACCTCTATGGATTGAACTATGGTATATTATTTCCAATAAAATACTCCATTAAATATATATTCTACTTTTTTGGAAAACCATATAAACCTAATATAACATATATATAATATTTAATATTTTTATAAAAATAATATTGGCATCATCAGGCCTCAAAATCATGCACCATCTCAACAATTTTCTCCGAAAATATTCCTAGGAATATTGCAAATTATTACAATGAAAAAACAGAGTCTGTTCATATAAATTCATTATTTTTAGATTAATATTGTTAAAGGATAAGAACAATTTATATGAAACTGACATAAACTACTACGAAAATAATCTATATCCATATTGATGAATAATAAAGAGACACACATATTGAATACTATCAAAAGTCTCAAAGCGGATTGAGGTGGAATAATTAAATGAACTATTTTAGGTTACCGTGAATACATTATCCATTTTTAAATTTATAATAAGAATTGGAAATATAGGAAATTTTTATTAAGAATCTATTCACTATAGAATACACTATGTTTTGGAAGAATATCTGTCATTTTAATGTTATGATATCCTAGAAGAATGGGATGATCTTTTTTATAGAACGTGTGTATAGTATTTTTAGGATATAGCCTAAAGGGTTAAGGTTTATTCCTTTAAATTGTTTTATTATACATAATATATTACCAAAGAACCTACATTGTATACTCTACCAAAACATAGTAAGGATTCAATACCAAAATTGAGATAAAAAATTTTAAAAATATTTTATGGTGTTCTACATTTAATTTCAATATATAATACTATGTAAATACATTGAGTAGAATGTATGATATCTATAAATCACAATAGTTGAATAGGTTTGAAATAAATAATATGAAAATAATTTAGTAAAAAATCATTAATATTGATTACCTCCCTATTAGTGTTGCGTCACAATCCTTTTAGAAATATCATTTTTTATTAGAGTGTATTGTTATACATTTGATTGGAACTATTTATTATCTATGTTTTTAGTATTTATTTATCTTGAGATAAATACTTACTAGTTTTTAAGTGTAAATATTTCATATATATATATATATATATATGGATATTTCTTTAAAGAAATTGATTTATAGAAGAAAAGAGAGGTTAGGATGATGAGAAAGACATTATATAAAAGATTATGTAAAGAGGAATTTATTTGATTTTAATATAATCAATGTGTCAATTTTTTTCAAATAACTCCTGAAAATTTTCTATTTGAAGAATCAGGCTCATGCTGTGATGAGTAATTCCAATTGATTCAATTTCATACATTAATTCTAAAATTAATAATTATCTATAGAATGACTCCATTTAAGTTATCAAAAAGTTATATTTGAATTCATGAGTGCGATCAATTATAAAATCTTATGACTATTCCCATATTAATTTCATGAAGTAAATGAAATATATCCATAAAATACATTTCCAATACATTATATGCTTACAGTTTTAGAGAATTCATGAACAAAAATAATCTATCAAAACTAAGGTATGTTTCAAATAATTGACACTTTTCCACTATATAAGAGACATCTTTATCTATTACAGGTCTTCATTATCTCTAACTAAATATTCATATAAGATACCTTGTTATAGATTTTATACCTTTCATATCTTCAAAACCTAAGAAAATGGAAACCTAAAAATTGGGTGATTCCCAATAAGGGTAATTGGAAGTCATAAAGATAAAAGACCATAATTGATCATAAGATGATCATGTGGGTATAATCAGGATACCTAATAAAGTTATAACCAAAAATTTATAGATTATAAATTAGGGATTAACATAATATTATATCATAATAAGTTTCGATATCATATAAATAATGCATACTTTATAATTACTCTATAAATATAGCCATATAAATCACAACATAGTGTATTAGGTGTCATATCCTATTTACCCATGTGTGACATGCTTCACACACATATTCCGCTTTGGGGATCAGACATTTCCCACATATTTCCCTTAATAGAACAATATTAACTCAGATGTTTCTATTTTTTGGTTGAGTTATCACCCCTAATTTCACTTAATTTAATGATATATAAAACCATAACCAATGAATTCAAGGATAATATAGGACCACACATGTCATCATCCATACATATGTGTTCCAAATAAAATAAATCATCATCATATTATAAATAAATCACGGATATAAATTGGGTTTAACATACCTTCCAAATGGAATTATATAAGGAAACCATACATTATTCCATCAATAATAATAACGTGATATACAAATGGAAAATAAATGGGCATCCAATGATATTTAGAATTGTTTTAGGTAAATATCATTGAATGAAGATAATAGATCAATTTTCACACTATATAGGTAAATGGTATATGGTTTAGTTAATAATTTCCTCAATCGATATACATTATAGTATCCTGTTGATCACTTATCAATTAAATAAATATAAAATAATATATTTACTATGAAAGGCATTGGAATAAATGTTCTTCATATTAACGGTGGATAGTTAGGAAACATATTTTTTTGGTTGATAATTTCATTGATATAAAATAAGATTAAATAATATATCCAAATAAATAATACCGATGATTCTAAAAAAAATATCCCATGTTTATAAAATAAAACCCATAAGGATGCTAACAAAAATTAAAAAACCTTACAGAAGAATGGTTAAAACAACAACACACAAGATGGGATCAAGAATCTATTTTTTTATTAGATGAGTTTAATCCAATAATTTATAAAATTATATATATTATTCGATAAATCATGAAAAAATATCATGAGTGTAAAAAAATTTGAATATGAAAAACAAAATGACTGCTAAAAATTAAATTTAATTTCTAAAAAAATATCTAATATTGATATACACTAAAAATGTATAGTTTAATTTAAAAATTATTTTTTAAAAAGGTAAAGGTGAATGGATTTGGAATAAAATTTTATTTAAAAATAATTTCCAATAATGGATCCTTGAAAATTATTTAATTTTTTCTATAGTAATTGTAGAGAAATAGATAAAACATTTTATTACGAAGGAATCCATTATAATATATATCAATTAGATTTTTTTAAAACACACATTGTAAAAAGAGTATAAAACCCCTATTTGTATTAAGAAACAAATTTATTGAAGAGGATTATAGTATTACATATAATTAAATTTTAAGGTGTGAGAAACCAATAATATAAGAACAATGGTCAATATTAAACATTATAACTCCAATAAAGGATAACTAATATATCAATATAAATTATAGGAATCATACTTGAAAAGGTAAGATATATTTTGAAAAGGTTTTATGTGTTAGGATTATAATTATAAAAAAATAATGAGAGATTTGGACATAATAATATAAATGTTAGAATTCATCAAAATTATTTAAAATATGTTCAAGATAATGACCATAATTCAATGAATGAATGTTCAGTAACCAAAAACTCTTTTTAATGGTGTAACAATAAATTCAATGGCCATTTGAAGAAGGTAATTTTAATTTTTTTTATTATAATAAATTTAATAAAGAAATTAACTTAACGATAAATCCATGTGTAGTAAATACTACATAAAATGAAAACATCGGGATCAAAATGTATTATTTCTCAAATAATTAGATTTTATACCAAGACAACCCTTACCTATTTTCATCACTTTCATAAATGTATTTACCCTCTTTTTTTGATAAAATAGTTATATTAATCACGTAATTTAAAATTATAATCATATCCACTTTCATTTTTACTCTTTATATAGTCAATATCTCTATGAATCCACATCAGGTGTTTATATTTTTGATCATTTATACTAATTTCATAATAGTGATCTCCATATTCATTATTCATAAAATTTTCATCTCTACTATATAATTAATGTTACTTTTATGTATTTTTTAAATTTAATTATTCTTTGAATTCCATTAAAGTGTTTTTATCCTTTATCTCAGAATATGAAATCGATAAGAAGTATGTTTCCTTGATTCTTGATGAACGAACTGTTTTTTTATTAATTGGATTAGTAAAACTTATACCATTATATAACCATTAAAACCACATTATATAAATATTTATATCATATTATATGATTAATTATGTTCACATTTACATCCATGATATAATTTATATCATTATTCACATAGGTTATTAAACTAACCCAAACCAAAATATTCTATGATTAATGGATGATAATGTGTGGTTTATTTTTCATATCATTATACCCTAAGTATAATGATAATATATAGTAATTTATTAGTTGTATATATCATAAAATAATTATGTAGAATAAGAATTAATGGATATAAACATATTATATAATATGAACAAAAATATTTACTCTTTGTTCGATTTTTTAAAGGAATGAATGAATAAATATTATTTGTTAATATTATAATTAACAGGTTCTCCAATTTTCCATAAAATGAACTTAATTATATTATTAGAATCATATATATCCATTAAAATAATTCTATGTACTATCCTTGAATTTTAATAATGAATAGTAGAATTCATCATTCCATATGGTTATAGTCCACACATACATATAGATGATGATTTTATTTTCAAAGAATGATAAAATTTATTAATACATATTGCATATATATATATATTAAATATGTTAAAATATCATAGTTATATAATAAATTCTTTATTTTTTCCATCTAGTATATTTGTAGAATGAAAACGTATATGCTGCTTTGTGGATGTGGTAATCCACACTTAAATGTGAATCATGTTTTCCTTTTTCTTAAAGAAATAGGGTAACTGTGGTTAATTATGATTCCCATTATAGAAAAATAATATTTAGAAAAACAATTATGATTTTTCCATATATTAATGTAGAAATTATAATAATAAATTTAAGATAGAAAGGAAAGAAGTTAAGTAATAAATGATTACTCGTATTGGGTACCTTGATATTTCTTTAAAGGATCCCCTCAAAACATTGTGAATAGGATAAAATTACGTGACTAGAAGATAATTTAAGTGATATATGATTCAAGGGGATAGAAAATGGCATGTATTAATGAAGAAAACTAATTTTATGAGTGTTATGGAAGTTGTGGAGATTGTCCCATTTTATAAGACAAAGGGGATGGTATTTTCTTAAATACCCATAACATTTTAATACTTGGCTGTTAAAATTAATAAACAAAGGTTATAAAATTGATAAATAATGGAGTGGGGAAGATATAAAATCAATAAATAATTTTTCATTAAATTTTATGAATGTTTTCAGCATGATTTCCACACTTTAACATTAGATTTTCCACTTTTACCATTTTAAATTTTTCTATGGTTACTAGTGTTTACCTTAGTAAATAATTTTTTGTTACAAAAAAATAAATGTTCCCTATTACCCAATTTGAAAATAATGATATAAATTTTTTAATTCACATAATAAGATTAAATTTCTAAAATTTAAATATGTTAATTTTGAAATTGTAAATGTATAATACATTGAAACTATTTTAGTGAAAAATGTGACATGAAATCTAAAATATCAATTATAAGTCTATTTATTAAATATAATATTTTAAAATGTATAATTTAAATTATAAAAAATATTTCTTTTATGATATGGTTCTTTTTTTAGTGTATTATTACATCCTAGTTATTCCATGTTAGTCATATTTTAAATGAAAAATTGTACCTTTGTTATTCATCTAAAAGTCAATAATTTCGGTAAAATTATAATATTTCATATTATAATAATATATTAATAAGAAAATATATAATTTTTGAACTTTTATAAAATTAAAATTATAAAATTTGGTAATTTTTCTTTATATAAAATTATAAAAATATATTGAAAAATATTTTTAAATGAAAATAACACTTTAAAAAAATTAATTTTTTCTTATTATTATGTCATATCAAATACTATTCAAATTGAAATGAATATATTATTAATATAAATAAAATATTTTTCCTATAATATAATTATATTCACATAATTAAACATATTAAAATATGTTATTTATAAATGTATAATTTTAAAGTATATATCATCCAAATTTTTTATTTACCTACACCAATATAATTTACCAATGTATTAGAATTGATAATGAAACTTATTTTTATTTCTACATATATTTACTAATTTGGTAAAATCTATTTTTAACCACTAAATATACGATTAAAAATTGGTTCATGTATGTTCTCTTTTAATTTTTATGTTGCATCTTTTTAGGTTTGAGTTGCGTTGGAGGTGATCTAAGTTGTTTCCAAATAACATAATTTGGTTATTGGATACATGATCCATTTCACACTATAGATCATATATTTATGACATGAATGGATTATATGATGATTCCATGATTTTGGTTTAGTATCTAGAAAATCTTATGAGGTAAGAAATAATTCACATCGTAAACTGGAATCCTCGGATTTTAAATCAAGGTGACATAATATTTAACATAATAGCCTTTATGAAGGTTGAAGTCTTAAATTATTAATTCATAACAAGTATTTTTTATAGGAATTATATGTTTTCACATCCTATACACTCTATTTTATCATTAATCATATTCCATAAAACATGGGTCCTATCCTAGGGATTTTGGTTGAATCCAAATCTTTCAGTCTTCTCTAATTTTCTGTTTGATCTCTATGTTGGTTATTTTCCCCTCATCAGGTATGTGTGAACATTTTATAGCCATTTTTTCTAATAAAAGTATTACTGAATTTGGGAAATTTTTTTGGTATATATTCATCTTTTGATGATTCTTATCCAATCCCTTATAAATTCAGTGTGTGCTTGTCTTCTAGTGGCTAGTTCTCATGTTTGTAGTGGTTTATCACTTGAAAATATAGATTTAGGTGGGGATTTAACTCTTCCAAAAACACATTTTCATATGTAAATATTATTATAATACATAGGAATTAATGTCAGAGACTTTGATTATTGTACTTACATTCCACCTTTTCGTTCTGGTGTGTGGATCCCATCAAGATTAGTGTGTGATCAGAGTCAATTTTGGTGGTTACATCTCTATCATATACTCTATGAGTCAATACATCTCCTGATATATTAAATGGTTTTATAAATTAATTATAGTGATTCTTTATTTACTAATTTTTATATGTAATTTTTTTTTGAAAAAATATGTTTTTCCTCGGGTTTTGGTAAAAGAAATATGTTTTTCAAATATCTGTTTAATAGAATGTGAAATGGGTTTTAAAATAATGTTTTCAAATAATTAAGGATTTTATATAATTTATTATGAATTTTGATAATTCCATTCAAATTTATATGATATATTGTATACATGGTATCCTTTAATACTTAAGTTGAAGTTGTATTATTGGTCTATATACATTGGTATTGTAAGGGGCTTCGACGTTTTGGGTGCTTCTCTATTCCATTATTATAGATACATTGGATCTAGGAACATGATTGACATTGTTGGGGTTTCACATTCTTGGGTGTTCAAAAATTCCATGGAGTTTGATGAATGTGATCTTGGGACTCAATTTTACACTAGTATTTGATTGAGATTGAGGTATGAATGGAATATCAAGCTTGACCTTATGTTTTACATCCGATGTTTTCTTTTATGTGATGGAATTTTAGTGCTTGGATCGATATGAGATTATCCATGCTTTTATAAATATATTTGGACCATAAAAATTATTCTTTGACATTTTATTACTAATATTTATGAATTATTTTTAAAAATGGGAACTATTTTCCATATTTTCTATATAATACTTTGTAGCTACTAATCATTCCATGTTTTTCATAAAATTTGGATTATTAATTTTATAATATAGATACTTGTTATAGAACACTAGGGTGGGATGCAATAGAAGATATTCATATCCCAACATACATGCTCCCTTATAGGCATGTGGACAATATTCTGTCATATGTATAAAAGGGAAATGCCCAAAATGAGGTAGTGAGGTTCATTTCAGTTGGGTATGGGTTTCTAGTGATGATATTTTAAGATCTTGGTATTTATTCGAGGTACAGATCCTTTTAAATATGGTTTAAATCATTATTCTGTGTATAATATGGATAACCTTTAAATATAGAAAGGTTACATAAGTGTCTAGGTCTTGTTCAGAGCCCAAAACCATGCTCTATGAAAAAAAAGGACGCACTACATGGAGATACACTATGGGGACAACCGCATGGTTACCCCTAACCATGGAGGGGCTGATAGAGAGTAGTAGGGAAGAAAGGTTTGAGAAAACTATGTATAATGGTTTTTATGACCATATGATATGTATTCAGTTTTTAAAAGATCCACTTCATAGGTTTTATGCATGGTTTTTCAAAATTTGTGGCCTAGTCATGTGGGTCCCCTTATAAAGTAGCATGCTAGGTATGGTTAACACACTATATGGAAACTGTGCGGCCAAAGAATGTGCCTCTGTATTTATTGGGTAAAATTAACAAATTACCATAAAATCTAATAAAACTCATCCCACCTCTTTATTTCTCATCTTCTCTAATATGCAGTGGGGTCTCCTCCTATAGGGCTCCCTTGAACCTCTAATATAGTTTCTTTAATAAATTCTAATTCCAATTTCCAATTTATTTTCTATTGGTCTTATTGGATTCTACTGGATACGTTCTCTATTCCTCGTACACCATTCTCTATTTTACCACATCATGATAGAGTTATTGAGGTCCAAGATCGTATGCCCTATTTTTAGTGCGTTGGACCATTCTTCCATTTTCTATCAATATGTACTATATTAAGGGTCAATAATGGGTGAGGAGTGTTTTACAAGTACGATTTAGGTGGTATATTAAATATCACTCAAGTATTAATGTTTTCTAACATGATTCATTATTACACATACTAGTTTCACCATGTGTTTCCTTAAATAGCATCTATATTTAATTAGATGACTTGTTAGAACCTAAATCACGTTGAGATCAACTAATTTAGATCGATCCATCCATTGGGGTGTTCCCTCTTATATTACTAAATTTATTCCATGAATATATGGCTAAATAACCCAATAGAGTGTTTGGATTTAATTTTAATTGATGATATACCATTTTTATGGATGAGTGTAGTGTCTTAGCATGGCTAACTCATTTGAAAATTAAAATGAATTGAATTAATTAGATTTTAGTTATAAGCCCACATCACCTAACTAAATAGAAAAATAGAAACACCCCTATTAATGAAAATTTTAAATAGATTATGAATTATGATTTGGATCATATTAAAGAAAATTAATATTATTAAAAATGATTCTTCGGCATGAATACCTTTCATAATTATGGAAATTTTTCATGATGACCCCAATGAATGAACAATATAAACGGGAACAACGTCCCTTATACATGATACTAAATGGATGTGATGACCCTTATGTTTTATATATATGAAATGAGCATTTAATCCCACTATTAATATGTTACGGGCATACTGTCTCTTTATAGATATGCTATGGGCATGTGATCAATTTAAATAAATTTGATATGGGAATGGGGTCCTGTTATATATATGTTATATGGGCATGGTGTACCTTGGGATAATATGTGAGAATGGAATACCTTGTTATACTAGATGAGCATGGCATACCATGTGATACAACACGAGCATGATGACCCATACTATGATATTGTGCATGAAGACTCTTACTATTGTGATATTGTGCATAGTTTCCCTTATAAATGTGATACTCAATATTGTGTCACTTGATACTAGTTTAGAGTATTTCCAGTATGGTATAAAGTAGGTAGTGTCAGCCTGGTTTCTATTAGATACCATATCTGACCCATTTACATTTATTATTACTGATTTACATTATTGTATCTACACACATCCATGTTATACACACAGACTGGATAATTGTATAAATCATTGGTAGTGGCCTATATAGTTTATCATGAACCCTATCTATGCCACTTATGGTAGTAGGTCAGGCCACAATATTGCTAGTGTATATAAGGGAAAGTGTCATTTTAAGGATACTTAACTTCATTCTTATATTAATTGGGATCTAGGGAATGGATAATTTTCCCCTTTTTGAATTCTTTTTGTATAGGATGTATATTATTATTGTATTATTCTTGTATAAATGTTTTCTAACTTTATAGATACAAGACAAAAATTATCTTCATTTTTTATATTATTTAGTTCCTAGTTATTAGTTGATTATTATTTATGGGTTATTTATATCTACTTCCACTATGGATTACTACCGGTCTAGTATTTATAGTATCTTTTTTTATTGTCCCATCAGTTTATTCGTTTTTCTACTAATTCAATTATTCATATGATATTAACTTATCCATTGTGCTCCAAAATGATAATGTGGGAATAGTCTCCTCATATATACACACCGAGAACTAAATTCTATTCAGTAGCCTCTGGTGTTTGGGGAGATGTACTTTACTCCATGTGGCCCACCCGGCTCAGGGCACCTCTAAGTGGCACCCATATATAGTAAGTCACAAAACGATATAAGATATTTCCTTTCCTTACATTTTATTTTGAGAAAATATAAAGGATATTAATTAGGTTATGGGTTTTTTATACAATCTATTCATAGTAGTATCTATCTCTTGTGTAGAGAAAATCCAAGTTGAATTTAATGGAAACTATTAATTTCTTCCTTTTTCATATTATAGTTGAATTGATTCCACTATTGGGTGATGCACATGAATTATGTTATTTAAATTGAAATAATTTAGATTTATCTTGTATCCTTATACTAATGATATGAGGTCAAGGAATTACTGAGAATGCATCATATTAGGCCCTTTATTGGAAATTCACATCCCATGCTTATGTCATTCCATATAGGATCATTGTGTTGGTTACATTACCTATAAATTCTATGATGATTTAAATTTATAAATATAATTTTTAAATGGATAATTATTATTGAAGGTAATTTAGATAACACAGATGGTAATTAGAGTTCATTCCATCACCAAAACAGTTTTTTCTAACATAGGCTATAGCAGACACCCTAAGTTATAAACTATGGTACATTGTTCCATGATCCATTGGTCACATGTACTAGGATGTGTTATGGTATGGATTGACTAGAAACCATGTTTTTGTTCATAAGGTATATTGTCCCTTATGGATTAGAAGTGGTAAATCATTTGGTTCAACCATTTAAAAATAAATATAATATAAATATGATTTTTAAATGAAGTTTTAATTAAAAAACACATATATTAACTCAATCCCAACATTAGTAGTGCAAAGTAGGTAGTGTCTCTTGTGTTCTATATACATGTTCCTATCACCTAGACTAGAGACTTTCAGTTGGATGAGTTGTGAGACTATTACATAAAAAAGATTTTTACCTTTTCTATTTATATATCTATATATTATGCTATTATCTAACATAATCAATAGTGCGGGTTTGGAAATTATAGATAAATTCAACCACAACATCCTCTGATCATACACTAGGAGGGCAATAAAGATCATAACAGTGAACCAAGCCTAAAATACGTAGATATTATATCATTTTGGATAAATATTTATCAAATTACAAAATTACATGCTCGGGGACCATAATAGTTTTGTTTCATTGGATACTTAGAAAACATTCTTCTAGTTTTGTGAAAGATCATCAATATCCCCCTTAATGATCTTACCCTCTAATAATACTACTTAAAATCGTTATTCATAACATTGGGAAATGAAATACAAGAAATGGGTGAGTCTTAATGCTCAATTAGGGTAAATAAAGGAAATATATAGGTATAATACAAACATAACAATATGAGAACATGGGAATAACATTTGAAAATCACACCCTGCATAAAAATGTCATAATCATGATACATGGAATAAATATTGGCAATTCATAAGACATGAAGCCTATGATAATCAAGAGCATGAACCATGTGAGAGTATAAAATTAATAATACATACAATTTATGGAAGATAAATAAACATGTAATATCATCCCCTATAAGTCAATACTTGTTGCTAAAAACATATCAGTGAACTTCATGGGGACTTCACCTACTTGTTGGGACACACCACCATCCATAGTCGCATTCCATTCCGTGTAAGGGATCAGGTTTCCCCATCTTACAATAGGGGATAGGTTCTCCCCATCTTCCTATAATTGATTTGGTTTCCCTATCTTTCCATAGTGGATCAGGTTTCCCTATCTTCACATGGAGGATAAAGCCTATCGACTTGAATCCTATCATTATCTTATGATATATAAATCATTACCGAATTAATTGGAGGGATTTATAGTTCCCATCCATCTCATAATGAAATATTACATAAATAGGCAACCGAATTATAAAACTTGTATTATATCAAGCCCCAATAAAAATATGGGTTTCACAAACATCATATCATAACCCATGAAATGGAATGGGTATTGTAAAAATTGCATCATATCATTACCTAAGGAAAACATATAAGTATCATAATCATTTCATCAAAGAATAAACCATTAAAATAAGTATGTTTCAAGATCATATAACCAATCGAAGATAAATAAGTGTCATAAACATCATTCCATAAAAACGTAAACCATTTAAGAAATAATGTTAATGGTATTATTAGATCATATCACCATAAAATAATAAATTATAAAAAAGCATTTCATCATAGATGGAGAAGGATTTTGAATGATAACATGAAACATTTTACAAGGAATATAGTAGTTCTTTGAAAATACTTTTTGTAAAACTATTTAAAAATCCTTTTATTATAAATAATTCATTACAATTTTATTTAAAACCTTTATTGAGCTTATATCTTTTTCTCTAGGAAAAACATTTTTTCATACTTAAAGGATTTAAAAAAACATTTCCTTTAAAAATAATTTCAATAATTATAAAGAAAACATGAAAACAAATTTAAAACCTTTTTCATTGAAAATAATTTTAAAACTTATAAAATAAGCTTGAAAATCGTTGAAATCATTTTCTTTTAAAACCCCATTTTAAAACATATAATGTATCCTTTGAAAGTTATTTAAAACTTTTTTAAACAAAAAAAAATTTTCAAAACATTTTTCGTTGAAAAAAATATAAAACAATGAATTTATCGAATATTATGAAAATAATTTTTTTAAAAAAATTACTCATTAATCATGTAAATGAAACTTAAATGGAATGACGATATTGATGGCATTTAAATCCGTACATTACAAACATTCCTTTTTCACTGTAATTATTTTTTTAAAAGTACCTCAGCTGAAAAGTGAAATGAATATTACTTTTTAAAAACAGTTTTGTTTAATGGATAAAAAATGGGTTAAATTTTATTTTAAATATCATAATAGAATATTATAATATTTTTCAACACTTTTTTAGAAAACATGCTTTTTAAGGAACACAGATTTTCAACCGAACAGAGAGGTAAAGATTGGATTTCATAAAAGACATTATTAGTTATTGTATGTACCAAAGAGTTATAAATTAGACTAATACATGAAGATATAATGAATTAAAAATTAGAATAAAATTCATGAGAGTTATTAAGACATGGATCATAATATTTCCTCATTGTAACAATGATTATAAATAATATCGATAAAAATGAAATTGTTTCAATAAACTCTTACCAATTGTTAACTTTGAATCATACTCCCCATGTAAGAATATGAATTTAAATATATATTAAAATATAATTTAATGAATTATATTCATGAATTAACATCTAAATAGGCATTATATACACCCCATAGAATAATATAGGTGCATAACAAGGTATGTAGCTCAAAGAAGGAAAAATGAGACAAAATTACTTTCCTAATTTGGAAACTTTTGAACTATAAACCCCATGAAAGAAAGAAAATCAAATGGATATGTAAATACCCATAAATTTAATTATAATAATAATTGATTAAAAACATGTGTAGTATATACACCACATAAAACAATCATTTTGGGAATATGGAACATATCTCACAAAAATAAAAAGTGGGATGAAATTCCTTTACCTTAAGTTTGGACATTCTCCAAACACATTCAAAACTACTATATAATAATTATAATTTTACTATAATTATTCCACATGACATTATTTTTATATCTCATACCATATATTAATTTTTTATAACATTAAATAAACTATTTATTAATAAATCCAAGTAATATTATGTTTCGGTTAATATCTGACTTTTTTCTGTATATGTTTTGGCTTGTTATTCTTGATCCCCTTACTTAGATCGTGATTTACTTATTTATGGAATACAAATAAAGATAAAAAATAATATATATCCATTATGTATATTTTTATAATAATATATAAAATATAGAAATATGAAATGCAATAGATCATTCATGGAGACGGTATGACATATGTATGCATAAACATTATTTCCATTCTATTGTCGTATTCAAAAAAAGTAAGTGAATTACATATTGTATATATATATATAATTTCACTATAGTAGCATTATTAATTCATCTATATCATATAATTTTACTAAAAAAAACGTTAATACATTCTTTGTAGAGTGTAAACGAATCATATCGCTTTGAGGAGGCGGTAGTCCACACTTCCCCAAACGAAATTATCATATTTACGCAAAATGGAAAGAATTAAGGTATTAGTTATACAATAATTAAAGAAGAATAAATACCTCATAAATATGATATATATTTATATATATAAAATAAAAATATATTTTCAATCACAATTCCCAATAATGAGAGGTGCTAAGGGAAAAAATAATAACATCATCTTACGAAGCGATAGTTCACCATACACAAGAATGGTAAGTTTGTTACCCATTAGATGGAAGTGTCTATAAGCTTAGGTTGAACATTTAGAATAAAAAAATATTAGTATATTTAGGATAATAGTTCTCTTATATCAGCATGTAATAACGATAATTGAAGGATTGGGGAAAGAAATAAAACTAAAGTGATCATTGAAGATAATTACCTCTTTTTCTGGTAACTCCTTTTGGTTTTCACAAGTGGTATTCCTTGGATCCATTTGTACCCAAATTTAAGTTTCTAAGATGATTTTATGGATGTTGGGAGATTGTTTTAGCAAATTTTGTGTGATCCAAAGTTATTGAGAGGTGTGAATAAATGGTAGGGGTGAGTTCCTTTTAATATTGGAGTAGAAGTGGCAATCTTGTAAATTATTGAAAAGGGCATTCCACCCATACTTTTCCAGTGAATAGTGGATCCAATAATGAACCAAATTCTATAAAATTTAATATATATTATAAATATGACCATCCAATTGTATTTTTACAAGTTTATAGTCCATTGTTTTCATTAACTGTATGGTTTAGTCCCTTGTTAAGCTAATTTTTTTCTTAATCATTGTAATTATTTTTAAACACTTTCACTAATATTTTTTCTTAAAAAACTAAGTTGAAATTATCAAAAATTATATTTATTATAAGTCTAAAGGGGTAATCCATTTCCCAAAATTCCAATAATATAACTTGTACATATTAATTTTAATTTATTCCTATGTAAGCGATGATTCTACAGGTTTTTAAAGTAAAAATGTTCAAAAGTTTTCTAATGTTTTATAACCAATTTCAAAGTGAAATTAATTCCAATAACCTAAATTAGAATAATTTATGTATACTAGATATAATTTGACTTTAAATAAAAAACATAATTTAACTATATAAATAAATTAGATTAAAAACAATTTTGAATTAAACTTCAGTATTATTCATTATTCATAAAAAAATGAATCTACTAAAAAAATACCAAAAATTTACCTTAAGATATTTTTTGTTTATATTTTAAAAATGAAGTTTTTTTCATCATATAATATTTATATAAGTTCAAAAAAAAATTAAAATAGTTTCTTTATTAAAAGGTTGTAAAATTAACTTTGAGAAAAATACATATTTTTATTCATAAAATTGGATTTATTTTTATATATTACTTATAAAATATATTGGATACGTATCAAAATATTTATTGATTATATATTATATAAATTTTACATAAAACATTACTCAATAGTTTTTTATATTATTGAGATAAAATTGTGTTTCTACATAAAAAAAGTTTTCTTAGAAAATTAATTTCTTTATTTATAAATAATTCTTATATTCACTTATACTATTGAATTAACAAAGAATTAATTTTATATAAGCGTATAAGTTATATTTTAAAAATTTAGTAAATAATATTTGTAACTTCTATTCCAATAGTTAGGTGGTATATATAATAATATTTTAATAATAATATTAACAGTATCTCATACTCTAGTAAAACTAGACCTTCCGTGAAGCACAATATATCTAAGGCACTCAGTATTTATGTAATAGAGGATAAATAAAGTTTCACATATACCAAAATCTAATCTAATTATTGTGTGTGGTGCAATATTAACTTGTTTATTCATATAATTCAAGACAAAAATAGTGATTTTATATATATAAAAACTATATTCAATGTTGCGTGAAATAAAAAATATAAAAAATATTAAAATAATTCGGAAAAAATATTTCACAAAAACGTCTAGATTTTATATTGTACCCACCATACAATGAATTTCTCACTTGAAATTATATTAATTAATCAATGGTTTAAAACTTGAAAGTTACTTTAATAGCTACCCACATCATAAAAATTAATTGTAAAACATTGTTTTAAAAAGAAAAGTTAGAAACGTAATGGCTTCCTAGAGTAAAAAATAACTAGTTTACTATATAAGAGGGCATTGTTGGAAAGATAAAATTTAATCTCTAAGGAAAATCATAAATATTTATAGTGAGTGATTGAGGTCGTCAATAAAAAACAACTGAATGATGAATTGAATGTTGAGGGCCTGAAATTCATAAATATATGATGATTTAAAAGACCATTGGTTCAACAGAAATCAGGATATTAGTACAAAATTATATTTATAGATCAATTTCAAAATGTTTAATAATTTTCATGAAAATATATACTTTAATGATATCAGGAAAACCTCACCCTTTGTTTTCCCTTGATCAATTTCCACTTGATGTCTTATTTTAATAAACGAAGGTGAATTTTACATTCTCAAAGAATTAGGAGATAATGATATCCAGAAATAAAATGATGGTTCATTATATCTATCACAAAAAAGGTTATCATAAGTTATATAATATGCCTAAATACACATATGGAGTGATAAAAATTTAATCTGTAAAACATCATCCAAAGATTACCATAATCTATACCATTAATGGTTAACCCAATAACCCTTCTAAAAGATGTAAATATAAAACATTAGAAAAAATGTAACTAAATCAGATTAACATTGATCCCCCATAACACAACTTAGATCTTGTTTTTCACATTCAGAACATGTGAATACCATCATTGTATATTCTCCTGAAACATTGTAATAACCTAGATTATTATAAATCCATTTGGAAAATATGCATGCATCCTTATTCTAAAGATTACTGTATATATTCCATAAATATAATTTCTTGAAATATTTATCCATTATTAAATAGAATATATTTTTATAAAATCCATAATTGGTTCAATGTTTATTGATACTATCAAATATACTTCATCCTAATCAATAATCTCTTTATCCAAGATAGAGAAAATTTTATCAATATCTTCAACAAATTAAGGGTTGCCCACCCTTAGTCAAAGATTGAAATTTAAAATTCTTCATCATTATTCAGTATATACTTTTTAATACTAGATTAAAAACTTAAAATAAAATTACTTATGAATATTTAATGATTCATATAACTTAGTATTTTAATTCTAAGACATATATACTTCAATCATCCAACACTATTCATAAACCATTACATTAGACTCATAATCATATTCATTAATATCTATTTACTACAATATGAAATATGAATCATTTATTAAGGTTAATCATCCTCAATATAATCATGCTTTTTATATTTAAGGTAAATTATAATAGAAGAATATAATATACCTTTAATATTCCATCTATGCTTTCTTTATTATCAACAGCAAAAAACTGTTACTTCTACCACCTTGCTAACTCTCTTCATTAACCTTACACATAGGACATAAATTTTCATAATGACCATTAATTACAAACTTAAATAATTTAACCTTTGATGATGTCTTTGGGAGGCTATTATATCTATCCAATGCGTTGAAAAAACTCTTTATATTTACTTTATATGTACTTTCTTTATAACCTTATTCCATAGTCAAAACGTCTTCTTATTCCTATAATTCATTCAATTTGGTGGTTATTTTAATATTCTTGACACAAATGAAACTAGATATTCTTTCTTATGTCGTATCCATTACCCAAACTCTCAGTAAACTCATTCCTTCTCTTATTTGGTGAGTCTCAGAGTTTGTTATGGTACATGTTGTTAATCATGTTTTGTGAAAACTGATTGGGCATGATCACAATGTCCTTCACTCTAGTGATCTTCCCATTTGACTACTCATCAAATCATTTTCCATCACATTCTTTATTAATACAGTTCTATATTTTTTCCTATATTGACAAAACTCAATGTTATTGTGTGAGAAATACATATCTTAATGTATAACCACATTATAATGAAAAAATTAATAATGGGATGTCTAAATCATGGATCATACTTTATTAATCCATTAAACATAAGTTTTTTCCTAGGTTATGAATTTTAATATTTTACATAAACCCTTTATGATAGTTTTTAAAGAGTTTTTCAATTCATAAATCATATCCTCCAGGAGTTTCAAACCAGGTATAGAGTAAGGCCCATTGTCGGGTACTATGTTACGCTCGAGTTAGGCCTGATGGACCTTTTTGGAGTTGTTACCGCTTAGTACTTATGTGACATAAATACATCTACTTATAGTATCCAGAGATGTATGTAATGTTAGGAATACAGTCCCTCAATCCTTTACCAAAATTATATGATATTTTTCTATAATTTTCTTCATCTTTAAACTTATCCATAGAGACATCACTAGATATATCCTTATAAATATTCTTGAGGATCCCAACAAAGATTTATCATCCTAGTTTTACATGGATTACTAAACCTTCACTTTGATAGAAACCATAGTGACCCAAGCTTAACAATCATGGATATTTCACCAATTTAGACTAATATTAATCATATTACAAAAGTAAATGCATAAGGACTATAATAATTTAGTGTCTTTAGAAACATAGAACATATTATTCTAGTTTTGTGAATGATATTCAACATCTCCCTTAAATATATTACCCTCTAGTACTACTACATAAAACCATTCCTCATAACACAGGGAAATAAAACATAAGAAATGTGTGAGCTCAAATGATCAATAAGGGCGAATAAAATAAATATGTAATCATAACATGAACATAAGGGTATGAGAATATCATAATAAAATTTAATGAACATACCTCGAATAAAAAGGTAATAATCATGATACATGGAATAAATATTATCATTTCATAAGACATGAATACTAAGATAACCAAGAACATGAACCACGTAATCATATCAAAGGAATTAGACAAAAAATTTGTTACAGATACATAATAATGTAACATATTTACCTATCATTCAATGCTCATTTCCAAAAACATATCAGGGAACCTCATGAGGACTACACCTACGGGGTGGGACACACCACCATCCTGAGTCACAATCATTTCCTGGTAAGGGATCGAGTTTCCCCATATTACCATAATGTATTTGGTTTCCCCATATTCACATAGTGGATTGTGCTTATCAACTAGAATTTAATCATTATTTCATGAGAAATAAATATTTACCTAATGCATTTGAAGGAGGTATATGTCCCACCCATCTCATAATTAAACCATACATACATTTTCCATAATATCATAAATAATGCATCATATCATGATCTAATAAAAATATAGTTTTCATAAACATAATATCATAAAAATGAAATAAAATGGGTATAAAAAGAATTTTGTTATCTTATTACCTATTTAAAGGATATAGGTCTCATAATCATTTCATAACTAGTGAAAAGAAGCAGGTTTCAAGACCATATAAGTCATGGAAGAAAAACAGGTGTAAAAAATTCATTCCACAAAAATAGAAACCATTCAATAAATAGTTAGAATGGTATTATTAGATCATATCCTCAATGAAGCCTAAAGTACAAAAAAATATGCCATCTTAAATAGAGAATTGGTTTCAAAGGTCACTTGCAACATTTCATAAGGTTGATATCCTTTCTCTGAATTTTTTTATAAAACCATTTCAAAATAATTTTCTTTTAAATAAATATTTATTATTTTATTTAAAACATTTCTTTATAAAAGTATCTTTCCCCCTATGAAAAATTATTTTTAAAACATAAATCATTTGGAAAAAAATTTCATTAAAATCTCTATGAAAAATAATAAATAATGATTAAATAAATTTTGTAAACATTTTTCATCGAAAATTCTTGTGAAAAATTTAAAATATCAATATAAATCACAGAGAACATTTTCTTTGAAATAAAAAATTGGAAATATTGTAAATAAATCTATAAGAATCATTGAAAACACAGTTTAATCACAAAACATTATTGAAAAACTATTTCATTAAAAATCACTTTAAAACAATGAATTTACAAAATATGAGGAAAAATATTTCTTTAAAAAAATTAATTTTTAATCTTGTAAATAAATATTTAGGGGTATGATAGTCATGATGGTAACTAAATCTTTACTAGTAGAACATTTCTTTTTTATCTTCAAAAGTTTAGAAAAATACCTCGACCAGAAAATGGAAAGAAGATTCCTTTTTAAAACCCATTTTTTTAAATAGTAACATATGGTTAAAATTTATTTTAAATATCATAGAGGAATTGTAGAATATTTTTGTAATATTTTTTAGAAATCATGGTTTTAAAGGAACATATATGTTCGACCGAAGAGGGAGTTACAATATGTATTTCTTAAAAACACATACTTAATTATCTTATGTACCATTGAGTGGAAAATTGTATTAATAAATGATGATATAATGAGTAACTAGAGGAGATTTAAAATTAATTCGATTTATTAAGATATGGATAATAATATTTCATCAATGTAAGCATGATCATAGAAAATCTAGATAAATAATGAGATTCTTTCAATAAACTCTTACTAATTGGTAACTTTGAATCCTACTCCCCATGTAAGAAGATTAAATTACATGAATCTTAAAATATCATTAAAATAATGAGATTCATTATGTAACATTTCAATGTTCATTATATAAATCCCATTGAATAATATATTCATAACGTGGCATTTATCTCCAAGAAGGAAAATTATGACAAAATTACATTACAGATTTGGTAACTTTTTAACTATAAACCCCATGAAAGAAATATCATAAAATGAATATGTAAATACCCATAAAATATAATATAATAATAAAATAATGCCTTCATGTTTAATATACAAACCATTTTATATAATCAAGTGATTAATATGGCATGTATCTCAAAGAAATAAAAAGTGAGATGAAAATCCCTTAGCTTATGTATTAACTTATTCACAGACATTAAATATATATTTATTATAAATATACCATCTAAAATTATTATTATATCACATACCATATATTATTTGGTCATGAATTTATATTACCTATTTATTCACATCCTCGTGTTAATATTATGTTTCGAGTAATATCTACTTTGTTTCTTGTATGAGTTCTGGATTTTTATTCTTGATCCTCTTACTTAGATCATGATTTACATATTTACGTAAAATAAATTATGATATAATTATCATATATATTCATTATATATTTATTGATAATAATCTATAATATATTTAAATATGAAATGAAATACATCATTCAAGGAAATAGTAGGTCGTACATATGCATGAATGTTGTTTCCTTTTTATTATTTTATTTAAATATATAGAGTAAATTAAATATATAATATAATTCCATTATAATTTTATGTAATATATATCCTATAAGTTCACTAAAATCATCCTTAATACATTCCATGAAGTGTGTGAAAGAATCACATCTCTTTGACGATGTGGTGGTCCACACATCCCGAAACGAAATTTTCATATTTACAAAAAATGAAAATCTTAAAGGTATGTGTTATATAATAATTAAAAATGCATAAATAAATCTTAAATATAGAATATATCATATAAAAATAGATTTTACATGATAAATCCCAACCATGAGAGGTGGTCAAGGAAAAAACAAACAACATCATTTTGTGATGCGGTAGTTCATTGTACACAAGAATGGTATGTTTGTTGCCCATTAGATGGTAGTGTGGTTATGTATAGGAATAAAAATTATAATAAAAAACAATTCAATATATTTACTATATTTTTTATTATATGATCATGGAATAAGTATAATTGATATAGTGGAGAAATAAATATAGAAAAAGTAATCATTGAACAAGGTTACCCCTTTTTCAGGTAACTCATTTTTGTTTTCACCAAAGGACTTACATGGATAACTTTCTACCCAAAGTGATTCTTCTAGGGTTAGTGGAGGTATGTTAGGAAAATATTTTATAAAATTTTGGTTGATCCAAAGTTCTTTATTGTAGTGAATAATTGGCAGGATTGAGTGCCTTTTTATAGTGGATGAAGAGTGGTATTCTTATTCAGTATTGAAAAAGGAATTCCACCAACGTTTTTCATATTAATAATGGATCCAATAGTGAAGAAACATCAATAAAATGGAGTATATGGTATAAATATTTCAATCCAATGGATTTTTTTTCAATTTTCATGGTCATTTTTTTGAAGTGTAATGTTTAGTCCCTAATTAATCTAATTTTTCCCTTAATAATTATAATTAATTTTAATCACTTTCACTTATATTATTTTTTCCAAAAACAAAGTTGACCTTATTTGAAATTATAAATTATTTTGATCCAAAATATTTATTCCATTTTTTCAAATTCCAATCAAATAAGTGGAAAAAATTAATTTTATTTTAATCCCATAGATGGGACGACACATTAAGTTTTTATGTTAAAAATGTTAACATGTTTTGAAAATTTTTACATCAAAAATCAAAGTAAAATTTGTTACATTGACCTAAATTTTATTAATTTATTTATTATTTAACAAATTTAAATTTAAAACTAATAGAAATTTTTTTATCATAATGATTAAATTAGATGAAAAAGCTGTTTTTAATTAAAATTCAATAGTATTCACTATTCATCCAAAAAAACTCCCCAGAAAAATACAAAAATTGCACCCTAATATGATTTTGATGTTCAGATTTTAAAAATGAATTTTATTTTTACATATGCAATTTATAAAATTCCCAAATATTGGTTCCAATATAGGTTCTCCATTGAAAGATGGTAAAATTGCCTTTAAAAAAAATAATAAAATTGGATTTGTTCTTAACTTGTACCTATAAAATCTATCAGATAAGTATCAATATATTCATTTAATATATAATATATAAATTTTATTGAGAACATTAATCAACTAATTATTTTTTTAATTATTGGGAGAAAATTTTATTTCTACCTAGAATAATAGTTTTCATAGAAAATTAATTTCTTTATTTTCAAATAGTTCTTACATTAACTTCTAAAAATTTATAACCAAAGGATTATTTTTATATGCATGTGAAAATCATATTTTCATAATTTATTTATTCTAATTTTTAACTTCAATTCCATGTTCTAATAGGTAGCTATAATAATGTCTTAATGTTAATATTAATAGTATCATGTAGTATAGTAAAACATGAACATACGTGTAACACAATATACCAAGGAGGATCTGTATTCTGTGTAATACAAGCCGTAAATTGTTTTTAATGTACTAAAATCTAATCTAAGTAATGTGTGTGGTGAAATATTGACTTTTTTCATATAATACAATTCAAACATAGATCGTTTATATATAAAAAATTATATTCAGTGTTGTGTGAAATCAAAAATATTAAAAAGATTAAATTAATTCAAGAAAAATATTTCACAAGATGTTTGGGTGTTACAATCATGATCTGGAAGTGGTGAGCCATAAGCCACTAGTTACACATCTTTTAGTACCTTTTGTAACACCTATTGCAATTCATGATTTGGGCGATGAATTATGGTTTTCAAGATAATTCATGTGTATTAAGAATATGATATAATGAGATTCACACTCTGCCACTTTTATGGGAGAGTTAACTATGGATTTCCAGTAGTAGAATCCACCCATATTTTCGGGGGATGGAGGACCACATTCTGAAGAGTTGTGGCTCAATATTTCCATTTATATATTCATGTATCTAAAGACACCTTCTTATAGAAGAGTGAAACTCATTACTTACAAGCTTCAAGGATCTACCAAATGTTGGTGGGATATTCTAAATCAGGTTGGTCAGTATCGGGAAGTGACATGGTGGGATTTATGGTCAATATTATTTGATTATTTCTTTATAAATTCCATTATTTTCAATCATTCTAGTGATTTTATGAACCTTTTGTATGGTTTTATGACATTTATGTAATATTCATCTCATTTTACAGAGCTTTAGTGATTTGCATCCATTTATACTGCTGGTGATCCAAATAAATTGAGATATTTGAGGTTGTTTTGAGGAATCCAATTTGTTCTCAAGTAAATGTTTTTTATTTACAACCATATATGATATAGTGAACTAGGACATTATCACTATGAAGTGCCCAGGGGAATCCTATTCTGTGAGCTAGGGCATTTCAAAACCTAAACAAATCAATGGTTCGACTTGTCGTCTGAAGTGACGCTTTGAGACAATGAACATGAGTAGTGGCTGTCAGTTGAAACCCACATATAGTTATGTGGTATGTAACCAGTGTGGGAATAATGCGAATAACAATCCCTAGTGTCCAAGAGACCCCATCATGTGTCGAGGTTACAGTAGAGATGAGCATCTATAACAATTCTACTGGACCTTCCTAGCTGTTTCAAGTGGGAGAGGATCCATTCTAGCTCCACCTTCATGAAAAGGATTAGTAGAACCTCACCAAGTATGTATCTTAGGTACTACTATCTATGTAAATAGAGCCATAGATCTTGGTTGTGGTATCCAGATGTCGTATTTTCTACGTCAACTGGGCGAACTGCTCCCGGTAGTCGCGTTTTAGCATAGGGTTGGGGATTGGGAAATATATTTTTAGGGAAACCTGTACCGGATGAGAAGGATGACAAGCCATATACTTTTGAGGTACTACTCTTGTATCCCCCAATATCATTTATTCCTTATTTGATATAATTGAATCACATTCCTTTATATATGTGCTTATTGTTGAGAGTATTGTACTTCATGTTGAGTTTATTTATGTAGTTATGATGCTTGATTCACATTTGGGTATACATTCAGAGAGTATACAATAGTGTAAGTAATTCCCTGTGACATTATTCATCCATCATTTCTTATGGGACCCTTTTTCCCTCAAGATGACCAGCTTTGATATCATTTTTAGGATGTCCTATTTGGTCCCCTATCATGCCTATGTTTATAGTTATCATTGTAGGGATACATTTACATCACTAGAGGTTGTAACTTATATTCACAAGAGTTCATGGGTTGTCCATGAAAAAATATATGGACCATAGCATCCTGGGCTAGGTGGAGTGACCACCAAGATTGTTATCCTTTTTATGAATGAGAATATACAATGTCATATTGGTACCCTTCCTATAGCCGATCAATTCGTCGATGTCTTCCTCGATGTCTTTCAGGGATACCGCTTAAGAGAGTGTTATAGTTTTCTATTGATATAGTTCCAAAATCACCCGTATAGATTCCTCATTATAGGATAGATACTATAGAGTTATAGGATATCAAAAGTATACTAAATTTTTTAGAGTCCAAGGGTTTTATACAGCCTTGTACTTATCATCGGGGTTTTACGGTCCTTTTCACTAATAATGTGGATTTAGCGCTCTAGGTTTTTGTAGATTACTATATGTTAAATTAGATTCAAATGAAAAAAAGGCATCCCTTTCCTTGCATGGATTATCTTTTTGAAAATATTTGAGGATCAAGGGTATTCTCAAAGATCGAAATAAAATTG
Source organism: Viscum album (assembly GCA_963277665.1). Classification (NCBI taxonomy): domain Eukaryota; kingdom Viridiplantae; phylum Streptophyta; class Magnoliopsida; order Santalales; family Viscaceae; genus Viscum; species Viscum album. Next base: position 1,784,127,274 of record OY728132.1, on the reverse strand, counting down.
TGATATCATCATATTTGACTCATGCATTCAGAAATTCCATGTATGACTTTCCATAGTTATTATGACTTATATGAGTTTCAAGATATGTTATTTAGTCTTAATAACAAGCTTTACATCTTTATATATTTGATTAATAGGGTTTCACATCCCTATATAGAATCCTCTTTCATTGTATTCATAGATGAAATCAAGGTGTATTCTCATACTCAGAGTGACCAGGACACTCATCTTAACATCATTTTGAATACACTGAGAGAAAATAATCTGTATTCCAAACATGGTAAATGTCTTTTCTGGGTCACCAGTATATACTTATGGGGTCATATTATCTCAGAGCTAGGCATATCATTCGACCTAGAGTAGGTGAGAGCTATGGTTACCTGGGAGAAGCCTATGAATGTATTTTAAAAAATCAGTATCTTGGAACTAGATGCTTACTAGAAGTGTTTTATAAAGGGATTTTCATGTATATAATCATCTCTTATATTTTTGATTAAGATGGGTGTGAAGTTAATATGGTATGAATGATGTGATATTTACTTTTAGGATCAGAAATATAGATTTACATCAGCACAAATCCTAACTCTCCGGGAGACAGAAAGGATCTATATAGTCTATTGTGATGTATTAGTTATCAGGTTATTATCATTTTTTATGCCGTAAGAGAGAGTGATTGTGTACATGTCACATAATTTGAGGTCTCGTGAGAATAATTACCTGACTCATGATCTCAACATAGTATTCATTTTACACATTTTCCAATGTTGGAGGAACTACCTACTAGGAGTGCATTTTTTGTTGTTTATGGACCAAAAGAGTATCAATTATATGTTTACGTAGCATGAAATGAATCTTAGGAAATTAATATGGATTTTATATCTACAATCCTTTAACATTTAAAAATACTATATTTATGGGAAGGGAAATGTCGTTGCTGAAACTATAAAAAAGTGGACTTGGACAAAGGTAGTTCAAGAAGCCTATAGATAATGGTATCTTATGGACATTTTTATTTTGATTTGTCCATATAAGTTTTGGACCATCATAGAAAGTATATACTTACAGAATTTTTAGTGAAATATTCACTTCTTTAGAAGGTGATGAGGAGAAAGTTATCAGATCTTAAGGTCCTGGTCCTACGAGAGAGTATTCATTATAATGCCCCACATTCAGATTAGATGACTGATGATGAATACATCCTACATATACAAGGGATTATATGGGTTCCCATAGATATGATGTATGAGATGATGAATTATTTTCATGATTCAAAGTGTGATGTAAACCTGGGTAACTCCATGATGTATCAGGATATGCACCGTTATTATTGGTGGCTAGGGATGAAGAGTCAGATATCATCTTTTATCACTAGGGTTTCCACCTATCAGTATGTGAAGATAGAGAACAAGTCACTAGGAATATTATTATATCAATTATATGTCACAGAATATAAAATGAAATATGTTATGATGAACTTTTTTATCAGATTACTGAGTTCACCTCGAGGTGGTGCCATAATATGGGTAGTCATGGATCGACTGAAGAAATTTTATTACTTCCTTCTGATCTAGAAAACTTTTTCAGTTGATGTTTTAGGGAGATTATATGTTTGTGAGATTATCCAAATACATTGGGTCCCTTGATATATCATTTTAGATTGAGAATCTCATTTCACATTATGGTTATGGTAGGGGTTTTGGAAGGCTATAGGTGCACATGTACTTCTGATCATATCCTTTCACCCATAGAACAATGGTAAATCTAAACAGACAATACAGGTTGTATAGGACATGATTTAAGAATTCATCCTTGAATTTAGCAGTTCATGTGAGAATCATATCCCTCTCATCAAGTTCTCCTAAAATAGTAGTTATCAGGAGACAATTCAGATAGTTCCCTATGAGGCCTTATATGGTAGGTCATGTCGTTCACCCCTATATTGGTTAGAGGATGGAGAGGTAGAACAACTGGTTACTCATCTCATTAGGGAGTCTTATGAGTAAGTTGAGTTGATCTGTAATCATATGTATAATTCTTATTTTAAATATAAATCATATACCAATTTCCATCTATGTCCTCTAGAGTTTGAGTTTGGGGACCATGTTTCCTAGTAGTTCTCTCATTAGCTTGGGAATAAATGGATTCAAGAATAAGGGATGTTATCACCTTGTTATGTAGGGACTTTTGAGATTATGGGAATATTTAGTACAGAAGACTATCAATTTCAATTACCTCATAGGTATGATAACTTGCACAACATTTTCGATGTTTCAAATATTTTTCATTATCATGCTGAACTATCTCATAGTTTTGATCCTATGGATGTTAAGATATATGTTGATGCTTCTTTTGAGGAGTGCAATATTTGAATCATTTACTGGTTAATGAAGCATCTCTAGGGATGGTGTGTCCCTTTACCATGGGTGTTATGGAATCATGACCGAGGAAAGGAAGAGACTTGGGGGAAGGAGGCTGACGTATGTGCTGAGTGTGAAGAGTTATTCTTAGACAATGTTTTCCTCCCTTGGAAGGTGAATATGGGGATGAGTTCCATTAAAGGGGGGGGGAATATAAGAAACATGACATTATTCAATGTATATATCCTTTTAAATTCATTCTAATTCTTTATTATGGACCTCATATGGATTCCCTTTGAGTTTAGAATGGTTAAGGGTAGTTTTTCCTACTTTATTGTTCCTAGAACACTGACTATTGGGAAAAAATATTGGCTGCATGATTAGGAAAAAATGTTTGAGGATGGCTGCATGGTCACCCCTCCATGTTGGGAATTATAGAGAGTAGCTGGGGGACACCTAGTTTGAGAAAATAGTACATAGTTTTTTGCATGCTGATGAGGGATGCCTTCTATTTTAAGCAAATCCATTTTTCCAGGTTGGCACACAGTTTATCAAAATGTGTGGCCTAACTATTTGGGTCCCCTTCCAAGGTAGTGATACAAGAAGAGTTGGCACACGATTTTGCCAACCTTGTGTTCAAACCATGATGCTCTATTTTTATTTTGTAAAATTACCAAATTACCATTGAATATATTTAAATTCATCTCACCTATAAATTTCTCTTATTCTCCAGTGTGCAATGGGGTCTCCTCCCATTGATATCCCTTGATCCTACAATCAATGTTATTCCGTAACTTCTCCAACAAAAGTCTGTTTCATCTTTAGTTGGTCTCATTGGATTACTCCTGTTATGTTCTTTATTCCTCTTACGTTGTTCTCTATTTGAAATCATCTCAATGAAGATATTGAGGTGAAAACTAATATTCTCTATTTTCAATGTGTTGGTATATTCTTCAATTTTCTCTCAATATGGAGATAATTAGGGGGCGATACTAGATGAGGAGAGCAGTATGAGTACAAGGTTGGTGGTATAGTAACTATCCCACATGTTTTATTTGTTTTATAAGATGTGACATTGTGGCCCACACTGGCTTCATAGTATATTACCTTAAATTGAATATGTCTTGAATTTTGTTCGCATTTTAGAACCCAAATCACTTCAATATTGACTACCATAGATAGATCCACCCCTATAGGTGTTCCCTATAATATGAATAATTGGATTCCATGAATATATTTCCAAAAAACCTATTGGAGCATTGGGAATTACTTTTAAATGCTAATATCCCATTTTCATCGATGAATGTGTTGGATTTACATATCTAATTCTCTTGAAAATTATAATATATTTAATTTATTATATTTAAGGGGTATGTCCACATCACCTAATTAAATTGAACAAAGGTCATTCCTTTGTTAATGAAAATTTAAACAAATATTAATTATTCCTTGGATCGTATTAAATCCAATGGGTATTATTACTATGGATGTGCGGGAATGATAATCATTAATAATTATGGAAATTGGGGATGATAACCCTTATGCATGATAAATATAAATGGGCTTGGAATCCCTTATACTTAATGCTAAATGGGGATGATTTCCCTTTTGTTGTATATATATGATTTGTGCATGGAATTCCACTATAAATGTGGTACGAGAATGGTGTCCCTCTATAAATGTGATATGGGAATGGAGACCCTTTATATAATTGTGATATGTGCATGGAAATCCTATATAAATGTGATAAAAGCATGGAATCCCTTTATATATAAATATATGACATAGGAATCATGTTCCTTATGATATTATGTAGGCATGACATCCTTTTTGATACTATATGTTCATGAAGTCCCTTGTGATACGATACCAGCATGATGGCCCATACTGTGATATTGGGAATGGTGTCCTGTCATGACCCATCCCTTAGGGCTCATGCAGTGACTACCCCAGGTCCACCTCCCAAAGGCCAGGGGAAATCGACTAGATGTGAAGGCATTATCCTGCAAGTGAGAGATATTTGTAGAGTACCTGTACACACGCACACTCACAACCCTATCCCACAATGCTGAAAATGAAAACATGAACACTAATAAGACAACCACTGAGAGTAGAGGTACAAGATATAAATAAAGTGGGACTGAATAAAACCCCAAAAAGACATGCTATAAACCAGGGAGTACACGTTCATTAATAATACATCTGTAGAAAACCCTACCTAAAAGGTAGGTGAAGATTAGTTGTTGGAATCCACAGGAGTGCACCTCGCCTGTTCGATCTCATGGGGCACCGCCTGGTCCTAGACCACCAAGGTCTCTATCAAAACCACAATCATATACACATGACATGACACATGAGGGAGAATCCCATATAGGGGTGAGAAACACAATACTTAGTAAGGACCCTAAACCATAAAGAAAAGTACTTACAAAGTAATTGACAACTCATAAAGTTATAACCTATACTATAGAAAGAAATATTATCACTTGTAAAACTGAACATCTTGTACTACTGAGGGACACATCCCTGATTAGTCACTGAGGTATGTCGAGTCACTGAGGTATTTTTTTCCACCAGCCCACTAAGATCCATTCATCACTGAGGTATACTAGGTCACTGAGGTCCACTCTTCTGTCAAGCTACTGAGGTCTTATCATCTATCAGGGCATTGAGGCCCACTCATCTATCAGGATACTGAGGGTCGATCAACTTTCAGGCCACTAAGATCTACTTTTCTACTGGGCCACTGAGGTTTGATCTTCATTTCTGTTGGGAAACTGAGGTTCTCTTGTCTGCTGGGCCACTGAGATCTTCCCGTCACTTCCTTCTCATCACAACCAGCCACTTGATTTCCACTCATATCATGCTTGATTCTGGGAGAATCAACTCCTCAATCCATTAGTCATATCTGAACCTCCACAGAAACTAACTTGGAGTATTCCAAAAGGAACTTCTAATCTCAAGGGTCCCAATGCTACAAATGTCTCATCAATCAGACACACATTTTGGAAGTTGTACTCATTTTAGTGAAAAGGTGTCGGTGGGATCTGGGTCTGATTTGACCCGGTCTGACTGACCCAACCCAGCCCGGGGTTCACCGACCTGGACTGCTAGGTCTGTACCATCTTCTCCAGCCCAACCTACTGTGATCAAGTCAGTTTTAAACACCCAGATTTTATGGTAGTCACTGTGTACACTCCTGGTCAAATTGGCAGGTTTGCCGCATGATTGCCCCCACAAGGCCCCCCTATTGCGGTTCCATTGGACCGTAGCCCTATGACCGAATGACGCGGCTCAACACCGTGTCTACCGAAGACCCTACCACCACCTATTGTTGGTGGCCCTTTCCCACCAACCCACAACCGATGTCATGGGGTCCTCTGCCACCACGATGTGCCACCGGTGAATGTCGCCTCTTGCATCCAGCGGGCGCCTGTGTCGGCGCGCCAAAAATTTCTTCCGCGGGACATCGGTCTTACTCCATTGGTCCGTTCTTCAATCTATGAGTGCCTTCAGGATCCTTAGGTCATCACCATCATTTATACATGTTCTGATATGTCTCATCATTGATATGAGGGTTCAGTCATGAATATCACAAGAACGCCCCCAACAGAAGGATCCAAGCCTTGTGCATATCGGCTTGATCCATCTGCATTAGAATTTAAAAACAAGGTAGAAGGAAATTTAATAATATAAAATTGATGACTCTAATTAAAACCCCAAAAATAGAAACCCTCTCACATAAGTGATCAATCCACTAGTCACATGTTCGTAGGTTGAATAGCGTTCGTCGCTCAAATCTATGAATGGGGAAAAAAGAAATTCACTTAGTATCAAACCCCTACCTCGAGGTTGGATTATTCATTCGCAAAGATCGCACATTATCATTCTTCATTCCTTGATACACAACCCACCATTGTTACTAGAAATTATATGTAGGATGGAAGAATGGAGGGTGAATGGTTCTCATTTTCGTGTGCGATTCATCAGTCATTGCTCACCAACACCAAATCTCCAAGTTATGATCAATCCTTGATTTTTCCAATGATCGGTCTTAGGTTAACCTATTAAATGGAGAAAACTCATTTTAGGGTTTCTGTTATGGTATTTTATTTTTGAAACAATATTTCTATTATGCTAAAATGAAATTCAAAATTCAAAAAAAAACTAAAAGTTCATTTTATTCTTTTCCCTTAAGAAAATTCTTTTATTAATTTTTTTTAAAAAGTTCAAAAATGAATTTTTTTCTCTCAACCCATATCGGTCAAGGATAGGTCATTCCTTAGGTAAAATTTTCATGTTGAACACAACGTTTCCCTCAAATTTCAAATCTAGGAACTCGTTTAGAAGTTTCCAAAATATCTCACGTTTTCTATTTTAAATAAACATTAAAAAAAGTTCAAACACTTATTCAAGGATCATTGGGCCTTAGAATCAAGTGTTGTCTGAGCTCTTAGTCTCAAAATAATCCCATATAATTTAAAAAAATAAATAAATGTAATTTCATGGACATTGAATTACCCCCATATTTTTTGGATTTACATCCTCAATAGCTAAAACAAGGGATAAACAAACAAATGGGGGTACTGAGCTTGGATATGAGCCACCCACTCCCAAGTACTCTCTTTGATATTCTCATGGTACCACCAAATGTGCACCAAATAAATCAACCATCCAAAAAGAACATGATTCTGTCGATCCTCAATCTATACTAAGAACTCTGCAAACATCGCCCATCACCAAAATCCAACTTTCCCCAGTTGATGTCATGATATGCATCATGCATGTACCTCATCAGCTGTGATTCATGGAAGACATTATTCCCCTGGTGAATCTGTGGGGGGATAGCTATGTAGTATTCCACATCTCCAACTCTCCTCAAAATCTGAAAAGGTCTGATGAACCTTGGATATACCTTGCTACCCCAGCCAAATCTCTACAATACCCATCGAGGTGAGACCCAATGGAACACATGATCTCCCTCCTTAAACTCCAAGGGCCTACATATCCTACTATCATAAGATTTATTCCTGGTTTTTCTAGACTTCATACACTCCAGGATGACCTTCACATTCTCAGTGGTAGCCCGTACCATCTCTAGACCCATGAGTGCTGAATCCCCTGGGTCTTTCCAGCATAAAGGTGACCTTCATGGTTGCCTATAGATCACCTAGAATGGTTCCATACCATTTTTGGAGTGGTAGATATTTTTGTACGTGAACTACAACAGTGGTAGGTGATCCTCCCAACTACTCCCGAACACCAAGATATAAGCATAGAGCATGTCTTCATAAACCTGGATAGTCCCCTTTGTTTGACCGTCTGTCTGGGGGTGGAAAGTTGTGCTTAATTGTATATGAGTCCCAAATTTCTCCTACAATCCCTTCCATAATCGGGATGTAAATCATGTTTCTAGATATGAGAATATCATTGATGGGACTCCGTGGAGTCTAACTATATCTTGTACATAGAAGTTTACCAAGTTCTATACTAAAAATTGCTTTTGAATGGGTAGGAAGTGGGCTGACTTAGTATGTAGGTCAACAATCACCTATATGGTATCGTGACCCGCAAATGTATGGAGTAAACCCATCACAAATTCAACTGAGATACCATCCCACTTCCACTCCAGTGCTTTAAGCGATTGAGTCAAGCCTACTGGAACCCGATGCTCTGCCTTTACTTACTAACAAGCGTGGCACCGTGAAATGAACTCTGCTATTGCCTTATTCATCCCCATCCACCAATACTGACATTAGAGGTCTTGGTACATCTTCACCACGCCTGGATGTACTACCAAAGGGGAGGTGCAGAACTCCCTTAGAACCTCCTCACATGATGTCACTAGCACAACAGTGAATCCTTTGAAAAGGATGATGTGCTCCCCACCTATCAAATATCTGTTCGGATCTTGTCATGAGGATAACTGACCACGTCGGGCCTTATAGTAAATATCCACAAGTTGTGCCTCCCTAACTCACTATAAGAGTGGGGGAGTGATATCTATTGAATAAATATGAGACTCCCCATCACCATCCATGAAGGATATTTGCATCGTAGATAACTGCTCGGATGCCTCACCCAGAAACTGCAAATCGGATCTCTTATTGAGAATGTCTGCTACTAGGTCCCCCTTCCTCGGAGTATAGACTATCTTGAAGCCGTAGTACTGGTGGACCACTATCCACCACCACTTCTTCAAGTTCAGGTACTTCAGGGAGAAGATATACCAGAGACTTTTATGGTTGGATTAGATGGTAAACATCTCACCCATCAAGTAGTGTTGCCACATCATTAAAGAAAAGACTACTTTTTCTAGATCCCGGTCATGGGTAACGTAATTATTCCCATTCAACCTCAACTTATGTGAACCATAGGTGTTCACTTATTTCCCCTACATCAAGACACAACCCAGTCTGGTCCGTGATGCATCACATAATACTAAATACCCAATGCCATCTTTTGGAAGTCTCAAGATGGTAAAACTCATTAGTCTTGGACTCAGCTCCTGAAAACTCTACTAGAACTTCTCCATACACATGAAGGACTATCCAGTCCATGTAAAAGATGATAAGGGTGTTGTTGTACTAGAGAATTTAAGAACAAACCTTCAATAGTATCCATCCAAATCTAAGAAGCTCTGCAACTCAGTCACGCTTTTAGGTGGCTCCCAAGCAAGCACTGCCTCTATCTTTGCTGGATCCACTAAAAGTCCAACCTCCGAAATGACATGTCCTAGAAAGTGGACCTTTCGAATACATAATTGACACTTGGAGAGATACACATTAATATGGTTCTCTCGAAGTGTATCCAGGACTATCTGTAGATGTGTCGTGTGCTCCTCCTCAGACACCAAGTACACCAAGATGTCATCAAGGAAGACCATGATGAATCCGTCAAGGTAGGGCTGGAAGATACTATGCATGAGTCCAATGAACACTTCTAGGGAATTGGTCTTGTTGAAAGGAATCACCAAGAACTCATAGTGGTCATACTCACACCTGAAATCTGTATTTGAAATATCCTAATCCCATAAATGAAGCTAATGATAGCTTGATCCAAGGTCTATCTTTGAGAACAATATCACTCCCTTCAGCTGATCTAAGAGGTTATCAATCATTGTTAGTGGACACTTATTCCTCACAGTCTTCGAATTCTGGCATTGGAACTCCACACAAAACCTCAAAATCCTATATGCCTTCTTGGAAATCAATATTACGGATTCCCACGGTGAAACACTGTGTCTCACGAAGCCCGTAATCTACAAATCATCCAACTATACTCTCAACTCACAAAGCACTGCAAGATCCATCCGATATTATGGTGTGGATATTAGTGCTATTTTGGGGTTCAAATAGATCCAGAATTCTATATATATATGAGGGGATAATCCCAAAAAATCTTCTGGAAATGTGTGTTCATACTCATCCACCATTACGGGAAAGTGAGGACTATTATCTTCCACCACACTGAGGGTGAGGCTAGACAATTTGTGAGTGATCGACTGCACCCTCCTCTAAGAAATTCCATCCAACACCATAAGAACTCCCTTTTCTCCATTGAATGAAAACCTAGTCACATCTTCATGGACACACTGCACTCTACTCCTCAAACAGTCGATCTAAGCATGAACTGTGGTTAACCAGTCCATACCAAAGATGGAGTCATAAGGCCTCGATGCCACTACTAGGAGATCCCAGCCAAAGATATCGCCTCCAAGAGTAATCTCACACTTCCAACACTAGTGTGTAATTATTGAATCCTCCCCCATTGGATTCTCTAATCATAAGTACCGATCCAACAACTCCACCGAAATCTCAGATATGCGAACAAGGTCCATGGAAAGGAAAGTGTGATTATAACCTATGTCTATAAGAACTATAGATAAGGTGGATAAGACACATATCATACCCTTAATCATCTCTGGAGTTCCATGTTCATAAGCTTCCATCGCATAAAGCTGGCCTCACCCTTGTCCCCCAGCTCCCGAAACCCATGGTGGACCACCTGGGGGTGGTGGTGGTAGCACCTCAAACCTCCACCCACTGCTTGTGGCTCTGCCGACTCCCCTACCACATTCATCACCTAGTGGTCCACTCTGATCAATACTATGCCTCTGCCTCAGTGATCCCTCCACCATCTACCGGTTGTTGGTGTAGTGAGTCAGGTAATAATTTGTCATGTGCCCATTCCCACCACAAGAGTAGTACAACCTGATCCTATGATGACTCCCTCATTTCTGGGGTTCTCATACCACCGATCCTACATCCTGGGGTCATCCCACAAAATTTAGGGTCAGCATGGGCCTCTGTGTTTACTATCTAATAAACACAAATGAAGACTTTTTTGCTCAGTGTCTACTTTTAGCTCCTGCTAATGGTGCCTGCTTCTCCAGGAAGCTCTCCGTGAGTAGGGCTCGCTCCATCACCCCAGACTGAGTAGGGAAGCTAAGAGATACCATGGATTCCCTGATCTCCCAGTTTACTCCCTTCTTGAAGGCCCAAGCCTGGAAGAACAGGTCTCACACCGTTTCTGTGGAGTAGTGAGAAAGCTCAGTGAATCTCACTGAGTACTCTTCTAATGTCATGCTACCCTACTATAGGTGTCGTATCTCCTGTATGCACACTGAGTGGAACAATGCCGGAATGAACTCCTCTCTAAATAGGTTTTCAAATTCTGTCTAGGTGAGGTTTTCCTTGACGTGTGTTTGGATTGTCAAGCTCAACCATCTCCCCAACAAGCCTTGAAGAGGGCTCACAACTGAGATTATCATCTGGTCATAAGGCATCCACACTAGACAGTAGACTTACATAACTACCTCGATCCAATCCTTGGAAACTAGGGGGTTAGTCTCACTCTTGAACCTAGTAGTCTTTACCTTTGGACCTCATGAAAGGTACTGAGCCTATGTGGGTCCCCTACCGGTAGAACTGGTAGCTACTGCTAATTAGCGGGTGGTGAAACGCGGGTACACCTCTCAATTGGCCCATCTCCAATATTGGTCCCTATATTGATGCCTCATCACTGGGAATACCATCCTCATGGTTACAAACTAGAATCCTCACTGTTTGTCTATGAAGTGGCATCTGGAAATATATCAAGATGAACCACGATCAGTAGGTTATACCTAGTGAGCTAACTCTGAATCAAGAAGGACACGAGGAAACACTTAATTCCAATATGATACATGCAACCATTGTTTTTATGTATCGATTAAAAAATAATATTCAGTTTCATGGTGTATGGATACTTTTTCCACTACAACAACACTAGACTCCTTGATTCTAATGGTTGAAATCGAAACATTCAACACTATTTCCCCAAAACAAACAACTGAATCCCACTGTTTAAGGTAGAACTGACCACCTCTGATACCAATTTTCCATGACTCATCCCATGGGCCCAATGTAACGACTACCCCAAGGCTTCCCCCCAAAGGACAGGGGCTGCAAACTAGCACTGAAGTCATTTTACTGCTAGTGGGAGTCATTTTTTGAGTACTTGTACACATGAACACTCACAACCCCATCCCACAACTCTGAAAAGGAAAACATGCGCACCACTTAGACAACCACAGAGCGTATAGGTATAAGATGTAAGTAAAATGGGCCACAATACTACCACACAAAAGAAAAGCTATAAAAAATGGAGTACAATGTCGCTGATAATCCATCCGCAGAAAACCCTACCTTTAGGGTAGGTGAAGAGTAGCTTCCCGAAGCCGTAGGAGTACGCTTCTCCTGTCTAATCTCACTAGGAACTACTTAGTATTGGGCCACCAAGGTCTCTATAAAAACATTGGTCATCTACACAAGACACGACCTCTGCGGGTGAATACCATGTAGGTTTGAGTAACACAATACATAGTAGGGACCCAAAGAACAAAGAAAAGTACACACCAAGTAATGGACATCTCCCATAGGTATAGCCTAAAGAATAGAAAGAAACATTATCAGTCGTTAAGATGAACATACTTTACTTTTGAGGGAATAATCCCTAATGAGTCACTGAGGTATACCGAGCCACTGAGGTCCGATCAATCATCAGGACACTATGTTTCATTTTTCACTAAGGTTTGTTGGGCTGCTGAGGTCTGCTCTTCTGCTGAGCCACTGAGTTGCACTCGTCTACCGGGCCACCGAGGTCCGCTCATCTACCAAACCACTAAGGTCAGAATGTATACTAGGCCACTAAGGTTTTCTTGTCTACTGGTCCACTGAGGTCCACTCATCTCATCATTCGGTCCATTGAGTTCCACTCATCTGCTGGGCTACTAAGGTCCGCTCATCACTTCCTTCCCATCACAGCTAGTCATAGGATTTCCACTCGTAGCATTCTTGATTCAGAGAGAATATACTTCTCAAGAATCATTTGTATATCAACCTACATAGAAACTCACATAGATTATTAAAAAATTAACCCTCATCACAAGGGTCCCAATAGAAAAAATAGACCATCAATCAGACACACGGTTTGGATGTTATGCTAGTTTTAGTGAAAATGGGCCGGTTGGGTATGGGTCCTGTCCGACCCGACCTAGATATAACATGGTCCAGGTCCAACTCTGTCCACTATGTGTGGGTCGGTATACCACATGCATATGTGGTGGTAGTCACCACATCTACTCATAGTCAACTCTGCGAGTTCATCGCGCGACCGCCCCGCAGGTCGCCGCAGAGCTCTCCTATCGCAGTCTCGTTTGACCGCGACCCTCCAGTCACATCCGACAAAGATCCAACAATCAGTTGATATCTGAGGCCCTTGTATTCCACTGTGTATTCGATCCCACATAGGCCTCCACCACTGCGGCATGCCGCTGGTTCCGACACACCAATAGTTTCTTTTGTGGGCCACTGGACTTGCTCCTGTGGTTCGTTATTCGATCCGCGAGCACCTTCTGGATCCTCAGGTATTTTTTTTTGTCACTGTTACAAGTTTCAAGATGTACCACCATAAATATGAGGGTTTTTTCATGAAGAACACAAGAATTACCCAATATAGGAATCTAATCCTTGTTCGTGTCAGCCTAATCCCTCAATGTTTGTGTTTAAAAACAATGTGGAAGATGTTTTAAGAATCTAACTTGGATGAGTCTGATTCAAACTCCAAAATTAGAAACCATTCCATATAAGTGATCAATCTGTGGGTCACATATTCATGGGTTGAACCACATTCTTCTCTCATATCCATGAATGGGGAAAATCTAAATTCACTTAGAATCAAACCCTTGTCTCGAGGTTGGATCGTTCATTGGCGAAGATCACACAGTTGTCGTTTGTTATTTCTTGATCTGCAGCCCACTGTTGTTATTGGAGATCCTTCAATGGATTGAAGAATGGAAGGATAATTTTGTTAATCATCATGGTTTATTCATCGATCTTCACTATTCGATTCCAAATCTCCATGTTCAGAGCAATCCTCGATCGTTCCATCAATCAGTCTTAGGTTAACCCATTAAATGGAGAAAATGCATTTTATTATTTTTGTTACGCTGTGTTGCAGCATCGTTACGATGTTCCATTTATGAAATAGTGTTTCTGTTACAATACATTGAAATTCAAAATTCAAATAAAATAAACTAAAAGTATATTTTATTTTTCCCTTAAAAAACACTTTAATTAAATCTTCTTCAAATGTCTAAAAATGAATTTTTTCCCTCAACTAGAACTAGTCGAGGTTAGTTACTTCCTTTGGTAAAGTCTTCATTTTGGATGTAATGGTGCCCTTAGATTTTGAATTCAGGAACTTTTTTTATGTTTACAAAACTGTTAATGTGATTTATTTTAAATAAACATAAACAATGTTCAAACACTTATTCTAAGCTTGTCGGGCCTCATAATCAAGTTCTTTATGAGAAACAGATCTCGGAGTGATGCCATATAATTTAACAAAATCACATTAAATTTTGGGACATTATATTTATCTTAATATTGTAATTTTTGATGTGGCGTTTCTTATAAATGTGATAGTGGACATTGCATCCCATGATAATTTTTCAATGTTATTCCAGCACTGGCTGAAACAAGTATTGTTATTCTAGATTCCGTTATAAACTAGAACTGATTCTTTTAAAGTTTTTATTACTACTTCATATTATTATATCTACACAATGAACTGTTATACACACAGACTGGATATCTATAGATGTTGTCAGTGGTGTCTTACATAGTTTATCTCACATCATATCCAGGCCTCCTATGGTACCCATGTAGACTTTTTTCTTTCAAGTTTATATAAAGGGAAGCATAATCTTATGGATTCTTGACTTCTTGATTATCATAGGCTGGGATCTTGGTATTATATGACTAGGATAGAGATAAGGATGATTGGAATTATTTTTTGATTTTTCGATTTTTTTGTATAGAATTTATATTACTATTATATACTACTTATATTAATGTTATCATTACTTATAGATACAAATCATATATTATCATCATTTTTTAATATGATTCATATTCTGATTGTTAGTTGATTATTGTTTCATGGTTGTTTATATTTTCTTCTACTATGGTGGGATAATATTCTAATCATTATATTGTCTTCATCTATTGTTCCATCTGTTATATCATTGTTATACTACTTATGTTATTCATCTAATATTATATTATAGGTTGTGCTAAACTCTAGTAATGAGGGAATAGTCTCCCCATGGATAGACCCTAGGCACTCACTACAAATCTATAACCATTATTATTCATGGATATGTGATTGACGCCATGTGGCCTACTAGGCTCGTGACACCTATCAATGGCCCAAGAGTCCGAGACATCAATGGTATGTTGGTAAATTTCCCACATATAAAATGGAATATAAGTTTTTGGTTTGGGGAGTCCATTTTATTGGTTTATTTGGAGGAAATTTTCCTTGGTATTTCTCTTAATAGATTTGGTTTTATATTGAACTTTATCACTATTATTTTTAGAATATATTTTATAGTTTTATCTCTATATATATTTTTTGCCAATTATTTTAGGTTTGGAAAATCATTTTGTCTTATTGTTGTTGGATTTCTAGAAGCTTTTCTCCAGACCCTGGGGAACGGGAAGGCCCATTGGTTATTATTATAGTCTATTTAAATTTTTAGTTGGATGGGGTTTTTTTTATGAGTTAGAAAAATGTGGTATCAATTGAGTTTGAACTCAATCATGGTAATATTTTAGACTGGAGAATGTATTATTAGTAAATGTGGTATAGGTTATGGCGGGTGTTTGTCCAGATCATAACAAGACAAGAGTTAGGACACCATGGTATGTTGGGATGTGTTTCTCATATGTTGGGTCTTGACCCTAATTTCACATTATTCTTGGGTTCTTCTTATAAAACTAAATTTTTTTCCTTGTTACAATGTTTCCTTATACTTTTTTCATGTAGAAAACATGCCTCTAAGACATTTTTGATGTGTTCTATGAGAAATTGTAGAGGGAGTTGATGATAAAAGCATACTCCTCTAGATTAGAGTATATGTAACATCCCATGATTTTTTGAAATAAGTTTCTTCAAATTAATTTTATCTTTTAAATATGATATATTTTATAGAGAACAAAATATAACCTGTGTTATATGAGTGCACTATGTTCGGCTTGTGTTTCTTGCAACAAAAAGTTAACATTTCACTACACAAACACTTATATTGTCTTGTAGTACATGCAATTATATATTATATTATGTTACACAAAATTTATATTTCCCTATATATATTACATTGGACACAAATCCTAGTTTTACCAAACTACTATATACTATTAATATTATTATTAAAATATTATTATGGTTATCCACAAGACATAATAATGTAATATATGAATGATATTAACTAAATTATAAAAATATGGTTCATATATGTTTATAAAATTAATCCTTGTGTTATCAATTAGTTAGAAATTAATCTAAGAAATATTTTAAAATAAATAAATTCCTTTTATAAGAAAAATATTTTTCTATTAATAAACATAATTTTGGAACAATTAATTAAACAAACAACTTTTGATAAATTACTTTAATAAAAATTTTATATTATATATTCTATAATGTTTATTTTAAAATCACCCAATATATTTTATAGGTATAATTTTAGAATAAAATCAATTTTATGTAAAAATATGTATCTTTCTGAAAGGAAATTTTAATGCCTTTTATGGTTCACCTATATATAATATAGTTTTTGATAAATTTATAGTTTATATTTGAAAAATTAAAATTCATTTTTGAAATTATTATATAATCATTTACTTTGGTATAATTTTTTATAGTTTTTTGAGAAGTTTCATTTTTAGATGATTAGTGAAAAACATTGAATATTAATTGAAAAATTCTTTTTCATCTAATTTATTTATATGGAAAACATATTTTTAAATTTTTATTAAATTATATTTAGTTTAATTATAAATATGATAATAAAATATAGGTAATTTAAAAACGTTTTAAATTTAAATAGAATATAAAAACATTTCAATATTTTGAACATTTTCACTTTAAAACCAGTTTTCTTATCCAGTTTGCGAGATTAATTAAAAATTAATTTATGTCACTTTGGTGTTTTTATATTTTAAAAATTGATATAAAATTTTGTCTAAGAATAATTTATATTTCATAGTATTTCCAACTTATATTTTGGCCAAAAATATTGTTGAATGTAATTAAAATTAATTATAACGATTGTAGTAAAAATGAGTTTACACAGTGGTTAGACTTTAAGCTAAATAGAAAATTGGCCAAGAAAAATATCCAAAATCCATTAGATGAAGATATTTTAATAATATTATCCCTTTAATAAAATAATTCACCATGATTATAGGCACATGATATAATGTATACCTCTCAATAGTGTTTACATTTTTAAATGTACAAACTTGAGACTCCTCTTCCAATATAAAAGGACACTCACCCCTCCCCCACCCCTCCCCCTCACTTATTCACACCTATAAAGCCCTTTGGATTTCCCAATACCTGACCAAATAAGCTCCAAAAATCTATATTCACATCCTATAATCCTTTCATTAAGCCTAAATTAAACCATGTTAGTCTTTTGGTATAAACCAAAATGAGTTACCTAAAGAAGACATAACATCCTTCAATAAGAAATTTTGTTTTATTTCATTATCTGGCACAAAAAATTATTCTTACTACATAATTATATAATAACATATATATCCTAAATATACTAATATTTTATTAGGGTAACACTTCTAATAACACATACAAACACATCTATCTAATGGGATGCTTAATCATCATTTGTGTGCACGTTGGACTACCACCACACAAACTAATGTCATCAGTTCTTCCATTACCCACTTTCATGGTTCATAATAATGATGTAAATAATATTTTTATATGATATTTTTGATATTTTTTATTTATTTATCCTTATGTAATTATTAAATTACACATACATTCATGCTTTCCACTTTGTGGGAATACGATAACTTCATTTGTGGAAATGTGGACTATCACCTCCTCAAAGAGATTTCATTCATTCACACTCTACATGGAATGAATTAAATACGATTTTAATAAAAACATATGATATTTATGACATAATAATTCTACTGGAATGATAATATATTTATTAATATATTTCATTTACTTTCATTATTTCAACACAATAATGAAATGGAAATAGTGTTCACGTGTATATACAACCAACTGTCTCCATGAACTGTGTCTTCCATTTCATATTTCTATATTTTATATATTACTATAAATAATTATATAATTGATATATATTATATTAATATCGTCTTTTACATTATGTAAATAATTAATTCATTATCTATGTAATAGGATTAAGAATAACAAGTCAAAACATATATGAAAAACAAAGCAGTTATTACCCGAAACATAACATTGACATGGAATTGTCAATAAATAGGTAATATAAAGTCAAAATAAAATAATATATGTAAATATATATAATAATATGGTTATTTATAACATATATAATAATATAATGTTTAATAAACATTGGGTTTGAATATGTACAATGAAAATCAATACTTAATGAAGGGGTTTTCTTGACTCACTTTTTTCTATGAGATATATAATTTATTCCCCAATTATTCTTATTTTTGTGAAATATATAATTTCCTATGAAATTTTATATCATTAATTTATTATATATTAAGATATTAAAATTTTCAATTTATTTATTTCTCTTACATATCTCGTGATTCAAAAGTTACTCACGTAGTAAGTGGATTTCTAGTCTCACTTAAATTTCTACGAGACTTATTCCTTAATAACCACTCATTTATTTTTTGTGGTATATATACTACCCATAAATTTAATATATTTTTATTAATATTAAATTTATGGGTATTTACATATCCATTTTATTACTTCACTTTCATGTGGTTTATGTTTTAAAAGTATCAAATTGGTAAAGTAATTTTATCTCAATTTGACTTCTTTAAGAAACATATTATGTAATGCATCTATATTTATTACAAGGTGCATATAATACAATTTTACATGTAATATATTTAATTTATTATTAATAATGATAATTTAATTTTCATTTTATGTTATTCCTTCATGGGGATTAGGATTCAAGGTTCCCAAAGTACTAAGATATTATTGATATAATCTCATCATTTATCAAGATTACTTATTATAATGCATGAATTTATGAGATATTATGATCCATATCTAAATTAATATCATTAATTTTCTTCTACTTTTTTAATTATGGATATATCTATGTAATGGACCATTTTTTCAACTATTTGGTACTTAAGAAAATTAATAATTGTTTATGAAAATTTGAATTTATTTCTCACTTCAGTCAGAAATCTATTTTATTTCAAATATATGTATCCTAAAAATGACTTAAAATTTTTTATACTATTTCCATATGATCTTTAGAATACATTTTTACCCATTTTCTTCCCTTATAATAAAATGCTTTTTAATAAATTTAATCTTCGTTTTGTTTTATGATAGAGGCACTTTTCTCAACATTTTTCTGAGAAAAAGGGATGTTAAGCATGTCCTAATTTATATTCCATTATAACCATCATTTAATGTAAATTACATTGTCAAGATTAAAAAAAAAAATTTTTAAGGATACACTTTTCCCAAATATGCTGTAAATTTATTGTTTTTAATGTGGTTTTCAAAGAAAATTGTTTCCAAAAACTAACTTCTATCCAACAAGGGTTTTTAATTTATTTTAAAAGATTCTACCATAAGTTTTCAAAAAAAATTCAATGAAAAAAGGTTTTTAATTTTTTTATTTTAAAATTGTTATTCATAGAAGAAATGGTATTTTTATCATGAAAATTTTAAATGGGTTTTAAATCATACATCATAAGTTTTCATTTTTTTTAAAGAAAAGTATATTGAATTTTTTTGTCTTATTTTAAATGATTTTCAAAACAGGGTTATCTTCCTAATGAATTTCTCATTGTGATCTTTTAAAAACCTTATTCATGTCAGATCACATCATTTGTTATGGTTTATGCTTTACTGGGGATAGGATCAAAGGAATCCATTATTTTTCTTTCATTCAATGGTTTAGGATTAAATTGAAAACTTAATCATGAAACCAATTTCTCTTCCATGAGTCATGCCATGATAAAATGATTATGAAACATTACTCCTTTCATATGTTTTCTATGATTATGAAACCTGTCTCTATTCTATAGTTTATGATAAGTTTACATGTTTATAATACCTTTATCTTTTTATGTTTTATGACCTGATGAATATTCTATTATCTTATAGAACATGTATAAATTATTTCCCAATGTGATCGGTGGGACCTATATCTCCCACCAAGGCATTGGGTTAAGATTTATATCTAATGAGATATGTAGGGATGGAATGAGGAGTGAAATTAGTTCAGTATGAAGGGGTTAGAATGAGGAGTAAACTCGGATCAGTATGTCATATCTAGAATGAGGTGTGAACTTGGTTCACTATTACAAGGTTGGAATGAGGAGTGAACTCATTTCAGTATAAAAGTGAAAGAATGAGGATGGAACTCTGTTCTCTATGATGGGGTTGGAATTAATAGTGATCTTGAGTAGGAATGGGGAATGAAATTTATTCAATAATATAGGGATAAAATATAAAGTTAACCTGATTCAGTAATATAGGGATGGAATGGGTAGTTAACCCAGTTCAACAAATAAAATTTTCCCGGAACATGGTCTTGGGAGTAAACACTAACTACTAAGATGGTTTGGGGAGTGAACTCATTCCACTAAGATATCCTTCTATGTAATACTTCACTACTATGGAAATCCTTTTATATGTTTATGTGTCTTCCAAAATTCCATGTCTTAGTCCCATGTTACACTCTCATGGATTATGGTATTGATTCCCTTATGATTCATGTGTTATGAACTATCAATATTTTTACCATCACTCATGTATATGATATCTGATATACAGGGTATTGTCTTAAAATTATATTTAATTTTTCTTATACAAAATTTTCTCATGTTATGATTATGTATTTTCATTATTTACCCTTACTGAGTATTTGGGATCACCATTTCTTATGTTTCATTTCCGAAGTTATAAAGAATAGTTTTTAGTAGAATTATGAAAAAGGAATATCTTTGTGGGAAACATAGAATATCTTTAACTAAGTTAGAAGATTTTGTTACATTTTTCCATATACACTAAAATATTTCAGTCCTTGGGAGTGTACTTTTATAATGTGATGAATATTAATCTAAAATAATGTAACATCCATATATGTTAATCTTAGGATCTATATTTGGTATGAATGTAAATTTTTATTCAAATTTGGGAAACTAAAATGAGAAAACTTTAGGGAGATCCCCAGGGATATTTATAAGGATAATTATGTGAATGAATATATAGATAAGAATAATGTGTCATAGATTTAAAATAACATTTCAGGATTTATAAATCCTAAGAATAATTTTTCATGATTATGTGGTTTTATTCTATGATAAGTGATTCTCACACTATGCTTGATGGTATTAATCATGTCACGACCTATACCTTGGGGATCATGCCATGACTACCCTAACCCAACCTCCTGAAAGCAAGGGGATAGTGACTAGCGCCGACGACATCAACCTATAAGTGGGAGGAATTTACTTGAGTACCTATATTCACACACATTCCCAACCAAGTCCCACACGCCAAAAAGGAAACTATTATCACTAAAACAAAGCTAAGTACAAGTACAACTAATAAAATTGGGCTAGAATACAAACCCAACAAAAGAACTAAAAACAGAAAAGTATAAAAGGAACTCTTATGGTAATCTGTGGAAAACCCCACCTAATCATAAGATTAGTGTAGCTACTGGAATCCAAAGTAGTATGTCATGTCTTCCTGGTCTTAAAGGGTCCTACCTGGTCCTAGGCCACCAAGTCCACAGTCGTAGAATCCATCGGTCATGTCTTCATGAGAAAATCTGGGTCCCGGTCCACCAAAGTCTCTATCGGAACACTGATCACATTAATGGGACATGACACATGTGGGTGGATACCAGGTAGGGTTTAGTAACATGATACTCAGTAGGGAAACCAAAATTGAAAGGAAAGACCACAAAAAAATCTTCAATGTAAAGCATGAAGCATAAAACAGCACACACTAGGTGTACATTTAGAGTAGTAATTGTAGAAACATCAGTCACATCAACAAACACCTCGACTACTAGAGAACTCCTCATCTATCAAGTATAGTGGGAATATCGGTTCACACATAAGTTTCATTCCACTATCCTTGGATTGTTGTGGTACTCATACCTGATGAGTATCGTGGGTATGCGGGGTCACACAAAGCCGATCCCCACTGTGGGCCTACCAGGTCAGACAGAGACGCTTCCCACCTTGGCCATGATGAGGTACTCCTCTTGCCAAGTGTTGTGGGTCTTCCAGATTACACAGAGCCTCTCCCCAACATGGTCCTGTTGGGTCACATATATATATGTTACCAACTAGGATGTCGTCGAGTCACCCAAAGTCGATAGTCAGCATTCATCAGGTCTCATCCAACTGTAGGGTTCTGTACGTAGTGCGCTTGGGGGAACATCTAATCAAGAAATTAGTTTCATCTCAACTTCCAAGAAAGTCACCATAGAGAATTTGGAACGATCAGTCTCGTCAAGAGGGTCCCAACACCACAAACAACTCATCAATTGGACGCTCGGTTTTCAAGTTACGAGTGCTTTAGTAAACATGGGTCGGTTACGTCTGTGCCAGGTCGGACCCGGTCGGACCGACCCAACCTAATAAGCCAAAGGGTCCCACATACCCCAGTTTAATTCGACATACTCGACCTGACTCTATTCTGGTCTAGTTCAGTCTGGTCTATCTTGGCCAGTGGGCCAGGCCCAATGGACCTCGTTGGACCCAACCTGGTTTGGCTGAGGGTCCAGCTCACCTGGTCTCCTGGTGAACTGGATTAGTCTATCCCATCCTGAAGGGCATGGGTCTGGAAAGTCGGTGAGGGTACAATATGCTAGGTGCAGGTCTGCGCTGTCGGCACGGGTCTGGCCCACTGGCCTGCGGGACTATCCCAGCCTGGTGGTTGGGAACGTAGCCTGCTGGATGGGGGAGTAGCCTTCCAACCCGAATATTGGGACATGGGTAGCTGGTGGGGTGCTCTTGGGATGCGGCAGCCAGCTTCTTCTAGCTTCCTGCATACCCCACGGATGCGCGGGTCTCCTCCAACTATGGTCGGGTGACTGTGGCTCTCCAACCACTCGGGTTAGCCTAGATCCGGGCCACCCCTCCATGAAACACCCTTTTAATCCCGTGTCATCCCACTATCACAGCCAGTCAGCTATGGCATCCTATTGGGGCCTCTGTCTACTGCGACGCACCGCCATTCTCCTCTAGCAGCATCCGCTGTCCCCTACCTATGGCATCCATCGCTGGCCGCTGCCACCGGCGCCGATGATCCCTTCTGCAGGCCATCATAATTTCTTTAGTTGTCTGTTTTCCGTTCTGACTGGGCATATGGTCCCTTTCGGTCACCACCATCCCTGCCTTGGCCTGAATTCCTCTTTCCGCTAATTTGAGGATACAACCACAATGAATTCACATGGAAGAGGTGCTTGGTACTTGTTCGTGTCGACCTGGGACCTCCGTGTGAGAGGTTTTAAATCATGATTGGTTTGGGTATTTCATTTCACTCAATAAATTATAATTTCAATCTCGAATAACGAAAATCCCCAAAAATGTTAGCCTCCCGTATAAATGCATGATTTGAGGATCAACCTATTTGTGGGTTGATCCACGTTCATTGTTTATAGAAAATAATGGGGATGAAAATTAAATAAAAATTACCCCGACATCTTTGATATTCGATGCTGCAGCGTTTCTTCCTCGAGGTTTTAAGATGTCGATGTCATTCATCACGTACAGCTCCATTCTTTATGGTGCATCGAAGATGTTTGACGTTCATTGGTGTTTTCTGTTCTTCGTTGGAGAGGATGTTTTTCGGAGTTTCCTCAGAGAATCATCACAGTTTAATTCTTCGTTCCACCATTGGGTCAACCAAAATAAAAATGAGATCATGCCATTGCATTTCTATTATGTTTCTACATCATGTTGTCACACTATTTCATTTATGAAATATTGTCACTATTACAAGTCAGTAAAGCTTAATTACACTGTGAGTTAATGAGCCAAATCAATTCACCTCATTGTTGCACCACATCGTCACCATCCACCGCTCAATTGATGAGAAAATAAAATAAAATAACTATTTAATGTTATTTTATTATTTTTTGAAATGTCCGAAAATTAAATTTTCCATTTGGCCCTTGCCGACCAATGTTATGTCCTTTCTAGGTGAATCCTGACATTCCGAATTCAACTATTCTATCATATTTGTGATCTGAGAACTAGTTTAAAAGTTAGAAAAACCTTCTCCCATGTTTAATTAAGTGAACTAAAAAAGTTCAAAATTCCATTTTAGGACCACTGGGCCTTAGAATACTATTCTGTAAAAGTGTGTAATCTCAGAATAATTCATATAATTTTAAAGAAAATCACATGGAATTTCCTAGATATTACATTCTCCCAACCTTAGGGATTTATGTCCCAAAAATAAAAAACAAAAACTAATCAAACAGATGGGGGTATTAAGAAAAAATCTGAGCATCCCGCTCCCATGTGCTCTCTTGGAGAATATTATGTTGCCACTGATCTCACACAAGAGTAATTGTCCAACCATGTAGGACCCACTCCTATAAATCCTCCATCTGAATCAAGAACTCTGCAATCATCTCTCTATTCCCAATGTCTAACTCTCCCCAATCGATGATGTGCGACAGATCATGCATGTACCTCCTCAACCACGACACGTGGAAAAGATCAGGCACTGGGTGAATCTATGGGGGAAAATCTAGGTAGTACACCTCCTTACCAACTCTACATAAGATTTGAAAAGTTCTGATGAACCTCAAAGATAGATTATTTCTCTATACAAATCTCTATAATCGTCATCAGGGTGAGACCCAATGAGAAACATGATCAACCTCCTCAAATTCCAAGTGTCTTCATCTGCTATCAGTATAAGTTTTATTCCTGCTCTTTTTATTCCTCATCCGCTACTGAATGATCTGCACCTTCTCGGTGGTAGCCCGTACCAAATCTGGACCCATGAGTGTCGACTCCCCTAGGCCTTTCTAGCATAGGGGTGATCTACAAGGCTACCCGTACAAGGATTCAAATAGTGCTATGCCAATAGTGGATTGATAGATGTTGTTGTATCAAAACTCCACCAGTGGAAGGTGGTCCTGCCAACTGTGATCCAAATCCCAGATACAAGCACGTACCATGTCCTCTAAGGTTTGTATGGTCTGCTCTGTCTGACCATCCATCTAGGGAATAAAGGTTGTGCTCAAGGGAAGTTGTGTACTAAATGCCTCCAGTAATACCCTCACAAAATAGGATCTAAAGCATGTTTCATGATCTAATACAATCATTTAAGGCACCCCATGAAGCTGCACTATATCCTGGATGTAGAGGTATCCCATGCTCTCTATCGGTACCTGCTCCCAGATGCGTAGGAAGTGAGCTGACGTGGTGAGTCAGTCAATTATCACGTAGATAGATTCATGGACCCTGGTAGTATGTGGTAACCCCATCAAAAACTCCATTGAGATACCATCCCATTTCAACTTTGGTACCTTGAGTGTTAGGTCCAAGCCAACTAAAACATGATTCTCAGCCTTTATTTTCTGACAAGTGAAACATCATGAAACAAACTCATCCACTGCTTTCTTCATCCTTGGCCACTAGTACTGATGTAATATGTCTTTGTACATCTTCTCCACTCTAGGATGTACCACCAAATGGGATTTATGGAACTCTTTCAAAACCTCCTCCCTCAATGTCACTGGAACTACAGTGCGCCCTCGGAAAAGGATGACGTGCTACCCACCTATCAGAAATCCATCACAATCCCATCTTGAGGATAAATGAGCACGTTGGGCCTCACAATACACATCCACTAGCTATGCCTCCCTAACTCATTGTAAGAGTGTGAGAGTAATAGTCATTGAATAAAGGTATGCAAATCCACCATAATCCATGAATGATCTCTACATCGCAGCGAACTACTCTGTCACCTAACTCAGCAACATCAAACTGGTCCTCCTGCTAAGTGTGTCTACCACCCCTTTCCCCTTCCCAAGAGTATACACTATCTGAAAGTCATAGTCCTAGAGGAACTCTATCCATTTACGTTGTCTCAGGTTTAGGTCCTTCTGGGAGAAGATATACCTGAGACTCTTGTGGTCGGATTAAACCAAAAACTTTTCACCCATCAAATAGTGTCACCACATCATCAAAGAAAACACCACTGCTGCTAACTTCAGGTCATGGGTTGTGTAGTTATTCTCATGCTACCTCAACTGTCATGATCCGTGGGCGATCATTGCTTGCTCATGCATTAGGAAACAACCCAGCCTGATCCCTGATGTGTTGTAGTAAACAACATACTCAATGTCATCCTCTGGTAGTCACAACATGGGGGCACTTGTTAGTATCCAACTCAGCTCATGGATACTCTTCTGGGATATCTCTATCCACATAAATTGTTTTACCTTCCATGTCACATCCAATAAGGGTGCTACTACACCAGAATATTCAGGAACAAACCTCTGATATTAACCAACCAACCCCAAGAATCTATGCACCTCAGTCACACTATTGGGCGGATCCTAAGAAAGCATCGCCTATGTCTTCTCCAAATGTACTGCAACTCCAACCTCTGAGATAATGTGTCCTAGAAAGTGGAACTATTGTATCCAAAATTGACACTTCAAGATCTTACAATAAATATGGTTCTCTCGAAGTGTATCATAGACTACCCAAAAGTGTGTAGCATGATCCTCCTCTAACACTGAGTACACTAAGATGTCATCAATTAAGACCACAATAAAATGTTCAAGGTAAGGCTGGAAGATCCTATTCATGAGTCCCATGAATAGTGAGGGGGCGTTGGTCACACCGAAAGGCATCACTAGGAACTCATAATGGATGTATCGACACCTTAATGATGTCTTTGGTATATTCTCATCCCGTACCCAAAGCTAGTGATAGCCTGATCTGAGGTCTATCTTCGAGAACCACCTCGCTCCCTTCAGTTGGTCGAAGAGGTCATTGAGCCTTGTCAGTGGATACTTCTTCTCCATGATCACCTCGTTCAGGCACTGAAATTCCATGCACAACCTCAAAATCCCATTTTCCTTCTTGGTAAAAAGCATCGGGGCTACCCATGGTGAAACTTTGGGCCTTATGAACCCCTTCTCTTACAAGACCTCCAGTTGTACCCTCATATTGAGAAGCTCTGCGAGAGCCATCCGATATTCCAATGTGGATATCAGTACCGTCTTAGGGTACAGGTCAATTAGAATGTCTACCTCTCTAGAAGAGGTAGTCCTGGAAAATCCTTAGGGAAAATATCCTCATACTCATCCACCACTATAGAAAATCTTGGAATCCTCTCATCCACTGCGCCAAGGGTGAGGCCAGCCAACTAGTGAGTGATCAGCTGCTCCCTCATCCAAGAAAATTTTTCCTATGCTGCAAGGGTGTTCTTTCACATTGGTGAAGAAAAACATGGTCCAATCTCTATAGACACACCACACTGTATGCCTCAAATAGTTTATCTAATAATGGACTATGGATAACCATTCTATACTAAAGGTGGCATCATAAGGCCTCAACACCACTACTAGAAGATCCCAGGAAAAGTTGTCGCCTCCTATAGTGAGCTCACACTGCCAGAACCAGTGTATAATCATCGAATTTCCTCTCGTAAGAGTCTCTATCCATAAGGATTAAGCAAAAGACTCCACTTGATTCTCTGATCTTCGAACAAGAGATTTGGAAAGGAAGGAGTGACTAGCACCCATGTCTATGAGAACAATATCTAGGCTGGACAATACCCAGATCGTGCCTCAGATCATCTCTAGAGCACCATGATCATAAGCCTCGGTTGCCTAAAGTTGTGCTCACCCCTGTCTGCCTAATCCCTGAGGTCAGGGTGGACCACCTGGGTGTGGTGGCAGTAACACCACAAACCATCACCCACCACTTGTTGCTCACCCTGCTCCCCTGCCACATCTACCGCCCTTCGGACCTCCTCGATCGAACTGCTACCTCTACCTTGGCGAACCCTCAATCGTCTGTTGGTCATCGTTAAAACCGGTTGGGTAGTAAAGACACGTGTGTCCCTGCCCGCCGCACACAAATCACTAACTGGCTCTCAGATGACTCCCACTGGACTAGGATCCTCAGAGTGCCAACTCTGAGACCCCAGGTTATCCTCTGAAGTACCTAGGCTTCTTGGGATCTTGTTTCTGATGTATTTAGACTTTCAAATACTCTTCCACCTAGGGTCTTCTGGTAGCTCTTGCTGCGGGATATTCTCCTCCAAGAATCTCCCAACCAAAAGGGCTCGCTCTAGCACCCCTACATGAGTAGGGATGCTAAGAGACAATATCGGTGTCCATATCTCCTACCTGAGACATTACTAAAAGGATCAAGACATGAAGAATGGGTCTCAGACTATATCTATCGAGTAGTGAGATATCTAGGTGAACCTCACTGAGTACTTAACCACCATCATGCTGCCCTTTTGTAGGTGAAACAGTTCCTTGATGTTCACATAGCCCAAGGGCATGGGAAAAAACTCCTCCTAGAAAAGCTTGTCAATGTCTTCCCAGGTGAGGGTCTCCTCATCATGCATCTGGGTGGCCATGCTCCTACATCTCCCAGTTGATCCCTATAGAAAGATCACTACTAGGATTTCTATTTGGTTAGGTAGTGTCCTCACTAAGTGAAATACTCACGTCACTGCCTCCAGCCATTCCTCAATGAACTGAGGATATATCTCTCCATTGAACTTGGAAGGACTCTTTCTTTAAAACTCATGTAGGGCGCCATGTCTGCACAAGTCCTCTACCGAAACCACTGGTAGTAGATTGTAACCATCAAGTGGTGGTAGCACTGGTGCACCACCCAGCGGGGCCATCTCTAGAACTTGTCCCTAAACAAATTCCTCATCACTAGGCATGCCATCCTCATGACTTCGTATCACGATCCTAGCTTGTTTTCCACATGGAGGCATCTTGAGATAGATCAAGATCTACCATGGTCATAAGGTTGTACCTGGTGAAATTAATTTAATTCAAAATAACATAAGGAGGCACTTATGAAACTAGTGTTTTCATGTATATAGCAAAAAAGGAGAATTAAAGGTCTTGGTGTATGGATACGTCGGCCACCGCACCAACACTAGACTCCCTGAATTTTGAAGTCGGACTCAAAAAACATAACATTGTTGCCCAAAACAAAACATAGACTCTTGGTCTTTGTGGCATGACTGACCCCCATTTGATACCACTTTGTTATGACCCATCCCCCGGGGCTCAAGTCATGACTACCCTCAAGCCCACCTCTCGAAGGCTAAAGGATGGCGACTAGAGATGAAGGTGTTAACCTGTAAGAGGGAGGAATTTCCTTGAGTACCTCTATGCACACACATTACCAACAAAGTCCACACACTTAAAAGGAAAAAAGTATCACTAAAAAAATGTTTAGTATAAGTAAAACTAATACAATTGGTCCAGAATACAAAATCAACAAAACAACTAAAAACTGAAAAGTGTAAAAGGAACTTTGATGGAAATCCACAAAAAACCCCACCTGGTCATAAGAGTAGTATAGCTACTACAAGATGAATTAGTATGTCCTATTTTATTTGATATATTGGGTCCCACCTGATCTTAGGACACAAATTATACAATTGTAGTGTCCGTTAGTCTCTTCTCCCTGAGCACCTCTGGGTCCCGGTCCACCAAAGTCTCCATCGAAACGCTGATCGCCTACATGGGGCATGATACGAGTGGATTGAGCTCATGTAGGAGTGAGTAATGCGATACTCAGTAGGGACAATAAAATAGAAAGGAAATACCAAACATAAATATTTAATGTAAATAATGAAACATAGGATAGATCACACCAGGTTTACATTTAGGGCAGTGATAGTAGAAGAATCAGTCACATCATCGAACACCTCGATTTTTGGAGAACTCCTCATCTATTGAGTATAGTGGGACTTATGGGTCACAAAAAAGCTGCTTACCATGAACCTTGCACTATTTTGGTACACATCCCTGATGAGTACCATGGGTATGTTGGGTCACACAGAGCCTCTCCCCACCATGGTCTTGTCGGGTCACACAGAGCCACTTCCCACCTTGGCCATGCTGAGCTACTCGTCCTGTCGAGTACAATGGGTCTTCTAGGTCACATAGAGCCTCTCCCCACCATGGTACTACTGTGTAACATTGTGATTCTTCCCACTGGGCTATTTTTGAGTCACATAGAATCGATAATTAGCTGCCTTCATGTCTCAGCCAACTGTAGGGTTCCGTATATAGCGTGCTTGGGAGAACCGCTCCTCAAGGCATTCTTAATATATAAACTTCCTTCAAAGTCATCATTGACCATTCCAAAAGGACTTAATTGTCTAGATGGTACCAACACCACAAGTGGATCATCAATCAGATGTTTGGTTTTCAAGTTACAGGTGTTTTAGTAAACATGGGCCTGTTGTGTCTCGGCCCAGTCCGAATCGGTCGGACCGACCCGACCAACTCGGTCTAGGGATCCCACATACCCTGGTTTAATTAAACCAACTCAAACTTACCCAGTTTGGCTCTGGGTTGGTCAGGTCTATCCTGGTCAGTGGGTTAGGCCCAATGGGCCTCACTGGACCCTACGCGGTTTGGCCGAGAGTCCAGCTCACTAGGTTGCTCGACGACCCGTTCTAGTCTGGTCCTACCTGAAGGGCGCAGGTATGGCCCTCTAGTTTGGGTCTAGTACACTAGGTGAAGGTTCAGACCGTTGGGCCATGGGTCCGGCCCGCTGGCATGGGTCCCACCCAATGAGTTCCAAAATGGACCACTAGGCTGCAAGACCGGCCCGACCAGGTGGCTGGGGGTGCGGTCCGCCAGCCCGAAGATTGGCCACATGGGCATCCAGTGGGGTACTCTCGGGGATTGCAGCTATCCCTTTCCAAAATCATGCCTACCTTGCAGATGTATGGTGCTCCTCTAGCTATGTTCAATTGACCACGGCTAGACGGGGGCCACCTCACCACATGGTGTCTGTCTGGTGAAGCATCATCCCACTGCCATAGCTTCCTCCTGTCACGGTGCGTTGACAGGCACTCCCCCATCCTCTGCCTACGGCTGCGGCTATGGGCTCCCATCGGTCACCGCCGTCCTCTTCCACCGTTGTTGTCTACTGCCACAAGCGCCTGTTCATTGAGGGTCCATTCTGTAGGCCACCAGAAATTCTATGATGGTCCGTTTTCCGATCTATCTGCGCCCAATGGGCCTCCCAAGTCACCACCATCCCAACCTTCACCCTAAATTACTTTTTCCACCACTTTGATGATATAATCACAATGAACTCACATAACAGAGGTGCTCAGGACTTGTTCATGTCGGCCCGTGCTGTCCACGTTTGAGGTTTAAAAACATGGAAGGTCCGGGGATTTTAGTTCACTCAACAAATTATTATTTCAATCCTGGATAATGAAAATCCCAAAAAACGTTACCCTACCACATAAAAGCACACTTTGCAGATCAACCTAGTCATGGTTTGATCCGTATTTTTCATTTCTAGAAAAGAACATGGATGAACATTAAATAAAAATAACCTCTACCTCTTTGAAATTTAATGCCATAGAGTTTCATCATCGGGGTTTCAAGATGTCGATGTCATTCATCACTTCTGGATTCATTCTTCGATGTGCATTGAAGATGTTTCGAATTCGTTGGAGTTTTTATTTATTCATTGGAGATGAAGTTCATCGGAGGTTCATCAGATAATCCTCACCATTTAATTTATCATTCCACCTATGTGTCAACCAAAATAAAAGTAAGACATGTCACAAAATTTTTGTTACATTGTGCCATCACGTCGTTAAGCTGTTTCATTTATGAAACAACATCACTATTACATGTCATTAAATCATCGTTACGCTGTGATTTAATGGAAATTAATGAGACACATCAATGAGCCTTTTCATTGCACCACAACGTCGACATCCTCCACTGAATGGGTGAGAAAATAAAGTAAAATAATATTTTTAAGTCATTTTATTATATTTCAAAAATTCCAAAAATTAACTTTTTTTCTTCGGCCCTTGTCGGCAGAAGTTAAGTCGTTTTTATGCAAATTCTGGACTTCTAAATTCAATGGTGCGCTCTGATTTTGGATCCAAGCATCGGTTCTAAAGTTAAAAAACTCAGTATCACATTTATTTACGTGAAGTAAAAAAAATTCCAAATTCTATCCTAGGATCACAAGGCCTCAAAATCACATGTCATGAATGCATGTGGTCTCAGAATAGTTCCATATAATTTAATAATATTTACACATTATTTCCAAGACATTACAAATCAATGGAGGGATCTAGAAGAAAATGGGATAATATTTAATGTTTCAGATGTGGAAATTATGGGCATTATAAAAATAGTTGTGTTTAGTAGAAATATCATGAAGATAATTTGAATGGTGATATGAGTATTGGTTATACTACTGAATATTAGGAGGACGCAAACAACATGTGAAAGATATGATATGTTATAATAGTAATTTTTACATTGATAATAAGAAGCATGATTAGATTGAGGTTGAAGAACCTTAATAAATTATTCATATTTTATATTCCAAGAGAGGGGTATTAAGGTATAAGATTATGAATCCCAAGTAATGGATTAAGAATAATGTTGGATGGTTAAAGTGTATAAGTTTTTTAAGTTAATGATTATGTTATATGAATCATGAATTATATATGGATTGTTTGTAGAATTTTTTCTTCAAGGAATTTCAATAATGTTTTAAATTATACCGAATCCCAATAAAATTTATTTAATGACAATGTTACATTAAGGGTAGGTAACCCTAAACTTGTTCCTGAGGATGATAAAATGATATTGTATATGGATAAAATATGATAGCATGTGTAATGTAAATTGGATAATATTTATGACCTTAGAATGCATTAAAGATTTTTTTTTGAAAAAGTGGTTTATGCTATCATTGATAGATTTTATAGAACATTTTGATTTAAGGAATATATGCAATGATATTTGGAATAACAAAGCATGCTTTGATTCAAAAAGGATTTATGGTATTTAAGGTCATTACCCTGTTTTAAGCATAAAATGATAATGTTATTCCCATGTTTGGTATATTACCGATAAGATCTTTTTTATGATATAAGCGGGCTCAATGTTAAGTTTTTTTTTTGAAAATTAGTGACCTTGTTTCTAAGGTTTTTTATTTTTATCTTTAATAAGTGTTACATGGTTGACTATTTATCGAATAGTTTAACTTAAAATTCAGTAGAGCTTTTAGAGATTAAAGTATTATCTCTTCATATGAAGATAAATGTATATTGTATAACATGTGATAAAAATTTTTATATGATGATAACTAATGACATATGAAATGAATTGTCATTATACATATGGATCTTATGATCCTTTAATACTTCATGCATTATAAATTCAATTTCATATTTTGAGTATGATATGAAGTGGAAATTAGTCAGTACATAACTGAAGTTTGATATTGATCATATAAAAAGAAATGAAATCAAATAACTATATATCCATTTGAAAATTCAAAAACTTTTGGGAATGGGTCTTGAAATAAATTTGTACCATGTTAACATCATTTTTTATGATATTAATGACCTTTTTAAGCCTCTTTGGTTTATGGATTTGTAATTATTAACAATATCCTCACCATGCCCTCTATCACTCCCCATAAGAAATTGATAGTTATATTTCTCTTCAAACATTACACATATGTTCTCCTACTTGAAAAAGTTATTATTAGTTACTTTTGGTAACCACTTAAAAAAAGTTTTAGTATTTATTTTTACTATTAGGGTTTCTATGAGATAAACATTAAAGTTAAAATCCATTGATTACAAAGATAAAATTTGATGGTGAAATTCATTTTAAGGGGGGTACAATGTAACACCTTTTTGTTTTGTGAAATATAAATTTTTGAATATATTTAATCTTTTCAATATTTTTCATTTCATGCAACATAGAATATTCCTTGTGTTAATTGAAAGAACTATATTTTTCCTATATTTCAAACAATGAAAATTTATGTTTTCACTATATAAAAAAGATAAATTATATTATGGTACAAACAAAACTATGTCTGGCATGTGTTACATACAATTATGAGGTCGTTCTATAACTTACGTTACATGCAAGGCTGAGTTTTACTAAACTACAATGTACTATAAATATTATTCTTAAAATATTATTATAGTTATCACCTAGATGATATATTGGAATATATGAATGAGATTAAATAAATTATGAATCCTTGGTTTACACATGCTTATAAAATTAATCCTTTTATTATCAATTAGTTAGAAATAAAATTAATAACTACTTAAAGATAAAGAAATTCATTTTCTAAGAAAACTATTTTTATATTTACAAACACAATTTTATCCCAATATGTTAAAAAACAATTTTGAAAAATTTATCTAATAATATTTATTTATTATATATTAAATAAATTTTTTTACATTCATCCAATAGATATTATAGGTATAAGTTAATAAAAACCAATTTTTATTAATAAGAAGATGAATTTTTCTAAAAGGTACTTTTACCATCTTTTCATGACGCACCTAAATTAAATCTAATTTTTGAAAATTTTATACTTATTATTTTAAAACAGAAACTTATGTTTTTAAATAGGAATATTGAAATTTACTTTTTCTGTATTTTTTTTAATTTTCAATGAAATGTCATTTTTTTAATGAATAGTGAAAAACACTGAATTTTAATTAAAACTGCTTTTCATCTAATTTATTTATATAGTAAAATTATATTTTAAATTTTTTTTAATGTATATTTAGATCAATTATACATATATTAATACAATTTAGGTAATTGGAATCAGTTTTGTCATTGAAATTGTATATAAACACATTTTATGTTTTTTTAACTTTTCACTTTAAAAATATGTTGTGTCATCCTATTTATGAGATTAATTTTAAATTAATTTTTGCCACATATATATTTGTAATTTTGCAAAATGGATTAAATGTTTGGAATAATATTATTTATAATTTATAGTATGGTTTACTCTATTTTTTACCAAAAATATTTACAAATTTAATTTAAATTAATTACAGCGATTAAGATAAAAACGAGTTTTCTAAGTGGTTAAACATTATTTTAAGGGGTAAAATAACCTAGAAATATACCCAAAATTATTTATTTTTTATATTAAGACTATATAATACATTTTATATAAAATTTAACATTTTATAGACACATTATGTAACAAAGACCTCTTAATAGTGTTTACCTTTCTATAATTACAAGAATGTCACTCGACCTCCACTATAAAAGGGAAATCACCACACCACACTTTTTCACAATGATAAATACCTTTGGCTTGTCCTAAACCAGCATAAATAATCTTAAAATTCCTTAATATAATCTTCTTAGTGTCACTTTTTCCATAAATGAAACCAAGATAGTCATTTGGTGAAATCCAAAAGTAATTGCCAAAAAAAGATGTAACATCCTTTAATAAGAACATTTGTTTTATTTTTTTCAACCATTAATTTTAACTGTTTAATTATTATATAATAACCTCATTATCATAAATATACTAAGATATTTTTATTTTTATATTTTTATATACACATTTACACACTTCCACCAAATGGTATACGTGATCATTTTTCATGTCTACGATGGACTACCGACTCGCAAACTAATGTTGTTCCTTCTCCCATTACCACCTTTCATGGTTGGTAATAATAATGTAAATACTATTTTTATATTTTATTAAGGATATTTATGATTTATTTATGCATCTTTAGTAACTATATAACACATACCTTCATGCTTCCCATTTTGTGAGAATATGATAACTTCGTTCGTGGACGTGTGGGCTACCACCTCCTCAAAGCGATGTGATTCTTTCACACTCTACATTGAATGTATTAAATATGGGTTTAGTAAACATATATCATAATTATTATATAATAATTATATTGTAATAATATATATATATATACAAACATATATTTCATTTATTATCCTTCTGTAAACATGAAAAGGAAACAGAAATAGGGTCCATGCATACGTATAGCCTACCATCTCCATGAATGGTGTATTACTTTTCATATTTATATATTCTATATATTATTTTCAATAATTAAATTATGAATATATATTGTACTATAATTATTTTTTTAAATATTTAAATATTTAAATCATTTTCTAAGTAAGAGGACCAAGAATAGAATGTCAGAACATATATGAAAAACAATGTTATTATTACTGAAAACATAACATTAACATGGAATTATTAATAAATATGTAATAAAAAGTCATAATAAAATAATATTTTGTATGATATATAATAATATAGTTATATGGTTTATTTATAAACAAAATTATATTTTTATATAGGTGTTTTGAACATGTACGAAGAAAGGGAAGACATAAGGTAAGGGTCTTATAATCTCACTTTTATTTCTGTGAGATATATGATATATTCACCACTATTCTTATTATGCAGTGTTTATAATTACCTATGACATGTTATATCATGAATTTAATATATTACATGACATTAAAATTTTCAATTGAGTTTTTTATTTTGACGATCTCAAAATTCAAATGTTACTCAAGTAATAAGGGTATTTCTAGTCTCACTTTTATTTCAGTGAGACTTATGGCTTAATGACCACTCATTTCACTTTCGTGGTGTATATAAATCCTATGACTATATTTTATGATTCATATCCTTAAATTTATGGTTATTTAGATATCCATGTTATGATCTCTCTTTCATGGGGTTTACAATTAAAAATGTACCAAATCAATAAATAAATTTTGACTCAATTTACCTTCATGGTTTATTCTCTTATTTTTAAACCTTTTCCTCTTCAACGTGTTATGATATGATAACATATTTATGATTCCCTCAAATTTTTATGGGTCATGACATGATTCATTTTTTATAATATTTTTGAAGAATTATGTATGATTTCATTATGTGATGGGTGGGACCTATATCTACTCCAATTAATTTGGAAAAGATTTATATATCATGAGATAGGAAAGACAAGAAAGAGAAGTATACTATGTTTAGTATGAAAGGGATCGAATAAAGAGTGAACTCTATTCAATATGTCATGTCTGGATTGAGGAGTGAACTTGGTATATTATGACATCATAGGAATGAGGAGTGAACTTGGTTCAATATGAAATGGGTGGAAAATGAGTGGACTCATATTAGTATGATAGGGCCATAATGTGGAGTAAAATTGTTTTAGTAATACAGGGCTGGAATAGGGAGGGAAATCAGTTCAAAATTTCAGGGCTATAATAGGAAGTGAACCCGGTTCAGTAATATATGGCTAAAACAGGGATTGAATCTAGTATAGCAACGGACTTTGTCCTCTAAGATGTTCTTGGGAGTGAACGTTGACTACTATGGAAATTAGTTTATATGATTATGTTTCTACCACAATTCTATGTCGTATTCATTTTTTTATCTGATAGATTATTCTCTGGATTTAATTATGATTCTTACCTTATGAAATTTTATTATTTTTTCTATGACTCAGGTATATGATCATTTATATACATGGTTTGATATCAAAATGTTATTCTCATGTTCTCATACCCTTATGCTCATGTTATGTCTATGTTTCTCCTATATTTACCCTTACTAAGAATCCAATATCTTCCTTTCTTATGTTTTCTTTCCCTAAGTTATAAAGAGAGTTTTTAAGTAGAAGTACTCAATGGGAATATATTTGTTGGAAACATTGAAGATCCTTCACTATGTTAGATCGTAATATTATAATATTATAAATACATTAAATTACTAGGGTCCTTGGGTATGTACTTTTATAATGTGATGAATATTCATCTAAAATTCTGTAATATCCATGTATGTTAAGCTTGGGTTTCTATATTTGATACCAACAAAAAGGTTTAGTCAACCTTTAGAAACTAGGATGAGAAAACATTTATAAGATCCCCAGAGGTATTTCTATATGGATAAGCCAATGGTTTCATATATTTAAAACTATATTTCACGATTTATGTATCTTATAAATAATTTTTCAAGATTATGTGGTTTTCTTATATGATAAGTGTTTGACACACTACGCTTTATAGTCTTAATAAATAAAGAGAACTAGAAGAAACTGGGTTAACATTGGATGTTTCAGAAGTGAAAAGTATAGGAATTATAAAAATTGATTTCTTAAGTTGAAATATCATGAAGGGAATTAGGAAGGTGGTATGTGTATTGGTTATAATGCTAATGATAATGAGATCGAAAATGAATTGAGAAAGGTATAGTATGTCCTAAGTTTATTAATTACATTATATGTAAGAAGCAAGACTAGATTGAGGAACCTTAGTACATGATGAGGTTGAGGAACCATAATACATTATTTAAATTTCATATTATAGGAATGGGGTACTAAGGAATAAGATGATGAATCCTGAGTAGTGTTTTAATAATATTGATGGTTGATTGAAGTGTATATGTTTTGGAGTTAAATGGTTATGTTATATGAATAATGAAGTATATAAGGACTGTTTGTAGAAGTTTTTATTTAAGGATTTTCAAGAATGAGTTAAATGATACTGATGAAATATAAATTTGATTTAATGGAATGGTTACATTAATTTATGGTAACCATTAACATGTTCCTAAGGATGAGAAAATGATATTTTATATGGATAAAAAGATTATGTTATGAATAAAGTAAATTAGATTGTATTTATAACATCATAACTAAAAAATGATTTGTTGAAAAAGTGGTTCATGCTGTCATGGATGGATTCTATGTCATTTTTTGGTTTATGAAATATATTCAATTATCTTTGGAAAAATTAAACATGCATGTTTTCAATATTTATTTATGGTGATTCAGTTTATTATTGTTTTTTTAGGAAAAAATGATAAAGGTATTCACATGTTTGGTATGTGATACGGAAGAGGTACTTTATGATATTTGGGGGATAAATGTTAGGCTGTTTTTGATAAATTTAGTGACCATATTTATAAATTTTTTATTTTCATATATCAGAAGGGTTATAGGGTTGAGAATTTGTGATATGGTTTAAGTAAAACATCAGTTGATATTTTAAATATTAATGCATTATCTTTCCAAAAGAGGATTTATGAAAATTGGATATCATGTTATAACCTTTTTTATATGAAAATAACTATAGACAGATGGAATGACTTATCATTCTATATATGGATCTTTTAATTTTCTATTCCTTTAAGTATAAAAAATTCACCTTCATTTTTTGGTGTAAGAGAAGAAGTGAAAAATAGTCAATACACAAGAAAAGGTTGAGATTGATCATATGAAATGGAATGAAATCAAGTAAGTATATCTCCTTGTAAATATTATCCAATTTAGGATAATGGTATTGAATGAAAATTTTACCATTATCACCATTTTTAAGGATATCAATGACTTTTTTCAATCCTCTTTAGTTTATGGATTTCTGATCACTAACTTTATCTTTAATATGATCTCTATCACTCACCATCGGAACATGATAGTTATATTTATATTAAATTTATATGGTCTCACTTTACACATATTTTATCCTACTTGGAAACCTGGTTATGAGTTACTTTGGGAATCCATTATGTTTATAACTTTCCTTTTTTAAATGAAGTTTTAATATTCATTTTTTTGATACAGTTTTCTATGAAATTAAAATTCAAGTATTACACCTTCGATGAAACAAATGAATTTTAAGGGTTAAATTAATTTTAATGGGGGTAGAATGTAACACCCTGAGATTTTATAATTATATTTTTTAAGTTAATTTTATCTTTTCAATATTTTACATTTCACACAACACTAACTATAGCTTGTGTTATATGAAAGCACTAAGTTTATCTTGTGTTTCACGAAACACCATGTTATGTTTCTACTAAATGAAATCCTTAAATTATATTGAACTATATGAAACACTATTTTTGGCATCTGTTACACATAATTCCAAGTTCCTTTGATAGCTTCTGTTACATCTAAGGCCGAGTTTTATAAAATACGATACACTATTAGTATTATTATTAAATATTATTATATTTATCAAATATCCATTAGAATTGAATATATGAATTAGATTAAATAAATTATGAAACTATAGTTTAAATGTTTCTATAACATGAATTCTTTGGTTATGAATTAGATATAATTTAACGTAATAACTATTTAAAGATATAGAAATTATTTTTTTATGAAAAATACTTTTATATGTACAAAAATAATTTTATCTCAATAAATTAAACAAACCGATTTTGATAAATATTTGTAATATAATTTATATATTATATTTTTAATAATATATACTGAAAATCATCCAATAGAAATGATAGGTATAAGATAAGAATAATCCCAATTTTATTAATAAAAAGATATGTTTTTCTAAAACGTAATTTCAATGCCTTTGAATGGATCACCTATTTTAAATCAATTTTTTCAATTTATTATTATTTTTATTTAAAAAAACACAATTTTTTAAATCATATTTTCAAAATTTACTTCGGGTAAATGTTTTTTTCTTGATAAGTTTCATTTTTTTATGTATTGGGAACAATTCTGACTTTTAATTGAAAACTGCTTTCTCATCTAATTTATGTATATAGTTAAATTATATTTTAAATTAGTTTTAAAGATTATTTAGATAAATTACACATATATTAATAAAATTTATGTCATTTACATCAATTTCACAATTAAATTGGATATAAAAACATTATAATCTTTTGAAAATTTTATTTTAAAAACTTGTTGCCTCGTACCGTCTACGAGATTGAATATAAATTAATTTTCGCCACTTCTATGTTTATAATTTTGAAAAATGGATTAAATATTTTTAGTTATAATAAATTAAATTAATTTTAACTTCAACATTAATTTTTACATAAAATATTACTGAAGGTAATTATAAATAATTACAACGATTAAGCTAAAAATGAGTTTACTTAGTGGTTAAACTTTAACTTAAGGGGCCAAATAAGATTGAAACATTTAAAAAAGCCATTTTCTATATATTTTTTGACCATATCCACAAATGTTTATAAAATTATCATTTATGTGTTGAAAATTATGTAAGGGTGACCTCTCAATAGTGTTTACCTCTTTATATAAACAAGAACGTCACTCCTCCTCCACTATAAAAAGGCACTCACCCACCCTTCCCCGCCACTTTTTCAGACCACTAAATCCATTTGGATAGTCAAAACTCTACCCAAATAAGCTCCCAAATTCACCACTATCATCCCATTAATCCTCAAATTGTTCATAAATAATACCAAGTTATTATTTTGGTGAAAACTAAAATTAATTACCCAAAGAAGAGGTAAAATCCTTCAACAAACACTTTTGTTTTATTTCTTTTTATCCCCCTAAATTATTATTATTGAATTTTTTTATAATAGTATATTAATATTTTATTTGTTAAGGGTTATACCTACACCTATAGAAACTTACATAATATGGGATACACAATCATCATTCGTGCGTATGGTGGACTAGTTCCTCACTTACTGATGTTGATCGTTCATCCATTTTCACATTTATTAGTTGTAAATAATGATATAAATGATATTTTTATATGATATTTTTGATATCTTTATGCATACATTGTTATTATATAACACATACCTTCATTCATTCCATTTTATGGGAATTTGATAACTTTGTTTGTGTACTTATGGACTACCGCCTCCTCAATGCGATGAGATTCATTCACACTCTATTTGGAATGTATTAAGAATGGGTTTAGTAAGAATATATGACATTTATGAAATAATAATTATATAGTAATTATAATATATATATATATATATACATATATTTCATTTACTCACTTTCATTCAATAGGATAAGGAAACAGAAATTATGTTCATGTGTACCTACAACCTACCATCTCCATGAACAAAGTATTCGATTTAATATTTCAATATTTTATATATTATTACAAATAATTATATTTTAAATATATATAATATGTATATAATTTTTTATATTATTTAAATAATTAAATAATTATCTAAGTAAGTGGATTGAGAATAACAAGTCAAAACTTATGTAAAAAACAAAGCAGTTGTTACCCGAAACATTACATTAACATGGTATTTTTAATAAACTAATAATAGAAAATAGTAACAAAATAATATATGGTATGTCATATAATAATATTTTTCATTGGATGACTTATAATAAAATTAAAGTTATTATATAGGGTGTTTGATCATGTATGAAGAAACTCAAGACCCAAGGTAAGAGTTTTCTCATCTCACTTTGATTTCGACGAGATATATGATATATTCACCACTAACTCTTATTTTGTGGAATATATAATACAATATACTATTTTATATTATGAATATATTATATTTATTTATAATAAAATTTTCAATTTATGTTTTTATTTCATGTATCTCATGTATTGAAAGTTACTCAAGTAGTAAGTGGATTTTTAGACTCCCTTTTATTTTTATGAAACTTATACCTTAATCCCCACTTGTTTTTTTTGTGTGTGGTATATGTACAGAACATAAATGTATTCTATTATTATTATCATAAAATTTATTTTTATTCACATATCCATTTTATGATATCTCATTCCTGGGGTTTACGGTTGAAAATATATTAAATTGGTAGAGTAATTTTGTCTCAATTTTCCTTCTTTTATATACATTTTATGTCATGCACCTATATTCGTTATGAGATGTATATACTTCTATTTTATGTGTAATATCATTAATTTA
The DNA here is from genome assembly GCA_963277665.1 of Viscum album. Classification (NCBI taxonomy): domain Eukaryota; kingdom Viridiplantae; phylum Streptophyta; class Magnoliopsida; order Santalales; family Viscaceae; genus Viscum; species Viscum album. The sequence goes on along the minus strand of OY728132.1, from coordinate 1,784,084,559 downwards.
TTCATACTCATGATATTTTATATTTCATTCTTTTTATTCCATCATGGTTCTTAGGATTCAAGGTTACCCAAGATGTAAGAGTTTGTTACTACGATCTCATTGTTTATTTGGATTCTTTATGTTTATGATTCCATTGATGAAATATTATTATCCATATCTCAAGATACCTCATGAATTGTCTTCACCTATGTTTATTAATGATACCTTCATGTAGTGATTCAATTTTTTAAACTCTTCATTACTTAAGTTAATTAAGAAAATGTTTTAATGAAAACCGGACTTTATTTCTATAAAAGGTTTTGAATTTGTTTCCTTTAAAAACCATGATTTTTTTAAACTCTTCATTACTGAGAAAAAAGGAATGTTCGATCTGTATGTATTTATCTGTACTCATTAATTTCATTTATCTGAATATTCATTTTAATGTTTATAAGTTTAGTTTTTTTAGGAATATTTTTTGGAATATTTTGGATGTTCATTTTTTTAATGTGGTTTTAAAAACATATGGATTTAAAAAAAATTATGTTCATGAAGTGTTGTAAATGCTTTTCAATATTTCCTTTATATGTTTTTAGGGTTATATTACAAGAAAAAAGTTTTAAATTTGTTTATAAATTATAATTGTTTTAAATGTGGAAAGGATATTTTCCTCGAACATATTTTAAATTATTTTAATGCTTACTTCAGAAGTTTTCAAAGTGGTTTAAAATGAAAAAGATTTTGAAAATGTTTTTTGTCTTATTTTAAAATATTTCTTCTTGGTTCTTAGGAAAAATTTTACCAAATATGTAAGCTTTTATTGCTATAATCTCATATTTTATCAATATTATTTATTATTATTCATCCATTGATGAAATTTTACGATCTGTATCTTAAGATACCTCGTGAATTTTCTTATCCTCTGGTTATTAAGGATATTTTCTTGTAATGGTTCAATTTTTTCCGATGTGGAAAGTATGTGAATTATAAAAATTTATGTCTTAAGTTGAAATCTCATGAATGGAATCAGGAAGTGGTGTTACTATTGGTTATAATTCTAATGATAAAGAGATAGCAAATGACAAGAGAAAGGTGTGGTATATTATAAAAGTATTAATTACATTAAATGTAGGAAACATGATTAGATTGGGGTTGGATAACCTTAATAAATTATTTATATTTCATATTCCAGGAAAGGGGTATTAGGGAATAAGATGATGAATCCTAAGTAGTTGTTTAAGAATAATTTTGAATGAATAATGTGCATAAGTTTTATAATTCAATGATTATGTTATATGAATCATGAAGTATAATATGATTGTTTGTAAAGGTTTTTATATAAGGATTTTCAAAAATGTGTAAAATTATATTGACGTTTTAGAACTTTTATTTAATGGAAATGTTACATTAATGGATGGTAACCCTTAACACGTTCCTAAGGATGAGAAAATGATATTTTATATGGACAAAAAGATGTTGATATGGATAAAGTAAATTGGATAATATTATGACCTCAGACCTGAAAAAGGATTTTTTGACAAAGTGGTTCATGCTATCATGGATGGATTCTATGTCATTTTTTTATTTAATGAATATCTCCAATTATATTTGGAAAAATAAATCATGCATGTTTTCAATATGTATTTATGGTAAATCAGGTTATTAAGGTGTTTTAAGATAGACCATGATATTGGTATTCACATGTTTGGTTTGTGATAACTAAGAGATACTTTATGATATTTGAGGGATCGATGTTATTCTATTTTTGAGAAATTTAGTGACCATATTTATAATTTGTTTTTGTATTTTCATATATCATAAGGGTTAAAAGGTTGAGAATTTATGGAATGGTTTAAGTAAAACATCAGTTGATGTCTTAGAGATTAACGTATAATCTTGCCAAAATAGGATTTATAAAAATTGGATATCATGTGAAAAAATTCTTATATCATGATAATTAAAGACAGATGGGACGAATGATCCTTCCATATAACTAAATATATATATATATATATCTTATGATCTGTTATTCCTTTAAGCATAACAAATTCACCTTCATTTTTTGGAGTAAGAGATGAATTAAAAATTAATGAAGACACAAGAAAAGGCTGAGATTGATCATATGAAATGGAATGAAATAAAGAATGTATATCTCATTATTAAAATTTTCCAATTTAGGATAATGGTATTGAAATAAAATTTTGTGCCATTTTCATTATTTTTTATGATATTAGTGAACATTTCAATACAATTTAGTTTATTGATTTTTGATCGATAACTTTCTCCTGATGATGATCCATATCAATCTCCATCAGAACTTAATAGTTAGTTTTCTCTTCAAAGTCCATGTTCTAAAATTAAACCTATTTTATCCTATTTGGAAACCTGGTTTTGAGTTACTTTGGGTAACCATTATGTTTTTAAATTTCTTATTTTAATGAAAGTCTTAGTACTCAATTTTGCGATGTGGGTTTCTATGAAATAAATTTCATGTATAAAACCTTTGATGTACCAAATGAATTTCAAGGGATAAATTAATTTTAGTTGGGATAGAATGTAACACCTACAGATTTTTTGAATTATATTTTTTGAATTAATTAAATCCTTTTAGTATTTTTTATTTCATGAAACACTAAATATAGAATGTGTTATATGAAAGCACTAAGTTTTTCTTATGTGTCACATAACACCATTTTATGTTTATACTAAATGAAACAGCTACATTGACTTTAATACATGTAACACTATTTTTGTATTTTTTTACACACAATTCCATGTTTCTCTAATAGCTTATTTTCAATATGAGGCTGAGTTTTATCAAATACAATGTACATTTAATATTATTATTAAATATTATTACAGTTATAAGCTAGCCATTATAATGGAATATATAAATGAGATCATATATATTATGAAAAAATGGTTTACATATTTTTATAACTTGAAATATTTGGTTATTAATTAGTTAGAATTTAAAGTAAGAACTATTTAAAGATAATGAAATTCTTTTTCTTGGAAAACTATTTTTTTACGTACAAAAACAATAGTATATAAATAAATTAAATAAACCAATTTTGAAAAATATTTTTAATATAATCTATATATTATATATTCAATCATATTTTTACACTCATCCAGTATATTTGATAGGTATAAGATAAGAATAAATCAAATTTTATGAATCAAAAGATATGTTTTTCTAAAACATAATTTTAACTCCATTCAATGGGGAAAGTATTTTATATCAAATTATTTAAAATTTTATTATTTTGACTTGAAAAAAAATCAAATTTTGAATTCATAATATCAAAATTTACTTTGGGTAAATTTTTGGAATTTTTTAGAGAGGTTACATTTTTTTGATGAATTGTGAAAAATATTGAATTTTAATTGAAAATAGCTTTCTCATCTAATTTTTTATATAGTTAAATTATATTTTAAATTGTTTTTAAACATTATATAGATATATTATACATATATTAATAAAATTTATTTCATTGGAAACAATTTCATAATGAAATTGGATATAAAACATTTCAATCTTTTGAAAAGTTTATTTTAAAAACTCGTTACCTCATCCCGTATGTGGGATTGAATATAAATTAGTTTTTCCCAATTCTATGTTTATAATTTTTAAAAATTGATGAATTTTTTTTAATTATAATAATTTATAATTTCTATTAATTTCAAAATAGTTTTTGACAAAAAATATTAGTGAATATAATTAAAATTAATTACAGTGATTAAAGTAAAAATGAGTTTTCTTAGTGGTTAAACTTTAACTTAAGGGGAAAAAACCTAGACACATTTAAAAAATACATTTTATTTAATTTTTTTGAAATTATATTCACATTTATATAAAATAAAAAATTATTTGAATAAAATTATGTAAGGGCATCTTTACCTATTTATATTTACAAGAACACCACTCCTCCTCCACGAGAAAAAGGCACTCACCCCACCTCACCCCCATCACTTTTTTACACCACTAAATCAATTGGGATAGTAAAAACTCTACCAAAAGAATATACCAAATTTAATTCAATCATCCCATTAATCCAAACTTTGTTCATAAATTAATCCATGTTAGTCATTTGGTACAAACAAAAAAGAATTACCCTAAGAAGGGGTAACATCTTTCAACAACAACTTTCTTTTTATTTCTTTTTCTCCCCCTAAATAATTATTATTAAATATTTATATAATAATATATTTATACTGAATATTTCATTTTTTGTTGTGTTAAGGTTTCTACCTACACCTATATATACTTACTTAAAATAGGATACACAATCATCACTCGTGTGTTTGGTGGACTACTGCCTCACTAACCGATGTTGATCGTTCATCAATTACAACCATTATTGGTTGTAAATAATGATAAAAATGATATTTTTATATGATATTTTTTTTTGATTTTTTATGAATATATAGTTATTATATGACACATACCTTCATTCTTTCCATTTTATGGGAATACGATAACTTTGTTTGTGGACTTGGGGACTACCACCTCCTCAATGTGATTAGATTCATTCACACTCTAAATGGAATTTATTAAAGATGATCATAGTAAGAATATATGATATTTATGAAATAATAATTATACTATAATTATAATATATATATATATATATTTCATTTACTCACTTTCATTCAGTACAACAAAGAAACAGATATAACGTTCATATGTACGTATGACCTACCATATCCAAGAATAATGTATTCCATTTCATATTTTTATATTTTATAGTTTACTATAAATATATATATTGTAAATATATTTTATATTTATATAATTATTTACATTATTTAAATTATTAAAACATGATATAAGTAAGTGGATCAAGAATAACAAGTTATTACATATAAAAAAACAAAGTCATTGTTACCTAAAACATAACAGTAACATATAATTTTTAATAAATTCGTAAAAATAATAATAAATTAATATATGGTATGTTATATAATAATATGGTTTATTGGTATATTTATAATAAAATTACATTTTTTATACAGCAGGTCTGAACCTGTGTGAATAAAGTCAAGGCTTTAGGGAAAGGTTTTTCTCATCTCACCTTGATTTTAGAAACAAATATGATATATTCACCATTTATTATTATTTTGTGGAATATATAATGAAAAATGAAATTTTATATCATTAATTTCCTATATTTATTGATATTAATATTTTCAATTGACGTTTTTATTTCATTTATCTCGTGATTCGAAAGTTACTCAAGTTGTAAGGGGATTTCTAGTCACCCTTTTATTTCTATGAAACTTATGACTTAATCACCACTCGTTTAATTTTTGTGGTACATATACAACCCATAAATGCATTATATTATTATTATCCTTAAATTTATGGGCTTTAACATATCCATTATATGATCTATACTTTCCGGGGTTTATGGTTGAAAAGGTACCAAATTGGTAGAGTAATTTTGTCTCAATTTGCTTTCTTTGAGAAACATGTTACGCCATGAACCTATATTATTATAAAGTGTATATAATTCTATTTTATGATGCTTCCATTAATGAAATATTATGATCCATGACTCAAGATCCCTCATGAATTATATTATCCTCTAGTTATTAATTATATCTTCATGTAATGGTAAAAAAGTTTAAACTCTTGGTTACTTAAGATAATTAAGAAAATGTTTTAATGAAAATATGGCTTTAATTCTAACAAAGGTAGTAAATTTGTTTTCTTTAAAAATCATGATTTATAAATATTTCTTCAAAAATGGTATAATATTCCCCTATGATAATTAAAATAAATTTTTCCCTTGATTTAACTTTTTAACAATTTTTTTAAATTAATATTATCTTCATTTTCTGATCAAGGCACATTTGTAAACATTTTACAATGAAAAAGCAGTGTTTTATATGTACTGATTTATCTGTGCTCATAACTATCATTTATTTGAAGATTCATTTTAATGTTTATAAGATTGATTTTTTTAATAAAATTTCTTTCCTTAATATTATTTAAATTCTTTTTTATTAATGTGGATTTAAAAGAAGACGATTTTCAAAAAAAAATTATGTTCAAGGAGTGTTGTAAATGATTTTACATGTGTATTTTATATGTTTTAAGGTTTATATTCAAAAAAAATTGCTTTAAATTTTTTTTTATGAATTATAATTTTTTTATTGAGGAAATTATATTTTCATAAAAAAATATTTTAATTTATTTTTAAATATTACTTTATAAGTTTTCAAAGTGGTTTGAAAGGAAAATGATTTTGAAAAAGATTTTTTTCTTATTTAAATTTATTTTCAAAGAATGTTTATTTTACATAAAAAATGTTCCAAGTGATCTTTAGAAATCTTTTACCATATAATGTGACGTCCTTTTATATATTATATGCATTACTGGGGATAGGATAATTATTCAACATTATTTTTATTTCATTGACTAATTTATGATTAAATTGTCATATATTTTATGAAACCTATTTCTCTTCCACGGGTTGTTCCATGATTAAATTATTATGAAGCATTCTATATTTCATGGTTTATTTTATGATTATAAATCATTTCTCTCTTCCATAGTCATGATATGAAGACATGTTGACGATAACCATCTCCTTTTATGAGTCATGATATAATGAATGTTGTATTATCTTATGGAACACATCAGTATGATTTCATTATATGATTGGTGGGACGACCAATGAATTGGGTAAATATTTATATATCATGATATATATACGGATGGAAAGAGGAGTAAACATGGTTTAGTATTGAATGGCTAGAATAAAAAGTGAACTCGGTTCTGTGTGACAGGTCTGGAATAATGAGTGAACTCTGTTCACTGTGATGGTGTGGGAATATGGAGAGAGCTCGGTTTAGTATGATAGGGTTGGAATAAGGAGTGAACTCAGTTACGTAAGACATGGTTGAAATGTGGAGAGAACTCGGTTCATTAATAAATGGATGGAATAGGGAGTGAACTCGGTTCAATAATACATGGTTGGAATGAGAGGTTAACTTAGTTTAGTAATACAAGGCAAAAATGAGGTGTCAAAAAAGTTTAGTAAAAGAATTAATTCACTAAGATATAATTGAGAGTGAAACTTTGATACTACGATGGTTTGGGGGGTGAACCGATTCCACTAATATAGACTTCACAGTAATCCTTGACTAATATATAAATCATTTTAAAATTTAATTTGTATGTCATAACTCCATTTCCTAATCATTTGTTATTTTATAATAGAGTATGCTCTTGATTCACATAGGATTCCTTTCTTATAAACATACAATATTTATTCTATGACTCATGTATATGATCTTTGATATCCATGTAATGATTTTTAAATGTATTCTATTTCTATCATACACATATTCTCATTTTATGCTTACATATCTTTTTTATTTACCATTAATGAGCATCCGATATCACCATTTCTTATGTTTCCATTCCCTAGTTTATGAATAATTATTTTATGTAGAAGTAATAAAGGGGAATATCATTGTGTGAAACATTGAAGATATTTTGGAAACATAGAATATTGTGTTCTAACCTTCCCAGGAAACTAAAATATGATGGTTTCCTTGCCTGTATTTTTGTATTATACTAAATAATAATCTAAAGTGATGTAATACCAATTTATTTTATGATCAGGTCACTATAGTCTCCTAGAGTGTATCGTATGGGTATTTTATTCTCTGTATAAGACTCTAAAATAGGTTAAAAAACTATTGATTCATAACCAAGAGCTATAGGAGATAGGGATCAAGCTCTAGTGTTCCTATATGAAAATTTCCAATCGTTTAAGGGTATGAATAAACTCCAAGAGGTGGAGGAGTTGTTATTCAAGAATTATAATGTCATCAAATTCCAAGATACACATAAGGTTATCAAGTTTAAATTCATACCATTCAAGCTTAAGGGTGTCAGGATATGGTGGTCATATTATATGTCATAGGCAAACTAGCACATGGTCTTCGAATTGAAGTGTTTTTAAACCATCATCCATCGGTACTTCTATCTATAGTCTTTGATGAAATAGAAGTCTTTTAATTTATAATATTTATAGTATATTAGTTCTTGGAGTTTTAGTACACAAAATTCATTTTAGATCTAGTTCAATTTTCTCATGTGGAAGTGTTGACCGATTATCTAAAATCATAGAAATCCCTTTAATTTTTGTGACCAAACATCTAATCATATGTATATATGATAAATCTTACCACATATACAGACAAAATAAAAAAATATAATTGAATAAATAAAAATTGTGGGAAATATTGGCATATATTTCTCTTTTATTCCTCACAGTGGAAGTTTCAGTAGTTCATGAGGAAAGAAGACAAAGTTTCATGATAACTGTAAGGTTGTGGATGTGTTTCTCAGTTGAGGTCCTCCTCCACACCATCAACAGAGACCAGCAGAATGAAATTGACTTTATATCTATGTGTAAATGTAGGTCACACTTGACAGTCTTGTCTATAAAAACCCATACCTTTCATACATAAATATTAAATCAAACTATGTGAATATCCATTACAAAATATTATGATCCATTCCCGAACTATAAAGTATTAGTTTTGGGGGAATCATAGATACTTTAACACCTAGTCCATAAATAATCTACGTCATCTCCCACTTAATTATTAAAAACTATGACACTTCTTATAAATATCACACATAAATTTTTTCTTCATATCATGGAAAAATAATAACATTATAAAGGGTGATCGGAGGTTCTTAGTAATGGTAATGAGGGGAGATATAAAATATCATCTTAACAAAACAAAAATAAAAATGGTATTCTAACCTGATCCTAATAATTTTAAAACATTATCTAAAATTAATTGATCATAAACATGAGTCGTGGAATAAATATTGGTAGTTTAAAATAAATGAATCCTAATGGGATACAACAACTTAATCCACAAGAACATAACATTATCATTTGGAAATTTCATAATTGAGTGGCATAGATTATGGAATTATCATAACCATATAAATCATATGTCAAGGATACCCTCCCAGACATTCATGACATGTGTGGATTGAGATAACTTCATATGTTCTGACTTAAATTTTGTAATAAAATCTACTGAACCCTCTTTTTAGACTAGGATAACCTCCCGTATTCCCTATGTAGGGATTTATATAACCATTACTATAGTCTTTTTGTTCAGAAAAAAAATGATCATTATCCAATTCATTAGGGGAATATATAATTACAGGAACACTAGTAACATTATCCTAAATCCATTAATATGTATAATACAATATCAAAAAAGTTAACATAGCATAACCCATTGAAAACAAAATGGGTTTCATGAATATTCATCCTAATAAACATAAACCATCTAGAGAAAGAATAAATATTTTATACTTGGATCATATGCTAAATTAATCTAAATTAATATCAAACAATATTATCAGATATAAAAAAATTCATTTAAATCTCTCTAGAATATTTTATAAGGAAAATACCCTTTTAAAAATAATATTTAACATAAGTTTCATTAATTTCAATAATTTCATTTTTCATACTATTCATTTAATTAGATATTAATGACATGAATATTGTGATTTAATTAGAATATAAACATTTCATAAAACACTATTATTTTATATTCATCATTAAAATTCATGGTGAACAATAAATCACCCAAAAATATTACATTTATAGTGTTTCAAAACATTTATATGATTGTTCAACTTCCTGCACAAGTACTTTATTGGGGTTATTTAAGCATTTACTGTGTTTATTTCATCTCTAAAACATAAAAATAAATTACGAAGATAAAATAATGTAATTCATATTTTAAATAATCATTTATAATTAAAAATATCATCTTTTTTGTTATGTAAATAACTTATATATATTAATTTCAAGAGAGTGACATTTTGTAATTTTCATTACATAAAATAAGATGAATGACAATAACATGGGAAAATGGAACCAAATTTACATGTGTTATAATCTCTGATGTTTATGGTCAAATTTAATCCATTAAATGAAATAAAGGAATGTTTTGAGTTTATTATGACACATGATATCATGGTCTTAACCCTCTTTTATTCATTTTACCCTTTTTAAGGTGACAAATACATTCAATGGTTAGTATTATAATGACCAAAAAGGGAAATATTTACTAAATTTGAACATCATGATATTAAATATGATATATATTTTCATAATTAAATATCTATATTTGTGAAGAATTAATTTTAATTCAAATTTGGAAAACACAATGAGAAACTATTTTAAAAAAAATGTGTTTTAAGCATAAAAATTCACTTATATCAAAATCATGAATATCACTAATTTAAATGAAATTAATTATATTTCTCAAAATTATACGAATCATATTTAACATTATGGAATAATTAAAAATATAATGTGACATTTAATTTTATATATATTTTAAAATCTATATTTTTCAGTATTCACTAAAAAAATCATTTCAGAAATATCCACAAATTTCAACATATGTTAATTTGGATATTGTGACTTAAAAAATAAATTTCTTTTTTTCAAATTGAATTTATAAATATAAAATAAATTTATTTATTTATTTTATCATAAAAATAAATAAAAACCCTTTTATGGAAATATATTTTTTGAAAAAAATTATGAATTTACTGAAAATTGAATACTAATATTTCATTATCTAAATCCTATACACATATTTTTTTCAAAAAATTATCATTCCTTTTCACTCCACCTACATAATAGATATGTTATACTGATATAATAAATTATAGTTTATTTAGACTTGGGGTTGTACGAATTTCAATTTATTGAAAAAATTAAATTTATTTAAAGTTAAATATGTCATAAAATATCATGTTGTTACATTCTACCCCATTAAAATGAATTTGACCCACAAAATTCTACAATTCTGATACAAAAAATGGGGAATTATTTTTTTCATCACATCCTCCGATTCCCATGTATCTTATTAAAATTTATGATTCCTAAAAGCAAATTTAACTAGGATATTAGTCTATTTTGGGTCAACACTCAATAACTTCTACCTTTGATGGATCCCTTAATATAACTTCACTTTAGATTATTTGAAAAAAAACAAAAACAAAACAAAATTCATGGTTGTGAAATTTTTCATACAACTTCTCTATCATTAAGGTCTCAAATACAATCCTCAAGTGATGTTTATGAACTTTTTTCTCTTAGAATATGTAATTATTTTTCATTAAAAACAACCAAGAGATAATCAAGGTAATATATAAATAATCTATTCATTAAATCCAGGAAGATATTTGGAGAATTATTACCACAAATCAACCTCATTATAAAATTATACCTTACATACCTTATACAGAAGGATTTCTTGGGTATGTATTTACTTTTGACCCTTAACTAATAGTATACAGATCAAAAATAATTTGAGGAAAAATATAATTTTCCTTGTAATTGATAGAAAAAAGTAATGATTAAAGGGTAAATGATATTTACTCTTGATTTTTCTCTTGTTGTGTTCTTAATAATCAATATAGTGACACATTAATCTATATTTTTTTATAACAAATGTAATGGATGAATCCCAAGGGACCACAAATGGATGATAAAAATACCTAATATTGATTCTTCTGGAGTTTTCTTCTTTATTTTTAAAACTCAATCAGGTCCATTCTTTATGGATTCTCTAAAATAGATGTATCACAAATTATTAGATCAATTGATAACTATACATCCTGATTTGGTGGAATATAATGAAATTATTCTACAAAAATTCAAAAATACCCCCTTAAATAGGCTTATATTTTATTTTAATTTTTATCCCAACCATTTAAGATAAAAACCCCTTTTCAATAGGAATCTAGAACCATACGATGGGTGAAATTTCAATCTTATTTTTATCTTTATTATTTCACTAATAGACGATATTAGGTTATTTTGGATTATTAAATGTGACTTCCTTCATAAATTCATTTGTAATTTATTTATATAACTCTAATCCATGCTTATGATAACATCAAAATCAACTACAGTGAGAATAGAATTATTTTCAGGGAGAAAATACCCACAAACATCAATTAGAGATAAATCATATACATGAGTTATGAGCATCATACCATAAGGTGATTTCACTTCTAATTCATCATCTTTCCATTAGGATGGTATAGTGAAACTGTAACACCCCGAGATTTTATGAGAAGTATTCTTTTTAATTTATTTGATGTCTTGTTTTGTGTGCTACACCAAGATTATCTTGCACTATATGCAACACCGTATCAGCTTGCAGTATATGAAACACTATTCTTGGATCGTGTTACACAAAATTTCCCATTCGTTTGATAGAAGTTATTCTAAGAAACATTAAGTGTATATATATATATTAAATGTATAAATAAAATATGGTTGGATTCTATTATACAAAACAAAAAAGGAATCTTGCACTACACTCAAACCTAACATGTCTTGCTTTAAACGCAATCGCGACCTTTCATGATTGTGTGTGTTGTACACAACACCGAGTTTCACTAAATAACGATATGTTATTGAAATATTATATAAACTAGCCATTATGAATAGTAATACCCAATTTTTGGAATTTTATAAATTTTATCTTTCAAAATTGACTTCATTTTTGGATTCGGAATACAAAATTATCCTGGGGTGAATTTTTTGTATTTTTCTAAAAAAGTCCAATTTAAGCTAAATAATGAAAACACTAGGTTACTATTTAAAAACCGACTATTTATATAAATAAAGATTTATTTTATTTAAATTTTTTTAGGTCAAAATTGATACATAATACCTATATAACTTCAATGTAATTCATTGGAGTCATTTTATAATAATTTTAGATATTTAAAAAATTTATTGAACTTTTCACCATCTTTTACCCACCTCCTAGGAGAGTTTGAAAATTTACATAAAACTTAATTTTACCTCTTCTGTGAGTGGAATTTTGAAAATCATAGAGACACGGTTAATATCAAGGAGTAAAATGTGGTTCAATAAGGTAAAAATAAATTTTGGTGAATAATAACTTATTACTTTTATTTACCATGATTAAAAGTAAATAGGATAATTAAGGGCAAAAATGATATTATTATTATCCTAAAACATGTCCTAATTATATTGGATAAGAATAATTCGACCCAAAACAACCTTAGTAATATAATATTATCATTTAGGTCCACTTGGATAAGATTATGACACTTATTATTATTTTATTTAAAGAAGAGTTAAAATAGTTAAAATAAAAGTTTAATAACTAAAACATTTTTAATATAAGAGTATACATAAGATAAATTCAAATATAAATATTCATTAGAAAGATAAAAATATTTCCTACATAATTGTATTTTATTTATAATTTTTAGACATTATATAATTTAATTTATTTATGACACAATGATGATGTAGTAATTTCCTTATTAATGAAATATTAACATAATTGATGATATAAATACCCAAATAAATGTAATTTGAGACTTTTTATGAATTACACTAATTTTCTAGGTTAATATGACTTGTTATTATTTATATAGTTAACTTTGTTAGAACTAATCATGTAGTTATGATTTTCACAAAAATCAATGACCAAATAGTGTCAAATTTGATATAAAATAGTTTTTAAAACAAATATTATATTATTAATTGTTATTATATTCCTAAAAATATAAGGTTCAGAATAATGACTTAGATAAGGTTATATATATTAATAAAAAATCACTTGGGGTTCGTGTTTCTGGTTATATTATGTTTATTAACAATATAGTGTAAGAAAACAAGAAGACACGGTAAAAGTTAAATTATTTAACTTAGAGTTAAATCTAAATGATAATGTTAAGATAGAAACCTAAACTTGTCTAAAACCTATTTGATGAGAGGATTTAGACCTATCCCCACTTTATATTCTAAATAAATCAATTTGGAGCTATTATAAACCGAATATGTCTTTATTATAAAATAATATTTTAAGTTTTTCCAAAGGTGCCCCTCTCCTCCCTTATAAAAAGGGCACCCATTCTCTATTCTATTCACACCCTTTTGATCCTTGAATCTCTTCGAACCCCTGAAAATTAATATTCTCAACCTCTCTATTTATATCATAGAGGTTCTGGTCTTCTCAATAGACAAACACTAGTGCCCTAAGAAGAAGTTTAAAGGAGGTGCGTCGAGGAAGAGGTAATCTCTTCTACCGATTATTTAAAGTTTCTTTCTTCTTAAAATTATTCTTCTCTATTTGTTTCATTACAAAGTAATAACATAAGTATCACTAATATACTGATATGTTATTATAAATATGAAACAACCCCATTTCACCTTTTATCCATTCTACGGAAAAGGAAATCATCCCGCGTGCGTACGTACGGAATATTACCTGTTCTTTTGTAATAACAAAAGTATCACTAATATACTAATATTCATACATGGATGAATATTATACATTTTACCCAAAATTCTGATTTTACCCAAAACGCTACTTTATCATCGCCCATGCGTATGTACGGATTACCATCTCAATGAGGCGATGAGATTCATTATCCAAGTTAACCACTCAAGAATTATTATTAAGTATATATAATGAATAATAATGAAAAATATGACATGATAAAGCTACTTGATTTATGTATATATATATATATGTCATATACTTACATCCATTAAAGTCAATAAGGAAAATAAAACAGCGTTCATGCGTACGTACGACCTACCGTCTCCATGAACGGTGTATTTCATTTCATTTATCTATCTATTATATATATACTGAATATATATGATATATAAATAATGATTTACATTATGTAAGTAAGTAAATCATGATATAAGTAATAATAATATCAACCAAAACAATTCCAAACACGTACGATAAATAAAATGATTTTATTCAAAATGATGTTTTAACCTGGAATTTAAAAAAGAACTGGTAATATAAAGTCGTAAGTGAATCATATATGATATCATAAATATTATTATGGTTCTATTACATGTTAATAATATGTTTAAATCCACTATACAGGAGTCTCGAACACATACAAAAGAAATTGTACATAAGGTAAAGGATAATTTTTCAAATCTCATTTTTATTTGAGATTGCTTATTCGTAAGTATTTACTAGGGTTATGTTTATCATCCATGTCCATGTTTTTTAAAAATGTTTTCATAAAATGTCTAATTTTCATCCATGTATGTTTAAAGTCATTTATACTCTTTTTTGAATTTTACCTCATTGTATTGAAGGAATCCTCCCTTTGTTTACCATATAAGGTGCTTTTTTCCTTTTCTGGAAAAAGTACGAGAAGAATGTTTTTTTAACTTATACGGCATGAACAGATTTTTACCTTTCATAAAGACTTATTTTCATGAAGCTTCCTCTACAATATTGCATGATTATTTTCAACAAAATAATTTTCTTTTAAAAATTGCATGGCATTTTTAGAATATAAAATTATTTTGAAAAGAAAGAATATTTTCCTCAAGAATTCATTTCAAGTGTCTTATCAAAACCATTTTCCATATAAGATGAAATTATTACATATGTGTATGTTTCAAGTATAATGTCTCTAGGATTTACATGGTTTCACTTTTATTATGATGAAATGATATCCATTTGTTTTATATGGATTATGTTATAATGGGATGATGTTTATGAAACCCATTTTATTCTTTAGGTTATGCTGAATGATTTATGTTTATGTTGTGGCACACATAAGAATGATTTCATTATGAGATGGGTGGGACCAATATCTCCATCCAATGCATTGGGTAAAGATTAATATCTCATGAGATACTCATGGCTAGAATGGTAAGTAAATCTGGTTCAGTGTTACAGGACTGGAACGAGGAGTGAACTCGATTCAGAAAGGGACTTTGTCTACTAAGATGGTCATGACAGCAATTCCTTGGCTACTATGGAAATCATATAATGTGATTAATGGTTTTCCATAATTAAATGTTTTATTCCCATGCTATTTTATCATGATTGATGTTCCTTTATGATCTATTCCTTACGTACAACCAAGATTTATTTTACAACTCAATTTTTCGATGTTTAAACTTTATGTTCATGTGTTGAAGTTCAAATGTATATGGTTTGTTTTATTTTCTCCATGCTTACCCTTAATGAGAATTTGAGCTCACCCTTTATATGTTTTCTTTTCCCCAGGATTTAAAGAATGTTTTTAGGTAAGAAAAAAAGGGGAAGATCTTTATGGGATATGTTGAACATCTTTCACCACGATTATAAGATTATATTCCGAGTTTCCAAAGACACTAAACTATTATAGTCATTGTGTGTCTGTTTTTATTATATATTAAGTATTCTGAAAAAAGTAATGTAATCTCAATGTACGTCATGCTTCGAACCTCTATATTTGGTATCAGAGAAAGTTTTAGTCATCCTTTGGAAACTAGGATGCGAAAACTTTAGTGAAATACCTAAAGATATTACTAAGGTATGTCTAGGGATGTCCCTAAGGTTAAGTATAAGTATAGGTTATTGTCCTAGAATTATGGTAATGATATTAGAATTAAACCTAAGATGTTAGATATCTAAGGTACTCCCCCTTTATTATGTTGTTTTCCCTAACATGATTTTTTCCTCTCACACTATACTTTTTGGGTTTTAGATGATGGGTGGAACCCAAAGGAACCGTGTTGATCAATATAATGGAAGATGCAATGATTGTCCCCCTGAATAAACCAACGTTACAGGAGATGGAGTGAAAGATCTTATTGTTATACTTACACAAGCTATGAATCATTCTGGACTTCCAAATGAGCATAGAAGTGAACAATATTCTATTGATTCCTTTATGAGGAAACGTCCACCTTCTTTCAGTGGGTCTTCTGATCCAATTGTTGCTGAATAATGGATCAGTACCACTGAAAAGATATTTTCTATACTTTGTTGTTCGGAACATGAAACAGTAATTCTGGCTATTTACCGTTTAGAAGGTGAAGCAGATCAATGGTGGAATCAAAATAATAATATGAGGCCCCGAGATGAAATTGAATCCATGGAATGGGATGAGTACAAGAACATATTTTTCAATAAGTACTACCCTCATATTCTTCGAACAAAGATGGGAAAGGATTTCCTTGAGATTAAGAAAAAGGATGATGAATCTGTTGGTATATACGAAGTGAATTTTACAAGTCTTTCAAGGTATGCATCTGGATTTATCATCCAACCTGAAAGTAAAGTTGATTGATTTTTCCATGGCTTAAAACCAAGTCTTCGAAGGGAATTACCTATAAGAGACTTCAGTAGCTATGAATAAATTGTGCATTGTGCTATCAAGGTAGAAATGGAAGTTGGTGTTACATATCCATCTCATGGGTTTGACAGGAAACAAAAGATGGAATTCGAGGAGAAATCTCAGAATAATGGTGAAAAGAATATAAATGTTTCTTTATGATCAAAGTGTGGAAAGAAGCATGGTGGAGATTGTCTTAAAGGGACTAGAAAATGTTTTAAGTGTGGAAAATAAGGTCATTGAGCAGATAAGTGTCGAAGTAATGTAAAAAGGGTTTATAATGATGTGAATAAATAAAATACAGCAGAGAATGAACCACAAACACTTCAATGCTTCAAGTGCAAGGAAATGGGGTATTATGCTAATCAGTGCCCTAATCCAAGGGTTAATGATGATCAACGTGAGCAACCTATTAAGGAAAATGATAAAGGGATGTCACATGTGATCACTATTTGTGATGTTGAGTATGACAATGATGTTGTGTAATGATTAAGTGTTTATGTAATGGGATTTCAAAATAGTAACATGGAATCTCATTTATGGTATCATGGAATTTTGGAATATCTATGTATTGGTTTTAAATAATTATATGGTACTGGTAACCATGAAAAGTGATTGAAATATTTTTGGAAAGAAGATGATATGCGCATAATGAAGGGATAATGAAAAAATTAAATGTTCTATAGTATTCATTAGATCATGACTGATATAAGGACAAAGTAATATCATGGTTTGAGAATATAGAATTTTAGGATTTTGGTATGTGGAAAGAGTTAACTTTTGACAGCATTCAT
The DNA here is from genome assembly GCA_963277665.1 of Viscum album. Classification (NCBI taxonomy): domain Eukaryota; kingdom Viridiplantae; phylum Streptophyta; class Magnoliopsida; order Santalales; family Viscaceae; genus Viscum; species Viscum album. The sequence continues at coordinate 1,784,066,571 of OY728132.1, read as the reverse complement.
GTTTTCACTAAGGTTCAATGGGTATTCCTTTTTCATGAGAATACATGATTAAGGTATTCACATGATTTGAATGTGACCAACAAGATATATGAGGGGTAAATGATGGTATTCATGTTCTTGTTATATGAACTTCTTAGTAATCGTTCTTTTTATACTATGAGTTTGGAAATAAGTATTTTGGATAAGCCTAAAGATTAGAATGGATTATGTTGAAAATAAGTTAGTATTGTTTAAGGCTAGAAATTTTTTCAATATTATTGTTATAATGTTATAATTGTGTAGTTTAAGAAAAGGGACAACCTATAGAATGGGTGACAACCCGTCGCATCGGACAGGGTTACGGGAATCAAACCCACAACCGAAGTGTGACATGCATTTATCGCCTACCTCTGGCCTACATGATGTCCTTGGTTAGTATAAACTAGTTTTATTTTATTAAGCGCTATGATAGATGAAGTATAAGTCCATTTTAGCAACCATATACTATTAATCTCAGAATGGATGGACTTATGTATATTGAATAAATTGTGCTAAACTTTTTTGCGATAAAAAAATATGGAATGACCTATCATTCTATCGCATGATCTGCTAACACTTCACGGAAGACAAATTCAACTTCATTTATTTAAGAGATGATGTGGAAATTGTTCAAGGCACAAACAACATTGAGATTGTACAAAAATCATGTAAGTATTTATTTTAATTCAAAAAATTATTCAACATTAGGAAAATGATCTTGAAAACCAAAAATGTTGTCCTAGTGCCCTTATATCTGAAGAATTAGATGGTACTTTAGATCCTAAAAAATTTATGGATTTGTGATTTTTGGCTTTTTCATAGCCATGTCCTCTACCACTCTCCATCAGAACTTGATAGTTATATTTCTCTTCCATATCCATATTTTCACCTATGTTCTCCTACGTGGAAACCCATGGATTAGTTAATTTTGGTAACCATTACGTTTCATAATTTAGTTTTTAAAGTTTAGTTTTGGTATTCCTTTTTACGATGTGGGTTTATATTAAATAAACTATCATATAGTAAACCATTTATAACCCCGATGAATTTTTAGGGCGAAATTCATTTTAAGGGGGGTAGAATGTAACACCCCGAGATTTTATGAGTAGTATTATTTTTAATTTATTTGATGTCTTGTGTTGTATGCTACACCAAGATTATCTTGTGCTATACGCAACACTGTATTAGCTTCCAGTATATGCAACACTATTCTTGGACCGTGTTACACAAAATTTCCCGTTTGTTTGATAGAAGGTTTTCTACGCAACATTGAGTGGGTATATATAAATATTCAATGTATAAATGAAATATGGTTGGATTCTATTATACACAACAACAAATGAATCTTGAAATACATGCAACCCTAACTTGGCTTTCTTTACACGCAATCACGACCTTCCATGATAGTGTGTGTTGTACAAAACACCGAGTTTCACTAAACAACGATATGTTATTAAAATATTATATAAACTGGACATTAGGAATAGTAATACCCACCTTTTGGAATGTTATAAATTTTATCTTTCAAAATGGACTTCATTTTTGGATTTAGAATATCGAAATTAGCCTAGGGTGAATTTTTGGTATTTTTCTGAAAACTTTCAATTTTTGATGAATAGTGAAAACATTGGGTAACTATTTAAAAACTGAATTTTTATATAAATAATTATTTATTTTGTTTAAATTTATTTTAGGTAAAAATTGATAGATAATACCTATATAAGTTCAATGTAATTCATTGGAGTCATTTTAAAATAATGTTAGATATATTAAAATTTTATTGAACTTTTCACCGTCTTTCACCCACCTCCTAGAAGAGTTTGAAAATTTACATAAAACTTAATTTTACCACTTCTATGAGTGGAATTTCTAAACTCAGAGAGATATGGTTAATATCAAGGAGTAAAATGTGGTTCAATAATATAAAAATAATGTTTGGTGAATAGTAACTTTTTACTTTTATTTACCACGGTTAAAAGTAAATAGGGTAATTAAGGGAAAAAATGATATTATTATTACCCTAACACATGTTCTAATTCTATTGTATAAGTATAATTCGACCAAAAACAACCTTAGTAATATAATATTATCATTTAGTTCCACTTGGATGAGATTAGGACACTTATTATTATTTTAGATAAAGGAGAGTTAAAATTGTTAAAATAAAATTTTAATAACTAAAAATTTTCTATTATAGGGTTATACATAAGATAAATTAGACTATAAATATTAATTTGAAAGATAAAAAGATTTAATACATAATGGTATTTTATTTATAATTTTTAGAGATTAAATAATTTAATTAATTTATGACACAATGATAATGCAATAATTACCTTATTAATGAAATATTAACAAAATTGATGTTATAAATACCCAAATAAATGTAATTTGAGACTCTTTATAAATTCCACTAATTATCTAGATCAATATGACATGTTATTATTGATTTAGTTAACTTTTTTCGAACTAATCATGTAGTTATGATTTTCATAAAAATCAATTACCAAATAGTGTCAAAATTGACATAAAATAGTTTTTAAAACAAATATTATATTATTAATTGTTATTATATTCTTAAAAATCTACGGTTTTGAAAAATGACTTATATAAGGTTACATATATTAATAAATAACCACTTGGGGTTCGTTTTTATTGTTATAGTATTTTTATTAACTATATAGTGTATGAAAAAAAGAAGACACGTTAAAAGTTAAATTATTTAACTTAGAGTTAAATCTAAATGATAAGGTTAATATAGTAACCTAAACTTTCCTAAAACCAATTAGATGAGAGGATTTCGACCCATTCCCACTTTATCTTCCAAATAAATCCATTTTAAGCTATTATAAACCGAATATGACTTTATTAGAAAATAATATTTTATGTTTTTTCAAAGGTGCCCCTCTCCTCCGTTATAAAAAGGGCACCCCTTCCCTCTCCTCTTCACACCATTTTGATCCTTGAAGCTCAGAAAAACCCTGCCAATTTCTATTTTAAACCTCTCTAGTTATATCATAGAGGTTCCGGTACTCTCAAAAGAAAAACTCTAGTTCCCTAAGAAGATTTTTAAAGGAGGTGCGTCGAGGAAGAGGTAATCTCTTTTACCGATTCTTTCAAGTTTCTTTCTTCTTCAACTTCTTCTTCTATAGTTGTTTCATCATAAATTAATAACATAAGTATCACTAATATAATTATATGTTATTATAAATATGAAACAACCCCATTTCACCTTATATCCATCCTATAGAAAACGAAATCACCGCGCGTGCGTACATACGGAATACCATCTCCACGCCGTGGTGTAATCTGTTTTTCCACCACCACCTTACTTGGATGGGTAAAATGGTGTAAAGAATAACTATTTATTGTTATTATAACAACATACTGATTCTGAGATATTATATCATCCACTCCAATTCAATTCAATAATTATGGGACCGATATCATCGCCCGTGCATACGTATGGATTACCATCTCCACGACGTGATGAGATTCATTCTCCATGTTAACCACTCAAGAATTATTATAAAGTATATATAATGAGTAATAATGAAATATATGACATTATAAAGTGACTGGACTTATTTATATATATATATTTCATCAACTTACTTCCATTCAAATCAATAAGGAAAACAAAACAGCGTTCATGCGTACATACGGCCTACCATCTCCATGAATAGTGTATTTCATTTCATTTATCTATATTATATATATATATATATATATACTGAATATATATGATATATAAATCATTATTTACATTCTGCAGGTAATTAAATCATGATATAAGTAATAATAATTTCATGAACATCAAGTCCAAACACGTACGATAAATAAAATTATTTTACCAAAAACGATGCTTTAACCTGGAATTTACAAAAGAATGGGTAATATATAGACGTAAGTGAATCATATATGATATAATAAATATTATTATGGTTCTTTTACAAGTTAATAATATTTTTAAACTCACTATACAGGAGTCTCAAACACATACAGAAGAAATTGGACATAAGGTAAGGGATAATTTTGCAAATCTCATTTTTATCTGAGATTTCTTATTCGTAAGTATTTTCTGGGGTTATGTTTATCATCCATGTCCATGTTTTCTAAAAATGTTTTCATAAAATGTCTAATATTATTACCTATATGTTTAATGTCATTTTTACTCTTTGTTGACTTTTACCACATTTTATTGAAGGAATCCATCCTTTGTTTACCATATAAGGTACTTTTTGACTTTTCCGGAAAAAGTACGAGAAGAATGTTTTTTTAACTTATACAGCATGAATGGATTTTTACATTTCATAAAGCATTATTTTCATGAATATTCCTCTACAATATTGCATTATTATTTAAAAAGAAGCCTTTTTCTTCTAAAAATTTCATGGCATTTTGAGAAAAGAAATGATTTTGAAACGAAAGGAGATTTTCCTCAAGAATTCATTTCAAGTGTTTTATCAAAACCATTTTCCATCTAAGATGAAATTATCACATATGTGTATGTTTCATGTATAATGTCTCTATGATTTACATGGTTTCACTTGTCTTATGAGGAAATGATATCCATTTGTTTTATATGGAATATGTTATGATGGGATGATGTTTATGAAACCTATTTTATTCTTTGGGATATGATGAATGATTTATGTTTATGTTGTGGAACACGTAAGAATGATTTCATTAAGAAATGGGTGGGACCTATATCTCCCTCCAATGGATTGGGTAAAGATTTATATCTCATGAGATAGATGTGGATAGAATGGTAAGTTAATCTGGTTCAGTGTTACAGGATTGGAATGAGTAGTGAACTCGATTTAGAGAGGGACTTTGTCCACTAAGATGGTCTTAGAAGAAATGCCTTGGCTACTATGGAAATAATATCAAGTGCTTAATGGTTTTCCAAAATTAGATGTTTTATTCCCATGCCATTTTATCATGATTTATGTTCCTTTATGATCAATTCCTTACGTACTGTCAAGATTTTTTTCACAACTCAAGTATTTTATGTTTAAACATTATGTTCATGTTTTGAAGTACAAATGTATATGGTTTGTTTTATTTTCTCCATTCTTACCCTTACTAAGAATTTGAGTTCACCCTTTATATGTTTTCTTTTCCCCAAGATTTAATGAAAGGTTTTAGGTAAGAAAATAAAATGGGAAGATCTTTATGGGAGATGTTGAAGATATTTCACCACAATTAGAAGATAATTTTTCGAGTTTCCAAGGATAATAAACTATTACGGTCCTTGTGTGTCTATTTTTGTTATGTATTAAGTATTCCACAAAAAGTGATGTAATGTCTATGTATGTCAATCTTCAGACCTCTACAGAAACCCTTAGAAAATTATTCATATATAAAAGAGCTATTATATCTATAATAAAATAAGACTCTATCCATTATAGAGTGGATGGTAAGTGTACCTTTCACAAGTTTGTTATTATAAACCACATCAGTAATATTGATCACATGAGATTTCTATTTTTCTCTCTGTTTTAGAGGTTTATTATGTTTATCATCTTCATTAAAATTTTTATTTGAATTCAATTTAAAATACTTCTCATTCTCCTTACATTTGAAGCATTTAAGTGTGGGTGGGGAATTATTTTGTCTTATTCTCCATCATTAACTAACATCTTCCAAACACATCGGTACTCAATTTCAAGAAGAACATACTTTCCACACATAATTCACATTTTATTACCAAGAATAAATTTTTTTACATGTATCCTTCCATGCTTTGAGAATAGTGGAAGGATCATCACCTTTCCTCCATGATTTTTCTACTAGATTTTCCTTTGTTTTCAATCTTTATTTTCATATCAAAACAACAATGTTGACGGGTAACCCAATATTTATTTTTGCCTGGGAATCACATCAGATGACTTTATCATAAATACCAAATTCTACTGTGAATAATCCCATTTATATAATTGGTTTTAATCTATTGAAAACTCGATCATTATTACATTATGGTTCAATGATAATTCATGAATTATAGTTCAATATTTTTTTAAAATTTGCGTCATATTTACTTATGGATTCATCATATTTCTAATGTAGATCAAGGAACTAATTTTTTATTTTTATGTAATGAAATACTTTTTTTTAAATAAAATTATAAACCCATCCAACACTATATATTAAATTTCATCCTATTAAATCATGATCTCGATGAGATTCCACCATTGATCTACTTCACCTTCCAAATGATAGATAACCATAGATCATTTTCATGCTCAGAACACTGGGGAATGAACAATATCTATTCATTGTTATTGATCCATTGCATAGAAACTAGTGTATTAGAACTCCCATTCAAAGAAGATGGATGTTTCGGCATGAATGCCTTAATATATTGTTTTTTCCACCCATTACACAATTTCATAATTCACATGATTTATATACTTCTTCTTTTTTATAATCATAGAAAATATATTCGACATTAAAAATCCTATAACAATTTGTTATTAAATATAAAAATAATTTCATTATATATCTCAAATTTAATTAACATGGTTCCTTAATGATCCGTCCATTTACTGAAACAAAAAACAATAGTTTGAGAAAAAATAATCATAGTGGTAAAACAAAAAACCATAGATAATAATTTAATGGATTATAAATCATGACACATTATTTTCAATATATGTAACCTTAGGTTTAACCTAGGTCATCCATGACCATCATTTATTCAAAACCATCAAGATGGTTTGAAAATTACATGTAATTTAACCCAATAATATCACCATAGAGATTCTATCTAGGTGTACAATATGGGAACACTCACTGTGCACTAGAATGATGGCTAATAAATATTCATCCAACTATTTTCGGGGTTATTACCCTAAGATATATATTTTCCAAAACCACGTCCACTGGTAGTATCCATGTTGGATGTTTTTCCAGAAAAACCACACAATTTTCATTACCATAAATTAGGATGGTATCCTATAAATAAAATTATCCAAAGGTTTATCACTATATTTTTCTCATCCTAGATTCCAAAGGTAACTATAACATTCTTTGGTATATAATATTTTATAAACTATAATAGAATCTAGAAACATGGTTTGGGGAAAAGGACCAAATATAGGGGTCATTTATATCCCTTGGTTGAGTGGGACTAATATCACATCCCTCTCTATTGATCATTTAGATATCAGAGAGGCCTCTAATTATGTTCCACTTTAAAAAGATCTAGGTATTATATATACTAATCCTAAGGTGGAAGATATCTTTGACAACATGAAATTTGATCTGGATGTCACCATTTTCATATCATAGGTCCAGGGAGATGTTGGACCATCCCAATAAATTGAACCTCCATCCTTTAATGATACATTGGAAGTAGGAGGCATGGAAAAAGTGCTGGAGGTTAGATAAGAAGCAAGAAATAGGTTGGATTGTAATAAATCACAATCTATTACAAGCCCACTCTCTTCGATTCAGGTCTCTCCAATGATTAATGTTTTAGTTTCTTCAAGACAGAGGACTCCTTTCCCTCAAGCCCCAAAAGATAAATTCAGTTCCAAAATAATTTATCTTCCCTAAATGGGGATGGGAAGAAGAATGTGGATCCACAGTGGTAGAAAGCATATATTCCAAAATGAACAAGGAAACGTGATGGATCAAGGTCCCTTATGGATACCAAACTAAGTCAAAAAAGTATTGGAATTTTAATCAATGAAAAAATATGAAAAGGATCCCCACACCATTATAAGTGTTGGGTCTAGATCAATAAAATAAAAGAGAGGAAGAAAATTTCCTTGAAATTTTCAATTCATCTAGGAGAAAAAAATAAATGCCATGAAAATACTATTCCAATCTACTAGGAATCTTGTCAAAAAATATATAGGTAAATTATGAAATTTTGGGGAAGATACAAGGTTGGATAAATCAAAATTTGTTGAATATATTACTTAGAATCTCAATATAAACGGTTAGAAAACCTCAAATTCTAGTGTCAGGGTTGATGAGGAATAAGGAGGCTTGAGCTTGGACCCATAAAATTTGATGAGATCTTGGGATGATATGGAAACAATCCCTAATCCAAATACAATTTCAATTCCTTGTGCACTGAAGGATGTAGGCAAAGAGGTTATTTATAGATAAGAGGTTCAAGATCTTCTTATTAGTTCTAATGAAATGATGTCGGTGGATTCCTTCAAGATACATATTTCTAAGGGGGGGGGGGGGTTCTCATATAATGTTATAAGTACCATTCCAAGTCGATTTGAATGAATAATATATTTATTAGATCAATAAATAAAATAACATTTTGATACGTGGCTTCAATAATTGGAAGAGTATCTTAAAGGAAGACATATGGACATAGGAAATGATGTAATTACAAATTGATTTGATCTTCAAAGAAAATTCATACTTGAAGGAAACTTCTATAATATCTTGTCCCTCCTATTTGGATTGAGTTGAGGTAGAGGTGCTACTTATCCTTAGGCGACGTTCTCATGGAACCAATGCCTATAAATAATTGTCGATGGCTCCTAGAATAATTGGTGAATGATTTTCCCTTTGAAACAAAAATACCAAACAAAACATTCCAATTCCAAAAATAACTACATGATGCATATAAAAAATGTTTTACAATTCAAGAAAACCAAAATACCACCAAACCACAATAATCCATAATCAAAGTACTATGAGGAAGAATAAAAACACAACCCAAAGTGGAAACGATTCAAATCCACAAATCCATTCCAAGCTCCATGCTCCAAAAACCACAATATCTTTAAGAATCCCAAGGAACCACTTGAGAAATGAGATGCTTTACCCTTACCTGTGTCTTGTAGTATAACATGTTCAAAATAAAAAAAGTTCCAATGTAAGGAGTGAGTAATAATACTCATTAGGTTTTCCCCAAATGACTTCTTTACACACTCCACTTGGATAGAACTGTTATCATGGTTTATATAAACAATAATATAAAGAAAATATACATCATTATTATTAAAAATATGCCAAACATGTCCCTACCCAAAGTAATTCACCCAATCAGCACAATTCTAATGAAAGAAACCCAAAATCATGCATCCATATACACAGGTTCCACACACCCACACTACCTCGATGTTACCATTGATAGTGGGAATTTCGCACCCAAAATTGTCTCCTTGATTGTGTGTCACTTCACATCCATCACCTTCCCCTGTAATGATGGCACTTCACATCCATCACCAACCCCTTTAATGATGGAACTTCTCATAAATCATCCATACAACTCTTGAAAATCAACATTTACAAAAATCACAATAACATTTCAATCAATAATCATCCAACAATTTCCAACAACAAATAAACCAATGATGCACAACAACATTTCAACATAGCATGTCGAACCACTTCAATGAATCACCCATTTATTGAAATCACCATTAAGACCTTATTCATTCCAACCCATACATTAATAAAACAAAGTTTTAATAAAACCAAATTTTCATAATCCATCATCCATAAACCACCAAATCAAGCAATTTTCAAAATACCATTTTAAAATAAAACAACAAAGAACACTTCTTAATAAAAATCCATTTTTCCAAAAACCCAAAAATCATAACACAATGAGTTTCAACCATGATTCTCACATAAAAATCACAATATATTTCAAGGAAACCCATTTAATTTAAAATTAATCATTCATGTTCTATAAATATGGATATGAGAGTCAAGACACCTACATAGGGTTTGGAAAAAATGGCTATCGAGAAACCATGCCACAAATCCGGGTGAAAACTCCACAAAACATCCTTAGATATATTTGATTATCATTGCAAATCTCAAATATCATCATTTTATTCTACAAAAACTATAGATATATATATTAAAGACTTAGATCTAGAAAACATAGAGATAGGGAGAACTAGATCAAAGGAAAACCAATAAGCAACCAAGAGAGGAGACTTACCAGAAGAGAATCATCTTTTCATTCCAAGAAAACCCTTTGAAAAACCTCAAAGATGAGTGGTAGAGATTCTAAAATCTTTTAGGAGAAGAAATATTGAGTGAGGCTCAAGTGGGAGGAAGTTTTTCCTATTTTAGGTTAAACCTAATTGATCCAATTTTTAAAAACCCTATTTCTAATGCCATGCATAGTTATACAGACTATGCGATAATTGTGCTGCTACGACTATCTGAAGGGTTCCCTACACAGTTTCCTCACATGGTTACACAAACCGTGAAAAAGACCACTACCTCATGTTTCATTGTTAGCTGGTTTTTTTCACAGTTTACACTAATTATTCTCAAACCATGCACCCCTATAAAAGCTTCCAAACCTTTCCAAAACACTTAAAAACTCTCCCAAACATTACACAACCAATTTGCATACATAAAAAGTCATAAAATAGGGTTAAATACCTCAAAATTGGGGTACTATATTCTACCCACCATTGTACTTTCCTTCTTATGGATGTAGACAACCATTGCTTTGTCGAAAGAGATCTAGCCATTGTTCGATCGTCTCTTTCTCTAGCTCTAAGGTCTCCTCCTAAATTAGACCATGTTTCCACAATACCCAAAATAGACCGATTATTTTAACATGGAATAATTCCTATTTCCTATCCACAATCTCCACTAGCATGTGCACCAATGAAGCATCTGTTTCTAGCTCAAAATGATCCCAATGAATCATGTGGTCATGATCCGACTGATAATTTTTAAATTAAAACCCATGAAATACATTGTGCACTGCACTAAACCATGGTGAAAAATATAACTAATACGACACCTCTATAATACTCTCCTAAATCTCAAAAGGTCCAATATACATATATAGATTCTCAAGAACACATGGTTACCCACCTCTAATGATAACAACATCGAGGATGGTTGACATATGATTTCTGACGACTCTGAGTTGTCTCCATTCTCTTTCTAATCAACATAATCTTATCTATTGTCTCCTAGATAGGCCTCAGACCAAACATCGATGTTTCTCCTATTTCCACCCAAAAAAGTAGAGAAAGACATGGATTCGCATATAATTCTTAAAAAAGACATATTTATGGAGGCATTATTATAGTTATTGTAGGAGAACTCAACCAATTGAAATTGATCCTTCCATAATCCTCCCAAATCCATGAAACAATCCTGCGACATATCATCCAACATTTATATCTTCCCATTGGATTGGAAATCCATCTAAGGATGATATGTTGTGATCATCACCAACTAAGTCCCAAGGTCTTGTTGCAAGGATTTCTAGAAATGAGACATGGACCACATATCTCTATTTGATAAAATTGAAACTGGTACCCCATGCCTTTCCACCTCATATATATAGATTTTGAAAAAATCCTCCGCCATATGAGATTCACAAAAAAGGATGAAATGGGATTAAAATTTGAGCTAATCCACTATCTCCCATATGGAATCACGCTCACTAAATATTATTGGAAGAACTATAAAAAACCCATCACTATCTACTCTAATTTCCACAATGGGATAGGTAAAGACTGCAACATAGCTATTGGAAAATAATTCTTTACCTTGACTTACTGATAATTGAAGTGTCTCGATAAAAACTCAGACACATTCAATTTCATACCCACCCACAAAAACTATGCATTTAATGCATTAAAAGTTTTCAGAATTTTAGGATGGACAACCCATCTGGAATGATGATAAGCACTGATAAGTTTATTTAAATAAGTCACTAGTATAACCATCAGATTCTAAAATCAAAACACTAAATTCACATCCAGTTTCCATACCTCAGTGGTCTCCCCAACAATGAGTTTCAACCTCAGCACCACACACTCTAAATCAGACATTTATTCCTTTTTAACCAAACCAACCATATTAGGAACCAATGATACCAAAAATAAAATGGCTAATCAACCCATTATTCACATTCTAACTTCATGTTGGATATGAACAATGTAAATTGACATCGATACGATGTCAGTTTCAACACTTGAGCATATGCCTTTTTACTTAATGCATCCACCACTGATTTTCTCGTACCTAGTGTGTACATCATTTCAAAGAAAAACATATGGAGATAATTCATCCACATACATTGCGTCAAATTCAAATCTATTTTTGAGAATATATGCTTCAAGATCTGATGGTCAGTATACACCATGCATTACACACTGAAGAGATAGTGGTGTCGTATCTTCAATGAATGAACCATCACAGCTAACTCCAAATCATGTCTTGGGTAGTTATTCTCAAGAAACAACAACTTTTATGATCCCAATGGAAAAAAATGTCCCTTTTCATGAGAACACACCCCAACACTAATCTTGATGTATCACATTACACCACATACCCTTTCCCCAGTTCTGGAAAAACCATGATCGGTGCTGATGTAAGACGATCAATAAGCTCTTCAAAATATTTCTAGCACTTCTCATTACACTGGAATGGAAAATTATTTCTTATCAATGATATCACCAGAGAGGCTAATCATGATAATTCATGAAAAAAAAATTCAGTAATACCCAGCTAGACCAAGAAAGATCTTCATCTCAAAAACATTATTTTGTGGTTGCAATGAGATAAATCCTTTATCTTATCTAGATCAACTAAAACAACTCTCTCATAAATAACATGTCCATGGAAAATAACCTATTATTTCCAAAAGTAACACTTTTAAAATTTGGTATAAAATTAGTGATCTCTCAAGATCCCCAACACTACCTCTATGTGTTTCTTGTGTTCCACACTTGTCTTCGAATACAGAAGTATATCATCAAAAAATAACACCACAAATAAATCCTGATATCTCTAAAATATATAATTCATCAATTCCATGAAAAATAATGGTAAATTCATAAGACCAAATGGCATAACAATGTACTCATAATGGCCATATCTAATGTTGAAAGCTAGTTTGGGAATGTCCTCCTTCCACAACCACAACTGATGATATCCATACCAACAATCAATCATGGAGAACCACTGAGCTCCTGTAAACAGACTGAACATGTCATCAATGTGTCTAAGTAGATATATATTCATTATCATAACTTAGTTAAGCTTATTATAATCAAAACATAGATAAATATTTACATCAATATTTTTAACAAGAAAACTCGTGCTTCCCATAGAGACGTGATAGGCTGAATGAAACCTTTATTTTCTAACTCCTCCAACTACACTTTCAATTCCCTCAATCCTACTAGTTCTATCTAGTATGATGAAAGTGAGACAAGACTTTTCCTAAAAAGGATATTAGTAATAAAATCTACTTCTTTCATTGGTGGAAACCCTGAGAATTCTTTAGAAAATACATTCTTATGTTTATCAACCACTGGTAAAAAACTGCTTCCCCCAACCTCTTCCATTGATGCCAAATACAGAGATTCTAATTGATACAATATCGTCCCAACTATTAGTTCCACCAAGAATGTTCACCCACCTTCACATTCTTGTCTCATCAAAAGAGATGATCGATTCTATCACCCATAAAAAACTAGCTGTTCGCGTATAATATTCGACGCGGGCCTTAAAATTTTCCAACTAATAGATACCCAAGATTATATCCTATAAATCCATCTCAATAATTTAGAAGTCCCACATTATCTCAAAATCATAAAAAATGATACCACATTCTCTAAAAATGATTTTTCAACACTCTCTTTAACCCAGAGATGTTTGAATCTTTAAAATAGAAGGCACAATTTTCAAGAGCAACCCCAAAAAAATAAAGAACATGAGAGGAAATGAAATAATGAGAAGCACTCATTTCAAACAAAACTTAAAAATGGTATAATTGAAAATAATTTTACCTCGCATTGTGGATCATCTTGACTGATCATCAACCATAACCTACTCCACTCCAAACAGCTGCTTTCTTGCCATACTCTTATCTTTATTACCCTGCTAAAACATACCCTACTTAATTTTCATTTTATTCCTATAATCATTATCACTAACTTGGTTATGCTGATGAGAGGTATGCTAGTACACCCTTACCATCATGGAATAGGACACCTATGACCCCTAGGGAGTGTCACGAACGCTCAATCTCAGCGAAATATGAAAATAACCCCAAAGATGGACCAAATGTTTGAATTTATGACATGATCAGGTTTTTTTCATACAATCCCACTTCATGTGGCCTATAGAAACATAGTGAAAACATCCTTCCATGCTATGAGTTTTCTAGAGAATATTCTCTAATCCCACTGTCGGATTCTGAACCATACTCCCACACTGGACGTAAGTGTCCCCCTTGTCATTGATCCTTGCGTTAGGCTTCCCTCAATTCCCGATGGCACCAACATGTTTCCCCGACCTATCACCCCTAATATATCCCTTTCAGCCAATGATTCTCTATTCATCATTTTTGTCTAATCACTTATACATAGCACTACAATTTTGAATTGAATTTTTCCCCTCAAACTCGATTCAATGATTCACACATTCAAGGATGCACTAAGTGCCGCCATGGGTGAAAATTGAACAAAGTTCATAAAATTGGCCTCATATTCTATCACCAACTGGTTCTCCTGTCTCAAACTGAAGAAATATATTGTGCAACGGATTTTTTACATATTAGGGTAGAATTTTTTGTTAAAAAATCCTCAAAACCCTCCCATGTCATTCCTTGATCTGTTATAACCTAGGCCACCAACTACCACCACTTTCATGCCTGATCTTCCAATATATACATTGCTAGCTTCACTTTTAACTCTACTGGTGTTCCCAAAAAACCAAATATTCAATTCATCCTATTCAACCTCATTTATTCCCTTTTCAGCTTTAAATCACCCTAAAATGGGTGTATTATTCTATTGAAACTAAATTGGGTGAACCACATTCCTCATCTCATCACTTCAATTCAAACATTCCACATCTTGGGAGCTTGTACTATGCTCTACACTAGTTGCTAGTTCACCGGGATCTTAGGTGCAACCACATTTTTAGTAGCATCCTATGGTTGGTCTCTACGATGTCTACATGGTTCCATTTATATCAACATAAGAATGACCATAATTATCATTACCCAGCAACTAAATGCATATAATTTCAAATTATATCACATTCTAGTTATCAAAACTATGCTTTCCAAAATTTCCATTTTCTACCATGTTCATCCATTTTGAAAAATCTACAATGTTTTGAAAATTGACTCATTTTCAAAAAAACACAACCATTCTCTTTTCAAGATGGCACATTAGATCAAAATTTCCATATTTTTAAAAATCAACACATTCATACCACAACATAAATGATTATACAAAATGAAATTGGAAAACATGGTGGAAAGTCATTTCTACCATTCAAGCCACACTCATCTCATTAGATACACCCACAACAATGAGATCACACTCCTATAATTGTCTCCGAGTAACTTATGTACTCAACTCCATGGTAACTTCATGTTCAGCAAAAAAGGGTCATCTACATCCATTTATGCTATAAATTTCATGTTTCGACAATCATATGCCTTGATAGCATCCAAAATAATGTAATACACTAAGAATTAATTTCCACTCCAATACCGAAAATCAATGAAAAAGAACCAATATAACATGAAATTCAACGACTGAACAAAATCATACCACTTGTAACATCTCACCCCACCTCTTTGTCTGGAGTTGTGTTAGATGAGCTACTCAGCCATATGCGATGTTCCCAAGGTGGCAATGGATAGTAATAAATGTAGAGAATTTGAAGTACAATTGGGGAATAATTTTACCTTTGAAATAAAAATACCCAACCAAATGTGCCAATACCAAAAATAACTACATGATGTATGTCAACAATGTTTACAATTCATCAAAACAAAAATACCAACATAACAAAACCAAAATAATCCATAATCATATTACCGAATACAAGACTAAACAACAAAACCAAAAGTGGAAATGACACAACCCCATAGCTCAATGCCTAGCTTCATGCTCCAACAACCGCAATACCATCAATAGTCATGATGAACCACTAAATAAATGAAATTATTTACCCTTACCTGTGTCCTAGAGTATAACAACTTCAAAAGAACCAAAGTTACAAAGTAGGGGGTGAGTAATAATACTCAATAGGTTTTCACCAAATGACTTCCCTACACATGCTGCTATGATAAAATATAAAGCAAAATTTATATAAACAATTATATAACACAAATAAATTGTATCATAGTTAAAAACAAGAAAAAAACATCCTTACCCAAATAAATTAACCCAATAAACACAATTATAATGAAATAAAACTGAAACCATGTATACATGCACACAAGTTCCACACACACACACACACACTAGAACAGTGTTACCAATGACAGTTGGACTTTCATTCCCAAACCCATCTCTTTGATGGTGTGACACTTCACATCCATCACCATCATCTTTAATGATGGCATTTCATGTCCATAACCATCCCCTTTAATTATGTACCTTATAGTCCATCATCTATACAACTCGTAACAATTGAAATTTACCAAAATAAAAAACAACATCAATCAAAAATCACCCAACAATTTCCAACCCCAAATTAACCCATGATTCCCAACAACATTTGAACATGACATGCTGAAAAAATTAAACAAATCACCCAATTCTTTAATACACCCTTAATCCCTTATCTATTCTAACCAATAATTTAATAAAATAAAATTTTTATGGAAACCAAATTTTCACAAACCATTTTCCATAATCCAACAAATCCACTAATTTTAATATTACCATTTCAAAATCCAAAAACAAATCTCACTTCCCAATAAAACCAATTTTTCTCAAAATCTACAAATCATCACAAAATGGGTTTCAACAATGATTTCCAAATCAAAATAAAAATAAATTTCATGAAAAATAATTTAATTTGAGATTAATCCTTTAAATTCTAGGAAAATGGAGTTGAGAGCGAATCCACCTACCTTATGGTTTGGAGAAAACAACCAATGAGAAACCACACCACAAATTCGGGGGACAACTCCAAAAAATCACTTTAGATAACTTTTAATAACATAAAAAATCACAACACTAATTATTTTAGGGAAAAATACCATACATATACATGTGATGGATGTAAATCTAGAAACAAATAGAGAGGGAGAACTATATCTAATGAAATCCATGATGAAACCAAGAGAGGAGACTTAACAGAAGAGAATAACCTTTACCACACCAAGAAAACCATTTGAGAACACCTCTAAGATGTGTCAGATATATTCCATAACCCTTTAGGATAGGAAATACTGAGTGCGACTTGAGTGGGAGAAATATTGGGGTGTTTTAGGTTAAACCTGAGTGATCCCATTTTTAAAAACCCTATTTTTATTTTCATGCATGGTTAGCTCCCATGGTTAGGCAAACTGTGAGGTAAATGTGATACTTCTACTATCCAAAGGGAAACCCACATTGTTTCCTGGAATGTTTAGACAAAATTTGTGCCAACTATGCAAAACACTACTACCTTATTTTACACAGTTACTTGGGTTTGTTTCACAGTTTACACTAACCGTGCTCAAACCGTACACCCCTAGTAGAGCTTCCAAACATTGCCAAAACCCTGATAACATATTACAAACATTAACAACCACCTTACCTACATAACAAAGTCATATTAAAGGGTCAAATAACTCAAAATAGGTGTATTATATCCTTTATCCACTAGAAAATATATACAGTTAATTATTACAACTCTTTTAATTTTTCTTGGATGACAATGACTTATGATATTTTATTTGAAATTTCTTTGGAATCGTCACCTTTATTAATTTACCACTTTTCCATAAAAATTTATTTCTTAAAATAAATTATTTTGGCTGATACCAATAATAGTGACTCATAGTTTTCATAATTAAATATCATATATTACTAGATGAATTTTCATTACATAAATTTTTTATCAATTCCATAATAATGAATTTTTTCTAGATTTTGAAACATGGATACCTAAAAAATTGTTAATTAATGATTTAAATCATTTCCCACGTATTTTTTCTCAACTAGAACCATTGTTATATCCATCTTACTGAAAACTTTTCTTCAAATCCAATGAAAAGGAAACAAAATAACGAGTGATCATAGATGCTTTGTATCAGTAAAAATGTAGATAAAAGGATAATTTAAACACAACAAGAGCATAGAGTGTATGTGAAAAATAGAGTAACCTTTTAGAAAAATAACTCTTTATTCATATATAATAAAAAATATTCATCACAAAATGCATTGTAGTTCATAAGACATTAATCATAATCGGATCAAAGAACAAGAAACATGATAACATAACATTGATATATGATCATGACATAATACAGTAGAATGAGGTGTGTTATAATCAAAATCATAGAAATATTATATCTAGTATACCCACCAAGACATTCATAACATATTAATATTGGTATAAATTCCCATGTATGCCCTTTGTGCTTCAGATAACCTCTTTCTTACCCTATTTTGGGTATGGGATTACCTCATATACCCTCTTTTAGGCTTCATATAAAATATTGTATACCCTTTGAGATTATATAACATTAATAAATTCTTAATAAATTATAGGGATATTTAATTTTTTTCCATCCATCACATGATCATAAATCAATTCACATATATTCCATTAGATCATAAATACAATCCTCCTAACTTACCCCATGGAAAATAAAAGAAGATTCATCAATATTTCTCCATCATAACCATACGTCATTCATAGAAATAATAAATATAGAATTATTAAATCATATACCTATAAAATATTAAATAACATCAAATGATTTCATGATAGATGAAAAAATCTGTTAAAATATCACTAGAATATTTCTTAAATAAAATACGATTTTAATTTTTAAATCCCAAATTAATTTCAAAAACATTTCCAAATATAAAAGGAAAATAATTATTTTAAATATCATAATAATATTTTAATATATTAATTATAAAATTTAGTGTTCATTATGGAGGTAAATTCTATACATTTCATTTATGTTAGAAAAATGATTCCCCCAACATTTTCAGTGAAAATTCAAAATTAACTCATTCTAAAAATGAAAAGAACATTATTTTTAATCCATTTTGTTAAATAAAGAAAATTATTGGTAAAAAGGAATTCAAATAATAGTATAATAATGTAAAAAATACTTTTTTAAACATTTTTAGAAAGCATCGATGTGGAAGAAATTTGATTTTCAACAAAAGATAAAAATAACATCATCTTTCCATAAAAATGTTCTTCTTGTATCTTGAGTGCATAAAGCGAGAAAAATAATGTAAGAATCATATTATAATGAAATAAAAAGAAGATATAAATATTAATGTGATTTATCATGAAAATATCTTTAAACTCCCTCAATGTAAATTCAATCATATATAATCATGATTGAAAAAATATTGAATCATAAATCCCTTACCATGGGTTAAACATGATTCAAAACATCTTTATACTCATGTATAATAAATTTTAGTTAATTATAATTATATAAAAGATTATATACCTATAATATCATATATAATCCACTTATGATAATTCTAATCCCATTTATTAGCATGTCATTATTAAAATCATGCTTTTCAGATGTTAATTGTTTTGTTTTCTCTTGAGAATTTTGGTTTTAAAGTACCAGTACTTGTACTTTTATCATGGTTAAATCTTCCCTTGAATGTTAATAATTAAATAAATGTAACATATATTAATTATATATGTTTTTATTTCCCTTGACTATATATATATATAAATTAATTAAACTAGGAGATGATGGACTATAATTTCCCATGAATGTTGTTTTCTAATATTGAAGGATGGAACAAAATAAATTTAGATAATAATTAAACATTACATATTATCTATTACATCATATATATTAATTAATTATATCTTTATTACCATCCATGTAAAACATAAATGAAAACCAAAACACATTTCTTTGTGGGGGTCGTAGTCCACACGTATGCGTTAATGGCATTATCATTTTCCAACAAATATGAGGGAAAGAGGGTATAAATGAAATTATAAATTAATAAGTATAATTATGTTATAAATATAATATATAATATTAAAACACATCATAATAATCATCCAAAAATTATGGTGACATAAAATGAATTGTATCACTATGTGGAAGTGGTAGCCCACATGTATGCACGAGCAATGCTTTCACTTCTCATCTGAGGGAAAAGATGGAGTATAATGGTAGTTCAATAATAATAATCACATTTTAATATACAGTGAATAATTAATTTTATATTTAATAATGAATAACATATATTTAGTAGATTTATAATAAGAAATAAATTGAAAGAGTTCTAGTAGGAAGCTTACCTCTTCTTCGGTAGGCCTCTTATATATACCTTATTACGGAACATTGGAATGATATTTATAGAATAAATTATCCTCTACTTAATATATAAGAAATTTAATCATTTAATTGGATATATTATTGTAGACATATATGGATCAAGGAGGTTTAATGAAAAGGAAGATGGTGTGTCCATTTATAAGGGTGTGAAAGGGCACACTTCGAAATATGAAAATTATTTAAATATATTTTATGTTTTCATAAATTATAATTCCTAAAAAATATTTTAATTTGAATAAAATGAGGCTATAGATGTATCATCATAAAATAGAGATAGATTTCATTTCAATTTTAAACCTTTTATTTTGGATAACCCCTTTATTTAATGATTTTAACATTAAATGTGGTTATAAAATTTACAATATTAAGGGGTTATAATTTTATTTATATGTTAATAATTAGATCATAAATTATCATTTTATCATGTATTTGATCATTTATTATCCTAATTTTACTCTATATATATTTATTATTTTTAAATATGTTAATAAAATATTATATAACCTAACATCTCATTAATTTCACTTTTGACATAGGTTTTTTAATTTTACACTAAGGACACGAAGATATTAATATAATTAAAATATAAACTATTATAACATCCCAAATATGATATATTCATCTATAAAAATCATTGGTCACTATTAATCATCCAAAAAATATAATTTTATTGATTTTAAACACATTTACATGATTTTTCTACACCTTTCACAATTACAATGTTAGCATTGTGTAAGAATTTAAGGTAATTATTTCTTCACTAAAACATAAAAATATTATACAATGAAATAAAAACTTATTTTAAATTTAATATAATCATTTATAACCAAACATATCTTTTTTTACCTTTTCAATAAAATTATAGAAATTTTAAATTAAAGAGAGTGGAAGTTTGGAATTTCCTTTACATAAAATAATATAAATTTCATTATGAGGGGAAAAGAGCACCAAAATACCATATATTATAATTTTATATCTCTATATTCGATTTCATTCCACACAATGAAATATAGGAAATTGTTGATTTTATTTTGAGACCATATCACATAATTTCATATGTATATGGTCAAATTCATTATATATATTTTATAAAATTGGAATTTTTCTTTTTAATTTTCTCTTAAAATCACTAAAATCCATTTTTTGAGAAAAAAAATTATTTTAAAGGAATAATTTATGTTAATAATAATGGAATTACTATTTTTCTTTTCTTAAAACCCTTATACAATTTTTTTCCCAAAAATTGGTTATTTATATTCACTCCACTTACTTAATATATAGGATATAATGGTATAATACATTATGCTTCATTTTAACTCAGGGTTTCATGTTTACTAATGTATCTAATAAATTGAAATTATTTAAGGAGAAATATATCATATAATATAGGGGTGTTATAACCTATTGTATACATATATATTCTTAGTTCTTATGCTCATTGAGGCTATCTGTTTAGATTATCCAAATATTTTTTTATAATCAGTTACAATCATGTTTATTTACCCCAAATGAATCATATGTGAATATAGAAGCTTCAATGTCCAGTGGGATATTTTCATAGGTCTTAGGGGTGAAGCACTATCACACAGTGGGTGAGTTTTCGGTAGAGGTTAATGCAGAACTGAGTACATTTAGTGGTACCATCGTTTTTGAATATTCTATAGTAACTACACTTTTTGATATAGGTTCCTCGTACTTATTTATAACTTGGGTTTTTATTAATGTTTTAAAAAATATGATGGAGATAATGCCTTTTATTATTGATATGGATATCCCTATTTGAAATTTTAAGGAGTAGGGGGATTGTTGTCAGAGTTATTCTATTTATATAGTAAAAGTAGAGTTTGTCTAAGATTTATTTTTCATTTTATTTATATCTTTTCTATTTAATCATCAGGATATATTGGTGGGTCACCCACTGAAAGGATATTGATTATTATGAATATCATGTTTCATTATATGAATTCGATGATATCTCTTGGGTGTTCAATATATTATTGGACCCAAGGTCTGGTCATGCATGACCTTTTTTGTCATATAACAAGTGTTTTTTGTCTTATGTTGGAGGTAAGCCCAGGTGATGTTTCCCCTCTTTCTAATCATCCATATTTTGTTTAGTATTTTATTGAGGTCTTCCCAACGGATTTCTAGGTATTACTTTAGATATTTGGGTATATTTATCAATTTATATAGTTTCATATATGATAATAATTTCTATATAATCATATATTATGATTCCTGGTGAGATAAAAGTGCTCATGGATCAGTTGGGTGATCAACTTGTGAAGGAATTTTCTCATCCTAGATTTTTTTTGTGGGTAGTCCCCATGCTCTTTTCCAAGAAGGTTGATAGTTCTTTTCTTCTCTTGGTAGACTAAAAAAATGTGGAATTAAGTTAATATTTATAATAAATACCCTTTACCCCTTGTTGATGAATAACATAATCAGTTAAAGGGGAAGAAGTAATTTTTGAAGATCGGTCATCATTCAGGATATCACTATATCAGAGTTCTAGAATCAGATATACTAATCTCCCCTTCCAGAATTAGTTAATGAAGTTATAAGTATCATATAATTACTTATGGATAAACATAAAATCCTTTAATTTTTATGGCTTTTATGAACTATATATTCCATTAGTGTCCCAACGCCTTTTCCATGGTATTCATGGATGATATCCTAGTTTATTTGATATCTATTCATGTTTATAAGAACCATCTGAATCTAATTTTAAAAATCATGAGGGGTAAATACCTAAATGAGATGTTATCCATATCTAATTTCTTAATCCATGAACTCATGATCTTAGGACTTGTGACTTCAAAACATGGCATGTAGATAGATCCTTAAAATGTTAATTCTATCTTTTCTTGAGAATTCATGGAAAGACATTTACAAATAGAGTTTTCTAGGTTGGATGTATACTATTTATGGATTTTAAAGGATTTATCAATGATTTAATCATATTTGATTTCTATTACCATGAAAGGGGTTAAATTCCCCTAATATTATTAAGGACATTATTTTTTTGATGAGTTTAAATGGATTCCTACATCTATCCTATACTAATCTTACACGATCCCAATAAGGGTTACATAGTATATTATGATGTCTCTAATTATATTATGGGTTTAATTATAATGATGTATGACCATTTTGGGGATTACATCTCCCTTCATCTCTATCCACATGAGAAATATTACCCCACTCGTGATTTAGAGCTCACCACTACTCTAAATACACTTAAGTATGGATGACACAACATCATTGGAGAGAGGTTCAAATTTTTTTCAGATCATATGATTTTGGGATATACCATTTCTCAAAAGGGATTAAATATTAGGATGGGATATTTCATTGAATACCTTCATAAGTTTGATTTTGACATCTTCAATAATTATAGGAAAGGTAACAATATTTATAATTCCCATTATAGGATGTTTCCTTCCATCCTAATGTTGGAAGTGAAAGAGTATTAGAACCATATGAGGATCTTCATTCAGTTTACTCTAGATTTTTTGAAGGCTTATTTAGGTATTATTTTTACAAACATTTATTTTTCATTATCTCTCCTTTAGTCAATTCTATAAAAGCATAAGTAGGATAATAACTCCTAAGGATTCAATGAAATATAATATGATGGTGTGACCATTTCTAGTTGGTATCACACTTCTAATGGAATTATCCTCTTCAAGAATTATTTTTTCATCCTATCATACATCAAAAACCTATTGTTTCATTATTATTATAGTTTATTTTGGATCATTCACCCTAGACCTATGAGGATGTATAATGACATGAGATGCTGTTTTTTGGTGGCTGGGTATGAATCAGGATATCACCGATTATATATCATGTTGGTACACCTATGAGTAGATAAGGTACCAATCATGATTCCTTATAGACTACTCAATCTTCTTCCAATGTTAGTTTATAATTGGTACAAGGTGTCCATTGACTTCAATGTTGGATTTACACAAACTCCCTTAGGAAATAATTCTATTTATGAGGTGATTATTTTTTTGAAAAATTCATCTCGCTTTTTTCAATAATGGAAACCACAAAGACTGAATATCTTGTTATGTTTTACATTGAAGAGATTGTAAGTTTTCATGGGGTCTCATGTACCATTATATATGTCACAGAAACAAGTTTTACCTATCTGGTTTGGAAGACTGTACAAGTTGCGATAGGGACTCAGTTAAGATTGAGTACAACTGACACCCCACAAAAGATAGCTAGATAGAGTGTGATATATATATTGTAAAGGATATTCTATGTTATAAAATCTTGTATTTTTTTTTCATGGGATAGTCATCTAGGCCTTGTTAGGTTTAAATAAAATGATAGTTACCAATCATCACTCGAAATAGATCCTTTTGAGGATTTGTACCGGGTGACTTTTTTTGTGAAGTGGTTGGTGATGACTCTCTCATGGGGGTGATTCTCATTTAGTTCAAATTAGCAAGGATATAGGATATATATCAATTCATGGTTACAAATCAAAATATATATATAGCATCCCTCCTCTTTATCACATAAACTTTCATTACATTTAACAAAACCGAGGATCTTTAAGGTTTATTGTCTTGGAAACCAGGAACTTTAAACATGAAAACATAAAACATTATTCTAAAACACTTGAAAGGCTTCTCCTCATGTTCATCCTAGGTTCATTACTGTATCACATAACCTAGGAGCATACATCAAAAGAAATGGTGAGGAAAAATCCCAGTAAGGAAAACAAGAGAAACATTTTACATGTGAACTTGAGAAACTTCAATAAGGTCATGAAAAAGAACTTTAAGGCATGAGAATGAAATAAGGAGGCATATCATAATAAAAATAAAATTTTTCATAACTTTAAAATGTGGCTACATCATTTAACATAGACAATCATGAACATATCACCAAGGTCCACTCCCAAAGTGTCATTTGAAAATTACCAAGGTTATTCACCAAGGTATCGTGAAAATTGTAATCTCTGGTGGTTACATCATTACCCAATGCATTGGAGCGCTATCAGGGCGCACCCTTAAATTTGAATTTATTATCATGTGAGCCACATATATCATCATCAAACATTTCATAAATAACCCATATAGCATAATATAAATGGGTTTCATTTCATAATCACAATGTTTTAAAAACTGCTTTAAAGACCTGATCTTTACGTCACTTTAAAACCCACAGAAAAGGAAGGTGGGTCTCATGTATGTAAATCCAAGAATTTAAAATAGAAAATTTTGGTATATATCTAAATACCCCTTTTATAAGAAAGAGATTTGAGTATTCACTTAATAATATAAAAGAACGTTATAAAAAGAGAGAGACATTTTGAGACGGAAATTCTGCAGCATAACGGCTATGTTACGAGGATTTAGAAGACATTAAAAAGAGAGGGAAAATGGGTCAAACATTCATAAATGACCCATAAAACAGTATATGGACAGAATAAGAAGGATACATGATCATGGTAATGCAATTTCAAGGACATACCATATGAAATGAAAACATGGAAGGAATACAAAAATTAGATTTCTCTTATGAAAGTTCAGCAGCCTAACGGCGTTACTTAAACATCAACAAAAATGATTTGAAAAGATCAAATAGGGTCTCTCATTATGTGAACATAAGAGTTCAGTATGATTAATATATAGATAATTTACCAAAATAATTAAAAAGGAACTTGAAAGACTTGACATGAAAGTAGAACTTTGAAAACAATGAGAAGGGTGAAAGAATCCCTTAAAAATTCGGCATCCTAACGACGCCACTTAAAACATCAAAATACTGAATTGAAGAGATCAAATGGGGTATCTCATCATATGAACATAAGAGTCCAGTATGATAGATATAGAGATCATACCCCAAAATAACAAAAAGGAACTTGAAAGAATTGACATGAAAGTAGAACTTCAAAACGAGAAGGGTGAAGAACCACTTAATAAATTCGGCAGCCTAACGGCGCCACTTAAAACTTCAAAATACTGAATTGAAGAGATCAAATGGGGTCTCTCATCATATGAACATAAGAGTCCAGTATGATAGATATAGAGATCATACCCCAACATAACAAAAAGGTACTTGAAAGAATTGACATGAAAGTAGAACTTCAAAACGAGAAGGGTGAAGAACCACTTAATAAATTCGGCAGCCTAACGATGCCACTTAAAATTTCAAAATACTGAATTGAAAAGATAAAACGGGGTCTCTCATAATATGATCATAAAAGACCAGTATGATAAATTTAGAGATCATTCCCCAACATAACAAAAAGGAACTTGAAATACTTTACATGATAATAGATCTTGAAAAATGAGAAGGGAGAAAGAATCCGTTACAAAAATTTCGGCAGCCTAACGGCGCCACTTAAAACTTCATAAAACGAAATAATGAGAGAAAGAGGGGATCTCTCATTATATGAACATAAAAAGGGCAGTAAGAGGAGTATAAAAGAACATCCTTTAACATGAGAACATGGAGCATAAAAGAAATTACATAAAAGAGATTTCTTGAAAAGAAAGAGAGAGATCAGATCCCTTACCTTAAAACATAACTCTTAAAACTCAAAGGTTGGGACCTTGAGGGCTTGGGGGCACCATGGGAGGACTCCTTGGGAGGTAATGAGACCAGAACTTCGTTGGGGGAGGTGGGGAGTCGAATGGATGAGAGGATGGCTTGGTATTTATAGGGAAAGTGAGGGGACAAGGCATTAATGGCAAAGGGACACCTCATTAGTGGTTTTGGCAAAACCATGGGCTTGCCCATGGTATTTGCCCATGGTATTGGCCACTTGGGACACCTCATACCTTATATCACTATTCATAATTCGAACATATTGATTACAAACTTAATACATCATTTAATGATGTCATTAAACACCCGTAACTTAAAAACTGTATTTTCACTATTCATCGAAAATTCAACTTTCTCAGAATAATCCCAAAATCTCACCTTAACCAAATATCAACGCACTGATTACAAATATGAACTCCATTTTATAAAAATGTTTTTCTAAATATTTTTAATTTAATTTTTAAATAAAAACACTATTCACCAAAAATTCATTTTTTTCAGAAAAAACCCCAAAAATTACCATAGTATAATATCGGTGTTCTGAGTTCAAAAATGAAATCCGTTTTATAAAAATATTTATCTAAATATTTTTAATTAAAAAACACTATTCACCCGAAAAAACTAATACTTGAATAATAATTTATGAAACCGTTATTTCACCATTTTATTGAATCACATTACTTAATCAAGGTGCCTAGATTATATTAATACTTTCTTTAAGTGAGATTACTAATCCATTTGGACACATTACTAATCCTAATCATAAAATCACTATTCATAATTTACTATTCATCAAAAATTATGTTGATCTTATTAGACTCTAAATTTCGTACTGAACATAAGTGTAGAAGACCATTTTTCGAAAATCATTACACATTTTTAATTATTTAAGGTTTACACAACCATTTTTAAAATATCCTTTTTCTAAAATTCCTCAAAAATATGCATACTATATTTATCCGGTCATTTGAAAATTCATAAACTTCATCATAAGAAGAAATCCTAATTTTTATTTAAAACAAAGGATTACACAAGGAAGTTACGGTCTCCTTACATAGCCCCTTATCACACCATCATAGGACCTAAGTGTAAGGTGTGCTAAGGTGAGAGAATCCAAGGGAGGATCGGCCAACATCACACGAGTAGTAATTTCTATCAGTTTGAACTTCTCGCGAAGGCGATCCCGTTCTAGCTTTATACGATGAAGTTCAGCTTGGGTTTGGTCCATAGCAAAGCCCAGTGGTGATACCTCCTTCCCAAGTTCTGTTAGATGGGCTTCGATTGGTCCAAGACTACTGGGTGAGGCCATCGAATCTTCTTTCTATATTAATTAACAAAGATTAATTTTATATAGAGACAATAATCAAAACGTTTAGTTTCCAGTGGTCATATTGACCAATGGTCATATAATAGTCAAAAACCAACAGTATCATTTTAATTATACTCATGTTATCAAATGAAACATTTTTGTTGAGTATAAAAATAAAATAACACATAAAATTAGGAAACAAGATTTATTCAAAATTTCGGGTTGTTACAATCTTCCCCCCTTAAGAAATTGTGTCCTCGTAATTTTTTTAAAATTAGGTTTTGAAATTTCATTGAAAGTCCCACATAAGAAAAGGAGTCAGTAAAACTATTACTTTAAAAGAAAGAAAGGGAATTACGAAGGTCACCCGAGTTACCCCACACTAGGCTTCCATGTAGGAAAACATGAACATGGAGGAGAAAACAAAGGGTCAAGTTCTGAGGGAGAGTGACAGAGAACATGATTAGGAGAAAGTTAACCATAAGAAAATCCCAAACTTATGATGTGTGTAAACGATCTTTGATTACCTAGTAGGAAACGTAAACCAACAACATTTTTTTTACGTTCCTTTTCATAATTTTGAGGAATTCATTTACAACATAGAACAAAAACATAAGGAAATATAACTACCTTCATGTAGAGTTTCACCCTTTAATAAGTTTCTACCAAAACTAATCTTTTCTCCCAAATGATGATCATTCAAAACTACTTGGTCTCATCAAAACACAAGAATCATCTTCTAGAGAATCACATAATCCAAAAAATATTAACTATCTATTTCTTCTATCTTTAAACATTATCCCAAAAACAGAAAGGGTAAGGTTAAACAACTATTCAAAAAGGAAGAATCCCATGGGAATGGAAATTAATTTTAAATCTTCAATGTTCCATGGTAATACACAAAGTTCATCATAGATCATCCCATAAATAACGGTCCTTAAAATTCCTCAAAATAAACCAAACTAAGATTGAAACCCAAATACAAGAAGGATTTGATAACATAGTCTTCCAAAATAAACTGCATTGTTCATCTCCAAACAACATCAACCACTCCTAACATCTTATAAAAAAATTATCTAAACTAAAAATATTTTACCCAAGATAGGTTAATCATTCCCATAAGTAACCTAAATTACTATAAGTCCACCATAAATTCATCGATTCTTCAAAATATAAGTCAACCTTACTCCTCAATGAAAATACCGTAGTAATCTATTTACCTCGATCGTATTGGGTCCCTAAAACAGTGAACGTATTCCAAAATAATAATCATCTTTTAATCCCCTAATTGCCTCTGTCATATTAATACGACAATCGTCACATTTCCTATCACATTGGTTTTTGGGACATGTTCTTCCATTTCCCACCATTAACTAAGAAAAGAAACTATAATAAGGGGCTTATTTACTTAGGTAATAATCATGAAAAGGAAACTTTAAGCATAAAAGGATAAACATGTAGAATAAAAGTATATCCTAACTTTTGATCCCTTAGGTTCCAATCTAGGTTATCCATGGTCATATATTCTTATGTGACTCTTTATTTTGTTTTATCCTTGTTCCTTTAATAATGGTTCATACTAAGCTTATGAATTTACCAAAGCATATCCCCCGGGAGTGTCGTAACCAAGAGTGCAGCAAGGCCCGTTGTCGTGTACTAGTTCCCGTTCGAGTCTAGCTCAAAGCTGTGTTTTCAGGTTTTACCCCTATGTACATCTGTTCCAGAGCCACCTCTACCTGCTCGTATCCAGACAGGGATGTATTTGCTTGGAAACCCCTTACTCAATACTCACCAAAATACCAGGAAGATTTCCTATATTTAAACTTTTTTATAGGGTTCTTCCTAGATTTTTTATATCCTAATTTCCATAAATAACTAAACCATCCTTTGATACCAACTATAGAATCCTGCCTCTTTATCACATAAACTTTCATTACATTTAACAAAATCGAGGATCTTTAAGGTTTAGTGTCTTGGAAACCAGGAACTTTAAACATGAAAACATAAAACATTCTTCTAAAACACTTGAAAGTATTCTACTCATGTTTATCCTAGGTTCATTACTGCATCACATAACCTGGGAGCATACATCAAAAGAAAGGGTGAGCAAAAAGCCCAGTAAGGAAAATAAGAGAAACATTTTACATGTGAACTTGAGATACTTCAATAAGGTCATGAAAAAGAACTTTAAGGCATGAGAATGAAATAAGGAGGCATATCATAATAAAAACAACATTTTTCATAACTTGAAAATGTGGCTACATCATTTAACATAGACAATCATGAACATATCACCAAGGTCCATACCCAAGGTGTCATTTGAAAATTACCAAGGTTATTCACCAAGGTCTCGTGAAAATTGTAATCTCTAGTGGTTACATCATTACCCAATGCATTGGAGTGCTATCAGGGCGCACCCTTAAATTTTCTTTTATTATCATGTGAGCCACATATATCATCATCAAAAATTTCATAAATAACCCATATAGCATAAAATAAATGGGTTTCATTTCATAATCACAACGTTTTAAAAACTGCTTTAAAGACATGATCTTTACGTCACTTTAAAACCCACAGAAAAGGAAGGTGGGTCTCATGTATGTAAATACCAGAATTTAAAATAGAACATTTTGGTATATATGTGAATACCCATTTATAAGAAAGGGATTTGAGTATTCAATTAATAATATAAAAGAACTTTAGAAAAAGAGAGGCATTTTGAGACAAAAATTCTGCAGCATAACGGCTATGATACGAGGTTTTAGAAGACATTAAAAAGAGAGGGAAAATGGGTCAAACATTCCTAAATGACCCATAAAATAGTAGATGGACAGAATAAGAAGGATACATGATCATGGTAATGCAATTTCAAGGACATACCATTTGAAATGAAAACATGGAAGGAAGACAAAAATTAGATTTCTCTTATGAAAGTTCGGCAGCCTAACGGCGTTACTTAAACATCAACAAAAATGATTTGAAAAGATCAAATAGGGCCTCTAATCATGTGAACATAAGAGTTAAGTATGATAGATGTATAGATAATTCCCAAAAATAATTAAAAAGTAACTTGAAAAACTTGACATGAAAGTATAACTTTGAAAAGAATGAGAAGGGTGAAAGAATCCCTTAAAAATTCAGCATCCTAATAGCGCCACTTAAAACATCAAAATACTGAATTGAAGAGATCAAATGGGGTCTCTCATAATATGAACATAAGAGTACAGTTTGATAGATATAGAGATCATACCCCAAAATAACAAAAAGGAACTTGAATGAAATGACATGAAAGTAGAACTTCAAAACGAGAAGGGTGAAGAACCACTTAATAAATTCGGCAGCCTAACGGCGCCACTTAAAACTTCAAAATACTGAATTGAAGAGATCAAATGGGGTCTCTCATCATATGAACATAAGAGTCCAGTATGATAGATATAGAGATCATACCCCAACATAACAAAAAGTAACTTGAAAGAATTGACATGAAATTATAACTTCAAAACGAGAAGGGTGAAGAACCACTTAATAAATTCGGCAGCCTAACGGCGCCACTTAAAACTTCAAAATACTGAATTGAAGAGATCAAATGGGGTATCTCATCATATGATCATAAAAGATCAGTATGATAAATTTATAGATCATAACCCGACATAACAAAAAGGAAGTTGAAATACTTTACATGATAATAGATCTTGAAAAATGAGAAGGGAGAAAGAATCCGTTACAAAAATTTCGGCAGTCTAACGGCGCCACTTAAAACTTCATAAAACGAATTAATGAGAGCAAGAGGGGATCTCTCACTATATGAACATAAAAATGGCAGTAAGAGGAGTATAAAATAACATCTTTTAACATAAGAACATAGAGAAAAAAAGAAATTACATAAAAGAGATTTCTTGAAAAGAAAGAGAGAGATCAGATCCCTTACCTTAAAACATAACTCTTAAAACACAATGGTTGGGACCTTGAGGGCTTGGGGGCACCATGGGAGGACTCCTTGGGAGGTAATGAGACCAGAACTTCGTTGGAGGAGAGTAGGGAGTCGAATGGATGAGAGGATGGCTTGGTATTTATAGGGAAAGTGAGGGGACAAGGCATTAATGGCAAAGGGACACCTCATTAGTGGTTTTGGCAAAACCATGGGCTTTCCCATGGTATTTGCCCATGGTATTGGCCACTTGGGACACCTCATACCTTATCTCACTATTCATAATTCGAAAATATTGATTACAAACTTAATACATCATTTAATGATGTCATTAAACACCCGTAACTTAAAAACTGTATTTTCACTATTCATCGAAAATTCAACTTTCTCAGAATAATCCCAAAATTTCACCTTAACCAAATATCAATGCTCTGATTAAAAATATGAACTCCATTTTATAAAAATATTTTTCTAAATATTTTTAATTTAATTTTTAAATAAAAACACTATTCACCGAAAATTCATTTTTTTCAGAAAAAACCCCCAAAATTACCATAGTATAATATCGGTGTTCTGAGTACAAAAATGAAATCTGTTTTATAAAAAGAATTATCTAAATATTTATAATTAAAATTTTAATTAAAAAACACTATTCACCCAAAAAAACTAATACTTGAATAATAATTTATGGAACCGTTATTTAACCATTTTATTGAATCACATTACTTAATCAAGGTGCCTAGATTATATTAATACTTTCTTTAAGTGAGATTACTAATCCATTTGGACACATTACTAATCCTAATCATAACATCACTATTCATAATTTACTATTCATCAAAAATTATGTTGATCTTATTAGACTCTAAATTTCGTACTGAACATAATTGTAGAAGACCATTTTTCGAAAATCATTACACATTTTTAATTATTTAAGGTTTACACAACCATTTTTAAAATATCCTTTTTCTAAAATTCATCAAAAATATGCATACTATATTTATCCGGTCATTTGAAAATTCATAAACTTCATCATAAGAAGAAATCCCAATTTTTATTTAAAACAAAGGATTACACAAGGCAGTTACGGTCTCCTTACATAGCCCCTTATCACACCATCATAGGACCTAAGTGTAAGATGTGCTAAGGTGAGAGAATCTGAGGGAGGCTCGGCCAACATCACACGAGTAGTAATTTATATCAGTTTGAACTTCTCGCGAAGGCGATCCCGTTCTAGCTTTATATGATGAAGTTCAGCTTGGGTTTGGTCCAGAGCAAAGCCGAGTGGTGCTACCTCCTTCCCAAGTTCTGTTAGATGGGCTTCGATTGGTCCAAGACTACTGGGTGAGGCCATCGAATCTTCTTTCTATATTAATCAACCAAGATTACTTGTATTTAGAGACAATAATCAAAACGTTTAGTTTCCAGTGGTCATATTAACCAATAGTCATATAACAGTCAAAAACCAACAGTATCATTTTAATTATACTCATGTTATCAAATGAAACATTTTTGTTGAGTATAAAAATAAAATAACACATAAAATTAGGAAACAAGATTTATTCAAAATTTCGGGTTGTTACAATATATAAGTTTTATGGGGATCATCGATACATTCTTTTGTATTTTTCCATTGCTGACTAGGTTTTCTTGAAACATTCACCTTGGCTGGGTCACCATCATTGTGGGAAATAGGTAAAGTCGTCTTTAATATATGTTGGACCATTTTAGGTAACTGATTAGGTTCGATATGTTTCTTATATGTTGATATCACTGACTCAGTTCATGGGTATTCAAGATGTTTTTCACATTTCTCAACTCAATAAGTTTCACCTCGATCAATCCCTTGTTTTGAGTTATGTGGGGATCTATTTGGATCCATATGAATCTATAGTGGATAAAATGGTATATATCATTAATTATTATAATATATTATTTTCTAGGAATTATATGAAATTATTAATAGTTTTATAGTTACATGGGTTAGATTCTCATGGTACAAGGAGCTTGAATTATTGGTGATGGAGTTGTGTCCACACTTCATTTCAGAGAGTCCTCTTTATCTATGAATTTTTTGGATATAAATTATTTTATGTTGGGTAATTATAACATCCATTTTTATTTATGTTCCCTTTTCATGTTTATAAGGATGTTTTGCATGTTTGATAGGTGTTAGAGGTGCCCTGGTTTTTTCAAAAGGACTTGTGTTGGATGAAGCCTATGGGTTCCAGTTCATGAAAAGAATTGTATATTCATAATGTGAATAAATTATGTAATGAATCCATAAATCTGGTTTAAGGAATTTATATTTCATGAGGTGATAAATTATATATGTTGTGAACTAAAATTTAGGGATTTTATATCAAGGAAATTATTTATTCAGTGCATCAACCATTATTAAAGTTCACATCATGAATTTTAATTTGAAAATGTGAAATATGTCTATCCGAATATAATTATATGTTTTTGACATCTAGAAACACTCTTTTTAAGTTTTAACCATATTCCTCAATCCCTAGATCCCCTACATGTGATTTTGGATGAATCTAGCTCATCCAATCTTCTCCAACTCACACTTTTGTATTTTTGTTAATTGGTTTCTCCTATATCATTATGTGTGAAAAATTTATTGGGATATTCTTAATTTCTCTATTAATTTGTAGTGGTTATGGGATAAATTTATTTGATCTATTTATAATTTAATTATTCTTCAACAATCCATTTTGGATCTTTTGTGTTTTTGTTTTATAATAGTCAGTTTTCAGGTTGATAATTGTACAACATGAGTGAATCTTGAAATATGCAATGATATAACTTCTCCTTCTTCCTATTTTAATCTTTAAATAAAATTATAATATGTTATAATCGATTCTATGGCCTTTTTTATTACTCATTATTTCCTTCCCTCTCCTTCTATTTTATATATCTCGTTATAGTTAGTGTGTGACCCAAGATGATGTTGGTGGACCATATATAGATTATGTTCTATGAACACTCAATGCCTTTTATTTATTAAATAGTTTTCTAAATGGTTTGGAATTATTAGTGACTGATTCATTTGTATGTGTAAAATATTTTATTAAAATATTGTTTCCCCATGTTTTGGTACAAGAAATGTTCTTTTTCAAATCACTGTAAAATGGATTTTGAAATGTGATCTCAATTCATGTTTTTTAGGAATAAAGGTTTGTTTGTAATTTCTTGTGAAATGTGATAATACATTTGAAATTTATTTTAAATATTCAACACAAGGGTGCCCAAGGTAATTTGGTGGAAGTTTCAGTATTGGGCCTATTTCATAGGTATTGTAAGGGGTTCACTTTCTAGGTTGTTCTTCGATTTCTTGATCATAGAAAAATTGGATCTAATAATTTGATTGACATTGAATGGGGTTCACATTATGAGGTGTTCCTCTATTCAATATAATATGTTACATGGGGTCTAAGGACTTGAGTGTGGACTAGACCTTGATTAATATTCATGTATGATTGGTTGAAACAGAATAATAATAGGTTATCATTGGATTTGTAGTTATTTTTTTGAGGTTAGATGATATATTCTTTGATAAATGTAATTTCTTTTATAGAAATTAAAAATTCAAATTTTATTACCTAGATTTTTGAAGGATGTTGAAAAATATAAAAAATTTACCATTAATTCAATATAAAACTATATAAAATCTTGTCATGTAATTTTTTTAATATTTAACAAAATGGGATTATTTTATTATGATTGGATATTGAAAACTCAGACTAGATCCTATGGAGCCTATTTATACCACACCATACATTGTCTAACGTGGTGTGTAGACCATGTTTTATCTAACTCTAGAAAGGTAAATGCACCACAACCAGGTGATGATTTTTATTTCAACTAGGTATGGGTAACTGGCAATGAGATAGTTGGATTTTGACCACATTTCAAATAGAGTAGTAGTTATTAGTTTGGGATTCCTTTCTGGTGGTTTTTTATGTTAGTATGTACCTTTGATTTTCTATGTCAATATTAGGTTGTATCAATACCATTGTCAATATTTTTTTATTCAATATTTAATTATGGGTTTATATATATTTATATATATACCATGTTTCTTGTTTTAGGTTGATAAAATCATTCCCTATGATTTTTTTGGATTCACTGGTGCTAGTCATCAGCCCATGGGGATCAAGAATGCTCTTTTAGTATTTCCATTTTCTATTTTGTAGCATAGATGGATGTGTTTTTCTAGAAATTTCATGACATCTACAACATTATCTTAACATCCTTATACAATTTCAAAGTTTATTTTGTTTTTCTGTTATGTTTACAGAATTTTATTAAAACAATTATGCTTTAAATAAAAAATATATAATTTAAATTCTCATTTGTGTAACATTAGACATCCCTTAAATAAATTTCACTGTTAAAATGTAAATTTTTAGTCATTAAAATAATTAGTTAATCATATATAAAATATATTAATTACTCAATATATATTTTCAAATGATGGTTCTACGTTAATATAAAACATATGTTTAAAAAACATATTCTCCTTACATCATGTTAACCAAACTCTTATTTTTTTCCAACAATGTTTTTCTCTATTTATTACATCTCCATACATAAAACATATTTACGTTCATTAGACACATTCTCTAGGACTCTTTTATAAAATTTTTAGAATGTAATCATCTTTCCATTATCATATTTATCACTTAAAGTTCCATGAGATTACACTTTCCTCGTATTTGGTGAATTTAGGGATTCATATATATTCATGTTGTAAGTAATAAATCACGAAAGATAGTTTTTAATACTAAAAAATATTATATCTCTATGATATTATTCCATTAAGTTTATTTTTGGTAAATTATCTATAATGTACTTAGAATACATTATTAACTTGTTTCCCATGGGATTAAACCATTACTAAAACCAAGATAAGTTAATCATGAATGATGAATAATTAACACCGTAAAAGAATTATTAAAGGATAATTATATGAAATTTTAAACCTAAAATACTTTAACTCATAAAATTATTTCATTAGCATTCAGTTCAACATATTTCAATCTCGGTTCAATATATCTTTATTTAGGTTGTGTTCTCCAAAAATTATTATACTAATTATTTCTAATTTAATTAGATTTAATGTGATTAAATAATTCATATCCCCTAGAAGTGTATTTTTTTTCATTTAATTAACTTTTTTGTGCACCAGGTTATGGCCTTTTTAGCACACAAACTGCCATTTGGGTTTATTACCCCAGGTACATTTGTTCCTATTCCTAGACCCACATGTACTATTGAAACCTGGATACTATTTTATGAGAACCACATAATCACTTTTTTACTAAATAATTCATATGTAATCTTATACATAAAATTGTCTCCTAGAAATATCTCTGGGGATTTTACTAAATTTATCATTTCCCAATCTATAAAATTTTAAATAATTCCTCAACTAACCTTTAGAGTTATCTATACATTTGAAATTATGTTAAAACATAACCTATAACTCCTTAATGTAATTTTCATTCATAACTAATGACATCATATTTTCCAAATAAACATAAACCATTATCTCAAACTAACTATAATAGTCTTTAAACACGACTAACAAAATTACCTGATATAAGGAAAATTTTTCATTAAAATATTTCCCAAAACCCTTTAGGTTTTGATTTTTATATAAATAAAAAAAACATTAACTAAAAAAACTCAATTAATTTTAAAATAATGGAAATTTTACCCTCTATATAATAATATTTTATATCCATAACCAGTGACCAATATCTCCCACTAATTCTCTAAAAAATATTCCATTGTAAAAATTCAAAATTTTTGTTGTCATCGTAAACTAGTGAAATTAAAACATAATAAAGGGGTGAGATTCAATTATCTATATGGTTAAACATAAGTGTAAAAAATCAATGATCATAAATGAAAATAATATGAGCATATGGGTATATTAATAATACATAATAATTCTTTTCCCAACAAATCATATGTGAAAAGTAATTGAATAACACAAGTGTATATCATGAAAATGATTCATATCACATTAAATATATATACGTAATTTTTTTTAAATAAATAAGAATAGAAATAAAAAAAATTATCAGGTATCCAAAACTTTTCCCCTAATGGATAAAGCATTAGAAACCTATTTCCCTCAATGGATCAAGCTTCTCTCACTTGTTTCACTTGGTGTATTGAGTCATCATAACTTGTTTCCCATTATGTACTATGATATAAAACATTATTCATTTAATTTAAAGGTAATTTAAAACACCACCCATCATCATCCATACTTATGTGTGACAAATAAAATTTTAACATCCAGATATTTTTAAATGGAAACACTATGTTTAATATCTTAAAAGATGTGCCACATCGAGCTTAAACAGATGACTAATATTATTATTTAACTATGATAATTGTCACCTAGCCACTGGAATGGTGGGAATGAGTGGGAGAAACAAAATTATGAAAATATAGTTTAAACAAGTTTATTAAATGAATTCATTATTCACAAAATAAGTATAAATGAAAATAAAAAGTTATTGAATATAAAGGATGTGTTTTTATATAAAAAATATTTTTATTCCCACAAATGACATTTTATCATAATAAACTAAATTAATCACTCTTAGTGAAAGGTCATAATTAATATTATATTTCATATATTTAATTTTTTTAAATTTATCCAATATGTTGGTAAACTTAAGATAAGAATATATCATATTTTAAGTATAAAAACATATATTTTTTCTAAAATAAAATTTGGACACCTTTTAATGGAGCACATGTTTTATAACTAAATTTTGATATGTTTGTAAATTATATTTGAAAAAAAAACCATATTATTAATTCAGGATATCAAAATTATTTTATGGTTAAATTTTGGTATTTTTCTGAGAAGTTTTAGTTTTTGATAAATTGTAAAAAATACTGAATTTTAATTGAAAACTGTGTTTTCAATTAAATAATAGATAATGAGAATTAATATTTTAAATTAGTTTTAACGTAAAAATAGAAAAATTATAAATCTATTAATTCAATGGTTTTCATTGGAATAAATTTCATATTTATATTATATATAAAAACATTGTAAACATTTGAACTATTTCACTTTCAATAAATGTTTTCCCATTACGCTGTAAGACTAATTGTAAATGTAATTTTGAAAATTCTTTCAACTTAATTTGGTAAAATGGATTAAATATTAGGTTTAATAATTACCAAATTATTTAGTAATTTATTTTTCATTTTAATAAAAAATAATGTTCTGAAAATGAAAGATTTACCGTGGTATAAGTAAAATAATGAAACGAGTCAAAGTTAAAAGATAAAGGACTAAAATACCAAAAAATTAAAATATTTAATGGGTGGTTGAGGTATTTCCCAAACATAACCATATTTTAAATCATTATATATCAAAAAAATATTTGGAATTAATTCCACCTAAATGTGTTTGGCATTAAATAAAAAATAATCGTTATTTAATCACCTAAACCACCACTCCTCAACTTTAAATACCACCCATCAACACACCATTTCTCCCCAAAAGACTTTTAGCTCCTAAAATATAGATGAAAAAATATATGAACCACTCTATACAGTTCTATTTGTTTTTTGTCTCACCTGAAGACCATTTACATGGTCTTTAAGGGATTTTCACAAGGAGGTGACATTCAAGAGGTAATTTTCTCAAACAACCTCTATTATATTTTTCATTTGTCTACGTTCTCTTAACCAAATTCAAACATCAAGGAATAAAAACTATAGCATCAAATATATACTATAATTTTATTTTTCTAATGAAATATCATTTATCCATCCATTTTTTACATGCATTTATTTGAAGAAACAAAACTATTTTTCTTATTATGGTGGTTAATCATCACTTTGGATAAGGATTTTTTTGTTTTCTATTACTACCTTTATGCTTGGTCATAAAGTATTATTCTAGTTAAATGATATTTTAATACGTACATTATAACATATTTCATGTTCTAGAACAAATATATTAAAAATATATTAAATATATCAAAACTAGTTTTTCATGTTCGTAAAAAGTGCCAAATTAGAACAATAATTTATTATTAATACTTTATCAAATTAACCATCCTCATGTTAGAATGGGAAATGGTTTATGTGACCATTTAAACTTTTATAATTTCATCAATTAAATTTCATTCCACTTTATATGTTTTATTTCCATTTCACTTGAAAATCTATAATTATACACAAATGAACCAATCATGAAATCATGAAATGGACACGCAAGAAACAATGATGATAATGAAATATTATAAATGGACATGTGTAATTTTGGTCATAAAATGATAATATAATGTATTATAAATATTAATATAGTTATTTAATAAATTATTAACATTATTTACACCATTATACATGAGGTTTAATCGCATTTTAAGGATGTCAATCCTGAGGTAAGAGAATTTGTACCCCAATTTATATTCTTTTGGTTAAACATCTACTTCTTGATTGTTTCGTACGAAGATAATGCATGAAATATATATTTAATATCTTATGTTTTATATAATTTTTTTGTGTATTTATAGTAGAAAACATATTTGATTAATTTATTTAATGATCACTTCAATGACATGATATTTCTAATAGACTTTCTTTTAAAAATTATCTTTTTGAATTTTTTCTTAAAACCCTTTGTTACATCAATGTATGTGTTTTATAATTTTTTTTAAATGTTTTTAATATTATACTATAAATTTTTAAATTCATTTCTACTCATCTATTAATTTTTACAAAATGTTTTGAATGTATTATTTTTTCATTTCTTAAAATAGTTTCTTTGTGACATCACCGACAAAAATATTAAAGGTTTGTTTTTATTACATATATGACATGAAAAAAATTTACCTCTTTCATATAAATTTATTATTTTGAAGGTTTAAATACATATTTTTTTGGTCAATTTAAAAAAATTCTGTTTATATCCTCAGTTTTTCAAAATGATTGATTTCAAAATGAAAGGTTTATTTTCATCAAAGAGTACTTTCATGCATCAATATTCTTGATTTATGTTTTGGTTATTGATCTCGGGATTTTTTTATGATAAATCTTGGTTAAATGATAAACCAATTTATATTGGTTACATAATATCCCAATTATGGATGCTTACGTGATAAAATAATGATGGGTTGTTGCATGATAAACCTATGATGGGTGGTTCTTTGATAAACCAATGATGGGTGATTACATTATAACGTCCAGTTCGTTACGTACTATAGAGATGGATGTTAACTATATTTTCTATTTCATTTACATGAAGTGTTGAGTCCCATTTTATTTCATGTTTTATCTTGATAAAACATATATGAATTTTTGAGCCCCATTATAGCTCACGGGTGTGCTCGATATAGCACATACGATGGGTGAGCCCCATTATGGCTAGAAAATGCTTTAATTAATGATTATATTGGACTTTGTCTATATGGTTATTCCAATTAAAAGGTGTTTTGAAAGGTTTTTATGAATTTTATTCTCTATATTACCAAAAAATGATATCAAATTACTTTCTATGGGTTTTAATGGCTTTCAATGAGAAAAACGTGTGTGTGTTTTTTTCATGTGAAAATGTTTTAT
The DNA here is from genome assembly GCA_963277665.1 of Viscum album. NCBI lineage: Eukaryota > Viridiplantae > Streptophyta > Magnoliopsida > Santalales > Viscaceae > Viscum > Viscum album. The sequence continues at coordinate 1,784,024,847 of OY728132.1, read as the reverse complement.
TTCATACAGAAAATGTTAATTAAAATTTAAAGGTAAAATTTTTATGATATTTATTATTTTCCATAAGAATATTGGTTTTCATTAATTTTATATAACTTACTGCTCTTTTTATGCTCATCCTAGTTTTTTAATTATTTTTACAAGGTAAAGAATTAGTGGGGATAATGATAATTACATGATAAAAATTGTATAGATATGTCATATAATGAAAAAAAGATTTATTTTAAAAGGATTTGCTTTTGTGGAAAAATGGATACTGAGTATAAGTATCCAATTATAATGTATAGGTTTACTTTTTAAGAGTTTTGATTAATTCTATGAAACTCTAAACCTAAAATATATTTGGTAAATAAAAGTAAATTCTTGTTTAAGAATAACCAAAATATGAATTTCTTGAGGAAAAGTCCTTACATTTGGTATAAAACTAGGTTTTAGGAAAATTTATAGATTATGATGTTATCTTGTGGGGTTTTCCTAAGAGTTGTGCATATTATCTTGCATTTTCATGTATAAGGAGGATTATAAGTTCTCAGTCATAGGCTCTAATTTTAATTATTTAATGTCATGGATTTCTAAAATATTGATGATATTTTTGGACTTTGTATTAATAAAATTAATCAATTTAGGTATAATGAATTTATGGTAAAAGTGTTATAGTGTTTCTATGGGTATCATCTTTAAAAAGAATATTTTCTTTTTCATCAAGTAATAATTTATTTCATGTTTCAATTATCTTATTATCTATATATTAAGGATAATTTATCAATATTGAATGAACGAAATATTTCTCAAACATATTATTCCTGAAATATTATTTTATTATCACTATTATTAAAAAATAAGTTTTAAAATATTGTAATAGGATTCTAAGTATTAAAATCAGCACCAAGAAACTATTTGACATATCTAACACCTTTCATTTTCTCCTAAAATTTTATGGTTCATGGTATCTTTTTCAAATGATTTAAAAATCTCACCTCTACCAACCCTCATGAAAATTATACTTCCACAAAAAACATGACCACTACCTTTTTGGAAGTTGGAGATAAATTGAATATCAATAAAATCAGTATGATATTATTTAAGGTATATATTATTTTCCTATGTTCTATGTATCTAAAATTTTGGTGTTGATATTGATGAATCATAAGGACATAACTCATATCATTGATTTTCGGAATAAATTATGAAGGAATAAAATGACATATTAATGTTAATAGTTTTAGAGGGAATTTGAATCAAGGAAGTGTTTATGTATTGATTTTTCAAATTTATGAAATAGTTTTATTTAACAAATATCATAAGAATCATGGAATACCTAATAAGTTTTATATAGTATGTTTTTTCATAAATTTTGAAACATGTGTTAGATGGAATAAATACATTTGAAAAGTACATAAAATGTGATATTTTTTTGGAGACATTTGTGTTTTAGGTATATATAACCCTTAATTTTATGATACAAAAAATGTTATTTGGGGAACAATGACATAAATTTAGATGGAAATAATTTAAATGGTATTATCAATATTTTTGGATAATATGATCTCTGCATTTGAGTTAATTATAGTTTATTAAATTTTTGGGATGAAAAATGAAAGATAAGATATATCGTTTGAGTATAAATATGTTTTGGTTATTTTTAAGGATGTTTTGGACATATATATAATTTTATAAAGATTATATTAATAGAGTTTAAGAAATTGGAATATTGTAGACCGTGTAACAACCCATCACATCTGGTAAGTCTATAGGAATTAAACCCACAACCGAATGATGACAAGTGTGTAATGCCTACCACTATCCTATATGATTTCCTAGATAGTATAACATTTTCTTTTTAGTTAAATGATTTTATTGATAAAGAATAAGTTGATTTTAAGAACATATGTTTTATTAGAAATTAATATTTTATCAATACAATTGTGGGACCTTATACGATAGTATGAAATTATATTTTAATAATAAAAGTTGAAATTTATTTTATAGAAATATGATATTTTATTTTGTATTTATTGTGATTTGGGTTATTTAAGAAAATGATTAATATATCCTCGAGATTATGTGATTAGTGAAATTACAATTGGAATGGGACTTTATGAGTGATTGATATATTTATCAGATAAATGTTAAATTTATTCTAGAAAACTACGTGATCATATTTCTCTGGTTTTTGGGTTTCAAATTTAGTATGAAATATTTTGAAGAATTTTAAGGATAGTTATTTGTTGAATGATCTATATTAAATATTGGGTGTTACTGTATAATCTTGGAGATGAAATTTTTTTTTCATCATATAAAAGTTAATTATATTTGGAGAATTAAATTACCTTATAATAAACAATATTGGTTTTGGTTAATTCCTAAAGACATGACGAATAGATAGTTATACTTTTGTGGATTTTGTGATCCATAAAATTTGATTCAAATGCTTCAAATATGAAAAATTCCTCTTGAATATTAATCATTTGGAGGAAATATGAGGATAAAATTATAATTTTGAAGTAAGTATATTTCCTTATGTTTTTAGTCTAGGTATTCAAAGAATTCCTCACCTTATGAAAAGTATTTTGGAAAAAAAATGTTAACCATTTTCTTTTCTTACCAACGAATGTGTGTTCTTTTAACCCATCACAGATTAACAGTTTTGTGATGGTTAACATTCTCAAAAAACATGGTCTCTATAAAAATATATAATTTATTTATTATTATCATTTCTCTTACATGTACATTTTTTCTACATGGAATACTAATATGTTTTATCATAGTTTATTTTTTCACTTTCCATTCATTCTTTTCAACTGGAATTTTTTTGATCCTTTTTATGATGTCATATTTCAATAAAAGGTATCTTGAAAAGTCAAACAACTATTTTCAAATCATGAGTTCAAATTATAAGGATGTAATTTATTGAAGGGGGGATAATGTAACATCTCTATATTTTCAGAAGAAAACACTTTCTTTAATATGATACAAGATATTCCACATCGAGCATAAATAAATGACTAATACTATTATTTAAATGTGATAGTTGTTACATAGATATCATAATAAAAGGAATAAATGGGATTAAATAAATTATCAAAATATATTTTACAAAATGATAATAAAATTAATTAACTAGTTACTAGTTAATTATATATTACTTTAAACCCCAATTAAATAGAAAGGATTTGTTTTTATAAAAAAACTATTTTTATGCCTTTAATGAAATTTTATATTAATAAAATAAATTAATCACTATTATTGAAAGATATTAATGAATTTTATTTGTTATATATTGATTCATGTTTCTTTAAATTCATCCAATATGTTTTATAGACATGAGATAAGAATAAATCATATTCTAAGCAATAAAAGTTATATTTTTCTAAAATGAAATTTAGCGAACCCTTAATGGCTCACATCTTTTAAAACTAAATTTTTTCTCATATATTGATATTATATGAAACAATTAACTTAATTTTTGAATTATTAATATTAAAATTATCATAGGGAGAAGTTTTTTATTTTTCTTAAAAGTTATATTTTATGATGAATAGTGAAAAGTACTAAATTTTAATTAAAAACTATATTTTCTTCTAAATAATTTATAAGGATAAATTATATTTTAAATAGGTTTAAAAGTAAAAATAGATCATTTATACAATTATTAATAAAATAGGGGTCATTGTAAGAAATTTTATATTGAAATTAGATATAAAATCTTTATAAACATTTGAACTTTTTCGCATTAAAAATATGTTTTTCTATTGTGTCTATGGGATTAATTATAAATAAACTTATGCCAATAATTTTATTTTAATTTGATAAAATGGATTAAATATTTGTAATAATAAGTTCCAAATTAGGTATTAATTTAATTTTCATTTTTATTCATAAAAAATTTCCTTGAAAAAAGTAATATTTGGCGTGGTATACGTAAACTAATGAAACGACATAAAGTTGAAAGGAAAAGGATTAAGATACCAAAAAAATACAAATTTTAATGCATTTTTGAGGTATTTATTGACCTTAAACATAATTTGAAACACTAATTATCAAAAAACTCATTTAAATTAATTCCATACAAATGTGGATGGCTTTGAATAGAAAATAATCCCTTTTAATAACATAAAATCACCCCTACTCAAGTATAAGTACCACCCCTCAACACTCCATTCCTCCCCACAAGACTTTTATATCTTATAATATCTCCTAAAACCACTCCTCCGAACTCTCATGATATATAATTTATTTTTATTTCTCTCCCAAATAAAAATTTCAATATCTTTGAAGGATCACTTGAGGTGGTGATATTCAATAGGTAATTTTCTCAAATAACATCTCTTAATTTATTTTCTTTTTCTACCTTTTCCTCAGATCCTTTATCCATAAATGAATAATAACTATATTATCATGTATATAAATGATTTTTATTTTTCTAATATAATCAATTATATCCATTCCTTTTTTACCTCATATTATATAAAGAAATGAAGTTGTTGTGCAAATTATGGCGGTTAATCATCTCTATGTATAATGAATTTTGTTTTCTCTATTACAAATATCATGGATTATCATAAATGTATTATTATTGTTAATTTTTAATTAAATAGGTATATTATCCCCTGTTTAATGTTCAGTAAATATTATTTAAACATTATATTACATAAAATAAAACTGGAAAGTTATGGTTGGAAAAAACACTAAATTAAATTAAACATTTATCATTAACATTTTACCAAATTAGTCATACCCATGTAACAAATAAAATTGATTTATGGGAAGAATAATATTTTATATGTTCATTGATACCATTTTATTCTACTTTTAGTGCTTCATTTTCATTTGAAAAGACAATCTATTTTTATACACAAAAGAACTGATCAGGAAACCCAGAAGTGAACCCACCTATAACAATTAATGCGGTGAAATATTATTAATTAATGGGAGGAAATATATTATAAAATGAAAATATAAGTTATTATAAATATGATTATAGTTATATAATATATTAATAAAATTATTTGAACCATTATAAAAGAGTATTAAACACATTCGAAGGAATTTGAACCTGTAATAAGGGAATTCTTAACCAAATTTACATTCTTTGGGTTAAACTTCTACTTCTTGATTATGTCATGATAAGATTATGTGTGGAATTTATCTTAAATATATTGTGTTTAATTTTAAAAAAATTTATATCAAATTATTATAGATAGAAATATTATATTCATTTTAGTAATGCTCACTTCAATGGAATGATATTTATAAGGGACTTTATTTTAAAAATTATCTTTCTAATGATTCCCTTAAAACTCCCCTTTTCTCCCATTTTTTTTGTTTTCTGAAATTGTTTCTAAAAATTTATTCAGTATTATATTATGAATTTTTAAATTTATTTCTATTAATGTTTGATTTTTATAAAATAGTTTGAAAGTATTATTTTTTTTCTAAAAGAGATTATTTATGACTTTTATAACAAAAATATGGAGTGAATGTTTTTATTACATATACGACATGAATGGAATTTATAGATTTCATGTGTCCTTATTATTTTGAAGTTTACCTTACACATTTATATGGTTATATTTGAATAAAATGTTTTCCATTGTACCAGAATATTTTTTCAAAATGATTGATTTCAAAATGAATGGTGTACTTTCTTCAAAGAGTGTTTTTATGATGAAATAAATCATGATTTAGGATTATTTTATAGTTCGTCATCATTTTTATAATGATGGGTGGTTACATGATAAACTAATGACGTGTGGTAATGTGATAAACTAGTGATGGGTGGATACATGATAAACCAATGATGAGTGGTTACATGATAAAATATTGATGGATGGTCATGTGATAAACCAATGATGGGTGGTTACATTATTGCCTCCAATTCAGTGGGCACTCCAGATATGTAAGATGACCATGCTAGTTATTCCATTTATATGAAGGGTTGATCACTATTTAAAACTCATGTTTGAGTCTAATATTTCTTATACTAAGGGTTGAACCCCATTATAACTCACTAGTGATCCCTATATAGCTTATTCAAAGGGTGATCCCCAATAGAGATAAAAATTCACTAAGTAATGATTATATTAGAATTCATTTGTGGGGTTATTCCAAATAAAAGGGGTTTTTATGTTTTTTATTAATGTGATATGATAAGTTACCAAAAAAGGTTTTTAAATTTCATTCTATGGGTTTTAAAGACTTTACTTGAGAAAAACATGTGTTCTTTTCATGTGAAATGTTTTTATTACATACACAAAAATAAAAATTGAAGGTAAAGGTAAAAATTATATGATTTTTTTTGTTTTCAATATACTGATGGTTTTCATTATTTTTGTGTCCCTTACTTATATTTTTATGCTCATCCTGAGTTTTAAATGTTTTATAGGGTAATGGATGTTTTTGGATGAGGATAAGGAAAAGATAAAAATCGTGACTATAGGTTATGAAAATAAAACAAGTTTTATTTTTAAATGGACTATTTATTGGGAAAAACGAATACTAAGTATAATCTTCCACGTATAATGTATTAGTTTAATTTATAAGAGTTTTCCCTAACTCTCTACTCTATAATACTAAAAGATCTTTTGGAAATGAATTTTATTTATAGTTTCCAAATAACTATAATATTTATTATTAAATTCCAAGTCCTTCAAAAATAGTCCTCATCATATTATAAGGAACCTAAAGAAGAGAAATGGGTTTTATATCACATTTTAATTGAATTGTATATATAAAAATTTATAATTCCATCAATAATCATAACATGATATACCAATGGGAAATAAATATGAATCCAATGATACTGAGTTACGTTAATGGTAACCACCATTTAATCAAGATAATTGTGTATATATTATTAAAATTTTAATGATAAACGGCACATAGTTTATTCATTAATTTCCCTAATCAATAATAATTATTGAATCTTGGTCAACACCCTTTTATCATTGATATATAATATGGAATATTCATAATGTAATGAATTAAAATAAATTATATGATTATTCATAATGGATGGTTAGGTAAGAAAAATTCAATGATAGATCATATAATTTATGGAAATTAAATTTACATTATCCATCCAATGAAAAAAGATGAATGGTTTCAAAATAAAATTTCTCCAAAGTAAAAAAAGGAAACTTATAAGGATGTTGTCATAAAGGAAAAACTAATTTTAAAATAATGATTTAGAAGGTTTTTCAAAAGAAGGGACCAAGAATTAAACTTTTAAATACCATGAGTTCAATACCCAACTTATTAAATATATATTTTTATTAGAAGATAAATTACGAAACATAAATCCCTTGAGTGTAAATTCTTTTTAATAATTAATTTATAAAAGAGTAAAACTCTTAAAAAGACTTTTATAAAACATTCTTAACATTGATGTAAAACAACAACATACATATCACATAAAAATAAAACTTCTAAAAATTTGGAGTGAAATATTTTGAAAAATTTTAATTTTAAAAATAATATATACTAATAGGGACATAAAAATGAATTCATGATTTTTATAGTAACTATGAATCGAATTATAAAGCGTTTGATTATGGATGAGACCTTTTTTATACATTGAAATTGTCTTTGATGAAAAAACAAATTTGTAAATGGGTTATAAAACCTTAAATGTATTAAAATATAAATTAAAAAATGTGGATTATAAAATAATATATATTAAAATGTTAGGGTGGATGAACCCAATCACCGAAGAACAATTTTTATGATGAAAATTTTTAACTCGGTGGAAGAATATTTTAGATATCAATAACCCTCGAGGAAAACACATTAAATATGGTAAGAAATATTTATCACTAATTTATGTCATGGGAATGTTTTTCTAGTAAGAACACTGAACTTATAACACATAATACAATCAATCATCAAATATACCCAACCTATATGTAATAAGTTCATGGGAATGTTCATAACTCAATGAATGAAACATGAGATTGAAAAAATCCATACTACTATAATAATAATAGAATCAATATCCATTTTAAGAAATGAATATTATTTGGAATAGTGTATACTATGAAATAGAAATAATTTATGACTAAAATGAATATATTTGTATTAAATACACAAAATAAGGAAAATATTGTCCACAAAATGTGTTCTATCTCAAAGAATCATAATAGAGACAAAAAACCCTTGCCTCTAACATGACATCATAGTACATACATTATCCTCTTATATCACAGACATATCTATCAAAGTAAATTAATTTAGATACATACTCATATACATTTTCATTTAAAATGTTCATAAATATTATTTCTCTATATGAATTATAGTTCGATTCTTATTTACTTATTTTTCTACATCAGGTGTTTATAGTTTTGACCATTTTTACAAATTTAGTAATAGTGGTATCTATATTATTTCATCGTAAATTTTTTATCTTTACCAAGTCATTAAATTTACATCTTGGGATGATTTATTATAATTTATAATTCATTAAATTTATTTCATGGGTATTTTATTCATTATCATTAAAATGAATTCAATAATAAGAATGCTTTAGTGATTCTTGATGAATGAATGGTGTTTTCTTTATTAATGAGTTTGAAAATTTTGTTTCAATTATACATTCAATAGAATTTCATTATTTACTAAATTATTCAATATTATTCTAGTATGTATGTTCCCATATTCATCCATGATATTAATCCATAACATTGCTCAAATATGTTTCTAAACTAACTCAAACATGAACATGGGATGATTTATAGACAATTATGTGGTAGTTTATGAGATTTCCCAACTCAGGTTCCATGTATCGGTGCCCCAATCTGGTTCATTACATGACCTCAAGCGCACATCCACATATTATAGAGCATTATTACTAGTAGATATGATATTATAAGTAATGTGGGAATACTATACCCTCTTTATAAAATATGTAAAACATGGGAAATCAATTTAAAAATAGCCAAATGATAACAAAAATTGACCAAACATCACAAGTTGAATCCCAAAATAGGAAAAAGACTATAAAATAAAGCAATAAATATGTCATACTATATAAGTGTCAAGTGTAAAATTAAATCCCAAAATAAAGACACAATGAAAACTCTCATGAGATTCCTCACATCATGTTTAGTTCCCTCATACATTCTCCATCCCAAATCCAAACTAATCAATTTAAAATATGGATATTTCCCATATCCTATAATGTAAACATGAATTTTATTTGGGTACCAAATGGATCTCACATTAGGGTATGAGTACAAATGAGTAAGCCACAACCAACAATGTCTAAATAAATATTCAGCCTATAACATTGTATAAATTGTATAAATAATAAAAGACAAAATAGTAAATGTTAAAATGTTTCACATTTTTTATTCTCAATTAATCGAATTTTCATCTGGTTCAAGATGACACCTAGACCAACTATACCCACCTCAGCTTGTTCTGGGGTTTGTACCATACAACTAAGGTATTTTAAATTTTTTTCTTTCATGGTCTTTAATTATTTAGATTTATTCTATTTTTATTTCGATACCCTGGAATGCCAGTCTGGGTACCACTATCATAGATACTTGGAGTGTTAGTACAACATCATTATCCTAGGTATGTGGAGTGTTAGTTTATCCCCAATGTCATGGTTACTTATATAATTAGTCTAGAACTAGAATCTCATGTACTTAGAGCATCAATACATCACTAATTCACATGAATGTATCAGTGGCCTAGTGAAATAGTATGGAACACCACAGGCACTTGGATCATCAGTCCTTGTAATGACCTAGGTTTTCCCAATCCACTCATTTGTGAAAATCCAGTGCTTATGGTTTTTTTGGGGGTCTTAGTGGTTTATTTCAGGAGCTTTCCAAAAATATAGTTTCACTAAATTGTTTCAACAAAACAGTGGTACCGTAACAGTGGCACCATAAAAATGGAACAACGAAATTGTGGTATCGAAATGGTGGCACTGAAACAGTGGCACACTAAAATGGTGGCACACCAAATTGTTTGAAAATGAAAATAGTGACAATGTAATGGTGGAATGGTGATGGTTCCACACCAAAATGGTGGCACCGTAATGGTATCACTATGATTTTGCCACTCTAAAATGGTGGCACACCAAATGGTGTCTCACCCATTTCCAAATTTCCAGTTTCCCAAGTTGTTTTCCTACTTCTCACCGCTTACATTTTATTTGAATTGAAATGAGTTTAAAGCCTTATTTATGTGTTATAAAGGTAATTTCAATGGATATTATGTATATATTTAATATCCTAATGATCCGAGGATAATGAGATATTAAAACCATGTAATATTGACCATGATCCCATGTTGATGGATTTTTAAACTTTTCATCCTTTAATATAGGATCTAGATCTTCAAAGATGGGATCTTCCTTTCGTAGTGTGATTTTTATTCCCTCTTGGAGTGCCTAAAGACTTCATCTCTAAATGAGTCGTACGCCTATGCTAGAGTTCCCTTTGGCCCATTTTTCTTAGAGTTTCCTACTGCTCTCATGATCCCCTATTTTGGCGCAAAGAGGAGTTTTGGATGCCTATTGTTTCAAGTAGGGATTTTTACACCTCTATTTATATGTATATCATATGGGGTGGGAGTAATAATAATTATTTGTATATAATGGGTGAATAAGTTTCTTACATGAGTAATACTTAATTGTAGGTGAGTGATGTTTAAAAGACAACAGGTAGGGAATTGAATATGGTTGAGGTTGATATTTTGTTTTATCTGCTATATTTGATTCTTTTTATGGTTTATTGTAGCTGTTTTTTTCCTCAAAATCATGGTAGTGGGTAGTCCTTTCTTTCGCACTAGTGATGTTTAATTTTTTTTGTGATTCTATATTAAATGGTTGTAACATGAAATCTATTTAATTACGTATACTTGGTTAAATAAATGGATGTTCCATGATCAAACCTGTTCTATGATCACCCCTACTATTTAATGTGTAATTAAAGAACCCCTTAATAAATTTTAATATTCTTCGATTAATGATGTGGTTGTGTGCTGCATTTGGTTGAGTTTTTACCTCGTGGGGGGGGGGTTATTTTTTTGTTGGTAACCTTATTATGGGTACAAGGGTGGACCAAGGGGATGGTTTAGTGTTGAGGTTGTCATGTGATTTTGATGTGGGGATTCTATTTTAATGGTGTCATTGTGTTTTTGTGAATTGGGTGGTATATGAGGTGTGAAAGACTCTCATTTCAAGAGATTGATTGATTGTATAATGGATAAACTTGTTGGCAATGGGATTTCCATTGGTTTACGTTGTGGCCATAGAACATGTTGTGTATAGTGATTGCATCTAGGAAATGATTGGGTAATGGGGATGCCTGACTGGTTTGTGTCGTGACTTCATGTTTATGGGTGTGATGGGTTCATTGTTTTTGTGTATTGGGGATACCAATTCTATTTGAGAGAGGATTATTAACAAGGATAACTATGAATAACGACAGTTGGAAGTGGTTGAACAGGTGTCTAAGAAAAAAAGGGGTGTGTAATGGGACTACAGGTTGGTTTTTATCTATTGTTTTTATGAATGTGTGTTAAAATGGAAATGATTTAACTTGTACACTCTTCCCTTGTTCAATGTTGGAAATACTAAATAATGAAGTGGGTTGGTTGTTGTGTGATTAGTTAATCCAGCTCTTCAACTTCTGAGAACAATTGCAGATGTTGTGTTTGGTAGTTTCCTTGGTTAGTTCTGGAACAAATTAAAGTGATCCCATTAATTAATTATTGGAAAGTGGTTAAATTAAAAAGGGGTTGGGATTATGCTTTGGTTGTGGCTTTTTGTCTGGTTGTGCATATCGGGGTAGCTGTAGATCTGGTTCTATGTGGGATGGTTTATTAGTTGAAACCCATTGGTTTGGTGGAGTTTTTTCTTATATATATATATATATATAAATTGTAGTTATTTTTGATATCTATACACACCCCACCCTTGTTGAGCACCTTGTGATGAACATTCTTATTTAATGGGGGGCGGTGTATTTCCCAAACACCTCAGTCGTAGGATAGATGGATGGTCACTAAATTTCCTCCTCGCACCCTCTTCAGGGTTATTATTGCTTGAGCGTATTTAGGTAGGCTATAATGGAATGAGATTTACTTTAGTCCATGACCGTTTAGGGAGGTATTGTTATGTATGGGGGGACCAGGTGTTTATGGGCCATGATTGTTTTCCCAAGTGTCTTTAGGATGAGGAAGTGTCTTCGAGAGAGGGGCATGTTTGTTGTGGCCCAGGTGTCTACGGGTGAGATATGTGGTGTGGTTGTGGGCCAGGTGTCTATGGGGGGATTTGTGTGTGGTTTTTGGCACAGGTGTGTGTGTTTGGGTTGTGGTAGTGGGACTTAATTTTGGAAGATTGGTATCATCAAGACATTATTCATTAGGAATAAGCAGTTATTTAGTGGGAATGTGGTTTGGGGTATCTAAATGTCAATGTGATTATACTACTACTTTACTTGACTTGAATTATTTGGCGTGTCTATCTTGGTGAGGTTGGGATGTTTAGTACTCCTTGGAAGGTGCTTTGAGGTTCTACTTTTTTCTCATAGGTTAATTAGTATGTTCCCCCACTTGTGCATTGGTGGATTTAGTTTTTCTCTTGGGTATACTTGTATACTCACCCTATGTCTATAAACTATTTTTAGGTTTCTAAAAGGACTTTGAGGACCGTGTTGGGATTTACTAGCTCATGCATCAGGAGAGTGGATGTATTACTATTCTTTTGGTAGTTTATTTGGTTCTTTCATGGTAATTTTGTCACAGCATACATTTAAATCAAGCAGGGGCTGGATTTCAGTTTCCTTTATATAAATGTCTGGTGTTGTTTTGGGATTTTTATCACCTTATCTCCACATCATATTTTCATTAAAAAGGTAATACCTTATATTTTGTGTGATATTCTATAAACATGGTTCTAGTCTCCACTTTGGGGCCTATAAAGGTGGGACTCGAGGGTTATTATCACTCCTTCATCTTGAATGAGGAAGGGTGTGGCACTTTTCTCTCCCTTCCCTAATCTTGAGGAAGGCCGGTCATGACATAATTGTATTATATGTGATGGTGGATAGATAGGATGGATTTTAGAGTCAGGAATAGGGAGGATTGCATGGGATGGTAGTGAAATGATGTTAGGAAATCCTGGTTTGTGAAATAAGCTAGGGAATACTGGTTAGGAAATGGGAGTTTAGGCCCCCATGATCTGATGCAAGGACTCTGGACCTACCAAATGACCAAGCAATGCTACAATGATTGTAGGGTAGGGATCCTAGGAAAGGTACATGAATCATAATTGTGTTTCATGGGAATTTTTGTAATTTAATTTAAATAATGAGTTGAAATAAATCTTAAAAAGAAAATTTCATACTACCCGGACTTAGGAGTTTCTTATTTACCATTTTTATCTATGACACTTGGAAGTCTCACATATGGAGTAAGAGTAGTTGAGGCCCATCAGGATGACTTGGTTGATTAGAGGAGAGCCAATCGAGAGGAGTAAGATGACTTGTGGAAAAAGACCCTTCATGATTTCTAGTAGCTGACCTTGGAGAAGTATGAAGGTAGTGTTTCAGACATAGAGATGGAGGGTTGGGTTGAGGAGATGAAAATATCTTTTACCTTGATCTGTGCTCCAAGGGAGTACTAGGTTCCTTTGGTAGTGATCCAGATGTGAGGATCTATTCATCAATGGTATAATCTTTACCTTGGGGAGAGGAATGAGACTGATGTCTCATATGATTACATTGTGAAGGAGTTTTGGGCTGAATTTCTTTCCTCGACGATGAAGGCTAAGAAGAGGCAGGATATGATCTCCATCCAAGAAGAGAGTATTTTGGTGAGGGAAATGGGGGTCAAGATCAATGATCTCATATGCTTTCCTCTAAATATCTTTTTGTATGAGGATATGTGGTTGAGATTCTTGGAGGAGGCACTCTGACATTCTCTTTAGTATTCTATCACTCACTTTACCCTACTAAAATACATAGAAGTTTATAATAAGGATGATGTAGTGGAGAGGATGAACTCATAGGCAGGTTTACATGGGAGGGGAGATAGCCAAGTTCATCAAAGGGAAAGGTAGTCTGTAGAAGGTCTCTAACATCATGTCCTTCCAGGTTTCGATTAGTGGGAAGTAGGCCTAAGTAGTTCTAGTTCTTATCTCCTGGTCCTCACCCTTAACGCATGGGACTAGGACCAAGGTTATTTGTGTATAGAGGTCATAGAAATATTCATAACTAGTTTCTAGTTTGATCTTAGTATGGTGGGGGTGGGCAGGTTTATCACCCACCTCAGCAATAATAGTTTCCAGTCAGACCTTTCTAGTAGTAGGGGCAGTTTGCTCCCTCTCCACTGAGGGTAGACGGTATTGGAGGAGGTCATCCTCAAGGTGATCCTCAAGGACCTCGACCAAGGCATGATTGTGGAGGTTGTCGATAGAATAGGGGTAGAGGAGCTGGTCATAGAAAGTTATACCCCGCCGAGGTAGCAATTCCAGTGGGGATAAAGGTGGTTCGAAGTAAAATCTGTTAGTTTAGTATTCTTACATGTGCTTTGTTTGATTTAGGATATTTTCACTCATTTGTTACACCCAGCCCATCCCATTACATGGGACTATATGAAGAGAGACTTTTTGTGCCTCTAGTTTTGAGAATTCTAGTTGGAGGTTTGATTAGTCTGTTTGATGTTTGTTGAGGACATAGACTAATGTCGGGGACACATCAGTCCAGTGGGGATTTTTTCTGCTATAGATACAGCCATGCAATTTCGTCCTTATCATTTATTGGTTATTATCTATGTATTATATTATGGAATTCTTCCGAAGGAGAGTCATGTTTTCATATATGGATGGCCAACATGTATCCTTTTTTGGTGATTTTAGTCATCGAATAGGAAATTGGCTTGTAGAGCCTCTTATTTCTGTGTTAGCCAAGTTGTCATTGAGGTCGATGGGTGCTGAGATGGTGGAGGTTTCATGATTTTTTATAGAGTTCCTAGATGTTTTCCTCGAATAGGTTATTAATGTAACCCCCTTTATTTGAAATTGTGTTAGGAATTGACTTGCAACTTGGTGCCTGTTCGATTTCGATGGCTCCCTATTGGATGACGCCTTCTGAGTTGTAGGAGTTGCAGATTCAGGTTGAAGAACTAATGAAAAATGTTTTCATCTAGCCGAGTGTGTCACCATGGGGTGTTATAGTCTTGTCCGCAAAGAAAGCAGACGCTGGCCTAAGGTTGTGCATAGACTACCAGATACTGAATTATGTAACATTTAATAATTGTTACCCCCTTATGAGGATAGAAGATATTTTCAAAAAGTTGAGTGGAGAAGGTTGGTTCTATAATATCTATATGTGTTAAAGATATCACAAATTGAGTTTGAAGGAGGGTGACATCCCGAAGACTGCATTTATGTGTAGTTATGGGAACTTTGAGTTTGTGGTCATGCCCTTTAGTGTTATGAATGCACCAACAATGTTCATGGAGCTCATGAACTTTGTCTTCTGCTAGTTCCTCGACCGGCTATTCATCGCGTTCATTGACGATATTACGATTTAACCAAAGTCATAGGATGATCATTCTGAGCACCTCATAACTATCTTGGAGGTCCTCCATCATCACTAGATCTATGGAATTTGTCCATGTGAAAGATCTAGATGTGATAGGTGCCCCTCCTTGAACATGTGGTGTTTCAGGAAGGGATAGTAGTGGAATCATCAAAGGTAGAGGCGGTTGTTTCATGGGTAGCACCCAAGAATATGACAGAGGTTCGGAGCATCTCAAGTCTAGGGGGATATTACTAGAGGTTCATATCCAACTTATCTCAAGTTGAAGCTCCATTGAAAAGATTGTCTAGAAAATACCAGGCCTTCGTGCGGAGTGATCAGTGTTAGGTAGCTTTTATCTTCTTGAAGGGGAAGCTAGTTAGTTCTCCAGTTCTTAGGTTTCCAGAGGAAAGGGTGATGTTTGAGGTATTCTATAATGATCTTGGTCTAGGATTGGGATGTGTGAAAATTCAGTTGGTAGAAGTGATCACTTATGGGTCTAGGTTGTTACGTCCACATGAACATAACTATTCCACCCATGATCTGGAGCTTTCAACGGTTATATTCATGATGAATTTTTGGAAACATTATCTCATTAGGGATCGATTTTTGGTCTTCATGGATCAGAAGAGCTTGAGGTGTGTTTTCTCCCAGTGAGACTATAATTTTTAGTAGCAAAGGTGGATGGTGTTTCTCCAGGACTAAGAGATCGATATCTCTTACACTTTATGAAAGGGGAACGTGGTGAGTGATTCCTTGAGTAGGAATTCATGAAAGGTGGTAGTTCGGGAATCCATGGATGCTTGAAAGGAAATGGAGGAGTTGGATGATTTGAATTTGGATGAAAGAGTGGACGGTGGCAGAGGATTTCTATTTCATATGATAGTATAGTCTTCCTTGGTGTCGAAGGTGGAGGAATATCTTTGGGGTGACTCAGAGACTGAATTGATGTGTTATTGCACTGTACATGGTGATTCTATAGAGGGATAATCATTGGATAGTTACAATTAGATTTTGTTTTAGGGGAATCTATATTTCTTTTTGGAATTTCATGAGGGAGTTCCCCATGATTTCCATAGCTCACCCCTAGCAGTGCTTCTAGGATTTTTTTAAAATTTACCAATGATTAAGGGAACAAATTTTGTGTGCCCAGGGTGATGCGGGTAGTAGTTGAGTTTGTGGCAAGGTGCCTAGTCTGTCAGTATCTACATGATCATTCCCATATCATTGAATAGTAAAAGTTGGATATCATGGATGACATGACGTTCATGGAGCGACCAGTAAGAATCAAGGATCATGAGGAGAAGTTGCTTCATGGATGGACAATTCCTTTGGTTCATGTGTTATGGAGGCGTAGTGGGATTGAGGAGAGTACTTGGGAGCAAGAGGCACAAATGTGTTCCTAGTACCCAACATTGTTCTAAGATTTATTTCTGTGTTTTAATTTTGTGCTTTGTCTTATGATGTAATGGTTGACATTTTTTCCATAATATGAGTTGTTTGCCTCTCATATGAATGTGTTTGAAAGGTCTTGACTATGGGGGAGGGAGGACTTGATCCCTAATCAATATGCATTAATGCGGATGTGATTGAACCAGTGTGGGCGAGTTAGTGCTACAGAAAGTTGATAGTATATTGACATGTTGGAAGGGATTCCGTAATCCATATATAGAGGAAGTGGGGCATTATTTTTTGTATAGTTTTTCAGGAGATTTATTTCAAGGTGTTGTTATTGGATGTTAGGGTTTTCAATCCATTTTTCAAAAAATGCAGGTTGGTTTGTACATGAGGGTTATATTATGGGGTGGTTGTTTGGATCCCTCTTTTTCTAGGTTTAGTTTTGAATTCTTAGGGACTAAAATAGTTTGAGAGGTATCTGATGTAATGAAATTGATTTCCCAAGGCCATTCTTTTGTGAAAATTCAGTGCTTATCATTTTCTTGGGGGTTGTAGTGGTTTGTTTCAAGAGTTCTCCAAAAATATTGTTTCACCAAGGCAGTGGCACCGTAATGGTGGCACACCAAAATAGTGGCACTGTGATGGTGCCACACTGAAATGGTGGCAAACCAAATAGTGTCTCACACTTTTGAAAATTTCCACTTTCCTCAGTTTTTTTCCAACTTCACCCCTTATACCTTTTATTTGACATAAACTGAGTTTAAATCCTTGTTTGGATGTTTTAATGGAATTTTAAAAGGATATTATGTATATAATTAACATACTAATGCTATGGGGATTTTTAGATATTCAAATTGTGTAATCTTGAACATCATCCCACATTAATGTATTTTGAAATCATTCGTCCTTTAATATATGATATAGCTCTTCAATGCTGGGATCCTTCCTTTTGAGTGTGTTTTCCATTCCCTCTTGGTAACCCTAAATTATTCCTCTCTAGATGATTCCTGATCTTGTGTTGGAGTCCCCTCCTACTCAATTTTTTAGAGTTTCCTACGGCTCGTGCAATCCCCTATTTTGATCCAAAGAGGAGTATTGGTCTCCTATTGTTTCAAGTAGGGATTCTTTTGCCTCTTTTTATTTGTGTATCATGCAAGGTGGGTGTAATAATGATTCTTTTTGAAGAAAGAGTGAATAATTTTTTTAAACAAGTTATAATTAACACTAGGAAAGTGATGATTAAAAGATAATGGGTAGGGAATAGATGATGGTTGATATCAGTATTTTGTTTTATCTAATATATTTAATTATATTTATGGTCTATTGTGGTTGTGTGACTTTGTAAAATCATTCCCATTAGTGCTCTTTTCTTTCATACTGGTGATGTTCTATTTTGTGGTGATGCTCTATTAAATGGTTTAACATGAAATCTATTTAATCACATATACTTTGATAAATAAATGAATTACCCAAGATAAAACATGTTTTGTAACCACCCCTATTATTTAAAGTGGAATTAACGAACACATTGTGCCCAAATTTATCCAAGTTGTATGGTGTATGCGGTCATTGTAGTATGGCTTGGGTTATCGATCCTCAATGACATAAGAAAAAACCTAAGAAACATGTATTCTAAAAAGGTGATTTTATGGTGTTGATTTGGCTATGAAGTGGCCAAATTTGGGTTGAGTTGATTGGATTATTTGATATTTTAAAGACTTAATTGAATTCAGTTTAATATCATGAGTTGATCCTTGGTTATCGCATAGGGTGTATTGAATGAATTTCTTTTTAAATTATTTCAATGTCTTAAATTCAAGTGTTTCCTTCAACGAAATACAACCATACCAAATCACTCACCAATTTTGAGTTTTCACTATCCTAATTCTAATCACCTATATACTTGAAGGATCATATTGATGAGCACTCCAAGGTAGAGGATCATTTTAGCACTCGGTATGTGTATCTTTAAAATTGGTGAGTTTAAAGGATAACGTAAATCATTGAATTAAAATCTCAAAAATAGAATTGATTAAGAATTACTAAATTAAGAAATAACATCCAATTAACCCCTTGCTACTCCCTTGGATCAATCCATTATAGGATTATACCTCCATTGATGTTATTCTATCAATGAAATAAGGTAGTAGACTTATGATGGTATAATTTGAGAAGAAGAAAAAAAATAACAATCACTCCACCGTTGTGTGAAGAGTTTCACAAAAGATCATCTGAATAACCTCACTTCCTAAGGAAACCGAATCAAAATGATATGAAAAAATAAATATGTAATCAATAAGGATAATATGATGATGATATTTTATTAATTAAATGAAGGTGAATGAAAAAACATACTTGGGATAAGTTGACAAAGCGATTACAAAATGAAAGCATGACAATACAATTGAAAGAAAATAAAAACTTCCATTACAAACAAAAATATTTGATGATTATTCCCTTCACCGTATCCTAATTATATAGGAATATTTGGAGAATTATATACACCCCCAAAAATAAATTACATCTCCATTAATTGGGAGAGTTAAAAGGAGGGTGAGAAAATCAAGGGAATTTGACGTTTCGATGTTGACTGAGAAATTCATTTAGATTAATCCACCATTTTGACGTGTGAATTTATAATTGAAGAAGGCTGAATCCGGTGGGGTCTTAGAAGAAAAATATTCTCTTCCATCTGTCTTATATATTCTATAAATATTTCAGGAACTTTGGCTCAACCGTTTGGAATTTATGGTCAAAATGGTGGGATGACTTTATGTGCATTCATATCAAGTCGACCATTTAAATCTCAACTTCATATCCATTTATCATCATGAAAACTTCGGAATTAGCTCTGGAAAAGATTAATAAAATGATACTCATGTTTCTATCTTTATTCTGTAAAGAATTTCGCTTCATTTGGCTTGGTTTGTGGGCCCAATATTTGTTTGATTGTCCTTAGGCCCATTATACATTCTCCAGAAAAGTACTTCATTAATCCCAAAAAATATCCATCTTCCATTAGGATTCATCCATCAATCCTAAAATAAAAACTGTTCCAAAAAAAGTGGTAAATCATATCCCAAAATATAAAATTCAGAAAATTAATAGAATGCTGTCCAATAACAGATGAATGATTGGGTCAAAATTTTCATTTTAAACATTAATTGCATTTTAGATGAGAAATGAAGTTATATTTATGTAATTAACTAAAAACAATTTTTATAGACATTGGAACAATGAATTTAAAGATATTAATAATGAATATTAGCCACTTTCAGTGACTAATCAAGAACCCTCTTGATAAATATAAATATTATTCACTTAATGATGTAGTTTTGTACTGTGTTTGGTTGGGGTTTGTTCTTCTTGGGGGGTGCGGGGTTGTGTGAAGTTTCTATTGGTAACCTTGTTATGGGTACAAAGGTGGGTAGAGTGGATGGTCAAGTGTTAGGGGTGTGGTGTTTGTGTGTTTTAGGACTACTGTTTAAATAGTTATTATTGTGTTTTTGTGTATGGGGGTGGTATAAGAGGTGTGAAGGAATCTTAGTTCAAGAGATTGATTGATTATAGAATGGATAAAATTGTAGTAAGTTGGACTTCCTTTTGTGTATTTTGTGATCATAGGACTTATTGTGTTGTGGGACTGCATCTGGAAAATGTTTGTGCAGTGGGGTACATGACTAGGTTGTGTTATGACATCATCTTTATGGGTGTTCTTGGTGTGGTGTTGTTGTGTAGTGGGGATGCCAGTTCAAGATGGAAGATGATGATTGAGTGGGATAAATTTAAAGAATGGTAGTTGGTAGTGGTTGAACAAGTGTCTAGGAAAAAGGGGGTGTGCAGTAGGACTACTGGTTGGTTTTTCTCTATTTTTTTTATGAATGGGTGTTAAAATGTAAATGTTTTACCTTGTTCCCTCTTGCCTTGTTCAATGTTGGAAGTACTGAAGAACGAAGTGGGTTGGTTGTTGTGTGTTTAGTTAATCGGGCTCCTTGCCTTCTGAGAATGGTTGTAGATGTCGTGCTTGTTAGTTTCCCCAGGCAGTTCTAGAATAAATTAAAATGAACCACTTAATTAATGAATGGAAAGTGGTTAAATGAAAAATGTGTTGGGTTTATTCTTTATCAATGGTTGTTTCTGTGGTTGGGCATATAGGGGTAGCATCAGATGTGGTTCTGTGTGGGTTGGTTTTTTGTTTGAAACCAATGGGTTGGGTGGAGTGTTTTTTTACCTATATGTATAAATTGTAGATCCTTATGATTTCTATACTCACCCACCCTTATTGATAACCATGTCAAGAACACCCCCATTTCATTGGGGATGGTGTCTTTACAAAGCATCATAGTGGGAGGTTGGATGGATAGTTACTAACCTTCATCCTGGATCCCCCTTCTAGGTTCTTAATGATCTAGTGTATCTGGGAAAGATATAATGGCTTGAGGTTTACCATAGTCCATGATCATTCAGGCATATTTTGTCATGGACGATGGGACGAGATGTTTGCAGGCCAGGTTTGTTTTCCCAGTTGTATTTGGGATGAGGCTCCGGTGTCTTATGGTAGGAGGTGTGGTTGTTGTGGCCCAGGTGTCTAAGGGTGAGATATATAGTGTAGTTTTGTCCTAGGTTTCTACGAGCTTGATTTGTGTGTTGTTTGAGGTATTGGTGTGAGGGGTAGGGATGTGGTAGTAGGACAACATTTTGGAAGAGTGGTAGCGTCAAGACGTAAGATGTTTGGAATAAGTAGTTAACCGGCGAGAAAGTGGTGGAGGGTACCAAAATGTCGATGTACTTTTACTACTAATTTACTTAACTTGTGTATTTGGTGAGTGTGCCTTAGTGAGGCTAGGATAGTTATTACTCCTTGGTAGGTGCTTTGAGGTTCTACTATTTTCTCATAGGGGCATTAGTATGTTCCCCGCACTTATGAATAGGTGGAATTAATTTTCCTACAGGGTATACTTGTATACTCACCCTATGTCTGTAAACTACTTTCTAGTTTCCAAGAGGACATTGAGGACCATGCTGGAATTTACTTGCTCAGGTGTTGGGATAGATATTGTATTTCTGGTTAGTTTCCTTCTTTTGGTAGTTTATTTTGTGCTTTGGTTATACTTTTTTCAATTATTACATTTAAATCATGCATGGGTTGGACTTTTTCTTCTTTTATATAAATGTCTGGTGTTCTTTTCATATTATTACTATGTTATCTCCCAATCAGGTTTTCCTTAAAAAGGGTAATGCCTCTTATTTTTTGTGAGATTCTATACCCTCGGTGCTAGTCACCACTCTAGGGCCTATGAAGGTGGGACTCAGGGTCACTATCTATACTTTATGTTGAAGAATGAAGGGTGTGGCACTTTGATGTCCTTTCCCTCATCTTGATGATGTTAGGTCATGACAGTCCATCACCCTCCCCACATTGTTCACATTTACAGACACACACACACACAAATACTTATATTTATATAAAAATATATATATCATGGTTCCACATTAATAAACCATTTATCGACTATTCACAACATAGTTTACCATTTAATTTATAAATCATAACCATGGTTCATTACATTCAGCATAATTTTCAACATGAGAAATTCCCCATTTAATTACTCTCCACACTATGAATCAATTATATCATAACATGTTATCCTTTATAGGTTAATAAAAACAACCATTTAATTTCCATTATCAAGCCATGCATTAAGAATTTATTTCAATTCCATAAACCCACTATTTTCCCCTTTAAATTTCATAGTTTTCATTTCAAGGATAATTGGAACACCACTTGGGTTTCCAAGAAAATGTGGGCTCAAAATATTTAATGGAATCAATAGGATTCAAGAAGGGTCTCTCTCAATTTAGGGGGATTCAATTCACTTTTTAAATTTAAAATAAGTTTCAAATCATTGAAATGAAATGTTACAATTAAACTTTTACCAACATTAAGACCATTGTTGAACTCTCACCCAATCATAGCACATAATTTATGGTAGAATGATCGAAATCGCAACGACAAAGAAGATATAGCATCAAAATCTAGAATCCTGATCTTATGAAAGAAGATCAATTAAAACCTAGATCTTCAACCTCAAAAATTGGAGAAGAAAATCCCTATGAAAAGGAAGATAATGGTAAGAGATAGATAGGTTTATAACAAGGAGGATATCACATACCAAGTAGTTTTCTGTCTTTTTCCACAAGATCCATGATTCGTAATAGAATGGATACAAGAGGCCAAGGATCCCCCTAGAGAGACTCCAATAGAAAATCAAAACTTATTAAGATGATTGGGGTAATTAGGTATTTAAAAATGGTAGTTAGGAAATTTTTATTTAATTTTTGATGTATTAATGGTCCACATTCACTATTTCCAAGATAGGCCTAATGTTTAGATAAATCATGTTCCCTAAGAACATAGTCGTACTATCCAAGGGTGAATGGTTTCTCCTTTAGGTTCTTGGTTTATTAAACCCTATGAAAACCATGTAGTCCCCACTATCCTAGGGGTGTATGGTTTCCTATGGTGGGACCATGGTTTTCTCGAACTATACACCATCCATGCAGTACCTAACCCCCCCAAAGCTAAAAAACTAACCTAAACACTCTTGAGACAATATCTAGCCAATAAGAGGTTGAAAAAATGCAAAAAATTCCTAAAAACAAGTAATATAATCCCCATGAACAGATGTGATCTTACAATCTCTAAACCATAAAAAATATCATCCCCGAGTAGTACTCCCAAGCAACACTAAGCTTGTAAGGTGATAAAGTTGGGCCACTAGGACCTCTTATTTTCTTCCCCCTCCTATGATTCCCCCTTAAAATGACCATGATACTGCAGAACTCAGAATAACAACATGGAATTTCTGGAAAAAAAAATCACACTATGATCCACAACATGAATGGAATCCTGCCTAAAGGATGCACTGGCTTCAAAATCAACATCATCAACATTGATCAAATGAGAAGGGTTAGGGTGGTATTATTACAGTTATGACACATGAATAATATAGTACATATAACTATACCTCTATGGTAGAGACAAATGATACACCACTCATATGATCCTCTCCGCATAACAAGAATGGGTTCCGACTTTCCCTATTTCTAAATTCTATGGTAGCCTAATCTCATCGACACCCAAAAGAATACATGATCACCCAATTTATACTCAATATTTCGATGAAATTGATCAGCATATGACTTATGCCTACTCTAAGATATTTCCATATATTTATGAGTTGAATGAACCTTCTCTGATTTTACCTTCTAGAGAATCAGTCCCAACAACTTATAGTCACCCACCTCTATCTAACATAGTAGTGATCTGCATTCCCTACCATAAAGCACCTCATATGGAGAAATCTAAATATTCACCTAATAATTTTTGTTATAGGGACACTTAACCCATTATAAGTTTATCTCTAAAGACCCACCATAATATAAGATACTTCCCTACAACATTTCCTCTAGATGTTGAATAGTACTCTCTGATTTCCTATCTATTTGGGGGTGAAAATTTAGACATAGAAACAGCTGGGTACCCAATACCTTATAAAATCATGTCTATAAGTGTGATGTAAAATGAAAATCTTGATGTGAAACAATACTCCATGGAACCCTGGGAAGTTTTAATATCCCAAGAACATACATATCTACTAGATGATCAACCATTAATGTTTTTATAATTGGTAAGAAATGGTTTACTTTTTTTAAATAGTCCAAATTCACCCATATCACATTATTATTATAAGGATTTATCAAGAGACCCATCTATAAATACATGCTAAAATCATCATACCTCTATTACAAAATAGACAGTGAATGAATCATACCAACAAGCCACTGATTGTCATCATTCACCAGTTGAAAGGTGTAGTATCATTTCATGAGACCTGCAATCACCTTTTTCTTTCCAAACCACTGACATTGTCTCTGGATATCACGGTTCATCTTGATCAAACTACAGTGTGTTGCCTACTTTGATACATGAAACTCTTTCATCAACTCCTCTCACATATACATAGGAAGAATTACATAGCCCCATACATAGATGATATAATCCTCATCTCTGTCCAATCGGAAGGTGACTTCCCACCTTAAAGGATTTCCCTCAAGACCAAACAATTTAGATACTCGTACTTCCTCTCATAGATTAAGCTCATAAGTGTGGAATCAACTGATAAGGATATAAGGGCCATCTTCTCCTACACCTCTAAAATATTTGTATTAATATCATAAAACAATGCCATCATCTTCCACTTAGAATTAGAATCATATATTTTCAGGTTTAGAGGCTTTCATCTCAAGGATTCTAATTTTTTTCCTTTAACAGGTTTATAGTCTAGCTCAAATTCAAATTTCTACATATACTCAACCCACATCTTCATCCAAATATTCCTTTATCTTTATGTAAATATATAATATAATATTTTGTGGTCAGTATACTCAATCAACATATCACCAAGGTAATGTCTCCAACACTTTAGGTCATAAAACACTGTGACCAAATGAAGATCAACTATGGGGTAATGTAATTCATGTGGAATCAGTATCCATGATACATAATCCATGACATGATCACCCTACATCAAAATTTCCCAAGTCCAATTCCAGAAACATCACCAAATAATCTATAATCCTCACCCATACTGGGTAGTATCAAAATAGGTGTAGTAGTAAAATTATTTTTTAACTCATAGAAGGCATTATTAGAATCTCCAAACCACTCAAACATGATAACTGTCATAGTAAAACTCAAAAGTGGTGATTCTAATCAAGATTAGTCCTTGTTGAATCTCTGATAATATCCCACTAAACCCAAAATACATAAGATACCAAAAAAATTCTGATGAGGATCCTAAGAAAAAAATATATGGACTTTCTATGGTTCCATTGACACACCTACCTTAGAGATGACATATCCCAAGAAATGTACCTTTCCAGTCCATAATTTACACTTAGATATCATGTTGTATAACATATTCTATCTTAGAGTACTTGGAATTATGTAAATATATTTTTCAGGATCATCACGAGTCTGGGAGTACACTAAGTTGACATCGTAAAAAACAACCACAAAATGATCCATGTAAGGGTGGAAAATTTGATACATAAAGGTCCTAAAATAGCCTGAGAATCCTCTACTCAAAACAGAATTAGAAAACTCAAATAGGCCATACATAATTCTAAAGTTGTTATGTGGTATATCAAAAGGTGTCACTCTCATCTAATGATATCCGTACCTAAAATAGATCTTGGAGAACACACAATAACCCCTCAGTTGGTCAAAAATATATTTGATATGTGGACGAGGATACCAGTTCTTAACTACCATTTGGTTCAACATCCAATAACCAACACATAAAGGCAACGTCCCATCATCCTTCTTAGAAAAAACTAGATAACCCCATAATGATATACTCAGATAGACAATTCATTTATTTTCTAACTCTACCAATAGATTATTGAGTTCTTCAATCTCTATTGGTTCCATTTTTTATTGTGGAATGGAAATGGGTTCAGCTCCAAGAATTAGATTGACTGTAAACTCGGCATCTCTTTTTGGTGGTTTCCTAGAAAAAAAACCTCAAGAAATATGTACATGAATTGATCCACTACATGTGGAATTAAATTATTTCTAAACCCCTTATCATCAAATATTTGACTCACAACCAAGATCTCTTTACATATATATAATAAAGGATTCAAAATTATCATGGAACTTCTCTCCCACCCATTCTACCAAAATAATCAAGGCCTCTTGTCCCACTGATGGAGGAATAATTCCATCAATGTACTTCTATTTTCCCACCAATAAAAATCATCATGGATTCTTGTCCCAATAATTCCAATAATAAATCTTAAGACAGATAACACATGATTAATACAATTATAGAAGATAGATTGATTAAAAGAAATAAAATTCATCCATGTATGCTTCCCCACAATCAAAACCGCAACACTATCACTACCGTAAACCATATAGAAACTAGGATCATAACCTATAGGTCCCATGATCAAAACCTAGATGTAATACCAATGTGTGATGTTGCAACCTAGTCTCCATGTATTGGTTCCCAATGTGAGTTCATTACATGACCTGATGCATTCCTCCCCATACATTAGAGATTTCTAACTAGTATTGAGGGTCTAATAAGTCATGTGGGGACACTATACCCTCTTAATAAAATTATGAAAATAGAGAAAGTAAACATACAAATAGTAAAAATAATAATGAAAAATTTCCAAACTTCACTTGATGAATCCCAAAAAGGTGAAATACCACAAAACAAAGTAAAAAATATGTCATTCCATATACGTGTCAAGCGCCAAATGAAAACCCAAAATCAATATACACTAAAAAATCTCATGAGGATATCAAAAATATGTATTGTTCATTCATTCATGCCTCATCCTGAATCCCAAATAATCCATCTATCATATGAATCTTTCCATTATCCTATCTTACAAAAATAGAATTTTATTTGAGTACCAAATGGTGGTCTAAGTAGGGTGTGACTAAAACTCATTAGGCCACCAAAAATGATGTGTAAAGAAATATCTAGTCTATAATGGTGTATCCAATTGAATAAATAATTAAAGTAAAATTCTTGAAAGTAAACATGTTTCGTATTTTTTATTATTTAGATAAAAAAAATTAACCTTTTACTTCAGATGATACCCAAACCAACCATACCTACCTCTTCTCATGTCAGATTCTGAACCATACAAAAAATAAATTTTACAATTTATTCCTTTATAAGACTTCCAAATTCATATTTATTACATTTTTATTTAATTACATATGAGAGGTAGTCTAGGTACCATTATCAAGGATACTTGGAGCATCAGTTTGGAAACATTATATTGTGTAATTGGAGTGTTTTTCTCGCACAAATATCATGGGTACATAGTGCGTCATTTTAGCACCAAAATATCATCTACTTGAAGAATTAGTCTAGTACCAATTCACATGCATGCACCAGGGGCCTAGAGAAGTAGTTAGGAACCCTACAGGAACATGGATCATCAATACAATACCATCTCCATATTTTTATACTTATATATATATTAAGGTTCCACATTAATATCCCATTTATGAAAAATTATCAACCTAATGTACCATTTAATTTATCAATCATAACCATGGTTCAATAATTTCCACATAATTATAAAAATGAGAAAATCCTCATTTATTAACTCATCAAAAAATACATCAATTATCTAATAAATAATTATTATTTCTAGATTAATCCAAACAACTATTTAAATCCCATTATGAGACTATACAACACTGATTTAGTTTAATTCCATAAACCCACTATTTTTATCTTTAAATTTCATAATTATCATTTTTGGGATAATTGCCACACCACATGGGTTTTTGTAAAGCTAGGTCTCATAATCACCAATGAATACAAAAGGATATGAGGAGGGTCTCTACCAATTTAAGGTAATTAAATTTATATTTAAAATTTAAAATAAAATTCATAATATAGAAAATATACATTACAATTACATACAAGAGAAGAGAATCAAGGCTATAAGAACTAGCATATAGACCTCTAATCATTGTATTTCTGACGAACCTATCCCAACCTTATACCTTAATTCGAGGAAAATGACCAAAATCAAAATGGTGAAGAAGATATGGGATCAAAACCTAGGATCAAGATCAAATAAAACATGATCCATTAAAACCTATATCTATACCATTGAAATTATGAGAAAAACAACCTTTCTAAATGAAGATAAAGGATTTAGAGAGTGGAACTTATCAAATAAGAGATATGATACTATCTAGGACTTTTATTTCATTCATTCGATATTTGATTCTTAGGATATTGGGTTTGAGAGGACAATAATCTATATTCAGAGCATATAAGATTATAGGAAAATGTATTCGGCCAAGTGGGTGATTAAGGATATAAACCATAGGAATTTTTAATTTAATTTTAATTGTATTAAAATTCTTTACATGTGGTTTCTTTAATGGTACACATGGATAGAAAAACTATGCGCCCTAACTGTTCGCCCCTACTATCCAGGGGGCACAGTTTCATCTTGAGGTGAACAGTTTGTTAAATTATGTGTAAAACATTCATCCCCATTTTTCCATGGGTACAAATTTTATTTGGGTGGATGCATGTCTTGGTAAAACCTTACGCCCATATTTCACTACCAAGTCCTTCCCCCCTAAAAACTAAAAAACTCACATGAATTAACCCGATAGAATATCCAAACTAATTGAGGATAAAACAAAGCTAAAAAGTACATGAAAAATATGTACATGAAGCCTTAAGTGATGTAGAGATCTATAGTTTAGTTTTAATATCATTATACAAGAATAATAATTATCATATTTAGTGTTTATCCATTTCATGTAGCATAATTTTAAGAAAAAAAACAAGAAATAAAGGATATGAAAAAATTATACAATATGAATAAAAAGATTTTTTTCTCTCTATGCTTATTTTAACAGATTGAATTAACTATAGAAGATTGTTGATCATATCAATTTTACGTCTTGTAACTTGTCATACCAAAACCATACTAATGTCATAAGAAATAAATTTGTCCATAAAATCATTCTTAGAGTAGACATGAAAGGTATTAAGGAAAATAGGAATGTACCATTTCATGGAGGCGGTAGTGTGTGAATATGCATAGATGATTATTTCTTTTTCATAGAATGGGAGAAAGGAGTTACATTTTTTATCAATTAATAATTTTAAATAGTCTATAAATACAATAATTATATATTAAATTTCCTCTTTGGATAATCCATTACATGTAGCTAAGGAGAAAAATAGTTTTCTTCATAGAGGCAGTAGTCTAATAATTCTCAAGAATCACATTTTCATTTTTCATTAGGGAATATTGGAAATGTAGTTACTTAATATTCCCTAAAAATATTAAAATTACTAAATTACCAATACCAAGGTTAAAATATTTTTATTACAAAATTATATTTCTAAACGTATGATATACATGAAGTAATTTAGGTAAAAATGATTACTAACATTGAATAATTCATGATTTCTATAGATGATATAATGGAAATGATGAAATTCAGCTAAAATTTTATTATAAGAATATAATGGAAGTGATATTGGATAAAAGGGGAAGGTAAATTTTTTTATTTTAATGAGGAAATTAATTTTTACATTGTTAATTTTAAGGGTGGTTAGAGGTCCATTTTATAAGTGAATAGAGATGGAAATTATATAAATACCCAAAAAATTAATAATTGGAATTTACTATCAAGAAAAATGGATTAAATTTTTAAGAATAATAGAGTGGGGAGAGATAATGTAGATAAATACTCTACCATAAAATTCAATGCATGTTTTCAACACTTTAAATTTTTGTTTTCAACTTTTATTATTTTAACTTTTAACAAAATAACTAGTTTTTACATTATTAAATATTTTTTATGACTAAAAATAAAATGGAACTTATTAAATAATTTTACCAAAATTATTTCAAATTTAAAATAAATTTAATAACACAAATTCTCAATGAAAATAATATATTGTTATTTTAAAATATCAAATGTATAAGGCATTAAAATAGTTTTAGTGAAAAATTTTATATATGTTTTAAAATATAAAATATAATTCTCTAAATAAAAAAATATATTTTAAATTGTATAAAATTTCTTATAAAAAGTATATTTGTTTAATATAACTACCTTTGGGTGTTATTTTTTACATGTTAAGGATTCCATAAAAGTAACAGTTTTAACAAAAATGGTACTGAGTAATTCTCCTGAAAATAAGTCTTTTTAAGAAAATGTCATCATTTTATCTTCAAAAAATACCTTTAGGATGAAATAAAAAACCAATTTTTACTTAATCAAATTAAAATTATAAAATTTTATATTTTAAAATGAAATTAAAAATACCAAAATATAATGAAACTTTTTTTCACGTGAAAATAAACATTAAAAAATAGTGATTATTTATAATGTTATTTCCTATCAATTACTAATCTGATTAGTGTTTATATGTTATTAATATAAATATAATATCAGAATATAATCTATTTTCTTAAAAATAAAAACACAAAAATACAATTTTTACAAATGATATATTTTAGATCATAAATTTATCTTATTAGTAATTTAGCTACAAAAATTTAATTTTATCAATTGTGTAGCATTGATAGTGAAATTTATTCTTATTTCAAAATATATTTTAAATTTTGATTATATATATTTTTACACATAAATTATAAACATATATTTTAACAGTTATATACTATTTTTTGGTTCTTTGTGGTTTAGTGTTAAGTGAAAACAATTCTATTGAACACATTACTTTTTAATGGAAAATATACATATATAATCTATATAATTAGAATTGGTTGAGAAGTTTTAATACAAAAACTATGTCATCAAAGACGTCAAAGTTTAGGATAATGTTTAATTCTTCATTAGATAAAAGTATTCCCTAAAAATGTAATAGATTAAAAATATTTTTTAGATGAAATATGATACAAAAAAAGTTTCTGATGGGAGGATCCATTCACTATAAAAAAAGAGTTACATGGGTGTTAAAAATTCTTAGTTCATGATGAAATATAAAACAATAATGGATATTAAAGATTCATTATGAGAGAAAGCTATGTTTCATAAAGATAATTTGACTACTTGAAATAAGAATGTGTAGATATAGTTAAATCTATTGAAAATCATAATAATACCTTGAATCTAAAATACCTTATCATAGAAATTAGATTGAAATATATTGTAGTGAAAATTCTGAATCTCCACACAAATATGAAACAATTATATCAATTTTCAATGTTAATTTTGAGAGTATTTCTAAAAAAATATTTTATATGATTGTAAATATGGAATTTAAATCACTTATTGATATATCTACTTCAATATCTATGAAAATAGTAACCATTTAAAAAAAATTATTTCAACTAAGTTTATTTAATCTATTGAGTAGGTTATAATGTAAAATTTGGAAAAATATGGGTTGATAAATATAATGAAAAACCCCCATATCATAAAAAATTAATGTAAAAATGAGTAAAATAAATGGATCCTCAGGGCGGTATCCAAACGATAACCTTTATCACAAAAACTTTAAGGTGTTCATATCGGCCATAGATCAAAAAAAGAATAAAAACAAATGGTTTATTGACCATTGTTACAAATGTGGAAGTCTCAGTCAATAGAAAATTTATTATTGAAATTATTTGTCAGTAATTTGAAGAAATATAATTATTTAATTTAGGGGGATGGGATGTGAATGAATAGTAAATTTGTTGAGATGAGGTAAAGTAAAAAAAAATAGGAAGGGGGAGAATTTATAAATTAATAAAATATTTGGAACCCATTACAATACCTCTGGATATTTCTATTAAATAGTTCATGATGATGATGATAAATAGTTTATATGTACCTATGAATATTTTCATACATTAAAATATAGATGAATTTAGAGGATAACAAAGAAATAACAAGTGATATTTTCTTATGGTTTAATAAAATAAAAGTGTTTAGAAAAGAAATCCCAAGGAGAATTCTGAGAAGGATAACACACTATGGAAGAGGTGATACATAAAAAATAGAAGAAATGGAAACATAATAGATCATTTAAATAAATTAATGAACCTATTTTATGAAATAAAAAACCTAAAAAAATAAAGTAAATAATCACATCCCATGATACATAAAAGGATTTTTTTGGAACATATCCATGAAAAAAATATAAAATAATTCATAAATAGGTAAACTCAAATACTGTTGATAATCAATATGTATTTTGGAATATAAGAGAAAATTTTGCTAAAAAAATAATTATCATATGGAATGTGGCATCCCGCCTTTTTAATACATAACTTTTCTTTAAATTTTACATATAGAGGATCTTTAATGTCTAGTGTCTTGGAAATAAAAAACATAATACATGAAAACAACATAAAACATTCTTCTAAACCACATGTAAGGCTTCATCATTTGTTTATACTATGTACAATTACTGCATCTCATATCCTCGAGACATACATCAAAGAAAGGGTGAGCAGAAGGCCTAGTAAGGGTAAACAAGGGAATCATTGTACTTGTGATATCAATAGGAACTCGAATAAAAACATGAATACATGAGAAATAGAAGTATAGGCATGTCATAATGAAAAGAACTTGAAACATAACATGAATATGTGGCTACAACATTTCTTTTATACATTCATGAACATATCACCAAGGTCCATCCCCAAGGTGTCATAAAAATTACCAAGGTTATTCGCCAAGGTATCGTGAAAGTTGTCATCTCTAGAGATTAAATCTTTACCCAATGAATTGGAGTGATATCAGGGAGAACACTTAATATGTCTTTACTTACATGTGAGACAGATATATCATAATCAAACATTTCATAAACAACCCATAGAGAATAAAAGGAATGGGTTTCATTTCAAAATCGTGACGTTTTAAAAGCTCTTAAAATAAGATCATTATATAATTTATAACCCATGAAAAGGGAATGAGGGTTATATGTATGTCAATTAAAGAATCAAATATTTCATCTTTATATATTTATGAACACCCATAGAAATGAAATAGTTCTGTGTTTTCACATAAATAAACAATGGGATTTCATGAGAGAAAGAGATATAAATTTTGAGACGAAATTTCTACAGCCTAACGGCTATATAAAATGGTTTTAGAAAACATTTAAAAGAGAGGGGAAAAGGGTCACCCACTCATAAATAATTTATAATACAATATGGGTACTGAATAAGATCATGGTATGGATATTTTAATGACATACCACATGAAAAGGAAACATGAAAGAAAAAAAAAGATGTGATATCATTTACGAGAAATTCGACAGCCGAACGACGTCACATAAAAATTCATAAGACAAATTGATGAGAGAAGAAAGGGTCTCTCATAATTTTAAAATGAAATGGGAAGTAATAATAACATATTATAACCTACCCTCGACATAAAGAGATGGAAAATATAAGACACAATATAAAGGAAGTCATGACTTAAAAGAGGAGGGTGAAAGAATCCCTTACCTTGAAGAGTAACTTCGAAAGCTTGAAGGTTAGGACCATAGAAGGATTGAGGGCACCTTGGGAGGACTCCATGGGAGGTAAGGAGATCAGAAATTCTTTTAGGATGATTTTTAAATGAAAATAATGAGGGAAAGTCTTGGTATTTATTGGAAAATTGAGGGGACAAGTCATTAATGGCCATGGGACACCTCATCAGTTGTATTGGAAAAACCATGGGCTTTCCCATGGTATTTTCACATGCTTTTGGCAACATGGGACACCTCATACCTTAAATTACTATTAAAAAGTCGACAAGAATTATTTCATAATTATTACATCCTTAATGATTTCATTAAACACCCAAAACTCAAAACTGTATTTTCACTATTCACCAAAAATTCAAGTTTCTGAGAAAAATCCCAAAAATTCACCTTAACCAAATATCAATGCTCTGATTTCAAAAATGAGCTACATTTTATGAAAATAATTTTCTAAATAATTTTAATTTAATTTTCAAATAAAAACATTATTCGCTGAAAATTCAACTGTTTCAAAAAAATCCCAAAAATCCACCTTAACCAAATATCGATCCTCTAATTTCAAAAATGAGCTCTGTAAAGACCCGTAAATTTCAAGGAAATTTTTTTCTTAATTTTCTTTGGAATTTTACAAGAACGCAGTTTCTGACGGCGCCTGATTCCGAGGCCCGGTGTGCCCGGAATCATTTTCCGAAATTTGGGTCGGGTACGTTCAGTGAACGGACGAGCGGGTTTTTCTAACTTTTGAACCGGTGCCCGGAATCTAATTCTGAGGGCACCGATGAAATCGCAGCGCCGGTATTCGCTTAGAAACGCCTCTTCCGGAGTTGCGTTTGCTCGGGTGTGGTTTTTAATTTTCGGGCTTAAAGTTAAGAAATAAAATAATTTTGCGACAACTTTATTTTATTTCACTTAAGCCACTTGGAAGCCACTTGAAGCCACTTAAAGGCGGCTTGAACTGAGTTGAACTGGATAGGATGCTATCCAGAAATATCCTACCCCCTTGGTAGGATATTTGTGAGGTGGGGACCGCACGAACCCCGCCGTTTCTTTCCGCTAAGAAACGCACCCATGAAAAACCCGTCTTAATGAAAGTCAACTGACGCGTTTTCTAAATTCTTAACAGACCATTAAATGGGCTGTTTCTTTCGTGAATTAAATGACCTATTTCTTTCGTTGAATTAATTCAATGAATTAATTCAATCGTTTCTTAACCGGTTTCGTGTGTTGGCATATTAATAAAATAAGACCAACCTAAAAATCCTTTGGGAAGATTGAGAGGATCCCTGTTTCTTCGGCTCCCTCGCGAAGAACACAAAGAACGCGAAGAACGCGAAGAACGCCGAACCCAGAAATCGACGACGCCTTCGTCCGAGACGTTCTTCCGATCCCCGATCTCCGATCTCCGATCACCGACCATTCGAGGTAAGTGATTTCGGATTTCCGCTCAAGGTTCTTTTTGGTTTTAAACACAGATTTAATTAATTATAATTTAAATCTGTTGTTCTTGGTTCGTTGAGTTCATCGACTCAACGCCG
Organism: Viscum album; assembly: GCA_963277665.1. Classification (NCBI taxonomy): domain Eukaryota; kingdom Viridiplantae; phylum Streptophyta; class Magnoliopsida; order Santalales; family Viscaceae; genus Viscum; species Viscum album. Next base: position 1,783,989,306 of record OY728132.1, on the reverse strand, counting down.
GTTTCCGTGACGACGCGACGACGCGACGATCGACCTCTTCTGCAACGATCTCTTCCGCGAAGAACGCCCGCGCACGACGATCATCAAGGTAGGGATTTCCTTATGGGAGTTAACCCTTTAAAATTAATTCCCGCCTTTGTTTCTTTAAAGAGATTAAAGAACCGTTTGTGAACAATTTTAATCCTATCAAAATTGTTGTTTCCTGTGTGGAATCTTTTTCTCCCAGTTGTTTATTTCTAACGCGGAGGGCGCGGGCCAAACGAACACGGCCCGACGACCCTCCGCCGTTCTTGTTTTTTGCGGATTTGACGGTCGACGACGGAATGTGCCGCAGTGGACGTTTGACGATCCCGCAGTAAAGAACGGATCCCGGGAGGAGCAACGGCGCAGACGGGAAGGAAACCGGGCCACCGGAGCGACGCCGGCGGCCCGCGGAAGTCGCCAGCGGCGCCCCGGCGCGCCGCCGGACGAGATCCGCCGCGGCTTCAGCCGCGGCGGCGGCGGGTCCGGTTCGTCCAGGCGGACGCGGCTCAGCGCGTCCGCGGTTCGCCAGCGCGGGCCGCGGTCCTTCCTCAAGCCGCGGGTCAGCGCCCGCGGCTTCCACCCGCGCGGCTCGGCCAAGCCGAGCCGGCCGAGCCGGCCGAGCCGGGTCGGACCCGGGTCGGGTCGACCCGGTTCGGGCCGACACAGGGGGGGGGGGGTCGGGCCGGGTCGGCCCGGGCCCGTACCCCCCATCTTCGGACGTTTTTCGTTCAAACGCCCGTATGTTGAGCTTCGTGCCTCCAAACGACCCACCGTCAGTGGCAACGCGATCCTTGGATCGAGACGGTCGTTTCGGTATATCGCATTCAAGGTTTCGGAATACCTTGAGTTCGGCCAGGTTGGTTCGTACACGAGACCAACCGGTCCCTCGGAGCGGAAACGCTCATATCTTGAGCTACGGACATCCGATTGACGTGCCGTCAGCTTTGTTGAATTCCTCTAAGTGAGACGGATCTTTTGGCATACTCCGCCCGAGGTTTGGACGCAGGTGGAGTGCGGTCGGGTTGGTTTTGCCTTAAAAAACCAACCGGGCCCCTGGGACGAAAATGCCAATATCTCTCAGACCGGGTGTCCGATTGACGCACCGTCTGCGACGTTGAGTTCCTGTTGACGATACGGAACTTTTGGATACATCAACTTCGGAATTCGTGTCAGTTGATGTATCAGCCTCACGGCTCGTGAAGCGGACCCTCCCGAACGAGCTTGCTGTGTGCAGGAACCCTAGTGCTGGCTGCGACTGCTACTTCGACAGCGACGACCGTGCAGAGATCCTCAGTGGACTGCGGCGACGACTGTGCTGAGATCCTCCGTGGACTCCGACGACGACCATGCAGAGATCCTCAGGGGACTGCGGCGACGACTGTGCAGAGATTCTCAGCGGACTGCGACGACTCCTGCACTCAGCGATCCTACGTGGATCAGTGCTTCAGGTCCTGTGTGGGCCCGATCCTGTGTGGGTCCGATCCTGCGTGGGTCAGCGCTCAGCGGTTCTGTGTGAGCCAGCGCCTACAGGTCCTGCGTGGGCCCGGTCCTGTGTGGGCCCGATCCTGTGTGGGTCATCTCTCAGCTGTTCTGTGTGAGCCAACTTCTACAGGTCCTGCGTGGGCCCGATCCTGTGTGGGTCACTGCAAGGTTAGTACCTATCGATCCTTCGTGGGTCCGACGACTTAGATGGTTCAATGATCATCTTTATCGTCATCCGAAGAAGTATACCTGTGTGAGCTGAATCTTGTGTTACTCTCCTTTGTGGATTGTGTTGTTCTATCCTGCGTGGGTATGCGTTTTGCTTTCCTGTGTGGACTGGGTTGTGCTTGGGCTCGGACGTTGGAGCCGATCGGGGAATTGACGACTTAGGTATATGTATGGGCATATACCTAAGCCGTGTCAGATGTTACTTCGTGATTGTATCTTTCCTTTGTGGATTATCCTTTGTGGATTCCGGAAGACCTTCGGGGGTCTCGGGGTCCCTACTGAGTAGCTTATACTCACCCCTGCACGGGATATGCCCGCACTTCGTGGTGTTGGTTGCAGACGATGGACAGCGCTGATCGTGGAGGAGGCGTGCGGAGCAGGACAGTACCTGGAGGTGGACCACTGGGCGGGACGTACTCGGAGTGGTTAGGTGGACCCGAGGAGCAGTGGAGGCTATCTGTACCCACCCTTCAGGTGGGGCTTCCGGAGGACGGCCCGACGCTGCAGTTTTCCCTTTTTAGTTACTGTTTTTCCTTTCAGTTGTACTTTACAGTTGGGCTTGTATTTCCGGCCCCTTTTTACTTTCAGCACAGCTTGTACAGTTTTACATAGTGTTTACTTTTCCGCTTGCTTACTCTGTGGTGCTTGTTTACTTTTCAAAGGCAATGCCTTCCCTTTTTGTTGGGATTTTCGCCTTGGTGCTAGTCGCCAGCCCCTGGCCTATGGAAGGCGGGCTTGGGGTAGTCACGGCACGGGCCCCGAGGGCGGGTCGTGACAAATTGGTATCAGAGGTGGTCGGTTCTACCGCAGACTCTGATCTTTCTTCTATGTGAAGCAATAGTGTTTAGCGTATTGAGTGTGGTTATCAGTCCAGGGAGTCCAGTGTTGGTGCGGCGGCCGACGTATCCATACACCAGGACCCTGACTTCTGATTTCCGACTTAATGCACGAAAACATTGATTGCATGTGTGTTTCAAGTTTTCTTTGTGATTACTTGTGTCAGCTCACCAGGTATAATGTTCTGACCGTGGCATACTTGTTTCCTTTTCAGGATGGCACGACGACAGCAGCCAGCTAGGGTTCCTAGAGTAGGGCGCGACGACAGCCCGCCGAGCGACGAGGCCTCGGTACAGGGCCCGTTGACAGCAGAGGCACCGGTGGTACCTTTACCCGCCGAGCCCCCGATGCTTCCAGCACTGGCAGCTGACGACGCACGACGCCTCGGAGCTTTGCACGAGTTCCAGCGCCAGTGACCACCCAGGTTCCGTGGGGAGTCGGACCCCCAGGCAGCCGAGGACTGGATGGAGGCGGTCGTCCGAGTTTTTAGGCTAGTGAGGACGCCAGCAGACCTCATGGTGATCCTCGCGGCGAGCCTACTTCACGCCGCAGCCGGACGCTGGTGAAGCCTGATGCTCTAGGTACACGATGAGGCCACCCTCATCTGGACGGACTTCGAGAGCCTCTTCCGCTCAGAGTTCGTCCCGGCCACCCTCCGAGCGGTGCGCATCCAGGAGCTTTTTCAGCTGCGGCAGGGCAGCTTGATGGTCGCTCAGTACGCGGCGAGGTTCACAGACCTTTCTCGGTACTCGACAGACATGGTACGGGACCCCTTCTTCCGGGCCCGGACCTTCGAGCAGGGTTTGAGACACGAGATCAGGGCATCGCTGATCTCCCTCAGCATCCCGACCCAGGCAGGAGTACTGGAGCGAGCCCTCCTGATCGAGAGCTTCCTGGCGGAGTCCACAGCGAGACCCACCGCAGGGCGGCAGATAGCGGAGTCTTCGGCAGCTGGTAGCCGGCGGATGACTCAGGGTTCCAGGTGGACCAGACCTTCCAGCAGGCGACCTCGGGACGCTGGCTCAGCAGTGCAGGGTACCCGGCCCAGAGCCAGCCTTCCGAGAGGCAGACAGTGCTACGAGTGCGGCGGGCAGGGCCACATGGCTCGTGACTGCCCGACCCGTCGTACCGAGGGGCAGCAGACGGTGGAGGGGCCACCCAGGAAGAGGCATAGGGTCGACCGTGGCAGTCCGCAGGGAGGAGGCGGACGAGGCAGAAGAGCTGACCGAGCAGCAGGTGGTGGGCGACGCGTTGAGGCTCTGCCACCACCACCACCAGGAGGCCCGCCTCGACCACAGGGATCTGGCGGGCAGAGACAGGCGCAACTCCAGGCAGCGGAGACCTACGACCACGGCGCGCCAGAGATGATTCGAGGTACGATATGTGTCTATTCCACCCTTGCTGCAGTTCTGATAGACACAGGAGCGAGTCACTCTTTCATAGACACTGCCCTTGTTCGGAGCTCAGAGATTCCGACAGAGCCGTTGGCTCAATCCTTACGGCTAGAGACTCCTACGGGAGTAGACTCAACGATTACGCACTGGTGCCAGCAGTGTGAGCTTACTCTAGGAGGCGAGAGCTACGGCTGGGATCTTCTTGTAGCAGCATCGAGGCCTTACGACGTCATCTTGGGCATGGATTGGTTATCTACGGTCCATGCTCAGATTGACTGCATTAGGCGCAAGGTGCGATGTGTGCGCACCGACGGGAGCAGGTTCACCTTCACCGGAGAGAAGGGAGCCTTAGCAGCGCAGGATGGACTCACGCAGAGGAGAGGTCATCCCATCACTCATCAGTTGGCTAGCCTCATCCTGGGAGCAGTTGACGTGCGGTGTCCCAGTTTTCCTGCAGTGGTGGATCAGTACGCGGACGTCTTTCCCGACGACGTTCCAGGACTACCTCCTCGCAGGGAGGTAGACTTTTATATTGACATGTACCCCGGGACAGCCCCGATATCCACTCCAGCATATCGGATGGCCCCCGCTGAGCTTCGAGAGCTGCGGGTACAGTTGGAGGACTTGCAGGGCATGGGGTTCATCTGACCCAGTGTTTCGCTCTGGGCTTCCCCGATTTTGTTCGCCAAGAAGGCGGACGGGAGCTTGCGACTGTGTGTCGATTATCGTCGCCTGAATCAGGTGACAGTGAGGAATAAGTATCCGCTACCCAGGATTGATGATCTCTTCGACCAGCTCAAGGGAGCACGATGGTTCTCGAAGATAGACCTCAGGTCAGGCTATCATCAGCTCAGAGTTCGAGACGAGGATGTGCAGAAGACGGCCTTCAGGTGTCGGTATGGCCACTATGAGTTCTTGGTTATGCCTTTCGGCGTGACCAACGCTCCAGCAGTGTTCATGAGCCTCATGAACAGGATATTCCAGCCATACCTCGATCGATTTGTCGTGGTCTTCATCGACGACATATTGGTGTACTCGATGATGGAGGAGGAGCACGCTTACCACCTACGTGTTGTACTAGACACACTCCGAGAGCACCAGCTTTATGGAAAGCTCTCGAAGTGTCAGTTCTGGTTACGTGAGGTCCACTTCTTGGGGCACGTCATTTCTGAGGCGGGAGTTGTCGTGGATCCCGCGAAGATCGAGGCAGTGCTAGCTTGGGAGCCACCCAAGAGCGTGACAGAGGTACGGAGTTTCTTGGGCCTAGCCGGATACTATCGGAGATTTGTGCCGGACTTCTCCAGAGTTGCGGCCCCACTCTCAGCGTTGACGAAGAAGGGGAAACCCTTCGTGTGGTCAGACAGATGTCAGCAGAGCTTCCAGGAGCTGAGGCAGAGGTTGACTAGCGCACCTATCTTGAGGTTTCCTGATGAGGGAGTTGGATTCGTAGTCTACTGCGATGCATCAGGGACCGGACTCGGGTGTGTCCTGATGTAGGAGCGGGCCGTGATTGCCTACGGATCATGTCAGTTGAGGCCTCATGAGCAGAACTACGCTACCCATGACTTGGAGTTGGCAGCAGTGGTCTTCTCCCTGAAGACATGGCGACACTATCTTATGGGCGAGCGCTTCACAGTCTTTTCTGACCACCAGAGTCTTAGGTACATCTTCTCTTAGAAAGACCTGAACCTGAGACAGCGGCGATGGCTCGAGTTCCTCCAGGAATATGACTTTGAGATAGTCTATACTCCTGGGAAGGGGAACGTGGTGGCTGATGCCCTCAGCAGGAGGACGGGCATCCAACTACTTGAGGAGGCGACAGAGCAGCTAGCCGCTTTGCAGATATCCTTCGTGGATAGAGACGGAGCAGACTTCCTCCAGTCTCTCACAGTCTCTCCTCCACTTCTTCAGCGGGTCAGAGAGGCACAGCATGGGGACGTTGACTATGAGACACGGCGTGCACAGATATCCTCGGGACAGGCACCTGATGGTTTCTCCCTTGTAGCGGAGCACGAAGTCCTTTTCAGAGGACGTACCTTGGTACCAGTCGCTTTACGAGAGGAGGTGCTGAGAGAGTATCACACTTCTCCTTTGGCGGTACATCCTGGAGTGGCGAAGATGTACCCGGATCTCAGACGACAGCACTGGTGGCCGGGCATGAAGAAGGCTGTGGCAGAGTTCGTTTCACGGTGCCTCACCTGCCAGCAGGTGAAGGCTGAGCATCAGGTACTAGCAGGTTTGGTGCAGCCCTTGGAGGTCCCGGAGTGGAAGTGGGACGACATATCTATGGACTTCGTGACTGGACTTCCACGCACTTCCAGAGGTCACGATTCCATTTGGGTGATTGTTGACCGACTCACCAAGTAGGCACACTTCTTACCCATCCGAGAGCAGGGCTCAGTGGAGAGCATGGGGCGTCTCTACGTTCAGGAGATTGTACGACTTCACGGTGTGCCATCGAATATTGTCTCCGATCGGGACGCTCGTTTTACTTCCCGGCTTTGGAAGGGGTTGCAGGAGGCGTTCGGGACGCGGCTACGTCTGAGCACCGCCTTTCACCCTCAGACGGATGGTCAGACGGAGAGGACCATTCAGACTCTCGAGGACATGCTCCGTGCATGTGTCCTCGACTTTGGTCGCAGCTGGGAGGACCACCTACCCTTGGTGGAGTTCGCGTACAACAACAGCTACCACTCGACCATCGGGATGGCACCCTACGAGGCGTTGTACGGCAGGCCTTGCAGATCTCCTTTGTGCTGGACAGACCCTGGAGAGTCAGCACTTGTGGGATCAGAGATGGTCCGGGCCACGACAGAGAAGGTCCAGGTCATCCAGGAGCGGATGAGGACAGCACAGAGCCGGCAGAAGTCATATGCTGACAGGAGGCGGATGCCACTAGAGTTCGAGGATGGCGACCACGTCTTCTTGCGGGTCTCACCTCGACGTGGTTTGAGGAGATTTGGCCGAGGCGGCAGGTTGTCTCCACGCTTCATCGGACCCTTCCAGGTCCTCAGCAGGGTTGGTGAGGTGGCTTATCGCCTGGCTCTGCCACCTCAGTTGCACCGGGTGCACGACGTCTTCCACGTATCCCAGCTGAGGAGATACGTGCACGACCCGACGCACATCATTGACTATGGGGAGCTAGACGTGGATGATGGAGCGACTTTTGCGGAGGTCCCAGTGGAGATAGAGGATCGACAGGAGTGGGTCCTACGTGGACGATCGATTCCTCTTGTGCGCATCAGATGGAAGCACGGGAACCTCCAGGAGAGCACTTGGGAGCGGGAGGCTCAGATGCGTGCTCAGTACCCACTTTTGTTTCCCTAGTTTTTCATGTATCTTTACGGAGACGTAAAGTCCTGAGGTGGGAGTAATGTAAAGACCCGTAAATTTCAAGGAAATTTTTTTATTAATTTTCTTTGGAATTTTACAAGAACGCAGTTTCTGACGGCGCCTGATTCCGAGGCCCGGTGTGTCCGGAATCATTTTCCGAAATTTGGCTCGGGTACGTTCAGTGAACGGACGAGCGGGTTTTTCTAACTTTTGAACCGGTGCCCGGAATCGAATTCTGAGGGCACCGATGAAATCGCAGCGCCGGAATTCACTTAGAAACGCCTCTTCCAGAGTTGTGTTTGCTCGGGTGTGGTTTTTAATTTTCGGGCTTAAAGTTAAGAAATAAAATAATTTTGCGACAACTTTATTTTATTTCACTTCAGCCACTTGGAAGCCACTTGAAGCCACTTAAAGGCGGCTTGAACTGAGTTGAACTGGATAGGATGCTATACAGAAATATCCTACCCCCTTGGTAGGATATTTGTGAGGTGGGGCCCGCACGAACCCCGCCATTTCTTTCCGCTAAGAAACGCACCCGTGAAAACCCGTCTTAATGAAAGTCAACTGACGCGTTTTCTAAATTCTTAACAGACCATTAAATGAGTTGTTTCTTTCGTGAATTAAATGACCTGTTTCTTTCGTTGAATTAATTCAACGAATTAATTCAATCGTTTCTTAACCGGTTTCGTGTGTTTGCATATTAATAAAATAAGACCAACCTAAAAATCCTTTGGGAAGATTGAGAGGATCCCTGTTTCTTCGGCTCCCTCGTGAAGAACGCGAAGAACGCGAAGAACGCCGAACCCAGAAATCGACGACGCCTTCGTCCGAGACGTTCTTCCGATCCCCGATCTCCGATCTCCGATCACCGACCATTCGAGGTAAGTGCTTTCGGATTTACGCTCAAGGTTCTTTTTGGTTTTAAACACAGATTTAATTAATTATAATTTAAATCTGTTGTTCTTGGTTCGTTGAGTTCACCGACTCAACGCCGGTTTCCGCGACGATGCGACGCCTCCCCGCGACGACGCGACGATCGACCTCTTCCGCGACGATCTCTTCCGCGAAGAACGCCCGCGCACGACGATCATCAAGGTAGAGATTTCTTTATGGGAGTTACCCCTTTAAAATTAATTCCCACCTTTGTTTCTTTAAAGAGATTAAAGAACCGTTTGTGAACAATTTTAATTCTATCAAAATTGTTGTTTCCTGTGTGGAATCTTTTTCTCCCAGTTTTTTATTTCTAACGCGGAGGGCGCCGGCCAAACGAACACGGCCCGACGACCCTCCGTCGTTCTTGTTTTGTGAGGATTTGACGGTCGACGACGGAACGTGCCGCAGCGGACGTTTGACGATCCCGCAGTAAAGAACGGATCCCGGGAGGAGCAACGGCGCAGACAGGAAGGAAAACGGGCCACCGGAGCGACGCCGGCGGCCGGAGGCGGCGGCGCCCCGGCGCGCCCCCGGACGAGATCCGCCGCGGCTTCAGCCGCGGTGGCGGCGGCCAACGGACCCGCGGCGGCGGGTCCGGTTCGTCCTGGCGGACGCGGCTCAGCGCGTCCGCGGTTCGCCAGCGCGGCCCGCACGCGGGTCGCGGTCCTTCCTCAAGCCGCGGGTCAGCGCCCGCGGCTTCCACCCGCGCGGCTCGGCCAAGCCGAGCCGTCCGAGCCAGACCGGCCCTGGCCGGGCCGGGCCGGGCCAGCCGGGTCGGACCCGGGTCGGTTCGACCCGGTTCGGGCCGACCCAGGGGGGGTTGGGCCGGGTCGGCCCGGCCCCGTACCCCCCATCTTCGGACGTTTTTCGTTCAAACGCCCGTATCTTGAGCTTCGTGCCTCCAAACGACCCGCCGTCAGCGGCAACGCGATCCTTGGATCGAGACGGTCGTTTCGGTATATCTCACTCAAGGTTTCGGAATACCTTGAGTTCGTCCAGGTTGGTTCGTACACGAGACCAACCGGGCCCTTGGAGCAGAAACGCTCATATCTTGAGCTACGGACGTCCGATTGATGTGCCGTCAGCTTTGTTGAATTCCTCTAAGTGAGACGGATCTTTTGGCATACTACGCCCAAGGTTTGGACGCAGGTGGAGTGCGGTCGGGTTGGTTTTGCCTTAAAAAACCAACCGGGCCCCTAGGACGAAAATGCCAATATCTCTCAGACCGGGCGTCCGATTGACGCGCCGTCTGCGATGTTGAGTTCTTGTTGACGATACGGAACTTTTGGATACATCAACTTCGGACTTCGTGTCAGTTGATGTATCAGCCTCACGGCTCGTGAAGCGGACCCTCCCAAACGAGCTTGCTGTGTGCGGGAACCCTAGTGCTGGCTGCGACTGCTACTTCGACAGCGACGACCGTGCAGAGATCCTCAGTGGACTGCGGCGACGACTGTGCTGAGATCCTCCGTGGACTCCGACGACGACCGTGCAGAGATCCTCAGTGGACTGCGGCGACGACTGTGCAGAGATCCTCAGCGGACTACGACGACTCCTACACTCAGCGATCCTACGTGGATCAGTGCTTCAGGTCCTGTGTGGGCCCAATCCTGTGTGGGTCCGATCCTGCGTGGGTCAGCGCTCAGCGGTTCTGTGTGAGCCAGCGCCTACAGGTCTTGCGTGGGCCCGGTCCTGTGTGGGCCCGATCCTGTGTGGGTCATCTCTCAGCGGTTCTGTGTGAGCCAACTTCTACAGGTCCTGCGTGGGCCCGATCCTGTGTGGGTCACTGCAAGGTTAGTACCTATCGATCCTTCGTGGGTCCGACGACTTAGATGGTTCAATGATCATCTTTATCGGCATCCGAAGAAGTATACCTGTGTGAGCTGAATCTTGTGTTACTCTCCTTTGTGGATTGTGTTGTTCTATCCTGCGTGGGTATGCGTTTTGCTTTCCTGTGTGGACTGGGTTGTGCTTGGGCTCGGACGTTGGAGTCGATCGGGGAATTGACGACTTAGGTATATGTATGGACATATACCTAAGCCGTGTCAGATGTTACTTCGTGATTGTATCTTTCCTTTTTGGATTATCCTTTGTGGATTCCGGAAGACCTTCGGGGGTCTCGGGGTCCCTACTGAGTAGCTTATACTCACCCCTGCTCGGGCTATGCCCGCACTTCATGGTGTTGGTTGCAGATGACGGACAGCGCTGATCGTTGAGGAGGCGTGCGGAGCGGGACAGTACCTGGAGGTGGACCACTGGGCGGGACGTACTCGGAGCGGTTAGGTGGACCCGAGGAGCAGTGGAGGCTATCTGTACCCACCCTTCAGGTGGGGCTTCCGGAGGACGGCCCGACCCTGCAGTTTTCCTTTTTTAGTTGTTGTTTTTCCTTTCAGTTGTACTTTACAGTTGGGCTTGTATTTCCAGCCCCTTTTTACTTTCAGCACAGCTTGTACAGTTTTACTTAGTGTTTACTTTTCCGCTTGCTTACTCTGTGGTGCTTGTTTACTTTTCAAAGGCAATGCCTTCCCTTTTTGTTGGGATTTTTTCCTTGGTGCTAGTCGCCAGCCCCTGGCCTATGGAAGGCGGGCTTGGGGTAGTCACGGCACGGGCCCCGAGGGCGGGCCGTGACAAGCTCCATTTTGCATAAATAATTTTCTAAATATTTTTATTTTGATTTTTAAATAAAAAACAAAATTCACCCGAAAAAAACTAATACTTAACCAATAATTTCTAAAATAGTTATTTACCTATTTTATTGAATCACATTACTTAATCAAGGTGCCTAAATTATATTAGTACTTTTTAAGTGAGGTTACTTAATGAATTTGGTCACATTACTAATCATAAGCATAAAACCACTATTCATAATTTACTATTCACCAAAAATTAAGATGATCTTATTAGACTCTAAATTTCATACTGATCACAACTATAGAAGACCATTTTTTAAAAATCATTATATATTTTTAATTATTTATGGTTTACATAAATATTTTAAAATATCCATTTTCCAAAATTCATCAATAATATACATCCTATATTTATCCGGACATTTGAAAGTTCACAAACATCACCATAAGAAGAAATCACAATTTTATTTATATCAAAGGATTATATAAAGATGTTAAGGTCTCATTACATAGCCCCTTATAACGCCAGCATAAGACCTAAGTGTAAAGTGTATTAAGGTGATAGAATCTTGGGGTGGCTCAGCCAACATTTCCAGGGTGGTGATTTCTATCAGCTTGAACTTCTCACAAAGGCGATTCGGTTCCAGCTTCACACAATGAAGTTCGGCTTGGGTTTGGTCAAGATCAAAGCCCAATGGTGCTACCTCCTTCCAAAGTTCCATTATATGGGATTCGATCGGCCCGAGACTACTGGATGAGGCCCTCAAATCTTCTTTCTATATTAATTAACCAAGATCACTTGTATTTGTAGACAATAATCGCAACATTTAGTTTCCAACAATCATACTGACCAACGGTCATATAACAGTTGAAACCCAACAGTCCAATTTTAATTATACTCATTTTATTAAATGAAATAGTTTTGTTGAGTATAAAATAAAATAACACACAAAATTAGGAAACAAAATTTATTCAAAATTTCAAGTCATTACATTCCTCCCCCCTAAAGAAATTGCGTCATCGCTATTTTAAAATTGGTCTTGTAAATTTCATTGAAAGTCTAACATCAGAAAAAGAATCTGTAAAACTATTACTTTAAAAGAAAGAAAGGGAAGTACAAAGGTCCCCTGAGTTAACCCATATGAGGATTTCATGTAGGAAAGCATGGATATGGAAGAGAAAACAAGGGGTCAGGTTCTGATGGAGAGTGATAGAAAACATGATTAAATGAAAATTAACCATAAGAAGATCACAAACTTATGATTTTTTAAATGGTCTTGGATTACCCATTAAGAAATTTAAACCAAAAAAGTATTTGTTTTACGTTCCTTTTCATAATTTTGAGGAATTAATTTACTACATAGAATAAAAACATAAGGAAATATACTTACCTTCAAGTAGAGTTTCATACTTTAAGAATTTTCTACCAAGAATAATCTTTTCTCCAAACAATGAGCATTCAAAAATACATGGTCTCATAAAAAACATAAGAATCATCTTCTAGAGAATCACATAATCCATAAAAGAAGAACTAAATATTTCCCTTGTCATTAGTCATCAACTAAAACTAAAAATTTTAGTATAATATCATATAATCCCCCAAAAGGATAATCCTTTATAAAAGGAAATGTTACTATTAATCTCCAAAAATCATCAAAAAATATCCAAAGTTCCAGAAAGGCCATTCAATACACAATCATCCTTAAAATCCTTCAGAATAATCCAAACCAAGATTGGAACCCAAAACTCATAAGGATTTCATCACATAGTCTTCCACAATAAATCATAACATTTATCTCCAAATAACATCGAATACTATTAAAGTCTCATACTAAAGTGTAATTAACCTAATCACATATTATCTATGCTAGGTTAATCATTTTCCAGAAATAACCCAAATCACCATATGTCCACAATAATTACATAGATTATTACAAAAAAAAGCAACCATTCTTCCACAAATTAAATACTGTAGTATTTTATTTTCCTAAGGCATATAGTATTCCAAAAGGGAAAACACCATCCAAAATAACCTTTATCAATTAATCATCAAATCATTTTCCTATATAAAGGATATCCAATTGATATAAGTTTCCAAAATCAACTTATTCTTTTTCCATAAAAATAACAGGTGCATTAGTTCGAAGGGAATAACAACAAACTCATAATTCCCATATATTGATTGGAAGGTAGTTTTGGTAATATCATCATTCTTCACCCTCAATTTATGATAACCATAATAATGATCAATTTTAGAGAAGAATTGGGCCCCAAGAAGTTGGTAAAATAAGTCATCAATTTTTGGAAGAGGGCATTTGTTCTTCACTGTGATCCCATTCAGTTCTCTATAATCAATACATAGCCACATCTATCCATACTTCTTCTTCACAAAGAGAACTAGTGATCCCCAAGGAGACAAACATGGTCAGATAAACCCCTTCTCCAAAAGATCATGGAGTTGTTTCTTTATTCCTCTAGCTCCACATTTTCCATCATATAGGGGTTCTTTGACATCGAATGAGATCCAGGTATGAGTTCAATGGAGAACTCTACCTCTCCTTATGGGGGAGGTTCAGGTAACTACTTAGGAAATACGTCAACGTATTCCTACATTATGGGGAATTTTCTAAAAGAATAAATCCTTCGTGAGAAACATATTTTATTTACGAATATTTTAACTAAAAAGGATTTTATTTCATAAAACTTCAAGCTTAGGAAATTATATTTTTCTATAATTCCTTCATAATGATTCATAAAAATCTTGTGATTAACCAAAAATATCCCTCGGGAGTGTCATAACCAAGAGTGCGGCAAGCCTCGTTGTCAGGTACTAGTTCTCGTTCGAGTCTAGCTCAAAGCGGTGTTTTCGGGTTTTATCCCTATGTACATCTCTGCCAGATCCACCTCTACCTGCTCTTATCCAGACATGGATGTATTTTCTTGATAAACCACTTAATAAATACTCAACAAAATAACAGGAAGTTTTCCTATATTTAAAAATTTCTATAGGGTTCTTCCTAATGTTTTCATATCCTAAATTCCATAAATAACTAAACTATCCTTTGATAAAAATTGTGGAATCCCGCCTTTTTAATACATAACTTTTCATTACATTTTATATATAGAGGATCATTAAAGTCTAATGTCTTGGAAATCAGGAACATAATACATGAAAACAACATAAAACATTCCTCTAAACCACATGTAAGGCTTCATCATAGATTCATCCAAGGTACAATTACTATGTCTCATATCATGAGACATACATCAAAGAAAGGGTGAGCAGAAGGCCGAGTGAGGGTAAACAAGAGAATCATTGTATTTGTTATATCAATAAGAACATGAATAAAAACATGAAGATATGAGAAATGGAAGTATAGGCATATCATAATGAAAATAACATGAAACATAACTTGAATATGTGGCTACAACATTTCATTTAAACATTCATGAACATATCACCAAGGACCATCCCCATGGTTTCATAAAAAGTACCAAGGTTATTCACCAAGGTATCAGGAAACTTGTCATCTCTAGAGATTAAATCGTTACCCAATGCATTGGAGTTCTCTCAGGGTGCACCCTTAATAAGTCTTTACTTTCATGTGATCCACATATATCATAATAAAACATTTCATAAAAAACTCATAGACAATAAAGGAATGGGTTTCATTTAAAAGTCATGACGTTTTAAAAGCTCTTAAAAATAAGATCATTATATCATTTATAACCCATAGAATGGGAGTGAGGGTTATATGTATGTCAATTCCAGAATCAAATATCTTATATTCATATATTTATGAACACCCATAGAAATGAAATAGGTCTGGGTATTAACATAAATAAAAAAGGGGATTTCTTGAGATAAATAGATATAAAATTTGAGACGAAATTTCTGCAGCCTAACAGGTATATAACATGGATTTAGAAAACATTTAAAAGAGAGGGGAAAAGGGTAACCCAGTCATAAATAATTCATAATACTGTATGGGTACTGAATAAGATCATGTTATGGATATTTTAATGACATACCACATGAAAAGAAAACATGAAAGGAAAGGAAATATGCGATATCTTTTACGAGAAATATGGCCGCCTAACGGCGTCACATAAAAATTCAGAAAACAAATTGATGAGAGAATACAGGGTCTCTCATCATTTGGACATGAAATGGGAAATAATAAGAATGTAACACCCGAGAATTTTATGAGAAATATTTTGTTTTTATGCTATATAAATCATCAATGGAATCTTTCACTACACACAACACTAGCTTGGCTTCCTTTACACGCAACTGCGGCCTTCCTCGATAGCTTGCATCGTACGCAATATAGAGTTTCACTAAACAACAATATGCTATTAAAATATTATTAAAACTAGCCATTATGAATAGTAATAACCACTTTTTGAAATTTTGTAAATTTTATTTTTCAAAATGGACTTCATTTTTGGATTCGGAATATCGAAATTAGCTTAGGGTGAAATTTTGGTACTTTTCGGATAACATTCATTTTTTTGATGAATAGTGAAACCACTAAGTGGTAGTTAAAAAAATGTATTTTTCATAAAAAATAATTTTACCGCTTCTGTGAGTGGAATTTAGAAAATCTGAGAGACACGGTTAATATCAAGGACTAAAATGTGGTTCAATGAGATGAAAATAATTTTTGGTGAATAGTAACTTTTTACTTTTTTTACCACGGTTAAAAGTAAATAGGGTAGTTAATGGTAAAAATGATATTATTATTACCCTAACACATGTACTAATTCTACTAGATAAGTGTAATTCGACCAAAAACAACCTTAGGAATAAAATATAACCATTTAGTCCTACATGGATTAGATTAGGACATTTATTATCAATTTATTCAAAGAAGGGTTAAAATTGTTAAAATCAAAGTTTAATAATTAAATAATTTTTAATATATGGTTACACATAATATAAATTCGACTATAAATATTCATTAGAAAGATAAAAATATTTCCTACATAATTGTATTTTATTTGTAATATTTAGACTTAATATAATATAATTTATTTATGATACAATGATGATGCGGTAATTATCTTATTAATGAAATATTGACATAATTGAAGTTACAAATACCCAAATAAATGTAATTTTAGACTTTTTATGAATTAAAATAATTTTATATGTTAATATGACATGTTATTATTGATTTAATTAAATGTTTTCTAACTAATCATTCTGTTATGATTTTCACAAAAATCAGTTACCAAATAGTGTCAAAATTGACATAAAATAGTTTTTGAAACAAATACTATATTATTAATTGTTATTTTATTCCTAAAAATATAAGGTTCAGCCAAATGACTTATATAAGGATATATATATTAATAATAAACAACTTTGTGTTCGTTTGGCTTGATATAGTAAGCTTATTAACCTTATAGTGTAAGAAAACAAGAAGACACGGTAAAAGTTAAATTATCTAACTTAAAGTTAAATCTAAATGATAAGGTTAAAATTGATACCTAAACTTCTCTAAAATATATTGGATGAGAGTATTTCGACCCATTCCAACCTTATCTTCGAAATATATCAATTTGGATCTATTAAAAAACCTAATTTGACTTTATAATAAAATAATATTTTTAGTTATTCCATAGGTGCCCCTCTCCTCCCTTATAAAAGGGCACCTCCTCCCTCTCTTCCTCACACCACTTTGAGCCTTCAATCTCGGAAAACCCCTGCCAATATCTCCTCTCCTCTTCCCTAGAAACATCTTAGAGGTCCTGGTATTCTTCAAAGACAAATTTTAGTTCCCTAAGAGGAGGTCTCAAAGAGGCGCTTCAGAGAAGAGGTAATGCCCGTTACCGATTCTTTCACCTTTATTTCTTCTTCCACTTATTCTTCTTTAGTTTTTTCATTATAAAGTAATAACATTAGTATAAATAATATTCTTATATGTTATTATAAGTTTGAAACAACCCTATTTCACCATCTATCCATCCTACGGAAAACAAAATCACTACGCGTGCGTACGTACAGAATACCGTCTCCACGCCGTGGTGTAATCTATTTTCAACCACCACCTTACTCGGATGGGTATAATGGTGTAAATAATAACTATATATGATTATTGTAAAGTGATATTGATTCTGAAATAGTATACATAAACTCCAATACAATTCCACGATCATGGGAACGATATCATCGCTCGTGCGTACGTATGGGATACCGTCTCCACGATGTGATGCGACTCGTTATACATGATCTTCATTGAATAATGATTATATAAATGAATTGAGTGAATGAATATGATATATATTACACTAATACCATTCTGTAAATGAGGTATCTATAACCTAAAAAGAAAAATAAGAATTTATTCGACAAAACGCGCATAAGAACAAAAAGTAATAAACACCCGAATAACAAGTAGTAATGAAATATTACTAAAAAGAATCTAATAATATGACCATATATGATATCATAAAAATATGTATGATTCTGGAATAAGTCAATAACATTATTTAAATCATTATACAGGAGGTTCAGACACTTATGAAGCAAATCGGACCTAAGGTAAGGGAAAATATCACAATCTCATTTTATCCGAGATTATTTATACTTTTGTATTTACTAGGGTGTATTTTATCATCCACATCCAGGTTTCCTCAATATGCAATATTATTTCCATCCACCTACAATTTTTTAAATCCAATTTTACCCTTCGATTAGTTTTTAGTAAAAGATATAAAAGGAATCTTTTGTCGTTTTTCGTATGAGGTACTTTTTGACGTTTCCGACAAAAGTACGGAAAGAATGGTTTTTTAACTTATACGGCATGAATGGATTTTTAAAAAATTATTTCCAAGAAGCTTACTTTAAAATTTTTAAAGTTTATTTTTAATCAACTTATTTTAGTTTAAAATTGTATGACATGTTAAGAAAGGAAAATATTTTTGAAGTATAAAGGATATTTTCCTCAAGAATGGAGTTCAAGTGTTTTATCAAAATTATTTTCCATCTAAGATAATATAGGGTTTTGTTTCTATCCCTATTATTAAATTTATTTGATTATGTTATGATGGAATTATTTTTATGAATTCCTTTATCTTATATGAATTGTTTTATGATGTCATGTTATTTAAGAATCCCATTTTTATTACATGGGTTATGCAGTGATGTATGATTTATGATTTTGTGGAACACATATGAATGGTATCATTATGAGATGGGTGGGACCTATATCTCCCTAAAATTCAATGGGTATTGATTTTATATCTCATGCGATAGACTTGGCTGGGATGGCAGTTTAAACTAGTTCAGTGAAACAGGACTGAAACGAGGAGTGAACTCGGTTCAGAAATGGACTTTGTCCACTAAGATAGTCTTGGAAATGAGTCTTTAATAATAAGAAATGATTCTCTATGATTATGTGTGTATGCCACAAATTTTCATGTTTTAAGTTATGATTATTGGTATTTCATTTCACTACCATGATTTATCCCATGTTATGAAATTATGCTCTCTTTTGCAGGGTAAGATTTCCAAAATGTTATGTTCTTATGAATATGATGTGATTGATATTTCTTTTGTTTACCCTTACTGAGAATTTGAGCTCCACCTTTTGTATTTTTCCTTTTCCCAGGTCAAGAAGATGGTTATTATGTATGATATTCCAAAAGGGACTATAGATATGATGAAATAAATGGGAGACAATGTAGAGACCTTATAAACCAGTTGTTTATGTTTCCTAGTTTCTAAAGACACTATACCTATACAGTCCTTTCATGGTTTTGTTTTATGTTGTAATAAGTATGCTTCAATTTTGAAGTAATAACAATGTATGTAAAGTATGGGTCGTTATAGTTGGTATCAGAGGAAAGGTATAGTCAACCTTTGGAAACTAGGATGTGATAGCCTTAGTAAGAACCCTAAGGATAATTATAAGCATAGAACACAATCTTAGTGATTTAGAAATGACAATGAATAACCTAGGATAAGACCTTAAGTGTGAAATTTTATTCTTGATTATGTGGTTTTCCTATTATAATTAGTGTTTCTCACACTATTCTTCTTGGTTTTAGTCAATGGCTAGAACCAGAAGGAACCGTGTTAATGTGGAATGCGACGGGCAATGCAATGATTGTCCCCCTGAGAAACCAAACGTTATGGGAGCTGGAATGAAAAAACTTGGAGCCATGCTCAGACAACATTCTCAAGCTATGAATCATGCTAGACTTCCAAACGATCAAAGGAAGGAGAAACAATATGTTGAATCCTTCATGAGGAAGCGTCCACCTTCTTTCAGCGGGTCTATTGTTCCATTAGTTGTTGAACAATGGATTAGTACTACTGAAAAGATATTTTCAGTTCTTCAATGTTCTGAACATGATAAAGTCATCCTAGCAGTGTATCGTTTGGAAGGAGATGCTGATCAATGGTGGAATCTTATTAAGAATACGAGGCAAAGCGATGAAATTGAGTCCATGGAATGGGACGAGTTCAAGAACTTATTTTTCAATAAGTACTTCCCTCGTATTCTCTGAAAATAGTTGGAGAAAGAGTTTCTTGAACTGAAGAAAAAGGATGATGAATCTGTTCGTACCTATGAAGAAACTTTTACACGACTTTCAAGGTACGCTTCTGGTATTATTATCCAACCTGAGAGTAAGATCGATCGATTCTTTAGTGGCTTAAAACCAAGTCTTCGAAGGGCCTTAGCCATATGGGACTTCAATAGCTATGAGGAAATCGTTCGATGTTCTCTCAAAGTTGAGATGGAGATTGGAGTAACCCACTAGTCATATGGGTTTGATAAGAAGAGGAAAATGGAATTCAAAGGAAAATCTAAAGAGCACACTGAAAAGAAGATGAGCTTTCCCTTATGCTCAATGTGTGGAAAGAAACATGGAGGGATTTGTCTTAAAGGGAAAAGTAAATGTTTCAAATGTGGAAAGTAAGGTCATCGGGCATTTGAATTCCACAATGATGGGAAGAAGATTTCTAATGATGCAAACAAAGGAGGGGACACACAGAATGAACCTACTACACTTCAATGTTTCAAGTGCAAGGATATGGGGAATTATGCCAATAAATTCCCTAATCTAAGGGTTTTTTATGATGATCGACATCAACAAAATCTTAAGGATAAAGACAAAGTAAAGACACATGCAATTTGTATCAGCGATGTGGAGTACGATAATAATGTAGTGAAAGGTACACTTAACATCTACTCTAAAGTATCAAATGTTTTATTTGATTTTGGATCCACCCACTCTTTTATTTCTGAAGATTTTTCTAAGGGTATCACCATATTACCTCAACAATTAGATGTTGAGTTAACTATGACAACACCTAATGGCACAACAGTCGCATCAAATGTTTACAATTCTTCCCTGGTTGAAGTTTGTGGGAAAGTGCTTCCTGCAAATCTTGTGATCCTTCCTATAGTAGAATTTGATGTGATTCTTGGCATGGATTGGCTTTCTTTATATGGATATCATATCAATTTCCAAATAAGCGAAGTCACATTTCATATTCCAGATCAATCTATGATCTTCTATCGATGCAAGGATGAACATAACCTTCCAGTGGAAATTTCTTCCATCTTATGGGTCTTGATTCCACTGAATGAAGGTTATTTATCTCAAATGTTTGGTTATAAACACACAATTAAGAATATGCCCATTGTATGGGAGTTTGATGATGTCTTTCTGGAGGAATTGACGGGTCTTCCACCAAATTGTGTAGTTGAGTTTTCAATAGAACTCGTACAGGGTGCTTTGCCTATTTCAAAGACACCTTATAGAATGGACCCAATTGAGTTGCAGGAATTGAAGAAGCAACTCCAAGAGAATATTGATAAGGGATTATTACGCCTTAGTGCGTCACCTTGGGGAGCACCAATTCTATTTGTTAAGAAGAAAGATGGATCAATGAGACTCTTCATTGATTATCGAGAACTTAACAAGATCACTATCAAGAACAAATATCATCTCCCACGCATTGATGACTTATTTGACCAACTACGCGGAGCTCAATACTTTTCCAAGATTGATCTTAGTTCAGGGTATCATCAATTATGGTTTAAAAGGGAGGATGTACCAAAGACGGATTTCTGTACAAGGTATGGACACTATGAATTTATAGTGATTCCATTTGGTCTTACTAATAACCCTGATATCTTCATGGATATGATGAATAGAGTCTTTAGAGACTATCTTGATCAATTTGTGGTAGTCTTTATAGACTATATTCTTGTCTCTTCAAAGAGAAAGGAAGAACATGAAGATCACTTGCGAATTATATTGAAGACCCTGAGAAAGGAGAAGCTTTATGCCAAGTTTACCAACTGTGAATTTTGGCTTCAAAAAGTTGCATTTTTGGGTCACATAATCTCAAAAGAGGGGATATCTATGGATCCATCAAAAATAGAGGTTATCGAAAGATGGTCGATACCAACAACAGTAACTAAGATCCGAAGTTTTCTTGGTTTGGCTTGATATTATCGACATTTTGTGAAATATTTTTCACGATCATCTAATCCACTCACCAGGTTGACTCAGAAAAGAGTTAAGTTTGTTTGGACGGACGAATGTGAAGATAATTTCAAGGAGTTGAAAAGAAGGTTATCTAGTGCACCTGTGCTCACACTGCCTTGTAGTGGAGAAAGGATTGTGATCTACAGTGATGCATCCAAAAAGGGGCTGGGGTGTGTTCTTATGCAAAACGATATGGTGATAGATTATGCCTCACAACAGTTGAAAATACATGAGCAAAATTAACCAAATCATGATTTGGAGTTAGCTGTGGTAATATTTTCATTAAAGATTTGGAGGCATTATCTTTATGGAGAAAGGTGTGACATTTATACTGATCATAAATGTTTAAAGTATATTTTCACACAAAAGGAGATGAATATGCGCCAAAGAAGATGGTTAGAGCTAATTAAGGATCATGATTGCTCAATTCATTACCACCCTGGGAAAGAAAACAAGGTGGCAGATGCATTAATTCGACAAGACCATGCCAGTTTATCCATGATGAGTATCACAAAAGATCCAATATTTATAGATTTACAAAGGATGGATCTTATAATTTTAATGGAAGGGGGAAAATTGTATCTTTCTCAAATGAATGTTCAACCATCTATACATGTGATGATTAAAGAGGCACAGAAAGAAGATGTAGAGTTACAAAAGAATGTGAGAAATATTCCTAAATTCAACCTTGATTGTGATGGGATAATAAAGTTCAGGAATCGGGTTTTTGTTCCTCCCATCCCAGGATTAAAGAAGGAGCTGCTGGATGAGGCTCATAGTTCTTAATTCTCTATTAATCTGGGAAGCACGAAGATGTATAGGGGCCTGAAAGAGTACTTTTGGTGGGATGGCATGAAAAGAGATGTTGCTGAATATGTCTCTCGATGCTTGATTTTTCGGCAAGTTAAAGCTGAGAGACAGAAGTCTAAGGGGATGTTACAACCATTATCCATACCCAAATGGAAATGGGAAAACATCACTATGGACTTTGTCATAGGACTTCCTGAAACATCCAAAGGCAATAATTCTATCTGGGTCATAGTTGATCGTCTTACAAAGTCTGCACACTTCATTGCTATTAGAGAGGATTTCTCTCTAGATCAGCATGCCAGGATATATGTAAAGGAAGTGGTAAGATTGAATGGAGTACCACTTTCTGTTATATCTGATCGGGATCCTAGATTTACCTCGACGTTCTGGCAAAGTCTTTAGCATACTCTGGATACAGAGTTGAGTTTCAGCACTGCTTATCATCCTCAGACAGACGGTCAGTCTGAGAGAACAATTCAAACTCTAGAAGATATGTTGAGAGCTTGCTCTATGGATTTAAAAGGTGGTTGGGATCAACACCTAATTTTGGTGGAATTTTCTTATAATAATAGCTTTCACTCCAGTATTCAGATGGCTCCTTATGATGCTCTCTATGGAATGAAATGCAGGACTCCAACATGTTGGGATGAAGTTGGGGAAAGAAAGCTATTAGGACCTGATCTTGTTGATGAGATGGCAGAAATGGTTAGATCTATTCAACAACACATAAGAGCAGCTCAGAGTCGACAAAAAAATGTATGCCGGCAACCGAAGAAAAGACCTAGAGTTTGAAGTGGGTGATAAAGTTTTCTTACGAATATCTCCCTAGAAGAAGGTCATGAGATTTGGAAAGAAGTGGAAGTTGAGCCCTAGATATATCTGTCCTTTTGAAATACTAGATCGTGTTGGAAAGGTAGATTACCGATTGGCACTTCTACTGAATCTCTCTCAAGTTCATGATGTGTTCCATGTATCTCTCCTGAGAAAGTACATACCTGATCCTTTACATGTACTCAGCTCAGAAGTTGTACCACTGGAGCAAGATCTTTCTTATGAAGAACAGCCGATAGAGATTCTAGATCGTAGTGAAAAAGTCCTACGGAACAAGACAACTTACTTGGTGAAATGTTCATATAGGAACCACCAATTAGAAGAAGCTACATGGGAGCTTGATGATATAATGAGGGAGAGGTATCTTCATCTTTTTGTTACAAGGTGACGAATTTCGAGGGCGACATTCATTTTAAGGGGGGTAGAATGTAACACCCGAGACTTTTATGAGAAATATTTTGTTTTTATGTTATATAAATCATCAAAGGAATCTTTCACTATACACAATACTAGCTTGGCTTTCTTTACACGCAACCGCGGCCTTCCTCGATAGCTTGCATCGTACGCAACACCGAGCTTCACTAAACAACGATATTCTATTAAAATATTATTAAAACTAGCTGTTATGAATAGTAATAACCGCTTTTTGAAATTTTGTAAATTTTATTTTTCAAAATGGACTTCATTTTTGGATTCGGAATATCGAAATTAGCTTAGGGTGAAATTTTGGTACTTTTCGGATAACTTTCATTTTTTTATGAATAGTGAAACCACTAAGTGGTAGTTAAAAAACTGAATTTTTCATAAAACTTAATTTTTCCGCTTCTGTGAGTGGAATTTCGAAAATTTGAGAGACATGATTAATATCAAGGACTAAAATGTGGTTGAATGAGATGAAAATAATTTTTGGTGAATAGTAACTTTTTACTTTTTTTTACCACAGTTAAAAGTAAACAGGGTAGTTAAATGTAAAAATGATATTATTATTACCCTAACACATGTCCTAATTTTATTGGATAAGTGTAATTCGACAAAAAACAACCTTAGGAATAAAATATAACCATTTAGACCCACTTGGATTAGATTAGGACATTTATTATCAATTTATTTAAAGAAGGGTTAAAATAGTTAAAATCAAAGTTTAATAACTAAAGAATTTATAATATATGGTTATACATAAGATAAATTCGACTATAAATATTAATTATAAATCTAAAAATAGTTTCTACATAATTTTATTTTATTTTTAATTTTTAGACTTAAAATAATTTAATTTAATTTTGATACAATGATGATGCAATAATAATATTATTAATGAAATATTGACATAATTGATGTTATAAATACCCAAATAAATTTAATTTAGACTTTTTATGAATTCCAGTACTTTTATATGTTAATATGACATGTTAGTATTGATTTAATTAAATTTCTTAGAACTAATCATTCTGTCATCATTTTCACAAAAATCAATTACCAAATAGTGTCAAAATTGACATAAAATAGTTTTTGAAACAAATACTATATTATTAATTGTTATTTTATTCCTAAAAATATAATGTTAGGCCAAATGAAGTAGATAAGGTTATATATATTAATATTAGACAACTTGGGGTTCGTTTGGCTTGATATAGTATGTTTATTAACCTTATAGTGTAAGAAAACAAGAAGACGCGGTAAAAGTTAAATTATCTAACTTAAAGTTAAATCTAAATGATAAGGTCACAATTGATACCTAAACTTGTCTAAATTCTATTGGATGATAAGATTTCGACCCATCCCCACCTTAACTTCTAAATATATCAATTTGGAGCTATTAAAAAACCGATTTTGACTTTATAATAAAATAATATTTTTAGTTATTCCAAAGGTGCCCCTCTCCTCCCTTATAAAAGGGCACCTCCTCCCTCTCTTCCTCACACCACATTGAGCCTCCAAGCTCGGCCAACCCCCGGACAATATATCCTCTCCACTTCCATAGAAACATCCTAGAGGTCCTGGTCTTCTTCAAAGGCCAATTTTAGTGCCCTAAGAGGAGGTCTCAAAGAGGCGCTTCAAAGAAGAGGTAATGCGCGTTACCGATTCTTTCATCTTTATTTCTTCTTCCACTTATTATTATTTAGTTGTTTCATTATGAAGTAATAACATCAGTATAACTAATATACTGATATGTTATTATAAGTATGGAAAAACTTTATTTCACCATCTATCCATCCTATGGAAAACGAAATCACCACGCGTGCGTACGTACGGAATACCGTCTCCATGCCGTGGTGTAATCTATTTTCCACCAACACCTTACTCGGATGGGTATAATGGTGTAAATAATAACTATATATGATTATTGTAAAGTGATATTGATTCTGAAATAGTATACATACACTCCAATACAACTCCAGGATCATGGGAACGATATCATCGCTCGTGCATACGTACGGAATACCGTCTCCACGATGTGATGCGACTCGTTATACATGATCTTCATTGAATAATGATTATATAAATGAATTCAGTAAATTAATATGATATATATTACACTAATTCCATTCTGGAAATGAGGTATCTATATCCTAAAAAGAAAAATAAGAATTTATTCAACAAAATGCGCATAAGAACAAAAAGTAATAAACACCCGAATAACAAGTAGTAATGAAATATTACTAACAAGAAGCTAAGAATATAACCATATATGATATCATAAAAATAACTATGATTCTAGAATAAGTCAATAAAATTATTTATATCATTATACAGGAGGTTCGGACACTTACGAATCAAATCGGACCTAAGGTAAGGGAAAATATCACAATATCATTTTATCCGAGATTGTTTATACTTTGGTGTTTACTAGGGTGTATTTTATCATCCACATCCATGTTTCCTCAATATGTAATATTTTTAAATCCGCCTACAATTGTTTAAATCCAATTTTACCCTTCAGTGAGGTTTTAGTAAAAGATATAAAAGGAATCTTTTGACGTTTTTCGTACGAGGTACTTTTTGACTTTTCCGACAAAAGTACGGAAATAATGTTTTTCTAACTTATACAGCATGAATGGATTTTTAAAACATTATTTCCAAGAATCTCACTTTACAAGTATTCAAGTTTATTTTTAATAAACTTCTTTTAGTTTAAAATTGTATGACATGTTAAGAAGGGAAAATGTTTTTGAAGTAGAAAGGATATTTTCCTCAAGAATGGAGTTCAAGTGTTTTATCAAAATTATTTTCCATCTAAGATAATATAGGGTTCTGTTTATTTCCCTATTATTACATTTATTTTATTATGTTGTGATGGAATTATTTTTATGAATTCCTTTATCTTATATAAATTTTTTTATGATGTCATGTTGTTTAAGAATCCCATTTTTAATACAGGGGTTATGCAATGATGTATGATTTATGATTTTGTGGCACACATATGAATGGTATCATTATGAGATGGGTGGGACCTATATGTATATCCAATGCATTGGGTAAATATTTTATATCTCATGAGATAGACATGGCTAGAATGGCAGGTTAAACCGGTTCAGTGAAATAGGACTGAAACGAGGAGTGAACTCGGTTCAGAAATGGACTTTGTCCACTAAGATAGTCTTGGCAATGAGTCTTGACTAATAAGAAATTATTCTATATGATTATGTGTGTATGACACAAAGTTTCATGTTTTATGTTATGATTATTGTGATTTCATTTCAATACTATGATTTATCCCATGTTATGAAATTATGCTCTCTTTTGCAGGTTAAGATTTCCAAAATGTTATGTTCTTATGAATATGATGTGATTGATATTTCTTTTGTTTACCCTTACTGAGCATTTGAGCTCACCCTTTTGTATGTTTTCTTTCCCCAGGTCAGGAAAAA
Organism: Viscum album; assembly: GCA_963277665.1. Lineage (NCBI taxonomy): Eukaryota > Viridiplantae > Streptophyta > Magnoliopsida > Santalales > Viscaceae > Viscum > Viscum album. The sequence continues at coordinate 1,783,962,420 of OY728132.1, read as the reverse complement.
GGTTATTAAGTATGAAATACCAAAATTTACTATAGATATGATGAAATAAATGGGAGACAATGTAGATGCCTTATGAACCAGTTGTTTATGTTTCCCAGTTTCTAAAGACACTATACCTATACGGTCCTTTCATGGATTTGTTATATGTTGTAATAAGTATGATTAAATTTTGAAGTAATAACAATGTATGTAAAGTATGGGTCGTCATATACAACGTATAAGAACATACCCTCAACATAAAGAGATGGAAAATATAAGACGCAACATAAAAGAAGTCAGGACTTAAAAGAGGAGGGTGAAAGAATCCCTTACCTTGAAGAGTAACATCGAATTCTTGAAGGTTGGGACCTTGGAAGGCTTGAGGCCACCTTGGGAGGACTCCTTGGGAGGTAAGGCGACCATAACTTCATTTATGAGGATTTTGAAATGAGAAGAATGAAGTAAAGGCTTGGTATTTATAAGAGAAGTGGGGGGACAAGTCATTAATTGTCAAGGGACACCTCATCGGTGGTATTGGAAAAACCATGGGCTTTCCAATGGTATTTTCCCATGGTATTGGCCACTTAGGACACCTCATACATTATATTACAATTCATAAGTATATCAGAATTTATTCATAATTATTACATCCTTAATGATGTCATTGAACATCCGAAACTCAAAACTGTGTTTTCACTATTCACTGAAAATTCAACTTTCTCAGAAAAATACCAAAAATTCAACCGAACCAAATATCGATGATTTTATTTCAAAAACGATATCCATTTTATTAAAATAATTTCCTAATTATTTTTAATTTATATTTTAAATAAAAACACTATTCACTAAAAATTCAACTCTTTCAGACAAATCCCAAAAATTCACATTAACCAAATATCTATGCTCTGATTTCAAAAATGAGCTCCAATTTTTGAAAATAATTTTATAAATTTTTTAATTTAATTTTTAAATAAAAAACACTATTCACCTGAAAAAAACTAATACTTAAAAAATAATTTTTGAAACAGTTATTTACCTATTTTATTAAATCACATTACTTAATCAAGGTGACTAAATTATATTAATACTTTATTAAGTGATTTTACTTAATACATTTGGTCACATTACTAATCATAAGTATAAAATCACTATTCATGATTTTCTATTCACCAAAAATTAAGTTGATCTTATTAGACTATAAATTTCATACTGATTACAAATGTATAAGACCATTTTTTTCAAAATCATTACACATTTTTAATTATTTATGGTTTACATAAATATTTTAAAATATCATTTTTCCAAATTTCATCAATAATATACATCCTATATTTATCCGAACATTTGAACATTCTCAAACTTCACCATAAGAATAAATCACAATTTTTGTTTATATCAAAGGATTACATAAAGCAGATAAGGTCTTGTTATATAGCCCCTTATAACACCGGCATAGGACCTAAGTATAAGGTGTGCTAAGGTGATATAATCTTGGGGCGGCTCAACCAACATTGCCCGAGTGGTGATTTCTATCAGCTTGAACTTCTCACAAAGGCGATTCCGTTATAGCTTCAGATGACGATGTTTGGCTTGGGTTTGGTCTAGAGCAAAGCCCAGTGGTGCTAAATCTTTACCATGTTCCATTATATGGGCTTAGATCGACCTGAGACTACTATATGAGGGCATCAAATCTTCTTTCTATATTAATTAACCAAGATCACTTGTATTTGTAGACAATAATCACAACATTTAGTTTCCAACAGTCAGACTGACCAATGGTCATATCACAGTTGAATCCCAACGGTCCCATTTTAATTATACTCAATTTATTAAATGAAATAGTTTTGTTCAGTATAAAATAAAATTACACAAAAATTTAGGAAACAAAATTTATTCAAAATTTCAGGTCGTTACATGGAAAATATATCTTTTTAAATCAACGAAAGTGGTGTAGTTATATAAAAATATGTGTTCCTTTTTAACTAATGTGAAAATAAAATTCCACATAAGGGGAAACTAAAATAAATAATGTTGAACATTATATGAAAAGTGGTTCATTTTTATAAGAATAAAGTAAGAGGGAGAATAAAGATTTATTATACAAATTGAGAAAAATTGAAAATATTATATAAGATAAGAAACATTTATCGTCATTTTTTCTCTCAAAAAGTAGACTTGATGTATAAACTTATTCAAATATATTTTATATATTTTTTGAATATATTTTTTTAAATTAATAAATGAAGGTGTATAAATACATTTTTGTTATAATGAATATAAAATAGGAAGAAAACCCCATATTAGAATGATCTATCACTTGTTACATCAATTATTGATAACTAATTAGAAAGCAGATTTATATAATTTATTTAAATAATGTAATATCCTTGATAAAGGGTTGTTATAATTTATCACATGTAGTGGAGTTTAGTTAACTAATTTCTAGACGATCCATGTATAAAAATTTTGAAATATGAAAATTCATGAATATTTTAGTGTTCCAACATGCTTATCATGTATTCTCAAACATTTTTAGTTGAATCTATTCTAATTTTTATGGGGAGAGTTTGTTTTGTTGGTTAAGAAAGGAAAAATTTTAAAAGGGAAAAAATTTCTTTTGATATTATATTTTTGATTTATTTTTGAGTTTATTTTTTGTTATAAATTAAAATTATAGTTTCATAAATCTTTAAGAAGAGTTTTTAATCTAGTTTCACATTCTATGATGTTTATGAATAGATATGAAGCCTAAGTTAGTATCTCTATTTTTTCTTCCTATAGTTATATGATGTAGACATTGAGTTAATTAATTTATGGACTATTCTTATAAGAAATATAATTCCAAGAATCTCTCAAGTTTCACTACTTTTAATTTCACTAAGTAGTGTGAGTGAAATAAATTTCAATTTATATTTGAAAAACAAATTTGAAAGGCTTTCCCATACTATTAGATCGTTGTAATTATTTTCAATCATGGGGATAAATAAGAAATTAATTATATTGAAATTAGATTTATTGGTAAATAAAATGGATATTAATGAAAATAAAAAAGATTGTGTTGTCATCTGTAGCCTATAATGAGTTTTGTATGAATTTTCAATAAGAGGTGAAGAGTTTGGGATGCTGTAAATGTCATTTTAGACTAAGTGAGAAATAAGGACCCAACATAATGGGAGATTGGAGAACTTTATATGGAATATATAATATTGGTGATATTTATATGATTTAGAAAATGGGAGTGAAAGGTTTTTCATGTCTTAAGAATATCTCTCCTTATGATTATTAATCAACAAGTTTTTTCATGATATTCTGTCTAATTTTTGATCATATTGGGGGGTATGGTATTATTTTTTGGTATGTGTGTGAGGTTTTTTTGTGTTTAAATATAATATTACCCCCAAGAACCTAATATATATAATTCAAAGCGGCTAATAGAGCTGAATTGTTAAGTATGTGGATGAATTAGTTGAAATACACAATTATAGTTTACATTTTTTGGAAATTTTTGGACTTTAATGGAATATAATTATAAATATTCTCATTAATTTTATAATAATATATGAAGTATTTTTTACATTATTTGAGATGTCTTAGATTGATTATAGATTAGTTGAAAGTGGTGTATATGGGTTCTGAATATTTAGGAGTTTTATATTTTCAAGAATTATAGATTGTAATATATATGTAGGATTATTCAAGAAATTCTTCTTTTTTATATCAGATTAAATAATAATTTGTAAAGAATACTCATGATATTTCATTTGATTATGAATATGATATAGAATATTTAAATATTATTTTTGAAAACAATGAAATATTTAAAAGACAAGGACTTATAGATAATTTTATGATATGAGTGATTATATTAGATTTATATTAGTTAAAATTGTAGAATCATGCCTATAAAAATAAAAATATTAAAAGCTAAGAGACTATGCTAGAATAATTTAACAATGAGACAATGCTACCTAAGATTAACCAATATTGAAAAAAGATTACATTTGAATAAACTGAAGGGTTTGAGGATATGAAATATGATATTTGGAAGTTATGAAAAACCCATGAAATATTAATCCTTGAAGAATAATATTATATATAACAGTATCTTGTTTTGGAATAGGTGTATGTACAAATAAACTATAGGACACATAATATAATATTCAGATGAATGAGTCCAATATATGAATAATATGTACAGTTAAATGGTTTTGAATAAATAATATAGTTCTTAAATAAAATCATTTATATTATAAAAATGTTATCTTATAATTTTCACCTCAAGCATAAATTACTTTTGAGAATAAATGGTGTTTATCTATTTAAATAATATGTGATCTCTGAATAATGATTTAAAAATAAGATAAAAATATAATTATATTGAGCTATTATAAATTGAGAAAATACAATACGCTTTATATAAATTACAATTATTCCTGAAAAGGAATTTGAACAAGAGAAATGATCTGTGAGAAGAAATTAAGGGTGAAATGGTTTTCCTCATATGATATAATTATGAGATATTAATTATGTGGATTTTTTGTAATCCATATAAAGGAGGACAAATAGGATAATAAAAATAAAAAAATAAATAAATAAATAAAGGCTATGTTTTGAGAAATAATTAATGAATATACTTATGGATGAATTAAATGAGGATATATAGGATATGGTCATAATATAATTCATAGATATGAAATAAAAAAATTTCATTATTTTTGATAGTCGAAGAAGGATACATTTCTATTGAATAATTAACAATAATTATAGGGTAAAATATCTTTGGAAAATGTCATGGAGATTAATATATTTCATATTTTTCGAAATGTATCCTTGTGATATTATTTTAATTTTATGTAAACTAGAATATGTATATAACAAACATGTGAGAGAAGCTAACATGAACATCAAATGAAATTTATATTATCGTAGAATAACAAAAATAAATTTAAGAGAATAATTCTAGTACTAATATGGGATAGAAAATATTGTGGGTTAAAGAAGAGGAAACCATCCTAATATTTTTGTAGATCATAATTGTTTAAGGAAATGATGAATAGAAAGGAAAATTAGAAGAAGGGTAAAGAGAAAAACATATACTATACTATGAAATCATATGTGTTGAAAATAATAAACAGTGTGGATTTGTTGTAGATTAAATATCATCATATGGTTCAAAAAATATTGACAAAGTGGAAGAAAACATATAATTTCATGTTTTTATAAAAAATATAAAGCATTTAGAAATTACAAAAAGAGTCAGAAATTCATGTGGTTATTGTTGAACAAATTTTGATTACTTACAACAACTATTTTAGAAATAAGATCCATACTTTTGAAATTATTTCATCCACATTCAATGAGAATATATTTTTCATAGAGGTTTTTGGAACACCATTGAAAACTAGTGGTAACCTGTATAACTAACTAGTTGAGATACAATATTGGAATTATAGGATGATTTCTATAGGGGTAAAGGATGACACCATACCCATGTGTATTAAATTCGTTATATCACTAAAGGAAATATGAAAATGAATAAACCCAATCATATAAAAGATTATTTAAATACAATAGGATTGAAACTTTTAAAAATATATTTTCTCATTATCTCTCTATAATAAATTTTCATGTGGTGTGAATTTAATAAGTTAAATATTCATGATTTATATATCTAAATAGGTTAAATGTTTCAAATTAAAGAAAGTGAAAATAATTTAATAAAAAACTAGTTCCCAATGATTTACCCTTATTTGTATAACTTGACGTTTTTACATGGCTTCTATAGTGTATTTTAAATAATTTTTTCATTTTTAAAGGTATTTGTAGTAATTTTGTTGTAATTTTAAATAGAATGGGTAATATCACCATGTGGTGTTAATTAAATCCTTGATTATATTTATCTACCTATTTCACTTAAGGGACATGAAAATTGTAAACTAACACATGAGCATGACATTGAGCGTAGGTAAATGTATTTAGGTCAAGCTAGGTTATTATAATCATTGAAAAAACCTAATAATTTTATGATATTTATTTTTAAGAACAATAATAAAAATTAACATTATATTAATTTTGTAAATTTTTGTATAATAGGGTGATATTCTATAAAGTTCTCATTGCAACATAGCACATATCTATGAAATAAAAGAACAATTATTTGAAGTTATTTAGATTAAAAAAAACTATAAATTGATGAATTTTTTATTTATGATGTTGTTAATTATGTTTTATTTTTATATTGGGTAAAATATAATAAATGTTCCCTTAATCAAGATCAAATTTCATTCATAAATTACATCTTTAGTAAAATATTAAATAATGATATTTATCTTTAGAATAACCCATTATGGAAATATAATTTTATATTTTTTTCATAAAATTATAATTATAATACAATTCTAAAGGATTATAATTGTAGAATATGAGAGAGAATTGTCTCCTCTAGGCATTCCCTCATGGGTGGAGATAAACCCTAAAGGGTTGTCGCGATGGCCACTTGGCCCATACCCATAGCCTCTCCACCCATCCCCCTTCATATGTGAGGGGTGAAACTCTTACTAACCATCTCTACATTTATCATCCCTACTATTTACCCCTAATTTACACACATCTATCTTACATTTAAGTCCCATTATTTTCACCGGGGGAACCAATGCTTCCCCATTCCTTCCAATATTTTTTTGGGGTGGAATCGACACTCCACGAATTATCCCTTGTTTCTTTTCTTTGTATGAATTCCCATTATCTATATCACTTCAATAAATTTATTTTGGATTTTTATTCCTAAAATATTGATCAATTATTTGGTTACTGGATCCCCAACATTTTCATATCTAGTTTGGAGGAATAGCTGATCTGGCCACCAGTTAGTCCAAGGACCAACTTTCCTACAACAATATTTGGTTCCTTTTATTTATATAGAACTATGGTTTCTATCATTATTTATTGGTTTTATTAGTTTCCCTGGCATACCCCTCACCTTAATAAATCCTTTTGTCTTCTCAATTTTGGGAAAACATGTTGGATGGTTTTTTTACTATGATAATCATTAAAGGTCATTATGGAACCCCATTACCCCCCCTGAATTTTTGTGGAAATTGAATTATCCAAGACACATGTTGAGTTAGTGTGTATCAAGGTGGGATATGAATTTAGATATAATTAATCTATGGTGTATTAAGGATGTCTTAACTACTTCTTTACGTGTTTTCATTTGGGTCACCATTAGGAGGAGTTTCAGATTCATTCAAGGAAAGAGGATCCTTCTTCTGACACATTTAATGCTAATTTTTTGGGAAATGGAAAATAACCTGACATATCAATTATAATTGAAAATACATTTTCTAGTGAGTTTGGTTTGAGTTTCTCAATTGTTGTTATCACGAATTCCTAAACAATTTTGTCTACCACCATGGTTTCTAATAATGGATTCATAGGGACAAATGTGTCCCTCTAGAAAATATTTTCTTCCTAAATCAACAATCAGTTAAGGGGAAAAGGTGTAGGTTGTTGATTTAGTCAAAAATGAAGTGGTTTTCATATTAGTGAATATAATGGTTCAACCATCATAAGACCCATATTTAGTTACAGGTGAAGTTTCTAGCAAGGATCTATTAACCATGGTGATGGTATAATTGTGTCAACTCTAAATGGACAATTTGTTTCTATTTTTCATTCATATAATGTTTTAGTGTTGGGAACAGTCCATATGAGTCTATCACAATGAAAAAGGTTAGTAATGTGGATAATAACCAAAACAGGTTCCAATATTTAGAAGGTGATACCATAGGTAATTTTGAATATTTCATTTGGGATAAACCAATATCCAAAATGGGAATGAAACTAGGGAAAGTGCACGGTCGATATTCACTCATAGTATGTCCAATGACTGGGAAAATTTGTAGGGAACTATTTTTGATGTTCTAAAATCGAAGTACTCTAGTTTGGTAAATTTTGAGTGTGAAGAGGAAGCTCATGTTATTAAAATTTTATGTCCATGTGAAAATAATACTAATAATGGTGGCTTATATTTGGGATACAACCTGATTAACAAAAGAATACAAAATTAAGAAGGATTTCTCCTCTTTACCCAAACCAGTGGAAACCTTGTCAAAAATGAAGATAAGTTTGGTGCTCAATGAAAATATCCCTAGAAGAAAGTTAGAGGTAATTTTAGAAAGCATGAAAATGGAAGAAAAAATTGAATAAAAACACTATAAATATAGCATTATAATGACATATACCCTAGTGGAATATTCTCCTCTATAGATAATTCCCATCACCAAGATGGGAAATGAGGTGAATTTGGAAATTAAGAGACTCTTTTGTTTAGAATACAACATGATCTTCTAGTACATGGAATGATAGAGGTAGCTATTTTGAATGTCAGTTCAACTATGGAGGATCTTAATAAAAAGTATGAAATAAATATTAAGGTGGATTGAAATGATGAAAAATATTAATTGATTAATTCCCAAGACTAAATAATTCTTCATGGTTTCAATGAATGGATTATCAACATGGAAGATCACAATTGGGTATTGGAAATAATGGAAATCTTATCTCAGTAAGTTGTAAATGATAAAATTGAGATAAAATATTTTCCATTTGAATAGAAATTAAAAAGGTACCATGGTATTAATTTTTTAAAATTTTTAAGGAAAAATATAGTGATTTTCATTGAATTTAATCATTCTTTATTTGTATGGGTCCGGAATCAACCATTAAAATTGTTTTCTTAATTAAAACATTAAATTGACATTCAAAATCATAAAAGATATAAATAAGTAGTTTGTTACATATCACTTAAATGAAAATTACATCTTTATTATTTTATAAAAATAAATAATGTTTGATCATCTAAACCCCAAAATGGTGTTCATAATAGATTCTTTCAACCAATACATATAACTATTTTGGGATGTCTGAAATACACTTCTTTGATTTTTAGTGGCTTTTCTACATATACTTTGGTGTATTTGATATTATAAAATCAGGGTATAATATTTACGTTATGTTTAATTATAATATTTTTTAGAACGAGAAATTTTACATGATCATATCTATTAAAAGTATCTATGGTTAAAATATTCAAAATTCAAAATACAGAAATTTTTTTTAATAATTATGATATTCCCATAATTTTTCTACACTGAGGACACCAATGTAAAATTGGGTTATCATGGGAGGAATCTAGACCATTTAATACATTATAAGAACTATATTTTATTAATTAAACCTTAAAAATTTATTTTTGGATGAATTAATTGTTACAAGATATGTTTTAATAAATAATTCTATTATTCTAACTTTATTGAAGATATGTTATTAATTAAAATAAAAGGAAAAAAAAGCCTATAGATGGTTATTTTCTTTATTTTTTTGAGTAGAATATATTATCCAAACTAATGATAACATTGATAAATTTTATAGTAATATAAAAGATGGTGTGTACATGAATTATAAACCTCGCAACAAATATATTAGAGTTTATAAAAATATGTTGTTGTTTATTGGAGAATATTGTAAAGCTATATTTTTACAAAATAATTTGCTTTTTAAAAATTAGAAATATATAAAATATTTCTAATGAATCAATGTAACATAATTAGAATAAATCTCATTTTATGAAATATTAATGTGGAATATATTCACATTCGGAGGTGGATTCTAAGACTTAAAACCTATGTTCAAAGAAAAATCATACAGATCATCATATAGATCATGTTTCATGGTATATAAATTTATTAAATCAAAATTGAGCTACTCTGAATAATCTTTACATATATATAACCGTAATCTATTAGATCAAAAATTCAAAACTAAAAAATTATTACCAAATACAAGATATGTAGTTTCAATTTAGGTTGAAATAATTTTTTTTATCAAGAAAAATGTTATGAAATTTTTAAATCATTTTTTATGAAAAATAGGTTATCAATACTATCTAATTTTTAGAGTACTCTATTTAAATTTTAAATCATAGTCAAAAATAAATTCATATTTTTAGCTTAAAGAAATAGTCAAGAATAAGGAACTAATATTGGATAGACTTATTTCCATGAATAATTAATAGAATCCACATGATTTGTCTTGGAGTATATACCACACATGAATTTTTAAATTTTTCTTGTGAAAATATAATTTTCTTTATTAAATGGGTTTATAATTAAAAATTTCCATCTTAAGAAACACCTAGTTCTGATCTTGAAAATGATATCATATAATTTCCACTAATTAAAAAAATATTATATGTTATTAAAAATCTTCCTTGATCTTTGTGTGAAATATATTTTTATTATTTATTAAAAATCTATTTTAGGATAAGAAAAATGATCCTATAGTTTTATAATGATATTTTTAAATGATATTAGGGTTGTTTAAATGTATTTGGATGATATGATATTTCCTTCAATAAATATTCTATAAGAATTATATTTTTGCAAATGAGTGAAAATAGAATATTTAATGATTCATATGAAAAAACATTTTCCCTCATATTTAAAATATTATGAACTGGAAACTTATCTCTTAATAATGAAAGATTATATTCTAATGAGCTTATCAAAATTCATTTATTAAACACCAACATGATTATTATTACAACCATCAGAACCACTTATAAATTATATGAGGTTTCTTTAGAAAAAATATTTGATAAATTATTTTAAAATTATAATAGGTAGTCTATATTATCTTATATGTGGAAGAAATGAAATTAGTTTTATGACTTTCCTACATTATAGGTAACAATATATTCTTAAAAAAGTCCAAAATAAATAATTTAAAAATTATTCTTATGAATTTAAATGGTTTATTCAATCTTGTACAATTTTATCCATTTTATAAACCATTTATGATTTTCATTTATATTTCCATCGTATTTGAAGGATGTAAAATATATTTAAATTGGAAAAATAGAAATTTTTACATTTATAGAAAATAATTTCTCAATTTATGATCTAAAAATAGTTTTTTACATTAACCTTTATTGAAGTAGATTATGTATTAATATCCAATTTTCTCTCTCAAATACCATATATTAGAGTAACCTTAAAAACATTTATCATAACATTGTATGGGTTCCAGTTTAATCTAAAATTAATTCATCTATATCAATCTAAAAAAATTATATACAGTATTTAATAACAAAAAATATATAAATGTGTTTTAACACATCATAATATATAATATATAAAAGGATGAAAATATGATTGTAGCTTTCTCATATTGAAGCATATATATTATATAAATTCAAAACCATTAGTGTTGAGTAATTATGATGGTATAAATATAAATATTTTTAATATGTAATTTGAATAGAAATGTTTTTGCTGTCAATTATATTTTTACTAGTTTCAATACATCAAGATTATTTAATAAATCAAAATTATCAGTATTCATTTAAACAATTTATCTTTATAGTGATATATTCATATCCTTCTGTGTTATTATTAGATTTATTGTTTTAGAAATTTTACTAGACATATTAAAATAAAAAATCAAATTCATGTATCAATATACATATATAATAGTTTATAATTTAGAAAAAAATGTATCCTAAAATCTAGTGAAGTTTGTTCTTCTAATCCATATAAAATCAATGAATTAGTTACGTCCACCATGTCTCTAGAGTGTACTCTTTCTAGAAAAAAATATTATTTATTACTACCTATATAATTATAATAACCCATAAGGATTCATGCTCTAGTTATATTACATTAAATTCCACTATGATTATTCCATAATACATCCACAGCCACCAAATAATTATATTAATAACTTAAAAAATCATTAGTGAGATATATAATAATTTTAAATTTAATAAAAGTTTTTGGGTAAAAAACATTTAAAATAAATTTATGTTGCATCACACACAAATTTAACATAAAAAATAATATATATATATATATATATATATTCTGAAACTATGAAATATTCATGTTAAAATTAGATAAATATATATAAATTATCAATATTTTCATAATAAATTGATTATACAAGACTACCATAATATAAATTTAGTTATATATAATAATTGTTTTTAACTCTAATATTTTTGAATTCCTATTTACACCTACAATGAAACAATATCAAAAAATAAATTAAAATGATTACTTTATTCCAAATTAAAATTTTCTTCTAATAACTTGTAAATTATACTTTTGTCTACTTTTCTATATTATAGTAAAATATTTGCTTCTTGACATTGATGTATTATTATGTTTGGTCATTTGGAAGTGGAAGAAGATGAATGTGTGAAAGTAAATCTTGGATTTTCTTGAATATATGGTTTATACATACATAAGATTTATTTATAAATTCAAATTATGACCCTAAAAATTTAATAGTTAAATAAATAGGTCGATTAAATATGTAGGATGTTTGAAAAATATTTTATTTTTTAAATATTTTTTTGGTCACATTATTATGTTATAGAAAAATTTAGGTCCTTATTATATTCATCACACTATAATGTTTATTCATAGTTTAAGAAGAATTAGGTATGATAAATATCATTCTTCAAGTGTAATTAATCTAGTTTTGTGGATTTAGTAATTCAAATATTTCTATATATATATTTGGATTTATCATCTGAGTCGGTGTGGTGGTTGGGTTCCTTAGGACCCCTGGTTTAATATCTTAAAAATATTAATATATGTTACTTCACACACAAATGTTGTTGTGGTAAGAATTTATTTCCCATTATTAAAGACCTAATATGAAACATATGATACTATGGTTGATCCTTGAATGCGGGGTTTACCCATGGCATGACCTAAGATTGGTCAGTGTCAGATGTTCTGATAGAGGTGGTCATTGGCAGGTGTGTTTAATAAATGAGATGGTTTATTTATTTGTTTTATTTATATAACCTAATAATATAAAACCTCTATTAATATTATTTTATTAAAAGTATCTTAGGTAAACTACATATTATAAGAATATAATGATGAGGGAATAATTCATCATTGGTGTATTGGGATTGGTGAACAGTGATGATCGAATCACGGTGGATTGAGAGGTAGGAAACCAATGTAGTAGACCTTCATCATCACTAGAAAACATGATCTTCACCAATGATCAATCCTTAATCATGGTAGGGAACATTATTTATGTATTTTAGCGCTAATTTATTTTCTAATCAGGGTTTTAGTTATCTACTTATCTGGTGTATAATTTATTGATATTTTCATGATCCCTATCATATTTTGTTTCTAATGATCCAATAAAATTCCGTATTTTCACTTGAAATCACCCTTGGATAGCCTATTTATGTGATTTTTTTCCAGGAACTCTTGGAAAATAATGTATTTAATTTTTTTTATGTGCATTTATATCCACCATATTTGGATTCTTCCCCATCCCCACAAGGGGTCGTGGTTAAACTTTTACGGGGTTGGTTCAAGCATGATTGAACCCCGATAATAATGGTGGTTTCATGAATGATGTGGGGATGGAGATTTGTGAATGGATCAGGATCAATATGTGGTTTTGGGAGATAGTGACACAGATATGATGTATGATTTATCATCCTTCAAATTAATGAACGTTGCAATGAAATAGTATGATCCATGTGTGTTCAAGGGACAAACATCGACCCTTAGTGATAGATCATGCATGAATATACCTATATATACACTACTTGATGAGATTCATGGTGTATATGATGGTTGCGGAGGTGCGGAGAGAAATGAAAATATTCATTGGGTTTTTGTGAAAAACCTCCCTATATTGTGGGTAGTCCAGGAACACAAGTCATATAGTTCACTGGTTATGGAGGCTAGGGTTTTTGGGAAGATGAGGATTAAATTTTTTTAAAAGAAATGACATGAATTGGTAACCCAATTCTTGCCCAAAGAAATTTATTAAATCCAAATGTTTTACAGTAAAAATCATGAGGTGTAAAGAACTTAAACCAAAAAAAATATACAGAAACAAAATGATGAAGAATAGATCCATACAGAAAAGAGAATAATATATCCTGTTATACCATCGCAAACAGGGATGGCATTATACTACTTCAATTGCTATAAAATGAGTTTTTTCTAGGTCAACAATGATACCTCCAATGTGTAGGTCTGTATATGCAATCCTTTTCAAAATCTAGAAAGGGCAGGACATCCCAGAGTGTCACTAAGGTAAGATGTAGTCTCATACCCAAGAAAAATAGAAGACATTTAAATTTTAATGAATTGAAGGAGTGGAGAACAAAAATGGTCAAAAAAACTAGGTATACTACAATACATATTTCTAGTTTTAGGTAGGGCATGTTGCCCCAAAGTACATCCAGAGAATGAACAAGACCATGCAGAAATAGACCAAAACACCAAAAGTTAAAATCTACCACACCACAAACAAGATCTATGAAAATTCAATCATGGATCATCAGAAACCAAAAAAATAACCTGAATCCCCTAAAAAGAAAGGTAATTTCTAAATAATGTCATTAAAATTAAATCTGGAGTTACTATTAAATTCCTCCACCACTTTGATGAACATCCTCTTTCAGAGATAAAGATAAGTTACAGTTATCATCTCTCGATTTTTATATTGTTTAGAGGAAATGTTATACTTCTCTTTAATACAGGTTTCAAGCTCATTTGGGAGGGATAGTTCTTCTGGAAGTTGATAGGCATCCCTATATGTAGGGTCATCATTCTCACAAGATGAATCTTCTAAGTCAGACTCATAAGAGATTGTTGCGGCATTTGAGGAGGCAATCACTTTATCTGAAGGGGTGGTTGTGGTGGAAGTGTATTTTGTTCCTATATTCTAGTAGCTAGAGAGCGCATAAAAATTTTTCTTTAAACATTGGTATTACCCCTACCTTTCTAGGTGTTCCTAGCACTCTGCGTGATGAAACCGTCAGAGTCAATAATTGATTTTTCTACCTTTTTTAAAACTCAATCTTAAGTAATCTTCATTCCAATTGGAATGATTTTTCAAGATCACATTTTAACAAGTCTTCATGATCAGATTTACCATCTTTTATCTCATTTTAAAAATCATGTTCTACCATAAGAATGACTTTTTATACATTGGAGGGATCCTATTTATCTTCTTTATAAGGATAAAGATCATGAAAGATCTTGGAATCACAGAGTTTGGTGGGGTGAATCATAGAGGGCCCTACAGAATTCATAGAACAAACAGGGGAAATTTTGATTCTTTTTTTCACCCAATCAAATTTGTAGAGTGGAGGAGGCTGAGGGTCAATACATTTCTTACCGCATTCATTAATAAAGTGACCAATGCCTGAGAATTTTTTGCAGAAATATGGGTAATTTTCAAAAACCAAATCCTGTATGAATCCATTATCCACATTTTGAATCTAGAATCTCGAAGGTAGGGCTTTGGAGATATCTACTTCAGTGAAAATTCGAGCGACAGAGGGGCGTGTAAGATTTAAAGTGGCATAATCTAACTTAATGTGTTGACCAAATAGTTATGTGATGGAAAATGGAGAATTCTATTTGAAGAAGTGTAAAGGAAGGTTCAGGAAACCAAGCCAAAGATGAACAATGGGGGGCTTGGAATCCAAATAGAAGTCTGAGGACCATTTCAACACCTTCATTCTACAACCCCCAAAAGACTAGAATCCGTGATTCCAAAATCTATAGTAATCATCCTTAGAGGAAAATTGAAACAAAATATGCAATGAGTTCATTAATCCAATGCACAAATTGAAAAATCCTATGATTTCTAGTGTTTTGTGTAGGAAAATATGAACATGGTCATGACCAGTAATACATTATCACAACCTAGTTCTTAGACATATCTATTGAACATGGGCCTAGCCCAAAGTATATGGGCACAACTAGATATACACAAGCATGGAATGGATTTATATGGGTATGTGAGGAGAGACACAGGTAGGTGTCAGGTGGAAAATACACATTGCGTACCAATTATACACAAATTTTATACTGAAATTTCATTCCATGAGATGTTCAGAAGAGACCATGATTATGTGATGAGGTGACATTAAACAAATTGTGACCCTACATATATGTTGGATACTTCTCCTAGAAACTTATATAATATATATATCCTTCTTCATGATTAGTATTGTTTCCCATCAGTAGGATAACATAAGTTTTTTTCATATATAAGAGGATATTAGACTTAATAGTGTCTTTCAAGGTATGAGGTGTGGTGTTTCAAACATTATTATTCTTCAAATTATACTTGATGGAAAGTGGTGATCCGGAGGAATCATCATAGAGATGTTGGGATTGGAAACACCCTATTAAGACAGGGTTTGGGTCCCCCATGGTCATATACCTAGTGAGTGGACCCCAAAATGAACTAGATTTCATGTCCAATATATTCTGATTTGTACCCCCTGTCACATAAGGGAATAGTTCCTCTATCTACTGAGTGGAACCCCCGTATCTCAATAAGGAATGGGTCCTCTATTAACTGATTGAAACCCCTATCCTACTAGGGAATAGGTCCACTATTTTGGATTTTACCCTATTTATCTTGGACCATAATAGTGAGGTTCATGTACTCTATAGGGATTCCATGCATGGACACTGTATATTTTGGGCATTAGATATTGGCCTATGGATTTGTCGGTAGAGTCATCATCCTTAGCATAGAGGTAGATATGGGAATCCCCTTTCTCTCATTTCTAGGTTTATTTAAGAATATATATATATATATATATATATATATTAGGCTCCATTAACCTCTTTTTATGGGTTTATGTAACAAAAATTTCATATTTCTATTTCTCACATTGTTGTTTTAGGGAACCTTATTGGGTCTATATATACTCACCCTTACATGAGCCTTTCTTGTACATGTCATTCCTTATATAGACAATCGGTAGATTGGTGGAGACATCAGTGGATATTATTAATACTTTGTCTCATTTTCAATGTATAGTGGCTGGACTTGGAGATCAAAATTTAGGTTCTCTTCAATTTTTCTTCATTCTATATATTACTGGGTTGGGAATTATTTTTCAGTTGGGAATATATTTTTCCCCTTTATACTTTGGATTTATAATTTCATAATCAAATGCATTTCCAATAGGTTTTCTCAAGAATGGTTATAATCAAAATATTTCATTTTTTATTAATACTCTTCACTTTTTCAAGGAGATTGTTGGGTGTATTCATACAGGTATATTAGGAAAAGTGCTTCCGTTTAAGTTATGTAGTCTTAATGATTTTTACTAGACCCTAATATAACGGAGGTTGGTTTGGGGTTGTTAAACTTATATTTACATTATCCATGTGTTAACTTATATTTAGTTTCATGAAAGAGTGGTATTAACTGTGTTTCATCCTTGGGTCATTGTTAGAGTTGGACCCATAGTGATTGTTGGTGGAGAACCTAGGGAAATAAAGTCCTATATTCTAGAGTGTGGATTTGAGACTAATGTACCCTGTGTTGGGGCGGTAGATGACATATCCATTCACCATGAATTTGAATTCCAACATTGTCACTTGTCATGTATATTATTTTCATGGAATCAATGGTATATGAATCATATATAATTGAGTAATTTCACATTCCTTCTTGAGTAAACTACCCATATATATTGTCATCTAACCATGGAACATCATGATAACTTTCTAGATGCCTCCGTGAATACAACCAACCAGGTTACCAATACAGGATCATGATGAAGATTCACTGAGTAATGAGGCCTTAGTTTATGGGCCATCTCATGAGGTTTTCCCTACAGGATTACAAAGATTATCTCCCCTACCTATCGATTTACAAATAGTACATGCAGTTGAGGATGATGAAGTGTAGTCTTAGAATTTTATTTGAGTTTTAGATTCAGAGACCACTAAGGTTCCATGATGATCCTATCTCAAGGAAGTTAAGGATTAACCTGACTTAATTATCCAAATCATTAGGCTTGTGTGGGAACATATCACTCATATTATTTTACTAGAATATAGTCTTTTTTATGTAGAAGTAGGGCACCAGTAGAGTCTAATAATGTAAACCCATGATGAGATAATTACCACAAAGTCAAACTTTTAGATGCAATTTCGTGATGAGTGTAACCCCTCGTTCCTACACTCTGTATGGATTTAGAGGCATAATTAACATTAATAGAAGGATATGATGGTCTTTTAGTACATCATGTGGTTAACTAAACTAAGGCAATAATTCATCAAAAATGTGTGAGATTATTTGTTCCATGCAATGAATTTTGATAAGTATAACTACAATGACAATCAAGATAATGTTTTCTCTTTGTACATAACTACTAATGTTGGAGTACTAGAGCGGGATGTTGTTAAAGAGAGATTCCAAGAAGAATTATTCCAAGTTGTTGGAGCATGTGATAGTCATCAGGGGGATAAGTCATCTATAATGGAAAGTGAACATCATTCATTAGGGTCTCAGGATAGGAGATCATCCCATGGTAGGACTTCAACATGTGTATTGGTGGCGAAAGGTTTTCACAAATGGTCATGTTAGTAAGGAGAGGGGTGGTACCATGCATGTGATGGGAGAGGAAACATAGAATGTTACTACCCAACATATCTTTCTGAGGAGGTAATATAGACAATGGATGGACCACCATAGTAGAGGCAACAACCTGACTGGGGATCTCTTAGCCATGGGCAGGGTGGACCCCTAGGAGGTGGGGCTAGTAGTGGAGTTAGAGGAGTTTCTAAGGGGGGATAAATTTTTTGGGTTGAAATTCTACCACCAATACTAGGTGTCTCAATACAGGATCAGATATATGGAAATTGAGGCCACCGATAGCTGTAGGATATAGAGGGATATGACCAAATTGCACAATTAATGATTCGATGAATGTTCTGTGTCTTTTCTAATATTTATCTAGTAATTTTCAACACATGAATGTGTCAGTCCTTTATCATCATGTCCCCCATGTGACACGTAGTGATACCGACTAATATATTCACCCTTAATATTTTAAATAGGTTATGAATCGACGCAATTCTTCGATATCACTGATATACTGGAAGTGTGAGCTAGATCTCAGTGGAGAGGGTTTCTTGTTAGACGTCCTGGTCAGCGTGATGAAACCTTATTACATTGTCTTATTTATGTAATGGTTTTTTACATTTTGGTCCTAGATAGAACATCATCACAAACAATTTGAATCCCTTCTCAATGATATAATGATATTATCCTTTTTCGGTGAGAGATATCTCATGATTGAATGAGTGGGTATCATGAGATGGAAGATGCGACCTATCACTAATCAGTTTACTAGATTAGTCCTTGGGGTATGTTGTCTCCTCTAAAATCTATAATCCTTTAGTAGTTGTGGAAAATATGGAATTCAGCCTTAATGATGTTCTGGGACTACCTACGAGGTGGAAGATGAAATTATATATTGAATTACACCCCATGACTCTATCCATATCTTTTGAAGCATATAGGATGGCCCCTACAAAACTATGAGAGTCAAGAATAAAGTTAGAGGGCTTGGGACTGAAGTATTTCATCACACCTAGTGTATCCCCTTGGGACTCTTGAGTTTTGTTCATGAAAAAGTTAGCCTGTTGAGAGACACTAGTTGGTTCTTGATGATTTATCTCAAGTATGGGTACCACTATTTGATGGTTCATGAGGATGATATGAATATGGTGGTATTATTATGTCTTTATAGATACTATGAGTTCTAGGTGATTCCTTTAAATGTGATGAATACCCTCATGGTGTTTTTGTCTCTTATGAATTGGATCATCAAACCATATTTCGACTGATTTTTGGTTGTCTTTTTTGATTACATACTCATTTACTGTACATTATAGGATGAGATTGAAGAGAATTTTAGTATGCTCCTAAACCTAGTCTAGGATCACTAGATTTATTTTAAGCTCTCAAAAGTTCCATTTTTGGATTCTCATGGACCAGTTTATGATTCATGTCATCTCTAGATGTGGTTTAGCTATGGATCTAGTGAGTATTGATGTAGAGCTTTCATAGGATCCACTGAATAGTGTGTTAGATTTGAAAATATTTCTTGGCTTGGTGGAATAATAAAGAATTATTGAGGATTATTTATCTATTATTGTAACCCCTATGACCACGATGAGGATGAAAGTGTATTTTTTTAATTGGAATGAGAAATATTTGGGTCCCTTTGAGGAGATGATGATAAGGTTGACCAATTTTTCTCTACTGAGGATGCCATAAGATTATGGGAGTTATGTAGTATTTTGATTTTCCCCTAGATTTAGTCTTGGTTTAGTGTTGATGTTGAAGAAGTTTGTGATCTCATATGGGTTGAGGCAATTCAAACCCATGAGAAGAACTGTGCGACTTTTGACCTAGAGTTGGTAGTGGTTGTCTTCACTCTAAAGATGTGAAGACACTATCTTATGGAAGAGTTTTTTGTTTATTACTCATACCACCAATGTATCAATATTATATTAACTAATAGATATCTCTAACTGATACATAATTATTAGTTCGATTTCTTAAAATACTATGACATCAATAGTTTCTATAATTCTTATAAGGGAAACATGGTGGTTGATTCTATTAGATAAAAGTTCTATACTCACTTGATAAAGGAGGCATAAATTTAGTCGACTTATTTGTGTCTAACCCTTATAGAGGAGAGGGGTTCTTTTTCTCTTCAGTCGATGGTGGTGACTTCTTCACTTCTTCCGTGTATGACAGCTTCCTAGTTGGGAGAAATCAACTATGAAGTTCAACATAACTCGATATCCTTATATGATTCACCAAATAGATTTTATGAATGGGGGGATCACATCATCCTTTATTTGGGATATAAGGTGGTTTGTGTCATGCTATGGGAAGAGGTTATGAGGGAGTTTCAAACTTCACCTTATCTATACATCTTGGTGTGGTAATTATGTATGAGGACCATCAATGGTAGTTTTGGTGACATGAAATTAACTTGGGAATTTTTGATTTTGAATCCTAGTTTCTCACATATATGAAGATAAAGGATGAGCACCAGGTTATGGGAAATTTGAAAAATTCACTTGATATCATCAAGTGGAAATGTAGTGGGATATAATTGTATATATTGGTAGGATATCTACATATAATGATAGGCCAAGATGTTATTTGTGTGATCATTACCTGACTCAATAAGTTATTAAACTTCCATTCCATCATGGATTAGAGTTCAGTGGGGATTATGGGGTAGTTGTATGCATGGTAGGTCATCCATCTTCATTGGATAATGTTATGGATTATCTCCAACCATGATTCTAGGTTTACATCATAGTTATAGTGTGGGTTACAGGAAGACAATGAGACCGTGTTGAGAATGAGTACAACATTTCACCCCAACAGAATGGGAAGATTAAGTGGACTATGAATGTGTTATATGATATGTCGATATCCAATATGATGGAATTTAGTTTGATTTGGGAGGATCAAATTTCATTGGTATAGTTTTATAAAAAAAGTAGTTATCACTCTACTATTTTCATGGAACCTTTCGAGGCCCTGTATGTAAGACCCTGAAGGTCATCCTTATAATGAACTGAGATTGGTTGAGGAATCTCTCATTGGGCCACAAATGATGTAAGAGATGATGGATAAGGTTTAGGTGATCTGTGATCATATGAAAAAAATGAACAGTAGAAATAAATAATAAGTAGATTGAGATCATAGTCCCAAGGAGTTTGAATTGGGACACCATGTTTTCTTAAGAGTCTCCCCATGAGAAAGATTTCAGAGGTTTTCCCAAGTAGGAAATCTATACCTATGATTCATCAGGGCTTTTGAGATCCTATGGAGGGTTGGTGAGGTTTCATTTCTCTTAGTGTTTCCACTAAATTTTGACCATGTTCATGATGTCTTCTATGTATCACATATGAGGAGATACATGCATGACCCTACACACATTATTTAATGGGGAAATATTGAAATAATAGATGGAGACACCATTGCAAAGAACATAGTAGAGACTGAGGATCAATAGGTGAGAAACCTTCAAGGGTAGACTATTATTTGGTTTGTCTACTTTGGTATCATGAGAGAGTGTAAGAGAGCTCCTGGGAGCATGAGAGTCAGATGTGGACTTAGTAAAACTACCAATTTCTTTAGATTATGATTTTATTCGAGAAAAGTGTTGGTGACTTCAAGAATGTATGGAATCTGGTTTTTTTGGATTTAGTCCTTTGAATAACTATATTATTATATATAGATTTATCCTCAGATTTAGAATATATATTGGGTGCCTCAGGACCATAGAATTAATATAATAATATGAAAATATTTTAATTCACATGCATGAATCATTTCAATTAAAATTTCCTCCCATTATTGGAAACCTTGGTTGAAAAATCTAAGTCCATACTTGATTATGGAATATGGGTTTTACCCAGGGAATGACCTATGGTTAGTCAGCTTCATATGTTCCATGAGAGGTGATCATTTTGTAGGTTCATTTTTAAAAAAAAATATTTTATTTTATTTTAATTCTATGACTTCACCTTATTCTCCCTCTATAAATATGATTTTTCGAAAAATAGGTAGGGTTAACCTTAGAACCCTAGGATATTAGATAGGATGAGAGAATAATTTTATGTTGAAGGATTGGGATCCGTTAATGGAGATAATAAAATTGAAGTGGATCGAGAGGCAGGCAGGGAGCATAGTGAACCTTCTTCATCACTAACGAATGATCTCTTTTCCAATGATTGATCATTAATCAATATAGGCTTGTCATTTATATATTTATACCATATTTTATTTTGAAAACATGGATTTAATTATCTTTATAATTTATTTTTGATTTGTTTATCATCAAATGATACTTTCCTCATTTTGGTTTTATTGATCCAATAAGTTTCCGTCATTAAACTTTTTATCAAAAAAGGATACCTTTTTTATGTTATAATTAGTCAAGAAAACATGAAAAATGAGGTATTTAATTTTTATTATGCATTTCTCCCCACAGTTTCTCATTTTCTACATTTTCATCCCATGGGGTCATGATTTGAAATTTCTAACGAAGGTTCAGTGTTATTGAAACACCAATATCATGCTACTTGTGTGAACCTTGTGCAGGATGATGTTTGTTGAATGGATCAGGATAGATTTACATGTTAAAAGTGATAATGACATGGATTAGAGGCTAGATTCATCTTCCTTTATCCATGGGATTGGTGTGATGAAATGGGATGAGTTGTGCAGGTTCAGGTGTCCATAATATGGCCACAAAAAGAGGATTGGAAACATTTGTCCCTAAATCCATGCTCCATAGTGAGTTTCAATGAATAAGGATCCACCAAAATGGATTGGAGACAAGGGTTTAAGAAAAGAAAAGTATCTCATTACATTTATAGACCATGAAATACATGTGTCCCTATGTTAGAGACTCGATGTGTACTCCATGAGTGAACTAGAAAGGCCACAACCGGGATCATAGGCATGTTCAGAAGTACCTTGACATGGATCAATACTAAAACTCGACCACAGTACATGGGAAAAACTATAAGTACATGAGGATGGAATAATTTACATAATCATAGACCATATGTACAATGGATTGGGAAGGGGGGATAAGCAAGGCCATAGGGGGCCGAGACCCATTATGTACAACCTATACACATATTGTAGTGTGTCATGGAATCCCAAAAAAAATTATGGGAGAACAACACTATTTAAAGAGGTGAGGTCACACACCATGTGACCCCACATACCTATCGTGTACTTATCCCATGAACTTATATCTTCAGTATCTCCTTCACAAAGACTAAAAATTTGGTATGTGAGTAGAATATCTTGAGGTTTTTTCCATGTTGAACGCGATGGTAGACTTAGCAGTATCTTTAGAGATATGACATGATATCTTTAAAGTGTCATTCATCCATAGGAAACACTTAACCAACAGTGATGATTGAGCAGGATCATTAGAGATATGGCAGGGTTGGAAACCACAATATTGCATTGGAAAATAGGTGTGGTAACTTCCTCGACCTATTGAGTGTTACCCCAAAAACACACTAGGGAGTGAGTCCTCTATATTCTGATTGGTACCCCCTTTTCAAACTAGTACGTAGATCCTATCTCTACTAAGTGGTCCCCCTTGTCGCACTAGGGTGTAGGCACTCTATTCAATGAGTGGAAAACCCCTATTGTAGTATGGAATGGGTCTTTTAATGGAAATTGTGCCCCTTATACTATGGTGTTTAGTATAAAGGTGTGGTTCTTCTATATGGTTTCCTTGGATAGACATGTGAGATATTGGGCATCATAGATATACCCATGTAACTTCAATAATAATCATCATTCTTTTAGGAGGTAGATATAGAGATCCCCTTTTTGTGTTATCTGGGTATCTTTATGAGAATATAAACATTGTGTTTCATTTCCCTCTTACTATGGATTGAGATAACTAAATTTATATATTTCTATTACTCCCTTTTTCATTTTGAGGCATCCAACTATGTGTGTATATACTCACCCATACATTTTCTTTTCCCACACAAGTCACATCTTAAGAAGGTGAAAGTTAGATTAGTGGATACATTATTTGATATTAGTGATACTTGGGTACATTGAATGCATATGGTCATTCGGTAAGGAAATCATGATTTGGGTTCTCTAAAATTTTCTTTTATTCTAGTTGTTGTCAGTTTGGGACTTCATTTCTAGTTGGGTATTTATTTTTTTTTCTTTACAAATTTTCTATACATTCATACTCTGATGTATTTACAATAGGTTTTTTCATAAATGGATACACTCTATATGTTTCACAATTTTTTTATTCTTATACACATTTTCATGGAGACGGTTTGGAGCATGTATATAGGTTCATTAGGCTAACACCACCGATTTTATTTATGACTTTTTGGCACTTGTCAATATCCCCTAGCCCATTGAAGGTGGTCTTGGGATTGTCACACTCACCCTACCACCATCCAGGTTGACCATGATTCGTCAGGTCATGACATCAATGTCTATTTACTATATAGTGATTAATTTAAGTAGATGAATATTTATGTCTTCTATAAATTTAATGATTTTCAACCGAAAAAGTATGTTCATATTCACATCATTTCAATTTACTGGTTACCATAAGGAAATAATGTTATGGTTTGAAATAATAATTTTTTAAACATAATTTGATAGCTATTTTGTCATGGTATTATTACATAAATAACTATCAAATTTATAATCAATGTTAGACTATTTGATATTGGGATATAACTTTAATTTTGCCTTTTTTTCTTGTAAGATAGTTCAATAATGTATTATATCATAATACAGTTTGATACCATATAATGAATTTGAAATATTAATCATTTTTTAGAGTTATTGAGTTTAAAAAAAATTCACCCACTAGAATTACACCAAAATGAATTCAATTTCATTATGATTTTTTAATATCTATATATATTATAAAAATCATTAAACATTATATGAGATATATGAAGATAACTTAATCTTACAATAGAATGGATAGAAATAGAAGTAACATAACCAAATGAGTTATAGATAAATGAGAGAGAATGATTCAATATGATTTAGCAAAAATTCATTAACATCTGTGGGATAATAAATTTCATTTGACGATGGTAGTCCTGTATTGATAAAAAAATATTTTTTTTTATTGTGCATAAAGATTCAAATTATTTTATTGATGTTTTGAGGTAAACAATAAATATCTCATATAAATGATGTGAAGGGTTAAGAAGCATTTAAATATAGGAATTTTAATTAGAATACTTTTTTTGTAAATTATCGTTTATTAAGATTTATCTTTTTAAAGATCTCTTAAGTGTTTATGAGAACCAAATAAAATTTGGTGGCCTTATTGTAATTACTATATGTTCATTATCTAATTGTTTTTATTCCATAGATATTACTAGTGAATTATGATACTATGGGTGCTTCTATGTAAAGAAAATGGTAAAATCATAAATATATTACCAATAAACCAAATAAATAAAACATTACTTACATTTTTAAAATGATAATAATAGTGTAAATTTAATCTAATAATTTTGGAGTTGTTAAATAGATTATTATAAAAAATAGAAGAGAAATAATAAAGTTACTGATTTAAAAAAAAGATAATCTATGTGATATCTTATACCAGGGCCCCCAAATTGGTATCAAAGAAGTCCTAGAATCCTCTAGAGTTTTCAGTTCAACTATTGTGGTGTGTTATTTAAGATAAAATACTAATTCCATATTATAAACTCTATTAAAATGTTGGATTCAATCAATTCATTAAATTGAAAAGGTATTCCCACATTTTATTGGTAAAAATATAATATTTTTTATAAAATAATGCTGATCCAGTTACTTTCATTAACTATAGATATGATATATAATTAAAATAATTATTTCACTCTTGTTATAGAATTAACGGTGATGAAAATTGATGATAGGTTGAATATTCAGAATTAAATTATGTAATTAAACTTTTCCATTAATAACTATATAAAATCTATGTTAATAAATTTATAGTGACGGGGATAGTGATATGTTTTGGGAAAAGATGTGTAACTTTTATGAAGTGAATATTAGAGTGAACGAAGTAAAAAATCAAATATGACATGTTAAATGTAAATTCATTCATATCCATGAAGGATAGATATTTTCTTGTTTCATTAATAAAGTGAATAAAATTATGATATATAAATTAGGTTATATAGATAATTTATTATATTCCATATTTTTTAAGTGGAAGCTTCATATCTTACCAGAAATGTTTGATGAAAATTTTTCATTGAGTAAAGATGATGATTTGAACTCATTTTGACTCGATGACATTCATATAGTATTGATCACATATAAGATGAGGAAATATGAATATTTCATGAGGAAAAGTAATGTTATAAAATAAAGTGCTTCCACATCCATGAAAATTTTTAAGACACCAAATGATGTC
Organism: Viscum album; assembly: GCA_963277665.1. Lineage (NCBI taxonomy): Eukaryota > Viridiplantae > Streptophyta > Magnoliopsida > Santalales > Viscaceae > Viscum > Viscum album. The sequence continues at coordinate 1,783,935,593 of OY728132.1, read as the reverse complement.
AAAGAAGATAAATATATTTATTTCAAATGATTTCAAATTTGAAAAAATAATTTCACTTCCCTAAATTAATTCTCAAAATAGGGAATATTTCATTTTATAGTTCAATTGCAAAAACTATTATGTGGATTAGTTGGACATATTACATAATGTTTGTGTAATATAAAATATAATGATCATTTAAATTATTATGGAGGTTTTAGTTAAATAATTATAAGATAAATAAAATTTATTGAAATATCGTTCCAAAAGGGATAATAAGAGATCAATGATAATGAAGAAAAATAATATTTTAACCCAAATTCATGAGGAATAATTTTATAATATAAAAATTGAAGATGAATCATCATTTATTTGTCAATGTGAGAAATTTTTAAAAATTTATGTGAGTAAATAGGATTTCCCGTGTGTAGAAGATGCAGGAGAAATATTTATGTAATTAATATTAAATTAAGAATTTAATAAATTTATTTTAAATCTATCTAAATAAGAGAAGGAAAATATGATGAGCTAAATATACATCAAATATAAAATTGGTTTGTAAAATCCCATTCGAAAAGGTAGTTTTTATTATCCAAATAAATTTAGGAGATGAATAAATCAATTTCCAAAAAGAAGAAAATGAATGTTTCATAAGTTGTGAAATTCCAATAAAAATAAAATTAACATATATTTTCTCATAAAATGATTTTTCAAGATGAAATGAATTTGAAGAAGTTCATTTTTTTACTCTAAAAAATTGATGCAAGTGGTTCATGGGAGTTCAATGCGAAATGAGAAGCCCTATAAAATGTTGTATAATCATAGCTATATTAGAGGATATTATAAATTCACTCTATAGATTCAAAAATTATTTTTTTGTGATGAATATGGTTGATGATAAATTTTTCAATAAGACGATATAGTTTATAGAAAAAATATAGTTCATATTATAGTGATTTATCAACAACAAATTGAAATTAGTTCAAAATAATAAATGAAAAGTTAAGTGAACATTGTGATAAAAAATTATACTTTCAAGGTAGATATTATAGAAAAATTCCTAATTGTGATTGGATAAATGGTGATAATAATAAAACAAAAAATATAAAAATATATTTCAATTTGTAGTATAATAAGAGATGGTTCTGGTTGAAAATTTTATATTTATTAATGTTGTTATTATTGAAAATGGGTCAGTCATATAAAAGAAAATTTATAGTGTAATTAATTAAATTTTAAAAATTTTATATTTCATGGAAATATAGATTTGAGGAAAAAACAAAACACTTCAACAAAATAAGTTTTGATATAGGTTGAAACATCACATGTAAGAGTGGGTAATCAATTTCATTTTCTAAACAAGCTTTATTGATATTGAAACTAATTGGGACATTTTATAGATTTTTTTATTTCTATTCAATAGACACCTAGAAATTTATAGAAATAATCTAATTTGACACATTTAATAAATAAAGGTAAGTGAGATCCATGTGTTATCGTATTTTCACCTACGAATTCATAAAAACAATGGAAATGGATATTTTTTACTCAATTTTTATCTTAATGGGTATAATTATTTTAATTATTTTATGAATGTAAAAATTCATATATTTTTTAATTTTGGAAATTATTGATCTATAAAAAAATTCTGGATCAAAGGAAGTTAATCATAAAATAGTAATGTAAAAGAACGCATTGTTAACATATTCATTAAATAATAACATAAATATTGTTTCATTTCTCTATAATGATGGTAAATAAGAATCCTTTGGGATGGATAAATCCTTAGTGATGTGATAAAATGATTTTAATGATCAAAATATATGTAAAAATTATTAAGAAACCGATTTCAAGTAGGTGACATTGAAAACTCATTATTTGAGTATGAAATAAGAAAGTGATATGTGGTATTGAAGGATTATACATGTTTGAAAAAGAAACATTGACCAATAAAAATGATGTTTGATTTATTATTTTGATGACAAGAGAAAGGTAATATATGTGTTTCACGTGTTATTAAGAGAAGATAGATAATACCTCATATATGTAATTGGAGAATCAAATTACTCATCCCTTATAGTTGATTCACATTAATATATGTGGATCGATGAAGAAGAAATTCATTTATGATGATGTGTAGAATACTTAATTTATTATTGATTACATAGAAAATACATTTTTATATAATTATTTTTAAAATAATTCACTTGATGCAAATGGGGGAACCATGTAAATAAGAACTATTCCACCCCAATAAATGTCACATATTAAAAATATAAAATACCACCTAAAATTTTTGAAATTAAAATGGATGAATGTAGATGTCACAATGAGTTAGACACTTATTCTGACATGCCACAAATCAACTGAGGTCATATCACCTAATATAAATAAAGAAACATTGTTGTAGTCACCCAAAGTCATCCACTACTGTCATCTTCATCCCCATCACCACTAGAGCCACCATCTCTATTCCTCAAATATCCTATACCATCTTGCTAATTTTATATCATTGAAATGGAATAGGATGAATGACTCTAATTGTGAAAGTCTAAAACTTCAAACATCATCCCAACATAAAATTTAGGAAGGAAACGTCGTCTGAAATTCAATGAAAGTTGAAAAAGGTTAAGAGAACTTATTACACCATTTGTTTCCCAAACAACGCATCCCAATCACTTCCTAAGAACCAAAAAACCAGACCGAACTTATTATCATCCATGTAGAAAAATTAAAAAGAATAATTCAAGGTAGGATAAGGCCTCGTCAATGAACAATATCCTTTTTCAATATTGAAAACCCTTACCTTCAAAACCACAGTAAGGGAACTTAAAATCCTATAGATCCACACACTATTCAAGGAATATCAAATTCCTAAGGCTATATCAATGCATCATCAAAATCAATAACCAATACTTGATCTAATACTGAACGCATCAATGATAATAAATGGTTAATATGGATACATCAAAAACCATTTCAAAACCACAATCACATATTTAAAACCATCTAAATCAGACCATAAAACACACATACCACACTGCAAGACACACTGATATCACCAAAAAAGGAATCACCAACACATCCCAATGTCAAAGCCATCACGACACATCCAAAATCATATGCCAACTCCCCATAACATCCACTGCCAAAACAAATCCAATCAACCTCCACCATCAAATCCCATCAAGTTCCAGCAGATCACTATCTCTATAAAAAAATATAAACAATTTTCATTATGGGATACATCATTTACTAGGGCCAGGTTGAGTAGTGATATCAATGAGGATGCCTATGAACGAGTCAGGGAACACCAAATTTCAAAAATCAAACTAACAACCAACACGTTCTACTTACAATAGAACACCTAATTCCTTAAACCAACCACCTTGAAAGCACCAGTGATCATTTACAAACCAAGAATAAACCTTGAAGAAGAACTAAATGGGTTGGATGAGTGTGGGATGGGGGATATATCATTATAGACACACATTAAGCTTCCCTCTCCCAATTGGCACACTGGAGAAACTCTAGCGCAAGAGGGAAAGTGGAGAGACACCAATCATAGGCCTTGAATCCCAAATTTTATTTATTTTCTATTGTTTATTACATTTGAATCATATATTTCTATATTATATGAAATTATACAAATACCTTAAAAGGGTTTATAAAATTCCAAGGGACTATAGATAAGAAATGGGGTTTTTTGGTGATGGTTAGGGTATGCATGTGAAAATTATGATGCCTTTGTAGGAAATTAGTGTATTATACATGAATAAAAAAAATTAAAAAATATTTCTAATGAAAGGAAGACTAAATTATTGATAGATATTTCTTAGACAATGTTTGTTGCATTGAGTATGTCATTTTTTATAAAGGTGATTGGAGCAGTGATTCACATCTAAAATCATTTGTTGCATTCTATAAATTTATACATAACTATATGATATTTATTATTATAAAGATCCCATTTATTAACTTCAAGATATTTGGTTGTCTTTATATCCTTAAAGTGAAAGGATACAAATTAATAAAATGTGAGTTGGGTGTAGTAGATGGAATATTTACCAAATATTCATCAAATTGTATATGTTTTCAATGTTACTAAAAGGAACTATAAATTATTGTTGATATAAAAGATGTTACTGTGTTTGAAAAATATTATTATTATTATAGAAAGATAAAAATTCATGTTAATATCGAAGAATAAGTTATTTATTTTTCATATAGCATGATGGAATTTCAATAAAAATAAATATTTATGGAGGATATATGGGTGTGGAATTTTATGTAGTTGTTTTGAGTGAAGAGGAGAAATGTGAATCTATTGATCCAAGGAAGAGAAAATTATAGTTGTATTAATACATTATTAGATAAAAAATTCAATATTTTTAAAAAATAGGTTTTTGAGACATCAACTCGTACAACATTGATTTATCATATTGAACAAAATGATGTGAATGAAATATTAATTAATCATGAGTGGGTGAAGTTTACAAATAATAATCTTGAGTATAATAAAAATAATAAAAATTAGGCACTGTTTTATAAGATAGTAGAATATAATTTTGACTTAATAAGTTATTTATTTTCATAAAAACATAAATAAAAAGATTATGTTTCAAGGAAGAAAGGCCAAACTAGTTTATAAAGTTTACCCTCAAGATGATGGAGTGGAATTTTATGAGACATTGAATCCAAATTAATTTCTTTACATAGCTAGAATTTTTATTTTATTTTTTCTAAAATGAGATATATGATATTTTATATAGATTTAAAGTCATAATTTCTCAATAAAGGTATTAAAAAGGTTTCCTATTAATCAGACAAATAGTTTTATACTAAGTGAAGAATCTATAATTGTGTTTTTGTTAAAGGTGTACTGAACATAGTTTGAAAAAAATACTGGTACTATAATGACCCATAATTTACATAAATTTTTATTACTTCAGAATTGAAGCACACTTATTACAACATATAATAGAACCAGGAAAGGACCGTATGGGTATAGAGTCTTTAGAAACTGGGAAACATAAAAACCTGGTTCATAAAGCATCTACTTTGCCTCTCATTTATTTCATCATATCTAGAGTCCCTTTTGGCATATCCTACTTAATAACCTTCCTCCTGACCTGGGGAAATAAAACATACAAAAGGGTGAGCTCAAATGCTCTCTAAGGGTAAACAAAAGAAATATCAATAACATCATATACATAAGAACATAACTTTTGGAAATCTTAACCTGCGAAAGAGATCATAATTGTATAACATGGGATAAATCATAGTTGTGAAATGTAATCCCAATAATAATAACTTAAAACATGAAACCTTGTGGCATACACACATAATCATAGAGAATCATTTCTTATTAGTCAAGACTCATTTCCATGACTATCTTAGTGGACAAAGTCCATTTCTGAACCGAGTTTACTCCTCGTTTCAGTCCTGTTTCACTGAACCAGTTTAACCTTCCGTTCCAGCCATGTCTATCTCATGAGATATAAAATCTTTACCCAATTAATTTGAGGGAGATATAGGTCCCACCCATCTCATAATTATACCATTCTTATGTGTTCCACAAAATCAAAAATCATTCATCATTGCATAAGCCATGTAATAAAAATGGAATTATTAAACATTATGACATCATAAAACAATTCATAAAAATAATTCCATCACAACATAATCAAATCAATGTAATAATAGGGATAGAAACATAACCCTATATTATCTTAGATGGAAAATAATTTTTATAAAACACTTGAACTCCATTCTTGGGTAAAATATCCTTTCTACTTCAAAAACATTTTCCTTTCTTAACATGTCATACAATTTTAAACTAAAAGAAGTTGATTAAAAATAAACATGAAAACTTGTAAAGGAAGATTCTTGGAAATAATGTTTTAAAAATCCATTCATGCCGTATAAGTTAGAAAAACATTCTTCTCGTACTTTTGTCGGAAAAGTCAAAAAGTACCTCGTACGAAAAATGACAAAAGATTCCTTTAATATCTTTTAATAAAAACTCACCTAAGGGTAAAATTGGATTTAAAAAATTTTAGGTGGATGGAAATAATATTACATATTGAGGAAACATGTATGTGGATGATAAAATACACCCCAGTAAATATCAAAGTATAAACAATCTTGGATAAAAATGACATTGTGATATTTTCCCTTACCTTAGGTCCGATTTGCTTCGAAAGTGTCCGAACCTCCTGTATAATGATTTAAATAATGTTATTGACTTATTCCATAATCATAATTATTTTTATTATATCATATATGGTCATATTCTTAGCTTCTTATTAGTAATATCTCATTACTACTTGTTATGTGGGTGTTTATTACTTTTTGTTCTTATGCGTGTTTTGTCGAATAAATTCTTATTTTTATTTTTAGGTTATAGATACCTCATTTCCAGAATGGTATTAGTGTAATATATATCATATTCATTCATTTAATTCATTTTTATAATCATTCTGCAATGAAGATCATGTAGAACGAGTCACATCACATCGTGGAGACGGTATTCCGTACGTACGCACGAGCGATGATATCATTCCCATGATCGTGGAATTGTATTGGAGTGTATGTATACTATTTAAGAATCAATATCACTTTACAATAATCAAATATAGTCATTATTTACACCATTATACCTATCCATGTAATGTGGTGGTGGAAAATAGATTACACCACGGCGTGGAGACGGTATTCCGTACGTACGCACGCGCGGTGATTTCATTTTCCGTAGGATGGATATATGGTGAAATAGGGTTGTTTCATTATTATAATAACATATCAGCATATTAGTGATACTGATTTTATTACTTCATAATAAAATAACTATAGAAGAATAAGTGGAAGAAGAAATAAAGTTGAAATAATCGGTAACGGACCTTACCTCTTCTTTGAAGCGCCTCTTTGAGACCTCCTCTTAGGGAACTAAAACT